>OX411282.1:23230722-24650536 GCA_948146005.1 Nomada fucata
TTGCCCGGGGGGGAGAAAAAAAATCGAGAGCCGGTAACCTGCCGGACCTTTGGCTCTAATGAAATTATTGGAACGCGCCCGGCTTCCGTTCGCCATCCGCCGCCGCGATCCTACGCCTCGATCGCCGTTTAATGGACGAAATTAATCGAAACGCGCCGGTTCGGTGGTGACGAGGAGGACGCGAGCGGTGCACGGATCGGCTTGGAGCGGCGCGACCCGTGTTCCAGCGTCCTCGAGATGACTCGCTTTTCACCGAGTGACGGACCGCGCCACGGCATCGTTCTCTTGTTCGACGGGCCACAGAAAACGCTTTCAGATAACGAGACCGAAAAGGATAGACCGGTAGGCTTTTGAACCGGGTCATCGGGGATTTACGATCTCCGGTTTGACTCTTTGAATGTGTCTACGGTGCGTCGATGGTTGATCGATGCGCCGCGCGATCGAGATCGCTTCGGTCGGGTTGTGCTCGTCGTATTGAATCCACAGTCGGTGTAACGTTGCAAGTACGTATATTTGAAGGAAACAATTTTACACAGACACTTTACAATTTGTATACGGTAGACGCGCGCTACGATCGGCTTCACGAACCGGACGAGAACTGCGAGACCGAGAGTTCCACGTATCCATGGATCGACTAGAAAATCGAACGTCTCGCGTATACCTCGTCTCGAAGTTCACGCCGCTTCGTGCGGTGTCGTCGGTCTCGCCTAGGTCGCGCGAGGTTTGCGGAAAAAATTCTATTAAATTAACACTGGACAAATTAAACAAATTTCACCGAGGCGCGTACGCCCCCTGCCGCCCCGACACCCGTGCAAATATCGCGTCGATAAACACCGCCGCTTCTGAAAGGATCCGCTGTGCCTCGTCGCCTCGCCGCGCCCTTTTCGTTCTCGACCTCCTGACTCCATCGGGCCGTCTTCCGTCGCCACTTTTCTCGCCCGCTAATCGAGAAACGATCGACACCGGATGCCCTGCGAACACAAAGTTGGCGAATTTCAGCGTCCAAACAGTTCCATTATCCGCTGCGCGCGGCAACCTGACCGCCGCGACGCCCGACCCGTTTCACCGGCACAAGCTCGTTCGCGCGAAGATTTCCGATTTCGATCGACGAACACTTACGACCGGGGGTTTGACAGCTTCCGAGCACGCGTTGCGCAACTCGTTAACGACCCAGCTATTCGGTGGGACGACGTATACTGGTATCGATAACGTAGAATCTGGTCGCGACGAGGTCGGAGAAAGCCGGTCGAAACTAGCGCGCTAACGTCGAGAGCGACGCCGAAGAAAGACGACATTCCTTCGACGATGGCACCGACTTCTGACCATTGGAGTCTGGATCCGGTATGCGCGAATGCGTGTACGAGTTACGAGGCTTGCGCGTGCGAACGTCGCATTGACGACGATCGACGTGACTCGGCCTCTAAAAATAGTCGGCCGCGGTGCTGCGAAAAATCACTGTTTTTACTGCAATTACCGCCACTTAGTGGTCCCGCTCCTTTCATCGAGTCACACGATCCGTCCACGCGCATTCTCGAGCATCAGCCAAGGTATACGCGTAACGTCCTTGCCGCGGCTACGCGACGCGTACCGCGCGATTAACGCGCTCGACCTTTTACCCCGTGGCGAAACGCGTTCGCGCGAAGAAAACGAAAAAAGGATAGCTCGGTCAACGGTCGGCCACGTTGGAGAAACGCGAGGAACTTCGCGAGGCGGTTGCGCAGGCTCCCTTGCCCGACACGATTCATCTTTCGATTGTCCTCCGCTCGGACGATCTTCGATCCGCGACAGCGAGGAACCGAGTGACCGACCGGGGGATCTGGAGGGCCGCGACGACGTCGATCGCGATCCACTCGGGGCCTGCTCCGTTTCGACCTGCCTCGCGTTCGGGCCCCGACGTGGCCGGGGCAAATTTCGAAATTATCCTGGGCGCTGTCCGGGGAGGCGACGCAGGTGGCTAGGAAGAATCGTCGGTCCCTGGTTCGCGGTTGCCCGATAGGCGATCCGACGTGTGTGGGCACGTGCGCTCGGATCGCAAAGGTCGAGCAATATAGCAGCATTCGGCCACTGCTTCTGCGGCCGTTGGTCCTCGGTGCTGCGAGGTCCCGCGGCCGGTTGGGGCCCCCCCGGATTCTCCCTTCCTCCTCTATCCTCGGCCCTCTCCGTTCCACCGCCAGACGGGGCCCGTCTCCGTTTCTTTCTCCTTCCGTCGCGGTGGTTGAAATAAGTCAAGCCGCTTTTATCCCCGGCCACTCGGATATTCTTTATAGCGGCGGTGGCATCCCCTCGGCCCTCCCGGCTCGATACGTGTGCCGTACGTTACGAAACGCAGCAAGGAACGCGCGGCGCAAGGTACAAGAAGAGATCGACCGCGAACGCCACTCTCCGATCCCCTGTTACCTCCCTTACTTATTGGACAGTTTACACGCCGGGCGTTTTCATTGCCCTCGCGGCGCACTCGGATTTATACGGCGCGATTGCGTCAACGACGACGGCAGCGCGTCGCCCAATTTTTGCGAGAGCGCTGTCGTTCGCCGGTGTGATTCTATAGAGGGAAGGGGAACAATAGGGTCAGGCCCACGATCGATCCCCGAAACGTATCGGTCCCGCAGTTTAACGCGGTCCTCTCAGGTAGATCGGGCGCGAGGTCCCGTCGAACAGCGGCTAATGATATGCGAGCGAAGTTTATGTCGCCGGCAGATTCATACGTCACGGGTTTATTGTGAGGCCCCGGCAGCAAGATCCGGGGCGATCCTCGTGAAACGGCGTTTGCATAAAAATACGCCGGGTGATTGAATACTTTAGAAAATTTACGGCCTATAGATTACGGGCCACGGGGGAAACAATACTTTGTCACGGACGTCGTGCTGGCTTCCTTCGACGGCCGGGGCGCACGAGGGGCCGCTGCGTGAAAAACTTTCGAGACGATTTCCGGGACGACGCGATTTCAGCGCCCATTTCCGGCCGAGCGACACCCCCGTCGCGCCGGTTCGTATCGTAATTTATCAGGTTCGGAGCGGCTCTAATATTCCCGTCTCGGCTATCGACCACCTTAATCTCGATACTTCCAATTATGTCCGGCCAAGATGTCCTCGATACCTCGGTGGAAAACGAGGCTCGTCTCGGCTCGCAGAGCGAAGGGCGAGCGCTCGGACGGTGGAACGGGCGAAGGTGGGCAAGAAGGAAAGAAGGACACGGGGGAGGAAAGAAGGAAAGAGAAAGATGAAAGCGGTGGTTCCATCCTGTGGCGAGATTCGGTCGAGTAGATGATTATCGGGCATATAGGAAATTGAAAGGGTGTCTAAGGAGGTGTCTAGCGAGCAGTCCGCGGGGGCGGTTTTCTCGGCAGGGTGGCACTCGACTTATGGGATCTTAAGGCTATTCGGACACCCACACGGAAAGATGCTGCTCGCCGATAGCCGGTGCCCACCTCGGATAATAGGTTCCATGGGTTTTCGAGGCCCGCAGAAGCCACCTTCGTCTCGTGGACTGTCTTAGCCTGCTCTCTCCTCGACCGACCGAATCGATCCGCTCGATCCGACCGTCCTCCCTTTCCGTCTCGCGCACACCGTCAGGTGCGCACACCTCCTCGCGTTCTCCGATCGCTATCTGCCAAATCACTATCAATCACTCGCCGATGCAGACACCGGCCGCTCAATGAACCAACCTTCGAACCGATCCCCGCTAAGCCTGCTTTCCTCTCGCGATAAATAAATCGGACTAGCGACTTTAACGAGCCGTCTCTCTTCCACCCCGCCCTCCCCTCGTTGCCCATCTCTCCGTCCCTCTCTCTCGCCCCCCCCCTGTCCCTATCCTCTCCTGGGTACGCTCGTATCCGGAGAGGAGAGTGCAACTCGAGGATCAAACGCGCGAAGAAAAAGGACAGCCTGGTAGCTCGATAGCCGTCGAAGTTTTGTTTGCTCGCTGCCCGCTGCCGACCGCGCGGCCCGGACCGATCCGCTCGCTTCGCGAACTCTCGTTAAGCTTCGCCGTGAAATTTGGCAACCGTCGCGGGCCTCGTGGATCATCGATCATGCCGTTGATGGGCCTTGAAACAACGCGCGACCGCATCGTTACCGTGGAAGCCCCCGGCTAGGGAGCCCGAGCTCGTCAAATTGCAATTAGACGGACGATTTAAAAGAAATTTTTCATCGGGCGGATCGAGTCGGCCGCGCGCCGGCGTTTCGTTCCTCCTTCGCGCCGGGTCCCCCGTGCCTTGTCGGACCCGATCGGCACTTCCATTTCGCTCGCCAGCTCGCGAGAGGACGACCGTTCGACGCGTACGAAGGGGTGTCCGGTTTGGAGTTCGCGGTCGCCCCATTCACCGTTAACCCTCCAGGATGGATTTGCTGTATCGGGGAACGGTTCGCGCGACGGTGACCGACCGCGTCGACGGAGGGTGAGGAGAGGGAGAGGGCAGAAAAAAAAAATGAAAGTTCCCTACAACCGAGGCCTTCCTGGTCGCACACGAGCGCTCGATGATACCTGCGCGACCACCGATATATCCCCCCTCCCTTCCCAACCACCGTGCGTCTTCTCTCTCTTGATACGGACGTTCGTATCGGCGCGTTCGGTTACCAAACTGGACATAAATTAATCCCGTCAAATGTCCTCGTTCGTTAAGCGGCCCGGGACCCAACAGAGTCCCCGTGTTTCTCTTCCACACGCTCCACGCCGCTAAGCAAGGTTAATCTTAACTTATAGGTATGAGAGGCTTGCGTAAGCGTGTCTTGTCCCGCCGTCCCGCCGTTTCTTTTCGATATTTCTTGCTCGTCCCGAGCGCCAAAATCCGGCCAACTTGCTCGACCCGTTTCCACGCGGACAGCCAACGGCAATCAGAGGTTGCGCGCTGCCCGCGAGCGGCGGCCGCGGGATCGCGAGGATATTGAACGGATCCGTGGTAACCTAGAACGCGACCAATTAACGCTCTAAACGGTTCAGGGACGGGTTTCCAAAGAGATCTCCGATAACGGTGGAAAGTGTCCGGGCCGAGGGAAGCGTTCTTGATATTTAAGCCCGGGCCGACTTTCCCGTCGAGCGGGGCGACGCGACGCGACGTATCGAGCGACGCTAAGCCAAGGTTTAAGGCTCGACTTTTAAATCCGATGCGAATGTGACGCAACCCGGCCGCAGCTGCTCGGTCACTTATTTCATCCAAAGTACGCCTAAGGATGCCACGCGTTACCGGTTCCACGGGGCGATCCTTATCCGGTGATCAATCGCGATCGCCCTCGATCGATCGCTCGATCGCGCCGCCGAACGACCGTCCCCGCTAATGACCGCACAGTTCCTTTCGCTGAAAAAAACTTGTATTCCGCGTTCGAATATTCGCGAACGAGTAGCGCCGGACGTTGAAACGAGCGGGACTAACTAAGGTTCTTCCTCATCCGCCTGTCCAGCCGCGAGACCGGGACGCTGTTTGTTTTCTTCGGACGCGTCGCAGGAAAGTTTCGGTCAGAGGGCCGGCGGGTCGACTCGCGAAACCGGGAACATTAACTACACCCTGAGCTACCGTTTCGTTTCATTTCGGACCGTGGATACGTACGATCCGTCCCCTCGCCGGGAGCATCCCCCGTGCCGGCACTCCTCTCGAAGTTACCGCGCGCCGGCTATAAAACGATACGGCTCTCCGTTGCCGCGAGTGAAAGCACATATTGCGGTTATTGTTGAATTAAACCGTGCCGCGAAAGAGGGTGCCCGTTCGAGGGCTGTCGGCCACTCGATCTTTCGTGGCTCTCCGGTGGTTGCGCCGTGGCGTTGCGTGCGTTCGTTTGATCCCGGTGGACAGCACCGCGGACGAGACCCGGCGGATTGGCGGAGGACAATTTTTTTTCCGTGGGTGAAAGAAAGACCGAGCGAAACCACGGATAAATTCGACGACTTTGGCAACCGTCGTAACCTTCGCGATTGCAACGCCGTCGGTTTCGAGCTATTCCGGGGAATCTCCCCGAGGTTCCTCCACGTCGGGGTGTTTCGCGATTTATGCAAAATGGTGCGACGCTCCCGAGGGAGCTTGCCAGCTTCGTACGACCCTCTATCCAACGCGTGCGAGGTTCGTGCCGCGGCAGGCCCCTCCGGTGGCGTTTTCCCCCTTCCTATGGCATCTTTCTTTTCGCTGCTGCTCGAAGAAGCTCGATCGACACCGGAAGGTGGGGCCGCGCACCTTTCGAACGCCGTCCGTACATCCCTGAACAATCACGATCCAGCTGCTGCGAAACGGTTTCCTCCCTTGCTCGTGTCCTTAAGGTGGCAACTATTTTCTCGCCGCGAGGTATCGAAACGACTCGGTCGTAGTTCGAACTCGAGGAATTTCGCGTGGTACGTTGTTCGAAATTCATGCGGCGCACGCAACGAACGAAGACGACGTGGCGTTTCGGAAGGGTGTCGGAATAAATAGGCACTTAGGCGAGTCGGATGATCGAGGGACCGTGGATCATTTAATTTAATTACTTGCCGGGGGGGTGGTTAATAGGAGAGGCGAAGGTGGCTTCGTGCTGGATATTATAGAGCGTGGTCGAGCCACGCGTACCGATGTTGCCCCCTTGAAAATAAATCGTCCCCTTGTACGCTCCGATCCAAGCAGATACGAGAGGCGACTCCCTCTGCAATTTGGCTGCTGGAAGAGCCGCCGTTCCACTTTACGTCGCGCCTTCCGTTGGGCCGTTTCGAGCGTCCAGCGTTTCGCGATAATCGGAAAAGAGTTCACCTCGAGCGCGTTCAAATGGCACCGCGATTGTTCCCCGATTTTTTGACGCGGGGTTGAAATTCTTTTTGCGAGGACGCTCGCAAAGGGGCCACCCTACCACGACTCCAGCAGGGATAAGGTTGCGGGAAGCGAGACGTGTCCCGTGTATCGGGGTGGATTTAATTTCATAAACCGCAACTGTTGCCACTATTTGACTCGAAAGGGAATTCGGCCTCCTGCTCTTAATCGACGACACTGTTGTTCTCCCCCCCGCCCTTCGATATCGAAGCCATTCGATTTCTCCACGAGCGTGACACGAAATCGTTCCACGGTGCCGCGGGTGTTCTCTCCCCCTCTGTTCTCCGAATCGAAGGTCCACGGTCGTCGTTGGATCGTCGGGACGCGACGCGTCTGACTCCGAGTCCTCGACCGAAAGACCGCGTCGCAGAAACCTCGGCCCAAAAGAACACGAAAGCGTGCACGGGCCCCGACACGTGCTGAGCGCGTTCCTCTCCGTGGCTCCCCGTTCGTTTGTTCGTTCGCTTGGTAATTTCGATGGGCGGCCATATTAACGATATTCCGATGATACGTCGGGACGTTGAGGCGTCGGGGAAGCGGGACCGGCGGTCTATGGCGCAGGGACCGGCAGGGGACACGGATCGAGCCGCGGATGTCTCCGGCATTGTATGCAGATGAAGAAGGCAGGGCGACAATGACTCGGGACGTCGGGGCCGAGGACCCGTTCGTTTTGAACCGAAAGAAACTCATCCGGCAGGAAAGAGGGCCCTCCTTTGCCTCGTGCTCGCCACCACCGTGCCCTCCTCCCTTCTCGACACGCTCTTGTGTAGGTACACTACGTATGCATACATTAACATGTCATCATCACGTGGAAACCGAACCGATCAACCCACCACCGACTCCTTCCCCGCGGAACAGTTACATATTCGACTTCGTCGCCGTCGTCGTCGTCGTCGTCGTCGTTATCTCGGGACACGCGCCGCCCCCTGCCAGCGAGCGTTCCCTGCTCAAACTTTTCAGGGACGCCCGCGCATGGGCGTCGGGCCTCGTCCTCGATAGCGGGGAAATTTGACGAATTTCGACTTCGACGGCGGCGGAGAGAAATCGGGTCGGAGCGTCGGAGGGTGTCGAGGTTGAATCAAACCTTTGGAAAATGGTCGGCGAGAGAATTTCGGTATCGCGAGGGGAGTTCGAAGCACGGGAAGCCGGTCGATAAGAGTTCGGGGGGAGGGGGTTGTTTGGCGGATACACGTAGACGTACACGGAGGTAGCGGGCCGACGATAGCAGACGAAAGGCAGAGACGGGACAGAGGGGTTGCCGGTGTTGGTGTAGGAAGAGCTGGATTGGTAAACCGGTCACGTAGTGCTCCGCGATGAATGGACCCGGCGAGTCGAGGCCAGAGCCGGGAATTGGCTACTGGGCATACCTCGACCACCTACCCCACTGCGTCAGCTCTAGCCACCCCACGGCAACGTAAAATTACAAAGAGGTGCTCAAACCCGGGGTTCATCGCGCGCGCCGATCGTGACGCGAAATTGCCTCGTCGAACGTCCGAACGAGCCCCGTCGTCTACCTAGATGCCTCTTTAACCGCTACCTCGGAACCAACTGAGCTTGCACTTTCGATCATACCGTTTCTCTTTCTCTTGCGCCTCCGTCTTTCTCCCTCGTCCCCGTCGCCCGACCGCCTCTTCCCCCCGGACACAATCGCTCGCGAGAAAAGAAGGGAAAACAACGGGCGATACCTTTTCACCTGTTCCTCGATGCCCGCTACGAGTCGCGTCCCGTCGCGTCCCCCGTTAATCGGCCGCGACTCTTTTCTCCCGTTTTCCGTTCTAACGACGGCGATTCAACGAAGATATAAGCGTGGCCGCGTAACGCGCAATCAGGATTCCATTTGAGGAATCCTCGAGGGTCTGACTCCTCGTTGTCGAGCGGATAGAAACGATCCTTGGACGCGCCGCAGTCGAGGCGCACCCCCTTATGCAATCTAAAGCGCGCCTCTGATCTGCCATAAAGTCATTTCGTAACCCATCCCGAGGGTTAAATGTCCCCGCGTCCCAAGTACCCCGAGTTAAATGCGAGCCCGGCGTGTCCCGAAGTTTCGCCGCCGGTGTCACCCGTGGTCCACGCGGAGAACCAATTTGATCGCGCGTCCCGACCTCCGACTCGTCGTCGTCGTCGTCGTCGTTGTTCTCTACGCGCGAAACGAACGGTAAATTTGCCGGCGAACTGCCGGGGAAGCGGTCGAAGAAGCGTGGACCGGTTAGAAGCGGAAAGGGTGACACCACAGTTGCGCTGGGATTAAAAAAATAAAAGCTCGTTATAAATCAAACGGCTTGTCAACGAGCGCGGCGGACGGGCTGGTAGGCACGGCGCGGGCGAAATGGGGTGGACGGCCAGGCGAAAACCCTTTCGTTAATTACGTATCGCAGATGCCGTTCGCTGCAGCCACTCTTTACGAGCCACTCTATCGCCACCCCCCCCTCCTAACCCCTCCGACCCTCGTCGGAACGATCGCAGAAGACGAAGGAACTCGGGTCCTTCGGGCTGGAGAAACGGTCCCGAAAACGGCCCCATTCTACTACTAGGATCGTTCGTGGAGCGAAGACGCGCGACGAAATTTCGAATCGGCGCAGGTGGAGATGCAGGCGGGATCGCATTCGAGCGAGCGTCCATGGTGAGAAACGAACGAAAGACAGTTTACATAAAATAATGTATTTATTGTAATACCCCACTTCGCTACAGCGATTAACATTGATTTAACACAACTTATACCGTAACTCTATGTAATTATGCATTTCCACGGTGACACGATGCCTGGCTGCGTACAGGACACTGGAACGATCGTTTGCGGCAGGACGATACCGAGACAAATCTGTAAGCTGCAACATCACAAGCAAAACCCTCTTAATGTCAAATCCGCAACCGTTCACGGGGAACAAAACGTTCCTCGCGCGGTCTCGCTTCGTCTTTCGCTCGCCCGGTCCTCATTCTCCGCGAACCGTTTGTCGCGGTTGCTCGAAACGATGCCGGCGGTCCACGGAGAATCCACGGTATCTTTAAGCAGATATCTCTTCTTCGCGGTAAAAAAACGCGACGAGGAAAGGAGCGAAGGAGTACCGGGGAGAAACGTTATTAATCGGTTACACGATAAAGCAGTGTTAGTCCCCATTCGTTGTCCTTCGCCGGACCCCCCTTGGCTTCTTCGGTAAGATATGGGGCCACGCGACTCGGAGGCGCGGATACGCACACGACGGTACTCCTGCGGCAAGGTAGATGCAGGTATACCCGTGGCGCGGAAAAAGTGTGGAGCCAACGCGCCAGCCGGCCAGGGCGACATTCCTTCGGTCGAAAAATCTTATCACCTCCGATACGATTAATTTCTTCCTCTTCTTTTTTCGCGTTACCGTTTTCGACGGGGCGGCTCTGTATATATATATCCACCCTGGCCTCGAGTATGCCCCGATGCATAGACCGCTAATTAAGTGGTGCAGTCGGGTGACGCGCGAGTTAATTAAATTTGGTCGCGGCGCGGCGGAGGTACGGAAAGAAACGCGAAAATACAAAAGGGATTCCCCGGTCCTTTTCCACCCCCGGCGCTTTCATTCCTCTCTTCTTCTTCCTCTTCTTCTTCGTCTTCTTCTGCTTCTTCCCGCGTAGTTAGCGCTCGCTCGTTTTTTGCTCGTTTCACCGTTTCTCGGTTACAACGCAAATGCCTCGGACCTGCTGCCTCCGCTCTCGTCCGGTTCTCCGGTTCGCTTCTTCTTCATTTCTCCTCTCTACCTGAGAATCGGCGGCGCGTCCTTTGCTCCGCTCGTTACACAGACTCCGGTGTCGATGGGGTATATATATCGCGTGTGTTTCGCGTTTCGTACCCCTATCGTTTTCTCCCGTCTCTCTTGCTCCCTGCGCGTCCCCCGCGCCGTCCTCGCACCGCTTGCCCTCCCGTTCTTTTCCTTTTGCAATCTCTCTGCGTGCATGTCGGCCGTTGTTGCGTTGCCGTTGCCGTTGCTGTTGTTGTTGTTACTGTTGTCCCTCCCATGGACAAGGGAGCGAGGCGTATGAGCGCTATAGGCCATAAGGGCTAACAAGGCGATTACTCATGCCTCCCATAAGAAGAAGTTACAAGCGGGTTCGAAGGTTTATTGCGGCAAATGGCGAAATTTGTACCTTGCTAACGATCGGCCGTCTTTCCTTTTTTTTTTTTCTTTTCGCTTCGCCGTATCGCGCCCCCCTCGCGGCCAACTTGTCCTCGCCTTGCCCCCACCCCCGTACGCGTCCCGAACCGATGCGTCCGAACTCGCCCTAGCCGGCCGGACGGCAATAATTAACGGAACGCAACGGGGTGATCCACGAGCTCGCGACCGCCGATTATCCTTCCCGTTGAAATCGTAAATCCCTCCGCGCATAGAGCACCGCGAACGCTTCCTTCCGATTAACTAACCCCGGGCTTCGATCGACGGACGAACGTTCGGTCCTCCCCCGAGGCTTCTTAACGAACGACCACGCACGTGCTTCTAATTGTCGGATTTTTCCTCCTCGGCTCGACCAGGGTGCCTCCGACGAGGAGGCCGGAGCGCGGTCCTCCGAGAGCGCGAGCGCGCGCAGGTAAACAAAGGAAGATTCCCCCCTTGCAGACTTTTCTAAAGAAACGGCGACTGTTCTTACCTCGAGTCCGATGACGATCAGGGCGGTCCGAGGGTCCGGATTCGGGCGCGATCGACGGACCACTCGTTCGGGGCCGTCCGCTGTGCCCCAGGGAGCGCCGAGAATCGAGTCCCGAGGACGGCGCGGCCGGCGATGCAGACTCCTGGAGGGATCCGCGGGACGATCGACGATCCGTGGGCAGGAAACTGCAATTTCGTAAAGTAGGGCCTTAGCGTGGAATTTGTAGCCGGTCCCGAGGTCCCAGTCGCGGCCCCTTTACGATCGAACATTCTCCCTCCTCCTCCCCCCCAAGCCCGTAACGCTTCCACCCTGCCTCGTCCGCTCGACTGGCCCACGGCAGCCCGAGCGCTCCGGCGTGCTCTAATTAGATTTTAAGTGAGAAATTGTGCCTGCCAGCAATTTTAAGGAAGCCGAACGCGCCGCCTTGATTAATATCATTATACGTGTCGGCTCGTTACGTCGTTGGGGATGGAATTCGTGGATCTTACAGGCGGCCGCAGAAATTCGTCGGCGTGTCCCCCGCGGTACGTGCGGCCCCTCGATAACGGCGAACGTCGTCGTTCGTCGCGACGCGCGATCTCTATCGCCCGCGCACTCGTAACGCGTATTGCTCACGGCGATTTATTCGTCGGCGAGTTCTCGCGGTCGGGGGCCGATTGTACTTTCCTCGGGGTTAGGATGCCGGATGGCCGTTTAGCGCCGCGCTAACGACGGTTCCCGTCGAGACCGACGTTTCCGATCGGATGGGCGTCGCGTCGAACGGTAACGCCGTGCGACGCGCGTCGCTCTCCGCTTACGTTCGCGCAGATTCGTGGTAAAAAGCGGTCTAGCCAGAATCGTCCGGATTGGCGGTTCTCCTCGGAGCCAGCTCGTTGTACAATTAGCGATCGCTCGCGCGTCAGCTTCCACGTGCTTGCGTAACGACCGCGAACGAAATTACGCGCATCGACTCGCGCGAACGTTGCCCGCCCGCGGGACGCTGGAAAACTTCGAGGATTATTAAGCCTGATTGGTCGTTGGAAACGTAGCGATATTAATTTAAATCCGCTGCCAAGGTACTCCGGTATTAATCGACGAGCAGCTTCGCGGGCGAGACGTTGGAGCGACGAACGCGCCAGGACGAAGCGCACCCCTTTACGTCCGCGGCTGACTTTCCCCCGGCGCGCAAGCTGGCACAGAAGCGGCACCGCGGCGACGGTTGAGACAGCCGCTGTCGAGCAGCTTCTTCTCGCCGGCAACGGTCATCCTGGACCGTTTCAGAAGGTTGAACTCGATTCGAAAACTGGATTCCGTTGCGGCTTGAAAGAGGACGCATCCGAGGGGAGCTGAGAGTAAACCGGAGAGCGGATAGTTTCCGGAGGGAAGCGAGCGCAACAGCCGGCTGGAAACTAGAACGATAGAGACTCGACGGTTTCCGCAGTGGCGGAGTGGAGGCGCGTTCCTCGGGGACGGGAGGAGGAACGAGGGATAGCAGCGGGCAGCATCGAGCGGACAAGGGTTCGCTCGGTCGCGAGGTACCCCTGCGACGAATCTGAAATCTCGAATCGATAATAAGACAAATTGCGCGGGTACTGCTATAATTAAAGTTCCGGTGGAAGCCGGTATCCAGCGGTGGCGGGCATGGGACCAGCAGTATCTTTGATCGCGCAGAATCCGAGAGCCGTGTATCCGCGAGCTCGTCTCGTCCGGTCGCGTCGCCCCGGCGAAAGTGGGAACGGGAGGAGGCCTTCGTTTCTTCGTCGCTCCTCCGGCTCCTCCGGGAACGGATCAGATAGTGGTCGGTCGTATCGGTGTCGCGAGGCTGGACCGCGCGGGCAGTATCAAGTCATCAGAGACGTGGCCAGCCGGGGCAGCTCGGCTCGGCTCGGCGCGGCGCGGCGCGGCGCGAGCGAGAGGAAGAAAGGTCTCGCAACGAGGTGCGCTCCTGTCCGATGATAAATGATACGTTGAAACGTAGTGGGTAGCACGGGGAACGGGTCCGCCGATACGGCGCGAAACTTCCTCCCTGCTGGGGTAACAGCCAGCCAGGAAAACGGGCAAAGAAACGAAGACGGAGGAAAGAGCTGCCGGTGAAGAAAAAAAGCTGCGAGAAGGGGGTGAGAGAGAGAGAGAGAGAGAGAGAAAAGGAGGTGGATGCCACTGGAGGCAAAACAAGAGAGAGAGAGGGGAAGAGAGGGAGAGTAAAACTGGCCAAAGAGTAGTCTTGTGCGTCGTAGTAGCAACCGGTGGACCGGTGGACCGGCGACCAGTGAGAATCCTGCGAGCGTTGTTGCGAGTCCCGAAGGCTAGAACTCCTAGGGAATTCAGGCAAAACCGGTCCAGTCAGATCCGGAGCACCCGCTGGTCACTCCCGTCTGCTTACTATCCGTTCTACTACCTGATCTTTTGCGTCTCGCTCCTTCTCCCGAGGAAACGCGCTTTTTTTTTCCTTCTAGCCGAGCCTCCCTCCGCGTACACCTCTCTGTCCCGCCTGCGTCCCGTTCCTCTGCCGTCTCTCCCCGACAAACTTTTCGCCGCAAAAATTGCACGGCGACGCGATTCACGGTCGCAATCGGGTGGACACGCGATCGAGCGATTCCGACGAGGAGGATCCATCGGGGGGCGCAGCGAGAAGGCAAGCACCTGCGCGACGGCGACGACGGTGAGCAATCCGGCCCAAGTCGAAGGACTCCGCGCGCGACTATCGAACGGCATGCGGTAACGAACGTCGCGAGATACCATCTGGCTATCGGGGAAAAAGTCGAGCGCCGCGGACGTCGATGACGCGATTAAGGTGGAACGTTGTCGCTGTCGTCGGCGTCGTCGTCGTTAGGTCACGCCTATGACGAATCACCGCGCGAGCTACCTAAGGACACCTGCCCGTTCACTCTCTCCCGTTTCCGAGACCGGCGCGGAGCGGTGGCCAAAGACGAGAGGACAAAAGCTGCGCTACCACCGGGTCTCGCGTTGACCCCCCGACCCCTGATACATCGATTTCCTCGACGATCCGTCACCATTGATTCCGTGGCTGAAAGGCTGTGAAACGATCGGGCGCCCGTGAGGTCCTCGCTTTCGAACGTCTGCTCGCGTCAGGTGACACGCGTACTCGATGCACGCGGCTCGGTCGATAGAAATCGCGCACTCGAGGACAATTTCTGCGCGCATCACTTCGTCGAACCCGTAGGGCACTTTTCCTCCGCGAAACAGACGGCGTACCCGCAATTCGCGAAGACTCGCAACGAAGATCGCCGATGGGCGCGCCTCCGAGGAAGCACGGGCGAAGGATAGACCGCGGGTTCTTCTTCGTTGCGTAGATATACGGAACGACGCGACGGCACGTAGGGAACTCCGGGGCGACCGCGATCCGAAAAGGATCGTGCCCAACGAACACGCCCGAAGGATTACGTATCCCTTTGGAGCTCACCTTCGCCTCGGTCTACTCGTCCCAACTTCGTCCTACTCTCGTCCGTGGGATCCCCGTCGCAGGGGCGCGCAGAAACGGGCCAGGCTCGTGCGTGAATGTTCACGTGTCGGCTTTGAACGAACTTCGATGTTTCATCCCGCGTCTTAACCGTTCCCTTTGGCCTCCCGACAGTCGAGTCTCGAAGGTTTTCTGGGTACCCCGTGATTCGTCTAATTGCCGATCAGATTTCCCGACGACGTGGAAACGCGGCGTCGGGGCGGGGATGATCGCGCGAAGCCAGATCTCGCGTTCCCCAGAAGCGGACAAACGTGGATCGCGTGGGCGATCGCGGAAGGGCACGAAACGAACGAGAATCGACGGCGGGTTACCGTTCGATAGGAAAAAGAAGGACGCTAATCGGATCGTTCGGTTTGCTGGCGTGCTCGCCAGCTTTCCAGCTTCGCTCGCGAGCCGGATTACATTCCCGAGGTCTTAACGAGACGTAATTACACGGCGAAAGGTACGAGGCGACGGATGCCTTCGGAATATAGCTACTAACACGATAATTGCCGCTATTACGCTCTGAAACGTCGTATTTAACGGCTAAACGCCGTTCGCCTACTAATCGGCCAGAGAAGCCCCTCTGATCGATCGGAATTGATACCCCGCGTTACGCGTACCCTTCGCCTCCCGACCTGCTTCCAGACCAATTCCGCCCCGTCGTTCTTCCACCGGCCATCCTCGTTTGTTTTCCCCGTGCTCGTCGAGAACGCGCTGCTCCGTCGCGGTAGGCGATCCCCGCTGTCCGCGTCGACATCGAAGTACGAAACGGCGTGCACCCCGTTCGATTCGGCGCGTCGTTCAACGCCGCATCTTCCCCTTCTGCGAAAGATCGAGCCCTCGGCGCGGTAACGCCGGCAGACGCGTTTACCTGGCCCGCCGCGGCGTGTAATCCTGTAAGCGGCCCTTATTACGCTCCGCGTGGCCCATTCACGCTCGATCTTAACTTCTACGGCACGTAAACTGTTCCTCGTTCGGTATTAACGTTTTTGTTCCGCAGTTTTCAATCCAGCTACAATCGGCTTGTCTGTCGCGACTGGCCCCCCCGCTGCGCACGGCCTCGCTCCCGTTTCGCAGATCGCACGAAACCCTCTTCTACCGTCGCTTCTGGATAACGACCGTGCACCGGCGAATGTGAACGTTCTCGCGTCCTCTCCCCGTGTCCCCGCGGACCACGAATCCCGTGCCCCGATACATTTTCGAGGATCGTTATCCGCGACGAACGCGAGCCTCCCACGCGTCGCTCCGGTATGCGTTAGAAACGCCATGGTAGCCAAAGGAATTTTCGCCAACGATAAATAATCCGCGGGGACGGCGAGGCCTATCGCACCGTTTCTGGGAAAAAATACCGCGGACGGGTGTTTTATCCTCCGCTTCGGAGCACGACCGACCGATTCACCGGATAAAAGCGGATCCATAATTTCTCTTTCTCTTTTTCCCTCTTACGCGTACCATCCGTAATTAATGAACACCGCGTAGAATAGGGAGAATTATTGCGCGCTTACAGGCGCGGGCGAGCGCGAGCGCGCGCGCGAGTGTTCTTTTATGAAAGGACCCGAGATCGAAATCGTGCACGCGGACGCGGCGCTACCGCTGAATTTATGCCCGTTCCGTGAAACGGAGAAAGGAATGCGTCATTGGACAGATGTCGCGCCACTGGTCTTCCGATTCGACGCGACAATATCGCCTCGTATTTATCAGTGACGCGAGCCGCGAAGCAAATTGTCGCCCCGTTTCAACTTCGCTCCACCTTTTCCTGCCGGTCCGTGTACGCCGGTTCGCGGGGCTCTCTCGGCTATAATCTATGCCGGTGGCGGACGATAACCGTGCCCGGCAAAGTGTCATCGACGAGGAAGAGGTCTCCGGGAGTAGAAGGGATCGTGGACAGCTGCAACCGTGGACCCCCCCTCACGAGCGATCCCTGTCCCAGCGCGGGACGTGAGTCGTCGCGAGCGACGTAACACGCCCGAACAAAAACCATGAATCCGTGCACAATGTAACCGAATTGTGACGGACGCCCTCGAAGGGCGGACAGGGCGCAGACCCTGACTCTCCGTCGTCGCGTGTCAACGCTAGTCGACTTGAGCGTCGAGCGCTTCGTCGCGTCGCGTCCCGTCGTCGACGTCGAGGGGCGGAAAACGCAGGAGGTAATTGGCGCGGCGAATTTCGCGTTCGTTCGTTCGCGAACGTCACGGATATTCGGTCGCGCAATTGCCGTTCTCCTCGGTACACTTTGACGGAATGTCTACGCAAACGCGCACGTGGCGCACCGGTGAGGTGGTAAAGTTCAAGGAGAGCCTCCGATAACTCGGCATCCGGAGGAAAAAAAAAAAACACGTGACGCCGCGATGTTTAATCGGAGAAGATTGAGCGATCGTTTCCTCGTTGAACACGGGCGGCGGAAAAAAATGATTAAACTCTTTCGGAGTAATCGCGACCGCGCGACGGAAAGCGTTCGCTCGCGTATTTTCGTGGACGGAAAACTCGTCCGCGTACCTAATGTCTGTTCCCTCTGTTTCACGCCGCTCCCGTTTTTCTCTCTTGCCTCCGCCTCTCGCCGAATATCGCGTCTCTCTTCTCGCCTGCCGGTCGCTGCGGCTAATGCGACCGGACAACAATACAGACCCGTCCGCATTGCACGCGTCCGACCGCTAATTCCAGGCGTTCTTTTTTCGCCCCCTTCCGTACGGCCGTGTTGCTCTTACCAGAAACTCGCACCCCGCCGTCCTCTTCTGTTTCTACGCCACTCGCTTTACCTCCCTTCCCTGTTCTGCCCTTCTTTTTTCATTCTTCAGGGTGCTCGCCCTTTGAACCAGATCTCCTCTGACCCGTCTCTCCCCCCTCCCCCTACTGGCCTACCACGGAATTGGATTTCAGGAAGAGCCTTTTGCGAGATCCCTCCCATCTGCCTAGCACGCTCCTGGGTTTCGCGTTCGACGGAATAACAACGGCCGCGAGAACGGAGGCCGCGAACAATCAAATTTGTTTTCGTCGGGCCGCGACGGAAAATTGTGCGCGACGCTGGACGGGGGAGCGTGGGGCGGAGGACGAGGATGACGTCGAAACCCGTTGAAAGCGAGTTCCGGTGAACGTAGCTCGGTTCGCCGACGGTGCTCCGATCGAAGGCAAGGCCAACGCCGGGACAGTTTCTAGCCGAGGGAAACCAGCCGAATTATGCTTCACCGAGGTCGGGACAAAAACGGTCGTACCGGTTTGTAAGTGTGCTTTCGAGAATCACGGGACCCGAGGGCAACCGCTCGCGCGTACTTTTTCCTCGCACGACAATCGTCCGCGATAACGATCCGATTCGAGGCTCGCGTTCGTCCGGAAGACAATCGGCTCGAATTCTCGGCCGCGAAACCCGCCCGCGACCGCCGGTTTACCCCGGCCAAGATCTCGAGAGGAAGAAAAGAAACGAGCGCGTCGTACGCCGCGAAAGATTCGAATATCGAGAGAGACGCGGCGAGGAGGCGAATCGCGCAGGAATTGCTCCTCGATCGGACAATTAAAGCGGAGGTGCGAAATCGATAGGAACGCGACGGAACCGGTGTCGACGTCGCCCTTTGAATACGTAACGCGGGGCGAAGAGCGAAGCGTATCGGCGCATCGGGCGCATCGGCGGTACTAAATGCAGGCTATCGGGCCGCAGTTACCCGCAGGTAAATATTTCGTCGGCGGTGCGATTCGGGGTGGCGCGGACGGTCGTTAAATTTGTCAGCGGACCCGTGGCCGGAATTCGTGTTCCGCAATCCCTTCGGACCGGCATCGAGCCGGCCTCGCGGCAGTCTAGTTTATCGCGCCACCCGGTACATTCGGTAGCCCGATAGCGCCGCACACCTCGCGCCCCCGCCGCGTCCCGCGAAATTTGCATCGCATTTACATCCGATTGAGGTGCAACGCGGGCTGAAAGTGGCAAGGGGCGAGAGGGAGAGAGAGAATTTGGCCAGTCTCGCGGATCGAACGCGGCCCGAAGGGCACCTGCCCTTCGAGGGTCAGGGACAGACGCGCTGCGGTCGCGTCTCCGCGAATCGACCGTTATTGCACCGCGTATCATCTAGCCACCTGGTCGAAACGGTTCAGCCAGTGAATCGGCTTCGACGGTGCTCGGGACTCGAGACGACGAGCGTTCAACGCACCGCCCACTGGCGCGAGCATTCCTCGGGATTTCCGAATTAGCGCCCAAGGTAAACCGAGAGGAGTCAGGGTCATAGGTGCCGGTTACGTCGGAATTGAACATTATTTTCAGCGAGTGCCGGCCACTTAACTTGGACGGCCGCATGTACGCGCGTATATACGTGGCGTGTCATAGGTCCTATTATCGCGGCCACTTGCCACGGCCCGGCTGTGCGAGTCTGCCTGTTAAAGTTCGCGCCGCAACCGTTCGACCCATTTCGCGTTCCGTCGGGTAACCTTAGAGCGAGCTTTTCCCGTCTACCTGCCGCGTCGAGTCGAGTCGCGTTTCGCGTGAGCGCAGGTGAGAGGTCGTCAGAATCCTTCGAAGTCCTCTAGGCCCACCCCAAAAGTCGGCGGTTCGGGTACAAAAGTTGGTCGGGACCCGCGGGACCAGTGGACGGAAACCTTCGCCGGGTACCGACCAACTTGTGGCCCGTACCTACGACTCCGCGATTCCGAGTGATCGCGGTCGATCTATCGCGTCGCGAAGATCGCTGCTCGTCTCGATCGGAGTACCGATAAAACGGAGAACGCATGCGGTCTCCCGGTTTTAATGAATGAACCGTCTCGTGGATGCGGCAAGGGGCAGCCTCGGCGGGGCGAGGCGCGGACGAGAAGAACGGGCCACTGCACTCGGAAGGGGGGCACCGTTCGTACTCGAAGAAACACAGAGGAAAGAGCGTGCGCGCGCCCGTGAGAGCAGCACACCCATAGGAAAGTTAACAGGCGTTTGTGTAACGGCGGGACGTAGCCGGAACGGATAGCTCGCCGCGGCCGTACAGATCTACATAATGTTTATTATGCTAACCTAGGCCAACGTGCTTGCATCAACAAGTGTTATATTATCATTCAAATAAAATGTTTTAATCTGCATACGTTTCATCGGCCTCCCGCGGGCATGCGGAATGTGCCAGCGGCACGAGACACGCGTTCCACGCGGACCGGGCACACGCGCCCCCCTAGACCAGACTAGTCTCGCTCTCGTCCTTTTAAACTCCGCGCGCCGTCCTTCGCCCCCCGTTTCCAAAGCGACGTCCGCTCATGGATACGCCGTCCCAACCTGGACCCCGGCTGCACTTATAAATTCATTCGGCCGTCGCGGCCGCTCGTTTCGCCACGATCAGGTGCAGCTGCAAATTTCACCGAGTATCGAGATTCGAGTGCCCGATGAAATTACTCGCCGGCGAATGCGCCGCAGATTCGATTCCCTCCGAATGTTCCATCGGCATCACGGGGATGCTGCGGATAAATATGCCCGACGATCCAATTACCACCGGCGAGCACTCGTCCATCCACCTGGCCGGAGAGCGCCTCGATGTACGTTACGTTCGCACGGATCTTTGAGCCCGGTGCACCCGCCCACCCCCGAAAGAGCGGCGCGTCGCGTAAACGGAATACGGCTCGACGCTCTCCCGTGGAAAAAGTCCTCGGCCCCAGGCGTTGGCGGAGCGGCGGCTAGAAGCGTGACGGCACGAATTCGAGCCGACGCCAATCCGTGTGACGTGCAATCGAATTAAGCGACCGCGTTCTTGTCGCCGGCAACCAGTGTGCCGGAGTGCACGGGAAAGGGAAGCGCAAAAAGCAAACGCCGTCGCGTAGAGCCCGGTGTACGCACGCGATGCGCCGCGCGTGCCGCCCTTCCCGAGGAAAAGCAGCGAAACTTTAAGCGGAAGCGTCGGCGCCGGGCGAGCGAAGCGTTCGCTTCTCTTTCGCGGAATGCCACAAGCCCGGCGATGACTGTCCGGGGGAAACGCGGCCGCGCAATTACCCTGCAGAAGAAGCATGACGAGAGTAACGGCTGATATAACCGAATGAATAATCAACGCGCGGACAATAACACCGCGCGGGAATTAATGAATACGATATTTGGAGCGGTGAAGCGTTACTCCTCGCTCTTGACGAGCGTTCGCTTCGAGATCGTTCCGCTTAAACGTCCAGATAGGCGTATGTCCGGCGCAAGGGGGATCGCCCCGCTTCGACAGTCGAACGGGACGGGGATCGGGAAATCTTTCTGCTCGAATCGGTCCGGACTCCGCGTCTCGGCCGCTGGGTCACTCGCGCGGCGAACCTGGCTGGGGTCCCTCCGCGCCACCTGCGCGCCTTCATTATACGGCCAATGCTAATATATTACCGACGCATTATCATAATTGGGTTCAATATTTGTAACTTGTCACGCCATTAGTATAATTCATCCGAGTGTGCTGTCGCGGCCTACCCGTCGGCAAGTCAGTCCGTCCACGCTAGTCGGTGGGCACAAGGTATTCTACGCGCGTCTCGAAGCGCCGCTGCGATTTCCACTTTCTCGACGGCGAACCGTCGAGGGGTAATCGTTGAAACGAACGTCTCAAAATGTCGGATAACGAAAACGCGAATGAAAAAACGAATACGACCGTTTCGGATGCGTCGACGCTGCACCCCACGCGTCGGAGGCTGGTCTGACGTCGCGACTCCTGGCGAAGGCTTTTCCGTGGGAACGAAGTCTTAGAAACGGCGGAGCGTTCGCGACCGAGTATATCGATCGAATCGATCCAGGACGAGGCCTGCTCCGCTCTTCCGGCTTTCGACGCGACTCGTCGCGAAACTGACCGGTCGCAAATGTTTTCGGCTTAGTCAGTAGATCGGTGGTGGACGTTTGCCCTCAATTAACTTCATAAGTGAGTAAGGAGGCGGCGGTCGGCCAGTCGACGGTCCATCGGTTCGTCCGTATTTTGCGCGTACGCGCGCGAACCCGCCGCGATCGGCTGGCTGGCCCTCCACTATCGTCGAAATCGAGATTTCGCCGGGACCGATCGAAACGGCGGCCGCTGAACGTCGCGACGGAACCCAGCCGCGCCGCTTTCCGGTCTGATTCCGCGACTGTGGAACGACCGACCGATACGAGCCTGCTCCTCGTCCTTCGATCGACGAATGTAGGTTCGGCGACAAGGAGAACGATCGTTAAGCGCGCCTAAACTGGATACCCGTCACCTCGCCGGTGCTACGCCAAAACCGGCGAGCGTCGCCATTCGACGCGGCCGTAGATCGTTTCTGCGATGGCAGAAGCGTTGGCAGGGCCTCGACGAGACACCGTTCGAGCGTCGAGCTGCCTAAACGAGAGCCTCGTCGATGCCGGGGCTCGAACTTCGCGATCCTCCTCCGGCCTCGACGAGCGTGTACGCGTTAGCACGCTGGTGCCCTCGCGCTCGTGCACGGACGCTGCTTCGCACACGTACGACCCGGGCCTCTTCGGGCACGTATAAAAACGGCGTCGTCTGTAGGATCAGCGAGACACTCTCGCGAGTCACGCCTACGCGCGTGTTTGCTGCTCGCGAACGACATGGACGAAGGCGAGAAGGCGAACCGGTGGGGGCAGGGGGGGGGGGGTTGCGGCGGGAGAAAGAGAAGGCTAGAGCAATAGAGAAAGGGGGATGAAGAGAAGCGCGTTTACGTGCGGCTAAACGTGTACCCGTGTACAGCGGAGAGCGAAGCTGTACGCGCGAGTCGTACAGGTGTACGTTTCACGAATGCTCGCGTAGGCTCGTTTACTTAGCCAATGCCATACCTGAGTTATTTATCTGTCTTTTGCCCGGCAGCGCTAACCGAGAATGCCTCTATATACGAGCCCCAACACTCCTAGAGAGTCGTGCGCGTGGGTCCGGAGTTGTTCAAGGCCTACCTGCTTGCGTTACTTGGACGCGCTATCACTCCGCTACCTGTCTCCCTCCGTCTACTCCGATTCCCTCCTTACCTTCCTCTCTCTCTCCGTTCCTCGAGAAGCTACGCAATATCGGGCACGCGTCGTGAGAAAAACCGTCGGAAACTCGACGCGGAGAAACGACTGTCTCCTGTGTTGCCCCGCGAGCCAGCGAATTTCGCGACCGAACGGATGGACGTTGCACCGGCGAAGGTGGCGCAAAGGTGGCGCAAAGGTGGCGCAAAGGTGAAGAATCAAAGGGGGCAGAGGGACCGCGGGAAGGATCCGCGTTGGGCGTCGATCGTAGGCCACCGTAGGAAATCGTCGGTCGCGAGAGGTGTGGGTATACCTAAAGGATGGACGAGGTTCGTACGTGGCTCGACGAGCTCTCCGTAGCCGGATTGTCAAGTGACGTCAGCGCACCGGAAATGGAATGTAGGTAGCTGTGCTTATTAAGCTCTGCGCTGCCAGGCCGAAGAGGAAGGGACGGTTTGTGGGGGACGAGCAGAGAAAGAGAAAGAGTCGTCGAGCTGTCCGTCGAGAGAGACGTACAGAGAGAGAGATAAAGGAAGAGCGAGAGACAGAGAGAGAGAGAGAGAGAACGAGTGAGGATGGCCTGCAATTGTTTCCTCCGCACACGCGTGCCGCGAGTGCCCCGCGTATCGTCGATGTATCGTCGACGTCGACGACGTTCCTCCTCGCATGTGCGTGCACGGACGAGTTCGTGTCCATACGGTCATCCGTGAACGAACGGGAACGAGAAAATCGGCGAGCAAGGCGTCCGCGACGGTGACACCGTAGACCGTAGACGACTACGTGGGCCACGGCTATTAAATCAATGCGCCGCCGTCAGGATCGGTTCACGTCTCGTTAATGCCTTCGTGGAATGTCCGCGAGCGGATCATTATTACACTCGCGGAAACTCTCGAAATCGCTCGAATGGTCGCCGATTCCGCGAGTACGACGCCTTGAATTGAACTTCATTTTCGTTCGAAGCAATCAACGCAGGTGAACGAAATCGACGTGGCTCGACGAAGTCGTGTCGAACCGATGCGACGCGGTGCACCCGTTACCAATGCGCGACGAGAGCCGAGGAATGTCAACGGGCCGCGATTGGCCCGGCGCCTCAAGTCATCCGGGCAAAAAAAAAACCTGTCCGTAAGGACGTTGCTGGTTTTCGGGAGCGGATCGAAAAAATTCGGTCGTCGAGAAGAATTTCGATGACGATGTTAACCCCGCGTGGCACCGTCCACGGTAACATTGAACGTCAGCGTTCGCCCGATCGTCGCCGAGGCCGGTTGTCGATGTCCCTTGTTTTCCTTCCTTTCGTTAAATGTACGCCTATATGCGAATATTACCCGCGCCGCAATTTATTACCACCCGAACGCCTACTTGCGCGATAAGCTTTAATGCGAATCGCGAGGAGGCACGTACACGAGATTGCCGGCCTGTGTCGGACTACGCAGACGTCGTGGTACGTACATCCTATAACGATAGTTTCGGTAGGTGTGAACGAAATGTTCGTGCGTCGAACAAAGGGTGGCGAGGTTCGAAGGTGAGAGAAGGAGGAAACAAGGAGGCTCTTCCGAGAGCGCATGTCTTCTCGCGTCGAAAGGGGTAGCTGGCGCCTGCGCTCCGTTCCGCCACTCTACAATTCTCCTGATCTCTTTGCCCCCTCGCCAAGCATTCTTTTCAACCCCCACCGGTCCGACCTTCCTCTCCCGATTTGTACCTCTCCTCCGTCGCCCTCCACCTTACTTTCTATTTCTCTTCCGACATTTTTTATTTCCACCCTTGCCTCGTTCTCTCTCTCTCTCTCTCATTCTCTCGGAACCCTCTTTATCGTCTCCCACCCCCGGGCAGTACCTCTCTCTGTCCACGTCATCGCGAATCGTCAACGGTCCCACCTTCTTCCGAAGCAGCGCTCATTATTCGCGCGTGTCACGCACCAACGAGGCGAAACCATCCGACGACTTCCTACTTGACACCTGGTTTCGCGCCTTTTCCATTCCAGCGCTCAGATTCCTTCCTCCACCTGTTCTTCGCTCGGTGCACGGATATTACGCAAAAGCTACTTGGTTCACGGGTTCACGGTGGAAGATTAATCACGGGGTCCGGCCTCGTTACGGGGGCAGATCGAGGGCCCTAGGATCTTCGACCGGTTGGTCGGCTCTGTTCTGTTATGTCACTTCTGCCACGCCAAAATTACGTCGCCCCGTTTCACGCCAACGTCTCGAGATCTGAGCGTCGATAGCGAAGTACGCTAGCCGGATTGAAACCCGTTCTTAAAATTGATTTAACGGTTACCCGGAGCGAACCGCCTCATCTGTTTCCCTCGAAACGCGAATCGACCCCTCTCAGCGATCGGAAGAAAAGAAGCAATCAGCCAACGCAACGTATCTCGCCGGATAATCGAACGCACCCCGTCATTGCATAATTAAAGGCGATTCACGCTCCCGTGTAATGTGTAATCGGATTCTCGTGGACGCGCTTCGAAGCACCACGCCTCGAGGAGAACAGTCATCCGTCGCTCGTGGCTCCCAGGAACCGGAAGCCCGTTGTCTGCCTCAACGTCGAGCTACTCGATTCGCCTTTCTTCGGGGGCAGGATAGCCGTCGAGTGGAGCGCCGACAAATTCGCCAAACTGATGATTCGTCTCGAGAACTATCGACGCGACGTCGGCAATGAGAAACCGCTGCCGGTTCGAGAGCGTCTCCTAAGCTCGACGAGAAGCTGTCGCGGTTGCAGAGACCGTCAAACGAAAACCAAGTTTCTCCGCGGAACAAACCCGATCATCTCCGAGAGAAAACCCGCTGCCGGGCTCGCGTCGAATCCAGGTACATACGAGAAGCTCGTGCAAGCGTTTCGAACACAGCGATTGCTAAACCGCGAGACAATCGGCCGTTCCGAGTTTCGGTCGACGACGTCGTCTCCCCCTTATCGATGTTCTGCCGCGTTCAATGTAATTTCGAGCGCAGCTTAATATCGGGAAGCCAGCTGTGCAAAGTAGTTCACCGTTGCGAGCACGGTTGTTTGGACGAAAGGCGTTGCGCAACGACAGCACCCCTCCGCGTTCGTCCACGAGCCGCGGCGCAACGATTCCGCCGGGACGATTCGATTCCGCGGATAAAAATTGGACCGACTTGGATCTGCCTCCAATTATTTCGCGGCATTTAAGGTAGAAATCGCGGGTGGCTCTCTGCGCTCGGAAGCGAGCCGTGCAATTATGGAATTCCGCTTCGCTGTTCGGCAATCGAAACGTTGAAATCGGAGAACCCGCCGAGCCGACCGACTAGTTTGCAACAATGTCTCGGAGAAACGGAGCTCGAGCGTTGCGCTCGACCGGGGTTGATTCGACGCGCTAGAAATCCTCGTCTTTTCTTTTTTCTTCTTTTTTCCCCTCGCACGCGGAACGAAATCAAGCCGCGAGGAAGCCCGAGACATTGTTACGTGGCGTCGATCGAAATTTTTTCCTGGCTAATTATCCACTTGTCGCATCGCCTACCGCGATGATTAACGGTTACGCGCACTCGTTCCATTGCCTCGGCTAATAAGTGAATCGAGGAGAATGCTCGCGTACCGCTTAGTCGCGCTTCAGAATTAACGAAGAACGTTATATTTTTTTTCGTTCCGTTTTCATATTCCCCGCGGACGGAACGGCGAGCCGTTCGAGTGTCGGGTGAAGATTTTTGTCAAACGATGCAACAAAAAAAAAAAAAGAAACGCCAAATAAGTTGTATTACTTTCATGTCGTTTATTAATTAAAATTCAGTAGTAATTTAGCTTCTGCCATTCTAACAAAACGTCACCACCATTCGCCAGATCATTATTTTACGTTAATAATAATTAATGTTTAATTATAATAATATACAGGGAGAAGGAGGAGCTGTTTACAGTTTTGCGCGGGTTCGTGTTCCTTTTCACGTTTCGATCCATTCTGCGTGCCTTCGCCGTCGGTCTCTCGTACACCTAAGTATCTTTACATGTCATTTCGTCGTTGCACTTTCTCTCTTTCGTGCTCTATCGCTCTCCATCACAGGCAATCGTACTCTCACTCTCTGTCTTTCTCTCGCACACGTATCTATACGCATTCACGCACGCTCGTTCATGCACCCTTTTGCTCTTTTCAAGCGCGCGTCGCCGTCAACGTAAAATATCACGCGTGCCACTGAAACGTCGGCCGGCAATCGAAGAGCCCCGATTACGTCGCCGTGCGACGCGAGCAACTGGTAGCGCAACGCAGCTCGAAATTCGACCATCGAATTTTTCGCCACCCGGGTGTCGCCGAAACGAGGTTTCTTTTTTTTTATCTGGCCGCGGCAGTCGCGAGGCGATCGCGGCTCTTCGTTTCCCCTCGCATCCCGTTCGTCGCGCCAGGAGCGCGTTCCTGCACACGTTTAACATCTTATCGTCGATCCTTGCCTTTTCCGCCCGGTCGCACATGATTTTCGCCTATTTACAAAACGGTAATTGAAGGTAACGCCTCGCGCGTATCCTGTCGCGATTCATTCGCGGTCCAGCATGCGGATTGTCCGGAATGGCAACGCGAGGCTCGTTGCGCCATTCGAAGTCGCGTTCGTTCCGGTTGTGTTCGAACGATCCCCAGCGCGATCCATATAGTCTCTCTTTCCCTGTTTCCAGTAAAGAAAAGGAAGAAAGAAGAAAAATAAAGAAAAACGAAGCAACGAACGATCGAGCGGCTACCGGACGCGATCAAACGCGAAAGAATACGCAACTCTAAACAGACAATAATTAACAAAAACAACGCGCGAACAATTTCGATGGCTTAACAGATCGCACTAGTTCATCCTTCGCTCTCCATTTCTCTCGCAACTCGCCTTCCCACTTTTCGCACGGTATTCACAATTACAGTTCTCCGCTTCTATTCTCTACTCGCTCTTCGTTGTCGATTTTCCTAAACTAGTGCTTTTCCGTATTGCAGGAGAAAAAAATTTAAAAATAATTTAACAATAGTGACGCATCCATCGTGGTCGATAACTTTTGTCGTCCGTTTCGCCATAGAAAATCGCGTAATCGGACAATTGCTTTCGTTTTCGCGCACCTCTCTACCTCACACTCATATTCTCTCTCTCTCTCTCTCTCTCTCTCTCTCTCTCTCTCTCTCTCTCAGGCAAATATATTTACATCTCTGTTGGCTAGAACCTCCCGTTTCGAATCTCTTTGTCGCCAGGATAGACAAATAGACGTTCCTGCCTAGCTGTCTGTTCGAGCAGTATCGTGGAATTCATCGAAGCGCCGTATGTCTTTTGCTTCCGCTCATCCTCGGATTGACGAGCGTGTCGCACCGAAATCGCAGCCTCGCGACCATTGCCGAGGCCGGACTCGGATAAAGCGTCGGCACTTCGAGCCAGTTGAGCAAATAATCACAGAAACCGTGTCACCGATAACGAGCTTAATTCCAACACGAAGCGTCGTCTCCGCGGGCCGTCGCCTAATGAAGCCGTATTAATCGCGCAGAGAAATCGAAGGAACGAGTCTTGAGCGTCGCGACAGGGTGACAGGGGACGAGACGAGGCACCCCGTTTCTTCCGAGTTTGCACGCACCTATCGGGAATAGCAGTGGCACTTCAACGTGCCCTTAAAGACGCCAGCGACTAATAATCGTCCGTTCGAGAGTTCGTTATTCGTGGGGTTTCGTTCAACGATATCGTGACCGATACAGGTAACGGGAGCATTTCACAGCGAGGAACTTCGCGACTTTTCCGACGTCGCTCGCGGAAGTCCGCGAGAAACGGGGAATCGTCGATTCCGACGGTAGTCCGGGGGTAAAAAAAAAAAAAAAAACGCGGAACAAGAACACTGATTACACGGAGGATACAATCGAGGGCCGGGAGAATATCGAGAGGGCGGTTCGACCCTTAGTCGCGACAGGTTGAACATTCCTGACAGAAATTCTACGTTGTAACCGGGGCCCGCCAAGCCTACCCATCGGATTTCGTCGTCCGGAGGTACACCTTAATTACGCGGAGAAGGTATTTCACGCATGGGAAACAAACGTGCGGCAGCGTAAATCGTGTCGACAGGCGTTGGATCGAGGTAGAGTTTGCTGCGATTCGGCAACCGGGCGAGAAGCGAGCGAAATGGAAGCAGATTAACGAAAGGATACGTGATATCATGAAAATCGACGAACGAGGAAGAGTGCCATGAATTTTTCGGGCTGTTCTCGATCGCGGTCGCGTGCGCGGCCTATACTTTTTCCCGCGTATCACGACGGACGTCCTAATCCTAATATGTACAGCCGATCGAGAGAATGGAAGGAAAAAGTAACGGGTTCGCCATCGCGATGGCGAGAGAAAGCAACGGGAATAACCTGATCGTGGATAAAATATAATTCCAATAGACACCCCCTGGTCGATCGCAGAGAGAAAGAACGAGAACATTTCGAGAGAGAGCATTTCGATTTTTGTTCCGGTGGGAAACAAAATTTCGGTTTCGATCGCGGAGATTTAAGAAAATAACGGCTACAGAGCAGGCGACGTTTGGCAAGAAGGAACTTTTATTTCAAGAATCGATCGACGAAAACTAGACGTCGAGAATCGCAGGAAGCGTACATTGAAACGGATAGCAAGAGAGGGAGATAGAGAAAGAGAGAGAGCAAGAGAAAAAGGGGGCAGAGGAGAGCGAGAGACGAGATGGCGCGAAAAATGTAACCAACAGAAAGACGAGAGAGAAATGAAGAGCGCTCGATGCCCGGCGGCGACGAAGAAGGGAATTCTCGGTCTGCGATTAGCCCCCGGGCAACAGAATGGTAATGATAACATTAATAATAGCAATGTTAATGATAAAATAATGGTAATAATAAAGAATAATAATAAATGACAATAAAGATGACGAATAATATAATAGCAATAATAATAAAATCATCATAATAATTAGAAATAATAGTGACAGCTCTCGTGTCGTTTACAATAGTTTTTTTTCACGGAACGATGCTCGACGATAAACGTCGCGTAAATAATATGATACAGCTACAACCTCTCAAAGTCGGCATAGATTTCTCTCTCATATACATAGACTCTGTATTTATATTTATATATTTGTACGTATATATAATATTTATGGTCATTTGTATATGCATATATATATGTATATATATAATTTTTATATATATATCAATTTTTATATATCTATATACTTACTCTTTATACAGAAGGGGTTTTTCTTTGCGAGAGGGTTCTGCTGTCGCTAGGATTCGGCACACGTTTTTTGACACGCGCGTTTTTCCCGATTTTTCAACGCAGGTCCTGTCCCTCTTTGCATTGCGGTCGTCTTTTTTCGTTTTCTTCGTCGCGGCGCACCGTTCTTTTCGGTTTTCTCATTCAATTTTGTCCTTCCGTACACCCTCGTCATCCGAGTCGAACCTGCTCCACGTCCGACAACAGCAACCGCGACGAAGACGACGGCGACGGCGACGAAGAAGACGACCATGCGCGTTTTCTCACTTAACTTACTAGCTTTATCTAGTACATTATTTACACTCCATATTTACTTATGTTACATCATTCGGCGAATTTGCTTGGAGCAAATCCCACGCGAATACACCTCGCATCGCCTCTGGCTGCTTTTTTCATTTCCCGCAGTACGGCCATCCGTCCGCCCGTCGGAATCTACCACCGTTATTTCGTAGGGACCAGCGGGCTTGTCGTTCGTTGGTGCACCAAACGTTCCTCGCACTTTGTACCATTTTTTTCACCGTCGTGAAGAACAACAACGACGATCACTGATGCGACGAGGACGAGGACGAAGAGACAACGGCGACGGCGACGGCGACGGCGACGGTGACGCGCGACGTTTCTGTCTTTCTTATTTTCCGAACGGACAGACGAAGGGATCTGGGAAATCTCGCGTACGCAAATTTCGCGCACTTCCAACACCGGGATACCGCGTGGTCGAGTCGCTTGTGGGGGGGAAAAAGAACAGAAGACGACCGCGTCCGTCGATACGCTTCCCCCGATCGAGGGAAACGGAGAGCAAGAGAAACGGATGCAGCGGTCGCAACGACGGCTGCGGCAGCGGCGACGGCGAACAAGACGTGGACGACGACGACGACGACGACGTTGGCGTATCCCTGAGAGCCGCAGCCAGTTGGCGATTCGAAAGGTGTTTGGGCGAGCGCGATTCGAGTCGCGCGTTGTTGGGCCTCCCCCTTTGGCCGGGCTTCTGTCTCGGCCTCGGTGTACCCCGTTGAACCTCGTCGGAGAGACGGAGCAAAGCCTAGCGCAGGGGTGGCCTCACGATAACGTTACTAGCAAAGTTGAACGGACTAGGAGCGGATACGTCAGACAGCGGCGGCTGGAGCTGCTGCTGCTGGCGATCGTTGGCTGGCCGCAGCTACTACGAGCCGGTGGCGTAGCTGCCGGTGCGCGCTTGCAAGTAATGATGGTAGAACGGAGGGAGCGTCTCCGGCGGCGAGGAAGCCGGATTGTTCACGCAGTTTTGAGAGGTTATCGAGAGGCCCAACGGGGGAGGCCCGGGCGAACGCTAGTGAGCCGCCAACGAGTGAGCCGTGAGACCCTGAGGGCTGAGCATCGGCGGACTATGACTGTGTCCCATCGGCGATCCGTGAAGATGATCCTGAGGATGGTATCCCTGGTGTAGACCCGGCTGGTTCTGGTGTCCCGGCGGTACGCCCTCCATGATACCGTCCGCGAGCGTGTTCGGCGGCGTCATCCTCTTCTCCTTTTGTCGTCGATTGCAGAACCACACTCGAACCACTTCCTTCTCGAGCTGCAGGCTGTCCGCGAGCGAGGTGATCTCCTGCGCGGACGGTTTCGGCTGTTTGTGGAAATGCTGCTCGAGCGCGCCCTTCACCGACACCTCGATCGAGGTTCGCTTCTTTCGCTTCCTGCCCTGCGCGGCGATCTTGTCGATGCTCGTCGGCGACCCGGTCGTCGAGTCGGCCTCCTCGAGCCACTTCTGCAGCAGCGGCTTCAGCTTGCACATGTTCTTGAAGCTCAGCTGAAGAGCCTCGAACCTGCATATCGTCGTCTGCGAGAAGACGTTGCCGTAGAGAGTACCGAGCGCGAGGCCGACGTCCGCCTGGGTGAAGCCCAGCTTGATCCGCCGTTGCTTGAACTGTCTCGCGAACGCCTCGAGATCGTCGGAGGTCGGGGCGTCCTCTTCGCCGGCGCTCTGGTCCCTGTCGTGCGCGTGGCCCGGGTGCAGAGAGTGGCCGACCGGCGAGCCGGGATCCCTTAGATTCGGATGAAGGCCGGTCTGGTGATTGTGCAGCTGCGGATGATGCTGGTGCGGGTGCGGATGCAGCATTCCGTTCATCGCTGCGTGGTACTGTTGAAGGGTGGTGGGCGAGGCCGCGCCACCGCTAGGATTGTAGTGGGCCGACGGGACGACCGGCGCGTGCCAGGAATGTGCCGAGGCCATCCCGGGCGACTGATGAGGACCGCCGCGATGCGAATGCATCGACTGGTCGTTGGCAGCCGCGGACGCAGCCGCCGCTGCCGCGAGCGGCTTCACATCGAGCCCGGCTGTGTTCGCTTGGTGCGGATGATGGTGAGGATGATGGTTGGTGTGGTGCATGCCCATCGAGGCCGCCCAGTGATCGCTGCTCGCCTGCAGGTTCACCCATGGATTCGTCGAGGAGAGGCTCGCCGTCGGGTGAGGGAGGCCGTTCGGCGACGGCGACGACGACACCTGGTGATGGTGATGATGGTGGTGATGATGTTGCGGTGGTGCCGGCATGTATTTCATCTCCCCGGCGTCGGCGGCGCTACGCGGCGAACCCGAGGAGTAACCACCCACGGCGATGTTCATCCCGATCGTGGTACCCGAACCACCATCCAGCTCGGACGACACTGCGCTACTAATCGGCATGTACGTGGTAGCGGCCATCTACCACTCGTGCAGAGAGGTTTCGCGAAACCCTCTTGCTTTTTCTTTTCCTCTGCCTTCCTGTCTTTCGACTCGCCGCCTTCGGGTTGCCCCGACAGGGCACCCCTGCCTCGCTAGCTGGCTCCTCGCCTGTCTGCCTGCTTGCCTGCCTGCCTGCTCGCTCGCTCGCTCGCTCGCTTGCTCGCCTGCTTGCGTGCTCGCCTGCTTGCCTGCTCGCCTGCTCGCCTGCTTGCCTGCTTGCCTGCCTGCCTGCCTGCCTGCCTGCCTGCCTGCCTGGCCTGTCCGGCTACCCTTCTTCTCTCGACTCTTTTCGTCTCTTTTCGTCCCTTTTCGCTCGACTGCCACCTTATTCCACCTCTTTATTCTCCTCCTCCTACGCTCAGATTCTTCCTTCTCTCGTTCCGTTCTCTGACTGACGTTTCCCCGGGAGTCCGTTCACCGTTCCATCGAACTGTCGCGGATCCTATCCTAAACGTCACCTGCGCACGATCCCGCAAACTTTCTATCCTCGGGCAGGAACCTCGAACAGAGGAACAGACACTTGCGACGTATTCCTGTTCGTACGTTCGATCGACTATCACCGATCGCGCCTAGCTAGCGCACAGTCCATCGTTCGCGGCTACGCACCAAATCCCGAGTAAAAGGCATCGTCGGATGCGCGATCGATTCGTCCATAGTTTGCCGCGAACTTGTTACGATTCGAACGATTTCCACGCGATTAATCGTCGCACTCCGGGGTGGATCCCCGCGGAGACGATGGTTGCACTGTCGCGATCCAAGACCGGACGATCTCGCAGGAAAAATCTTTCCACCTTCACACCGCGGAAAGGCACAACGGTGTCGTTTCGTTGCTCGACGCGAAATATCCACCGTGCAGGGGAAACGGAGCCGTGGAGTATCACTCGCGACGACTATCACTCATCGTCGTGGCGCGTTATCACAACCGGTCGAACACTCGCGACTACCGTGGGGCTCGGCGCGGATGCGAGCAGAGACGCGCGAACTTGGAGCCGGTGCTCGCGAACCAGAAGACACCCAAGCCCGATGATGGTTCGCTCGGACCGGGCGACGAGTGTGATCAGCGGACGATCGCGGGCCACGGGAAAAGATGCACGGCACGATGTCTCTTGCGGTGCGCGCGCGTGTGTGCGTTTTCCTCGCGCGAGTGTACGCACGCGAGAGCGAGAGAGAGTATTGTGTGTGCGCGCGCGAGAGGAAAGTAAAAGACGGCTCGGAAAGATCTCGCTCGGGCTCTCTCATGCGTTATGCATGTCGTAGCTGAGAGCGACTGACTGCCTCGCCTCGCAGCTCGCTCGAGGTTCCCGAGGCTCCCGGAGCGCTCGGCGGAATCGAGTCATGCGCGCCACCGTCCTGCACATCCCCACCGAGGCTCGCCGCTTGCTTCGCCATTGGCCCCGGCCGCAAGGTGGCCGTCGACGAACGTCACCGTCGGGCGGAACCCGAGCCGACCGCGCCTCCGAGGAACCCTACGCACCCCAGGCGCCACCGCTCCCGCTCCGTTTCACCCCTCGTCCCTCGACAGTGCCGAACGAACCGCACGACCAGCGCCGCCGAGCTCCAAGAGCCTCCGCTCGACTACCTTCGACGCTCGCCGACGTTACCGCCGTCGACACCGCCGCCGTCACCGCCGCCGACACCGCCGCGGACACAGCCGCGCAAACAACCGCCGTCGCGATCCTCGCTCTGCCCTGCTCCGCTTCGACCCGTTCGCCGCTCATCCGCTTTTCTTCCTTCCCTCTTCCTTCGTTTCCTGCTGCGATTCGCCGCGATTCCGCGGACCCTCGGGTCGTCGCGCGGCACGCACCGGCCACGCAACAGGTTCCGATTTCGACCGGGAGCGGATGCACCGGGAGGCGACGTTACCGTTTCGGGGTGACCCTCGTACCGCGTTCGCCGGACCGCCGACGAGAGTCGCCCGTCGACGGTCGAGCCGCCCGCTACCCCGTCGCACCCGACGCAACAGGTGCAGCGATCGTCGCGAGTCGTCCGCGACGTCGACGTAACCAAGATCGACCGACCCCGGGACGAACGATCGGCCGCGCGAGGCGTCGAGAGAAAAGAACCGAGACGACGCGACGTCTCGTACGCAACAGGTCCCCCGTTCGCGGGGCGAGGCGGGGGGCGGGTTAATTAATCGGCGACAAACGCCAGGTAACGGGAGTCCCGGGCGAACGGTATCGATAGGAACGGGAAGGAAAAGAAGCCCCCGCCGCGAGGAGCGCGTAGCAACGGTGCACGGCGCGCGAGCGGTCGAACTACCGGCCAAGGGGTGCAAGGGGTGGAAAGGGAGAGCGAGCGAGGTTTAGTACATTTAAATGAGAGCCACAGGTAGCAGCATTATGCAGTACGTGCCAGCCACCCCTCGGGAGGGGTGAGTTAGATCATCGTGTGCCGGAGATCTCTCCGTGTCGTACCGTTTCAACTACCCAGCTGGCTTTGCGCCTTCGCACCTGTGGCCACCGTCTATCGCGGACAACGCGATCCTCGCCGGATCGCGCGCTCCGTCCTCTTTCCCGTTCCCCGTGAACCGTATCGCGAAGGGGTCGCGTGGTCGAGAAGCGCGAGCACGAGCGTACCTGTGCCGTACGGTTACCTGCTCGACGGACGAATTTCGACCGCGCCGCCTATCGTTCACGCGACGCTGAAATCGCGAGCGGTGGAACGTCGGGGCCAAGTCCGTGGCAATTTTTTCTTACCCGCTCGAACCCTCCCCCGTTAAGCGCCGACAGTCGCGAGTCTTTCGCGAACGTCGGGTCGATCTTAACTCGATTTCGCGTTACCCCGTTCCGGCAAATTGGATCGAACGGGGGCCCTGAAATATTTGCTTAGGACTCCGACAGGTAACGAGCGTAAGAGAGAGTCAGAGAGAGCGCGAGGGCGAGGGAGACGGCGGAAGGACGCGATTCGCCAACGGCCGACTGTGTACGACCTGAAAACGCTTTACTACCTGAACGTTTGCTTGCATAATTTGGCCGGTCTTTTCTGACCCGGCAACCCTGGGGGGCGCGCCCAGTCCTCGCCTTGTCCCGGGCGCCTCGTGCTTCGTGGGGTGCGAAAACATTTGTGAAAAACACCGGGACACGGAACCGTTCGTGTTCAACGGCGTTAAGCCGATCCCTGTCGCGAAGGTGTTCCCGGGGAAACTCGATGATCGGACGCGTTTCCGGGTTGCGCGACCCGCGAACGGCCCGGCGCTGTCTTCGTGAAACAAAAGATAGGACCCCCGGGTCCGTTCTGTCCCTTTGCGAAGAAAAGTCATCGAGGCGGCGCTATCTTCCTGCCGGATCGAAAACTTTCCCCATGGATCTGTTTTCGTGAGGGGGGTGGTGCGACGGCCGTTGACACAATTGGGAACTCGTTAACGCCGCTATTGGCCTTCCAAATATCCTCGTAAAGAGGGAAGAAAACAAGATCGGCGTCCCGGCAGCGGCGACGTGTTCGACGCGAGACGTTTAAAACGTGCGGTAGGTCGGTGGCAGTCGTAAAAGGGAAGAAGGATGCCCGGGACCCTCGTACGTGAATGGAGCACGCTAACCGGAGTAATTTGGTCGCCTTTATGCTACGAATGAATATTTTAATATTTTAATACGAAATACGCCGTGGAGCTTCGCTCCGTCGCTTCTCCTCGCGAATCGGTCGCCCCGCTCTCGTATCGTTGCCCCGTTGCGAGCAGCGGGGCGCGGGTCAGAAATAAAAGGGAAGCGAGAGCGAAACGGAAAGGAACGACAGGGGATGAAGGAATTCGAACGGCGACGAAACGGAACCTGTGCGGCGGCACGTAAGTGCGCTCGGGGCGAGAACGGGCACGGGACGTTTAGTGAGGGAACATCGCCGCAGATGGCAGCAGCGCGCGGCCGTTTCAATTCCAAAGGGGGTAGAAAAGTCATCCCCGGCGGCCCTTCGCGATGCGCGATTCGTGGGGTATGGGTAGTAACTGTGCCGCCATCGCACGGCGGCGCGTCGAACTACTTTTGCCGCAGCGAGGAACTACTGGTAACGCAACGATCGATCGACGACGGCGCGAAAAACTCGGGGGAAACAGAAAAGCCGGTTAGAAAGAAATTCGCGGAGCGTCCTCGTGCCCGCGCGCGACTGAGAATCCGAATGGGCAGAGAAAAAGTAAATCGAAGCATCGGGGAGAGCAAGAGGAGCGTCCCGTGGATCCGTCGAGTCGCATCGCGAAGAATTCGACGGGCCGTGCGTGAACTGATGCGGAGAGCGCGAAGAAACGTGTCCAACGATCGCCGGAGAGAAAAACAATAGCGTTTGTTCTTTTTTTTTTTTCTTCCTCTTACAGACGGAGAATCGTGACACGAATTTCATCGACGAGGGCCCCGCGCGGGCCCACGCGTTTCCCTCGTCTCGTTCCGATTATACACGACCGTCGTTCGTAGAACCGTGGGGACGGAGGGAACGTCGTTACGTTCCCGTTGAACGAAAACGGACAAGTCCGCTCGGACCTCTCGGCGTCTCGTCGCGGCGTCGATGCTCCGCAAACGCCGAGAGAAACGGATTAAGCTCGTCCACCGAGATTCGATTACAACATCCGTCGGATCGAATCGTCCCCGGCTAACTTCGCCGACCGCGATCCCTCGCCGAGAGAGCGAACGGGTAACACGGTGTACGCGAATTTGCGTCTGAAATCGACCGCTCACGAACACCTTCGAGCCCGCGAATTAGTCGCAACTCGGGATCCAAGGGGCCGGCGACTACCGAGAAACTTCTCCGACGAGATTACGCGATGCGATTACTCACGACGACGCGTGATTTCGCTGTTACACGACCGTCGGCCGTCGCGACGGTTACGTCGAAACGGTCGCGTCTCGGGACGCGACCAGCCCGGGCGTGGAAGAAAAATCTCTGGGAGACGAGAAAGATCGATCGATCCGAACGTCCTTCGTGCGAGACACGCCCGCGGGTGCGGTTCCCCGTTTTGAAAATCCCTTGCAGCCCCCCGGGCCTGCGCCGTCGGTGGAACGTAGAATCGCACGACCGGGCGGACCGAAAGTTTCGCGAGATAAGGATCGGAGAGCGAGAGATATGCCCCACGCCAATTTACCGATCGAAATTATTATCAAGAGGCACCTCTGGGCGAAGGGGGCCGGCGATAGGCCGGCAGAAGTGCAACCGCCCGGCCACTCCTCGCCCTCGTCCCTCGGTCTCGCGGCGAGGCCTGCCGGAATATTCGACGCGCGAAAATCGAAAGGACCGGAGTGACCGGGGGTGAGAAGAATCGATTCCGGGGATCGAACGATCGAGACGACGCGAGTGCTCCTGGGTATACCGTCCGCGCGTTTATCGTTCGTGAAATATATCGCCGGACCGTCGGAGAAAGTCGGACCGGATGGACCCGGGGAATCGATGAGAAAGAAGCGGGAAGCGGCGAGGAAAGACGGACGCCCGGAGGAAAGGGCAGGCGGGTGGGGGGGGGGGGAGAAGGGAAGAAGCGCCGAGAAAGGAGGAAGGAAGAAAAAGGAAGGGCTCGCGGTGCAGGGCGGAAGAGAGGGACCGAGAGACTGCAGGCTAAGCCTGTAATCACGAGATTGCCAGGAGCTACTGCAGCTGATTGTTATCTTGTATCTACACCCACCACTTTATCGCCGGCCATCTTATTATCCTGGACATATTGACGTCACGCACGTACACGAAGGAGGATACCCTCCTCGCCTCGTTCCTCTCGAGACCCGTTCGCCGTTCATCCCTGTCCCGGGGGGGGGGGGTTGAATCGTCGAACGGCCCCGCTTCGACGCGAAATCAGCCAGGCGACGGGGAATCGGGCGTATCGATTGTACCCCCGCATACGATTCGCGAGATCGTTGCCACCTTTTCACCGGTCGACGTTGTCAATTTCGACGGGCAACGATCGCGGCGGTTAATCGGCAATCCGCGCGGCGATGCCGCGGATTGAATTCGACACAGCCGGGGTACCGATCGACCGAAGCGTCGCTTCGAACGCGCCCCTCGTTGCTCGGGGTCGTAGCAAAGAATTGGGAAAAATCGCGTCGCGACCAACGAGGACTGGATCTCCAAGGACAGCGACATACCCCATAGGAGCGATCCATTCGACCGTGGACGTACCCGCGCGTGTTCCATCCGACAAGACGTATGCCGGATCGACGATTCCGCGCCGAGCGAAGCCCGCCTCGAGCGCGTTTAACGTTTTACGCCTGCCGGTCGAGTGCCGGAGTTTCGTTGCCCCTTCTCGAGAGCTCGGGAAATTTCAATTGACCGCGGCGCGCATACGCCATTAACTCACCGTCGCCCGTCGCCGTTTCTTTTTACCCCGCCGTCGAATCGCGCGGCGCGCGACTATTCGCGAAAAGGGAAAAGCAGAGAGCGAACGATGCGGGGCCGCGTGTGTCCCCGGGCTCGGGCCAGGTATTTACGACGACGCGGCCCGGCCGCGTACAACTCGACTACAAGCGCGAAACTATAAAGTCGCGTCGTAGATCGAATCGCGTGCCCACGCGAGTTACACGTCGACGACGTCGAACGTCGCGGGTATCTATCGACGATCCGGCGATTCGACGCGAAGTCGACGTTCGAGTGGGGAGCCACGCGAGCGGGTCGATTTCGGCAAGGTTTTTTTGAAACGCGCGCGACTCCGTATCGCCTTTCGCCACCCGTTTGCGTCACTCTCTTTTCGTACGGGCATGTGACCCAAAGAGACCGCTCGGGCGCATTCCGAAACACGTCTTCCTCGGACGAAGAAATTCCTAGAGGATGGGCCAACTTCGAGGTGAAAGTTAGCAGTCGAGGCGAGAGGGAAAAGACACGGCTGTACGAGCGTGGCTCTTGTAGGATTGTACGTACATGTACACGCGCGACGCGTAGGTGGACGCCAAGCAAAGTGGCCGAACACGGCAGACGAGCACGAACCTGGGTCGAGAATCGAATATCGCGCCCGCTCTAGGCAGGAGGAAAAACTCGCTCGAACCTATCGAGCTATCCTGTCGCAGAATTAAGCTAGCCGAACTTCACTGAATCGACCGCGGTCTTGGTTAAATCTCGCGCGATTTCACCGACAGGTTCACGGCAACGACCGGTACAGCTGTCGCCCGAGTCGGGCGGAATTTAATGAAATAAAGCCGCGTCCGTCAGTTAAAGGTCCACTGCTTTCGTGGCGAAAGCGTGCGACTGGCGAACGAGGAGGAATACAGTAGCGAGTACCCGCACGGCCGAATGAAAAATCCGCTGCACGAGAGGAACAGGGAGAGGGTGGCACGGGAAGGCTGAAGAAAGACCAAAATGAAGAAGAAGCTGTCAGACGCGGACGAGGACGGGAGGAAGGAATTCACGAACTGCAAAATGCAATTATCGGCATTTGTCCGCGGGGTATCACGATCCATCGAGGCTGGACCCTGCCTTCGAGTGGGTGGCGATGCTTCTGTACCGGGTGTGTAATCTCTCGTCGATGAGGCATGCGATTTCCTGTCTAGCGGCGCGAGAAGTTTACCTGGACGAGACGCGCGAAACCTTCGTACCGCGTCGACGATCTTTTTACGCGATTCAACGACGCTCCGATGATCGGAGCCGGGGTACGCGAAAACGTTCCTCTCGATCGTAGGGAACATGGACAGACGGTCAGACGGATTGTCGCGTAGAAATGCAAATTGGATCGACGAAATCCAATTGGGAAAAAATGGATCGCCATCGACGCGACGAGTCGATCGTAATTCTGCTGCGATTGTTTGCTGCGAGACTCTCTCTGACAAACTGGCACCGTGACGGGCGACGATCTACGGTGCCAGTTGTAACCGCCAACGACGATAACCCGGTTTAAATTGCAAGTGCACCGGCCAGGTAGGCCGGCCGAGAATTAACCCGACCGACTACCACCTAATAGGAACTAATTCGAGACGAATCAGCCGGCGAGAATTATGGCGGCGAAAGAATTTAGGATTAATAATTTAGCGCGTCGCGAGCTGCATGCCGAGCGACTCGCCTCTCCCTATACAGGGTGCCCAAAGGTATCGCGCGGCCCGTCCGGGCACCTCGCCGGAATCAACAAGTTTGTGCGGACGAACGACGCGGAAGGTATCGTAATTTGCGACACCTGGTTCGTTGCAGCGCGAAATTTTTCTACGAACGTTCGAACGATCCGTGGCCTCGTTTTCTCGACGTCTCACCCAGGCGAACGGCTCGAAACCGGCGGCAGAAATCGCGTCACGATAATATCAACCGGCACGCCGCGAGACTGGATTTCCCCGCCGCAAAGTATCGTCGCGAAATCGTAGATAAGAAATATGCGGAACGTACGGGGGGCGTCGTCGGGCAAGAAGTTTCTCGAACGAAAGAGCAACGCGTTAACGAGATTTTCCGATACGAGACACCCCGTATAGAAGGAGCAGCTTAGGTACGAAGCCCGGTAGCCCAGGGCCATAAGGTCGGCCCACCTCTACACCCTCACCTACACGCACTCGGCGGCAACGGAAAAACGAGCAAAGAGCAGGGGGGACGAGAGAAAAGGGAATACGACGGGAGGTTAGGAGAGGAAGATGAAGACGACGAGGAAGGCCGGGAAAGGGAGGCACGAGGAACGATACGGAGCGGCGTCGGAGGAACGGGCGAGAAACGTAGGGAACAACGGCGAGGAATAGAGAGAAAGAGGTAGCTGAAAGATCGGGCGCGTATGTACGACTCGAGCTTGCACGGTCTATACTTTAGTTTTACGTGGTATCTGTATCTCAATTCTGATGCCGCTGCGCGGCGATCGAGGGAGGAAAAGGGACGGGCGAAAGGGGCACGAGGAGGAGAAGAAATCACTCGGTAGACGGAAGGAAGAGAGAGGGGCACGGTCCCTGCGTTGTGTCGGGGCTGACTCCGTAATTTTCTAATTATATACTCGAAAATAATTGGTTATTATCCCCCTGGCGCGCGCGGCTGTATGTGTATGCGATGCTGCGCCGGATCGCGAATTCGCCGTAGCTCGAGCCTAAAGGGTATCACGAGCGCGTCACGGACCTCCTCTTCCCTCTTCTCCTTCTGCCCCGTCCTCGTCCACCTCTCCCTCGTCTTCGCGTTCGAATTTTTCTCCACGCTCACGGCGCCTTCTGCTTCCCTGCTTCCTACTTGCACGCGCTCCCCCTCGCCGGCGACCAGCGGGAACGAAACTTCGTGGCCGTCGAGCGTGTAAGCAAAGCGGGCAGATTTCGTGCGCGAGATCGCCTCGGAGCGCGCGGGGCGCAATTAATCTCTTGAACTCGGCGAGAATTCGAGGCGGCCGTCGGCGGAGGTTACGAGGCGTCATCCCGGATGCGGAGGACGAAGGGAGGAACGGTCCTCGGCGATAAATTAGCGTCGAATTCATGAGTTTTCGTCGGTAGCAACGGTAGTCATTCGGGGACAAAACGATAGTCATCTCCTTTCACGAAGGGTCGAAAAGATTCACGAGTGAGCGGCGCTTCACCCTAATTTGACCGGGGCATGGGACAGGGCGGCGAGCCGGGGCAGGGTATTAATAAAAACGCTGAGAAATAGCTCGCGCAATATCTGGAATCGCTTTTCCTCGCATCGATGTTTTCCGCCGCGATACGCGCCGCTCCGCCCGGAGGCATTCCACTGCGAGATCTTGCGATCGCCTTAGTTAAATATGCGTCGACGTGACCGTGTCGATCGTTCCCCCGGGGCAGCCTGCTCGAGTCCGAAAGATCCGACGTTTACGAGCCGATCGAACGCGTAGTTTATCGCGGAATCGATGGCACGCCGATGCCCGGCTCTGTACAAATTTGAATTCGAGCCGATTCCGATTTCCTGCCGGTCGGCGTCGGGGAGACGCGACTCTTGGCGACGCGAGGCGTTCCGTTGCACAATCCCGACGAACTGTCGGGAAGCGGGGAGCCGGGGGCGAAAATATATTCGTCCGATCCGTAATCGTTTCCAAAATGCTTCGAAAAGCATCGGGGGCCGAAGTCCGAAAAGTTTTCGGCGACGTGGAGCCGAACGAAATCGACCGAGCGATCTTCATAAACAATGCAAAGGGATTCGGTGGGATCGGGAGCGCCGGGCCGATCGAAACCTTCGACCCCTTCTCTCGGCCTGTCCAAAAAAGTTTTTACCTTTGACAAGATACATGGAAACGACCGGTAGAAGCAGCACAGAAATGGGGTCGTTTGTTTCGAGCCGATGACATTAGTTCGCATTAGAACACGCTTGTTTTCATGTATCGGTCCGATCGCGTGCGGTAGATCGAACCGTTCGACAGCAGATTCGACCAGTCGTCGGCTAAATGGAAAAATTATGCCCGCCCAAAGTCCGGTCCCTTGAAATTCATGAACATCGGAAGAGATTCCGATCGTTTGAACTAACGCTCTTGTTTCGTCTCGCCCGCATGGAATTCGCGATTCGTCGCGACCGTCTTTCACGTTTTTCCTTCCCCACCGGTGGTCCCGGCGGATCGGTGCATTTTCGCCAAATCATATCAACGCGGCGACGCGCATCCGGACGACGTACGACGCCGTCACCGCTGACGCTTCCGCTTTTCCCATGGTCGTCCCCTCGCGCCCTCGCCTCGCCTGCCCTACGGTGGCAATCGTTCGTGTATCGCAAAGTTGGGAACGATCGATCGTCAACGGGAAAAAGAGAACGCCGGCCGCGTTACTGTCGAGCACGGAACGGAAAGTGAAATAGAACGAAGCGTAATTTAGGTGTGCACGAACGAGGGGCGGGGGGCGCCAGAGGCGGCGAGATGGGAAAGGGCTGAAAAGTACGCTCGCGGAGGCATAAAGCCGTGGCCGATGGGTAGAAATCAAAAGGTCCGTCCGCCGGTGTCGACGGGGTTGATGCATATGGAAAGGGGAAGGCTCTCGTCAAAAGGTCGCCGAGTCGTTGGTCGTTCGAGTGTCGAAAGGTTATCTCCGTCGCGGACGCGGCTGCGTCGGACATCGTGGTCGGAGCCCTCCTCCTCCCCCCTTCTTTCCTAGAGACACGAAATGAAATTCAATCTTTGACTACGGCGGATTTGCATACTTTCCCTGGTTCGGAAGCGCCGGCGACTGTCAACGCATAAACACGGCATTACCATAAAGGGGATCCATATCCCAAGCAAGAGCGGCGATTTTTCGGGGCGAACCGGCACGGTCAACCGAGTGGCCGGGCAATCTATTTCTCGGACAGCCGACGACCCATCGATCGATCCGCGCCCTACCGTTCTGCTACGTATAGAGATTCTCTTTGAACGATCCCTCGATCGATACGCGGCGACCTCCGCGTTTCACGTGCCGCCGTTCGTCCGCGCAGCATTTTCCTCGCATTTCCAGCCGGCGCTCGCGGCTGTCGGTCGAACGAAATCGTTCCGGAGCGCGGCGTTTCCCTTTCGAACGTCGAAAGCCTCCGAAGGACACTGCGATTCGGTCGAGGACCAGCTCGACGCATCGGCGCCGCGAAGGGAAACGGCGAGAGGACGGTATCCGGCACCGTCGAGACCGGAGAGGATGGGAGGATGGACGATGCCCGCGGAACGGAGGACGCGGAGAAGAATTAAGAAGAATCGACGAAAACGATAGATAGAGCGAGGGGCGGGGGAGGAATGGAAGAGGGCACGGAGCAGAAGAAGAAAGGGACCGTGGGGTCGTCGTTCTTGCGGATGATGAAGTGGCCCTCTTGTTATCCCTAAATACCACGCGCGGCTCATGAGCAAACACCGACCGCAGTGAGACTGCCCGCCGGTTAACACCGCCGTTCCCTATGGGGCCCCATAAGACCCGCGCCTTAGGGGGGCCGGATCCCCCACTGGCTTCTAGCACCCTTGTTCAACCCATTATAAACAAGACCTGTCTGGACCCCAATGCATTATCCTCATATTCCTGGCTTCAGCGCCGGATTCGGGACTCGCGCCACTCGCATCCTCCTCCTATCTGTCTCCTCGTTTCCACCCTCCCCCCTAACGAACTCTAATATCCGTTGCGCAACAAACACACCTCGCGCCGTTCCTCCTCGCCGTCGATCGAACGCCCCGCACGGCCGAGCATCGGTCGAACGCCGCTGGATCGCGATCCATCTTTGCCCTGCGCCCCTCCGCCAATTATGCATTTTCGTTTATCGCTCACCTGCCCCGTTCCTCCGCGCTCACTTCGTAATTCGGTGAACGGCGAGACGTCCCGCTCCTCTCTCCTCGCCGAATATCGCTCATTCACCTTCGAGCCGGCTTATCGAGCAGATGCGTTCAAGATGTCACCGCGATCCCATTATTGCCCCGACGACGCGGCGCGACGATATACACGGGGTAAAACATTTTCGGAGCAGCGCTCGAAGCTACCGCGAGAGGAGAATGGTCCGGGTACAATGGGATCTGCGGCCAGATGTCCTCCGTGTTTAAAGGTTTTATAAAAAGAGGAGAAAAGGTACGCGATTCTTTCGTCGACGAGAAACGACACGCGAAACGCTGCACGGAAATGTCAAGTGGTCCACGCAAACAACGGACAATAGACAACGCTGTAAGCTGCGTCACTTATCGAGCGATAAATTTCACCGTTGGGGTGGACGAGCGAAAGGAGACGTCAACGAATTGAATCGTTTCCGGTCGCCGCGTGTTTCGTCCACGCCGTATTACCGAGTCATTACTCGTTCGTGGATGATTCGATACCATTCAGTCATCCCCTCGGCGTATCCACCCCAATCGTCGAAAGGAGCGTCCGGGGATGCGCCTTCCTTCGCAAACCGTTTCCCGACAGTATCCCACGAGGCGCGAGTGAATCGTTCGCGTTACGAAAACAGCTTAAAAACGCTCGCTCGGTTTTTCTCAACTTCCACGTCGGAAGGTCCTCGACGGTTCTCCTCAAGCTTGTCTTGCGCCTATTGGATTCGAATGCCCGCGGAATCCTGCGCCACGAGAGCAACCCTCCCCAGAGGGGACCACGCCGGATCAAACGAATCATTAGAATCGTTTCGACACAATGGAACGGGCACGTGGATCACCCGGAAGTTTAGCGCGGAAGAGTGCCCTCCCGACTGCGTCGCCCCATTTGGCCCCCTTCATTTTTTTCTTCTTTCGCTTTTCCTTCCTGTCAACGTCGCAATACGCGCGCACACGCGCGCACGCGATGACTGGCCTCGAGATAGGAGCCGCGGCTGTATCCGAGGGTAATTTACGATTCGTCCTTCCGTCTCGACGATACGCGCGTCCAATTTTATCGAGCGATCGTTCCCGCGAGACGAGGAAAGGACGAGGAGAAATCGTGCTCGACGGCACCGGCATCGACGGATCGTCCCTCGAGCCGAGGGAGACTGAAACGGATCGCGGCGATCCTCGATTCCATTCGACTCGTGAAAAGCTGGCGAGCCGCAGCTTTGGAAAATATTTTCGTGTTCCCATTCAGGATGCTTCGTGAGCGGCCGCCCTAGCCCCTGTCCGCCGTTTCTCGGCATCGCTCGACGTTTGCTGGACACAAAACGCGGCCCGACGAGGCCCGACAATGGTGGACGGAAAGCGATCCTCGACGTTTCATTGTAGCCGAGGAACCCCCACCTTGAGGGACAAATTTCATCCCTAAACGCGCAAATAAAGGATAAAGGCCGGCAAATTAGCCGAGTGAAAGCGGCATAAATCAAAATATTAGGAAGCAGCATCGAGGATGGCAGAGTCCGAACGGATGAAGGATTTATGGGGTCGCTCGAATATATGCCGCGGTTGGCGTAAAACTCAGGGCGTTCCCCGTCGTGTCGCCCCCCCCCTGCCCCCTTTTATTCTCGCTCGCCCTCTCTGTCTCTCACCCTCTCGCCCGCATTGTCATCCACGCCGTCCGTCCTCCTTTCCCCCGATCTGGCGCGGATCAACGCAACTTTTGTTTAAAACATGATCTACAGCTTAAATGTTTGAAGTGGATAATTTATGGGACCTGCCCCGGTCACGGGGGCACCGACGCGGGACGAACGAAAACGCGAGAGACGCCGGGAGAAATCTTTTTCACGGAGATCGAGGCGACGTCTTCCCCGCACAGGTGAACTCTCTCACGGTTTCGAACCCTCCGGACGCACCCTCGCGTTCCGCCACCCCCTTTTCGTCCGTGCCCTCTCCGTCGACGAAACTCGACGCGCTCTCCTCGTCCCGGCTGGAATATTGCTCTTTATCGTTTCGACACACTTTCTAGGATTCACGCGCAGGGGCCTCGGTTCGCGCTTATTGTTCGACCGGCCCATAGTCTTGGCGCCGCTGGAAACCGATACGCCGACCGACAGCGGTGCCGAAGGAGACCGTTCGACGCGAGCGTGGCTCAGCCGAACGCGGAGCAAACGTCCCGAACGCCACCCTTTGTCACGCGATTCTCGTGAATCGAGCGACAAACCGGACCGACGGGGCCCCATCTTTCCGCGATAAACGCCCGAACCCTTAAAACGTTCAAATGTTCTCGGCCCTGGGCCGAAAGATCTTTTCACCCGATACTCGATCGAGCGAGTACAGCGATCGTATCCGTGTGTTTCGCCCGGGACTTTTCCCCGAACGGATGCACTTTAGATGGACGCGTTGATAGATCGACTAGCGGACCCACGGGCAGACTCTTTTTCGAAAGCGTAACAGAACACGGATCTTCGAAACGGTAAAGCCTGACTTTCCTCGGCACGATCCGCGGCACAGAAGCGGCCTCGCACGTTTACGAAACGGCAGAGACAGTGGAGGAGAGAAACAAAAGAGAAGAATGTCGTTTAATGTCCTTCGAACGCACGCTTTAACCCGTGTCCTTACGTAAAGGTGGCAACGGTGATACGGCGGTGCCGATAAGGCCGGGCACGCATTTCGATGGGTACGTAATATGCAAATATTCAACGAACGGTTGAATAATGGATGCACGTCGACGTTATCTACGCTGCGACAGTAGCCATCGACTCGGGATATAATAACGCGATAAGGAATGCACGGAATCGGACAGCGTACTCGATACCCCTCGAGCAACGCGGCTCAGATAAGACGGGGAACGGCGCGACTTAGCGGGGCGAGAGGTCCCGCCGGGCCATCGGGGAAACGTCGCGGAGAAGTCGTAGGAAACGTTTACGTTAATGCATTTATGTATCTCGCTCGATCGGGACTGTATCGTTTACGTTTCTGCTCGGGCCCCATGACTTTCCGTCAGGGTGCTGACAGAAACCGCGTCGCCCTCTCCGACACGCTCGCATATGTATACACGCGTTACGCACGCTCGTCTCGATCGATCGAACCGTTCGACCGCCGCCAAATTTGCATCACCTGTCTCGCCCCACCTCGCGTCCAACGCTTCGACCCCCCGACGACTTTCGCGAGTACGTCGCAAACAACCGCGACGCGTGTTACATTCCGGACGCGACGTGGTTCCTCGCGTTCCCCGTCGCCTTAGCATTCCTCGCGCGTCCATTTCCTAGCGGTCACGAGAGAAAGCGAGGGGTGGGAGAAAGAGAGCGCGAGGAAGTCAGGGACGTGATGGGGGTAGGTAGAGAGGGTGCGTTCGAGACAAAGTCAACAAATCGTCATAGGATCGCACAGATCACGGCCCATCGATCGACACGTGCAAAGAGGGAAAGATCTCTAACTATTTCGCGTTCGTGACCGCCGACGTTCTTTCACCTTTCACCCACCCCTCCGCCCCCGCCGGAGCAAAAGTCCATTTTTCACGGACCACGTAATACCCGAGGGTAGCATTGTTTTACCTGGCCCTTAACGAGTGGGCCAGTCGGGCGAATCCTGCAAGCGGAGACAGCGAGCAGCGGCAGGTTCATCCGTGACAGGTTGCCCCGTTGCTTTCCGGTACCAGGAACTGGTGCGGAACGACCAGTCAGGATGTTTTTCCCTCCCCTCCTGCCGTGCCCATGCGAAGGATTATCTGATCCTTGCTCTCATCGCTGAAAGAACAAAACGCCACGCATCCTATCTGCTCACGATCGCGAGCATGCTACATGATCTACGCGTTGCTCCCGTTATCTCGCTGCGATCGAGGATACTTACTCGCCAGTTGGCCGCGTTGGTCCTGAAAAACGAACGGACGCACTACCGGTCCCTTCCGATATCCTTGCGATCTCTTTACCCTCCCCGGACCTCTGCGAAAGGTAACGCCACGAATATATGTTTACCACCAGATCGTTGTTCCACGTTGTTCTACAACTTGTGCGGACTAGTTAATCGATCGTCAACGCACCGCCCTGTCCGGATACTCGTAGATCCACGTATTTGTCTAGTACCTCTAGCTCCGAGAACCCGAGGGCCGTTGTAATATGGGGGACCTGGCAAGCATTCGCGTGAAAGGGCGTTCGTTAATCGTTCGTGCGATACTCCGATAGAAAAATGTTGCATCTGTTTGTGGCAATAAAGAATACGTCCGCGCGAATGAATCGAACGAGACGGGATCTATCGAACGCTCGGAAATCGAGCGGAGCTTTGCCGAGGGATCTGTTGGGCTTAAAGAGAGTTCGTTCAGCGGACGAACAGAGTGCGCGTCGACCTTTGCCAATCGAGTATCGAGCACTTCGGTGGTTCGAACGATCGGGAGAAGACCTCACGACGCGGCGTACAGCGTGTTAGATATGTCGCGACAGCGTAATCGCCGGGAGGCGCAGGGACGCGATCGCTTTAGCGCGGTGGTACGCGGCCGCAGGAACGGTTTCATGGAAATAAAGTTGCAGTCTCGAAGGAGAAACAACAGAGAGGGCGAGAAGATTTCGGGATCGAGGGAAAAAAGAGGGAAAGGACCGCTGCCAGAAGAAGAGATCCGAGTGCCTCAGGTAGATGCTAATGGGAGCCCATTGTTTTTTCTCTTCTGCTTTCCTCGGACTGCATTGTTCTTGCAACGGGTCCCCACCTTCGCTCATCAGTTAACATTGTCCGTGCATTAGATCGGCCTTGTTCCAAATTCGAGTTGCGGTCGCGCGACCTGCTATCTCTGGAGAATACAACGTTTCGACCCGGCGCCCACTGTCCGTTCGCCGTGCAGAGAAAGAAGGCAGAAAAAGAGGAGAAAGGATCGAGGGTGGGACAAAGACGGTAAGGAGGCGAGAAGTTCCCGTGACCGGTGTAAACGAGCCCCTCGGGTGGCGAACGCCTTCGGGACAACGCTCGCCGGCAAGGAGATACTTTCTTGTTTAGCTTCCCTTTACCCCTATTGTTTGGTCAACCGTACGATCGACCGGCCGCGTAAAACAAACACCGGATCTTTTTCACCGTAACGAAAGATCGCCGTGCAAGGTATCCAACGAGTGCCCAGTGGTAACGTTCGGCTCGCGTTCCTCGTCCCGTTCCGCGTCCCGGACGAGATTGTCGCGTGGTTGCTCGATCGTTAAACCACGGTAAAGAGGGCCAATCAAGTTTCTGTCTTGCAGCGGCGAGAAGGCAAAGAAGAAGAAAAGGAACACTGAGAAATATGGCGAAACGGGCTTCGAAACTGAGGGGGGCCTCGGGATGATCGCGAAGGGTGTCTTTAGCGGGGCAACGCGAGCGTACCCCCGGCGAATGGACAGGAGGAGGTGCCGATATCTAGAGTGTAATTTATCACCGAGCTAGGTCGGGACGGGGACCGGCTAGAAAAGTTGCTTGGGTCCAGGCATGTGGCCCGACACCGTGAACGAACGCGAAATAGAGAGACGAGAGAATCGAGCAAGTTGCTCGAGCCCGGCCCTCATTACCACGCCCACAGACTTCCTAGTTATTATCTGGTGGTTCAAATGGCAAGATCGAATTTCATCACGGACTCCAGCGACGGACATTCCAGCGCGATAATTGGCCATCTTTTTGACCTGCTGATCGCGCAAGTCGCGACAAATATTTCATTCAAATGCTTCTCATTTTTCCCAGCTAACAGCTCGCCGTATTTATTTTACTAGTCGATCGTTGCACGGAAATTTCGTAACGTCATATTGAACCGCGATAGGAATAGAAAAGAGAGGGCACATCGTTGTCGTTCTCTGGATGGAGAAAAAATTCTATATCGAAGGCTGGTGATGCGAGCGACGAAGGTACTGGGCGAAGCCCTCGGTCCTCGGGATGGGCGAAAGAAACTGGTGGATTCCACTCGGGGGCTGGATGTAAATAATTAAACAGGTCCAGCGAAAACAAATATATCGTTTCGCGCAGTGTGATAGATGATGTTGCTTATTCAGCGTCCTGGATGAAGAGAAAGGTGTGGTAGACGAGGAGAAAGAGGACGATCGCCCTGGCTAAAAGAGTAGGAGAAGAACGAAGAGGACCGGGTCTCCGTAGGCTTTTAGGATGCTAGGCAGACCCGGGAGAGGGTTCAAGGGCGTGCTGGACTTTTCGAGGGAAGGATGGCGAGGCAATTAGGATACTCAGCGGGGTGCCAAAATCTTTGCTCTCTTCCTCGTCTCTCCTTCACCGATGAATCTCCTCCTACGCCCTCGCATTTCTCCCTCTCACGTGCTTCCATCCATCGCTTTTCATACTCGCTCGCCTCCTCCCGTTGCCATCTATTTTTTTAATTTCAGTCGATCTTGAGGCATTCCTCTTCCTCATTTCGGTTGAGTCAGGAAGGACAAGCATTCCTGACAAACCCATCCACCGCGTAACTAACTCGAAACGCCCTTTCGTGCCACACGCTTTGATATTAATGCGAACATTGATGCCCCCCATACCAAAAGAACGGTAATGTCCGCCTTGAAATTTGTAGTTTATAATATTACGATACTAAGATTTGCATACACACGGAACATTTCTAAGTTTGGACAAATTAAACGCCGTAATTTTCTGCACCTTAATCGAAAGCGTGGAAACAATTTTCTATCCGCAAAGCAACACGATTTGCAACATTTATCCAAATTATGTTCGCCGCAAATAAAATTCTCGATTAGTCTTCACGGGGCTCAGAATTAATTTTACCGCCCTCGTAAACTATCCGCGGCACTGTCACCCTCTCTCAGAGGCACTGTGAACTATTGCATCCGATTAGAATCGGCCCAGTAGAAGCCGGGATAATTGAATATGTTTAAATAAATTATAAACAATTGCGATTACTGCCACTTGCCGGCGAGCTACATCAATGACCAGAGGATATAAATTAAAGCTACTTATACCAGCTACCATTTACAATAGGTGTGAACACTATTCCAAATGAAGTTCATTTGTTATAAACAATTAAACATTTAAAATTGTTATTTCGCTCAAGTGGATATAGCTGCAGCAACGGGATATTTTTTATCGTGTAGCTTATTCCTTTCCCTTTCATTTGATGTCCCATTGATTAAAAAACAACGCTCAGAAGCCGAGATAATAATTTTTAAAAATTTTGTCGGTAACGATATGCCGATAATCAGACATGTGGCGCCATCTCGCGTTTGCGGCCTTTTTCGCAGTTTTCCACACCGCCAAAACCGAATTTCTGGATTACATCGTTAATATAAAGAACTGCGTTTTTCTCGGCTTCTAGTGCTTATATCTTAACCGGACTTGTCTTAAATGAAAGGTACGCAATATACCTATCTGCTCAAATACTTTGAAGATTGTGGCATTGTTGGTTTAAAAGTTATTAACAATTGAAAAATCGGGAAAAATGCACTACGGGTCACTGCAGTTATCTCGGCTTCTGAAGGCGCTAGAATAATGATCGACTGCTTAAAATAAAGGTAAAGGATGCTGCTACACGCCCATAAGCTATTTGCCAATCCAGTATGCCTTATTTGATTGTTATAAACAATTAAACAATTCATTTGAAAATTGCATCGAAACAATAATCGAGGGACTCTCCAAAAGTGAAGCAGCTTGTTCCCTGAACGAAGAGATTCAATTTGAGACTTAGTTTATTGGAATCGGCTCAGTAGAAACCGAGATAATTGAATTTGTTTAAATAAATTATAAACAAATGCGATTGCTGCCTGTTCCCGGCGTGCTACATCAATGACCAAAGGACATAAATTAAAGCTACCTGTATCTGCTACCATTTACAATAGGTGTGAACACTATTCCAAATGAAGTTCATTTGTTATAAACAATTAACGAATTAAAATTGTTATTACGCCCAACTGCATATATCTACAGCAGCAGGGTATTTTTTGTCGTGTAGCTCATTCCATTCCATTTCATTTCATATCCCATTGATTAAAAAACAACCCCCAGGAGTCGAGATAATAATTTTTTAAAGTTTTGTCGGTAACGATATGTCGATAACGGTACAAGTGGCGCCATCTCGCGTTTGCGGCCTTTTTCGCAGTTTCGCACTCCGCCAAAACCGAATTCCTGGATTACATCGTTAATTTAAACAATTACGTTTTCCTCGGCTTCTAGTGCGTATTTTTCAACCGGACTTGTCTTAACTTAAAGCTAGGAACCGTAGATACCTCCTCCTACAGTTTGAACCATATGGCATTGTTGGTTAAAAAGTTATTAACAATTGAAGAATCGGCAAAAATGCATTCCGGGTCACTGAAATTATCTCAGCTTCTGAAGGGGCTAGATCAATGATCGACTGCTTAAAATAAAGGTAAAGGATGCTGCTACACGACAAGAAACTTGTTACGCCCCTTGGATGCGCAATTTAATTTTTATAAAGAATTTAATAATTCGCTTGAGAATTGCATCGAAACTGTACTCGAGCTCCTTTGTAAAAGTGAATCCGATTTCGCAGCATCCTTTACTTTTATTTTAAGCTGTCGATCATTGATCTAGCGCCTTCAGAAGCCGAGATAACTGCAGTGACCCGTATTGCATTTTTCCCGATTTTTCAATTGTTAATAACTTTTGAACCAATAATGCCATATTGTTCAAACTGTAGGAGGAGGTAGCTATATTACCTAGCTTTAATTTAAGACAAGTCCGGTTAAAAAATACGCACTAGAAGCTGAGAAAAACGCAATTGTTTAAATTAACGATGTAATCCAGGAATTCGGTTTTGGCGGAGTGCGAAACTGCGAAAAAGGCCGCAAACGCGAGATGGCGCCACTTTTACCGTTATCGACATATCGTTACCGACAAAACTTTAAAAATTATTATCTCGGTTCCTGGGGGTTGTTTTTTAATCAATGGGATATGAAATGAAAGGGAATGGAATGCGCTACACAATAAAAAATACCCCCTTGTTGTAACTATATCCACTTGAGCGTAATAACAATTTTAAATGTTTAATTGTTTATAACAAACGAACTGAACATGGCATAATGTTCGCGCCTATTGGGGATGATAGCATATACAGGTAGCTTTAATTTATGTCGTGTGGTCATTGATGCAGCTCGCCGGGAACAGGCAGTAATCGCAATTGTTTATAATTTCTTTAAACAAATTCAGTTATCTCGCGTTCTGGTGGTCAGATTTTGTTCAACGACATCTCAAATTGAAGCTCTCGGTTCAAGGAACAGTCTGATTCACTTTTGGAATGATCCTCGAGTATAGTTTCGATGCAATTTACAAACGATGTATTAAATTGTTTATAAAAATTGAATAGCGCATGCAGGATTTGTGAATCGTTTATTGTCGTGTAGCAGCATCCTTTACCTTTATTTTAAGCTGTCGATCATTGATCTAGCGCCTTCAGAAGCCGAGATAACTGCAGTGACCCGTATTGCATTTTTCCCGATTTTTCAATTGTTAATAACTTTTGAACTAATAATGCCATATTGTTCAAACTGTAGGAGGAGGTAGCTATATTACCTAGCTTTAATTTAAGACAAGTCCGGTTAAAAAATACGCACTAGAAACCGAGAAAAACGCAATTGTTTAAATTAACGATGTAATCCTGCAGTTTGGTTTTGGCGGTGTGGAAAACTGCGAAAAAGGCCGCAAACGCGAGATGGCGCCACTTGTACCGTTATCGACATATCGTTACCGACAAAACTTTAAAAATTATTATCTCGGCTCCTGGGGGTTGTTTTTTAATCAATGGGACATCAAATGAAAGGGAAAGGAATAAGCTATACAATAAAAAATACCCCCTTGTTGTAACTATATCCACTTGAGCGTAATAACAATTTTAAATGTTTAATTGTTTATAACAAACGAACTGAACATGGCATAATGTTCGCGCCTATTGGGGATGATAGCATATACAGGTAGCTTTAATTTATGTCGTGTGGTCATTGATGCAGCTCGCCGGGAACAGGCAGTAATCGCAATTGTTTATAATTTCTTTAAACAAATTCAGTTATCTCGCGTTCTGGTGGTCAGATTTTGTTCAACGACATCTCAAATTGAAGCTCTCGGTTCAAGGAACAGTCTGATTCACTTTTGGAATGATCCTCGAGTATAGTTTCGATGCAATTTACAAACGATGTATTAAATTGTTTATAAAAATTGAATAGCGCATGCAGGATTTGTGAATCGTTTATTGTCGTGTAGCAGCATCCTTTACCTTTATTTTAAGCTGTCGATCATTGATCTAGCGCCTTCAGAAGCCGAGATAACTGCAGTGACCCGTATTGCATTTTTCCCGATTTTTCAATTGTTAATAACTTTTGAACTAATAATGCCATATTGTTCAAACTGTAGGAGGAGGTAGCTATATTACCTAGCTTTAATTTAAGACAAGTCCGGTTAAAAAATACGCACTAGAAACCGAGAAAAACGCAATTGTTTAAATTAACGATGTAATCCTGCAGTTTGGTTTTGGCGGTGTGGAAAACTGCGAAAAAGGCCGCAAACGCGAGATGGCGCCACTTGTACCGTTATCGACATATCGTTACCGACAAAACTTTAAAAATTATTATCTCGGCTCCTGGGGGTTGTTTTTTAATCAATGGGACATCAAATGAAAGGGAAAGGAATAAGCTATACAATAAAAAATACCCCCTTGTTGTAACTATATCCACTTGAGCGTAATAACAATTTTAAATGTTTAATTGTTTATAACAAACGAACTGATCATGGCATAATGTTCACGCCTATTGGGGATGGTAGCAGATTCAGGTAGCTTTAATTTATGTCGTGTGGTCATAGATGTAGCTCGCCGGTAACGGGCAGCAATCGCATTTGTTTAAAATTTATTTAAACAAATTCAATTATCTCGGCTTCTATTGGGCCGATTTTAATCGACGACATGTCAAATTAATGCTTTTGACTCAACTAACGAACTTGATATTGATGACTACCTAAAACTATTGATTGATCTTTTTATGATCCTTACCGCCTCTGTGCTCCATAGACGGCGTGCCTTTGATTGCGGCAAAGAAGGGTAGTGTTTATAATCTGTTTCTAACGTTTGTCATGGAAATGTTAGGAAGGGATATTTAATGCCCCGGGAATTCGGGCTATATGAAACATTATATAATTGGTCTATTCATATATCGCGTCGATGATTGAATTCAATTACCGAATAAAAATTTGTTAATTAAATGTTTTGCTACTTTTGGAAGAAGTCAGGAAGGAGCAAATATTCAGCGGTGGAAATATCTATAATTTCTGCTTTGTAAAAATGAACATTCATGTAATTCGATTAGCGTGATGTAATTGTAAAAGTTACATCGATATATTAAACGGCCCACCCTCTTTGTTTGCGTTGCCCGGGAAACGCTGTTACTAGAAAATTGGATTCAATGTGAGTCCGATATCCTGATCAACTTCGAGAAAGCGCTAGGGGTAGTATCTGTCGCAGCGAAAGGATTATTACATATAAGTTGATCGCTGAGTTTATAATTCAACAACAGGCATGGCTAGCAAAGCGGATATGTGCCGAACGTGCAATCGTGGACTTCACTCTTTCAATATTCCACATGGGGAATCAGATAAAAATTCGGATACGTATACTTCCGTCAAGAGCCCGACGGCGATTTTACATATTCGAAAGAAATATAGGAATCCCCCCCTGTAAGTATATTTCATTTTCTTATTGTATTGCTCGTCTGGTGGATAGAGTTAATCCAGGAAATCTTAGACCCAATGTGAAGTACCTATTAAATTTGTCAACTGAAATATTATAAACTTTATCGATCTTCTCTGCGGTCCTTCTCAGGTAACCCGTGCTTTCGTTCCATTCTTTTATCAAATATAACGTCACTCCACCTTTGCGCATTTTTTTCGTCGCGTTTCACGTATCGCTCTGAGAAATCTTTACACCGTCTTCTGATGCTAAGGACTGATACTAAAAATCGCTTTTTTCACTCGCGTCCTATTATAGTTCAGCGATTCCTATATTTCGCTAATCAATTTCACACAACTCTAGGTAAGAGCGCGGTGTACATTACGATTCGTGCATAGGCGTAGAAGCGTTGAACACCTACAGATACGTTCGTTAATAAATCATAGAAACGAATGTTAGAATATCTCGTTCGAAACATACGGGGCTGTTTCGTGTGCCAAGTTTTGTCACGCGTCGCGGCAATCATTCCGACAAGTCTCGTGTTTCGTAGGCATGCGACTAATTTCGGGGAACATTGCACGAGCACGCAATGAAAATGAAATCATTACTACTTTCCCTTGAGGAATGGAGGAACGGCGACAAAACGTAAGGGGTGGTGGGGGCGCGAGGGACGATCTCCAAAGCGTAGAAACTTCACCTTGAACAGGCACACGGAAGGGGTTGCGAGGTTGAGGAGAAATTCTGATCGGTGCTCTACGAAACAGCCCCGTACATACGTGGTCGCAACCACCACGGATCTCGAGCCCCTTTAGCATGATTTAGGCATGCGCAAAGTTCACGATGGTCAACGTTATTGAGTGGCCGCTGGGTAAAAATATACGTGGAACATGTCTACGGTGTATGTCGGTCGATTCTAAGGACATTGTCCAGTCTGTGAACTCGCCCGCGCGATTGCCAGCCGGCTAGTAGCACCGCGACTATCGTGCAAGCCTCCTCGTCAACTTTCACCTCGATCTGAATCCCTGCGTACGCGTACAATCGGCCACTTTCAATCGGTATTTAGATGCTGACGTTGATTTCCGATTTATCTGTCATTACGCACAACGATAATGTTTCCCTGTCGATGAGGTGAGCCAAGTGTTAATCCAAATTCGTTCGCCTTGTTCGTCGTTACTTTGCTACAACCGTCACCCATACATTCGCCACACGTCAGCGTCGTTTCGTCAGCGGAATTGACGCACGAGTAAATTCTACTCGGCGAAAAACGAAAGGACCACGCTAACGCTCGTTCGCCCCTTCGATTGGGACTCGCAACGCGAATCTACGGAAGAGATGAAAGTGCTTAGCAGACATTATCGCGGTGCTTTCTGAATCAGGGCGCAGCAACATGCCTGCGGGAATTTCGGCGCTGGTCCCAACGGCAAACGGTGATCCGTTCGATCTCGAGCGAAAGAATTCCCCAGCGTTCACGATCCTCCAGAAGGATGGTCTGGACACGAATCTCCCGTCTCTCGTTCACGTGAACGGCAACGGCGAGACGCATCGGTCGGACGTCGCTCGATACGAGAATGTCAAGAGCAACCTGTTTGATCGGAAGCGCATCAGCAGATCGAACGACCATCTGGTCCAGGCGAGCCTACAGTCGAATCAGACGAATCCTTTCAAGAAAGACACGCGCAGCCGTAGCCAGGACAGTTTGCGATCGTTCGACAGGATACCGGCGATAAAGCCGAGCATAAATCTGTCGACCGAGGACTTCAACGAGGTTCTGAACGCGAAATTAAGGAGACTCCAGGAACAGGAGAGGGCGAAGGAGGAGCAGCGTAGGAGCGCGAAGAGAAGTCAAATGTTTCGCAAGAAGCCGTTCATCACGACCGTGAGGACCGGTGAATTTCTAATGCCGCCGCCGGAAGTGGCGGCCCTCCTCGGCATTGCGCCAAATACCAACGACCCCGAGGACCTCGACAGTTGTTCTTTCCGCTCGAAATTTAAATCGCTCGCTACGCTGTCCAAGAGGCCGGAAGTACGTCACAGCAGTCACAATGCTAGGTGCCCGGCTGCCATCAAGGCCACCGTCGACTTCACCCTTGGAATGATGAACGCGACGACTATGGCTGCCACGACGACCTTGGACGAGCGAGCAAGTGTCGCGAGAAAGGGCGACGCACCGTAAGTTCTCTAACGTCGCGGCAAAGATCGACCGATACGTTGGAAAATTAGCAATCGAGAAAGGGTGTGCAATTTCCCTAGCGAAATATTGAAACCGCAATAGAGATCCTACAGGCAGAAACGAGAAGACCGCGATGAACGTTCGTTGCGTGCACGAAATGCTTGCCCAAAATTGACGTTGAAGCGTTCGTCTCGCCGGGTAAGATCCACTGAATGTTTCCTCTTTCTTTTCAGCGATCAGCCGGTTCCCTTTGGGAATATCATGTTTGACCGTCGCATTGTTCGCGGAAGCACGTTTGCCACTCCTCCTGTACTCGTAAGTAAAGGGTCGAACGAACGGCGGATCGTCCGTCCGAAAGAAAATTAATCGTGCTCCCGTTGCAGATCGATGGGGAGCAATCGATCGCGGCAAGGCAGGCGGAGGCAAGACGAAGAAATCTGGCGAGGAGACGGGCTCAAGCGTTGGCCACCAAGGCCCTCGTCGCGAGAGCTGGTTCACCGCCTCCGGTACCTGGCCGCAAACACGTGCCGATACAAACGGAGATCTATCTGGAAGAGGTATTATCGTTCTCCGTCGTTCAATACGAATCGATCGCACGTCGAACGGCACTAATCGAACAGTTTGATATCCGTGTCCGGCAGCTGTACGAGAAACCGGACGAAACGGAGGTGGCTACGCAGACGGACTACTTCTTGGATAGGCCACCAACGCCGGAGGCTTGTCCGGAGAAAGTTGGCGAAGACGCGTGCACGCAAATCGAGCCCGGCGACGTAAGTACCCGTAGAAGGAATGAACAATGCACATTGATCCAGTGACGATCGTTAACGGGAAGGGTGCTTGCAGCTGTTCGACTTCGATTTCGAGGTGCAACCGATACTCGAGGTGCTGGTGGGAAAAACGGTGGAGCAAGCGTTGATCGAGGTCCTCGAGGAGGAAGAGATCGCCGCGTTGAAGGAGCAGCAGAGGAAGTTCTTAGAGCTACGCGCGGCGGAGAAAGCGGAGGCGCGTCGTTTGGAGGAACAGGAAAGGAGAATAAGAGAGGAGAAGGTATGACGCGTTGTTCGAGTAATCGTTTCTAGAACGCCAATATCGGAGAATACCGGAATTCCAAAAATGTTCGACAGGACCAACGATTGAAGCAACACGAGGAGGCGATGGAGGCGCGGATAGAAGTGGAGGAGCGCGTGGCCGCGGCCACACTTTTAACGGGATACATAGCCGAGCTTCTTCCAGCCGTTTTAGAAGGACTGAAGATGTCCGGATTCCTCTTGGACGAGATCAAGGCCGGTTCGTGAGCTCGCAAGAACACTGCTACTTTTTGTGAATTAGTTAGCGAGAAAGGTTTATCAACTTTCCTTTATTTATACTTTTCATCTGATAATTCGCCGGCGAGATACAGCCGATCTTTTCTGCCGTGTTGCTTCTCTTAACGTGATCCGAAGGAAGTTGCTCGAGGTGTTTGTGAGGTAATGTGGCACGTTTATTTCCGCAGATGTCGAAGAAGGCTTCATGCCCTGGTTAATGAGAGAAGTTAAGAAAGAAATGGGGAACATGATCGAGAGCAGAGAATTGCTAATGGGTATGTATCGTTTTCACGAGGACCTCAGACGCCATGCGTTTTATTCTTTCTTACCCGACGTACAAGCACGCGGCAACACGCCCACACGCGCCCCCAAAACATCGATATTCCCCTCACAACTTTATCCTCTTATATCCGATACACCTTCGCACACATTGCACCAAAGTCTTAAAAATGCCCGCGTAAGCTAAAAAGCTTACGGTAATTTTCAAGATGATCTGCTATGTGACTTTTACGTCACTGACAAGTTGACTGAAGATTTAAAGGGGTGTCCGCGACACCGAAGAAACGATCCTTTGTACCCACCTCTATGGCGCTAATAACAGTTTTATCCACACGGACATTGTAAAACTGAATAGGAAAGGGAGTTCTATGCCGCCCATTATTATCCTTGAGAAGGAGAGAGGGTCTAAGTCGAAACGAATAACTTTAAGCTTCAGGTACAATTATCAATGACCACGGTCTGGTGCCACTATGTCGCGACACTTTAAATCCTTACTGTCGCTTCAGACGCATCATAAATAATATCTGGAAACACGCAGTGTACACTACCTGCAATAAATTTCTATTCTTTCACGTAACCTTTCAGAAATTGTCAGGGAGATACTGGAGAACCGCGCCGAGACCTACAGGAAACTAGGCGAGGAGTACGACGACTCGCGAAGGAGGAAACCTTCGATGGACCACATAGAGGGTGGTGGCGCAGATCCGAATTTCGTAAATTACCAACCGCCGATTATCGACACCTCGAATGCCATTTAGCGAGCTTCAATTCGGCCATCAATAATACATTTGTACGTAAAGTGCGAATAAACGGAATTGCGTTGCGCGAGCTGGTTAGAATTTCTTTCGAATTCTCGGCTGCTCGTTTGTCCGAGCTTTTTAACGCTCGTTGATCTTCGAACGGAGAAACGGGCATATCATGGTTAGCTTTCGGATTTAGGGACACCTCCACCAGCACCGTAACAATCCCTGTCCTAGTAGCTTCCACATTAGGCAGTGTACACAGCTGCGAAGCAAATCCATCTCCGCAGCTTGCACCCTGTGACAGGTCGCCGCCTCGTCCACGATCCCTCTGGCAAACATCCACTACCACATTCGTGTCCTACAAAAAGCAATCAGAAATTAATTATCGATTCTTCCGCCGTTCATCGCGTTCGACTGTTGCGATTGCCAATAATTTTACTATCTCCGTGAACAATGAAAGTGAATCGAGCGAATTCGCGATCGTAAAAATCTTCGATGTAATCTTTCAAATTAATTTCCTCCCCTTAATTATCATTATTATTTACAGGTTCGAAGGACGTCGAGATCGAGCTTCGCATTGACCGCAGAGAAGGGGTGAAATTTTTGAAACGGTTGCTGTGCGTCCGAGCAGCATTTTCTGAGCGATAAAGTCGCTTTCTGTTGTACGATCCGTAAGCATAATAGCAACGCAACAAATACTCGAAGCAAATAAACAGAAAATTTAATATACTCGACATCTCAATTATATCCTTCGTGTCCTCGCGATAGACGAAATATCTTTCTCAGTGTACTCATCTCATTTCGAGGCACAAGTTCCCGCACGATTCGGGAAAAATTCTGAATCGAGATATTTGTGGCTTCCTCGGTTTATCTTTCACTGGCATCCTACACGGAAGCGCAGCTGAGAGAGCAATCCCCGAGTCGAAAATACGCCCGCCGCTGTAAACGTTGGATACAATTTTGCCCTGCCGCTCGTCTGTTGTTCCAGATTACAAAGTTGAATTATGCTTAAAAAAGACGAAAAAAAAGCGGACGCGTGTAGGGCGCACCGAAAACAGCTACTTCTCCTAGTGAAATTCGAGGGCGTCGCAGTGTTACAAATTGTTCGTCGGGAAGCGTAAACGTTTATAAAAAAAAAAAAAAAGAAGAAAGATTCCAGGTCATTTTATTAGGATCGTGCGGAACGGGGCGATTAAAACTACTTAAAGGCGATATAGGTAGAAGCCGGGAAAGGAAACGGGACGAACTTTCCACGACTCGCGCGTTTCGGAAAATGTACTGGCGACAACCAGACGGAGGGGCAATAAAGTCTGGCGCCTTTGGCACCTGCCCCCCTGCGACTTGGCTTCCTATTTATTAGATTACTTTAGACCTGTACGTACCTGCCCTCCGGAAGAATACTAATGAAAGCGTTTTATGAAGTTTCCTATTACCATTATTTACAGAGATCGTCATTGTTTACTGCGCGGGGATTATGTCAGAAACTATACTTTAACTTTTTACTTCCTCCTCTAAGAGGACGAGCTCCTAGCTTACTGTAATCTAATAAGTAAATATTCAATCCCATCCGATACCTTCTTCGTTTCCATTGCGCCCGTCGGAATCGCTGCCAGCCAGAAGTAAAATTAATGAGGAGGCGGAGGTTGGCTCGGCTCGAAACCTATGCTCCCTCAAAATTAGATAAGATTCACTAGCAGACCGCGAGAGTAAAAAAAAAACCTGTCCAGCCCAATCAGGATTAGATCGATCATAATAGGATGAGGTTTCACGGTGAATTGAGATCGGCACAGTTTTAAAAAGCCACCCACCCTCTTAAACTGCGCACCCCTTCCGGCGGTGAACGACAAGGTAGGGGGCGGGGGGACATATTGTATTGGATTAAATTAAGCGGGGGCCCAATCTCGATACCGCGCATTATATGCGCAAAACTTGTGTGCCAAGTGAATCGTGTTTTAGGGAGGCTCAAGAAGGGGGTACCTCGGTTGGATGTGATCGGTCTTAGGGGGCTCCCTGTGTTATTTCCTCATGTGACCCGTGTCACCTGCATTTCTACAATCTGCGATTCTCTCCTGTGCCAATTTAACAGAACGCGCTCGACGCGAGTGGTTCCGATCGATAAATTCGTCCGTAGCGGGGGATCACGATTGGGGCAAATAAATCGAAGGAATGCACCTTTCGAGAGGAGTTCTCGCGACGCAGTCGACGCGATTACGCGTCGAGACCGAGACGAAAATTTCCTCAGATTTCTACATATTTATATATAGTAAATCTACATCGCGCGAGTTGACTCTTAAAATCAGCCAAACAGCGGCTAATGGATAAATAGGAACCTGAGCACGGGGTGCACCATTCACTGTAATGATGTTACGAGGCACTCGACCGGCACGTGTCGCGTTACAGAACACTCGGCCGCGAGGGACAGGAACAATATGTCGATGGCACGTGGCCAGAGCAACGAGGTTCCACGTAACATGCCTTCGCACGGGATCGTTGTACATTAAACGTTCCGCTTTTTTTCAGGTGTAACAGAAATTCTTCTGCTGTAGCCGCGTTTGAATATTATTTTGGTCGGCCCACCAGGCCGACCGATATTTGCAACGATTCGTGGTAAATATTAATAATGCATAAGCCAGTGTTTCATTGAAAAAGCTATTAGGGGCAAACTTTTGACACTTGCAGAACCGAAGCGAATCACCTTTATGGTCACCTCCCCGCAAAGCCAACCATAATTCAGGCTCCATCACGCTGCATCCAGTGTGGTTGCGTTATATAGAATCTCGTAAAAGGGCGCCGAACAATAAGATTTGTTACGTCTCTGCGTATCGGAGGGATACTCATCCGCGTTTTAGCCTGCGGCTAAATCTCCGGATAGAGGCCGAAATGCTGTCGCGTCTTCTATATCGGGCATCGAAATTTGTGCGCGAACCCTCGAATCCTAGCGAAAGAATAATGGCGAAATTTCGGGGATTAGGTTGCAACATTCGACGACGGACATTCGTCGCCAGGTACGCGAAGAAACGCAGAATTGTTCAACAATAATTCGTTCGCCGATTTCTCGTAACATCGTGAAAGAATAACACTGTCAGGAATAAGGGCTACGAGTGGGGGCATATGCGTACAAGCCAAACAAGCCTTCCTTGCAGGCTTATTTTGAGCATCGCACTAGGGGCGAGCGATAATACGTAGATGATAATCGCGATATTAATATCGCATTGGGAAGCGCGCACATGCGTGCAAGAGCCCATTGGTCACGGTGGAACACTTGCTTGCTGGGTGGCTGGCTGACTGGCTCGCGGTTCTTTCAATGCACCCTGATTTTCGAAAGAGACAACTAGGGGGTGGAACCCCAAATTGGTATACGGCTGGAACCCGAAATTGATCCGGGAGACAAACCACGAGGGCATATTAACAATATAACTTTTTACATTGACAAGCTGTTTTCCGTGCTAGGGGCTGATAAGGAGGGAGCATCTTCACAGGCACGAAGATCTGAAAAGCGTGCAGAGAGTAATCGCGAAGGTGCCGCGTTTCACAGCAAAGGAGAAAATCAACGTGACTGGTAAATTGCGAAAGATAACTTTCCAAAAAGTCCCCGTGCTTATATTTACTCCGAGTGAAACGTATGAGGGGTTTGAGGGACACTTGCAACGGGCTTGCTTCGGTACGTACACGCGTACGCAGAGGGTAACAAAAGACGCGTTGAACACTTGTGCTCGAGTTTCGAGGGACCAGGACAGGGGTTGGTACGAGGGATGGTGCAGCTTGTGAACACTCGTGTCATTCCCTGGTCCGGCACCACTCACTCTGGATGAATCACTTCACCCATAAAGGAAATTCACCAAGAAGGTACCGTACCCCACTCCTGGTTTTTCTTTGCGTCCGCCGACGCATATCTTATGATCACGATGTTCGACTGTCTGGATGGCTTGGACACCGAAGCCAAGCCCGAAATGAGGATCGAATATACATGTATATATGTATATATGTATGTACCTTTGCTGGCCTAATCGCGGGAATATTTTACTTTACGAAATGTTAATGTACCCTAAATGCGTCGTCCCTGAAACACGGAGCGGTAATGCCAAAGCTTCTCTACGGAGAACTAAGTGGCCGTAATTACGCTAGAAATTCTTAAAGGAGAATTAGATAAAAATCGTCGTATTAACTTGAAACGACGTAACTGGCAGTACAGTCGATCGGTACTAGCTATTAGCACAAGAGATACCTGCAGCTGCGTAACTGCGAATACATGTGGCCAATGTTTAAAGTAACCCATTAGGCCTTCGAGGCACGCTGCAACTTATTTCGCTCTCTCGGATTCGGTGCACTTCATCCAAACTGTGTGCCTATCCGAGGTTGACTCACCTACCGAAAGGGAAAAAAAAGAATTCGTCAACGTGCAATATGCGTACAGGGGAAATGTACGCGTTAACTCGTAATTCGCCGCAGAAACGGTAAGCATGCCCACTGGCTGACCGTTCCGTTAAATAATTCATCGGTCGAGATTCCCTAAGGCTGGATCGCCGGGGAACGCATCGAGATCGACGAACGATTAGAGAAATCCAAGCGATATCTTTCGATCGTGATCTACGCGCGCGTGCGAGAAGAATGAGCCACTTAATTTCCTAATCAACCGTTGATTCAGATGCACCTTTCGGCGAACACCCCAGTCCTCGAAACGGGAGGCACGGTGGTTTGCAGCTGAGCCAAACAATGTCCTTTCACATGAAGCTTTTATAGCCCCATCAAACACCCAGCCACGGCCGGCTTCTGGTGACGGCTGCACAACCTGCACGCGTCACGTGCCCCCGTGTACTCCACGATGATGCCCGGTCAGAAACGTTCCACGAATCTCGAGAAAAGAAGGACAATCGTACATTTCCACGGAAATCGGTACCATTGGCGATATCGGTCGTGCCGATACATCGGAGATATGCCGTAAGAAGAGCAGCCGGGGCGCGTTACAACAAAGACCAATCCCGCAAATTCACTAGAAGGGCAAGGGGTTAAGGAAATTGGCCGAATACGGTGCAAGGTACCTGCATCATTTCAATCACGATAACTTCGTCACGCTCCGGCGATTGCGGAAAATATGCAACCCATAAGGTATTAACCGTCTGAAATGGGTCAGACAATCCGGCGCCAGTCGCGGCCGATTCAATGAGCTACTACCGTCGGGCTTTTACGATTCATCCCTTAGCGGATACTGGGCTCGACCACGCATCCGCGACACCTTTGTACCTGCAGCGACAAGCTCAATTAGCAGCACCGTTAACGATTTGCAAAATTTTATTGTTCGACGTGTCTCGAGATCGAGACAGCCCGGACTGGAGTCGTCGGGGGCCGTAAAATAATTCACGTGCCGTGGACGTCCCAAACGATTTATCTTTAATTGAAACCGGTTCGGGAAAATCGCCGGCCAATCGGCCAATTCGGCCGGAGATAGCCGTTCACGCGTCGGCGAGCATCGGTTCATTATTACTAACCTGCCACTGCAATTTCCCGCGTACCGTATTAACGTATTAACAGAAAACTGGTATACCGGGCTAAAGGTGGGCAATTAACACATTTATTTCAAACCACGCGCTGTAATGTTCCATTCGATCGTAACGTCATCATTATCGTTAATCTATGCGATTTCGTTAATCGTCAGGCTTGATCGTTTGCAATGTGCAAAAATCATTTTACGCTGATTCGATAAATAAATTATCCGTTACATTTTATTCTGGCATACGAATTAATCGCAAGCCGCAAGTGTCGGCCGGGTGCGACAGAAAGCAACGGAAATGAAATAAATTCTGCCTTCTTCGGGGCGACACCGAGGAAAATCGTACCTAATACAGACTACTTGGCTGTACGCTTCTAATACACCAATAATCTTTCCAGTTCCCAGGGGTTGCAATATTGAAATTGGGAAAGAAACGAACGAAATAATTGGGAATTTGCGCATCGCAGTAACGCGAACAAAAATGTTAATAAATAATTGTTTCGAACATTATCTGCCGTTGGCTGGGTCGCTGCACCTTGCATCCAGCTTTATCCCTGAAATCACCCCGCAATCCCCTCTCAGTTAACAACAGTTAACCACACCCCCACCTCTACTGATTGGTAGCGCATCAGGATTCGAGAATCGCAAGCACAAGGGTCGAGTTACCCCTGGCCAGCTCTTTAAATACAATTACACGTATACTCGGCTAGGAAAGAGCTAGGGTAGAACGGTAGTGGGGAGTGGGTAACAAACCCCCAAGTAGTCAATTCGGTGCACGAGCCCTCCGATATATTTAAGGCACGTGCGTAGTGCAGGTCGCACTCAGTTGACACCTCGACATCGTGTCACAATCATCGAGAAGTCTTAATAAGAGCGTAATTTCAATAAACATTTTCGATCAAGTTCGCAAGCCTCGGTGACTCTGTGTGAATATCGACGATCGTCGCGCGGAGAAGATTTTCTGCAGCCAAAGTGAATTCAAATATTCGTACATCGGGAAAAATATAGTGCGAATCCTGGTTGAACTAGCGGGGAGACGTCGACGAGAGGAAGCAACGGAATTATCAACAATCGTTGGCATGATCATTAAGAATTGAGGCTGGCGATTTGCACTGGTCACAGAGATTCATAATCGAACAGTTCGCGTGTGTGAATGGAATCATCTAGCACGATCATGTATCCTATGATCACTGAAAATACCTTGATGATGGGCATCGAGTCATTCGAAAGGACCACTTTGCCGCACGGATGCCTGAACAGATCCAAAGTCAGGGCTGCCGGACGCCTTGGGAGGGATTCGTCGACGGAGGTGATCGACGTGAACAAGTTATCTCAAAGGAGCACATCGGTGATTCAGTATGTACGTGAAAAAAGTGCAATTATGAATCTGTTTAACATCTTAAAATAGTTGACTAAATGAGCATATCTTAATTAAATACGATTTATTGTTTACAGGTTGAGGTAGCAGATGCAGAAGGCCGTCTGTACTGTGTGGATGGTCTGGTGAGCTCGTCCTGTTGGTTGAAGCTCGTCACATTAGCGAACGATTGCCAGAGCTGCAACGTTCTTCTGATGACCTCCGAGAAAGGGGTAACGCTGAAAACGATAAAATGCATAACGCCGGGCGAACCGTTGCTGATGTGGTTCACCGAGAATATCCTGGCTATGATGAATATGCCGTTTTTAACGCCGTCGAACATCCAAGGTAAGAATTAACTTGACCAGAGTTGAATTAAATTTTCGAAAACTTAGAATAGAGGAAACATAAACACGCCTATCAATTTCAGGTCAGAATCGTTACATTTGTCACATGTGTAACAACCTGTTCGAATATCCAAATCCGCTGAAGATCCACTTAGCTCTAAAGTGCAATCGCCTGGACGCTAATCATCTTTGGTCCTTGCTGGCGAGGGAGTTCAGTTCAACACCGAGAACCGGCTTATCCCTCAGCCTGTTTCCACAATCTTCGTTCAGATTCGAGCTGACTAAATCACCGGAGACTTCGCCCACCAGGATATCACCGATCATAGTGGAGACCATGGACTCTAGTGCTTCTCTGACAAACAACGATTCGCCAAATTCGTCGCACGGTGGCTCGCCCTCCTCCTCTAATCAACCCTCTCCGAATTCCTCGTCCACGCAAATATCACCGACTTCGTCAACTCAGTTGTCACCTATAAGGAAAGATTTGTGCTACCGACAGTCCGCTTTCAAACCGTACGCGAATCAAGGTAACATATTCGCCAACGTCCGTCCGTTGACGAGGGAGGAGAACGTTATGACGACGTTCGGCGGCCAAACGAACTCCACACCGTTAAGCACCGATGTACATGCCGCTCAAATGGAAACTATAGTTAGCAATCTTGGCAAATCGAAGCAGGGACATCTCTGCATTTACTGCGGAAAAGTTTATTCGAGAAAATATGGATTGAAAATCCACATCAGGTGAGACTTCCAAATTACCATCCTCTTTCTCTTCGTTCATTGTACGCCGAGGCGTTTCTATATTTCATAAAAAAAAAATGGTCCTCTATCTTCGACGGATCTATCGCGGGATACATTATCCGAAAGGGTAGAAAATGATTTTATATTCTACGGTCATTTTATTTTTACAGGACCCACACCGGTTATAAACCATTAAAATGCAAATATTGTTTGCGACCTTTCGGAGACCCTAGCAATTTGAACAAACATGTTCGATTGCATGCCGACGGCGAGACACCTTACAGATGTGACCTGTGTGGAAAGGTCCTAGTCAGAAGGAGGGATCTCGAAAGGCATATAAGATCGAGGCATCAAGATAATGCAGACCAAGGATCGGACACATCTTCAGACGGTGTCGATATGTAGATAGAACATTGAAATCTGGTTGCTACCAAAATTTACGAATTTTCAATTTTGAAAATTTTGAATTTTCGACCATATCTTCTGCTCAAACTAGGATCATACACTCGGTATCATAGAAAACGGGACTATCCTTAGTACTAAAGACAATTTTATCGTAAACGTAAGTGAAATCGTTCGAGAGGTCGAACATCGTTTATCTTGTGAATGTCCATCAAGGTTATATGTATATATATTTTTTTATCCGCGCGGGAAACGCTATCGTCAACGAAAGTTTAATTATTTTTTTAAGAATCGAAACAAAACTGTAAATATTTAATTAGCATAAGAGATCTTAACAATTACGGTGGTCAACATTGTAACAGCGTTCAAGCATATATTGCGCAACTTTTTATTAAACGCAACGACAAATTTTAGCAATTAACGTTTCAGTATTTTACATTAAAAAAAAAGAAGTATACCTAAGTGAATAAATTACAGTTGAGCTGTAATTGTGTTGACCATTGTCTTGATAATCATCCCGGAAGTACAAACTCGAACGCTTCGAAACTTTAAACATAGGAACCTTTGTTAACTTAGTTTGTAATTAATATATGAAACTAAATCTGTTATTTTATATTTGCGAAGTAATAAATATACACTACCTCGTAAATAAAATGCACGTCTACTCATACATAACCGGCTCCATCCTCTTCTGAAGTTTGCTTGACCGAATCCTCGAATTTTATGCAAAATATGATTATAATATCTCGAAACAATTTAAACTTTGCCGCAAAGTGGAACGCACCCGCGTATTTTTAAACAAAGCGATAAAAGAGCGCTGCGGCAGCACTACGATATTAGCGCCATCGCGTGTGTAGAAGGGAAACCTTGATGACTGCACTACAGAATTGCTATTCTGTGGATTTGAGTTCATCTGCCTGGTTGTAGTGAGTGCTATCAATTGCTAGTTATATCTGTGAGAACTTATATATATCAATTATTATTTAAATAAAGGTACGATAGGTTTGTTATATCAAACGCTTCGAAAAGCTATTGCTCTTTCATGTATTTTAACGATTCGTCGCATTCAGATACGAAAAACAGGGACACATGCATTTCGAATTGTGATGTAATCAGTTCTAGCCCCAGTTATCATTCAATAATCGAATATTCACATAAGTAAGAAATTATTTTCGAGAAATCTGATTAAGAGCATTTTCTTACAGCCTATTAAAATGGCCACACTTGCACGCAACCTACGTCCCTACTTAAGATACATCCGTAATCAAAGAAGAACTTACGCCGATGCACCCGTTAGCGATCAAATGAAGTTTACGTTTGCCGGAGCTAATCAGGTAAAAAAATTGCCCTACAATTTATATACATTTACGTCCTTCTGAATGATGAAATCCACAGGTTTGTAATTAAAATAATTGTAGGTTTTTTATGACCAAGCAGTAATTAAACAAGTAGATGTACCGTCGTTCTCTGGTTCTTTTGGTATTCTACCAAAACATGTACCCACGCTTGCCGTATTGAAACCTGGGGTAGTCACAGTGTACGAGGAGGATGGTGCAGTCAAGAAAGTTTTTGTTTCCTCGGGAACTGTCACTATCAACGAAAATAATAGCGTACAGGTACAAATTTATCAATGTTTCTTTGCTGAAGCGTGAACAAGGTATCCACAAAAATATTACTATTAAACAGGTCTTAGCAGAAGAGGCTCATCCTTTGGAAAGTCTTGATGGCTCAGCAGCCAGAGAGATCCTTAGTAAAGCTCAGCAACAATTAACATCCGCATCCTCTGATAAAGACAAAGCTGAAGCAGCTATTGCTGTCGAAGTTGCAGAGGCCTTAGTGCAGGCATTGAATTGAACGCGGAACAAGTATTGTGTATGTGGTAAAATATTCGCTGTATCATTAAATTATTATGGGCATGTATTTACCATGTCCCTGTGATACTTCTGTACCAAAATAACAGTAACAATAAAAAGATAACAAAGTAGCAGGTGGAGAGTTCCTGTGGGCACATCCCTAGAGTCGACCCCTGGGTCAGACCTATTGGACTTCTACATTTTCTGACCCACTTTCAGCTAAATCTATGAACCTAAGTGCTTTGTCGCCAATGCTGTATCGCAGTCTACGCGTTGGCGCCTTTCATTACAGCAAAGAACTTAAGCATATCTTTAACATTTACATTTGGGTGAATTTGTGGAAAATTACACAACAGGTAGTTTTGACAGTAATGTCAAGATTTATTTATTACACAATAACCCATTTATTATTTTCGTGTACAACATTTTTTGTAAGAAAACTCAAAACTTGATTGTGTTAGAACTGTTTGGAATGAAAAAATTTGCATCATTAAGGTGCATTAAATTACGAATAAAATTTTCAGTAGCAGCAAGTTTCCACTCGGTAGAGTTTCATGGGGCTGTATACTGTACAAATTCTGTCATTATTTAATGCATCTTATTTACTAGTCTTTAGCAGACCAGAAGTTTGCAGATGGTATATGCTTGATGGATTACATGATGACGATTCTGTAGTCCTATTCAGAAACTGTGATAAACTTTAAATTCATGTTCATACATGTGAAAAGTTAAAGAAAGGGAAATATCAATGGATAATCTAATTCTAGATATACTATAGTATTAGTAGCATTATAAAATAGTTAGTGTCAAAAAATATGATTAATAAGTTTAATAAAAATATGTAAACATAACTATGGTTGAGAGATAAATGGATTATTTGAGAAGACCCTTAGCTCTAAATAAGTCTCTCATCAAACCCTTTAAGTACCCAATTTCTCGCTGTAAATCTGTTACTTGATTCTTTAATTTTTCATTGTGGTCAGCAAGTTCACGTTCTTCGCCTAAGATTTCTTTTACCTCTTGCTTCTTCTTTTGCCTGTATCGCGTTGCCGCATTTTTGTTTTGTTCCTTTTTTCTAACTTTTTTATCTTCGTTTGTTGGGCGGGAGTAAGGTTTCTGACGACTCTTGGTTGAAGTACATAGAGATTGCTTCGTATTATTTTTTTCAGTTTCTAGAATCCAATCTGGATCATCAACAGAATCTTCAGATGAAATATAACTTCCACCAGAACTTGTACATGGACTAGACGGTGGTGCATCTTCTGTATATAGACGTACATATTCATCTACCACAGCTAAGTCATGTGCAACATCTGTGTTTAATGGATCCAATGGTATATTTTTTGTATTCCATTGTGCAGGTACTTCATTTACATATGATTTCACTTCTGGAATTATTACTCCATATAGAGAATGATGATTGGAGTATAATGGTTGCACGGGTTGTAAAGTAACGAGCAACTGGGTATCCACATTTAATGATTTATGTGGCGGGGGTGATTGGGGAGGTGTAAGGGTGGAAATCGACGAGGGTACTATTTGATGACAGGCTTCTACATCTTCCAGAACAGTTTCAAACTCTTGCAGCAACGTTTGTGTATCATCGTGTTGAGGAGTTTTAATAATTTCATTATACGATGTTGGCTTAATTAGTCCATTTTCAGGAACTGGCAGTTCCTCGAATATAGGCAGTTCTATCTTTTCCTCCAACCAATCCGAAAAAGGTTCTGCAAAATAAATAAATATCTTTATCAGATATAAATGCAATCATTGTTTAACTTCGTGATTAATTTATATTGAAGATTTTGATAAAACGAAATGAAAAGCAGATAAATGTAGAGTTTCGTTTTTTCCATACTATTAAATGATTTATGGTACGGAAATTTTATATTAATTAAAATGTTGACACCATTTTAATTTATTCATATCTTCATACTTCTTGTCCAATTTATATCCTTTTTTTTTACATAATCATAAAATATAAAAAATACAGTTACTGATATATATATAAAGTATGTACATAGAAGATATGTAAAAAGAAGTAAAATTGAACAAAAGATTGATACTTTGTAGTTTCTTAACATAGAAGTTAACAGTACTTTTACTTCTGTTGTGTACACAGAACAAGTAGGAGTGGTGTACTCATGTATCTATAATTTCATGGACGTTACTAGTTTAACTAGAAAAACAAGTTCTTGATTTGCAATTTCTTTGATTTCTGGTACATTTACTGCAACCAATACCAGTGTTGTTTAATATATAGAACACAATATGATCTTGGACATATAAGATATAGTTTAAAACAACAACATTGACTATGTTTATGTTATATTAAGAAGAAAAAATACAATATGATTTTTATATGCAATCCAATTTTTTACAATTAATTAAAAAATAGATCCCTTACATTTTTAGAATATTTCAGAACTATTTGTAGAAAGGAAATGTGAATAATACTTCAGATTTTAATATTAAATAAATTAGTTATAACCTATTTATTACTGAGACTGCAATCAGAGTTAAATTTTAATATACAATGTAAGTTATCTCTATTCAAATGCAGAGGGCATGGGGGTTAGATAAGAACATTTTTTAATTACAAAGAGCTATATAAATATATGGTACAGTTTTACCATACATAATCAAAAAGTTAGTACTAATTTTGAATGGTCAATGATAAAGTCAATTGTTAAGGCTGTTATCTCGTTTGTGTAGCAATATTTATCAGAAATATAGCAAAACGTAAGATTGAACTTAATTTAACTAATATATTTTACTTCAATCATATGGTCAACATTAATTTAAATGTCAATGTAAAACTCGAAAAAATTGTACATAATATCAAGAACATGTTTTTTTCGCATGGTAATGGTCAGAATGTGCGCCGAACGCAGACGGACTCTGTGATCGTACATATGCGTATGTGTCTTGTTATTGTTAATAAATAATAACATATAACATGGTGTCAACTTGAAAAATAGTTATGGTTATTGAGAAATGAAATAAAATAAACAGATAATTATTCTTATAGACGATTCGATCCAATTCTGTTGTTGGATAATACGAACAATGTGGCAACACTGTTCTGATATGCGTAATAAAGATATTTTTCCATCGAAGCGAATGTTAGAAAGAGAGAGCAAATGAAGTGAGCGAAAGGAAACGTACCGCTGTAACATAGAGCAGCCATTATCACGTGCGTCTGTTTTCGTATAAACTCTTATTAAAGAAAGAGAGAGAAAGGCGTATACATGTATATTAGAATTATATTATGTTTAAAAATTTTTTTTAATTATGGTACGGTGTTTTTCGTCGATATGAGGCAACCAAATTCATCCACTGGGACGAGAATCGATCTAATTCAACGTCTTTTTACAAGTTTTTGGGAATTGACAATGATTTCTCGATTCCACGTGTAACGATATGCGAACTGCATGCTATTATACAACATTAGCACACTCCAGCATCGAGACGCTAATCCTTTTTCTTCGATCACTTTTAAAGATGCCAGTATTATTAAAAATCCAATTTACTGTCCCTTTAATTCACGTATACGGCTGTTTGTCTTTCTACTTTGTTTTCACTGTTTATCTTCAATTATATTGCCATAAATAAAACGCATTTCACCAATCACTTTTCATAGGCAGTCTATCAGTATGATCAATTGATGTTCACCATATATAATGATTGTTATTTCGTAGAAGTGGCTTTAACTCTTCTCTTGGACAACAAATGTAGTTTTCGAGCACCACTGCCAGCAGGAAAAATCATGAAAAAACACGTGCAACAGGCTAACGTATGTTACGAAAAGTACCGTCCCGAATAATGGAGCATTAATCCTTATGAAGATATAGTATGTTTGCTGCGTTTAAACTGAAGCAACGGGGCAACATATGATTCACGACAAAGAATTGAACAATCAATTTTTCCCACTGTTCAGATCACTGACACTCTCGTCAACAGGCGCGTACGTTACTATGAACGTGACAGACTATATGGCCGACCGAGTCGAAATTATTTTCACACTGATATAATGAAATACAGCAAGCCGAAACACTTGCAAATATAAAACAATAACAATGTGTATCAAATTTTTAATACAACTGAGTAACGACAGAAAATTGACTTGTAAGGAAGACTAATCGACGGAATCATACGATCAGTTTGCAATACTGCGAGAGAACACTCCTGCTTATCTTTGGACTTTCCCCTCTGATGCCCCTACTCTAACGCCATTAAACACACGTCATTCCCCTATCGGCCTTCAACCAAAGCAGTTTGTATAGAGGTTAACCAGTTTGTCCCACTCTCCTTTCCAGAAAAAAAAGAAAGGAAACTGAGATACACGGTAGAGGAAGTGAGAAGAACGAAAGCGATAGGAATAGCGGGAATGCAGTCAGACAAAACGCTGGCGTTAATTTTTATCCTTTTAATGCACACGACTATGAGACATAGAGGACGCTAGTTTAATGGGACATATGCGTCTGAATAAATGTACTGCAAATGTGCACTCATTCTTATACTTCGTTTGATATGTTAAGGTTTATAAGGATGTACAATATTATCTTTAAATACTGCATATCATGGTAACTGTACATCTCTACCAATTTAACATATTGTTCAAGTAACTCAACCATACTAACATAATGGTAGTATGCGTGTAAGATATGCATTTGCCCTTTAATTACTACACATTTGCAGAATGCCTCAATCATCATACTTGTGCAGAATAATTTTATACGTGTTGCTTAAGCACAGAATACGTATAATTAAGTCATCTATAAAAATTAAATATAAAACATAGCAATAACTATAGAATGATGTGCAAGCAAATTGTTATTACCAGATATTACTACTTATAAGAATCTTTTATGGCTACATACCTTCCTTAATCCATTCATCTAACTCTTCCAAAAGTTTTGTAGCTACTTGTGCACGAGTAGGGTGATCCTTGTACATAACAGGGTCGGTCACATTTTTAATAGGATCTACAGATTTCTCATCAAATAAGAGCCAATCATCTTCGACTTCGTTTGAAGGTGCCCCATTAGGGGACACTGGTTCTAACTTCCACAACCACATCTCCTGGTCTTGACCGGATGTCATTGTTGATGCGATCCCAATCAAGAGGTATTAAAATATGATGAAAAGAAATTTGAGTCGTCTGTGCGACGTAGCTCGAAATGAGCGCCATGCTGGCTCTGAAAATATTAGGTGTACAAATTAAACATAATGTAAATAAAGTAATTCGAAATGGAACATGACATTTTTATAAAAGCGAAACACATTTTACTCCTTGGTGAAATTCTTAACAACTACATCAAAAATACCTTTCTACCTAAGATTTCAATTACAGATTATAGCGAAAATAAAAAATATATAAAAAATGAATTACTTGTATTGATTCATGAACCGGAAGCTATTCATAATAGAGATTACAGAAAAAGTTGTGAGCGGACTTAATATATGTTGCTATCTCATTCTGCACTTATATAACTTAGAAGAATCTCATAATCGCAGAATACAGTCAAAGAATACGGGGAATGACAAACTACATCCTTATGACGCAATATTAGATCGTATCATTTGTTAAAATATTTCGATCATGTCTGGAATTTTATATGTATTATAAATTGGTATTTAGAAATGTTACTTAATCGTAATATTCAGCGTTAAAAGAAAGTAAGTATGTTGGTCAGAGAATGGTCCGGTTATACGTTTGCTCGTGTCAGTATAATTCACAAAATGGCAGATACCGTATGAAGGCCCGAGGGTTAGATACGAGTTTAATATAGTTTTTAATATGATAAATATTACTTACTCCATGATTAATTAGTTGTGTTGGCACACTTGCGTGTGCAAGTTGCTTCGTGCGCTACTGATTCATCTTGCCCGTGATGCGAAGTGTATAGAAAGTATGAATGTCCGTATTCCTTGAGGCATGGATGAAGAATGAGCGTCTCCTTCGAAGAATTCGGCTGAGGAGGTCACGTGATTTGGAAATGCGTACGCAAGCGTGCTCGGTTCGAACCATTTTTATGGACGATCTGCGCAGGTTATATTACCGCGAAATTGCATTTCTTTTGAGTGCTACTTTCTATACGCCATCAGAAAAAAAATTGCCCTTTTTTGTTTGCTGCTATGATGAGTAATAAACAATTGTAAATTTTTTCATTTGATTCTATTGAATACGCGCCGGATGAAACTTTAGAAATACGCAATTCGTGGGAAATCTGATTATTAAAAATACTTTTATATTATAAGTTTTGAAGAAAAATATGGTTAAAAATAATTTTCAGTATGCACTTTGAACAGATATTTTCGATTCGATAATAAACATGTTATTGTGAAATGAAGCTATCACAACAATATAAAAGAGTGGGAATTTATCAATTTCGTACACAAGAATTGAATACTCACTGATAATTTACTCATTTCAATATATAATTAATAAATTAGCAAACAATAAAATATTTATCCAAAAATCGGATTCCTTTTAGAAACATTCATACTTTTTTACATAGTGTAATTTACATCGACGAATCAGAATATTTGTATGCTTATTCGCTTATGTATTTCTAAAATATTATCATACCATTCTCTAAATTAACGAGTTTAAAATAAACGATATATTTGACTGATTAATTTAACACGATGGTAAATAATATATCGACAAGTCCCGTGTTTAATTACTTCTTTTCTGCTTAAAATAATCTTGCCTAAAGCCATTATTTATAAACCATCCAATTTTTGTCCTTATTTGCACCGGCGGTATCAGCGTAAAAATTTTTTGAATCCCGTGGCTCCAGTAGCCAGTGCTCGAATCCATTTTTCCAAGTGTGGTAATTGCATTTTTGGCATAAGTAATTGCGTTAGGCACAAAAATGCTGGACACCTATAACACAATTAATTAATTTTAACGACCATTCGTAAATGAATATACCCCCCCCCCCCCCAATCTACCGATTTTCAATTTACCTGTAGGCGATTGCTGAATGCGTTCATTTTCGTGTTCACGAAGAATGGAGTTAAATGTTGTACAGTTAATCCAAATCTAGAGTATTCAGCTCTGAGCGCCTCGGAGAAACTTCTGATATAAACCTTCGTAGCAGCGTAGACGGTCATCAGGGGCAGAGGTTGCAGTTCTGAACCAGATGACACGTTGACAATAGCACCTTTTCCACGTTGCTTCATTTGACCGATGACTATTCGTGTCATCAACGTGGTTGCTCCAACGTTTATATTGATGATGTTCCACAGTTCCTCTTCCGGGACTTCTCCAAGATACATTGGATAACTATATTGCGAACCCACGTTGTTCACTGGAAAGTGTTTGCATTTCAATTACAATAGCTGATCAAAAAAGCTGCATAAATACATAATGTATAAGAAAGATAGCTATCTAATGTTAATAATTTCTCATCGATATGTATCGCGTAATCTATAAATTGACCATTTAAGTATCAAAGCAACGAACGATATATTTCAAAAGTAATTACCTAAGATACCAATTGGTACATCTTTCAGCTGTTCCGACAGTTTCTCAAAGACGTCTTTCCCCTTGCTGAAATCCGCCACGATGATTTTTACTTCGACCATCGGACATTCCTGTAAAATCTCATTTTTCGTTTTCTCCAACTTTTCCAGGGTTCGACTGATCAACACTAAATTTATCCCCCGCGCGGCTAATTCTTTGGCGTAAGCTTTGCCAATCCCATCGGTGGAGCCTGTCACCACTGAAATTACAGCAATTCTTTAGAAAAAGCATTTAAAAATATGCCCTTGTTGTAGAGAGTATTACCTGCCCATTCGCCGAACTTTGTTCGCAGATCAACCGGTTTCGAGTTGATTAGTGGTATGAGAATCTCCCATAAAACACTAATGACTTTGCTGACATAGTTCAAGAGCAGCCAGAACAGTAGCAAGCCGATTAGCAACCAAAATGCTATTTGCAGAATCATTCTCCTTTAACAACGTACAATATGATTATTCCAGCTCGGAGACGATAATGAATGCGCCAAGCATTTTACAATGAAATTCTCCACAGCGATAATGAATAAAATTTACATTACATTATCTGATTGATTGTTCTGGGAATGTTTTATGTTGGTTATATCTATCTGAGCAAAGTACAGGAACAAATATAACATAAGGGTGATTGTCCGTGTGTTGTGGCATAAATAAGTAAATTCGCAATAATGAATCATTTGTTGGACAAAGCTTTTTATCCGTTCGCATTACGCATTTCGACCATTTTATTGCACCTTTTGACCGACCACATGTCATTTGTAAATGATTAACAAATTTATTTGCACAAAAGTAATAAATACAATCCTTGCCGGCGTTGTTTAAACCCGACGACGCCATATGTTGAATTATTTAATTCGTTTGTAGATATTTATTTGAATAAAACGACGTTTTATTAACTCTCGAAAATTTTGCATTACCTAAATTCGTCGGAGATCTTCGTATTTATCGGGAATGCAATAGCACAAACATTTGTTGTTCACAATCGGATTATCATCACATCTCTGATCGTAAAACTCCAGTCCCCATTCCTGGTAAGATTTCACTCGATTTCCTAATTCCGCCTGATCTCCTCGACGTTTCGTTTTCCTTGTTTTCGGACGATGGTTAATCGACGAAGGCCAGAACCAGACTAAAGCTGTCCGTGGCATGTGGTCGGTACAAATGGCAATTGAAGGCAAGAGACTTTCTCTATCTACTACATTCAACCTGTAAGCCAATGTGTGACGATAATTTCGATGATGGCCTTCACGCAGAGGGGACATGCAAAATGACAAAGCAATTTGGCCTCATCCTTTACATTTGTAACTCAGTCCTGTAAAACGAGTCGCCGAAATCCTGTTTGCTAGACACATGCGATTTTTTATTCTCGCCTGTGATTCTCATTTTTAATTACGATTTGTTTGCGCTGCTTCCGAAGTTTAATATAGTAACGCAAATTTTGGATGCGCCAAGATTGTACATGCAGAGGAAATAAAAGTCACTACGATTAAATGTGTAGCGCTTGGTCTAGTTTAAAACAAATATATTTCACGGTGCCGTTGTAAAAAGTGCCTGTTACGCAGTTTTGCAGTTTTTGTGCTGACTAGAGAGAAACTATCGAGGTGTCTGCAAAATATCGGTCTTGTTACAGCTGGAATATGTTGCATGAGATACGGAATTAATTTCTATGTGTGTTTTGACCCTTCTCGAACAACGAATTTCTATATAGTTTCGATATTATATTGAAAAGAAGAAAATATTATAAAATAGAATTGTGACGTACCTGGCAGATCAATTCACCGTAGCCGGTCTTTGAATTTTCTGCCAGAGAGTAGAAAATGGCTGAAAGGTGGGAACACAGGTGAAGAAGGAAGATCAACGTGTTTGTCGGTAAAGAAACGAAGATGAAACACCGTAGGCGCGCGCGCAGCTTCTTTCACTTGAACAAACTGGCACCACGTTTCATCCTTATGACAGAAGATCTTCGAGGCAGGGCAACAGTTGCCTGTGTATCGGCTTGACCAAGTGAGTTATTCACGCTGTGTGTTGGCCTTCAGATTTTCCGTGTTTTTAGTGAATTTTTGTGTAACACATATTTCCTGTTTATCGTCGGATAATCAAATGGAACGAAGTATCTTCATTTGAAAACATTTCTGACAAATGAGGTCATCCCCGGAAGGGGCCATTTGTCCGGGACATTTTTTCGAGAAGACTTTTAGGATCCTTTTTTTCGAAGCATCGGAACGTTCCACAGCGAGTTTCCTATGGTATGACTAACAGCAAAATATGCCACGTAGATTTTGACAATGTGTGACGAAATTTATCGGTGTGTAACAGGTGAGTCTCTCTCACCTTTTTTTTTGCGGATCGAGGACAAACGATGAGTGTTCCTGTAATTTCGTCGGCCCGGTGGCTCGAGAGTTCCCGTTCGACAGTCACGATTCGATAATCTTTAAAATCGTGCTTTATCTTATTTAATTTCTGTCAATGATAACGGTACTACAGTAATGGTTTTTATCACTCCTAGTTATTATTCATCGCGGGCAATCAAATCGTGCGGTCAAGAATGAATTCCAATGCCATTGCGCAACGAATGGATCAGCATCGTTGTTTGCCATTCAATTGTTGTATTCTTTTATTGGCTGGATGAATTTTCAACACCTAATGTTTAATTTGCAACGATACTCCCTTCTGCGCGCCAGACTGAACCGATATTACGGGCGAAGGTTATCAACGTTCATTTCGAGAAGGTTGCCTGATTTATCTTTCGAACGATGAAACGCGTCTGCGTGCCGTTCAATTTTTCATTCAGTAGTAGTTGGATGAGACTTCTTTCTGAATAAAGGGGGACTTTAGAACCGATAGAAGCGTCCTGGATAGTTTTCTGAGTTTCAGGCCGCGAATCCAAGTTAATATCTCTGTGAAGTGTCACAGCTAGCTATAAGCCAGTTATAACAGGCATAGTAATTCCATTGTTAAATGTCTTGCCTGGATTGTCAATCTCTCCAGTTGGTATTTAGAGCAGAAACTGTGCGTTTTTGCGTGAAACTTGTCGGGACGAACTGTTCCCATCTTAATATTCTGTTAATACCTTGCTCAGTACGATTTCGTAACACAGGAAAATTTGTCACCCTTTCGTGTGCAAAATTTATGAACCCTAGAGTATTTTCATTTTATAAACACATATCTGTTTATTTCCCAGCACTCCCATGTTGCGTAACAAAGGCCGATTATGTTATCGTAATATCCATAATATCGTAACATGAAGCATTTAATTCATTCACATTTTCTTGTGCAACCGAATGACATCACTGCCTAAATACCCCAGCGTCACGAAATCGAAAAACAAATTTTTACGCATTAAGCAATTCCTCTTTCCGTTTTTTGGCACACAAATTTTTTGCGATATTAAAACAGCTTCGAATAAGTATAGATCAGTACTGTTACTTCTTCAAGGAAAAGTATGCTCTACAAATCTGGATGCCATGCATACCGTACGGCGCGTCGTACAGTGTCGATTCAGAACCGGCTCTGAAAGTACTTAAATTGGAACAGACCGCAAAACGAAGACGCCCGACCTAATTATCATATTTCTTCCTTTCTGCCCGCAAAGCAGGCTGCTTCACGCCTCAACCACTTGACTCGTTTCATATTTTCCTATCAAAATTATCAATGGACAGATTTGCCCACGATGTGCGCGCTACGCACGCGCCGATATAACGACATGAATTAACATCCATTGACGTTTAATTGAGACAGGGGGGCCCCCCCCTCCCTCACCCGGTTGGTGACGGTTTTTGAGTGATGAGAATCGATTGATGAGGTATCGTAACATGATCTCAACCATTTGTTACATTCTTTCATTTACCAGACTCCTATCTACCTCGTGAAATCAAAAACGATAAGGTTCAATTACGTTTATCCGACCATTTTTAATACCTACATAAACACATTTATCTTTTTGTTCCAGGGACAGTTTGCTGAGTACAAATACCTCCTTGGAAAGTAATGGTGTTTTAAGATAAATCAATGCCACGGGCGCATAGGAAGGACGATGACAGGATGCCGTGTTTGGGGGCCAGTTCTGCTGCTCCTCAATATTTTAAATTCAGCCGCAAACGCGAGCACAGCTGGGGAGCGTATCTTGATGAACGATGAGAGAAAAAAGTCCTTCGAGAACGAGGATTTTATTTATTCCTGGACAGGGCCAAACGCTCTCGCAAGGTCTGCCTTGGTGGAGCGCCAGGAAAGGTTGCAGTATAACTGCGAGGAGATTGTGGGAGATAGAGCTTCTCAGAACGATGATCTAAGCCCAGAATCTTTTAAAAATATTCTCGTGGACGAGCAACACGACCTGTTATACTGTTATGTTCCAAAGGTATGATAATTGAATTCTGGGCACATTCATTAGAGTATAAATGAGATACGATGAATCATTATGCTCGTTTATGGTAGCAAGTGTTGTTTACCCGCGACGAATTTTCTTATTTCGGTAATGGCAATTCTGTCGTTCTTGCGTCACTCATGGTAATGGAAGAAATAGATAATGCCACTTTGATTTCTAACAAAAAATGATATGTAACAAAGCGGATATAGTTCATTACTCTGAACTTCGATTGGCATTAACGCGTTACAATAAACGGTGCTTCGTTTCCCGTTAATATCGACGACTTGTGCAATTAGGTTGCCTGTACGAACTGGAAACGAGTTTTAATGGTAGCCGCGGGGAAATGGCCAGGTAACGATCCGCTGGAGATTCCCGCCGATCAGGCGCATTCATCAGGAACCTTCCGAAGGCTCAGTAATTACACTGTGCCTGAAATAGAACGAATGCTGGCGACTTACGACAAGCTGATAGTCGTCAGACACCCCTTAGAAAGATTACTGTCCGCCTATAGGAACAAGTTGGAGGCGAAATACGAGAGTTCGAGGTACTTTCAAACTCGTTTCGGGAAGAAGATTATCAGGGTATTGTTCGATCTTTATGTTCCTATGTATTTTTCTTTGCGACTGCCCCGAGGCGCATATGAGTTAAACGAGACGGTTCTTTTTACAGAGGTACAGGCACAACGCTAGCGAAAAATCGCTGAGTGCCGGGGATGACGTGACATTTCGTGAGTTCGTCGAGTTCGTTACCGACGATTCTTTCAACGAGACTAGAAACGAGCACTGGAAACCGATATACGAGCTATGCCAACCGTGTTTGGTTAATTACAATCTCGTTAGCAAGTACGAGAGTTTGGTCGAGGATGCAACGGAAGTTTTGGAACGCATGGGCGTGGAATCCATCAAGTAAGTTTTCACCGAAGCGTATTCTTTCGATTAAAATTGGTGGACATTATTTTAATCGAGCGTGTCTACAGTTTTCCAGCCAAACCGACGAACAGAGAGCCAACGGCGAAGAAACTGGAGAAATACTATTCCACATTGTCCTACAAACAGCTCCGGGAGTTGTCGAATTTGTACAAATTAGATTTAAGGCTGTTCGATTACTCGCTGGAGGATGTGCTTGGATTCTCGTTGGCGTGATTCAGCTGGTCAGAGAATTTCCAAGGGGTATACGCTTCGAAACGTGTATAGACGCGTTAGGGGTTTAAATAGGCTTAAGTATTTATACGGCCCTTATCTTCATTGTGCCCGTGCTTTAATTATAATGCAAGTCATTTCCTTTGTACTTACGCATCTAGTTGTTAATTAACGAGATTCTTGATCAACCATTGATCGTTTACAGTGTTCTGAAAGTGGCTGCGCTAGTCCAACAGAAAAATTCTTCTTCCTGCTTTATTTTTAACATATACACGAACTCTGTGCCAAGAATTTATGGGCAAAGCAGCTGGTAGGTGGGTTGTTTTTGTCAATGAGATATTGGGAAGTTTCTCCGAGAATGTGATCGCTTTAGGATTTTTAGATCTTAAGCACGTGGATGATCTTTTATTTATAAATAACACTTTGTATACAAGGTCTTGTATACGATGCGTGTTTTCGTGATGGCACTTGAAATTCGCCCCGGTGATATTTTGTTAAGTTTAATATTCCAACAGGATTCACGCCATAATTGTGTACCTATGCTAGCAACGTGTACAAAGTGTACATCACGCACTCCTATAATTAATCGACTTGTACTGTAAGTTACCAATCAAGTGTCATTTGCGTTCATCGACGAGTGTAGCACCATTCTGAGTGGAATAAAGAAATATTTTATATTAATATTCCAACTTTTCTGCCTAGGCAGAGAGGCCTTGCGTTCTTTTAATTCGTGCAAACGTTGCATAAGGGAAGATTGAATGCTCAGGTTGGATATATTCGTGCAATGTCCATCATGAGGTTAATGTTTAGTTTACGATCTAAAATTGGGGCGAAGGCTGAGAAAGGATGAACAATTTTAGCGTACATTAGTTAAAGAGGGGCTGCTGCGCGCAGCTTTTATCAAATGTTAAAACTCCGTAAACTGTGCTTCACAGAGTACCAGAATAACTTCAACCATCGATCAAATCGAAGGGCTCCTCAAGATCGAACGTTATTAGAGAAAGATCGATTTATAGTTCTGTTTACAAAACGTGTTCCTTACATTGGTGCGTCAATCTTTCTTGCAGAATCTGTCAGATTTTCTCAATAGTTGCCACCGTGGATATAATTCAGTGACGCGTTGAAGTATATAATAGTTCAAATGATTTATCGATGTTTATTTTCCGAACGAAAATTCCCATTCTCATTATACTTGACCACGTGGAAAACAGAACGTGGCGACACGTGAACTCCGTCACGATTCCACGTTTGTCGCGTGGGTATCTTCAGGAAAAACTTTCGTTTAAAAATAAGAATCGATTTCTTTTTCTCCCTCGACCGCTGGATGACATCCACCGTCTTCTGTATCACGTTCTAACTAAATGAACGCTGAGAGGTGCATAGCTGGGTTGCACTCGAGAAAGCGTAACGCGAGCTCGTAACAATTACGTCAATGCATGGGTACGCGTGCCACGAATCTCATTAATACAACAAATTATTAACGCAATTTGCGTGCAGATCTAATCGCCGAGCATGAATAATTGATAGAGATTTATCAGCTGCTTGTTACAAATCCAGCAAAAAAGTTCAGCACGCTAGCTCCTGGATGTGTCATTGAAAAGACGAGTCTATTAAATTGTGAACATCGAGGAATATTATGAAAGGATCAAATTAAATAAACGTTCCACGAAGAGGTCGCAACTTAGGATACGGTCGAGCTCGTACGTAGAAGAAAAGGATTAATTTTATTTCTTATATAATTGATTTAATACTCTGTGCTGTGTTAGTGTTTCTCAAAGATTAGTGAAATATATATCAATCTGACATCGCTATCTGGATCGCCCTTGAACCCGCTGGTTGTACATCGATTGTGGTCGTGAATCAATTCGGAGCTTTTTCCGCCGAAGCTGTATCCAATATTCACGATGCTTAATATAACTCGAGGTGGCGGAACTTGTTGGTTTCGCATCAGTAAAAGACGGTGGTGGGACCCGAGCTACCAATCCTGGACCAGAAGTTACAAGGGAAGGTGCAACGTTTAGTGTCCGCGATCGAATTGGTGGGGATTTCATACGGTTCCTGGAGGAATTTCGGGATCTCTGTGTATCGTGGATCCTGCGTTGAGTGATCTAGTCGAAGACCAGTCGCAAAGTGGCGCGGTGCTTGCTCGGTTTTTTGATCGATCTCGAATAAAGTTGTTCGGTGGTCCACTGGATTTTTTCAAACTGTGACGAACATTCTTAAAGAGGAACGAAGCTGCAACGATAATATCGAATTAATTAATCGAGAATAAAGGGAAACGTCTTCGCGATTAATATTTTTGGTAGGATATTTTTTGTTTGCTGCGGTTCACTTTAGTATTTATTAATTGGTTGTGATTAAGATGCTGTTAATCAATTATTTCAGGGTCGCGAAGCATCCTCTGTAAACATTGAAAAATGGCACAGGCAGATCACGAAACGAAAAACATCTTAACCACGTATTTTATACTTATTCTCCTGCTGATTTCCCTCTGGTTGCTGTACTCAGGATTGTTTTAATTTGTGCGACACATTCCACGCCATGGTAAGTTCGTTTCCAAGTTATCCTCGTAGACAAGTTCTACAGAACGCTTGCTTCCTATACGTAGTGATCATCGAAGTCTCCGTAACAAAGTTGCTTTCTCCTAGCACGCAGCATAGTCTTCGTTCGTTCTTAAGCTGTCACTTTTACTTGTTTCAGGAGTGAAGTGAGAAGTACCAAGGGAACATGTTCATCGACAACCAGATATCCTCGATCGATCCACGATTACTCAGGATACACCAGATGCCGATTTTTCCTTCGCCTATTTAACAATTGCCCCTTTTAGCATCAGTTCTCCGCGCTCTCGCTTAAAAACCATAGCAGAATGAGCGAAACAAGCGTAATCCACTTGAGTTCTTCCAACGTTCTCCGTGATTTCCATGTACGTCCATCCTCTTTGTCTCTGCGAGTTTGTGTATGCCGCAAGTACGATAATCGAACGTCAAACAGATAGAGCAATTTCTAATAAAAGTAACAAACAATGTAACGTAGTTTCACAAAAAAAAAAAAAAAAAAAAAACACAGGGGTGGTTGTGTAACACGATGATCAACGGGAACCATATACTTCACCTAAATAATTACATTACATGCAGGATATAAATGTATACTAGGCTGTTGCGAACGTGGAAACACGTTCGTGGGTCGGTCCCGACCCAGACTTTTGGATACTAATAAAGGCCCGAAAATCACGGGTCGGGGAAAAAAAAAGAAAAAAAACATACATACATACATACACATGATTGTGCCCGTGCGAAGATAGAAAACATCTTGGGGTACATGGACGATGAGTTAAGAAACACGTGGGCGTTCAGTCGAAAATAGCGACCGATGCTTCCAGCTCTTTTCGGAGTACACGGCACGCTGTAACACGCCGGACGTACAGAGAACTAAATCGGTATTTTCGATAGCACTTCCGAAAATAGACGATACGAACACATCTCACCTATCCTGAATATTGCCACGCCGTAACCCATCGTGTCAATGCCGACCAAATTTCCACAACTTCTTACGCAATTCAGTTCGCTGGTGTTCATCGTGGATCGGATTACCGATTCTGCCTTCGATTTTTGTGCGTCTTGAATGTTTTTACTTATAAATAGAATAACGCGGGCGAACGTTGATCGAGTACGTTCCCCCGATGTATCGCGATAAACTCTTTCTCCAGTTTGCTGCTCTCTGCCACGCGTCAAATAAACGTGATTTCTTTCACCTGTTGTCTGCTTTCATACAGTCCCATCCAGCGTTGCTTCCTTCCCGTTTGATCGCACGGTATAACGAAAATTAATTGCATCGTTCCTCTCCGCGACGCGTGACGCGTAACTTCCGTTTTCCATACGGACTTGGACAATCGCGTTTGGCCAAGATAGCACTTAGGCATCGTTGCCCGTCCTGAGGGATTCGCGATACCTGAAACTGATTAAAGTATCCTCCCGATACTGCGACAACTGTGAGGACGGTATTTGAAAGCGGGATCACGGCGTAGTAAATATTTTTATCGGCATGGGTGGCAAACGGTGCGCCCCGCGGTGTTCCAGTAATCGCTCGAAATAGATCTAATTGCTCCAGATTCTTGTTGCTCCGTATGGCGGCCTGTGTTACACAATAGACTGCGCCGGTCCCGTGTAACGAGCCGTGTTGATCGAATAATTCGTCGAGGTCTTTAACAAATCGGTAGCACACATTTTCCGTATGCAACGGTGCGCATTCGTTGGCGAAGAAAAACAGCCTCACTTCGCCCGTGCGTATGATTTACTGCGAATTAATAGACCCGTCTACGAGCGTTTGCAAAATTTGCGTTTGTTGTCTGGTCTGTTCGAGTGTCGACTTCGCGCCGCGAGAATATCGCGCGACAAAATAGATAGAGGAAATAAATGTTCTCCACGAGACTCAAAAAGCTGCAACCTAGGAACAGACTGAAGATTCCACCTATCGATGCTGAAACATAAAGACTATAATTCATTTCTTAAAGACATTTGTTCTATCATAAGATACAAGTTATGTATATTTAAATTTAATACCTAGGAGGTAAGTTAAGTCAGCTGCAGGTAGGGTTTCCAGTATTTGGAACTCATTGGAGTACATGAAGACTCTAAGAGTTGCAGTTTCCCCCGATACGCTTTTACTGCAAAACGGTGTTATAGATTAAGAGGCTTCGTTTGCATAGAATTAATTAAGTGTCGACTTACGCGGAACCGGGTTTTCCCAGAGGTATGGAGTTAGGAAAGGAGTCGTACGACGCGTCGTTGCACGGAGCGTCGCAGAAGCAAGTGAAATTTACGCCCTGACTGTTCTTCACAAAATTTATCACTTCCTCGTTTTCTTGGATGCATAGGAGGTGGTCTATTTCGCAACGCTAAAATCAGTCCACGCATAATGTGAGATAAATTCGTATTGAAAAAAATTCCCTCTCCAAAGGTACTCGATGTACGTATTTACTGGAATGTTGTAGAATACTGCTATGTGGTCGTATGTGACCGGTAAGCATCCGCAGGTTTTTATCATAGTTTTTATTACACAGTTTGCGTAGCAATTCGTGTATCGATACGCGGGAAAATATTCTAAGGGGTTTTCGTTTTCTCTAATGCACACGGGAACAAGCTGATTTTTTTTATTGCGGTGATGAAGTCCGTCTGGTTTATAGATGATCTTTGCATTTATAGCGATCTGAAATAATAATGTTATTTGTCTTGTGTTTCGTTTGACTATTTGGTAGTTGTTCAATTTTCCACAGAATTGAAGGACCACTGCCCGAATTATTGTAGATAGTTGTTCTAATTTTGTAAAATTTAATATACCACCTCTAATTCGTGATTCGCCTGCAAAATATACATATTTGCATTGACTCCTGGATATTCCATACTGTTATGAATGAGCACCTGATGAAGGTGAAAATGTGAATAAATTAACATTTCACAATCAGTTTCATGCATATTATTTCCCAGAAGTGAAATTTTTTTTCTGCACACCATGATGCCATCGCTGTCTGTGATCTTCATGAAATCGTCCGTGTCCTCTTTCTTCAGTGCTAACATCTCGTTTTTTACTAGTAGCTTCAAACCACTCCATCGACCAAAATCGGATGATCTTAGGTAATCGTATTGTGACCGGTCCCTTTACGATACACATAGAACTGTTCTCCAATCAATCAATAACTACAGCGATAATAATTTGACAGATCAGTACTTGCTTCTCGTTCCCTATATAATCCTCAAGATGGTAATTGTACGAGCAACACATTCCATACGAACTGTGGGAGATTTTGATAGATTTGGCACAATCTATGCGTTCCGCACTCCACCAGCAAGATTCGAAAATATCCTCACATGGAATTAAAATTTTTGCGAACTCTGATACGGTCCACTTATTAGCATTCAAGAATGCTTTCAATGTGTCCCTGTACTGGAATCCTTCTACAGCGTACGGATCAATTAGAAGGTGGCCGTATCTAACATTAAATTTTTATTAATTTTTTGTATCTTTCTTTCATCGGCACTTCTTCTTAATTAATTGTTTCTATGATGTGTACTCACTTCAACAAATTCGACGCGAATTCTTTGGTCACGTTCTTAGGCAGTATGGCATGCTCCAAAATGGTGAGTCGCTTCTCCAAAGAGATCGGCGTAGATGGACATATTGTTACTGCAGGGAATGGCGCTTGAAATATCGGGGCATGAAATGTTTTGATGTACGTGTTCGTTGGATTTTCATTGTAACGATGTAAAAATTGCATCACCATCAGACTCAAACCTGTAACCAGACTTGTGTTTAATCTTATGCTATTTGTTAACTAAAGTGTACTCAGTAAACGATAGGTACAGACGAAAGAAATTAATATGGTACAGGTCCATAGAATTTTTCCAAGTCTCCCTACGATAATGTCTATTTTGCCAAAGTACTGTAAGCCATGCACGGAAGTGCTCCCCAAGTAATCATTTAAAACATCTCGTGGTGTTGGTATTTGTCCTTCCTTTTTTGGAGATCCAGTAAAATCGGTTGGATAGTTACTGGTCGCCCTGGGGTTGGCCATGTTGATCTTACTATTTGGATTTCTTGTGAAATCTTGATTTCTGTTCTGAAACTTTTTAGGCATGGCAGCAGTAACTTGTTACGGTATTTAAAATTTTTGTTATTAATTTCTATTACTCTGTGGCCTTGGCAATGGTTTCGACGCGATACTGATTCTTTTCACGTGGAATAGTGCCTTTTATCAGAGTTCAACAGGCTGACGTGACGAGTTTTGAACTAAATTATTCACTACACTGTTGAAAAATTCATTAAAATGTACGGCGTACACGTCGACCGATTTTATCACAACTAATGACATACCAGAACATGAGGTTTCGCAGTATTCAAGGCTTACGTCGTGCGTGTAATAATTTATTTTTGTATTCTTCTTCAGATAACCAGATGAAATTAAAAAAAAAAATCACGGTTCAATTGTCATCTGATATGTTACGTATCTTTGTAGGACACATCGTTACAACAGTATATCGTACATATTATAAATTACCTACGTCTTCTTACAAAACTATAATCATTTATTTATCGCTTACTCGTTAAAAGGAACATAATCAATTCTGGGCAAACCTGTCCTCGAAGCAACACGTCCCGCTACTTCGATCGCAATTTGCCCGTCGTATTACGGTTTTTCATTTATTTACAATGAAAAGACAACGAAGAAAAATGCCTACTCTACGCAACGTGTACAAATAAATAAACGATGCACAAACGTGACAATATAAAAGTTGCAGCTATTTACAAAACAAGAACAAACTTTCATTTAAACGTAAACACAATTTTATACACATCACAATATTGCTTACGCCTAATAACGACACGGAAGTTCCGAAAACGAATTTACGTCAATGGACGTCTGGCACGGCTCGAACTTGTTCACCGCATGTCTTTCAGAAATCTTGAAACAGAGCCAATTGTTCCGGTGGCAAGGGGGGCTGTGAACGCCAGTCGGTTTCCGGATAATCATCGAAACAGCTTGGATCGCCCGGCTCTTTGACTCGCGGTCTTATCGGTGGAGTTAGAGCTCTTTGCGGCACCTTTTTTTTATTACAAAAGATCATTAAATATGTGTCGTAGCGGTGGAAGAAAAATTTGTTAAATTGTCGTATTTTATTTACTGATCAAATTTCGTTAATTAATTACCAATGGCCACTCGACTAATTTGAACCAACGATGCCTTTTTACATCGTCAGCACCCTGTCTCATATTTCCGAGCCTTTTCGTTCTATCTGCAACTAGTAGCTTTTTAATCAGATCCTTGGCTATTGGGTCCATATGCTTTGGCCACTCTATCCTGCCGCCCAGTATTTTCTCGTAGATGCCAAAGGGATTATCGTCGAAAAATGGTGGAAAGCCGGCCAGCATCTCGTAGATCAGAACCCCGAGAGCCCACCAGTCCACCGCCTTATTGTGTCCTTTGCTCTGAATTATTTCTGGTGCCAAGTATTCCGGCGTACCACACAGAGTCCACGTTCTGCAAATATCACGATCGTATGAAATAATTATTTTCGATATCTTCATCTTCCTGAGGAAAATGAAATTGTATTACATCGCGTGCAGTTATTAATGCCATCGCTGTGTAATTAAATAGTCATGCCGCGGTCGATGATATCTAAGCTTTAATCATAATTTAAAAAATGGTATAGAATTAATGTTAGCCTATTAATTTTTTTATTCACAATTCCTCTCGCAATTAAACGCTAGAATATCGTTATACCTGTCCGTGAGTTTTTTGGAGAATCCAAAGTCGGTGATTTTCAAATGGCCCTGGCTATCCAGTAAAAGGTTCTCCGGTTTAAGGTCTCTGTAAACGATGTGTTTGCTGTGCAGGTATTCCAAGGCGCAGACAATTTCTGCCGCGTAGAAGCAGCTGGTGGGGCCGGAAAATCGGCCAGCTGCCCTCAAATAAGAGAAAAGCTCACCACCGGCCACGAATTCCAGTAGCATATAAACCCTCGCCTCGTCCCTTCCGCTCCAGAGCCTGAAACCGAGTCGACGTGAAAACCATGATTGACCATCGCGTACGATAAATGCTGAAACTTCGTCGCGATTATCAACTGCACAGCTCTGTTGTATAATAAGGGGACATTCTCGTTGCCCTCAATTACGCTTTCCCTTCCAGACATTCTTTTCGATCGGTAAACTTTCTTTGATCGCGGCGTGCACATCCTCGCGTTGGAAGCAACAATCATAGCCGGCGGAACAATGTTTCCCCGTTTCGAGCGATCGAACCGGAGAAAGGAGAAAGCAAATCCGACTTACATGTTCACAATAAAGGGATGCTTGACCTCTTTCAGCACTGTGATCTCGTTTCGCACGTGTTCTACTTGTTTCAGTCTGATCACGTCCACCATGGAGAGGATCTTCAGGGCCAGCGGTGCATCCTGGTGTCTGCATAATACAACTCTCCCAAAGGTGCCTGTCCCTGTAAATTCGTCAGAATTTTGTAAATCAACAATTATTAATGCCTATTGCATTTTCCGCCAGTCGCATATTAAAAGACCGACCGTCCATTTTATTCGAGGTTGTATGATACGCGGTATCATTTGTTTATTGATATTAATTGTCCGCCAATTATTCACAAATTCAATGTAGCAGAGTGTAGAGCAACAAAGCAGGTGTATGCCCCTGATCGATGGCTCGAAGCAGCGTCCAATTATCAACGCTCTTTCTAGTCGGACAATTCTTTGTTCGTGCTCTGTTTAATGTACTTTCCCACGTATACAGGTGACTAAAGTTGGTCTGCCCAACGTACCATGGCCAATTAACGGAGCAGCGATGGCCGCCTGACCGCGGTCCATGCCCAAATTAACCGGCAAATTGCATCGCACGAGGTGGAGCGATTTGCCACAGAGAGGCATTCATTATGAATGCGACAAAATTTGGCAGACAACGCGAATAAGGAGGAAAATCGTGTTGTACAACGATGGTGACTGCCAGCGACAGCTGAGAACAGGTGTCAATGATGGAACGACGAGCTGTTTCCTGCGAACGACGCTTTAAATATTCTTCGCTCGTTACGAAATTAGCATCATTCAATGTCTTGGCGATCTTGAATTTCTCGGTGGAACGTAAACCGATATCAGCTGAGAGAAACTGTATCTTTGATCTCTTTCGAATTATCGTTTGCCGCCGTAGTTTCGCAAATTGATCTCAAATAAACTTTCGATATTATCGTTCGCCAGGTTTGACGTATCGAAACTATTATTGGACGCCCGATGGGTAATTCGTCCAATATTTTTTTTCACAGCGGTCTGTCAAAGATGAATTATGACATAGGAAGGAGTTAATGTCTCGACTGACAGCGTTCGTTCGTCACACGAGTGGTTACTTTGCTCGGTTTGCGGACGTTTGACGTTCCCTCCTCGATGCGTGGTTTTTTCCCGCATGGACATTCGAGGAAATTTTGGTGCCGGTCCAAAACTCGTTCTACGTCTCGAAGAAGGTCCACGGTCTCGGCGCGTCTGTCCTTATCGATATCCGTTTACGCGCGGCCGTCTGACGAGCGAGCTTAATCGAACCGCGATTGAAGCAAACGAAACGATCACGAATTGATGCTCCGCAGAATTTATTTGCTTGTCTTTTATGTATGTACACGCCAGTCGCGTAATACCCTACATTATCCGGCGAGAGAAATAAGCCAGACGTGGCGCGTTTTGTTCAATTTCACGGGGAAATGACAGAGTTTAAAAGAAATGGTAAAATCACCGTTTCAACCTTTTTCCCCGTGAACGAAAAGACAAAATTCCCCCTCCTGTACGGCCAGGTTAGTCGTTCGTGGCGAACGTTTCACAAGAGGAGAACGACTTAAAAATCAGCCACGAAACACCTGCACAGCGCCGATCCCGTGTTACTCGGACTTAACGAGCAGTTAAATATACACACTCTGTGGCCTCTCACTCTCCAGTGGCCCACTTCTTCGCCTCGAGGGTGGCTGGCCTGTGCTCTGACAATTTCGTCGGGAGAATTAGCAACGCGTATCGTGAAACATTTACGTTTACGATTAATTTGACGAAATCCCTCGCTCGTTCTGAATACAATTATCGACAACTGTCAAGCCATGATTACGATAATAATTGTGGCAACAATAACGGTGGAACGCAGCGATTTTTCCAAGGGAAAGTAATAATGGGCGCAAAGGGTCCCTAAAAGTGTCCGCGAACAATTCTATTTTATCATTGATGATACGAATAGAAAGTTATTCGACGTACGGCTCAAGCGTTCCCAGTGAAAGGCGGCAGATCGAATCGTATCGTACTCACCTATAGTCTTGATGATTTCTAGATCGTCGATGTCGTATCGCGGCGAATCCTCCTGCGATCCCTCCTCGTCCGACGTCGTGTCTCCCGACATGGTTTACGTGCTACTGTTGTCGACTGCGTTCAGAGAAAGTTGCCGATTTATTTTCTTGCGTGCCCGTGGACACGTGGAAAGAAAGGAAGCACGGTTCAATGATCCACACGGAACATTCTTAGATCGCGCGTCGACCGGCCGATCTCATATCTGTTCTTTCTACCCTTTCCACGAATATCCAGCGTTCGTTCTCAACTTAATGAATCACCAAAACGGCACTTTATAATTAGGGCGCGCGATTCAGTTCGATATCCTGTCTGGCCAGTTTCTTAGCCCGAAGCGCGCGAAATCGATGCAAATTGCCCGCTCCCTTTCTTCAACGTTTTCGGAGCTGACTACCTCCGAGCGTACGGCGATATATTTATCACGAGCAGTGTCGTCAACGACCCTTTTTTCTACGGTCCCTCGCCGGGAGTGGTGGAAATGTGTGCGATGATTTCACAATTGTCATTCACTGTCAGCGTGTAACGTGTTGCAAGCGACGAGGGATAAGGAGAAGGGGTACATCTGCTTTTCCCGTTTCCTCCCTTTTTAATGTGCGCGGCCCGTTTTTACGTGTGCCTGGAGTTTGTTGATTTAAACGGTGTGCACGTGTTACGTGTCTCCCCGCGATCGCAGCTACACCACTTCAGAAGCGGTCATCCTTGATGGGCTCGTTCGAAAGACGGAAAAGAGGTGCGAGACCAGTCGCGCGACGTCCTTGTGTATATTGTCGAGCAAGTTCTCGCGCGCTGTGCTCCTTGGATCAGGGTCCGACACGATGCAAAAAGGGATGACGTCGAACAATTTTTATATCGTTCGTCCGAAGCGACAGGTAACGAGCAATCGATCGGCACGTGCGCGGATCGCAGCAACAGGTTCACAGACACCGTGTCGTCTATCGCGATCGATCAGCCAGACTCGGTGTCTAACGGCGATCTAGAGTGATCCAAAATAATCCTGGATCAAAGTGTGCGCGAGGATCCCAGTGTGCCTTCTGTCACATGATCTCTGGTGCGGTTCGAATGCCAAGCAGAACTAAACTGGTCACCGAGGGGTCTCAAAAGGCTGTCTATCCTTCTCTTGCCCCTTCTCTCTTTCTCTTTGACCCCTCCATCCCTTTTCACCGCGTTTCACTCCCACCTAGTACAGACACCGGGAACTCTCACTGAACACATCTCCCGTAGGCACGATCTCTCTCCTCTTTCTGTAGCAACGAGAGAGCGGAGTGATTTATAGACGGCGATCGCGGAAGATTCGCGGCTGGTCGCAAAGATAAAAGGCGGCATTTAAAAATACTGGCTGCGTGTAGAATGAAATCGTGTCGTCATCGTGGACCCGTTACGTAGTTACGTCAACGCGGCGTGGATTAAAAGTTCGGTACGGCGAAGATTTAAATAAAAGAAAGAAAAAAGCGAAAAAAGAAAACCGCGAGACGAACAGGTCAGCACCGTTCCCCAAATCGAACCTATGAATCATCCGCGGCGGGATGACGTTGGCCGTTAGAATTTTTATATAGGGACCCCGTCATTTCGATAGGAAAAATCGTTATTTCGGCGGGGATGAAACGGGGCGTGGGACACCCGATCGTCTCTTGCCAAGCGGACTTCACGGAAATAGTGATGATTCGCGGAATATCAAGCGAATATTGAGATTGCTCGCCGTGACCGGATCGCCCGTCTGGTGGAGTGCGATGCTCGAACGGTATAGAGGTAAATGAGTGTAACCGTGTATAAACAGTTTCGAGACGCATGGAGACGCGAAGTGGTCGCAGATGATCGGTGAATCCGTCGAATTTTGCTTATTTTTGACTTTGGCCACCGTCCAGATGCATTTTGACGTTCCTGTTGAACGACGCGATGATGGAGGATACCTATCGACTCCAACGATTGGTCGCTCACTTGTTAAACTCTTTTATTCCCATTTATTGTTGTTACTTTGTAGAATCGGTCGTCGCGGGTTCGCGGAAGTTCGATCGTTCGCTTCGTTGGGCGTCGTGAAATTGGACCGGCCCGTGCAGCCTTGACAGAGGACAAGTATAATTTCGCGAATGCGATTCGAATTTGCAGTTCTTGTTACGAATAACATGCAACATTCCTATAAATAACGATGATGCCCGTACTTTAATATTTACATTTCTAATAATAATGCGGGGCGACGCGTTATCGGTACGCCAGGAAGACCTGCTGCTCGTTCGCGAAACGAGGACTTTCGATCGATAGAATCCACGGGGGATCCACGATTCTCTTTGTCTACATACGCACTGGTGGTTCGGTGCATGCACCTCCCATTAGCGAACGTAATTACCTGTGAACGTATCATTGTGTCCAGAGAATGACATGGCGGTACGGTTTTCACTTTTGTGCAGCCGATCATTAGTAACCAAAACGCAAATAATAACTTCCGGGAGTCTATTTCACAGACTCATCCGCTGCCAAGAATCTCTAATTACGTAAACCACCTGACTTTGTTTCCCCGAGTATCGCTGTTTACTTTACTACTAATTATAAGCACATCGTTCCGTTTATACTCCCTTAGCATTTTCTATCGGACTCCGCAAGAATATAATTAAACGATTAATTCTTCCCGATATCCCATTGGAACGAGCTGTTTAATCACGCCGTTATGTTCGCCTCCACCGCGCGGCGTTCCATTTCCTTTCCAGTATACCAGTGGAATACGCTATAAAGTAGTAGTGGTCCCGTTTTAATCAGACACGGCTCGCTGTCTAAATTCCACTATAATTCTCGCCGCCTGGAATCTAGGAGCGGTACTAAAATCGTCGACGTGTTTCGTGCACGTTTTTGATCCCGTCTGCTTGTCAATATTTATCCTCTTTATTGCCGATAGTTAAAATCGAACGTCCCGCGAGGATTCAGAAATAATACGGCCCAATAAATCGTACCGGATAAATAGAGTCGAATAGTCGAACAAGAGTTCTCTGGTAGCGAGACGGCGATACGGTAACTCGATTATTTTTATATTTCGAACGTACGGCGCATCTGGAACGGCGACAACCGCGACGGCGACGACGGCGACGACGGTTCGCCCTTTCGCGCGACTAATTCCCCGCTGTCCAAGCATTGACACTGACGGAAGAGCGGACAATTCGTTTTTTGCACGCAGAAATATCGTCTGCCGCGTCAAGGACAAGGAAGTTGCTAAGTCTAATGACGTCCGTGGTCGCCCACGACTTCTGGATGCGAATCAAGCCTGTGTATCTTCGTGTAGGAACGGAGGTGACACGCGCTCGATCGAGAAGATCGTCTGGACAAACGGTACCTTCCGGCTGCTGAGAAAATTTTCCTGCTCGCGATCGATTTCATTTTTGCATTTATCCTTGGGAAAATGTTGCCGGGGGCAGAATGCAACGTTCGAGGAGGATTCGTTCGGTGGGCAGCGCTCCCCATTGTTATGGGACCGACGGCGTTACTCACCTGACCATAAAGACAAGTTTCGTGAATCATAAAAGTACCTATCCGCCGATGGTTTCGCGCGGCATGGGCGTATAATCGTGTGTGGGTTGCACACGTACTCGGAAGCGGATGGACGTGTACGTGAATAGCTAATTCGACTTATTAACATCCAATATCCTATTTTATCTAATACTAGAAATATATTATAGCACGGCAGTGTATACGTATCGACAGTAACCACACACTTGCGATTCGTAAAAAGAGATCGTTATAGCGGTACTACGAGCGAGGTACAAACATCGTCGAGAGCACCTGTATCATCTAACTGACACGTTAATGTACTCTACACGCAACATACAAGAGCGTTTACACGGTTATGTATCTAGGTGCGTGTCGAGTTCCCGGTTCCCATGGCGCACACATAGGCTCCGCGCGATATTTTCAAGCTACACGCGTGGTCCCACGGTGACTTCCGGTTCCGCGGTGCACTGCTCGCTTCCGGTACCAGGACAGTTTTCCAGCGTCGTGGATAATGGCAACGTGGTTCACTGGAAAAAGTAATGCAAAAGAAATTACCCTGCGTACTAACGAGCATGATTTTCTTTAATCGGGACGCAGTTTAAAGAAGAAGTAGAAAAAAGGCGACGCAACTGTTACCTGTTCCTTACACTCACCTTCTAGCGACAAACGATTTGCGACGAAATTTTCCCTCGTTCCCTTGATTTCTTTTCCCCCCTGGGCGCACCAGCAATTTGGTCGCTTCCGTTTTTGCCGTTTCACAATGACCAACAGACCAGCCTGTAAAACACGCGATCGTAACGTTACAATGGATTTTAAAGAAGGATGTAACGGATAACACGGCGAGTATTTCTCTCCGACCTTGATCCTTTTACCCGTGAAATGTGGCGCAGGTGTTTACCTGGCCGGCCAGGATGCAACCGGGCCTCTGCTCGTCCGCCGTGTTTCGAGCCAACTTGAAACCGGAAGTACCGCTTTCTGCCCTGCTGGCTACGAACAATGAGATGGAGAGATTCCTACGAGGACGCGGGCACGACGAAACGACGAGGTGCTTTATCGGCACCGGGCATCGATAATAATCTCTTCGGAGGGGGATGAAGATCCTCCGTGACGTGGCTACAAATCTATGAACCCGTTGAATCGAATATCGGAACGCTCCGTGATAAAATATTCGTATGAGGAAATGGTGTGATACTTTTGGCAACAAAATTAAGGAGTCGCTAAGTCGGCTGAAAAATTGTCGACTTCGGAACTGCCGTAACTTCGTGGAAAATAAACCGACGGAGTTTAACAAATTTTCTCGGCAGGATTCAATGCGGGGTTGTGCAAGTGGAGGCTTCGACCTTTAAAATGAGCACGGGTAGACCGTCGCACGATTTCTTTCCACGAAGTTACAGAAATTTCAATATTGATCATTTTTCAGCTAACAATAAGATTTTTCGATCGTTTAATTTTGTGAACGAGCGTGTAACAGTTGGCCCGACTTACCAGCATGTGCAGTGATGTATAAAAAAAAAGAAGGGTAATGCCTATCATTCACGAGGGAGATACCAGACTTAAACGTGTATATTTTAGTCAACACCTGCATGGCGATAAGTAACCCTAACTTCAGCTTAGAAAGTCCACTAGAACGCATTAATAAGATATTCATTCGTCACCCGCTTCTCGGGTTAACGGAAATCGCAGGTTTGATCGCCGTACAATGATACGGAAACAATTTACATTACGGGTGTTGTTTCGTGCGTCACCCCTATGATTTCATGCACGTATGCAGAAGAGATAGTGGTGTAATTGTGATATATTGTTTGATCGCCATTAACAAACAGCGTGTAACGTTAACACGGCTATCCGGGTATACGTCCACGCGGTCGATATAGCACAGGGACAATGTGAAAATCGTTTCACGGCCGCCGCTGCCACGTGGATCGTGTCCGGACAGCAACAGGTGTGATGCAACAGGTAATCAAACGTTGGCGTTCTGTCGCGTTCCTTATTGGACAAGTGAATTTTTATTCCGCTGACAAATTCTCTCGATACTACACGTATACCAATGTCAAGACCATCGAACAGTCATTCAACCTACTACACATTCACGCCTACGCCGAAAGAGCGACCCGACCATCACTCTATCCCCGACTAAAAACCATCTTGTCACTCGCCTCGTGAAAGTGTTTCAAACCCATCTAAACCAACACGCTATTTACTGCTCGCCGCTAATAGGATGACGCGCCAGAACAGGATCCAAATGATATTCTCGAAACGTTTCCCCGGCTTTTCACCGCGGACAATGAAAGGAAGAATGCACTTACTTGGTCAATGCGCGACAGGTGTTGCACGGAGGCTCGTTGCGAATCGATCCGCGCGCAAGAGACTTGTCGCAGCTTTTCCCACCGACACCGCCGTCTTCCTCTGCCTGCACGGGCTACATTTCCGGTTGGATGTGCGTCCCCTTTCTGTACCTCGCCACAGACATTTGGCACGACGAATGTGCGCCTCGTACCCCTTGCCCCCCCCCCCGCCCGTTTGCATTCGCCTTTACAGAGAGGATGGTCCCCGCTTGTTGCCAGGTCGAGGTGAGCCCGCAACGCGGTCGTAGCGAGAAATCAAGCATGAGCATAAAAATGTTATCGTTAAAAGTTTCCCTTTTGCGGTTCTTGCTCGTCCATTAAGCGCGTTGCCGCAGAACGGACGGCCATCGTTGCTGATTCACGATTTCAGAACCGTTCCGGTGCTTCTTACCGCTGGCCGGGAGCGCGAGCCGCGTTCCTCCGCGAACGTTAACGATCTCTTATCTACCGCGTAGCCCGATTCCGTGCCGTGTTATGATGCCGGCCGTTGCTGGTTACGTAAACGTGTCGTTATCGACGATTTCCGTGATCCTGAGCTTTATACCCCGGTCCAAACATGACGGGAACCTCGAGCGACCGCTCGCTCGACCGCAATGCGAACGCTGGATATTTGAAAATTGATTGCGAGCGATCGATTACGATTGCCGGCGAGATTACAGCCGCGGAGAGCCATTTCCTCTGGAGCTTATCACGGCGCAGAGCCGGACGCTGTGTATGACACGGGAGCTCCACGGGTCTGTTACTTAAATCCCCCGTGAATTCTTCCAGTGCCATTTACAGAGTCCAAGCTGATCCACGGGGAGGCTAGAAAACGAAAAGAAAAAAGGGGAAAATGGTTGCTCATCGACGTTAAACAAAAGTTCGTTCCGACATCGCGATTATTGGGAAACGCCGGGGTGCAATGACCGGCTCGTTTGCGCAACTCGGTAACGCAATGATTTGCTGTTCCTCGATTCGCGAGGCGTGTCGGGCGATAGATTAGCAAACTCGAAAAATGCGCAACGCTTCTGCGAATTCTAAGACGGAAGGCGCAAGAACCGGACGAAAAGAAACGAATTCCTGCCGGATAATTCACGACCGGGGCATTGTCGACTGTTTCTTTCTCCGTTCTTGCCTCTTCCGTCACGGAACAACGATCCTTCCCGGAAACCGTGTCCGCTGTGTCTGCCACGGCTCGTCGTGATTTGTTCTCCAACCGTTCACCACGCTCGTCCTTCGATTCCACCGATTTCCCACCGTTTCTATTCTTCGCCTTGCCCCCTCCCCCTCCCCCACTGATTTTTGATTTACCATCACCGTTGTTCTTGCAATTGTTCTTCCGCGAATTCGACGAGCTTCGTACTTTCCACCGCCGTCTCCCTCAATTTTCATTGTCTCCCCTTTCTCTTCCCTTTGCCGCGCCGTAAACAATTACCGTTTCCCTTGGTTTACGCAGCCGGAAGGAAGGATGATTGAAACCGAGAACCGATAACGCACTGTCACCGTGCTAAACTTAAATTGATTGGGAACGGCGCAATAAAAATTCACCGTGAAATTGATTATGTTGCAAGACTGCCAGCCACCCCGTACAATTAGACCAGCGCAGCACCTATGTCGCACGGTTTCCTCTCTCATGTAATCGAGGGGGACGCGCGTCGGCGTTCGAATCATCCAGCGACTTAATTCGCAAGCATTAATTCAATCGCCGAGTGGCTTTCAGTGATTTATTATAAAGATGGAACGGTCTGGTATGCAAGGGAACCCGACCGCCGTATTTTCCCGTCTGGTTCTCACGATTCGAATCTTCTCAGTGCGCCGCATATACCTGCGATTCTTCAACGACTATCTGCAAGTCTCCTCAGTTCTCAAGCCGCTCTTCCGGTCATGCTATCATTCCGGTTCTCACGCCTGGTTCGAACATCAGGACACAAGCAACATGCCATAGAAAATAATAGTCTCTTTCCCTCTATATGTATATACGTGTATATATCTTTATATCTCTCGGCGATGTCTTCTGCATTCATTTTCTTCGTTCGCCGCGGCAGTTTTTGGACGGCACTTTAATTGGAACAGGAACGAACCGTGCTCGGGGCGAAGAGTTTGTCGCACTCGGCTACATGTGCGCGTGCAAGAAACTAGGAACTTGGAGAGATAATCTTTATTGACTCCCACTGACGTGCTATCAACACGGTAGCGGGGAAACGCGAGGAAACGTGTCACGGTGCGGCGTTTCCTTATCGATAATTTTCACGCAGATTGTGCAACACTTTTTTCAGTACATTTGTATATGACGTGTTCGTTGGATCGTTTCGTAGATACGCAAACGGCTTAGGGCGCTAGAGTCTGCGGTGGCGTCTTATTCGAGGCGATATCATTTACGCGGCGTTCGAAGCCGTCGAGGAAATCGAACTTTTTCTTCAATGCTTCTGTTCCTGCGATTTATCATTCGGATGTTTAACGGCGGACTAATGAGCCTAGGAATAATAGCTGACCGTTCGTGAGTACGTTCGAGACAAAAAGAAAGTTTTTCTTTTTACGCGCCACATGCCACTCATAACGAAGATCAGTTCTCGTGACTGAAAGCAAATAAGGAAAAGCTGTAATAAATACATGTTCGAAACAGGTTATACGTTAGAGCCGCGTAGAAAACTGCTGGTTTCACTTCGTACCCCTATCTTTCAATTCGTTCCCAAGAGACTATCGTGACTTTCCGTCGACGTTTTTCCAACCGGCAGAATTTTTCGAGAGAACCGACTACCAGCCCGTCAAACTCGTAGTCACACGGCACAACCCACTATTCCCGTTTCCTTCATTCCATATCGAATGCAAGCAATTTTGTATCGACGTGCAGTTCCCTATGCTGTTCGAAAATCGCGTCTCCGTCGATCCTCCTGCTCTCGCAATACTTTCTGCCCTCCGTTCGTGCAGGACAAATCGCGAATTCTCCTCTCGTTGCGATCGGCGCCTCTCCGCGAGGCTCGATCGCGAAGAGCTCGCGGATTTACCGCACGTTCCTGCACGCTTCCCGTTTGACGATCGAATCGAATCGATGACACGCGATTGAGAGGAGTACAAGAAAAAGAAAAAAAAAAAAAGAGGAATGGAAACACCGCGCACTGCACCGGGACCGATAATAACGGCGTGGAATATGCAGTCGAAGCGTTAGCGTGCATTTTCTTATCCGGCAGTCGCGCGTGCTGTTTATTGCATTGCACACTTCCCCTGTAAGTTTCTTTACTGACCTTCGTCAAACTGCAGTCGTTCCTCACTCGTAGTTATTTTCCGTCGATCATTGCGTAATGCCGTACAAAGCGCCGCGGACACTCGCGTTACCGCAGAGGTCCCTCACTAATTTCACGATGGTGCCGCTCGTGTAATCTGTGGAATACTAATGTCGTTGTGTCCTACGCGTGCCGCGCGTAAAACTCGAATTCCCTTTCGGTATCTTATCGTGTATTATCGATCGTGACGCGTCACAATGGCTGAGAGCGGAAAACCCGGCGAAAAAACAGTGGAAAAAGGCGAGCGTATCGGTTGGGGAGGAGACCCGGACGAGACGGCGAGGGGGCGCCGCTGCGACGGCAATAATAATCTAGGGGGAGAAAACGCGGGGGTAAAAGAAAAGGGCAGACGATTAGCGTGGAAGTGTGGCGCAACGCGGGGAACAATAAAATACCAAGGAAGCCTGAAACAACGCCGGATAAGTTCGCGGCCCGTAACTTTCGAAACCATATGAAATCATGACATAGATTTGCTCTTTGAGAAACGTGGCCGTTCGTGTTACGTGGGTGAATTCTTGGCCGGTGATTAATCGATAGATCGCTGTTCCCCGCATTCCGGGATACGCTCGCGCGAAAGCTAACGCGGGACCGTATGCAAACACCGCTTACTATCGATTTCTTTATTAGCGCGCGATACACGCACCGCGAGCGAACATAATTAACGACGATGTTACCTAATCCGTCCGCGGGTATGGAAGCCGATGGCGTGAAATAATGGCGAACCAGCCGGATGGATCCGTGAATGAAAACGACCGGGTCGGCGGACACGAAAACTGATTTTCCGTGGTGATCGATTGGATTTCTCGTTGCGCAATCGTTCGCGGCGCGTCGTTGTTTTTCGCGACGAGGTCGGAGCCGTGGAATAACGGTGACCGTAGCGAGGACAGTGACCCGATGAAAATCTCAGGTACATAAGAAAGAGAAACCGTTGAGAACGTGCCCCCTCGCTAGTGGTAGAACGAAATAGATTTCACCGGCGATCGTTGCTATCGATAAAAAGTTCGTGACATTTAACTCGCTGGACGCGGGAACGGGAAACGGTCGTTTCTAGAGCTAGAACGATCCGATTGAAAAACGCCTCTCGATTAAGGATGATTGATTCGATATGCATAAGGTATATCGAACGAGCGGGGACACTCGTTTCTTGCAACTCTGCGATTCGAAAGGGGGGACTTTCGATGGATGTTCAATTGATTTTCCGCGAGATAGTTTCGACGTGCAACGCGAGGACGAACGAATTTAATTGTCGCGCGACTGAACGCATGTAAATTATCCATTTCGAAGCGATACTCACGGAAGAATAATCCCCGATACCTCAGCCGTGTCGTCGAAGGATGACGATGCCCGGTACCGATCGCCATTGGTAACGACCTCCTCCACCTTGCCTCCCCATCTCTCACTGGGCGGCGATACCTTCTGCTGCTTCAGGTGTGTCCTATCAACGTTTTCACTGATGTCCAGTTTCAGCGTCCACATTCAAGTCCTTCTTCGTTCTCTTTAATACGATACTCGGAACTAGACCCGGGACAGAGAAGGTGGGAGGCCAGCAATACAGAGCACGACGCTCTGAGTTGAATCCCGTGTCCCATAATCGAACCAGCGGAGTCACCACGAGGCGGTATCTTTTTCGTGCCGAATGAAAACGTCACGCGAATACGAAGAAGCAGCAACGGCAGCGGCAAACAGAATGCGAGGAATAAGGGGCTGATGAAGCAGAGGACGAAGCAGAAGAACGGGTTAAAAGGAGAAAGAGAAGGGGCCCCGGTGTAGCTGGCCGAGGAAGAAGAGCGGCGGTTACGTGCGTTTACAAAGGAAAAAAGGAGGCAGGTTCCAGCGGAGGCTTTTAAAGTCGTAGGAGCGCAGCCGGGAGGACTCCGCGAACCGGTTGCTCGAAGTGACGTGAGTGAACTGAGGCTGCAGGCTGGCAGGTAACGCCAGGTAAACTCCAGCCGACCTGCGATACACGCGCAAGAGAAGGAAGGTGGTTTGCTGGTAGAACGACTGGGTGGCTACACCGAGCCAGCCAGCCGTAGAGACAGTCAGCTCAGTCAGTCGACCTGGGGAGTCAGCCTGCGGCCCCTGCGGCCGCAGGAACGAGCCACAGGTGAGGGACGTGGCGGAGGGGGTCAGTATTTCGAAGGTGGCCTGCAGAGGAAGGGTGGGGAAGGGGGGCAAAACGTACGGGGGGGAAGGAAAACGAAGGTGGGAGAGACCGAAGGAGAGACCTGGTGTGGTGTGTTGTGTGTGACTCAGCTCGGAATGAGCGAATAGGCCAACAGCATAGCGAAAGCTGTGTGCACAAGATATGTACACGTATACACGTACAGAGTGATCGAGAAATAAGGGCCCAGGTATGGTTTTCCGGTGAAACGGCGCGGATGATCGAATGGCGCCCATGTTTCAGGCACGTGGCACCGGCCCGGGCGGCGAAAATCACCGGATTCGTATCGTCGAATAGTCGGTCCGTTCGAATTTTCATTTTCGCAACGACTGGGGCCAATTCCGTTTTCGGGGATCTCTCCCTGGGTAGGTTGTTCACCCCTCCGGGAGGTGTGTGCACGCGTTTACAATGATGCACGAAGATTGGCCGTTTCGTAATTGCAACAGGATTCGTGCTGTATCAAGAGCACGGTATTAATAACGCGGACGATTTACGCGGTACCGATGATTTCACGTGCACCGAACCATAATACGCTCCCCGTCCACCCATACCACGTAGCTCGTGGGAATGCGTTTCCACGGTTTATTTAACGACGCTCGGCCCGCACGTTTATGTTCCCAATAAAATGTCGATCGCGTGATTGAACCCGGAGCCGCAAAGTTCTCTGCGGAACGCTTCGCGGAAAGACCCCGGAATTACCTGCAACTTAACCCCCTCCCGTTTTAACGAACTTCGCTTCATTTGGTTCACGCGGTGTGGCGGTTCGTACGTGTTGCCCCGTGGAAACTCGTCGGGCCAAGACAAATCTTGACGAACAATTCTCAATAATTTACGAACGACTGAAATTGCGAATGGGCCGCGAAGAGTCACCCAGTATATTACAGGCTAACTACACTTGGATCCAGCAGAGCATGACTTTTCACGTGTAGTCGTGGCAGAGTGGGGTACGATCGTAGCCCAGCGTAGAGCAAGATAGACTTTGATAGAATTTACACGGTGGCTTCCAAGAGCCAAGAACCTCTGCGATGCAAAGACCTCGATGGACACGGATTGTGACAGGCAATTCTTCATTTTTTTTTTTTTTATTCCCCCGACCGTGTCCTTCCGCGGGCTCTGTTCGTTCGCTTCGCTCATTTATCCGGACACTTGTGTCTTCGTTGTCCTCGTTCGCGTGCACGTTATTCTTATTCAACGCTAAAAGGACCGCCATTAACTGCGCCGAAAGAGATACAGCGCACCTTTCGATCCCCTCGACTCGATTGTGTTCGCACGTTTTATTAAATTACCTGCCCGGGTGTTACCAATCTCTCGTAAATTACCTAACCTAGGTGCAAGATTATTCCACACCGTTCTATCGGTTACGATGAAATGCCTCTCGCGAGATTTATTTAATAAACAAACTATACCGACTCGACAGAATCAAGATCGACGCGTTACGAAATTATCCCGGGGGTCAATAACATTTTTGAGGGCTCCATCCGGAACGGAGGCCGAACTTGCGGTACTCTTTTAATCGAATCCGTCGCATAGTCGGCCGCAGACTTTCATCAAAGCAGTACGTCGCTGCTGCGAATACGAAAATTCGCCCGATCGTTTTTCGGCGGCACTTCCTTGCCTCGCGCGTAGTCGTCGGCGTTCCTAGTTCCTTCGCAGGACTGCCGTGACCATCGCTAGCGCAACTAGTCTATGTGCATGGAGAAATGCAGCTGATGCGCACCGCTGAATCCCGAGGTCAGCGACTCGTCGACGGAGTTAGTGGAGCGCTTAGGCTCGCTCCAGGGATTTTATGAATTGGTGCATGGTCGAAGCGACCGGGCATAGCGTGGAAAGAGGAAGCAGATAGGAAGAAGATGCCATCGTTGTTGGGGACGATGGCGGGAATCGGTGGCGAAAGAATCTATTCCTATCGTAGTATTTAGACCGACCAGTCTGAAACAGGTAGAGAGCAGGAAGAGGAGGAGAAGAAGAAAAAAAAAAGTATGTCCGATGACTGGCATAATGTTGGAAAGTTACACGGGAATTGCTGTTCCCCCTCAAACTTTATGTTTTCTCGATCGTCCGTTAAAACTTCTTGCCGATCTTTGCCGTACGCGCGGCAACTATGTTTCAGCTGTTAATGAGTTAAATAAGGAAGGAGCCGCGTCTATTTCTGTCAGGTGAAACGCCGGGGTGCACGCGGCGATTCCCTGTCACTTTATATATCGTTTTGCGTATACTTCGTCCGCTTCCTCTGGCCGACGATCCCGATGCCGGACCACGTGCTTGCTTCTATTATTTTCTGTTCGTCTTACCTGTCGGCCGACCCGTGTTCCACCTCTCGTCATCGTCGTCGTCATCGGTAGCAGCTTGTAGCGCCATGATTGTCCCCGGCGTTCTATTCTTCGTTCCGTCTCTCCGTCCTCGTCGGCCTCGTGGTGTTCCGCTCGCGAGGCACGGGGTACGCAGGTGCATTAACCGGACATTCAGCACCGTAACGCTGGCCTCAGAGACGAGAAGATACTAGAGGAACGGCGGAACAGGACGGCGCGAAACGGCGGCGAAGAACGGACAGAGACGAGAAAAGTGTATAAGAAAGGAGGGAGCGAGCACCTAAGTACTAGAGTTCGCTGCTAGAGCAGATGGCTGGGATTCGAATTCCTCCGTCGTCCCGTTCTAAACCGCGAAGGCTTAAACCCAAAGCTGCCCTCGAACGCCGAGAGCAACGAACAGCGATGCAGCCTGTCCGCGGTGGAAGGTCCCCGCTTTCGACTTGGTGCCGTGGCACCGCGTAGTCCCAGACGGCTACGGCTGCGTTGGAAATCCTTGCGGGCGCATCGGGCCTCGTCGCGCAAGCCGGCAAAAGTCGACGTATCTTTATGAATCGTCCGTTCGGACGTCGTTTATTTTCCATCGCGCGGTCGAGAACGCGGTGAAAAGCGGCGACAAGCAGAGGGCGAAAATTCGTAAGACCGGCGCGAGCGAATGGGAATCTGCTCGCAGCTGCGCCAGGGTTCATTCCTGCCCAACTGTAGAGCATGCAATTGAACGCGTCGATTGCGAACCGTCCGCAAGCGGCGTCGAACAGCAGGTTGCTTCGATAATGACTCAAGGACGTTAATTCACGACGCACTGTACCACGGGTGCCGTGCAAACACGCCCGCGGACCTGGGGCCCGATGGAAACTCGAAACTCGAGACGGTGCGCGGTGCGCGTTCCAGAAACGCGAGTACATTAATCCGCGACAGTTTGGAGCTGCACCAAAACGGCACCAGCGATACGTTACCCCCTGCCAGACTGTTTGAAGAAGCGTCGAAAGCCTGGCGGCTCGCCAACGCGCGAAAATGTACCGCTGCGACGAGGGAAAAGCGTCGCTGTCCCCGTGCATTTCGGGCAGGTGCATCCCGCTAGGGTGAATTCCTCGGGGATGCTACACTCGCGCGCCCCCCAAACCCTCCCGATCGCGGAACAGAGAAGAACGCTTCCAGTTGACGTTGTGTATATAAAGTCGAAGAGGAATTCGAGGAGAGGTATTATGTCTGGCCGAGTCGCCTTCTGCCCTATAGTCTCCGTTCGTATCCACGGCGCAAGAGACTGCCCCGTAGTCGCTTTTCACGAGAAACTGGTTTTCATCGCGCCACCGTGGTGATCCCGGTATCGCGAGAGCTCGAACAGAGCCTCGTGTTCTCGGGACCCGGTCGCTGTACTCACGGGAGTCGGGTAATGCGGCTTTAATTCACGAAGATGCAACACGAGACGCGCGTCCTTCCTATCGACTTTAAACGAATTCGATCAGAGGGAAACAGAAGATCCTCGGCGACACGGCGTCCTGGCTGGGTGACCGCGATTCTTCCGTCGTGCGATAATTCTGTATCACGCGGACGCGGACGATCGATCTTTATCGCCCGTTTAACTGGATCTCGTTGGAAGGTACGGTTTTCGGGTGGAACAATGTAACCAGGGAGAAGAAGTACGGCGGTTCACGCGTGAGTTATCTTCGCGGGTTCGCGTCGTCTCACTCGTCGGCCTATAATCGTTACGTACGAAAAACTGGTTTCCCAGAGCCCCCGACGACCACTTTATCTAACGACTATCTTTTATCTGATTATTCGTGGCCGCGGCTCCGAAAACGACTCTTGGGGGATTCTCGGTTTCGTTGTACCGCTGCGCCGCCGTCCAAAAGGCCGCTCGGTCTTGGTACCGTGCACGACGCCCGGATTCACCGTTGCATCCTTTAACAGTGTCGGATAAGGATCCTCGACACCCAGTCTCGTCTACGGTCTGATTGAGTGTCGCTCATAGGGCGGATGTCTTAACAACCGGCGCATCTCTGTTATTGTTTTAATTTAGAGCTCGTCGAGAGACGGGAACAGGTTGTATCTGGAAATAATATCACCGCTCACCGTTGAATCCCCACGGTTCGCTTGATCCTTTAGAAACGGGGACCAACGACGGCCGTCGCGGCCAGCGTAATTCCTTTATGACCTTAAAGCGATACGCTCTGAATTCTAAGCGACGCGTGTGCCTCCGTAGCGAGCATTCCGTCAAAACGTAGCGAACGGATCCGCTGTTGGCTGGCGTATTATACGTTTCAAGGAATATTTTTTCTTTGTGTGGAACGGCCACGTACGCGACGGCCACGTTTACAGCTTACCCCTGTGGGAACAACATTTCCGCCGCATTACAAATTCCTCTTTGTCGACCGTACGGGCTGACGGAAGTCGACTATCGTGCTGGTTCTCGACCCTGACCCAACGATCGTACACCTGAAATCCTTGGGCAACCATAGCTTTTACTCGCGCTCATACTTTCTCTTATTGTTGAAAACACGATTTTCTCAGCCGCATGAGTCGTTGCAATTTTGCAGACATTGTCGTCGATCGATTGCCTCGAGGGTTATCGTTGCCGCGTTAATACCGAAGCTAAGTCTGTACGGTACGAACGCGTGCAAGCGACATTACCGCAACGGTGTCTATAATTTTCGCCGGTGTCAATAATCGCATCGATTATAATACACTTGTTTAAGCCGTCGATATTCGCCGCGACCCGGCAGTCAAAGGAAAACCTGACTCAGCCGTGGTTCTTCGTAACAGGTGTTGGACGCGAAGGTGCAGTGTTTGGCTCGCCTCAACAGGTAAGACCTGTGCAGTGGCGACGGCTCGCAGGCAACGGACCGTTTCGCAGGTGAAGCCCGCAGCTGCGAAATAAGACAGAAAGAGGGGCGGGAAGAAGTAATCGCTTTATTTGACACGCTGTCCTTCCGCCAGCGTTATTGGGACAATTTCGATCATCTCTTTAAAGCGTTAATACCACGGTGACGCGTCTAAATAAAATCGATATCGGTACAACCGGAGGTTGTACAAGCGCGTTCTACACGACAGTATCAGCCCCGTCCCGGTAGACGCAAATAATTTCGCTCGGTGCGCGTACTCTGCTTCCAGATACGTACGTATTTCGCGAGGCCGTCCTCTTAGCCTAGGTGTCCGCGGGATACCCTCTCGCAAATTACGATGCCTGTGGCTACGGCATATCTTAATCTTGTCGGTGAACCGGCTCCTCCCTTGATCCCTTCGATCGACGAGCTCTGGCACCACGCGCTAGCAACGTTCGGTCCACCCAGTAGATTACCAATCGTAGGAAATCGTTAACGTGCTCACAAGATCAGGAGCTTTTAGACGCTGCCGAATTTTCGATACTACGTGCTGCAACGGATGCGGCAGCTATTTCACGTTTTCAAAATACATACGCGCAGGTACTATTCCGCGTACAGAGATAACAGAAGTTCACAAGCCCTCCCGCGTCTCGAGTTCTCTTCAGCGTCACGCGTAACCCCTCGCCCGCCCACTTAATCTTTAGAAAACGAAGGCAGGTGTCCGTCGTTTGTTTGCACGAAAATATTTGTGCAATCATTCCCAAGCGAACCGTGCGATGCGGCGTGAAGCGATTTTTTCCTTTTTTTTCTCTCTCCTTTTCGCCGGTGCTTTCTATACCAGCGTGGAAAAGGTCAGCGCACCGTCGAGCCGCGTCGCGTCGCCTGTTCGCCGGTAGAACACACATCGCGCGTGATGTGTGCCCGACGTAAGTGGAGCCCATGGTCGATGGGTACGACGGGCACGGGTTGGAGGTGCATAAACACACATAGAAGTGGAAATGCCAGGATTGGCAAGAGAGCTGCCGGCCGAGTTCGCCGGAGACACGGCTGGCCGCCTGTGGCTTCGCTCTGCCGCTTTTCGCCTCTCCTTTCCTCCTTCAGCCGTGCCTCTTCCATCACGATTACCACCTTCCCATTTTCAGATTCTACCGTGAACGCGCACCACCGTGCCACCAACCCTTCGTACCTGGGACACGACGACGGAGGCGGTGGTGTCTTTCTCGTTGCAGGTGCCCGTCTACGGGGTGTCCTTGAAACGAGCGGCCAGGGAAAAGCGGCGAAAAATGGGACGCGAAGAAGATCGTTGTCGGTCGGCGACGACTCGTCGCGCGGTCTGCGGCGTTCGGGTGGGGAAACAGTGTCGCGCTCCGTTTTGAAACGGTTTCGTATTTATAGTCGAACGACGTGTTCGTTGAAATTTCGTTCGGGGAAAAGAATGATTGTTAGCTTCCTTTTATGTTTCATGAAATCCTTCGGATGTCCGTCCCCGTTGAAGTATTTAACTATCGATTGTAACCGTTCGCCGTGCAGTTGGAACGGCGATTTATTGGCAGGTAATGGTTGAACGATGCTGCGAACCAGCAGGTACTCGAATATACGGGGGGGAAAATCTATCCACGGTTACGATTCGCGGACCTCGTTCACAATTATGAAATTTCCAGCGATCCGTTAGTCACGATGGGGTATAAATCATGTCGCGGTTCGCGGCAGATGCAACTGTCGCGGCCCGTTACGCGTGCACCGTGAATCTTTTGATCGTGCTACTGTGTTCTGCAGCAGGCGTCTGTCGCAGGCTCGTAAAATCAAGCTCCCAGTCTTACCGGGATGCTTTATGTTACCTCGCGGCGTAAAATTAAACAGGGTCGAACAATTCAATCCGATGAATCATTCGGGTTTTATCAAACGCCCGGCCCGGAAATATGAACCAAGATCGATGCTCCCTTCTCTCGATGCTCCATTCGTACTCGATTTCGTTCGAGGACAGGACCGGACCTCCCTTCGACGTCGAAGAAACCGTCGAGTATTTTTCGAGTCACCTAGTAGATGATTCAGATGAGCATCCGTGGATAGTAGCACAGCAGCGAGCACGAAAGAACGAACGAGCGAGGCTCACTCTTGCAGAGTGCCGCTGTTAGCGCATCGCACTATGACTAATTACGAGCTCAACTCACCCCACTGTAGCCGATACGGCCCTATAAACGCCACCACCACCGCGAGTCATTGTTCCTTTCCACGTCTCTGCGTGCTTCTTCGTCCTGGTTTTCCTTCCACCTTACCCTGTTCCTCCTTGCTCCTCTTTTTCCTTCAATATCTCTTACGGGTGTATCGTACCCAGTCGGGGGTACCGAAGCGATTCGCGATAGCTCGTGCCTCGTACAGCGCTCTGTCACGGAACAGGACTCGTATACAATCCCCTGAGAAAATAATTTCCTCGTAACAAGCCCAGGTTTTCTTTCTTTTCTTTCTCCTCTTTTTTTTCGTCAAATTTCACCAGCCGACAGGCCCGCGCGTCCCCGGAGCACGAACCAAGGAATTTGATACGATGGTCGGCTGGAAGCGTTTTTGCGTTGGCGAGGTAAGTAAGCACGGTCGACAAGCGTGGAACGCGCATGTTACACCTCTGTGATTATCGCGGGCATCGCTGGGCAATATTCCTTGGCTCGCGCCGCGGATCTGCAATTGTAATGCCCCGGCCACTATTTCCATGTGTATCCCCGTTCGGTTGGTACAGGCGTGATCGAATTCGGCGATATTTACCGTTCGCGGTGCAATTCAGTGTCCATAAGCGGAAGAGCTCGGTCTTCTAAACGGATTCTTCCGAGTGTAATCTGCAGCCCGGGATCGTAGGTGCCGGTGGTTTCTCGCCTCTGTAATTTAGGAGGAAACGATTTACTGTTTCCGGCAATGGGCAGCAGCAAACCGTGTCCGCGTAGAGTCACGCTTCATGATAAAACGAAGTGGCTGATTAACAAAAAGCGCGTTTGCTGGTGTGTACGGCGGGCAGCGGTCGCCTAATTTCGGTGGTACCGTTATGACCCGCATATAACAGCTCGAACAAATAAATGTTAGGTAGGTGAGGTTTAACGACGCATTGTGAGCGGGTCGCTAATTGCAGCGTTCACGCTTCGGTATAGTTTGGACCTTGGTGAAGTTATCAATTAGGAAATTCGGCTGGCGATTCTGGCGATGAAAGGCCGAGAAGGTGGCACGGTTGTTAGTGGCTTTGGATTGATCCCCGTAAGACGAAGAATGAAATTCATTTTTCTAATGCTTCTTTTTTTCTCGCTTAGAATGCGGCCGATCTCGCGGTTCGCACGTACCTGCGGCTTCGTGGCATTGTTTCGAATGGCTCTGTCAGTATCTTTCCACGAATAGACGATTTTACGGTGGAGGGCTTGGAGCGCAAACGACACGGAAGGTAGGAGAACATCCTGTGTCGTAGGAACCCTCTTTACGCTCTGCTGATTTTACTTCGTAACGCTGATTTCCTAAGTATTATTTTTTTTTTTTTTTTTTTTTTTTATGGTGTACTGACTTCATGCCGAAGAAAAGAACGAGCCGACGCGGACTTTTCGTAACCGAGAATGGTGGTGCTTTTAATTAAAGTACCATGATCGCTGTGCTCTCGTCGGGAGAACACGTTTTCTCACGATTCAATTCGCCTTTCTTTTTTTTTTCATCGCCTGTTCATTTGGAGAGGACTATAGCTGGTGTCAGGACGCTTTCAAAATAGCAGCGCAATTTTTTAATTGTTCGTTTGCACTGAACTGTGCGTGTAGAAAATTGTTAAAATGTAATACTTTTGTGGCGGTACTTCCCACATACACCGCTAGGGGACGAGCACGACGATCCGGCTCCCGAAGGTGGTTGCATAGGTCCGCGCCACTATATATATAACCACCGACCGTTCCCTACTATCCCTGTGTATAAGGCAGGGCCTGCTAGGATGAATTGAGGAAAATTTTCGCCGTAATGATTTGTGTTGATATATCATCCCCATGGTATCTGATGCTCAAGGAAGAAAATCTGGACTCAAATACATTCTCATCCCATTCTTTTTCGACTCCACTTCTGGTGAAAGTGGTGTCGAAAAAGAATGGGATGAGAATGTATTTGAGTCCAGATTTTCTTCCTTGAGCATCAGATACCATGGGGATGATATATCAACACAAATCATTACGGCGAAAATTTTCCTCAATTGGTATGTTGGAGGAGACATGGGTGAGAGTTTTGATCTGTCCACCCTTTTCGTTAAGACATTAGGGTGGTTTTCGAATGAAGCTGGTGAGGCTTTAATTCAACGTCTTTACACCCCGGAGACCTCTCAAAGTGAGACCCTCGATATAGTGGAAACTGATGAGGTCTCAAGGCTGGATTTAACCAGGGAGATGTTGCGTTTCGTCCTAGGCCTGCTAGCGGACTCATCAGTAAGGCGTACTAGCAGGCCCTGCCTTATACACAGGGATAGTAGGGAACGGTCGGTGGTTATATATATAGTGGCGCGGACCTATGCAACCACCTTCGGGAGCCGGATCGTCGTGCTCGTCCCCTAGCGGTGTATGTGGGAAGTACCGCCACACTTTCATATACATAAGTTTAATAACACTTCAATACTATTATACAAAGGATAATAAATAACATAACTAAATGATATTCAAACTTCGTTAACTTGATTTTACACATAAAAGAGTAAATAAAAAAATTGTGATAAGTTCAATATTACTAATCCTTAATTGAGCTACATGTCCGTCCTATAAACTAAATGTATTATTAAATACAAGTGCGTGAAACATCTCGAGTTTCCTCCATATCAACAGACAAGCCAGGCGTAAAAACAGAATTGCTTTCTTCCTTTCCCATTAAAAAATTCAATTAGGAAATCGACATCCAGTATACACGGGGGCCGTCCTGATAGTGAAACGGATTGGTCCCCGAATCGAGAGCTGTAATTTAAAACGTCGTTGAAACAAATCGGCTCAGTACGATGCGAGATAATTGAATTTGTTTAAAGAAAATATAAACAAATGCGATTGCTGCCTGTTCCCCGTGAGCTGCAACAATGGCAAGAGGAGATAAATTAAAGCTCGGAGTATTAGCTACCATCCCCAATAGGTGTAAACATTATTGCATCTGCGGTTCATTCGTTATAAAGAAATAAACAATTGAAATTGTTATTTACGGTCAAGTGGATATAGTTGTAGCAACGGGTTATTTTTTGTCGTCTAGCTTACCCCTTTCTCTTTCATTTGAGAGGCAGTTGATTAGAATCGGCACAGTAGAAGCCGAAACAATAATTTTTTTAAATTTTGTCGGTAACGACATGTCGATAACGGTACATGTGGCGCCATCTCGCGTTTGCGGCCTTTTTCGCAGTTTTTCACACCGCCAAAACCGAATTCCCAGTTTGCATCGTTAATTTAAACAATTACGTTTTCCTCGGCTTCCAGCGCGTATTTCCCAACCGGACTGGTCTTAAATTAAAGCTGTGAAGCATATCTATATCCTCCGACAGTCTCAACAATTTAGCATGTGTCGTTTAAAAGTTAGTAACAATTTAAAAATCGGGAAAAATGCACTCCGGGTCACAGCAATTATCTCGGCTTCTGGAGGCCCTACATTAATGATTCAGTGCTTCAAATGAAGGTAAAGAATGCCGCTACACGACAATTATCAATTTACAGATGCTGCATATGCTGTTTATTTTTTATAATCAATTTAACAATACGATTGATAATTTCACCGAAACTATACACGACGCCCTCTCCAAAAGCGAAGCAGAATGTTCCTAGAACCAAGACCTTCAATATGAGATGTCGCCCATTAAAATTGGCCCAGTAGATGCCGAGATAATAGCAATTGTTTAAACAAATTATAAACAAATGCGATTACTGCCACTTCTCGGCGAGCTACATTAATGATCAGTAGACATAAATTAAGGCTAGCAGTAGCAGCTACCATCTCCAACAGGTGCGAACATTAGTACGTGCGACGTTCAATTGTTATAAACATTTAAACAATTGAAATTGCTATCACGGTCAAGTGGATATAGTTCCAACAACGGTGTATTTTTTATCGCGTAGCTTGTCCGCTGCCCTTTCATTTCGCATCCTATTTATTAAAAAACATACACCAGGAAGTAGGAAAACAATTTTTAAACATTATGTCAGTACAAATACGTCGGTAACAATAAGTCGGTAACGTTATGTCGATAACGGGGCGTGTGGCGCCATCTCGCGTTTGCGGCCTTTTTCGCAGTTTCGCACTCCGCCGACACCGAATTCCTGGATTACATCGTTAATTTAAACGATTACGTTTTTCTCAGCTTCCAGAGCGTATATCTTAACCGGACTTGTCTTAAATTAAAGCTACGATATATAGCTGTGTGCTCCACCAGTGTGAACAATATAGCATGGTTGGTTTAAAAGTTATTAACAATTAAAAAATCGGCAAAAATGCACTCCGGGTCACTGCAGTTATCTCAGCATCTGAAGGCGCTAAAATAATGATCGACTACATAAAATAAAGGTAATGGATGCTGCTATACGCCAATAAACTATTTGCAAACCCAGTATGCACTATTTGATTGTTATAAACAATTAAACAATTCGTTTGAAAATTGCTTTGAAAATATACTCGAGAGCCTCTCCAAAAGTGAAGCAGCTTATTCCCTGAACCAAGAGCTTCAATTTGAGACTTAGTTGATTGGAATCGGCTCAGTAGAAGCCGAGATAATTGAATTTGTTTAAATAAATTATATACAAATGCGATTGCTGCCTGTTCCCGTCGTGCTACATCAATGACCAGAGGACATAAATTAAAGCTACCTGTATATGCTACCATCCCCAATAGGCGTGAACATTATGCCATGAGCAGTTCGTTTGTTATAAACAATTAAACATTTAAAATTGTTACTACGGTCAAGTGAATATAGCTACAGCAACGCGGAATTTTTTGTCGTGTAGCTTATCCCTTTCCCTTTCATTTGATATCCCATTGATTAAAAAACAACACTCAGGAGCCGAGATAATAATTTTAAAAATTTTGTCGGTAACGATATGTCGATAATCAGACATGTGGCGCCATCTCGCGTTTGCGGCCTTTTTCGCAGTTTCGCACTCCGCCGAAACCGAATTCCTGGATTACATCGTTAATTTAAACAATTACGTTTTTCTCGGCTTCCAGTGCGTATATCTTAACCGGACTTGTCTTAAATTAAAGCTAGGAACCATAGCTACCTCCTCCTAAAGCTTGAACAATATGGCATTATTGGTTCAAAAGTTATTAACAATTGAAGAATCGGCAAAAATGCACTCCGGGGCACTGCAATTATCTCGGCTTCTGAAAGCCCTAGATCAATGATCGACAGCTTAAAATAAAAGTAAAGGATGCTGCTACACGATAAAAAATAACCCGTTGCTGCAACTGTATGCAAGTGGCGGTAATAACAATTTCAATTGTTTAATTGTTTATAACAAACGAAATCCGCATCGTATAATCTTCGCACCTATTGAATATCGTAGCTGCTGCTGCTAGCTTTAATTTATGTCCTTTGATCATTGTTGTAGCTCGCCTGCAAGTGGCAGTAATCGCATTTGTTTATAATTTCTTTAAACAAATTCAATTATCTCGGCTTCTAATGTGCTGATTTTGTTTAACGACATCTCAAATTAAAGCTCGCGGATCAAGGAACAATCGGATTCACTTTTACAAAGGACCTCGAGTATAATTTCGATGCAATTCTCAAGCGAATTATTAAACTGTTTATAAAAGTTAAATTGCGAATCCAGGGGACGTAACAAATTTCTTGTCGTGTAGCAGCATCCATTACCTTTATTTTAAGCATTCGACCATTGATCTAGCCCCTTCAGAAGCTGAGATAATTTCAGTGACCCGGAGTGCATTTTTGCCGATTCTTCAATTGTTAATAACTTTTGAACCAACAATGCCATATGGTTCAAACTGTAGGAGGAGGTAGCTACGGTTCCTAGCTTTAATTTAAGACAAGTCCGGTTGAAAAATACGCACTAGAAGCCGAGGAAAACGTAATTGTTTAAATTAACGATGTAATCCAGGAATTCGGTTTTGGCGGAGTGCGAAACTGTGAAAAAGGCCGCAAACGCGAGATGGCGCCACATGTCTGATTATCGGCATATCGTTACCGACAAAATTTTTAAAAATTATTATCTCGGCTTCTGAGCGTTGTTTTTTAATCAATGGAACATCAAATGAAAGGGAAAGGAATAAGCTACACGATAAAAAATACCCCGTTGCTGTAGCTATATCCACTTGAGCGTAATAACAATTTTAAATGTTTAATTGTTTATAACAAACGAACTGCTCATGGCATAATGTTCACGCCTATTGGGGATGGTAGCATATACAGGTAGCTTTAATTTATGTCCTCTGGTCATTGATGTAGCACGCCGGGAACAGGCAGCAATCGCATTTGTTTATAATTTATTTAAACAAATTCAATTATCTCGGCTTCTACTGAGCCGATTCCAATCAACTAAGTCTCAAATTGAAGCTCTTGGTTCAGGGAATAAGCTGCTTCACTTTTGGAGAGGCTCTCGAGTATATTTTCAAAGCAATTTTCAAACGAATTGTTTAATTGTTTATAACAATCAAATAGCGCACGCGGGGTTTGTGAATCGTTTATTGTTGTGTAGCAGCATCCTTTACATTTATTTTAAGCAGTCGATCATTCCTCTGGCGACTTCAGAAGCCAACATAACTGCAGTGCCCCTTAGTGCATTTTTGCCGATTTTTCAATTGTTAATAACTTTTAAACCAACCATGCTATATTGTTCACACTGGTGGAGCAGACAGCTATATTTCGTAGCTTTAATTTAAGACAAGTCCGGTTAAGATATACGCACTAGATGCCGAGAAAGACGCAGTTGTTTAAATTAACGATGTAATCCAGGAATTCGATTTTGGCGGAGTGCGAAACAGCGAAAAAGGCCGCAAACGCGAGATGGCGCCACATGTACCGTTTTGAACATTTTGCTCCCGAAAAAAAGTTTCAAAAATTGTTATCTCGGCTTCTGTTGGGCCGATTTTAATCAACGATATCTCAAAAGAAAGGGAAAAGAATAAGCTACAAGATAAAAAATACCCCGTTGCTGTAACTATATCCACTTGAGCATAATAACAATTTTAAGTGTTTAATTGTTTACAACAATGGAACTGCAGGTGGCAGAATGTTCACACCTATGGGAGATGATAGCTATTACTGCTAGCATTAATTTATTTCCTATGGTCATTAATGTAGCTCGGCGGGCAGGGGCAATAATCGCATTTGTTCATATTTTTTATAAACAAATTAAATTATCTCGGCTTCTACTCGGCCGATTTTAATCAACGACGTCTTGAATTAAATCTAATGCTTCAAAGGGTAATGTCTGATGATGGTAAAGCAGTTCTTATGCGTATTAACGAAGTGTTTCTTATCATATTTCCAACTATTTCGCAAAAGTGGATGGGAAACCGAAAAAATAGTTAATATGGGTCTTGTTTCTGATATATATTTTAGTTAATTAATGAAAGCGAAGAGTTATTTTTCTTTTAGTCTTTACAGACGCTTGAGCGTCATCATTTTCACAAAAGTGTGATGCATCGAGTGTACGTGAGTCTCTCTACGCGGGTCTGATTCGAGTTAGCCACACGCCGAGCAAATCAATCACGTCGCACGCACTCGGCACACATGCCGTTAATGTGCACGCGGGACCACCAGCTACCGACGTCGAGAGAAGGGCCCAAGGATTAGGGTGCGTTTCCGTTTCGAGGATAATTACTCGCTGCGTCTGTGATCTCTGGTGGCTGGTTACGATAACGTTCTCCAAATAGGAAATCGCTTCTACGTTACTAATCAAGAATGAAGAGTAAACGTTTCTGAAGTGAACGGTTCCATTATTTCCTATGCAATTTTGCTCCCCACCCATTCATGTCACTCAACCTATGAATACGTATCAATGGTAGACGTATTTTTAGACAGTCTATATTTGACGCACAGAGAGATCATTACAGAGGTATTAGTTATTTCGGTTAGTTGAAAAACCAAGTTATCTTTCGAAGAAGCTAAAACATTTCGTGCGAATCGTGCCCGGCGACACCTCTGTGGACGGAAGCAATTTCCTGGCAGCATCAAGCGTAAAGATTACACTTTTTATTGCGGTTCTATAGGATTTCTTCCTCTTCGTCATATTATTTTTTATTATTTATTTTCCTGTTTGTTTGAAGGAAGAATCGTAGCGTGAAATGAAGTTCGTCTATTTGAATCTGCTTGCTTTAATCGTACGGTAGATTCCAGGGAAGCGGGCGTTCGATTAAGCCGGCTCGATTTTATGGTTCCTCGATTATTCGAATTGCTATTAGCCGGGATCTTCATTAGCAGACGTATCAGGGATGTGAGGGCTATTTAGGAGTCGCGACAGAGTTCGTTAATTCGTTGGTAGAGTTCGTTACGGAGAACGACCTGGGTTTTATCCGCAAACCCCACCGCGGGTCTGTTCCATTTTTATATTCAGTTTCAGATACGCGAATTACTAAAAAACTTATTGGTTCATAAAATTTATGAAAATATAAAAGCTTTGGATATATATTCTCAAAGAAAATCTTCAACGTTACGCAGCAACTTCTTTCACTTCGTCGCCAATAAATGTTTATTCTCGACGAAGTACGCGCGATGCAACGTCTGTTTTCTCTGCAGTCAATGAACGGCGACAATCGAGCGTATCGATTCTTTTCTCTGTTCCAACGGTACGCCAGGTGGTTGGCGAGGAAATCGCTCGGCAGCACAGAAACTTGACGAGTGCAAGTGTGAGTGCACTTGACGCGAATAATTATCGAGCGACGTGTACAGAGCGTGGCTGGTCCCCGGAGGATTAATTATCTCATTCTGCTCGCTGGACACTGGCTGATTATGTTCGTCGATTTGACGATGAGCACGATTCGACGTTTGTAGCTTAACGATCTTATTATACCCACGCTTATTTAACTTCTGACTATTCTATTATTTACCTGTTTTAATGCTCAACACTTATTAACCGATTAATTTATTCTGCGATTCAAATCGATCTATCGGCTATCCTAAAACAACGGCGCAACGCTATCAATTTTCCATGATTCCTGCTGGACAAACATTTATTATCCATCAATTATTCTATCTCTCGTCGAACAAGCGTTTCTCCTTTATTATTGACTTTTCACGCTGTATGCCCTATTTATATTATAATTCGCCAGTTTCCCATTCACCCCTTTAACAGAATCATTTTTCACGCAGGCTTCATTGTTTCCTTTTCTTCCTCCACGACCGACTGACGCATGGTTCCGTCGAGCAGCCACATAAATTTCAATTTTAAATAGCCTGACGTTTCGCATGCCCGTAGGAAGGACGATCCTGTGTGGCGCAGGTAGCGGCTGAATGTGCTGGAAGGGATTACAGAAAAAAATAAAAAGAGAAAAAGAAAATAAATGAAAAGAGTAGAAAAAGGGACGGGGGGAGGCCGCGATTACGGTATCTGGTTTGATTAAAAGGCCATCCAGTGGAGGCGATATTGATTTTGGCCGATGCTTTTAAAGCGACTACGCGGGTCCGCGAATTAATGTAAAAGCGTGCACGACCAGACTAGGCACGGGGCTTGTGGGGGCTGGGTAGATTTTTCATGAAAATTAGCCGGCCGTCGATGTCATTTTCTCCCGCTCGCGAGAATTCAATTTCTGGAATCCGCCGCGTGATACGATTTTACCCGCGCCGACGGAGGTTCGATGCATCGCGATTCATTTTTAATTTGATCCGCGTTAAGCTGCTCTAGACGAACGAATTGGGCGGGGCGTGGTTGGAAATTGAAGCAAAATGTACTATCGTGTCGGAACGTTGCAGGTATGTAAACTCGTTCGGACGGGTCGACAAATGTACGAGAAACTTCGATTTACGCCGCGGCATTTAACTCAAACACCTTTCGCGTCTTCTTCTCGAAGGGTTAACAGGCCGCCCGTAGCCGTGACGCGAGTTCGCGAACGCAGAAGCGAGCCGCGGAGCGCGTTGATTTTTCGTGCTTCTCGGACGCGGCCACCGCGACGGGCATTAAAGGGGATGAAACGAGTCGCGTGACACAGATTTAGATAAAAGTGTCGTAGGCTCGCGTCCAGCCCCCCGAGGCTGGCTTAAGCAGGGAATTATAGAATTAGAATCGACGAGATCGCGATATCCCTTTATCGTGCGCCGCCACTGTCGCGCGGTTTTCGAGGGGACGATAGATCTTCTTTCTCCGTTCGTGGACGAGCGAAAAGGAGCGCCGCGGTTGAAAGGGGGAGAGGTGAGACCGGGCACAGAGGTGAGCAGAACGCACCAGAACGAGAAAAAAAAGGAAACGAATGGGGGGGGGGGGTGGTTCCGAGGAATAAATCCGCTCATGCTCGACGTACACGCGCCGACAGGAGCGATGCCCGCTAGTTCGTACGCCCGCGGGATTTCCATAATTTGAATTGTAAAAGTATTCGGCCGCCAATTGCAGCCCCCGAATTTATGCAGTCCACCCCCGGTTATCCGTCCGTGACGCCCCTTGAGGGAGACCTCACACGAGACCGAATATCGACGCGCGTCTCGCTCTTTCGTCTTTGGTTAGCGAGACTTGCGAATCGGCTGGGAGCCAGGTAGTTCGAGGAGTGTAGAAACGGGGCGAGGACATTTTTAATCATTCCCGAAGAACGCAGGACGGTGGGTAAGATTGCCGGCGATTCGACGCTTACGAAGAAAACGTCATCGAGGGACGCGATCTTCGCCGTGCCTCCATTCTCCGTTCGATTCTCGCGTGTGCCATCCCCTGGGACAGCGAGCGAGAAGTTTCGACGTTGAAAAATGCAAACTGCCTCGGCGACGGGGCGCGTACTCTCTCCGTTCCGCCCGAGGAATATTTGTCCCCGCTTTTTTGCTACAGGTTTGGGTTAGACTCGGTAAGAATCGAGATAGTGTGGGAAGTCGATGGACTGTTATCGTCGAAACCACGTTCCAACCCTAGCTGCCCTATGATTCGTCGAGAAAAGCCAAAAACGTGTTCTCCGTGTCTCGTTTTCTCGTAACATCCAGGAAGATATTGTAAACCTCATTGAACGCTGAGAGACATATCGAAATTGTCACTTACACGTATTAGCGCACACCACGCACTAATTTCCCCGATTGCTCGGTACGAATTAGTGATCTCCGCGAGATAAACCGGCACCCTTTGCCGCGACAATGGCGAACACTTATTATCTCGTCGGTGTATTAGTCGAAAAGGGGGAATTATTCGATTCGAGGAGAGTGTTCCGTGGAACAGGGAAGATAATTGCATTAACCAAGAGTTTATCGTCTGAAATTAGAGGACCGAACGAGGAAACTTCCTCGATTATCCGGGATATAAAAACGGACCCCCTTTCCTAACGATACCTTCCGTTCTATTTTACTTTCGTCCCATTTCCACATTTTCGTCCAGCTCGAACCTCTGCAACATTATTTCCCCGGAACACACGCCCGGAACGAAGTGGCTAATAGGTGAGCAACGCGAATCCGCGCGGTTTCTCTTGTCCCTTCCGTTCGAACTGACACGGCCAGAGAAAACGCGCTGTCTTACATACCATCGAGGAGGCGCATCCGCGTCGCCGAGCAAAAAGCAACGGCGGATAAGCTCGACAACTTAGCTGCTAAGCCCTTCTTCCTCGGGATTATCAGCTCAACCTCGACTCCTCTCCCCGTATGTACGAATCCGTCGGCGCTACCCTCGTTTTATTTCCCGCGGACAATACCTAACCGCCCCGTCCTCGTTTCGTCCTCGTCTGTCACGTTTGTTCGGGGCCCGCTGTGCTTTTCCGTTTCGCTTCCTCGGCGCGCGTGTGCTAGTTGTCTGGCATCCCCGAAGTCTGCAGTGACAGACAGCGCCGAGGGGATGACGCTCGACGGCCGGATGGATACCAGGAACGTACAGCAACTCGGTCGATCCCACGTGGAAAGATCGGATCATGGTGTGGAACGATTTCTTCGTTAAAAAGTTTCGTTCGCGTACGGACGCGTCGAATCTCTAATGTCTGCGACACGTTTCCGCCTCGAGAAGGAACCGGATGAAATACGGAGAGGAGAATTGAGGTTCGCCCCCCGGCGAAGTGAATCGAACGTCGATGGTGGAAAAATGGTACGGCGAAGTGTCGCTTCTTCGGTGTTATTTTTTTTATCGGTTGGTTTTGTAGGTCATTGTCGGATATATTAGGTTGATGATCTGTTGATGAGCTTACGGTAACCTGCTTTTTACGGCACTGTCTGCGTATATCGAGGGTTCGCCCTGGCCACCCTAATTCTGCGGATACGAAACCGTGGAGGGACATCAGGCTGTGACACCGGAGGGACGGAGACACCGTGACATTCGCCGTAGAATCTTGATTAAATAAACATGAAGAAAACCGTTCGTCACGAGGACGAAGGGGGGACGACGTAGCGACCCACTGACACGAAAGAATCACTACGGACTTCGTTTCTAGGGGAGGGGGATCATCGGAGGATGTGGGTGTCATTAGGTGCAGGCCGTGATGGGAATTGAGTGACAATTACGGTGCAGTTCGACGGGCGATGTAGAATTTGGTATGCGTATTGGATTACCCGCAGCGATAATGGGGCGTAGAAATTTATTCACGTAATTACAGTCGGGGAGAAAGTGTGTCGCAAAGAAATATACCTCGCTTCGATCTTTGCGAAAAGTATTTTCCATTGAAACGTACGCGACAATGATACAAGACTGCGCTTCGAATTGCTGGTCTCCGTTTGCCAACATCGAGTTAGCCACCCTTAAACGGTCCGTCTTACAATTAGTTCCAGCCGTTAATCAATGTAATTGTCAATGCTTTAGGGAACGTGGAATTAACGCACAAGTTATTCCACGAAAGTTCCGCAAATGTAGTTGCGCCAGTCTCCATCCCCGTGTAATTTTCGATCTCCATATCTGATCGTGGAATTAACGAAGTTGGAAAGCGGATTTCCGCTCCGCGCGGCCGTCTATCCTCGCTTAGTCACGTTTCGCCGAAAGTTAATTCGAACATCGATACGCGCCGCGCCGGCTAGACTATTCATGAAACGAAAGTAGCGATCACGAAGCTCGCCTCATTGATTCCGCGACGGGGACTGTACGTATCTGGAGAAAAGAGTCCACGGTGTCGTATCGTCTTATCGAGATGATTTAGAGGTGGATACGGTGTATATCGCGCGGAAGAAATGCATCACGGACCGTGCAAGTACGTTCCTCTAGATTTATGAGGATTTTCGAGGATCGTTTCTAGCCGGGGCTTTCTTAGAACTCGTCGTGAATTCGCGGCCCTATTCCATTCTCCCGTTCGCGACCTGGGCATCGATTCAGCGGAGATTTGTTATAAATTAAGTTCAATTTATTTCAATGTTCAACAAATAGATTCTAGCTTCAATCGTTTCAAAACTATTACTACGTTTGGCTATTAACATTCCCAGCGTCTTCCCCGCGAGCGTACGTATTTTCGCGACTCATCTCCAAAGCATTCCCACGCGAGTTTCGAATAAAACGCGAACCGCTATAACACCGTTACCCGTGTTATATCGGTAAGCTATGACCGCGCCCTCGCAGAGAGGGTGCAGACGAAGAAGAAGGAGAAGAGGACGATGAAACACAGGGAGAAAGAGATGCGGAGCTTAGAGCGTCGCGTGGATAGGGAGATAGGGGAACGAGGAGAGGCAGAAAACCGGCATAAATCACAATTATAATCAACGTGCACGAAAGTTACACCAGGTTCGCCCCCTTTGGCCCCGCGACTCGTTGCTGCCGGCGTCGCATGAAAATTTATCGTCCAACTTCGGTTTCCTTCAAGGTCGGTGTCCCTAGCCGCTTTGCATACGTCGCTTCTTCCCTGGTTTTTCGCGAGTTTTCCTTAGAAAAGAGTGGTGCGCCCATTTGCGTCACGCTGCCTGGTGTTCTTCACGCCGGAAATACAGCGGGACAAAAACCGGAATAAAAAGGAGGCTATTCCGCGGGCTCGCCGAGCGTTTCTTTTTCCGCGTTAACTGGAGGTTCTCCCAACTCGGGAATCGCAGGATAAAACCAGGAAGAAGCATCGTACGAGAAATATTATACACTCGGCAAGAAAATTTCAGTTCGCCGAATGTTAGGTGAAAAATTGCTGATCCCTGAACCGTTGTGACTTTGCGAAGAAAAATCGTAGGACAGTCTGGTCGGGCTCAATTTAACGGCTGAATCCTCTACTTCGGCTCCCCTGAAATGGATTTTTCGGGATAAAATTTATACTAGAAGTCGGGGCAGATAATTGACGGTGCCTTCCACCTGCGAAAATTGATCAAAATCGAACGTCTCTGAAGAAGTACAGAAAATTTATTCGGGAAAATTCAATTATGGATCGCGAAAGCAGAGGAATCGCCCTTTAAATTGAGCCAAGCTAGACCGGTGTACGATTTTTCTTCACGAAGTTACAACGATCCGAACATCAACAGTTTCTCTACAAATATTGAACCATCTTCATTTTAGTCGGCGGATGTATTTTATAATTATCGCAACTTTTTCTGTACACATATAGGACAATCGCCATTGTACCCTTTCTTCGTCGTTAATTCATGCTAAATGCCTTAACCGATAACAGCTTAATAACGGTCCATCCGCGATCATTGTCGAATATCTATTTCGCGAGAGGCTGGCAGAGCGGCGGAAAATCCATTATCGGTTCCGTATCCGTGGCGGTAACAATGTCGCTGAAGAAAAAAGTTATTAATAGTTAGAAGCTGACAGGCCGTGTCGGCCTTTTACGATCGAACAAAAGTTCTTCCTCGGTGAGGGGGCAGAAGGGAAGTGCGCCCCGGTCGTTAAGGAAGAATTTCCGGTCCCCGTTATTCGGGATCCTGCGTGCCTCGCGAAAACGTCACGACGATGACGCCGACGTCCACGTCGGAAGAAGGGCGAGAGAGCAGAGGACGGGAAATCGCGGAACGACGAATGAGTCACGGGGTGCAGGGTGCCCGTGGATCGAAGAGGTTTCCCCGTGTCGATAATCGGGTGAACGCGAAGGAACCTCCGTCGTTACAAAGTGCTTCTTGCCACTGAACGGGTATCGAATTGCGCGTCGAATCGAATCAATCCGGGGGCATCGTAATTCAGAGTGCAGGCACGAAGGGGCTGACCAACGAGAGACGCGTGCAAAGTGGTCGGGGACGGCTCGAAATCTAGTTTCTTCGTTACGAAGGAAGCCGAGCGCCCATGGGATGTAGTGATTCACCTTGTGCCGTCTCGACGGGGAACGCCCGGCGAAAATGTGTAAATTAGACGATCGTGAATTCGTTCGGTCCGAATTCGGTACAGCCGATGGCAATTGCGATTCGAGGAAGAAGACGACGAGCAGCGGGAGGCAATTAAACCGATGACAAATCACAAATTAATCAACGGCAATTAGCCCGGGCCACGGTACAATCGTCGTCGGTAAATTTAATTTCAGGCCAGACTACTTGTTACGCTGCTTAACGATGTAACAAGTTCCGTGGAATTAATTCGCCGGTTGCTCGGCCGAGCTCCGCCACCGGGATACCATGCTCGCCGCTTTGACGATTTCTCATGGCGGAGGCTGCGAATGTACCTGAGGTAATTCACGCGGAATCAATTACCGCAGTCTCGTCCCGTAACGGATGACCAACCACCCTCGAACCACGACGGGGCAAGACGAATGATAATCGTTTTTCACTAGATTCCCGGAAGTTTGCATCGACTCCCTTCCCGTCCTCCCCCCGTCACAATTTCTCTCTGTCTTACTTTCGCTGATATTCCATGCACCCCAGCGTCGTCGTCATCGTCGTTGTCGTCGTCGTGGTATGCACGGTGTTCCGCCGCGACGTAATTTCTCGTCACGTCGATGCCAGGAAGCAGAGATGAATTATTCCGTAGGTAATGGCGAACAATTGAAATACCCTTAGCTGCGTCGCCGGGGGCGGTCTAAGTTCTCTGGAGGGCCCCTGAAAAATTAACATTATTCCACCCTGTGTACGCGGGGAGGGGGAAGCAATCGGCAGAGCGAGACAGCGAGCGAAGAGTCAATGGGTGGAGGCGTACACGCGGGGCGCTTAATGTTGCGATGATTTGAAATCGATAACGAGGTCCGGCCAGCCGTGCACACAGAAGTTACGCCGAAGTGAATCTCTCCCTCTCGCGTTGGCGATGGCGAAGAGCAAAAGTCGAATTGCATTATCGTCGAGCGGAAACATCGTATACCGGCTCTACAAAGAGTCAACTTGCCCTCGAACGAACTGGGATAGAAGCAGCGTACCCGGGCAATAGAAAGTGAAAACGAGCAAAAAGGGTTGAGAAGGAGGATAAGAAGGAGGTGAAGAAGAAGAGGAAGAAGATGAAGAAGAAGAAGAAGAAGAAGAAGTAGAAGACGGTTGTAGGAAGAGGAGACGCATAGATACGAGCCGATAGGTAGGAGCTACCTAGCCTGGGCTCCGTTTTACTGGATCTTCCTGTCGGTAATCAAAGATTTATATCTGCCAGGAGCTGCACGGGATGCCGTGGCGAAGTTAGAGAAGGCGCACGATCGACGATAGAGGTGGCTGATGTTCGCTACCGAGTTCCGTTCCAAGTCGACTGACATGCGGTCCACGATCGCTAGATACCGCGGTCGTCTATGCAAACCGAATAGTAGAATGAATTAATGCCTATGGCCGCGATACGATATGCTGCCTTTATGTTAATAGCTGGTGCGTCCGCGACGTCGACGTGCACTCGCGAGGTAACACTGATGGATGTCTCGCGGTTGCGGCCAAGATAAGTCGCCCTGCCATTGGCGTAACGATTTCGATGGTACCCGCGATAAGGAGTTAGCCGGTCGCGGGCGCGAGCGAGCGTTCACCAGAAAGGATGGAGAGAAGGAGATCGGTGTGGCGGAGAAACGTGGCGCGATGGCCGTAAATAGAAATTCGTTCGCATTTATTTTCCGAGGGGGAAATATATCTCGCTGTCCGGCGATAGGCAGCAATTTCGAATAATTTGGACAGCTCTTATCGCGCCGATAACTCATGGATCGGGACCGTTTTAGAGCGAAAGCTGTGCCCAACGTAAGCGTCCGTCCACGCTGGATGGATATCCGATCGGAGGAGCATCCGTTCGCTGGATTTCGAGGAATTTTTCGTGCGGAACCCGCAGCGTTCTTCGCTCCGCACTGCTGCCGCTGTCGCTGCTTTCGGAATTCACACTTATCGCGACGAACGGGACGACCAACTCGTCCGGCCGGACATTAGCATACTTAATGGGCCTTTGTTTGGTCAAGTTGAACTACGAATGTTGCGAGCGACACGGTTCGTTAACTTGACCGAATCAAATTACATGAATTTACTGTCCCAACGCCTCCGTGGTATTTCATCGTGGATCTATAGGCACGTGCACGGAGTTAGTTCGCCCGGGCAAGCACTTGCCTTGGTCCGGCTGAATCAATTCCGGCAGGACCTTTGCTCTCTTCCTCGCGCCCGTGCGTTCGTTAAAGCTCAACGACCGCGTTTAGCTGGAATAATAATTCGGGGCAAACTTGGAAACTTCCATTTGCACTTTCGTAACGCCTGCTGCCACGGCAATGTCGGTCTCGCGCCGACAGTATTTAATTCGCTTTACCTCGTGCCTCGTCACCTTTCGCGGGGACCGCTATTGAATCTCGCCGCTCGGCTAATAGTCGAATCTCGCGCCGTTCCTCTAACGAACTCGCTAACGACGAACGTTTTGGTAGTTTCTGGCGAACTTCGGCTGCATTCGTTCCGCCCTCGAAACACGGGGAGCAAGTGTTAAGTAGTTCGCACAAAGTAAAGAGGCACGGCGGATGTTAGGCTACCGAGTTTCGTACGGTGGAATAGCGCGATGGATCGGCAGACCTTTATGCGATAGTTATCAAATGAGTAATAAACAGTAATATTAATAACGATAAAAAGAAAATAAGGTTGAACAATATCTCATCCGCGAATTGCTCACGGGCTGACCAATTCGAGTACAAAGCGCGAGCTTAGCTGGCGATTAAACGACGCCTTAAAAATTCCACTTTAATGAACGTGTAGCCTGTAAAATCGCAAGGAGACGCGAGATAAAGTGTCGGTCGTGCCGCGATAAGGGCATCGAGCATCGATGGTAACGCGAGGCAGTAATTTGCTAGATAGTTCCCTCGCTTCCGGCCAGGATTAAATCACCAATTAGTACTAATGTTACATAGAGGCTGGTGTAGGCAAAGCGGCGTTGCCTGACAGAAGCGTTGCCGGCCAAGTCACCGATGAGTCATTGTCATTAGGCGAACTGTGGCTGGAAATTGTTCACGTCGGCAAGGGTTGACGTTAACGGATCGTTCGGCGTGTAAACGAGAGACACCGTGTAGTCCGCGGTGCGCGATTCGTCATTGTAATAATTTCGCCGATCTCTTACCCCCTGGAACCTCGAACGGAAAGGGATGGACGATGAATCTCGTGAATTCAACTCGGGCCTCGGTCGAAGAAGTTTAACGGTGCCGGCTCGGGCCTGCTGTCCTTGTTCCCCTGGCCCTCTGGTCGTTTTATAGCTTCATTAGGAGCAAGGGTTCCCGTTTAATAATTCATCAAGGCCGCAACCGTGCCGCCGCCGCTCTCGATCCCTACACTCTCGGAGTAACAGGCTACATCTTGCGCTCGTCGAATATTTCTGGCTTGTTTGAGGAAGGAAATTTGCTTCGCGTTCGTCTCGGGGAACAATGGACCGGGAGGCTGCCTGCTTTTTTCTTATTTCGGGATCCTGTTAAGCCGACTTTCGAATCGAAGAAAAAACAGAATCAAGGGAGCTGGTTGGAAATTATTGCGTGGCGGTTCTTTCATACTCGCGGACGATTTCGCGCGAGAAATGTATTCTAACCTCGCGGAGATCGTACTGTTTAATCTTCCGTTTCAATGCAACGGAATTGTATCACGCGGCGGTAGCGGAGGCAAGGATTAAGAAGCGAGCTAGCTCGCTTGTTCAACCGGCGAACAGTATTCAATGGGGCGCTGATTTTAATTTAACACTGATGTCTTCGAGCCATACACGCGCGACGTTAAATCAGGGGAAACGCTTCCCCGGTCGGCCCCGGCTCGCTTTGTTCTCCCTTATAAATAATTGTTACACAGCATTGTTAGCCTCGCCATGGCAAGACGAATTTCGCGATTGTTAAGGCCCGTGTTATTATGACGTTGAACACGCTGACCATAAACGAATGTGATACGATAAACTACAAATGTCTCGGACAAGAAAAAGGTGGAGGGAGGGCAACATCTTTTGACTCGCGTTTTGCTCAAAGGCACGCTCGTGCAACAATGACGAGGAAGAGACTGGTGAACCGTTTGGAATGTTTGCGGTATATTGTACAAATTTTTTTTATACAAAAATTTTATGCCCTCCGGATGTAATTGTTCTGGCAATGTTTTATAACACGAAGATCACGATGGATTTACGAAACCACTTGTTTCGACGTTCCAATAGGAATTCTTCGCTTGGATGATTCAAGCGCCAGCAGTTCCTCTTGGAATGGGAACGTGATTCGGTTTTCCGAAGCTCGAACATCGAATTGATACCGAAATTCGCGCGAAACGAAAGAAAGAGCAACATCGCGACGTTTGCTGTGTATTCCGGCTGGTTTCGAGTGTATAAGTACAAATCCAATTTCTACGACTCGTCGACGTGCTCGATGGCTCGAGAGATGAAGATACACGGAGACGGTCGAGGCTCGAGTACCCACGCATTCCTACAAGGTGTACACAATCGTCGTTTAAGAAAATTTCTGGGTGCATACCATTCCAAAATACACTTCCTCGGAAAATTGAAGGGTCGCTAAATATTGATCGAGTAGTTGTCGATTTTTGAATTTGCTGTAACTTTGTGAAAAGAAATCGTACAGCAGTCTACCTTAGCTTAATTCAAAGAGCAAAGCCTCTATTTTCGCGCCTCTAAATTGGATTTCTCGGAAAAAATTTTAAATTAGACGTCGGGGCTAGAGAACCGCAGTCGCCTTTCTCTGCCGAAAATCGATCGAAATCAAACGTTTCTACGAAGTTAACAATATTTCGTTTCAGGGCTCGAATCACCGTGGATTTGCAGATTGAAGTTTCCATTAAGCTGATTTTAGTGGCAACAAAAATTTGTCAATCTCGACCCAAGTTATTTTAAATTTCTATTCCTCTCACATAATGTGCTATATTACATCTTGCCTACCCTTTCACAAAAAATGCTACAGCAGTCAATCAAACGTTTCGAGAAACATTCAGCTCACCCCGTAGATACTGTGAAACGATTCAGATCCACCCCACGATGACCATGCCCATTGAACCACCAAAGTCGCGGCGATTTCTCTCGATTCAACGTGGATATCGCGTGCACGACAAAGGAAGGTCGTCCCGTGGGCGATCCTCTACCATCGAGTCCACGGTCGTCATCCAGGATTTTCGTCTAGTGGTATTCGCGGTTTATTGCGAACGGGCCGCGCGTAAAGTATCAATTCTGATCTCCGTACGACGTGTTTATGGCATCTCCGGGTTAACTTTATGCCTTTCTTACGAACTTTACGAGGCGTCTTAGTGTGCACTCGTGCACACAGAACGGGTGCTCCGTATCGTCGCGGCGGCCGGCAAAAAGAACGACTGCAAGGAAAGAGGAGACGAGTTTCCCAGCGTGCTCCCCGGTTCGTACGGCGGTGCCTCGCGGCACACGAATCGTCCGGACTGCGGGTACAATCGCGTGCGTTCGGCGCACTCGAAATTCTGACGCGATTCAGATTACGCGCTGCTGTTGCGGGACTGTTCATCGCGAGACAATGGATTCGCTGGATCGAATGGAATCTGACTGCGCGGAAGACAGATAGCATTGTCGCGGGCAATGCCGGAGACTTTCTGCGGTGCCGCGTTTATCGCGGAATTTATTCCGGCACGGCTATTGAGCCACGCAGACCGTGGCCGGCGAGTGCCAGGGTTGAGAACCGTGCGCGTGCACCGAAAACACGCGGGGAACGCACAATGCCCGGAAAGCCACGTGTCGCCGCGGCTTTTCTTTTCACCGGCGAATCGATCGGACTTTTCAACCGGTGTTCATGCGCGCACGGTTTTTCGGCGGACGCGTGGTACGCGCGTCGCGGGGGAATTGGAAGCACTTTGACTCGAAATAATTGGCGAACAATGTGCGGTACGATGAACGGGGAAACGGAAGAATTGGTTGAAACGAGGGACAGCGCGGCGAACGGTAAATCGGATTCTATATTCTCCTTGCTTCGATACGAACGCTCTGGGTGTTTATATCGTTGTCCCCGGAATCGCATCTCGAACACCTGTCTGCATTTTCACCTCGCCGCCTCTCTCGGGTCTCGTCGTCCTTCGAGGGGTGATTAACGCCGTAACGCGGCGGTTCGAGGCGTCCGCTCGAAGCTATGTGCGCTCACGAATATTCCCCAGGAGGGCAAGGAATACGGGGAACAGCACGGAGAAGTAGACAGGCATAGATCGAGTCTCGCAGCGCGTATGCACACTCACCCTGTATCGGTCATAATTGAGTTAGCCGCGTGACACGTCGTTGGTGCTATCCCGACCGCTTCCGCTGCCCGTTTCGAGGCGGTATCTGTGCGCGCAGGGTGGCGCTGCGACGCCTGGGTATGCACGGGGGATGATTTCCATGGGGAGGGGGGTGGTTTGATGATCACGACGAAGTTGGTCGGCCGGTGGAACTGGTTGCGCCGAGGTCGGTCGCGTCGATAAAACGCAAACATTTAATTAAAAGATAATCAACCGGATTGCCTGGTAGCCGCTAATGTTGCAGAACGGCAGATAGGACGAAACAATCGGTTCTTTATGCATATGAGCCGCTGGTTGGCTGGTTCGGCCGCGCACACCGCCTATGCGATTTAATTTTACACGAATATAAATTCGTATCGCGCCGCCTGATACGCCACCTCTGTCCGCCGTCCTGTTTCGCGTCGTCCCCACGGTCCATCGGCTTCGACGGAATTTGTTCTGACGCGCGAGAGAGATGTAGCCATGACTGCCGGCGACGCTTTGCTGACGCTGGTATTTCACGGGGGTGGGTCGGTTAAACTGGCGACAGATATCGGTTCGATTTCGCAGTGGAATCGTCCGTCGGACGCACCGATTCTTCCCTGAATTAGAAATGATATCCCGAGGAATATTCGGTACGAACTTAATATTTGAAGAATATAAATGGTTCGCTTTATTTTCTTTTCGCAATCGATAATTTCGATTGAACGAGAAGCGGTGCGACGAGCCGATGTGTCTTTCAGCGGGGCATGCGATATCAGCGGGAAGAACTCGGTGGAAACAAAGAAGCAAGAAAGAGGGGCGAAAGGGGTTGAAACGGGAGGATGAGGCGAGGCCGTTCTCGGGTATTAAGCTCGCGGTCACGTACGCCATTACCGAAGCTAATGCAAAGCTGCCAGTCGTTTTATGCCATCTGTAACCGGATCTCTCTTCGACGACGAGGCGCTACTTTAGCCCGTCCGCCCCCCCCCCCACATCGACGACCGGCATGCCGATCGATTCGACGTGGCTTCGATTAAAGACCTCCCTTTTCTTCTTTCCTCTCTTTTTCCAACAATTGATTCGCCCAACGGTTCGCTCTCCTTCGTCGGCCGGGAAGAAAAGTGTCCCGAGATTTTTTTTCTCCCCCATGGTTTTCTCGAGCTGACAGCCTCCCCTTCGATACCGCCTTTGGTTCCCGCGAGTCAGTATTCAGCAGGCACAATCGCATTCTCACATTCAGCGTGATAAAGCCCGTGGTTTATGGATAAAATTCCTTCCCGTGGGTTCGCGACCCGGTGCAGAGTTTCGGGCGGCACGTACGAGTCTTATTAACTTTGCCACCCCCCCCCCCCCCCCAATCCCCCCAGTCGATCGTCTATTCAAACAAACTGCTCTCTTATCAATATCGGTTTCGTTCCTTTTACTCAACGTTGCTCTCGGAGCCTTTCCTCTGTGCACACAACTCTCCCGATACCATTTATACATAGGTAAACATTCCTCTTCTCTCGCCGAGAACGAACGAAACCGTTCGACAGGATTTAAACGAAAAAAAAAAAAATCTCTCGTCCCGTTACACAATTCGACGATGTATTTACCCGCGTGACCGGGTGACGAACGCCTTCGGCCAACGACTCGAGCCTCCCGGCGAGTCCGCTGGAAGTCACAAAAGCTGTCCGGCCGCCCGGTCGACTTGCCGAAGTCCAAGCTACGCGCACCCTTAGATATAGACGATGCAGTCGACCAGCCAGCACAATGGCGACAAGCGGCCTCGATTCCGTAGGCATGATTGTGCCCGGATCAAAGAGTGACGTTCGTCCACCCTCGTGAAAAGGCCTGGCCATTGAATAACCCATGGCTGTTGCGTACACGCGCAAGCCTGCGAACAACGTATACCTATACAGTGCACGCCGTGCGGCCATTGATCGTACGATTGGAGAAGAATCGCGGCACCGGCAACGATCGTGGCTGCTTGGTGAACGCGTTCCCAAAGATCTCCGGTTACACGCATGCGGGCCGACGAGTTGGAGGAACGGAAAGACACGCGGGGCAGCCCGTCCATTGACAATAACGAATGCTAATGGACGGGACGAGTTAATTTACCTTTTATTAATTGATTGCCCTTTGGTGGCCGCGCGCGAGTCGACGCTGCTCGTCAGAACGAAACCGCCGGCGACGAGGCAGATGGGCGAAGCGGAAGAATTAAACGTAGAACAAGCGGAGGAAGGTATTGCGAATGGGGGAGAGCTACTTTTCGCGGAGTTTACTGTGGACAGGTCAATAAACCCCTTTCGTCTATCGGCAGGTCAAGAGAGAGAGAGAGAGATATATATAGAGAGAGAGACAGCCAAAGAGACGTGCACAGTGAGAGAGGGAGGGTCCTCTTAAAACGTCGAAATTAAATTCCACCGGCGAAGGGACGCTCACCGGTTTTAAGGTCCACCCTTATAGCAGTGGCTGCTCCCGCCGTGTTCCGCGTTACTTATTTCCCACAATTCTCAGTCTGCCCTTATTTTCTACCGCCCGTCTCACCCCGCCCGTTCCACTCTTTCTTTCTTTACCTCTTAAACGAGGGGCGGTTCCGGCAACGACTTCGCTTTTCCACTCCCCCCGTCGGCGAGGAAAAATATATGTGCGACCGAGAATGGGCCATGCTTTTCGCTTCTTTCCTTCGGCAAGCTGTGCGGAGCTTTCCATTAAGTGGCCGAAATAACGCGCTCCCCTGCGAGGGTGTTCGTTCACCGCTCGTACGTGTGCGTCGCACATGCTCGCCCGCGCGCCGGAAGTGGTAGTACTTTACCAGGATTCTTCGTACGTTCCTCCGCAGCGGCGTTCAGCCATCGTTTCAGCGGATCGCAGCTGCCACGCTCGCGGATCCACGCCGCGAGACGCTACCCTCGATCCTTTCTGTATCGACGGCGGCGAACAATCGCCGGCGAGATCGAGGATCCTCTTCGAAGAGGTTCCTCGCCAAGCCATTGGTCCCTTCGATCCCCGGCAAAAGCATCCGCACATCCGCGAAGGTAAATAGATGCTGGAAATTCAATAATCAGACTCGTCCGCTCGCCGTCTTCGTTATTTTTAATGAGCGAGTACTTAGGCGCGACGGAAACGCGAGATGAATCCTTCCGGACGTCTCCTGATGGACGGAATATGATCTTGGATTTACCGGTCTCTCCTCGCCTTTGTACCTGGATATTTCTTATCTCAAGGATTATCGAGGGCCCGCGAAAGTCCTTTAGACCCGGGGGGGGGGGGGGTAACACAGCTACGAGGAGCCTGTAATCCGTTTATATTCCACGACCCGGTTTAAGTGCTGCTTTCACGCAAGCAATTTGTCGCGACTGTTTTCTGCAGAGGATGAAAAATCTGCCGGCAATGAAGGAAGTTCGGATGGTGAAATTATAAGGAGGCTCGCGTGGAGTGGATAAGGGTAGGAAGGATATTAATATAAATTCGGAACGGAGGGGCAGCGTATCTTATCTGCTGCGCGATGAACGCTTCTCAGCTCGGACGCTCTTAATTGTTAACCCACCCCCATTGTGAATCGGAATAAGTAGGAGGAATTATTATTCACGGTTGCACGACAATTTAGAGCACTTCAGACTTTAGATGCGTCGCGTCTGTGGGGCCGTTTGACGAACGGAAAATCGAGCATCGTCTATTCGTCGGGTAGAGATAACGAGCGGTATAAATATATTGTTTCGTCTCGGTAAAAGTTGAGAAAGGCTCTCTCTCTCTCTCTCTCTCTCTCTCTCTCTCTCTCTCTCTCTCTTTCTCGAAAGGAACGATCAGAGGGACAATGGGGGTGGGATATCGACGAGTGCACCGAAGTGGCACTGACAATAAAGAGTGGCAGCCTCTAATAAACAGTCGCTGAAGGCGAATCGTTATTCACTGCTTCCCCATTGATAATGGGCTGCTCCGCTTCGATCCTATTAATTATCAACAATCGACGGTTTTACGATATTTCGCAGCCGTTTGTCAGAATATTCTTCTGCCCGCGTATGAGAACCGGACGTACCGGTTCGTTCGAGCATGAACGCGAGATCGATCGCGAGGCATACGTGCGTCGTTGCGGGGCCTTTTTCAGAATACGCCTTCGACTTAATTAACTTTCTTCTGCTGCGTGTTCGTCCAAGGGAGGACGAAAAAAAAAAGCAAAACGAAGAAACCAGCGCGAAAAGGAGATTTCGTTCGTGCCCGTGTTTATTCTGCATTTTCCTACGGCCATAAACATTTCCACGGTGATCGAGAGACGCGGTATAAATCGAGGGATTTCGTCTTTTTACAGGCACTTCGAGGCAACACCGTGGAACCGTATATCTCTCATGGGCCTCTCCTTTGCCATCTATGCGCTACACTTTATTACCTTGAACGAGATCGAGTACAAATTACTCGCGGAACTTGAATCGCTGCGAGACCCGCGCGTTCGCTTCCTGTCACTTGAAACAGTCCGACGTTCGCGTTCAATTAAATCTGGATCGCGGTATCGGAAATATGGAATTTAGGAGGCGCACTGCGGTATCGAGGTTCCGCCGGGAGTATCTTTCAAATTGATTTTCAAACCGGTATCAAATAGCGCAGCGGCTACCAATCGTCCGTAACGGCACCGAAAATTATTCTTATTTCCGCGGTTCGGAACAATGTTGCGAAGACGGGCACGCAGGGCGGGTTCGTCGTGCAGAATTTACGATACCCCGTTCCGAGGAAGCGAACAGGATGAGCGGATGCGTTCGAGCGTAGTGAGACCGATAGCATCGTGCCCCATCGCCGTGCGGTGGTTTTTCAAGAGGACAGTGTCTGTCTCGTGGTCGCGCCAGACTTTGAGGCTTCCTTGGTCTGCTCTATCGGTCCATTACCAGCTTGGAGCGTTGCGCGTCCTCGCAAATCACCGAAGTGGCTGGTCGCGTTTGTCGCAGCGATTTCTTGTTTCGCTGGGATCCGCCAGATCAAGCCGGCTCGAATGGCAAGGTTGGACAACTGGCAACGCAGGTTTTGCTCGCTTCCAAACGTGTTCCATATTGTTGTTACTTATGAGGTATGCAGACAGAGAGATTCTGCTGGATCGTTTCGCTTAGCTACGAACACGGACGGTCATCTCAGGAAAACGATCGAAAAACATGAGAGCAGGATATCATTTCCTTGAAATGCTTCTCCGAGGGCGAATCGGCTGACTTATGGATACTTCAGGGTAGTCGAAATTGCAAGTGAAATTGAACTGTGAACGGTCGATGGGGGAAGATAGCGCGACTGTTTCTCGCTCTATGGTTACTGCGATTTGGCAGAGGGGTGGAAAGAAGATTATACGCCGCGGATAGGCAAGTACTGGCGAATCGTGTCCCGCTGTTGTTCCATCGGGGAAGACAATAGGAATCTTCTCGAGGATGGGTTCCGGCGCGAGACCCTTATTCGTTACTCGACATAGAATATCGAAACTCTATTATCCACGCCCCGTTCGCCGTTACGAAACTTCATATGTACGTCTCAATCGTCCATCAACTTCCACCAGCAACGATAAACACGGCTAACGGTATACGAATGATTAGTTTCACCCTGTTTTCGTGTCTGAAGCCCACTCGTCTCGCGCCCGTGAAACACCGCACAATTCCCCTCGACTCGACGAACAGACCGTGGCGAAGTTCAGGTAGTGCCTACGCACGAAATGGGGGGTCGACAGAAGTTCTGTTCAAAAGAATGATTCGTTCGACGCAACGGTAATCTATGTAAACTCGCGAGTGATGACTATCTTTATACGCTAGGCGCCCGTTCCACGGTGTGTTCTCCCTTCTGTTCCTCGAAACCATAGATCAGCGGCCGGAGTCTCCCTTACTCCGCGCAGGTATATTATCCGCGTAGCGCTAAAAATACCGAAAGCCTGAAAACGGGCGTTAAGATAGCGCTGGGCGTAACCAAGTCTGAGGGTCTGCGGGCGAACCGCGCGCTTAAAGAAGGGTTACGGGCAAAGTAATGGCCCGTGCACACCACGGCCAATGGAACAGACAGCGGAGAACGGCGAGGGTGGTGTCGAGCAGGCCTTTTTCCTTCGTTGCACGCGGTGACGATGGACTACCTAGACGATCGTCTAGGCCTAAGAAATGGAAAATCAATATCTTACCGTCGCACCCCCTGCGAGGTTACGCTGATCCTCTTGATGTTGTGCGTCATTTCTGCTGCGAGGAGGATCCCGTGCGGGGGGTGTTCCTTGAAGAGAGAACGATAGCCTGACAGTCGAAGAGAAATGAACCGTGGATTTTTTTGTTTTGCAGGAATATTTTCATGGGAATATATTGCAGTTTATATTGTCATTATTATTATTACTACATAAGATAATCGTAAGCGTACCGAATGGTAGCGCGCATTTTCTACACACCTCTTTATTTCCCGTGATATCCGAACCTATATCACTTCTTGGGCGTTATTCAAAAATATGAGGTTGAACGATGCCGAGAATCTACGCCAAGGGGTCCAACAAGTATGTATAGGAAAGAGTGTCGGAGCTCGGGCGCCGAGCCAGAACCGTTTCCATAATTCGATTGAGATGCTCTATTTCTCTGTCTCTCTCTCCCTGTCCGTCGTGGTAGCGTAAGAGGTCGGCCGATAGGCCGGGGACGGTATTGGTTGCCTGATAGAAAACTTCTGGTCGACTCGATTCCAATCGTTTCCGTGCGAATCAACTATTAATTCCATCTTTCAGCGGGGTCCGTTCGATTGCGATCCTCCTCCTCCTCCTCCTCTGCCCCCCCCCGTACCCCTCGGCCACGAAGGAGTAACTTTTCCGATAATGAGTTCTTTAGAAAATATTCTATCGGAGTCGGCCCGGCCCGCGGGAATAATTCAGAGATGTCTGGAAAAATATTTTCGCGATCGAGAACCTCTCCCCTTGGAAGAATTCGTCTTCCTTTATTATTCCCCGTGGCTTTTCTTTCCTGAAATTGTACCCCCACCCCTTGCACGGTTTCACTCGTTGTCGCGCTACTTTGAATCGCGACGATAACAGCCAGCCTGTTTTCCCGTTCGCCCCCGTGGATGCGACGAAATGGCGTCTACCGGGTTCCCTCGACAATGGAGAACACTATCGACAGCGTCTACGGGGAACACGGGCTGAAGGAATCATTTTTTTTGCGGCGGGCCTCGCCGTAGGGTGGATCCTTTAAGGCCAAAAAAGGAATCGACAAGGCATGGTTTCGCGTGCGGCGCACAGAAACGGGGCTTCCATTCCCGACAGTGAGTCGTTGTTTCGAGAGTGGACCAGAGCACAAAAGGGTCGGATAATATTTCGTTGCCACGACAGAAATTGGATTAATATTATTCGTCTATCGAACAATTCGTGATAAGTTCGACGTTTTTCTTCAGTGCTTTATTATTAAAAACAAAGTCGCCGATGAATCACGCTAAACAAAATTTGTCCACGCTTCTCCCGAAAGGAACCGTTCGTCCCCGAACACAGAGAAGGTGGAAAGAATGTATACGGATTGAACAATAATCGTGAAAATTGTCGGGCCGCTGGTAGAAATCGTGTAAACAAAAGGAAGAAGGTAAACAGTCGCGTCTATTTGCGAATCGAATCCGTTCGACGCGGACCTCTCGAAGGGGTGGCGTGAAAATGAAGCAGCGGGTTAGGGCGGAACATTCCAGTCGCTATCTTTTCTAATAACGAATGATAATGTATGCGAAGGGGCCGTCCGGAAGCAAACGGGCCGCCAAGTGGCATCTCGATTGTGCCCTCCTCGTCGTCGTTTCCGCGGATGTTTCCCGGGGCGAGTGGAGAAAGGGGGGTCGAATTTTCTGTACCGGTGCGATGTCGAAACGCATAAAGTAAAGATCTCATGGGCGAATTTACAACGGGCATTAAGTAACCCCGGCGCTAGAGTGGAGCGCGGCATTCTATTAATAAAGGCTCTCACTTTGACTGTCCCCCTGATATTCGCCTTTATATTATTTCAGCGAACGTGGCCGGCAATTCCGGTGACGTTCATGGCCCTTAACAGCCACCGTAATGCCGACGGTAACACCTTCGTTAACGCCAGTAACTGTCATCGACGGCAGTTACCGCGATCACGAGGGTCGTTCGTTTGCAATTTTTCACAACTGTTCGACGTTCCGCTGCCGTGAGAATTTATACCGCCGCGGAACGTTCCCCGGGCCTCCAACCTTCCCAAGGGCTCCGATGGTCCTCTGGACAGTGTATTTCTGGGTCAGGGTGCTGAAAAGCCCGTCGAAATGTACATGCCCGCGTATGTATATGCATACGGCGCGTACGCGTTGGATCTACGCTAGAGGGCTGACGCGTAGAAAAGAGGGCGCGGTGGAACGAGCCAGGCGAGGGTGAACGAAGAAAGAGCAGAAGGAGAGGAGAGTGGGACAGGACGCGTGTGTGCCTTCACGGATGAGGGAAGGACCATGGAAGACGGGGATGAGGGAAGAAATAGCGTTGCACGCATATCCCTCCGCGATATACTTTCGCCTTTCTTCTCCTTCGCGGAGGCCATCATTTCCAGAGCTCTGACTCCCCTTGCGAATGTTCAGACCCGGTTCCGCGCGATGCATGCGGGCTATTCGCAGCGGTGAAAGAAAAGGGACCGGCGCGTTTGCGTCCCACATTTTTTACGGGTCGTTGATTACCGCTACCAGCTACGCTCATCCTTGTCCCCGGTCGGCGTTTTTTTCGGCATTCTATAAGCACCGACTCTGTGCACACGGGGTTTCAACGTTGACCCGCGTTCAATAGCGGTGATTCTTTTCGCTGTGCGATTACTTCTGGCATCTGATTGTTCGTGACTTTTCAATTCGAGCCTCTGGGATATAAATTGGAGGTTCGTGCTGCGCAAATAACGCAGAGCGATCCCGAATTGTCGGTAAAAATTTCCGCGACCCGCTGCACGCGTGTTAATAAACAGTCAATACAGCTGCGTGAAGAACGATGGACAGACTTCGTACAGCTTGGTAAGCGGTACCACGATTTATGAACAAAGCGAATGAATTTATAATAGCGAGAGCGGCGAGGCGATTCCGTTCACCGGTCAAGACGATTTCATAGATATTGCGGGCTGGTGAATCGCCAGGGCCAATCAATTGATAACGCGAGGCCAACGTCATTAAAGGCTGGATTGTTTAGCATTACAGCGATTCGAAGTGGCCGGCGTCGCTTTGGCAGCGTTTCAGAATCAACGGGCGACAAGCAGGGCAAAACGGTTCGCATAATCGCGTTAAATTTAAATATTCATCGACGCAGCGTAGCAGGCGCGTTAACCACGAGGAGCCCGACCCTGACGCCAATCACGCGTTCAATGTACCTGCGCGCGGAGTTACAGAGGCACGACAATGTCGTGCAATTATGAACTAATGCTGCAGCGGGCCGGTGGCTAATGCAAACCACAGGTATTTCAACCTCCGTCGCAACTACGATAACTTCATCAGCGACTTCGCGGAGCGGTCCCCATTGGAAGATAAACCGCTGCAGTTCTCGCCCGGAATCAGATTATCCTTCAAACTAGAAAACTTCGGGAAGGATTTCGAAAGTATTATATTACGCGCACCATAATCCTTCTTTCTGAGATTTCTTTGCAAATTTCTTTCGCACATCTCCCTTAAATCCCCCCGAGAAACAATGTTCCATTCCCTTGCGAAGTTCCATTACAATTTGTCTAACATACAAATTCGGAGCAAACAATTTCGTTTGCTCCATCGTTAGACTTGAAAGATCGTTCGGTCTCTATGAATCTAATTTGAACGAAAAATTCCATACACTCAAACGATCCAAGAAGCTTTCACCCTATCCGCAATCGAATGATCTCCGTTAAAAGGCGAACGATGGCGCATTAAATATTCACGCTGGCCACGATCCCAGGTCAGCCGTGAAGCGTAGGTTATTACCTGTCACTCGGTATAAAATCATTTTAGAATTTCAATAACCGGCTGTGTCGGGCGCGAGTTCGACGCCGGCGTCTCTCAGCGCCGGCAGGGTGAGACCCCTTGTGTTGGTTGGGGCTAATGGCAATCCCGACCGGACTTCAAACGCAACGTTACAGCAGCGCGTATGCAAGCGCGATAGACGCATAATTATATTGGCGGCCCGATGGGCATCGCCTTTGACCGACTCGATTGCACGGTAAGCAGACCGCGAGAAGGAAATTACCGGACACGATCGGGGCCGTCGCCGCAACCCCTCTGAACCGGTTCCTTCTGCAGTGACCCGCTGATAGCGTAACCTTCGACTCCGGTGAAAAACTGGACAGAAGATTTTTTTTTCGTAGATAAGGAAGAAAGTAATTTTTTCGGTAAGTCGAACGGAACTTGAATTTTCGCGCCCTTCGTTGGACACTGATCGGAAAAGGTATCGTTACCAACGGAGTATTCCTTTCTATGCAATTTCCTAAATGGAAGAGGGAAAGTCGAGCGCCGGAATAGCGATCCAGGGGTAGCTATCCAATTTTCGAGTCACGCGAGCGGTTAAAGGAAGCTCGTAGACCGCGAGGACACTTCCGTATTAGTCTCCGTCCCTTTTATCCCGACGTTGCCGCGCGGCAGAAACAATTTTCTCAAATTTATGCACCCCGCCTCGTGTTCACCGTGCCTGTGCCCGACGATGCAGTCTCGGCCTCGTGATATTTTCGCGGAGCATGAAATAAAACGTTAGCGAACCAGAGAGGAAAAAAAGAAGAAGAAGGAAAGGGAAGGTAGCAGGAAGAAGAAAAAATGTGGAGCCAGAAAGGGGGACAAAGTAAGAGGTAGGAAAAATAACAAAGCTGACGGGGTAACCGTCACAGAGACGTATCCCGTTTTCCCCGACGCTGTCAGGCTTCCGTGACGTGACCGTGCAGGGCAACGTGTCTCTGATATTGCAGCCAGAAATTGACAGAGGGGACAAACCATGTTAATGTCGATAAACACGAGCGACCGTCGATTTTCCTGGACCGACCCTTTCCGTGCTCTCTCTGTCCGGCTGTCCCGTTCGACCTCTGCCCCTTTCATGACACGCCGTCCAACCCCGTAGGCGAGAAGATAGAAGGCTGGAAAACTGACACGTTGCAATTAGAACTTTCAATCCGGCCTGAAAGTCGCGAATTTGCATGGCAGAGGCCGGGACCACCGCCGCGATATTTTCGTGTTCACCCTTCTTTTCGAACGTTGTCCGTCGGCCGTCGAACCGACGGTGAATCGATATTTAACCGAGACATTTGTCGCACTCCCGTGCAATGAAACTGCGTTCCCTGTTACTTCCCGTGTTGCGCGGGTTCATCAAAACTTGGACGTCAGTAATCACTGTCGGTGCAATATCGCGGCTCGCAGGCTCCACCGTAGTGCAGCTTTGAAGCAGGCTGCGCGTGGACCACGTTTCCCGTAATTCACGTTGCACGAGCGACTCGACAACTGCTGTCTAGTCCTTCACTATTCTGTACCAAGAATCCTCTCCATCCTAGTATCCACATTATCGCCGAACGGATCCCGACATTTTCTTTCTACGAGAAAAAATTCTTCAAACACGCAGCTCGATGTTCTCATCGAGGCGTCAACGGGGACCGCAGAGACTAGCGAAAAAAAGTGGTGGCGGAACGGCGTCATTCGAAAGAATACCGCCGCGAACACGTGTAACGATTAATCAGGCCCAGGGTGGCGGGCTGAAGAGGTTGTTGCCGTCACAGCCAGGTGACGGCCTGCGGCGACATAATACTGTATTTTATACGGTGTCGTGTTATGGGTTTGCGGTGGCCGCGGTGTTCGCGTGCACACGGGCACGCCCGATTTACCAACGGGATCGTTCGGTCCTCGCGCCGATTTCGTTGCGGCCGTTTTTCAGCTTCGATCTCGGCCCGCGGCCAGGCGTTTGTCGATCGCTCGCGTCGATCCTTCGCCACGACTGTTAACGCGTTCCGCGCGTTAGGCGAACAGCTGTCCGCCATATGTCCGACGAACGCATGAAATTCGTCCCGTTCGAGATACGGGGGGTGTGTATCGAACACGTACGTGGATGCTGAACGGATTGATAAAAAAAAGAAAGTGGGGTGGAGAGTTTTGATTATGGGCGCGTCTGTACACGCGGTCGTGACTCTGCTCGAAGGGTGTTGCGGTAACTATGGATGATTACGTTATTCCGTGGAGGTATGTTTAATGAAAAGCAGCAGCGGTTCATTGAAAAGCATTTGGGGAGATGAGGGTTGCTTTTCCTATGATTATCAAGGAACCTCTATGATGCATAGAGGTGCCCCCTTGCTGAATAATAAAATTCATCGATGGTTCCGGATCCTGTTTCGCTATTCAATAATCAATTAGTGAACGTTGTTCGGGTCCGCGCGAGGGATCGTGCTTTCTCGAAATTGTCCAGCTTTCCGCGCCGGTAACTTGAGAAACAATCGCGCTGGGTCTCAGGTGTACGGGGCTACCTGTCGCGCGCGAGCAGAAGCTCCCGCGGAGAAGAAAGGAGACGGCGCACGCACGCGGAGAAGAAAAGCATCTTCATGGGCGAGAAAGGATGCGATATCATGTTGCAAGGAGATATAACAACGGTACAATGGAGCTTTGTCGAGGGCTGTGCTTGTCCTTTTATTAGAGTCCCATTGGTTCCGTGTGAACCCTTCGCGGCCTCTGCCATAGAATAGCCTGACCTATTTCCCCGTTCTATTCATTACTTCCTTCTGGAAACACGAGCTTTCTTGCGGCCTCTTCTATTCGTGCACGCGACGAACGCAATTGCCGCTGATATAATCCGATCGCCGGTGCCGTAAAATCCGAACTCGATTCTACGGATCGAGCCGGGCGGATTTATCGATTCGCTGGACGGGACGAGATATTTCATCCTCTCGTGGCTCGTTTCTGCGTGTGAAACGACGCGGACTAAGCTAAGCCCCCCTCCCCCCAAGTTTCGCCGTGTAACTTCGTTCTGCGTCTCTGTCCCCACGGCTTTCCCTCGGTCTATCCGTCGTCCGGTGTATTAGCGCGTACGTAGACGCGGTAAATAATGCACGGTTAAACGGTAAATCGTCTGTTAACGTATTATCGCTGGAAACGATCCCGGGTAATGTTCCAGTCGCGGTGTGAATAGCCGAAGACGGAATGCATCGATTCGACTCGTTACACGATCCGCTCGAACTCGCGCAGCCGAGTCCCGGGGCTTAGGCGGCCGGTGTGCTCCTGCACGATGATTTGTTGGACGAACAGGCGAAACTCTATATCGTTTCTAAGTTCCCCATTCGAGCGTGCCTGAACTTTCTGCAACTGGGAAACCGGCGAGTCCGTCTGAGCGAGTTGCTCGGGGTGGATTGGATCTTTGAGCTCGAATGACTCGGGAAATGGAGCCTCTTGTTGGCGAAATAAATTTTCAGGATAATTCTCGCGCCGTTATTTAAAATTGTGGAGAGCGTAGAATATTATCCAAGGGAAATAATAACGCCCTTTGATTTCGTCAATAGTTTTTTGCTTTTTTATTAACCTTCAGACGCGATGGAAATATTCCATCGTAGGAGCGACAGCGCTTGTCAAGCGTAAACTCTGTAAACTCTCTTATGATACGCGACATGTGAAATTGCATAGAATACTTGGGAAAAGGGGAATGAATGAAGAGCCAAGGTGCACAGTGTGCAATCTCCATTCCTGCGTCTCCTTCTGATATCGTTACATTTTTCTTGCGCGGCTTGAGTTCGAAATTTCGTAGTTCGCTTCGAAAATATTTTTTGCAGAATCGACTCGTTCCTATCTCTACGAAGAAGAAAATTCCGCAGGAACGCGGACACCGCCCGCCGTTTGCAAATACAATAGATTCGAGGGATGTGCATGCACGGGGCCGGCATGCCGGTGTCTTTTCAACGAGGCAGACATGAATTTTGAGTGGTCTCATTATCGGATCGTCTGGCATCCAGCTTCCGTCAAGAATTCATGGGACTCGTAATCGCGCTGGCTGCGAACAAAAGGGGGGTCCGATCGACGGGGCGAAAGTGGGGGAGAAAGCATAGGCTCGTTGCAACTGGTATCGATGGAAGGGGGAAAATCTGGTTCAACGTCCCGATGATGCTTTTATCAGGAGCTGACAATCGCCATGAAAGGCACAAAGGCAGTCGTAAAATTCCAATTAACGAAAGGTGAGCGTTCTGCGAGCGTTCGCGAGCCTAAAAACGAGCTGCGTCCATGTTGTAATTGCGATTCGTCCTATAACGATCCGAGGAGACGATTCTGTAATTAATTGAGAGGGAGGTGTGTATTAAATATTGGGAGGGATAAGAATGTTATAAGTTTAGTTAAGAATAGAATTGATATTGCTAGTTGAGATCCAAAGGACGTAGAAAATGACGGGCAATTCGCGTAGCAATATGTGTATGCATTGAAAGGGATTTTCGCGCGTACGTACTATGTGTCGAATTTCGAAACGAGGTGTGGCAGGAACAAATGCGTCGCGAGGAAAAACGATTCCGCTGCGAAATATGTGCGAGGTGTACGCGATCGAGTTGCTTCACAGGAGCGTCGCGATTTCGATTTTCCTTCGCTCCCTGCATTTGTTCGCATCCAGGAATTCTTGCCGTTCCGAATTTATGATTCAAATATCGAAGTAGACGTTTTCGTGCACGGCTACGAATCGATACGAGCTCTACTTTATTCAATATCCTACTCACGCGTCTCCTCTGTTTTCAAAGCGCATCTACCCGGAGTTTTTCGCGGAAAAATCGAATTGATATTTTCACCGTCATCACGATGCACGAGAGATATCTTGACATTTATTCAACTTCGAGTTGCCTCAATTTCAGACATTTCAGAATACATTGCATCGATTAATATGCAAACTCTGCTCCGTTATAATATGTTGCTTCTATTTCCCTTGATCATGGATTATCGAAGGAAAACTCGAGACGACAAAGGAACGCGACTCGTCATTTCCCAAAGGGCCAACCCGCGATGCGCTCGTGCCTTTGTAAATCGTGCAGCCAGAGTTTTTATGGAAACAATTTATGCAAATCAAGTTTAAGTGGCGTTCCATTTGCATCTATATGCTGAACGATCACTCGTCGATAGACAGGTTTAAAATGACCGACGAAAGAGTGTATTCTTTGATGGCTAACGAACAAGCAATCGAGTCGATGCTCAAAGTGGAATTTATTAGCCTTCTGTCTATCGAATCTTGCTGTTGAACGAACTCGACACTGGCAGAGGATACATTGCCTGCATACACGCGCCGTTCTCTGATTTAGTTTGCGCCGATGTGAGATGAAGCCGAAGCCAAGCAGACGAGCTCAAAGTATTTTCTGTAATTATCGATTTGCGTTCGGTCTGAGTTGCACGGCACGATTTTGTTTGCAAGTGATTAAGCAGGCATGCTTGGGGAAAGAGGAGCGGGCGTGGAGAATCGAAGATTGAAACGAGGAATAATGAACAATAAGGGAAAAAAAAGAGGACGGTTCGGGTAGAATTTGTAAGGAGGTCTGAAATCAATCGAAGCCGAGAACCGCGGTACCTGCGAAAACTTCCCGACCGATTTCATTTCGAGAGGCCTTGCTCTATACGACCTGCGTTGTTTCCGCGCCCTTTGAGTTCGACTAACTAATGCGAGAACTCTGTTTCGATGAATAAACGCAAACGAAACGAACGGAGAAACCGGGAACTTGAGGAACGAAAACATCTCGTTGAATTCCTTCGAGAGAGCAATTATCGATGGAAAGTTCGATGAGAACTGGGTGTTCGCGATATGTTCATTAAAGGCAAGAATTTGTAATGTTAAAAAGATTGAAGTCTTTCGATATTGCATATTCACGCTTCTTCATTTCTAACTTGAGGCCAGCAATTAATAGTTTGGAGACACGAAACAAAATTCAAGTATCGCTAAATTTGGTCGAACGATTCACCAAGAATACCGTTTCCTCTGTTATAATTATTCATGATTTTATTCTAATTTAATAATTAGTTTTTGTAATCATACTTACCTACACTCCCCTCGCTCTCTCCTAATCGGTAAGTAAACACGACGAACGGACTATCGGCAATCCTGATTTCGGTCACCGTCCAATTTCCTACAGGAAGCGGACAGCATCACTGATGGAAACTGATGGCACGTGAAATTCGAACACGACCAGGACGCATTACAGTGGGTGGCAACGGGTCAGCAGAAATGAATGTCTCGAACATCGTAGTGGCACGTGTCGGCAGTCTCTTCCACTCGTCGGCAACTGGTGAAACGGGTCAGTTTAATAAGAACCGGCTCTCTGCAACCGCGTTGTCTGCGAAACTGCTAAGCGACCCTTTAAAAAAATCCGTCGAATAATCGTGCGTGAAATTGATTCGCCAACGACCTGCCCCCGTTGTCTACTTCGCGAGCGATCTCTCTTCCCCGCGAAGGCAACGAAGCCTCCTCGGCGTCAGACTGTGCTCACAAAAGACGGCTGGGTCGTGACCAGACGCACTCGCCGATTTAATCGAAATCGATGGCTCGTGCGATCTGCTGGCCTGGGGAGACCTGTTCAAACAGACTTAAGCTTTATCGAGGGGCTTTACGGGTGGGAAAGTTCGGTACGATCGTCCGGATGCGACTGTTTCCTTGTTTCCCATCATTATGAATTTTTTCATTGAATTTCTGTTGCTGCGATAGAAAATCGCATTGGTAACAAGATTGCTGGCAAGCACCGAGATATCTGTAGAATGGCACAGCTGTTTCGTAATCGGGAAACCAGGTTTTATTACTAAGTCTCTGTATGTATTGACCTGTACTACTTGAACAATATCCACGACTATATCGTTGACCTGCACTACTCAGCACTGCGTACTAGTACCGTAAACTCTCGTACAAAAGACATTGCGCCTATATTTCATACAATCGTTGCCGCGTTATGCATCGTAATGCCACATCACGGACTTCAATCGTTTCGCTTGTCAATTAACACAGTCGTTGTTACCAAAAGTGAAACAGCAAATAAAATCAATTGATTTCCGCTGCACCCGCCATCTGAAGTGGTCCCACAGGTATCTCGTCGACGGATCGCGCACACAGAAAGGCGGCTGAGGTCCTGGCCACATTCGCTCAGCGGCTTAATCGAAACCGATGGCTCGTGCGATTTGGTAGCGTGGGGATGTTGGCGCAAACAAACCATCGAACATTTACAATGTACGCAGAAGAGGGTGGAAGGAGAGAAATGGTGTTAGCTGGCTGGCAATCAGGCAGGCAGTCAGGCAGGCAGGCCGTCGACGGCGGCGGCGTCGGCGTCGGCGTCGGCGTCGGCAGCCGCTTGTCACTCGCTTTAACCGTGTGTCAGTCGATATCATCGCGCAGAGTGGAAATCTCTGCTATTGACAAGCGTATGAATATCGTTAATAATAAATAGTGCCGGCCTGTTGGCTGGCTGACTGGTTGGCTGGTTGGTAGGTTGGTTGGTTGGTTGGTTGTTTGGTTGTTTGGTTCGTTGGTTCGAGTCGATCCGAACCGACTCGGTCTGGGCTGGTCGGTTGTCGATCCCTTTCACGACCGCCGCGTCGCGTCTGCGTGGATTCGATCGAGCAGTCGAAATAGAGCGAGAGGCGGATTAAAAAGCCACTGCTCCCGTCAACGACGCCGGAGAGTGTTCTTCTGCGACACTCGAGGCGATTCGGGACGCGTCTATTGTGCATGGATGATTCTTGAACGCGTGTCAACACCTCGAGGGGCGAATCTGGAGCGAAAGCTGTTCAGAGGAGCGTGTTACGTACGGTGACTTAAAGAAGAATAGAGTTTTCGGCGTGACGCGTTCCCTCATTGGAATTTCTTGTACATTTGATCCGTTCGATGGTCGCATTAAAAAGAGGGGGGAAACCGGTGGAGTTGAACTAAGGATTGCGCGGAGTCAATTCGAAATTTCGCTTGACGTTGAATGCGGTGACGACGGCGAAACGGTCGAGTATGGACCTTCCTCGTTTGGACGTGAAACACGGGCAGTACTATGGTCGACAGCCAGACCATGGAACGAGACGTACACGAACGGGGGACGGAGAAACGAAAGCGTTTATCGTGCCGATCGAACGATATAATTGCACGTTAGTCGATACGAAAATTAAGGTCTACGACGGTGATCGGGAGTGAAGAGGCAATTAATATTGCTTTCATGAGAGCAATTACCCGTTCCCTCGTCGTCCCCTTTCCTCCCCTGATCGGCAACGTTATGTTTTCATCTGAGCCGACGAAGAAAGGAAAACGCATGAAAGGCTGGCGTTTGCAAAGCGGCCGTTCAGGGAGGTTGATTCTTCAGCGAAACCGATGAATATGTAGATGGATCTTTCCGTCTCCCCCCCGAGAGTTGTACCAAATAATCGTACAAAGAACGACTTATCGGTACGTGCAAGTTCCAGCAAAAATCCTTTGCATTTTTAACGTTTCCCAGCCGTTCTCATCGTCGTTCTACTTCCTTCCACGGGGTTCGCCCGCCGCTCGGAAAAAGGATGTCCTCTTCTTGCGCGAGTTTTCGCTCGTCTTTCGATTTTAGAAGCAGAAGCACGCCGTTCCGTCGTGAATTACGTACGCGAGTGCCTCTCGGATGCGCGTTCTGTTTGCATCGGACGCGGAAGACGTTTACCCACGGTGCACGCGTTGGAAGGGCTGCACCGTTAAGGTCCGATGAATATGTAAATTCTATTGTCTTCCACGCTTGTACCATCCCTCCCAGCCCGTGCTTCTTCGAGTTCCGTTATCTTGAACGTCGCGTTCGAATTGGAACATTCACGGCGAACTTCCCGAAGCGTCTTCGTGCGTCAAGTATAATTGAAACGTTCGCGGAAATCCCGCTTTCAAAATATGAGGGACAAACATTCATTTCGTTTCGCCCCGAATTTCCACTTCCCCTGAAAAGCGTAGAAAAGCGACCGTACCCTTCTACATCGCAAACACGATACCGTGCGCCTTAAAATCAAAATGAATTTGAACGGCACTCCAGGCGAGTCCTCGAGAGCCACCCTTTCGCGCGGAACATCCTAAACAGCGATAATCAGAAAACGTCTGAGCGCGCGTCAAGCGTCAGACGAAGGGAAAACAGGTGGCGTATTATAAAGCGAACGGGAGACAGGCTAGACACGCGTCGCGCGTTGCCGGCAAACTTTCATCCCCCGGGGGAGATACGCGCCGGATCGCCGCAATGGCCGCGCGTTACGCGTGAAAGGGGTACGTTTCACACGCCACGGGGGGGAGGGATGAGAGAGGAACGGGCACGGATATTCCAATGATGAGGAGAAAGCGAACGGTGCGGCGAGCCGGCACTCGTAGAAAATAGATCTCGCCTCTGTTTGACACGAACCCGACTACTATGCGCCGGGCCTATATTGTGCGGGGCCTCTGTTTCCGGGTTGCGTGAACACCCGGGCAGAAGTAAATACGCGAGAGGGCGACGCCATTGTCGTATTAATGGAAAGGATTGCTTGTTCGAGCGTGTAGCGGGAAGCGCCGGTTCGACGGGTCTAAATTGAAATTCGATTGTCTGGCTCGCGACGCTGTTTGCCGCGTCGCCGACGAGCGTTTGTCAGAATGTACTAGCCGGCTCGTAGAAAGAGCACGGGGCAGGAGGCAGCGACGACTTGGCTTGATTCGTTTGTTTGCCGACCGGTCGCCAGTGAATTCGTAATGAGTGGCCACATGTATTGGGGGCGGACGTGCGCCGAACGTTTGAGAAAGTTTGGAGTCCGCAAGGGTGGAGACGGCCGAATTTCGCGATTCGCCGCTGGGATAACGAGGTGCCGGAATTTCTAATGAGCACGCAACCAGACGGGCCGGTAATTTGGTGGCGAGGGTCGATTCGTCGAATCTGTTGTTTCCGGCGGCGAAAGTTCACGGGGTTTCCGGTAATTATGTCGCGACGACGAGTCGGTGTTTTTTTTCGACGCGACTGTCGCCGCGGTTTCGAACGAGTTTCGTGTCAATTAAAGTTGGCTGAATTATATTTTCGCGGTTAATTTTTTTGCGTCGCGCTGGATTCTCACGATTGCCACTAGCAGTTGGGCGTTCGGTTATAGCGAAGGATAGTAATTGAGATGTTCTACAGTAACGTCGTGTTCGCGAACTTCGTACGCGATCGGGGATTGCTCACGCAAGTTGTAAACTTTTTCTCGCTTCGGTGGACGTCGCGAGAATTTCTATCCTCCCGCGATTCTACTGCAATTTCGCAACTTGCTTCCTTCGAGCCGCGCCGATCCTCTTTGCACCTCGCTCGATTTCTCCGCTGGGAGGAAAAACGCGACATCTCGTGCTGCCTCGGACTTGAGCCGCCTCTTTACCTTTTAGAGGATTAGTCTTGCTTCCTGAAAACGATTACGAATTCCTGCGTAAAAGCATTAAAAGATCCTCCCACTCTCGTCCCTGCACTTGCCGATTCGTTACATAAATAAATATCGACTATATTCTAAGCCCAAGACATGTATCGGTGTACAAGCCAACATTACCGCAATACGAATTCCAGTTTATTCATCCCCTCGTGTAATAAAATCACCGCGAATTTCCAGTATCCCTTACGTGGCCCCGTATAGATCTCTAAAAAAACAATACTCTTCTGCCACTGTTCCCCTTCCATTCTTTACACGTCCGTAAACAATACAGTCGCGGCCCTCCCGAGGGAGAACGCAGCGGTTTCGCGTGGTCCATCCGTGAAAATAAAAACGTAGCAGCTGGTTGATTAAACCCGCAGCACTGCACGGGCGTACAGGTGATCACGAGGAGGGGGTTAGCCAGCGCTCGTTACACGAGTTTTCCGCTGGCCAGACCGCGTTGCTTCCGTTTCGAAGGGATTTATGTATACGGCGCGGGAGACGCGCGACTCGCAATTAGTCCGACATTCAGGCGAGGATAGCATGCACGTGTTCGATAATGCCTGGTTGGATCTAGGCACGCCGCGGCTCCGGCTATAGACTTTCCCATGCATAAAGACAAACCGTGCGCGCAGGGCGGCCTTGTCACGTTCAGATGTAAACCAGACGCCCGAGTGCAACTACTACCCGGCGAAACACGCGTCACGGGGAGCCATGCACGTCAGGAACACGAGCACACCGGTTCCCCGCCGCACCTGGCCGTAATGCACGCCAAGCGATAGGTGTATATACGCCATTGAATAAGTACACCTATGCGCATGAGTTATCGCCCCGCGGCCAGCTTCTCTCCCGCCTCTGCTTATACGTGTATCTATCTGTCGAAATAAACCCTCTGGTGAACGATGCGCGTCAATCACTGAAACGGGAGTCCTCTTTTTCGTGGATGTATTTTGCGTGGAACACGAGCGGAGGTAGGGGAGAAGAGTGGGCGGCCGTGACGGGCGGGCGATTTTAATTTTTTAAGATAGAGAGGAACGAAGGTTTGTGCGAAATTGGACCGGTACTGTTGAAAAACGATGGGAGAGACTAACGATGCTCGGCGAAATAGATATTTACATACGTCAATCGTTTCCATCTAAATCTCCCGTATACGATTGCGCACAGAATCCTGGCGAAACGCACTCACGAATAATGAAATATCGCGCCGGGGCGCGTATCGAAAGGACAGATCTATTTTTAAAAGTGCTACACGCGGCTCGGATCGCCCGTGACACTCCGTAGCTGCGTCGGGGCCCCTTTTGTCGTCGCGACCCCTAATATGTAACAATGTTTGCTCGAGAAGTCGGACAAAATCCCAGTGCACACAGCGACGAAATGCGCAGCACAAAGGTTCGCATGCGGATAAAGAACGACGCCTTTGGGGTGGAGCGTGGCAGGCGCAGCTGAACGTCTTTTTTCCCAACCCGATTAGATCGGTCGTAGATCGAACTTCGGTCGGGAATTAACACTGGTAAATAGCTTTTCGCTCCTGTATCATCGTCGTGCTTGTCGATGTTATGAAACCAATCGCTTGACCGTGGCACCCGCGTCTTCGGTATCCTCGATGGTGCTTGACCATCCTCGAAGGAGGACCAATAATGGACGCAGAGGGCGTTGGATATACAAAGATTGTTTGCTCGCTCGAAAAACGGTCCCCCCCTTTCCGAGGCGTCCATGTCGAGTGTACGCCAGTCCACTGTACAATAATCTTGTCTCCAATATGATCACCGAGAAGGGAAAACAACGACGAAAGTACGGTGTCGAGTAGCGAAGGAAATCCTCGCGTTGTATGTACTAGGAACGTAAATCTCTCTCTCTCTCTCTCTCTCTCTCTCGAGCATTTTTTACGCTCGCCAGTCTGGGGGATTATTCCGTGCACGCGTGAGGTGGTTAGCAACCCTCTTGAACGCCGTTATACCCTTCTTCCGCGTACGCCCCCGCTCTTTCATTATCTCCGGAAAAGAAACGAGCCCCCTCGAATCGAGACCACCGTCGCAGATGTGCCTCGAAATTAGACGACCTCGTCAAATCAAAAACACCAGACGCGTCCACGGTCTCTCGTCGAGAAGATAAACCGGATCAGGAATAAATTATTGTTTACCAGCTGGCCGGATTCGCTACTGATGCGTTTATATGCTCGGTTCTTTCATTTCGCTCGCCTCGTTCGGGAGCTTCTAGTCCTTCGCGGAGGATGGAGGTGTACTCTCAGCGCGTGAAATTTCTGCGGAGGCCGCGGCTGCTTGTTCTCTCGCGCGGCGTGTTCCTCTTCCGCGGGGTGTGTCGTCGGGGAGACGCAACGTTATTCCTAAGTTTCTTTCGCGGTCTAACGACACTTAGGTAATTGCGCTTAAATTACATCGGTTTAGCCGCGGCGTTCGCGAACGAGGGTGGAAACGTAGGTAACTCGCGAGCTCTCTTGCTTCGCCGCCGACGAAATAGTCCAACTTTTCCGCCGGTTTCCGCCTTAGTTTTACCGGCGAGCGCGTTCGGTCAACGATTTTTTTCGGTTTCACGCACACGGAACTTTTACAGCCCATCCCCTCCGCGGGACTGCTCCACTCGCGGCCACGTTTTTACAGGCGAGCGCTTCTCGAGCGGAGGAAAGTTTCGCTGCAGGCCCGCGACCCCGCCATTTGGTAGTTTTCGTTGCTACATTATCGGGCATTAAATATTTCAACGACGACGCTTCAACGTTTTACGATACTGCTATTCCGATAATTAAATTCCTACTTCGCTATTTAAGCCCGAGTCTAACGCGTTCAGAGTTTCGCGGATAGTTTCCATTCTCCAGCTTTCACTTGCTTTATTTATTAACATGTCCCTATATTTAGTTGCTTCATTCTTTATAGCGCGCGTTCGTGTTTACGCATACGCGTGCTTCCAATTGATACAACGCGATCTCCGCGATGTATCGCCGTTTAACTCGGTGAATCTATTATTCGCCAAACACCGCAACTCCGTCAAACGTGTTCCTGTTGCAACGTCTTTGCTTCTAAGAACAGGTTTACTTCGCCGACAACCTGCGGTCACTGTAAACCTCGCCGGCATCTCGTTCCTGTTTGGTCGCGAACGATGTTTCACCTGAGAAGGTAAGCGAGGGTCCGTCGAGCGTAGTCTGGCCACGATATTTCGCCGTCGAAGAACCGTTATCGTTCAGGCTACCCTTTCGACGCTAAAAAGACTGGAAGACCGATCGAAAGGATCCCCAGCCTCCGGGCCGCTTTTTCAATCCGTAGAACCGGGGAAAAGGCGGAAGGATGCACGGGATTCAGGGGTTTAGGGTGACTTTATGGTAAGCAGCTTCGATTTTCCGTTAAGGTTACGGGCTACGGCTAGCTGGAGGCTTACGGTCGAAGTCTATTCCGCGGATTTTCAGGGATAACCTGTACCCGATAACGTTCCCCTCGGTCGACGATAAGCCCGCGTCGTCGGACCAACGACGAGGATTTTCAACTTTCTTTACATCGGCACGCGACGGTATTTTCCGGCGACAGATTCTTCGACCCAGTGGATACTGCCCGTTTCCTTTGACAATGCCCCTCTCGAGGAGGTGCGAGAAGATTCTACGCAGCGTTTAATAGTAACGATAGGGATGGTAAAGTGTGATTTACGTGACGTTAAAGACGGTGGTCGTGTAAGTTGAGCTTCAGTAGAATATTGCGGAATTGAATGTTGGGGTGCGGAGATATTCGGGAATAATCGGGGCTTAGCTGAAGATGAAACTCCTTGATGCGTGAGAATAAAATTTGACGGTTAATAGGTCTTATCGTCTGTGTTGTGTGATTATTAAAAAATGAAAGGTAACGTTCTCGTAAGAAAGTTGGCGTTCATTGCTATGATTAAATTCTTCCAATAAAATCTTCCATGTTATAACGTCGTGCATTAGATTCTTTGCAACCGGAGATTGCATATTACGATCAGAATACGTACTCGATATATCTCGTATTATTTAGATAGCACTCGGTTCACGGAGGCGTTGCGTAAATAAATATCTTCCCCAGAGGGTGACGTTCCACCTTCGTCCGGGCGCATCAATCTGTCGTTGCATTGCTACCAATTATTGCGCTAAATACGCATCTGACATCTATTTGAAGTTCCTGAACGAAAGCGTTCTCGACGATGGAACGTGGGACCGGGGAGGTAGCGGAGCAGGACTAAAGCGGGGAAATAGGAAATTCAAGGCGTCGCGACGCGTCGGGACAAACACGGGTGCTGACATTGTGTAAACATGCTGAGACCACCCCCGTCCGTTCCAACGTCGGCGACGTCGGCTTAACACGGGGTTCCGAGGAACTGGATATTCCGTGTTAAAGGGGTGCATTCGTGTTTCGACTTTTCGAAAAAAAAATTTTTTCGTATTCCTTAAAATACTCTTCTTCCAAAATAATTCCCAGCAGGCCTAAAAAATGACGTTAAAAACACAAACGTTAAAAACTTTCTCGAAATCGTTGCAGCCTGCGAACGCAAATGAAACCGTGTAACGGGAAAGAGTTTCAGTAACAGTTGATTGGATTGATGCAGAACTGAGTAACAAAATTGAACGTAGCAGTTTCGTATAAATTTTTCTACGATAAATTCCTGGCAATATTCGAGAAATTATCGAAAGTCTTTGCCGTTCAATTGAACCACTGTTGCGGTTACTTGAAAATTATAGTAGCGGATATTGTTACACAAGATCGAGTTGTCTCGAATGGAGATTATCTGGCGATTCTCAGACACAAGGTAGATGACACGTGCAACGACAGTGACGTTCAATTTCGTAGAGCGATCTACCTCGAAATGGCCCCGTGCGATTCGGAGCGTGAAACAGGCTAAGCAGGGTAGAGATATTGGCTGTGCTTCAGTACTAAAAGGGGTTGCTTCCTGTATCACGATTTGTTACTCTGCCTTGGACCTTCAGGAAATGAGGATTGCCTTCCCTTCCCTCGATATTGAAACGGCTCTGATGCTGTTATTCGTGCTCGTTTGCCTTGAAATGCGCTACGAAAACGAACGGCGGCTTGTCAATATCCCAAATGGTTTTGCAACGTGTTAATGGAACCGTCTGTTCGGAATATCGACGGAGAGCATTCGAAAGAAGATACTACCTACGCTGATATTCGCAAAGCATGCTTTTCGAATGGAAAAATTCACTGCCGGGGGGGGGGGGAGATCTTGCTCGCGTCAATTTCAATCTTCTTCCACGGTATTATGGGCTGGGACATCGTTTTTTTTATTCCTTAGCTACATTACGCGTGCAACGAAATCTTTTCAAGAAATAACACCCTGACCTTCTGCCAAGAAATTATGAATACAATATCGAATTAACAATTTCTCAAACCATCGAGTGATGCAGATCTATATAGGATAATTACAACAAATTCGGCAACAAGTTTAACAGATCCGACACTGCCAAGATCCCTCGTCGAGGAACTAACGAAGGAACTTTCCAAAGAACAGCAGCTTAAATCAACCCCCGTGGCTTTGATCTGCGACTCGTTCGCAAAATTGAACGTCAAGGTGCTCTCGGGTTGTTCGCCGGGGCACAAAGGACTGGAATAAGCGCGAGCGGGCGCGCGGGTGTAAGTAACGCGCTCGCCTCCGGAGTACGTAAATCTCGCCGCTGGTACCGGAACTCGCTTAGCGGCAGATTTAGTGCGAGGAGTCGACTCCGCCTAGAAACCGCGGAGGTTCGAGTTAAATGGTTTATGCAAGACCGAACGAAGCGGTAATGAAGTTCTCTCCCGGCAAACCGTGTACAAGGATAATGTACGGTGGTTCCGATTTATCGTCCGTTTATAATGCGTTTACCCTCGCGCGGCCTTCGCTTTCACGCTGGCCGGGTCTCGCGAGGCGATTTCGTGGTTCAACGGATGCCTGACGTATTTAAGTCTCCGTGAAGAAGATGCCGCTTGGCCATCCTGCATGCCAGATACGCGGAATGATCGAGACGAGGGACGAAATTGCAAATTAAGTCAGGAGGTTAGTCCGAGCAAGGAGAGGAGCTCTTTACATCCAGTTGAAAGAATGGAGAGGTTGAAGAAGTAGGTCTACAAGGGTAGGGTGAAATTAGGAAATAATTTTAATTTACGAATACTCGGTAAAAATGATTTTTCGGCAGGTGTAGCGATGGGTGAGGTATCGAAGTAATATTAAAAGCTCGGGCCCGTTGAAGAACTTTCTCTTAGCGCGGCCGAATGAGTTTCGTTTAATCCCCGCGCACGAGTATCCAGGCGAGTATCTATTCAGGAACAGCGTCTGATCGAAAATCGATCGAGCCATTCTGGTAACCATTAATCAGGACGCGAGCGCAAAAGCGAGAGTGCCAATATATCAGTCGGTGGAGAAGTTAGGGAGGCGAGCCGCGAGGAAATCGTCGCCACATGAGTCACGATAAGAGGAAATAAAATTGTCGTCAAGATCGTCCCGCCTTCTGCTGGATCCTTTAAGATCGTTTTGGGGAGAAGAAACGGCGATCGAGAAAGTGTGCCATCCCCATCCGTGGAAGACGTCGCGCAGTGGCTGCACGTGCTGTCCATTTCAGGCATTGAACAGACGGTGGGAAAAGGGTGGGCAAGCCATAAGAGGCGAATGAAAACGAGCGAGATCCGAGAGAGAAAAAAGGGGAAAAAACGAAGGAGGATGAACTCATAGGAGCTTCAGGAAGAAAAATAGCAACGGGATGCTCGTTTGTAGCCGACGTTTGCTTTGCCTTGCCGCCGCTGAAAGCTTTTTATGCCGTTTGCACGAAAAGCTACTTGGTATCCGCGGTTCTAGCTCGCTTCTCTACTAATTACTCCAACGAAGCCTCTCATTCAACGCGCGATCCTCTTCCTCGGCTCCTCGCGAGGCCATTCGTCTCTCCTGGTCCAGTTTCACGGCAATGGACGCGGACGACGCGCTAATGAGAGCCTTGCACGATTATTCGGCGTTCCATTAACGTCCGTTCGCCGAAGGACGAGAGTCGACTGGCCGTCACTCATGATGACCCGATCCTGTCGTCGAATTTCCGATTCCTTTTTTCGCCTTTTTTCGCGGACGAATAAATTCTGTCAGTTAACGAACCCTCAATCTACGATCCAATGGACGCCCTTCCCCTACCGATTCTGTGCTAGTTTTTTTCATTAACTGGCAAAGTTCAGGGAGGTCTGGCCGAATTCCAGAACCAGTTAACCGTCTCCATTAGACGCTCCAGGCCGTCGATCTTTCACTCTCGACGGCAAAAAAGAGACCTGTGTAATCCTGTCCCAGCGAGGAAAAAAAAAATATGGAGCACGCCGAAGAACGAGGTTACACGATACGCTCGACGAGTAACCCACGGTGTTAACAAAACGTGCGGCTAGCTTTAATTAATGTCCCCGGCGCCGCGTTTTTACTTCGTTAACGTTGCGAGAACGAAGAGCCGAAAGCACCGAGCGGACCTCCGCCATTCAAGAGACTCGAAACCGAACACGTGCTGATGAGCACGCCGGCCGGCACCATTAATTGGCCGCATCGGCGAGATACAATTTGCACGGCTCGATTGCGGCGTGCAAAGGGGAACAACGGGCGCGTTTATTTCGCGCGAGCAAACTCGCGGGACCGTATAATTGGCGTGGTTTTGGCCGGTTCCAACGACGCGCCAGGAAATCGAAGGAAGCCGGAACACCAAGATGAAACGGCCTATACCGCTCGAAGCACGGTCGTTCTACCGTTCCCCCGAATAATTCCAGCTCAAAGGCTATCGTCGGTTAAATAAGCAAGCATAAAGCGGGCGCAGATAGCGTGGATTCGACGTGGTCATTCTCTCTGACCGTGTAACCTGCCCGAATTGAGCAACCTGCCGATCAACTACTGTCCTCTTCGCTCAGCCCACGATCGATACCAGAGAATGGTCCATAGTTTCGCCACGCGGAACTCCAAGTGTATGAATACTATATTCAAGGTTTGCTCGCCGGTCTCGTTGATTCGAGGCTTCGCGCTGCCTTTGAATACCCTCAGACTTCAGTCTGCAGTAGAATCGAGTGTTCTAGTGCCTACGAGAAACGGTCTGGAGTAGATGGAATCGATGGATCTCGTATACTCGATCTGGGCTTCTTGGTCGACTTACTTGTCGGCGGTCCTCGTGGAAAGAGGGCGAGAATTTGTGGAAACGGAGTCGCCGAGCACCCTCCTCCGCGGTACACGGAATTCTACTCGTCGACGACGTCTAGGAAACAACGTTCGGGGACGCGGGGTGCACACCGGGACGTCTGGAAACGGGAACAAGAGGACCCTGGGCCTCCCACTAATAGAAATGGGAATTCGTGGTAAAGGGGAGAGAGAGTTCGGGGCCGACTCAAAGCGCACAGATGCAAAATAAACAGAGCGGTCCGTCTTCACAGGAGGCGGGCAAACATATCGATGATTGATTAACACACAGCGGCGGTGGCCCCGGTTGGTTATTGGCCCTGTCGACTCCTTGCATATGCAATTGCTCCCGATGTAGGCGTATCGTGTTAATTGTGTTTGCACTCGCCTATTCTGACCGCGATACCACTGTTGATTGAGGCTGAAAATCGTGTTAACAGTATGCTGATAGATTTTTGCGAGACGTCAGTGAAAATAGTAAATCGACGAACAGCGCCGTCCGAACTGTACAGTGTGTACAATCGAAATTAGCATTCCCGTATCAATAGAACGAAACGTTCGATGAGTCTCGGATTCTTTCGCGACAGAAGAACGATCAAAGGAAAATCTGCATTGAATCGTAGAACTGATTGTAAGTCTGGGACGGGTGACAATAAGTCGTATCGTTCCCCTGCACGGTCGCAAGGAATTTGTTGCACGCAACAGTACCGGCAATCCGATTAAAACACAGCCGTATAAACTTGAGAACTTTCGGATCGCAATTGTTCCTCGGGGAAGACACAAAAGGGCTTTTTGTTGATTGAAGAGCCGGCCCTCTCGTGGCTTCCGTCAGTTCGCTCGAAAGTCGACTTCTCAAAAGACTCTAATGAATAGAAGCATTTACTATTCTTCCCTGCACAGATGTAATTATAAAACCATTCTTTTGTCTCAGCCTCTATTGACGAAGGAGGAACGTCCGTTCGTTGGAACCGGGCTCATTGTTCCCCGATGTTCCTAGTCATTCCGATTTAAATTATGCTCGCTTGTCGCACGCTCCGGATTCTTTGGACGCACGTCGAATCGCCTACAGATCGCAGCATGTGCGCAATATACGTATTCGTTTTTGTTGCGTAAAGTGTTTATGAAATTATGAAACTTGTTTCATCATTTTCGCAGGAAATCTACTTGGACTGTATTTCCTCCCAACTTATATAACATTTACCGGACCATTAAATGTTGCTGCCTAATCGAATCAAAGCGAGATATCAGTAACACTCCAATAAATCAGACGACGAAGCATTTGATTAAAAAAAAATTAAAGATGCTACTCGATAATATTATCTCAACAAGTATACACTCTAATGCTCCGACCATAATTAGAAATCCTTTCTTTCTGAAAAGCTTCGTTTCACGTTCATCTCAAAGGGAACGAGGTCGAAACGAGAGCAAAGGAACGGCCCCCATCATTTACGATCAGGCCTTTACAGCGACACGTGTTTCCGGTACGCGAATGTTAACTCTTTGGCTCGAACGCGATTCGTACCTTGATCACGGATATGTAGAACTTGGCATTTTGCCGGTGGCTGGATCAAAGGACACGTATGAATATGTCCCAAGAGCGGCGGCCGATTTTTATGGGCCTGTTGTTTATTTGGCCGCGACACTCGCTGCATAAAACATGCTCCATTAGCATCCTTTTATTACGCGACAGTCGGTGGCGAGTGCACGCGAATTAATATCAATCCCTCGCTGGCTGCCCTCTCGTCGATGCAACGGATAATTAAAAATTATTGTTACACCGTGCATTGCAGATTCGCCGATTCCGGACGGCCGTCAAATTTTCGCACCGTCAACGGAGGCACGATGTCCGAATTTCAAATCTGTGCAACTTTATTCCACTCGTCTAACATTTTACACGCGACTGTGCCTTTATTATTATATCACGCGTATCGTCTAATTATTTTCGTTCAATTGCCAATATTACTTCACGAATGTACCGCGATCGTAACGGTCACAAAATTTTTGTTCAATCAAAGCCTACGTGTATTCATCTGCTAATATCGACACTACCCGCACTCCAATTACCTATCATCGTTGGCCCGGAGTGTTTTCGTGTGTCGGCAAACGACGCGCGTCACCGGCAAGCATTTTGCATCGTTAAAAGAGCAATCTGGCTTCGTCCATCGACTCTGGTATCTGGCAAGTGGACCGTGATGGTCGTTCCTGCGGGCGAAGCTCGCTGAATTCTCGCCCGGGTATTGTCCAGGTACGGTCGTTCCGACGCGCTAGAAACGCGTCGCAAGGGCGATTGTTTCCGGTAACGAGTGTTCCGCGGCGTGATTGCACGCCCAAAGACGTCGTTTCCCAGGGGAACGGGAAAAATGAACGCGTACACGTTCCACGGGACGGTGGTGCGTCCGTTTGAACGAGGCCGGGTATAACGTTCGCCTGTTCCTTTATTGAAGCAACGAGCCACGGCTTTGAAACGTGATCAAACGTGACCGTGAGCCGGGCGAAACGAAAAGGAGACGAATGTGACGGATGACGAAGATCAACGAGGCAGCGTGTCGTCGACGATCGTGCTCGTCCGAATTCGCGTGCGATTTATCGAGCGGCGAAAACTCGTGGCGCTGTTCCGTAGAGCCTGGGCAATTAATTCGCTGGTAATTGACGGGGCAATTAGCGGCGCCATGCGTGGGCGTATTCTTGCCGCTTGTCGCTGCGCGGAGAGTTAGAGATTTGGATTGTCGGCTGTGCGTTGTGGATGCTGAATTTAGAAATCGATCGACAGAGTCAAGATGAAATTCGCTCGGCTTCCCTCTGCGCGAGTTTCTGGCCGATATATGATAAAACGTTTCAAATAATCGGGACGAGTGAATAATTTGTTCAATGCCTGCGATGTTGCACGAAACGCGTCCATGCCCGACGCACGTGTGCACTTGAGTTCACGCATGAATATAAAATTGTCAAACAATGGTGGGACGCTACTGGAAACGCGTCTTCCGTATCGCGTACGAGTTCCCTCGAACGGGACGATACTTCCCTCGGTTTCCGCGTTGTCTATCGAGAAGTTCCGCGATTGAAACCTGGCGGTGATAAAATTTCGCGAAGGCTCGCGAACGGGGCAAGTCAACAGGCGGGTGGAACGGAGTGAAATATGCGGGAGCGAATTGTAGTTCGTTCCAGACGGTGGCGATAAAACGGAAAGCGAAAAAGTGAAGTTGTCCGTGCGGTTACCAGTGTCCCGGCCGATTGAAACGCGCTCGTAGTAGGTCGTCGTTCATCGAGCCGTGACGGAAAATTAGTTAAGTGGGCATTATTAATGAGTTTTGTCGGTCTACTGAAAGCTACAGATTGTACGACACGCATATTAACGAGTCGGCGCCAAACGGTTTTTTTTACGTAACGCGAAACACGAGCGCGTATACCTGCCGCACCGATCTCTCTCCTTTCAATGCACGGCCGTCTGGCCGCTGCGTGTCTCTCGTCTACTTTTATTGCGCCCCGTTAAAAACGTCGTACCTGTCAATACAAAATGTCGCAATGCCCACGGGGTATCGGCGAATTAGCGTTTAGCGCCGTGAAACTGGACGATCAACATCCTTCATGGCGACGCGAGAGCGATCGAACGTTGCGTGTTACACAGGAATTCCTGGATTGGGCACATGCGGTTTACGACACATTTGGAAGGTGGAAACGCAGCTGGAAAAAAGGGACCGCAGTTGGCTGTAAGTTCAGCGGCCGTTGTCGGGGGATTTTTAATGAATAACAATTTAACGACACTAGCGGGATTAAAACCGCTTCATTCGGCGTAAAGGCTTCCCGGGGTTTTGCCTCTTCATCTACTTAAACGAGCAACGCCATTACCCGCGAGTATGAATCCAGGAAGCGCCAGAGAAGAAATAATTCTCGCATTTTTATCGAACGGCTCGAGAAACGTGGACTGCAAAGTTGCCGCGACGAACACTGCGGGGAACTTTGGTCCCCGACCTTGCAGCAGCAAACGCTAATATCCTTCCAGCTTCCTTTTCCCTAACTGCCCTCCTTCCGAATTATACACGGCAATTCTCGAAATTCAATTCGCCAAACGGCGTATCAACCGAAGAACCCTACGCTCGGCGTTCCGTTAAAAATGGTATGGAATGCCCGCATGCCGTCCCTGCTGTGCGTTTACAAATTTTTGCACCGGTCCAACGGGAATAAGCGGGACGATCAAGTGGTAGGGCTACGTTGTCATCGATGCCCGCAGACTCGTCGAGACTCACTCGATTAACAAAATTCTGTGCCCTCTGTTGGGATGCGATCCTCTTCAACCGTGTCCAAGCGGATGGTGTCACGGGGGGAGGCGTTGGTGAAAATTAATTCGATCCTTATGGTCGTTCGAAAATCGTGGTATCGTATTAAAAAGCACACTTTACGAGACACGTCCGGGCGAGAAGGAGAATTCACGGTGTATATATACTAACTCGGGTCGATTGCGCCGTGGGCCACTGGCAAGGCGATGAGACGGCCACGCTTAATTAACCCTTTTATAAATATCCTTACAAGGCATCCCTAATTTCCCTGTGGCGGCAGCGAGCGAAGGAGCAGCCATCGGGCATCCCTTTCAAGCTTCTCGTTCGTTGGGGCAAACATAGAACGTTATGGGAAGCAGCCGCGTTAATTATCCATACCACGAAGTTTCTTTTCAGCGTCTGCCCGTCCACCGGCTGGCTGGCTGGTTCGCCCAGTGTTCTCCTCCCTCTTGCTTTCTGCCACGCTCGACGCGCAGTGAAACGCGACTGCGAATGCTGCGATCTTGAAAAACGAACGACGGGAAGGAAAATAAATAAATAAAGGTAAACGAGATGGGAGGAACACGATAACACGGGAAGCGTGGATGGAGAAATGAAAGCGGGCAGAAGCGCGAAAGGGCTTTGTAATTCGGCGTGATGGAGAGGCCAGTACTAACTTGAGAGATAATAGCCTCGTTTGCCATTGGGAAATTGCTTTTAATTGCGAACCCGATTCAAATGATGTAACCGATTCTAAAAAGTTTTCCTTTCTTTCAGTCGTTCTTAAACGCGATTGCTATCCGAACGACCGAATAGAGCAGAATTCCGGTGGCGGGCCCCGATCGGGCCAATACTATACGTCAGCCCCGAGCAAGTAATGTGGATTATCCGTAGCGATCGATCAGTCCTCTAATAGCTTGCTCGGGGGTTAGGGTGGTGAGATAATGCAAAATTGATGAGTCCCTCAGAGTGTTTGTAATCCCGAGAAATATATTGAAATTGCCGTCGAGTCTCCATCGATTGCTGAAAATCATACGTCTAGGCTGAAACAATTCCGGTTGATTTTCCTTCGGGAAGAGGAGAAACGTACTCGTGCCTGGCCGTCTCGCGAATTACGAATACCTCCGGCTCTGTACGAACGTTATGGCCCCCACTTGAACCCGCGTTTGATCGTTCCACCTCCGATTCGTTTGTCCATTGCTCGTTAATTCTCGTCGTTCGTTAGCGTGGGTCGAATAATAAAGGATCGTGTGACAGAGATGCCCGTACATTTGCGAGAGTGGGTCTACCTCTCGCGCGCCCGTCGAATCTGCATAATTAACAAATTTTTTTCCACCGCGATTGCAATTTCTCCGGGGAACCTGTTTATCTCGTTGAAATGTTGCCGAGACGTGCTCGTGATTCCTTCGCGGCGCGGCGTTCCCTCCTCGCCACGGTGCATTGTAGCTGCCCCGTTGCTGACGATATTTGCATGCGGTATAAACTGTGAAGCGGACGCAAATGAGCGTTCGCAGGACTCGCGTGCTTTCTGATTAGGCCCCGGCTGTGATACGTTCGTGTGCGCTCTCGCCCGAGGTTTAATGCCCGCGAGATGGTGATAAGGCGTTGCGAGATTTTTCCTCTTCGATCGTTCCTCGTCAAAGCGTCTCGAGGAAAGAGCAAGGAGGGATGAAAAGGTGATGAAAAAGCGTGATGCAAAGGCAAGAGGTTGTAGCCGTTTCAGGTATAAGATCTTCTTTGGCGCCTCGCTAAGTAGATTCGCCGATATACCGCGAGTGCAGATTAATTGGAAAAATAATGACACTATGCAGCGTTCGTTATTTTTGCCTGGTGATTTAGTACTGTAGAAAATTGTTCAATAATATCTCTGCAGCCCACAATGTTTCTGTTTTCAAGTCAGAGATAACAAAAGACGGTTATTTAAAAGTTTGTTTAGATAAACGTAATTGATAAACAGCTGATTATTATTCTAATAGAAGGTACTTATCATTCAATATTCAAGAAATTTTTGAAAAAATGATTGGCTAAAAAATGTTCATATTTAACTTTTCTGGTTATGAATAACGGTTATTAACGAACAAAATTGTTTTCGATTATAAATAATTGTTATTGGGCGGCAGAAATCCTTTTGATTACGAATGATCATTACTGAAGGCAACAATTTTTTTTGTTTGCAAATTACCATTGCAGTAGGAAATTTTGTTGGTTACGAGTGACCAATATCGATGCCCGGCTTTCGTTTTGATTACGCCAGATCTAAAATTTTACCCTCGCGTATTCATTAGTTTAGAAGATATTAATAAAAAGACTTTCGATGCTGTGGATTGAAAGCTGCGTATGCAGACATTACTAACACAACCGTCTTGGCTGTGGTGGTGTCGCGTCGGTGTCGAGTATCGGCGAGAGAATATGTTAGTAAACATAGATTGCGAGACTGAACGACATAGAGTCCTGATGTACGATCTTTATTTGCCCGTTTTATAATGCTGTTACAATTCGTAAACATTTTTCAATCATATATGTTCATTACGAAGCAAGTTCCGTGAAACGCAATCACTGTCGAAGCATCAATTGCGATCCATCTTTTCCTTCTGCTACGCGACGTTTGAGATACAATTGGAGAGCAGTGCGGCCAACTCAACATTGTACCAAAAATCAGAATATAGGAACAGTGTTACGCGTCATTAGGATGCACTGGCTAGAGACAATTGATCGCTCTGCCTTGATTGGTAATTGTAGCAGAAGAAAAGTATGATTGGTGGCATTGTTGGTTAGGCGGGCCAATCAGCGAATCGGATTTTGAACGTACTTTTTACAATCGAGGAAGAAGGACGTCGTGGAGGAAGCAGTAGAGTGTGACACGTGACGTTGATCGAAGTTCCTCTAACGAGACAACGAAGATATTGATTTTAATGAATATTTATCGCGATCCGGTCATTCTGAAATACGTCGGATTGCAAGTCGATACTGTCGCGACAGTTTTCTTGCGTTCGGAAGCTTGAACGGTACAAGCGAAACAGTATACGACCGAAAGTAGAACGGGCTAGCCGTTTTTCAGAAAGTGCAGGCCGGCCGCCATGATGCACGTAGTAGCCCTTTGTCTTTCTGTGCGTGCGTGTCGTTTCGTATTCACGTCTGATTTTTTCCGTGGTGTCGCGAGTGTTCCTGCTAATTGTGCAAAGTGCCCTGGATACATAATAATGGATACGCGAAATGGATACGTCATACTGGATATACCATGGATACGCAATTATGGATACGCGAAATGGATACGTCATAATGTGCGCAGCAGCCCTTTGTCTTTCTGTGCGTGTGTGTCGTTTCGTATTCACCTCCGATTTTTTCAGTGGTATCGCGAGTGTTCGTGTTAATTGTGCAAAGTGCCATGGATACGCGAAATGGATACGTCATACTGGATATACCATGGATACGCGAAATGGATACGTCATAACGGATACCTTATATTGGACATACCACGGATACCGAATCATGGATGCCGTTCAACAACGCAAAATCTACGTGGATTTGCAATCGTACCGCCATCTTGACGAGGCGTCTTCTTGCTGTTCAACGTCAGCGAACGGTGAGTCGTAATATATATATGAACAATCTTTTAGCATTTCGTGCACGCATCCAGCGTCGAAATGTTTTTTGAATATTATCGCACACACAAGGGAATGTCGTCCGAAAGTACATGTTCGATACGCGAAATAATTAACTGACACGTGAAATCAGTAGTATTGACTAACAACGTTCGAAACAATTTGCAAGCGCGTTTTTTATCGCGATTTTCATAATATCATTAATACGAATATTTTAGTTAGTAAAATTTTCGAATTACTTATATATTTCGCAATTTGTTTCTCGCGAACGGGATTGTGAGGTTAAGAAACGCACGATATCGTAAAAAAATTTCCTTCTCCGCGATCTCGTTCAATTTTTTATTCGGTCTGCTTACCATCGCCTCTCATTACAATGTACAATCATTGCCGGAAACCCTGTGATGTGCACGCGTACCGAACTGAGCATCCACGGAATATACACGCATTGACGATTGCATCCGCCAACAGGTAAACTAATCACGGAGCCCGTTTTTTATTTTAAGATTATTAAAATCGTCAAAGTTTCAAAGACCTCGAAGGGTTAATCACTCTGCAAGATATTTATGGCTGGTTTGGTCTCTTCCTTCGTTCGAATTAACCGCGGAAAGAGCCTTTCTCTTCGTGTGCCATTGTCAGGGCTGGTAGATAGATTGCTCAATCGATAATTGATAATTGATTGAGTAATTATACAATTTTGCGGAAAAGAGTAATAATACGTGATTTATATATCCAGAAATATATCCGCCGAATGTCTACACTTACTCACGCGACAGAGTCATACTCCATTTTCAATTAATGCAAATCTGCATGACCACAACCTCTCGAATTTTTTTTCTTTGTAATAGAACAAATCGCTCTACTGTTTGAATTGTTGTCGCTTTCAGAGAAAATCTCAAGATTCGCAGTAATCAGCTCGCTCCGTTATTAATGTTTCTTATTACACATTCCGTTGGTTGACATGGCGGCTACGTATATTTTCTATCGTATTGGCCATTCGTCTTGATGCACGCAGTCGTCGTACAGGTGATCGCGTGTACTATTGAAATTGCATGTACATCAATCGAATGCTATTTCACAGCTGTTATCTGTTTTTCATTCAGAAAGCCAAAGTATCTTATAAAGCGTATATACGCACGGTATCAAGTTTCTCGTTTGACAAATAAAAAAAGGAATTAAGACACCGAAAATAGCTATGACTAGAATGGGGCGTAACGACTTAGTAAATGAAGTATATTGGAAAAAGAATCGCCGGAGGAAAGAATGACTCTCTTAAATATTCGAATGCTCTTAGAGTGCATTGAAAAGTGGTGCTCAGACTCGGTACGCTACGATTCTCAGCGATATTTAAAACTTTTATATGCATGCATTATCTTTCATCACTTGTATATTTCATGTACGCATTGTCTCTTATATGTATATATGTATATGTATTATGATACGCACCGTATGAAAACGTAGCCGACGAACAGGTACTATATTTTTTTTATGCGAGTGAATCATGGGCGCTTCAATTAAGCCACTTAATCAATACTTAACCGCGTCCAATGTGCATTACAATCTAGCAATTATTACGTACCCTGCGGTCACTGTTTACAATTAGTTACAATGCGCTCATGGTTCGTTCGAAGAATAATTTCAAACGCGTAAGATGATTCGATGCAGGAACTTAAACTTCGTGGCAACCCAAATGTCTTTCCGTTTGCTTTCCCCCTCGTTTATTACTTAACAGGGGATAATTATTATGGGTGGGCTCAAGCTTTCAATGTATAGCACCGGGAGTCTTTTCATCAATCTCGGAGACTGATAGATACGCGAAGCTAATATTTGATGGTGTCTGGTTTTCATAGATTTGCCTATCCTTAATCTGGTTTTTAAATAGTGTTTTTATTATAATTAGTCACTGTTGCATTATTCCGTTGCGCCATGTTCGCGTTTATTTCACGGTGAAACCGCGCCCGCAAGCATAATACGCCAATGATTTCACGTATTCGCACGACCAACCCGTTTCATTTGCAAGCGAATTACTTGTTGCGAAAATTGTAGACCTTTAGCTCACGGAAAGCAGCAGCTGCGGTCGTTTCGCTTACAATAGCCTGCAATTATAGTCCCTGAAATTAAGGCGATGCGCTTGCCGAAGTGCGCGTATTTGCGAATGAAGCCCCCACGAAACCAGCTTACTATACAGAATCGCCTGAAATGCATCTCTGCCACCAGATGCATGCAGATACATACACTTTTATGCGTATAATCAGATTTTCTTTTGCCTGTCGAATTCAAAGGAAAATTTCTCCGCGTTCGTCAAAACAGAGAACTAAATACCAGCGACCATCAATTCGTTGCTTTCCTTTTACAAGTACATAATCGAAGTCGTGTCTATTTAGCCGAGTGGTTCGTTCACCTTCGCGAAGGTGCGCCGACGAAAATCCCCAAGGATTCACGTATCTGTCTGGGAATTCGTCGGGATGTTAACCAGTCGGTGCATATTAATTCCGGGGGATGAAATATCTCGACCTTTGAAGAAACCAGCAAAAGGGGAGGATATCGTTGTGAAAGGAGCAGCCGCGATAGATAAAGTGAGAAAGAGGGGGATCCAATGTGGATGTATGTTCCAACTGGCGCTTCTTCTTCCTTTAAAGCTCGTCTTCGTTCGCCACGATCCGAGGATTTCTTCGTGGGAATTCTTAGGATCAGCCGGCGAAGGGTTTCCGGGATCGGGGCTCAGCCAGTCAGAGGAAGCCGGGAAGCAAGGAGGGGCGAGTTATTAACGATTATCGAGGTCTCGGGTCTTCCACTTCGACTCTGCACTCCTCCCACTTGCACCCTACTCTACCCCCAACCCCTTATCACCTGGCATGCGATTAAATACGGCCCGCTATATTAGCCGGGACTCGTGGCAGGGGATCCAGCATTGAAATGCGGGCCTCGTACGATGAAAACGCACCGTGTCTAGATGCATAGCGAGCTGCACAGGGTTACCTGTGCACATGTGTACTTGTCGAGGGTATACAATGTGTACATTGTAGTGGTATACATGATATTATGTGGAACTAATTGGCGGGTGGCTTGTTAATAAGTTAGGACCATTAACATGGGAAAATTATTCATCTTTATTAAAAAGGGAAAGTTGCATTGGTTGTTTCTTTTTTGCACAGTCTTGTTATCCGCTTATTTGAATATCGTGGAGAGGCCCGCGGCGAACGTAATGATAACATAATAATAATGCACTTTTATTAGCATTCTACGACGATAATTCATGTCGGAATTATAATAATATAGCTTGATTAGGCGGTTCGGCGAATACGTTGCGGAAAGTACGCCAATCAGCTGTTTATGGTTTGCTCAGTACACTGCTACATGATTTAATATAACACGGCCACGCGTAGCTTACTAATAAGCAAGGGCTAATAAATCGTGCGCGTAATACAAGCCCCTACATCGTATCAAATATAATAAATAATAATGTTTCCGTTTAAAAAACTAACATAGGTGTTGTCCCTCGAATTAAAATAGTGTCTTGATCCATTGTTAATTATGGACTGCACCCCGACCCCCGACTGTCCGTTTGGTCGCTTGATACCACAATCGACAAAATATTAATAACTTAACAATTCTGTAGGCAGCGTACGTAGACACAATGAACACCCTGTACACGATGCACGCGAGCGATTTGCACGCACGCACACGCGTCTATTCGCGCGTGTCGCGCATGCTGTCCGTACTGTGTACACAGCCGCGCGGGCATCCGACTGCGGAATCGGGGCAGCAATTCGATTTCGTTAATGGTTCCATGCTGGATACACCGGCGGCATGTCGTAATTTTTAATGAGCTGAACGGCCGGCTTAGAGAGGGCAGCGGCATGTAAATGCGCCGCCGAATGGAGGTTTGATGATGCAGCGGCCGGATCACCGATCCGCGTATCCAGTAATCGAGCGAAGTCGATTAAAACTACGCCGCCGATAACGTTGCCCGGGTCTGGTCCCTGGCGATTTTTCTGCACGAATGTGCCCGATGAAAATGGACGTGGATCATTGTCTAACGCAGCCCCGGTATCCCCGTTCCCTGTTGGTTTTTCCTTTCCAAACTTTTTTGTTTTTTTCTTTTTGAAACCGGGAATTTTCAGAATCAATTTCCTGGAGGACAAAGCGACGCAGGGGGCTTAAAGCTGGCGTGTACCGCGATTTCAATTTATGGCGCTGGTCCATTTTCCGGTCTTCGAAAAACTGCTTCTTTTTATTCGCCATTTTATCAGATGTCAATATTTTGCCGCGTTTAAACCAAAATTGCACGCAGTCCATACCCCATCTCCCCGTTCTACGTATCCGATGCAACGTCCCAGTCGAAATACCATCCTGCGCAATCCACGTTTCCGAATTCGCCTAATCTGATTCCGTAACTCACTGATCCCTTCTCTCTCTCGCTAGCTGTTTCTCTATGAAACCTCGGAAGAGCAACGATGTAGCCGTTTACGAGGCAATAAAAGCTGCGGCTCGTGGTGAGTCGTGGATACGAGTCTCGCGGTCGCGGTATTTAGAGGAGCCTCTTCGTTGCGAAAAGCTCGGCAGGCTTCGCGCGTCGCGTAACACTCTCTCGGTACGTCTTATTTATTGCCTTTCGCCGTGGCAAGCGGTGGCTTACGGAAGAAGGGCGTGAGAGAGGGTGAACGGAGTTCGGCCCATCTTTCCACCTTGCACTTTCATAAGCTCGGGCCGGTCTCTCTCGCGCATACGTAATCAGTCGACGGAAAGAAGCTGGTACGTTGAGATAAAGTCACAGGCCTGTGGGTAGGACGACGAGGCGGGGAAGGGACCGTTGGCGAACAAGACGAAAGAAGATGAAGAGGTGGAAGAGGTATGCGGACGAAGAGGACAAAGAGGAGGCGAGCTTAGTCAAATGCACGCTTCGGGGGCTCTGCATAACTTGTCGACTGCAGTCCTCCACTCTTTTGTTTCGCCTACTTGTCTGATCCCCGTCCCTCCGTCTTTCTTCCACTAGCTTCTGTATCTCCCTCTGGCCGACTGAGTCACGGGAACCGATTTCTTCCTTGGCCCGCGCGGATCGTTCCACCCGTCGCCATACGCTACCCGGTTAATATGATTGGAGCGTCTCTCGGGGAGTTAAAGAAACCGTCTTAAGATCGCGAGACGCGATTTATCCGTGATTCCACGGATAGAGGCGCCTCGACGAATATCGAATGCATCGCTCGAGGTGTCTGAAATCCGACGAATTTCGAGGAAGCTGCTCACGGTCAGTGCAAACTCTCGTTCACGGGAACGTGGGCGTTAAAACGTTTCGACTGATGAACGGAATATAGATGAGTCCAGTTCCGATCTTTCCAATACGCCGGATTATTGAGTACGGATAGATGCACCGTTCCGACCTGCACAAATGGACAACGGCGAGACGTAAAACCGACATGGCTGTACTTTTACTTATTAAATTATGCGTTAAATAAAATTTGCCTGTACACGGACGAGTACGAAGATCGGGAGCGGCGGGAGGGTGAAATGGAAACGGAAACAAGAGGTGAGACACGGGAGAGAGGCGGGCTCGAAGTTGCATTATGCATGCGGCGCCAAGTACACTCGGTAATTACTCCTATTAATAGAATCAATCTCGCCGCACATGCCGGGATGACGTTTATTAGTGACACGTGTTTGCAACAGAAGCGGCTTTATGCGACCCGTTATCTGCCGCGAGACCGGCTGAATAGAAACGCGCTTGGCGGGTGCTACCTGTTGTCGTTGTCCTTGTTACTGTTGTTCATATTAATGATTTTTGCGCCGGTGGCGCGACGATTTTCACGCTCGATGCTCTCGAAATCGACGCTCATTTGTTTTGCCGTTCTTCGAAAGGAAATTGCGAGATCATTGTTTCATTTCATCGCGACGTTCGTTCGGAACAAATTATTATTCTACAATAATAAGTAATCTGTAGTATCACCTCTATTGAAAATAACCCATTCATTATAGAGAATATTTTTCTGCCATATGGCATTATTGCTCAACAAACATGTTATCCCGTTGAAACAACTTTATCGTCGCTTCTCTGGTAATTTTGCCTCCGTCCATTTTCTTGCCACCTTCGGTTCCATTACACCGGCAAACAATTCTGATTGCAATGGTCCAGCAAATCATACGAAGTAATGCGGATCGAGCAACTGCAATCGAAAAGAGGGGCCGACCGATAACGAATAGGCGGGTTTGCGACGCTTCTCTATTTGTTTCCGCGTCACGGGTAAACATTTAAATTCATTACGTTCGAAATCAGGCGGAATGGTTCATCGTGGACGTGCACATATGCACGAGCCCCGGTGATCACGTAGCTTCGCGTGAAAAGGACACGGCCACGTTATTGACGAAGGTATTAAAAGCGAGTCTATCCGATCCGATCCGTCCCGCGGATATCGTTGTTTTCCGCGAGCCAGCCTCTCGCTTTTCAATAGAGGCAATCAAACAAAACCGCCGGCGTAACTTATAATTAATTAAACACAAACACGCGAAGCAATCGCGATGAGGTATTACTTATTTGCATGCGGGATTACGCTCGTTCCTGATTTACCGAATCCCTGGCGCCGATAATTGTCGCGGCACCGACTATCCCCGGTTGGCAGGTAAATTTTTATCCGGCGTTCCAATTAAAATAATGAATTAATCAACGCCGCGGATGAGCTAGTTTATTCAGCGCCGGATTAATGACGGTATAAACGCCGTATGAAAACGTAACGAAGACGTCAATTGAAACAACTACTGCCGATTCTCTCTGTGGAACTTGCAATTCACCGCATTGGAATTCAATTATGAAAGTCACGGATTTGCGGATCACGGTATTTCCATTCTCGCGTACCACATTTTCATCGCACGATTAAAAATGACGACGCTTACTCTACGATACTGTACGGGACAACGTGGATTGCAAACAACAAGTTATAAGAATGATAGCATCTAGAACACGCCCAGCTGTTTACAGGCACATACTTAGAACGTGCTTATAGGTTACAGTGTGCTCACATGACAGACCCACGTTCACTGTTTCTTTATAAATATACCTCCGAGTATATAATAGAGCAGCATTAAAGGGGCCAGCTCCGTATCGCCAACCTATGAGCATTAAACTTATCATAAAAGCATAGAGTATTACCCGAGAAGAAATTTCCGAGATACGTTCAGCGAATTATATATTATGCATACCGTCGAAGCTGAATCGTGTCTCGCCACGTGACTATTTGCCGCTCCGCCAACAATACCATCCGGTAAACCTGTACTTTGAGCAACAACAATAGGTGTAAAACAAATGATTTGTTTGAAGGAACCACGGGGCCAGCGACAAATTCTATTTAATCCTCTTGCGATGTAAAGAAAAACCACCCTCTGCTCTTTTTCCCTGCCCTTCTCTCTGCACAAGTGAAATCGAGATAAAGAGAATTCCCTGTGGTCCATTTAATTAGAGACTTTCACAGATCTGTAGCGATTGTTGAAAAAAGTTGCTTCCCTTGCCAGGTGTCGTAGATTTTTACCGTTTTCACCGCGGCTGGTCGTAATCTATTGCTACAAGATTGTTCGAACGAAACAGCGTTTTTCAGCGTCGCGTCCAATCCATCATCATTATCATTCCCCCGTCGCCAGGTAACCGCCACCGTGCGTTCCGAGTCGCGAGAGGAGGTGTTATCGGATCGGCGATCTGGCGCTCGTTCCTCAGGTAACGTGTTCCGATTTCCCGCCGATAAAGTGAATGACAGTGAAACTGGTAAGGTGTAAAGGCACAGGGGAATCAAGCAGGAGTAGCAGTGACAGTAAGGCGGATAGATAAAGAGAAAGAGAGGCACGGTAGCGCTCCGAGTGAACGATTTAACCCTTTCGCGGTGCAATAAAATAAGGCACGGCTTGGAATCTATTCGCTATTGAGAGTATTTATCGCGTCGCCGTAATATATTTAGCGTGTTAACATTTCAGGTTCAATTACTGTTAGCACTAGGCAAATGATCATGCCGCTGTTAAAACGCGTACACGAAATAAAGACAACCGACAAATATTTTAATATCGTTCGCTTAATTGGACTGCGTACGGGCACGATCTAAAATACACGGGTAATTTTGTGCTCATAGCGTCACGGCCAATCTCTCTTCCCCTAAACAGCCGAGAGCTTTATAGCGGTGTTAAGCGGACAGCCAAACGAAATTACGAGCGACGTCGATCAGATCTCTGCGCGTGTATCATACGAAGCTTGAAGTTTCATTCTTCCATAAATTTCGACTATCGCGTCGAGTCTCCCAGTCGCGATGACATGCCGTAACGTGCCGCTTGTATTTCGAAACGTGATTAAATGCGTGCCGTTGCGACGACAGGACGTCAACGATGAAAACGTTTGACGATCATTGAGTATTAGCAACGCATCTCCGGTATTCGAATGATTTTCCGACGTCGGTTGACGGCAGAGTTGTAATCGGTTGGTTATTTCGTGGATTAGTATTCAGACGAGGCAACCCTTCGTGTACCACGACGCGCCTCGTGTTTCACCTGTTTTCAGCGGCCGGGAACGTGGGAAAGGGGAAGCCCGAAGATTACGACGGGCGTAAAAGCCTGATGTAAAGCTTTTACAGGTGTTTCCTTGTCTCACGTCGAATTACATTGGACTGGTGATTCTCGTTTCTCGAGCCTGTTAAGTATACGTATGGTTCGGGTACGATATATGTACCGTGGGACGGGATCATTATAAATCTCGATCTTATAAAATTCTGTATCTCGTGTATCGTTCGTTAGGCGAAGGGAAATGTTCCCCGATTTATCGTTCGGAGTACAAAGGAACATCAGCTTTTAAAGAGTTAGACGCTATTCATTTCGAACTATCGGATAATAATAACGTAGGAGCAGTGAATATTTTTGGAGATTCGGGAATTTTAATGTGACCCTCCTTTGTGCCACCGTAAAGTGTACATGTCGGGGAACCAGTTTCTATTTTGTCCCCCCCATCAAAATCTTTCTTTGGCCGCGGCATCGCTCGCGATCCATTCAGTTCGTGGCACAATTTACGAGGGATCTCACGGGTTTAATCGACGGGAAATCGAAAATCGCACCGAGTTACAGCGTATCACGAACGATACACTACCGGGGATCCGGCGATCGTCGAAAGGATAACGATGTCGTTAGCTCGTAGCGGCAACGCTAGCTATCGATACGGCCGGTCAGTCGATAAATGCGCGGCTAGATGTGCTGTTCGGCGCCGACGAAACGATTCGCACTCGTAATTGTTAATTAACATAGCCCTGGCAGCGTCGTTGCTCTACTGTACGACGCATAAAACGCACGTGGACGAGTTTCAAATGTTCCTCGTCGAGGGACCACTACCGCTTGATCGTTCGCTTTCAGTGCCCTTTCATGACAGTCGTCTGGTATTTCAGTGGTAGCTGGAAGTCTTATAAAAATCTAGAATATAGTTAAATATAAAGTGGAGGAATATTTCAAAAATTTGTATTGCCATCCTTTAAAACATTTTAGAGTTACGTCGAAATCAGGTTTCACTTTTGGGTGTACTCGTGTGCACCGTAATTTGGTAGCATTTTTTTTTAGATACTATCTTCTGTTTATTTTACGTTTGTCAGCATCGAAGCTGGCCAAAGCCTCGGCGAATTTTCGTGTGCGCCGATTGTACAATTTTTTCGGCAAGTTTATTAACAGGTTAATGAAGCAGCTTCGACTTTAATTTCGCGAACGAACCGTGCCAGCCAATTAAAATCTGTCTGATTTAAGGTACAAAAAAGTCCAGGAGCCAGGTGTCACTGAACTCCTCAACCTTTACTGCCACGTCTAATTATCCGACAGTCTGAAAACCGAGGGGACCGCTCGTAAAAGGGAGAAAAATAATTAGCAATAAACATTCGCGCGATACGCATCGCTCAATTTTTCTCTCTCTCTCTCTCTCTCTCTCCCTCTCTCCCCCCTTTTCCACCATCGCTCCGGGGAATTATCAACGAAAATTCACGACTTGTCCCCGTGAACGGCAACGGGCTTACGCAATCCTCTGCAAATTATTAACCGTGCTCTAGAACGCGTGCACTTCGTCTCGTTTCGCCCGCAGAGTTTAATAGAATTTCCCCGATAGCGTTGCGCGGGCGTACAGTGTAGCACAACAGGCGTGGCGATTTCCAATTTTACGATAGGATCGTAACGCTAAATAAAATCGAGCCACGTCTGGCCGATTACAATGTCGAAAATTCGATTCTACGTTAATAATGTTCACGATAATGCCGCGTCGAAACGCATAACGCCACCGAGGTTTCATGAAATGAGAAATTCGTTTTACGAACGATTATTCGGCAGGCCGCTGCAATTTGCGCGGCCGATAAATCAAACCCGTGCTCGGAAATCTATGTAAATATTATAGCCAGCGATACGGGGCCTTGTTACCAAACCGACACGCAACGGTGGAAAAGCGTGAAACGAGGGGCAAAGGGAACGGGAAGAGAGGAGGGAAAGAAAGAAAGTAGGAAAATGTGCGCGACGTTCATCGATGAAATATCGTTTCAGCTATTACGCTTAATTATTAGTCGTGCCAATAATAATGGTGATTTACAATCTGCTTGAAGCGCTATAGTGTTTACGAGCCATTACCACCGAAGATTTACGGTGAACGGTTGTTTCCTCACCCCCTTGAGCTACCCACTTTTGCTTGTTTTAAATAAGTTTGCCTCGATATATCTTGATTAATTAAGGAAGTGCACAGGGGACAACGCGTTCAACTCTCGAAACGTCCGATCGGCCTCCAGCACCGGTCTGAGCACCGCGATTTTTCGTTCGCCGGGAAAACTCGTGGTTGTCATTCCCCGCGTTCCAATTTGGTAACTTAGAAACTTTTCTTAAAGAACGAAGAGACATAACGCCGGCGCGCTAAATTTTTTATCGCTCGCCAGCAGCGAAATGTTTAGAAGTTCCGCGCCAGAACTTTCAAGCATAATTGCTCATCCACCGAGGAGGCATTAACCGTGGCGAACGCGATTTTTACGTCGAATCACAGCGGGGAAACCCTTCCGTGCCACGGACCCATCAGCTCGAATTCTCATTTGCTCCGCGGTAACTTTCTCGAACAGCGTCCGGTAAAAGCCGGCCGTGTTATTGCAGAAACTTTTATTCATATCGCGCGTAACGTCGACGGCCGTTATTATTGAGATAACTTTCCACGCCGGTCCCAACGATTACATCCGTAAACAATATGGCGGTGGACGCGGCGGGTAATATCGACGTCAAATTCAGTCGAGCGACGACGACGGGTCGTCAAGGGGGCAAAAACGATATTGAAATTCGCTCTTACTGCCTCGCGCGGAATTACCGTCGCTGTCCGCGCAGACCGGGTACTGGCCGTGATATAAAAATCTCATTTCCGCCTCGATCCGCGTCGCACTTGTCGCGAACTTTTCATTCTCTGCGCCGATTGTAAACCGAGATTTCAATTAAAGCGCCGCCGCTTCGGGTTTCTGGACGCGGATTTTACCGTCGTATTTTCGTTGAAGCGCGAATTCCAAACGAATGGGACGTAGTCGCGACGAAGATCACGCGGGACCGTATTCCTTCTCTACAGAGATTCTCTACCGAGTCCGAAGCAAGGCGGTATCAAACCCTTTTAAATTAGAGCGGGTTAGAAAATTAATTGGTGCTTTAGAGGAAATTTTGGTGGATTCGAACGAGCTACTATTAAAACACGCGATGATCGGTGGATAAATCGATGGCCCTGGGCGCGCGTCGAGCGTGACATCGGGTTGAAAAGCGTCAGCTACCGATAAAATACGAAATTAATCGGACCGAAAGAACGGGCCACTCGATTTTCTATTCTATCATTTACATACGAGGTGAGCTTGCTTGAAGCCGACTGCAAACACGAGCCTCATTTAGAGTGGTCACTTTCGAAAGCACTCAGCCGACGACCCTCGAAACCGCACCGGGAGAGCGAGCGAGTCCCGCTCCCGATGAATCGTGTCCAGATAAAACGCTATCGATTGAAAACTCGGCTGGTTATCCGGTGCACGCTCGTGCATTTTGTTCGGTGTAATTGTTAATTCGTCCGCCCGCCCGTCACGATCGCTGATCAAGCATTTTTGAAAATCATTTCGGCTACACCCCAGCCGCGGATTGATTGATCGATGAACTGCTATCAGCAGATTTCAAATTAGTCGCCACTGTCAGCTTGTAACGACGTTAAATTCTTCCTTTATCCTTTGCTTTTAATACTTCGCTTTATTGGCGGTTGGATATTCTATTTGATTAATTAAGGGATCCATCAGCGATCAACAATGCTGTCTAACGGATTCCTCCGCGATATTTTTCGTAATCGCTGTTATTAAATGTACATATTTTATTACAACCATGCATCGACGCTAAAATATTCGGAGCTATAAAGAACCGCTTGGATCGTACACGAAAATTCCTGTCCCGTTTATTGTGTCGACGGTCCCTTTGGAAACGGCTGGATGCAAACGAGAGATCGTGTTCGAGTTCTGCTCGTTTCGGACGGTCGTGTTCGAGTCAGAGGATAGACGAGGCACGAGTAATCAGCGAAACACTTCGTATTCTTCCTGCTTCTAATATTCTCGGGACGTGCGCCGGTTCCTCTGTTAGGGACCACCAGCCTCGTCGCGGTACCGGTTCTCCAGCTGGTTATTACGTCCCGGCTTCCCGCTAACCGAGGCCCGTGTACGTTTCGTTGGCACGAAGTCCTTCTTCGATGTATCGTGTGAACATGCTCGGCAGATGCCTCTGAACACGCCGATTCCATTGGAAAACGACGAAAATGGTGTGACACGCGGTCACGCGATTGGGTGTTGTTCGGTAAAAAAAACAAAAAGAGAAAAAAAAAATTGAAAGAGGGTAGTGAAAGAGGAAATTGGCATCCTTTTACTAAATCATCTGCGAGGAAATTGTTCGTGGACAGATTTGATTAATTCAATGAATGAATAATGATTTCCTCCGTAGTACCCTGAAATACGTCTATTCAGTAGCGGTAACGTTTTTAATATAACCCGTTTAATATTTTTCCGAACAAATTATCCCGCATGTGTCTCGCAGTATTTTTCACTGAAATAACGTATGCAGGTGCGCGCTAATAATACCCATCCCCGTCGTTTCCCATGATGATAACTCCCACAGTAATCCTCACGTGTCAGAAACACGATGCACTTCAACACGTATTTCATCGCGTCAAGAACAAACTTGAAACACGAAAGGAGCCGATTATTCCCGTGAATATAGCCTGTTTCCAAATTCAGCCTACGGTAACCAACAGCGATGACACCTCGCACCCTGTTTCGAAACATTATTCGCTGATCTTCACCTTGCATCGTTTCGTTTCGTTCTGAAACCGAGTGATCGACACGGACAGAACCGCGATTCTCGATCGGCCGTAAAATAAGCGAATCAGAATGGCCACGGTATCTCGTGTATACAAGCACGAATCACCGGTGCCGGAGACACAGTTGGCCCTCGAGAGGCGCAAAAACGAAAGCCGGAAGTGTAACAGCAAACACTGGACGGAACAATGGCTGTATCGTCGAGCGGGATCGTTCAATTGACGTGGATCCTTAACATCGTTTTGCAGATCGACGACGTTGAAGCGTGCGCGAACGTCCACTCGATACCTGGTCACATGGAGCAGCCTCTAAACGCCTGGTGGATTGTGAACATTCAATTTCCGACGGATTTCTATTTACTCTCTCGTTCCCTCTGTCGTTTGACACGTTGAGCAGTCAGTCACGGATGAGCATGTCGAGGTCCGGCGTATTGTACAGGACGAAGAATTAAGTCGTTCTTGCTGGCCATTTATGATCTTTCGAACGTTCTCTATTCAAATAGCCAGGGGTGAATGTTTCTTTCATTCGTATTTCATTTTTTCGTCGTCCGTTTCTGCCTCTTCTTCCTCTTCTGGCGCGTTTGTTTCATACCGCTCGTTTAGTAAACCAGCAGCGAAATTTTCTCTCGGATCTGATCACGAGCCTGTGGGCGGTTCTGGTCATTTCGATTTTATGATTGGGGAGAAGGAATTCGTGTGTGTGGAATGTATAGATCAATTTGTAGAACGGTGGCCTCGTAACCGGTGGTTTCTCTTATGAGATACGTTTTTTTTTTTTATATATCTACCCTTTGGTTAATGAATAGTTATGGACAGGTATACGAGTATACGCGATGATAAACGCTCGAGACTTTCATCTCGTAGATTCGTTCCTGTGATTCGAGGAAGATTCAGCGGGTTCAAAGACCTGCGGCTAGGATCCGGTGAATGTCGAAAGTATCGAACACCTTAGCGAACTCGGGGTACTTCTTTATCGTCTAATTACAAAACAGTGCCTATATTTATTTATGACTATGGTTTCCTAGCCGGACGGAAGCATTCTACGAATGCAATCGTGTGGGCAGTTTTCAATGGCGTGCCTCTACTTTTCAACGTCTGTACCTAATTGCCGATCACTCGATACCATACATCATTCCTAATGGATTGTACTTTCACCGTTCCAGGGCTCCTTAATTACCTCGTATTTTATTGGATCAATTATCGCTACACGGTTTCGTATTGAGGATATTACGATGTTACGCGCGGCCATTAACTTCCACGTGTACAAAACGTACGCACTATCTTACATACAATCGAACACGTTCAGGACATTTCCATTCGTAGGAAAGTAGAAACGAATCAGAAAGAAACACAGAGACAAATAACCCTTCGGGTTGCAACATATCCTGCTACGAATATCTAGCGAAATTCCGCATAGCTTCTTATCAAGCGTATCGCAGCCTTTCAAATCCCGCGAACCGAACGAAAATCACCTCGAAAAAGAACTTCCTCCATTAATTTAAAAACGAACGGAGAATTATTTATCCCGGCGTCGTTTCAGCTGCTCAAGCAACTTCATGCTCGCGTACGAGCTTCCGTGCACCGCGAGCGTTCAATTTTCAAGCGGATTTCTATTTACCCCGTTTATGGTGCCCTTTGGCCAGCGGCCCCCATTGTCCGACCGGTCTTTTCATCTCGGTGGACATCGCGAGCGGCCGTCTGGCCGCTATAAATCGCGCGCGACGAGCGACCCAGGAATTCTCGGTGTCGCGACGTCGTCGGTTCGCCGCGGGAGAGAAAATCGCCTTTTGTCCTGGCGGACGTTAATAATTACTCATGCAAACGAGCCATACGAAGACGAAAGCCAGCGAGTGACCTCGACGGTATTCACTACGTCGTACCGGAAGTACGTATCTCGTCCACGGATCGCGGAGCTTTTTAACAAAATTCGCAAATCGATATTTGGTATTGTCGAACGATCGCGCATTTCGTTCGGATCATTTGTCTCGCATAAATAACGGACACCAACGCAGCCAAGCCTCTAGATACATACAAAAATTCGTACTACTTTAAAACGCGATCGAACAATTACAGAATTCTTGATACCCTCCCCTGCACTGTGTTAACTCGTCCGCTTTTCTTCCTCGCCCTCTTCAACACCCGTTCGTACAGCAATCGCCATTACCCCGAGCCGTTTTACGAAACATCAATAAGTAGAACATGCCGGAGGGGCCCTCCTTCAAGCCTTAAAGCACGAGTACCCGGACGAAACATCGTTGTTCCTCTCCACGGAACAATTACGAGTAACTGAGGGGGCGACCTGTTAAGCACCGGCGACTCTTAAGATTCCACGCCGCTGTACAGATAACGCTAACCGTGTACTTCGGGATCGTCCTGTAGCTGACACAATACGCGAGCCCGTTTACTCCCCACCTTTGTTACCTCTGGGCACTGTGACGTACGCTAATTAGAATAAACAGGTTGCCGACAGCGGCCGCCTCACGAGCCTTATCGAGCGATTGAGGATCGCGATGCTATCGTCTCAGCAACGAGGGCCCTGTTGCTTCGCGAGGATCTCGTAAATTCATCCCTCTTCGCCGAGGACGGAGGGTAAGAGTCGAGACGATTGGGGCCTGAGATTCGTTGGGGAACACGCGTTTCTGTAATTATTGCAATGATAGATACTATCGGCGTTCGTTTGCCACTTCATTATTCTTCCAAAACGGACCGACGTTTAAGAAATGCGTCCGTTCCATGGCTCAGCAATTCTCTGTTTTTCTTTCACCCCTTTTTTGTTGCAATTATACGCGACATTATTGAGGCGACGACATATGATTCTACTGCGGTCGATAAATTCTTTGATCGAGCATTATCCTTAAACGTCGCGAAACAAAAATATTTCTCGGACGGCTTAAAAATGGCAAGATTTTTATCTGTCTGCCATTCCTCGACGATTCTCCTGCTAACATACGCGCGTATTATACGCGCGAGCGCACGATAAGGGTTGCAGAGGGAGCGGGGGGCGCAATAACGATGCGGATTTTATTGTTCTCGGCGGTCAGAGGCGAAACATCGGGCGTAAACCTCCGATGAAATGTAAAAACGAACGACAATTCGCATAACATCTTGTAGAAAGATGGTGGACATTGGCAGGGCCGTAAAAGAATTTTGCCGCGTTGCAATTCGCGCAGGGGAAGAGGGTGATATTTCTTGAAAAAATTCAAGTTATTGCCCATCCAACTTCGATCATATATTTTATTGAAACAGTAATATTTTTGCATTCAATTTCATGTTATTCTACAAGTTTATCTTACATTATTACTATTATTTTTTTTATTATTATCATTAGTAGTAGTAGTAGCAGCAGCAGCAGCAGCAGCAGCAGCAGCAGTAGTAGCACCTTGTACTGCTGCTCTGAAATTAAACAAATTTCTACAACAGCCTTTACCGGTATGTCCTGTGTTGTAAAAAGAAAGAGACCCTGATGGGATTCCGAGCAGTGTGTCCGAAGCATTGGACGTGTCATAAACACCCAATAATTTCCGTTCGCTACCAACGGTGTTTTGATCGCGCGTGTTTCCTAATAGCCGCAGCAGTTTCCCAACCGGGGAAGATATTTCATAGCAGGGGCCGTAAAAATTAGAATTTCAATGGGCCGGGGAAAACGCGCGGCAATAAACGAACGAGGTTAACGATATAAATACGGCTGGCCTGGACCGGTGATGGTAAAAGAACGAGGGAAATGTCAGAGGGGGGAGGGAAAGTGGCGAGATTATCGTAGCAATCAGTGGCAAGTCGTGTTGCACGATACAGAATCGACGCCTCGCGTCGGGATTACGCGCGAAACGTCCGTCAATTGCCGACCAATTAACTTTTCTTCCACTTTCGTTTTTTTTTTCTTTCTTTCGTTCGGCTGCCCCTCGTCAGTATCGATGTATCCAATCGGGAAAGATCGAAAGCTCGAGGGCGCAGCTGCCTACCGGTGAAAAGGGTAGCGACCTGGTCGGATGTTAGGCGCGGAATTAACTGTCGGTTGCCGACGAGCCACTCGATTTTTCTTCTTTCGTTTCTCACGGTGCGAATGCGTTCACCGGGGTACCGACTCGTAGTTATTCGCGCCGGCGAAATAATGTTTCTTTCCGGTGAATACAGATTTGACGGGAATTTTCGCGGAAAATAGTTCCGTGAACTCGCTCTACATCGAGCGTTAATTAATCACGGGACACATTGCCGCCGGTGACAATTGAGTGACGCGGCGAAACTAAAGAATCGGAGCAGCATAATGAAGAAAGCCGGCCCGAGAAGAATGGAAAGAATGGCGCCGGTCCAACGCGGAAGCCCTTTTCAAGGGAAAGAATGAAGATCGCCTAGGTTCCTTGCAGAGCCGAGATTCCTCCGTCGTGCATGCACACGGACCGCCAGTGGCATCTCCTTTTTTATCGAGCACAATTGGAAATACATACGAAGGAGCCGGCGCGTTTCTCCGCGTAGTAGATTTCGTATGTAACATCGTACACCCGGGGAGGGGTTTCTTCTTTTCCCGAGTCCGGCTGGGAATCGTGCGGGTTTATTTCCGCCAACTCGACCGTTCCACCTTTCCATGTTCACGTATTTCATTATTCTGTTCTTTCCAAGTTGATATTAAACAACGGCGCGTATTTTATTCTCGTCTTAAATGTCAGGCATTCACTTAAACAAAATATTACTAAACGATTTTATAGTCCTTCGAAGTTTATCATCTTCCCAGAACCATAAAATACTTCTCCCCGCCAATACCTGTTATCTTTTTTCTCTTTGAGCTAAAGCGGTCATTCCTATGTAGCGTCTCACCTATCGATCATCTCGATCCCGTTCAACGACGTCCAATCTTCTCCTCTCGAATTAACCAAGCGTCTAAGCAGGCCGCACGATTCGAGACGAATCGACGATGCATAATTCATAGGATGATGCCAGAAGAAAGTCTTGGTACGGCACCACGGAACTCTCGTTATCTAAGGGAACTCGACTGTTAACGATGTAATAGACACATCGTGTCGGATCAGGCCGGATTACACGATCACGAAACACTGTTCCCTCGATTTTGCCCAACGAACCAAACGCAAAATCGGCCCCGCGTCGTTTTAGACGCCCCGGGTTCAATTCTATCTACAATCTGTTGTGACAGTTGAGCGATAGCGTAATAAGTTTTATCTGGGTCTGGTTCGAGTTCACGCGCGTCAGCGTTCATCTCGTGGAACGGTAGCCATTGCGCGAACCGGAGAGGTGGGCCCGGGATCAAATTAAAAGTGTACACCTGGCCTTCCACCGTCGTCATTTGCATACGATTTGAAGAGAGACCTTTGTGTGGTGCTCGCGCTCTCTTGCTCCCCTATACAGCTTCGCGCAAAAGTCCTCGGTTCGTCTTGCTTCGGACGTATGGTCGCAATGACGATTCGATTAGAAAAATCTTCTCTTATTAACTTGGTTTTATGTAAACAAAATGTTGCATTTCTTATGCTCCCACAAATCTTCGTTTTATATTTGTATTCTATATTTCCTTTCTTCCTCCTTTCGATTTTTATAGTAAATGGTTCGATTTTTGGAATTCCGCATAATGTGGACGATGTTTTACACGAACGCAATTTATTTCAGAGTAAAGTTTCATCCATCCGTGGACCGTACAAGTGTCACGTAGACTTTTGAACGACAGTGTACCAACGAATTCTCCCCTCGTGCACGCCAAAAGAACCAGCAAACTATACAATTACTTATTTCAAACAATCACACATTGTCCTCGTGCCTCAGCAGGCTCGAACCACGTTACTAACAACCTATTATATTCACCACCCCCATCGGTTCGCTCTCCGCCACCATTCTCGTTCCCCTCGCGACAAACGTAACCGCGCAGGTATTAATATTTCACGTTGACGCAGCAACGGATCACCGTGTCGTACCCACGAAATTGAAAAGTATTTCATCGAAAAAGTCCCGTCCAGCAGATGACCGTCGCGCTCGAGGCGCATCCCTCGAACTACTTCAGCCCGGCAGCTGTGTGCGTTTGCCCGGTCTGCCGATAGAAACGTATGGCATTTTTATGCAAATCTTGTGGCATCTTTCTGCCTCTTTCGACGAAGAGCCAGTTCGACTGGTCGAAGTTCGGGCCCCATAATCCCGGCCGGTCTTTGTTTTACGAGCGTCGCTAATATTTGTCGTGCAAGCGCTCGAGTGGACACATTTAAATATCCAGTAAACGGGCACGTATGCATGATCAACATATTCGAGATATTCGTCCAAAATCGTGGAAACTTGTTAACAAGTCTTTTAACAGAGAGCGTCGAGGTCGGCGCAGTTTCCCTTTTTTTTATATACATCAAGCTTGGCAAACGTTCGGTAGAAACAATGAAGCGATCGTAAATTCACATCTAGCAGGAGAAAATAACGGGGTGATCATAAATTTTAAGCTATAGTTGTGCCGTAAATTATGTTTCTGGATGGTGGTTTGAACTGTAGCCTAGGTGGAACTATCGTATACCTCTGGCGTTCGCAGCTATGGAAAATTCTTGACCCTTCGCCGCACTCTATTAATAGTTCACAATCGACGCATTGTCGTCGGGTTTTTTTTTTTTTTTTAGGTAGAATCGGAGTAAAAATTTCGCGTCAGCCTGTGACATTCCTCCCTTCCACGGCTAAGTAGTTTTGTCTACACTTCAGACAGCGGGTCTGACCCAGAGGGGAACACAGAGAGAGGTAAAACAGAGACAGCGACAGAGAGGGGGAGAAGTCGTCGCGACGCCGAAACCGTGGAACAAATAAATTCGCGAAAAGACGGACGCGGCTGGCAGGTTCGGTGGGAAACGAAGGTGTCACTCTTTCGGGAACACCACGTTTTCCTACGTGCCGCAATAAATCCACGGGCCGTGTACACACGTCGGACGTGTTCCTGATTCCATTTCGTCCTATCGCGGCTGTCGGGCAGGGGGAGGAGGCAGGGTGGGAAAATAAATTAAAGTCCCTCGCCTTTTAAAATAGCCGCGTCCAGACGGTGCACCGGTCGTTGAATATGCAAATATATGTTGATACGGGAGATTTTTAGTCGCATGACATAATGATGATGACGACGAGCCGCCGACCACGAAGATAGAATATTAAGTGATCGTCGACTGCCCTATAATTTCTGAGGAGAACGCTGGCCCTTTTAAGGATGCTCATTCTCACGGGAGGATCGAAGTTAAACGGCGGGCACCGGTCGTTACGTACAATTTCGTTTCGTAGACGTAGATGCCCGCTGATGTGGGTTAATCGTGCAGCATGCGTTGGACCTGTTTGGAAATATTCGTTGCCGAAATTCTGAGCGATCTCGAGAAATTTATTCCGATTTGTTGCTGGCCAAAAATTATTCGCGACGTTGCGTTATTTTCCTTCATTACAGAATTTCACGAACCTTTAATTATTTACGCACTCGTAGATTTCGTTTACGATATTATTCTAAGATAATCTGCGCTGGCGGCTACGAAGGTAGACCGTTCTACTGATTATTTCGTTCCCCCTGACAAGCTGTAGTAACAGCGAACACGTTTGCGCTGCCGATTGCGAAACGGTCCATAGTTCGGCGCGCAATCAAGAAAGATTCTGGCGGCAGATACATCGTTACGGCCGCGTATGACGTATCGCTGGTCGCAAATAAATTTTCGTCGACGGGTTAGACAATTCGGGGAGATAAATCGACTGGCCACAGAATAGTTAAACACGGGCGAGGCTCATGCGAACACGATCGCCATAAATCGCGATCGTCGCTCGCAAGGGCGTTACACGAACGTTAATTATCGCTCGGACGATTGAATTGACACGATAAAAACTAGCTGCCTGCCCCTGCCTTCGGGCTACCAAGGAGGATCGCTAAGTGTGGTCCATCGTAACATATTGTATATTAAGTCTGTATTTTCAGAAGGAAATTCATTATCGCGATCACATTTTATCTATGAACTCTCAAGAAGAATCTTGAGATGTTATTCTGTCTTGCTTTCTCCGCTGGAAGACCCAAAACATCTACTCGGTAGAAAAATATGCGCCAGCGGAATGCGAAAAGAAAGGGACGCAAAATATATGGAGGAATACGGGAGGCTCGGTGGAACGATCGCGAGATCAAATTCAATAAAACTAAACCGGTGGTCAAGACAGGGGAATGAAAATACGAAGACAAAGAAAGCAATAACTGCTGCTCGAATGTACGCGCGTACGTGGTTGCGTGCGTATCTATCGAAGCGACCTGTTCATTTCGTAAAATACAAAGGGAAAAATCTCTGCCCGGTATTTAACGTCCCTTCACACGTGCTATATTTCTGAAGCAATCTACATTCTTCCTCCTCCAATATTTAACCTACGCCGAATTAATTGTAACGAGATAGCTCGCAAGAGTTCTGCACCCCGCCGAAAACCCATTAATTAACACAGAACCATTAATACCCGCCGCGCTACTCCACCAAGAAAAGGAACCTCGTTACTTACGAGCAACCAATTCCCGTTTTCATCCCCCGGCCGGGCCGTCGATCATTATCCGAACAATCGGCCGTCGAAGCGGCGAAATTAGCTCGGCTCGCCTAATAACGGCGCACTCGAGGATCGAGCGCGAGTGCCCCGGCCGGCGGACGAGACTTTATGCGGTTTATATCATCCAGTAAATTCCGGCTCTACGGCATATTGAATTTCGATTTTTATACGCATCCTTAAACACTTCCATTACTTTGGCCAATAGCGCATCGCGCCGGTAGTCGCCGGTATGCGGTGCTCGCGAGGTTTATGCATATTCGAACGGTGCACTCTGCATATAAATGCGATCTCGCCGCGTCCGAAAGACGGCGTTTAGAGGCGAGAAGGACGGCGAGAGGATGGTGGAAGGTAGGAAGGGAGGCGTCACGTCCATCGAGACATTTTTCCCCCCGCTGCTACCAACGTTCATGCTCTTCTTCCTTCGCCCTTCCGCCATTTCTTCGTGTATTTATATACGTATTTATATACAGGGAGGGGGCGTGCTTCTGGTATTCGTATACCGGCGTCTTTCGCTTCCAGAGGAGCGTTTCCAAGGATTATAAAGCTCGCGAAATATTTTCGGGCCACGGCCGTCATAACTCAGCCGGGTCGCTCGTTTTATTCTCCGCTGGCACTGGTACATACGTGAGTTCAGCCGTCCCTTTCTCGACACCGTGCCGCTGTGCCGGTCCCACCGTACCAGAACCACCGGCTTCCGTTCGCACAATGGACCATTCGCGAAATATGGATGCACATTTGTCGCGCGTTATGCTCATGGGGCCGTTGGACGTGTCTATTAGCGGTGCTGTCGCGTACCCGGGCTTCAAAACGCTCGAGCACGCGGCGATATTCGGTCGCTTGTATGGCGGGGCTTCGAGCTAATCGGATTTCACGGGGAATCAACGGCATTGCGCGTTGTTGGTGGCCGCGAAATACGGGTAGACGAAAAGCGCGTGGAATGGAGAGATTGTTCTGACGTTCGCTCAGAGACTCGGAGGTGAGATATCAATTGGTCGGGAATGTTGTTTGGCGTTTGGTTCGGTAATAGATCGCGGGATTCGGGCTCGAGTTTTCTCGCGAAAAGGGACAGTAGAGTAAGGATTGTTGTGGATTGGACACGATGAGTTACTACTCTGTAATTCTTCGTCTTAGGGGCGACGTATATTGTACTGTCTGTTTGCGAGAATTTACGACTGCGAGACGATAGCAGTGATTAAGTGTAATGGTTATAGGATCTACGGTCAATCTGATTCGCAGTGGAACAAATCCGTTGCGTTGGTCTCGATACGAACAATGTGGTCCAAGGTGCTCGGATTGAGATGTTTTGGCAAGGTGAAACGAAATGTCGTGCGCGCTGAGGAAAATCTAATGTCAATTTTTATTTCGTTTCTGCTAGAAGTCGAACGACGTATTATGGGCAAGCAGTTCTGCTTGCAAGTGGAATTGTGACAAAAAATATAACCAGAAGTAAATGAGGCTTCCCCTGTCCAGTACTTAAAGAATCGTTAAAGAGCAACAAACAGGATACATCAGCGTCGACGATGAATTAAGCAAATGCCTGTAATTCGACGGGGTTAAGCGACAAGGTAATTTTAATTCCGGCGCGGCTCGCGCGTCCATACAGAAATTTAATAGCGCGAGGCACGAACAATTGCAGCTCGCGGTGTGATTAATTAGACGAAAGTATAGGCTTGATCCCGGCGATAATATTTCAGATAAAGATCGAGGCCCGACGAATGGCAAAACGATTGGGCCGGTAACCTGCCGTTTCTGCTAACTAAGAAGAAACGAACGGGGCCTCGTTCTTCCCTCTGTTCGCATCGCAACCCTTCTTCGTACTCGTCTCGTTCCTTTTCCGAGTCGGGGCCGTCATAAAAGCCCGGCTACGTGAAACTATTTCTGTTTGGTGACAACCGAGTATCCGTACTGGCGCACGCCGAAGATATACTGTCCTTTTAGCTCTCGTCGCTCTTTCGATCGGCGAAAGGGTGTACAAGAAAGAAGACAGAAGAAGGTTCAAACACGAATATTTTCATACCGGCGCGGCGGTGAGGTTTATATTGAAAGTATTTCTGTACGGGCCGCCTCTCGTGTGTCTCTTAATCATCGACTAATGCTTCGAATTAGCATTTCTATGAGTGGGTACTGCTCAGAAATTCCTTTCCATCCGTGCTTCTGTCAGGGAAGATTGACACGTAACAAGGTTCGTTCAAAGAGGAAAATATGATAAAACACGAGGACGGGCGACGTGGCCAGAAGTTGTTTAGTAGTCAGACACGAGAAGGTTTACGATATTGTTAGGGGGCGTAGACGGAATCTTGGTTTTCAAGACATTGCCGCTGGTGTTTGCGTTTCATTGACAGTAATAGACTGTTGGTCGTCCAGGATGCTCGCCGGCGAGCTGTGCGGTGAATCAGGGTGGATTATACGCGGCGTCAGGCAATTTTGCGACCAAAGTTTGCCAGTATGTTCTTGAGAATGAGGGGAAAGTGTCGAGTATACGCGTTTCGGCTCTGTTGAGTTTAATACCGAAGTTACAAGCTGTAGTTTTCGCTATAATTAGAGGGTGAATTGTGTTACAGTTTGCTTCGAATTCACAGGCACGTAAAGTCGACCGTGACGCAGAATCACTGTAACCGCTGCTTTAATCCCACTTCAACTTTCGCCATTTCTATTTCCGATTCCGAAGGGTCGAAGAAATAATTCATTCGAACGCCAAAACCATTGGATATTAACGAGGGATGAATCTTCCGATGTTTTCCAACCCTTATGGAACGTGTTTTGCTCGCGGCTTTGCGTGCCCGCTATAAAACATTCTGCGAAATTTCGCCCGACGGCCAGTATATTTGGGAACTGGCGTGCAGGGCCAGCGACCAGTCAAATCCGAATACATCGCGAGGATTTAGTGACGCGACATCGTCGCGGATCGGCATGTTCGTGTACCCGGTGGTCGTAAACGACAATGACATCCTTCCGTTATTTCCATTCTTCCCGAATTAGAAAACGGCACCGCTTGGCGTCCTCGCGTCGACATAATTCACGTTCCCCATCGTCTCGGACGTGGCGCGGCTCCAATTTGATTATTAATTTCGATTTCGCCGGCCAGCTAGGCACGATCTCGCCGGGGGAATACTTTCCCCCGACTTCCGGGGAAGATAAACCAGATCGCGTTCTCGTTTTATTGGCAAACATTTCTGTCGCGTACGCATTTCGACGCGTCTCTTTGGAACTCGATTCACTCGTGTTGCCTCTTTCGTTCGCGGCCCGTCATTTCTCTTTCGAATCCGGACTCTCTATTTGACGGCGTCAAGAGCGGAAAATTGTTTTAAAAAATATCGTATAAAAAAAAAAATCAGCTACCTACAAATGAAACATGGGCACCCGAGTACGCAGATCCTCCGAGGAAACGACTTTTCTGTGGTCAATCATCGAAAGTATCGCTACGCAAACATTCGATCTATCATCCGATCGTCATGCTCCGGCCAAGAAGTACTCTTTTAATCGCGCTGATCGCCCGTTTCCATCCGCCATGATGGATCGCCGTCACGTACCGCGAAAATCACTAGGCTCCGCGTAAATCGTGCCGTTTAAGTGGCCATAATCGGGGTGGGGCAGTATTTCATATTTGTTGGGTCGTTGAATCACCGTGTAATTTGGCCGACGAGATCCCTTATAAATTGTCGAAACTCCGAAACGAGGCGCACGAATATGTAAACGGGCCTGAACGTTCATGTGTACCGTTGCTCGCCCCGGTGGCGTCATGTTTCATCGAAGATTACGCTTACGTTCAGCCGACACGATGAACCACGCTCCGTGGGCCACGGGGACGAACGTTTTCCCCCGCGATCCACGCTGCTCCGCGGCGTTTTTTCGCTTCGATACAAAGAAGAAAAAGGTCGTGCAGGCCGTCCGGGCGGACGCGAACGCGCACCAACGCTGAGTAATTTCGCTAATGGTCCTGAATGGCGATGGCCTCCCCCTCTGCTTGGGCATCGCGGCAACGTTGAGGTAATTCGCCGCTGGAAATTCGGAAATTAAATTGGTACCTACGAGGAGGCTTCTTTTAATGCGCGTAATTACGTGATTACGCGCGACCTCGGAACTGTTTCAGCTCGCTGGCGCGGCGCGGTCGAAAATATTTGGGCCCGTAACCCGTTGGTAAGGGGGTGAGTTTGTTTCTTGTCGTGGATCACGGGGATACGATTTTCATATTTTTATTTCGTGCACATTTTGTAGTAAAGTCTGATGTGAAAGTAGAAAGTTCACGTAATCGGGGCAGCGATTGTAAGGGAATAGGCAATAATTTCTCAGAAGCAACATAGTTGTTATTAATATGACAGAGGCAGGTAATCAGCAGACAGATATTCTATTTAATAAACTAAAAAAGATATGGTGCTCTGCTGCAAAAATGTTTAAACCCTTCACGGCGATAAGGATAAGAAGCGGGCGCATGTTCATGTGAACGCATCATTATACCTGTTATCAAGGCAGCTTGATGAATATTAGTGCAGATTATGCATGGAGAATCTCCGTCACGCGGAAGCCCTCGCCACAGACTATGAATAAGAAATCCAGCGTCATTCCTCGTTCGTCCGGCTTTCGATCCGTTCAGCTACCTCCGGAGTTGAGGGACAGTTAATGATTTAGCATCGCGTATTTATAACGGCCGGCTATTAAAAGACTCGAACTCTCGAAAGGGCAAAAAAAAATTACACAATTATCCCAGAATACCTTTATACGAATTTCGACAACTCTTTTCGCGTTCGAGTTCAAATGAAATTACCGAACGGCTGTTCCGCAATTACAATCGTTCTACGTTTAATCGACGCGCAGAGCATCGGCAATAATTAAAAGCGCGCAGCACGTGCGTCATCCCATAAAGCGGCGCGATGCCCGTTCATTTTTTAAACGCGTCGAAAACCACGAAACGATTCGCCGTCGAATAAATGGCCGAGGAACGTCGCGATTAATTGCTCCGTCTATGCGCCACTTAACGACTAACGGGAATGAGTAACGCGCCCGTGATATTGCCCATTAATTGTAACGTTTGTTTTATTAATTGACGCTGCCCGCGATACGAGCATCGAATGTTCGTACCTTTTGACACGAGGCGAGGTTTAGCGTCGCGGTATGCAACGAGCGACGATCAATTTTTACTTCGAGTCCTGTACGTCCGGGCGACATTTCTTTTAATTGGCCAGCCACGTTTACTCCCCTTCGAATTACACGCTTTCTGGGGAGAAAAAGTAATACCGGTGGGGCCATTTACGAGCAGACCAAGCGAAACGATAGCACGGTCGTCCCGTCGTCGTGGTCCTTTCGAGGCAGTGCCAGCTCGTACACGGTTACGACACTTTGATTAGGACTCGGTTCAACTCGACGAGGGAAGCGTGTCTTTTCTAATAATGAAAATCAATTTTCTTCGATGGGTCAACTTTCTTCATTTCTCTTGAATTCCGCTGGAAGTAATTTGAAATCGTTGTTAATGCACCGTTGCTGAAATTGTGGAGTACATATTTTGCGAAAAAGTGTCTTATCAAAAACTTTCAATACAGTAAAGGTAGTCCGCTTTAAAAATATTATGCTGAAGAAACTGATAGGAAAATTGCCACGCGGAGTCGATACAATTTCTCCGCTCCTTCGTGCCAGCTATCCTTCGCGGCAATCGAAAAGCTTATTGGCGTCTCCTGTCTCGACTAATTAACCATACACGTTAATCGATCAGCTGACCAATTAAGCTCGACCCTGGGTCGTCGTTGATACTTCGCCTATTAGGAGAAAAACGGTTTGATCGATCGAGCCTGGAAAACCATTCGCTTCCTACAAGAAGAAACTACTGCGTACCATACGAGCCAGCAGTCCTTGCGCAGTCGCCAATTCGATTCAAATCGCCGGTTCAAGTTTCCCAAGATCATCGGTGCACTACCGAACGTTCCGCCGAATTAACGATTACAGCAATTTCCCCTCTTAACCGAGTTCCACGCGGCCAGGAACAGCGATCGTGAAAGGCTGTCAAACCGATTCGTGGCCTCGCGGTTGCGCAAGATCGAAGGAGAGTTCCGACAACTGGAAGCGGTCGGAACCCAGCCGGCAGCGGTAGCGGTCGTATTTCACGCGGAACGATGAGGATAAATTTCCATATCTGGCCTCGCTTTCCGACGTATCCCGTTTCCTTACGAGTCTAATAAAGACAGATACACCCGCGCGCGTGTACCGGCCACGCAAAACCCGTGTCCGGGACCGACCGAGCGGACGGTGGTGTGCAGTGTAGAAAATCGTTTACAGCGGCGCGATTACGCACACGAACGGAGCTTAGACCGCGGCAAGATACGCGGATGTACCATTATCGGTACGCGTGGGAGGCGCTTACGTACGTACATCCACGATCGTGGCACGGGGAGTGTCGTGGCAAGGACTGGCATCGATCTCGCCTATCCGATAAATACGTCGTGCTTACACCTATTTCGCTCCCTCTCGCCGTCGGCCCTCGCGTGCGTTTGTTCCCCTTTTGGTCTGGGGATAGTTTCGCGGTCTCCGTTGCGCCGTTCGTAGCCCTGGCCGTTCGCAGTTTTACGAGCTGTTTCAAGAGCCGTGACGCGGCAATCTCACGGGCAACAATGCCCGTTCCATCTTTTTTTTTTTCTTCCTCTCCAGCCCCCTCGCGCACGAATCGCAGCTGTATGCCCCGAATGACGCGTGTAAAATAAATTTAAATTAACTGACCGCCGGGCCGGCACGCACCGTTCTCTCGCTACGCTAATTCCGCGGCGTTTTGTACGGCTCTTGTTGGCGCGGGGATTAAAGGTGCGAGTTAGGGAAACGGGTTCCTGGATGGAAGTTGATGAACAGGGGGTAGCGAGTGGGGTGGTTGAAGAAAGTCTTGGATGAGGAGTGTGAAGAATTGTGGAATTGAGTGGGGAATCGTAGTTCAATGTTGTACTTGATCTATGTCGGAAGTTTGAGGAGAACGGTTACGTTAACCAAGCTGCGCCGCGAGATACACTTTCATTCGAATGGCCAGCAATTCGCTACATTAGTTTACGTCGTTGGCTAAGCGCTCCTTAAACGGTTTCATGCATTATGGATCAAGGAATCTGAATTTCCGCGCGGCGAGCAATCAAAAGGACCGCCTCTCGCGTACCCAGCTACGCCGACAATGATAACGTTAAATTTATTCAGTGGAAAAGTCGAGCGCCGAAAAGCAGCCGCTGTCGACAGCTTTTACCGGGCTCTGTTCTCCTTTCAACCTTCAACCCATCGGTCCGGCAACGAAGCCTTGTCATTAGCTGCATTTACGGGCGCTCCTTTTCAGGAAAAATGGTAGCTACCCGAGGTTGTTTGCGCTTCATCCCCCCGGAAAGAGAGGCTGCTAACGATACAACGAGCGGTGAAGTAGTTAAGGTCCTTTCGCATGGCAAGTGGATAAAGGACGCGTCTGGGCAGACTTTCGAATGATTTCCAGAGAATTGCAACACTAGATGCTATTTGCTATTCTCGTTTCTCTCGTACGTTCGCTCTGTTCCTGTGCACAAGCAACACTTGACGCAAAAACTCTACCCGATTCAAGTCCAACCGGGTACGACCCAAAGTTAAACGACAAATTACCCTCCACTTAAAGCCCGCAACGGTATAACCCAACCCCCGGTGCGACAAACACCTAGCCACTCGAATCGCATTGAATGCACTACACGACTCGCGTTTCACCGTCGAATGGTGTCCCAAAAAAAATTCCGCAATCCGTGTACAGAACACCGTAACCAAGTGTCGTGCGGCGACGTCCTTCCTGTCGGAGTGACACGCGTCTAAAGAAAACAACAACGTAAAAACGACCAAAAAACGATGGAATCCTCGGTCCAGTTTCACCTTCTGCCGGTGCCAGGCAAAAAAAAAGGGCTGCGCTAGTCTGGTACATGAAGGTAACAGCTGTAAAGAGTCAACACGCCATCCAAATATACGACGGGACACAGACACAAGGTGTCAGAGGCGCACGAGGTAGTGCGACACGACTGTCACGTACACGCTGTGACCGGGCTTCATCCACCACCCCGTCGAGATGCAATTTCCGCTATTTTTACCGGAAAAGCTTCTCGGCCCGTCCCCGCGGCACGTTCCTCAAATAAAGTCCTCCACCCTCGCTATACATGGTCGCGGGTACCTCTTGGTATGCGTGTCCGTTCTGTAGGTGTTGCCTCGCCACGCGTACACGTGGCTTATTCTGTATGGTTTCGGGATAGTAGCGGATGATAGGTGTAGGGAATCCTTTTCTGAGTACAGCGGGATCCGCAGATTTGACAGGTATTTGTAGTTCGAGGCGTACTTAACGCTGACGACCGAGCTTTCGTTTCAAATTGCCGGAGAACGAAGATTCGGCGGTGCCAGGGATACGTGTGCATACGTGCAGAGATTTATATCGAAGGACAAGGAGATTTGACGGAAACGAGATAAGGGTAGCAAACGTACGGTTCCGCGACAACTGGGTAACCTCGCGACGGAAGCTTGGAACTGCAGCGTCGCTTGCGACACCACGAAAGCGTTTCTAAACGTTTCGATTCTTCTGAAAAATCCCCCATTCTGGAGCGATCAAGTAAAGAAACTCTTTCGTTGAATAAAAATGTCGAGGTCTCGAGGAAAAATAGTGGAAAGCGGCGTGAATCACCGTTGAAAAAGAGGGAGGGCAGAATTGACACGAAACAGGACGCGCCACCCTCCGGTAGACAAGCGCCGTGACCCAGTCTGGGTTAAATGTGTCACAGAATGGCCACTTCCGCATGGCGGACACGTGACTCACAGCTTCTTGCTTGAGTCACGATTCGAGTATAACTTCATACCTGTCTCGCTCGAACGTCCAGTTGCTGTTTAAGCAACCATCGACATTAATTATCATCGATCACAAATTGAACATCGAGCATTGCGCGCAGAGAAAATCGGGGCTCGACAAAATTTACAAATCTCCTCCTCGCTCGGCCATCGTCTGGGCGCATCTGCGCGTCCTGAATTTCACTTCTACACGCGCGCACAGACGGTTCGAAATTCTCCCGGACAATTTCGCGATCAAACCAGCTTCCGGTGTCCACCCTCTAACGGCGACCTCGTATATTCGCCGGCCGAGGGGCGTTTATCACGTCCCGTTTGACGACGCGCCGCTCGTCGACGTTTGTTTTGAACCGGCGGGACGTTCGAGACGTACGGTGGCTCTCTGCCTTGCTCATGACTCCACCGCGAGCAGCTCGTAATACCTTCGGGGACGACGTTTAACGTCCCGTCATCTGACAGCGAGGATTCCAGTGGCGAGGTCGCGGCGCGTTTCAGACGATTAAATTCATCCGCGCCGACAGAAGCGGGCACCTAAGCCCCGGGGCTCACGCCGAGACTCAATTTCAGCCGCGACAAGCCGCGACCCTTAATCCGACGATCAGGATAATCATCGTGGATCGGGCCACTGAGGCGAGCTCGCGTTTACGTGGTTCGCAGATGGAGGGGATCCCGCATTGTGCTCCTTCGCGCGTGGCTGGTCGACGATTTATTATATCAGCGTCGAGAAAACAACGGAATCCCCGTTTGATCTACGGTCCTTGCACAATTAGCGCGCAGACACTCGCGTTAAATAGATTGCACTTTCCAGGTATGCGAACGTTTCCTGCGCGGAGGTTAAAAGTATTCCCGCCGCCTCAATCAAAATCAACGTCTCCTCTCCCCCAGACTCGCGCTTCCTCAATCTACTGTCTCATTAGCGTCTCGGCTAAATAATTCCCGTTCCCTTCTTTCCCTTATAGTCGCTGCCAACCCCCTATCAAATCAAGCGAAGCACCGCTCTAAATCATAAATAAACTCGCGGCGCTCCGTGTCCCGTAACAAACACCCCTCGCGCTCCTCGCGCGCCGCACGTGGAAGACCGCGGTGATAAATGCACGAAATCACAGCAACGGCCGCGGAATGGCTTATCGAGCACGTCGACGCGGGTAATTATCGCCGTCTGACAAATTTCACGTTGGCGAGGGGCGCCAGCGGTCCGCGAGCATCCACTCGAGATGAGAAATGACGCGCGTGGGATAGCCGAGAGAAAAGATAGGCGGCGGAGGCGTACGTGTAAGGTGAAGAAGGAGGAGACGAGCACCGCGGCGATTGTATCGGCCGGTGTGAATGTCCTGTCTGGTAGTTAAAGATGGCCGTGATGCTGGGGCGGGTGTGCGGGGGCAGGGAGGGGTACACGGTGCCCTGGAGAGAAGTTTTATTGCGACAAGTGCGCTGCTCTCTTCTACGGCCCCCCATTACCGACCGACTTCCGGTCGGCGCTGAGAATCGCCGGAGAACAAGCACGGCTGAAATGCAATTTACTCTCGAGTCGCGATGTCCGTCGAAACTCGATGCAACCGGACTCCCCCTTCGTCGTTGTTTCTTGTGCCGCGCGAGCCTGACGGCTCGTCCTCGACGATTTCGCGTTTACCGATCCCACGTTCGACGGCGGGGCCCGACGCGACGGGGGGCTTGGGGCAAACGGGATCGAAGACAGAAGAGTTCACGGACTCGTTGGATCCTTGATTGCTCCCGTGAACGGATCTAGGAATATTGGGATATGCTGCTCGATGTAGCTTAACGAAGTTACATATTCGAATTGCTAGGTCATCTGCGACCCGTTCGGTTCGGCATCTAGATAATTCAGATATTCCGTCCAGGCCAACGACGAACAAGCTTCTTCTTTTCTGCGCACCAAGGAGCGTCGCGAAACCGAAACTTCTGACCGCACAGCGGACCTCCCCGGAGAGGCGATCAGGGCGATCGTTACCGCGATCGAACAACATGCTCAATCTACACGTGTAAAGATAGCGCTCGGCTGTTGCCACGGATAAACTCGATCGCAGCGTGTAAGCGGCCCGCAGGGGGCATCTGGAGAATCATGAGCGTGCGCTGATAGCCTCGCGATGATAACGGCCGGGGTACACAGGCTGCCGCTAATCTCGCGAGCTACGTAACCGTATCCTTCGACGACGACGAGAGCCCCCCCCCTGTCCCTGTATTCGGCGTACTCGCGCGAGCCATCGGTGGACCGGGGCTGTTTAATTATTCCTGCGGGGCATGGAGCGCGTGATCCGCCCGCGACGAGCCCGGACTTGAACACGGCAGAATCGAAGTTCGGGCCGAACCTTCGTTTCGGTGAACGCTTTGAGGCCACGTGTGCGTCGCGCGAGGTGCACGTGCCCCGTCATCCCTGGATGGCCCTTTAATGACGCTCTTATCGGTCGCCCGGGCCTGCTGCGGGATAATCCTCCGGGATCCAGACGCGCGGTACTCGCGAGGAAAGGAGTAGAAAATTGGAGGGACGTATATAATCGAGAGTCGGGGCAGATTAGTTTTAAGGGAAGTTTTAAGCACGCTTTATGAGCGTTCGGTGGGACGGTATACGAGGGTCGAAAGTGTTCACGCGGGGAGAACGTGAAAATGAAAGTTTCCTTGAGCTGATTTGTAACGCCAGACCGCGGTGGTTCTATATCGCTGGACGAAACGCGAATGAATTGCAGATGCGCGTTTCCCGAACCGTTCTCTAATTTGTCCTTCGACTTAACAATCACCCGAATCGCCCACGAAATTCCACGGCGAGCTATCCTCTCCGCTCGAATTCTTCTCACGCAAGCCGTACGTCGCCGCTTACGGCCGGAAAAGACTTACTCTCGAAGGGAGTACGATAATTACAGGAGCCGGCTGCTCGTATAACGTTCATCCGCGGAACAAATTACATCAGCGGTGATTACATAATTTCGAGGCGATGTATTGATCTGGCTGCCGCGATGCCTATCGTTCGATCTACCCCCACGAGTTACCGTTCCAGTGTTTATCTTCTTAAAGGGGTTTAAACGGGTGCCGCGTATTCAGCGAAAGATCTCTATGCCAGTCGGTTCATCTTGATCGCCGATCCGCTCGGGGCCTTGGTAAATCGAACGATGAAAGAGGGGATCAACGATAGACGGTGTAAGCGACAGAAATGGATAGAGGCGGGCGTAAATGTAGTGGTGCTTGCAGCGATTAAGCAGCGTCAGCAACTGCGGCGGCGGCAGCCAGTCAACCAGCTAGCTAGCTCGGTAACCAGCAGCAACGTGCACACCGGAAAGCAGGAACAGCAGCAGTAGCAGCCAGGTTGCGGCAGTAACGTGGCTCGCATTGGCACAGGCGAGATATCGATCGAACCTTCGCCTTTCACCGGCCATTGTCCAGGACGGTGCCAGCACTGGAAATCTAACTGCCGATAATTGCCTTCGAACCCGTCAAGTCATACGCCGTAATAGCATAATAACTGGGGCTAAGCGATCAGATTAAGGGAACGACCGCCCCTCCCGGAGGCTGCATCCAGAGCATACCCTTCCACGTTTGCGTTCCACCGCCGCTCGTACAGGCCCTTTGTGCCGATACGTGTCGATACCGTGATTCCCTTTCGCTAAGTGTTCCTGATGGACAGCCGTGCCCTTACCTTTACTCTCGCGGAGCTTTGTGCGATTGTATGCCTGCCGGTTCTGCAGATTTTGCGGATAGACGAGAATTGTTCGTGCAAAGTAGGACGAGTTTCTGACAGAGAATAGTGGGCATACCCGCCGGTGGAATTATATTATTGGAAGTCGCATCGATTTCGGCGATGCACACCGTACACGGTTAACAAACACTTCGACACGAACGACTCGAATTGGCACATCGATATAATTCAGTTCCCTCTAGACCCCCATAGGAAGGTGAATCGCTAGGGAAAAAATGTTCGAACGTATCTTTAAATCGAATCAGAATATCCGCGCGAGGCACTTTCGGACGCAGTTCAGGAAACTCCTACGAGCTTGAATCAATGAACACGAGTGTTTTCTCGGCGAAACGATCCAACGATACACGGTCCGAGGACGAACAGGAAAAGCACGTCAAGTCACGGCGCTGCGCCGCGCAGCGAGAAGGCAGAAATGTGGCGAGTGCCGGACAATGGACGTAAATTCGTGTCCACAGGCTGGCTCCACGTGGTGCCGCCCACGTTTACGAGGTAAAACTCGGCCGACGACGCCTCGTAAACGCGCGTACGCCGCGCTGCAACGCGCCTTATTACATTGTGACTGTAAGAAAGCCAGCGTACCGAGCGGGGCCGCGGGCGAAACGATCGTAAATATCGTACGAACGGTTCTATCCCGACGCCCGAAGGCGAAAACGGACATCCGTGATTGGACGGTGGAGCAGATATTAATCGTTCTTGATTCAAATTTCCAATGGGTGGGCGAGGATAAGAAGGATAAGAGGATTCGTTGCTCTGTCCGCGATTAGAATCGATTCAACAATTTTTCCTCGTAGGCCGAAGTTGACAAAATTCTTGCTCAAGACTTTTGTTTAGGCTTCATTCTTTTGCTTGTCGATAGTTTTGCACGGCTGTAATTATAAATTTCCTCGCCGGTGTAAAATAAGAAATTCAGTTGTCGATAAGAATTAAGCGCAAGTCCACGTATCTGCTTTATATCAGAGAGATTGCTTTACGTATCCTTGCACCTGTACACCGCCGCTTCTTCATTGCAAAGAAAATTACAGGAGGTGCTTTATGATCTAAGCTCTTCTACGTACACGTGAAATCCGACTTCACGGTGGCTGCAGCGCAACCAAAACAGAATACCTCATTGAGTTCTCCATTTAGCTACCTTCGTACGGTCGGATGAGAAACAGCTCGCGTTATTTCGATCCTTTCCATTAGAGGGTTGAGAAATCGATGGGACACGCGATATAACGCGTTAACGAAACGTTCGTAGGCCCGTGACCAGGAACCAGGCAGGGATTGCGCTCCGAGTTGGCTATCTCTATCTTGGCGTTTCGAACGATGGTAAACAGAGAGCTGCCTTGTCTTTCACGCGGTATTCGAAGCGTTACGGAAAGGAAGCGTGTACGCGGGACGCGAGATTCAAGATTGGTTCACTGTTTAGTATTAGGCAGATCGATGGGCGAAAGTGTCGGGACAGGGATACGGATTGGTCGCCCTTCTCCCATGTACTTGAACGATCGCTAATTCTATCCTCAGGCATTCCTTACCCGCGATCCGTTCCAAGATTACTACAAACGTTTCCAATCTGCTGTATCCGAACTATTTACGATATGCTTCGAACGGTCGTGGATTGCGGTATACATGTAGGAGGAAAGGTTGAGGAAAACAGTATTACAGATTTCAATCATCCCCCCCTGCGTTCTCATAGGAGAGGCAACTAAAAAACCAACATATACATACGCGCATACGTTGAAACGAGAGGCGTGCGTGGAAATCACGAAGGGCCGCGTCACCATCGAAGAATTCTTTATCGAATATTCCCATGCTCCGTGGATATCGGAGTCGTTCCTGGAAACAGGAAGCCCCGATTTGCATTGTCCGCAGACGGACATTACAGTATGTTTAACCAGTCGTAAATGTCGGCCGTTTCCAGCATGGATGGGACGTGATCGGAAAGATTCGATCGTATGATAATGAATTTCGTGTGTCGATCGTTCACTCTCCGCCTCTGTTGCGGTGGGTTTGGCTGAATACATGTACCTGGCATCTAACGCGCCCGATACATCTCTCGGCCCCGCGAACTTCCCTCGAAAGCTGACAGACAGCTGACAGAGCGTTCCTATCGGTCGATTCTTGCCCGTTTAACATACGCAGCCCGTAATACACCGTGACTGTCATCGTGTCTGTCGTACATCATCGTGTAGGTCGCGGCAAGAAAACCCACGAGCACTCGTAAATTTTATAGCCGGCCACGACGCGGAGGATGCCCGCGTGATCTTTGCTTTGTTCGTCGTCATTTTACGCTCGCAACAACGGCCGCGCTCTGTCCTATACGCGGTTAATGGCGAGTTCTTTCGATTTTACGAAACGACCGGACGATATTCCCCGGCTAGGTTACTCGCACTTTCATAAACTTTACAGTTCTCGGCGGAATCATCCCGCCGTGCAGTATACCGAGATGCTATGACGTGGTTAATGTTCCCTCGAACCGTGCTGCGAGGGAGAGGTATTATTTTATTGGGGGAAACAGGTTTATCTCTTTACCGATATGGTAAGTTTGATGTATAGCTTGATGTCGTGGGTGGATGAGGTCTTCCGACGGCGGTGATCGGACGTTGGTCGGGGAAGGTTGATTATTTTAATGTCGGTGATTTCGTGCGTTTATTCAATTATTTGGAGAAGCTGTTAATAGAATAGGGGGATTTATCGGGGAAATATTAAAAAGTTCACGGCGGAATGAAGCATTAGTTGAAGAATCGTATTAGTAGTTCGGAGATTTTGTTGTCTTCAAAGTGCATCGTAATTTTTATGCGCGATCGGGCGTGCTTGTGTAACAGGGGGGACGTAAATCCGGTTGGAATGAGGAAATCGCGATTCGCCGACGGAGGAGACCGGAGTAGGTTCAAGGACTGCATCTTTCCCTGCCTTCTGGTTTTAATCTCCTCGAGGAGGAGGCTCGTTTCCAACGAATTCTTCGCGTATCGCCGTTCCAATAAGAAGTGAATCGGCGGGTATCCATTTTCTTTGCGAATCGCGGCCACGGAATGCCTCTGCGATGCTACTCGCCGCGTAAACGGACCTCCGCGTTGCCCTTGCAGCGCGGCTAATTCACGACGAGGCAACAAAAATCCCTGGGATCTCGCGATCGCGATGCTGGAAGACGATAATAATCTGCCCATCTGGACGGGGCACTGCGTCGTATTGTGCTCTTGAACTCGGCGAATCTCGGGTATCCTTCGCGTACAGACCTCCTGCCTTCTCCTGCATGCTCTTACCACCTCGATGCAGCAGGGCATTCTTTTCGAATTATACTTTCTCGCGAGTAGCCTCCGTCAAAATGAGAGGGGTAACTTAAAGTCATTATATACATCGTTGTAAGCAAATCACTGAAAAGTGCACACGAGGATTCACCTTGGCTCTAAATATTAAATACACTGTTATCGTTATTACTATTCCACTATTCGTATCCTTTCCCGCAAACGAGGAAACATTCGATAGCCATCCTTTTGGTCCCGTTACATTTCTTTCCGCCAAATCGTGCTCCGGAGGATGCGCCGTAGGAACCGGTGCGCCGGTGGTTCCGAGGCTACAGGTACAGGGACAGGTAGAAGTGGTGGGCAGGCCGTCGGAGGCCAGCAACGATGGAAGAAACGGGGACGGAGGTGGGGGGGACAGAGGTAGCACCGATAATTAATAACCCACTTCTTCGGAGAGGTTGCTCGGCCTTTGTGCTCGGACTCGTTCGCGAACCCGGTTCTCCGGCCAAGCGTGCCGGGCATACCATAGTCTCTAACCTCAACCTTGCATGCTGCACGGGGGCAGCAGAGGCCCGGATGACGATTCATTAGCCGAGCAAAACACTAATTGGTTCGCTTCCCCGAAGCTGCACGGCCGGCAAGAAACCGTGGTAACTTTTCGGCCTGGACTCTCTTCGTGACCCAGTGAAACGATGCCGGAGAACGGAGGTAGTCTCCGGTAAACAGGAGAAGATATTGTTCTTTGCTAATTGCTTCAGCTGCGCGGAGAAAATATAATGAATTTCCGAACGTCGGAGGTGGAACCCGTAGGTGTGTCGTGGGAACGGGTTAGGCACGACCAATTCTTTCGAACCGGACGGATAGGTTTTGCGGTGTAACGTCTTCCAAGTAATACCGTTTTCTGCGATTCATTTCTCTATAGACATGCGATGTTGCAACTGAATGTTGTAAAATCGCGTGCCCTTGGCTCTGCGCTTTCAGCTATTAATACGTGAATATAACTTTTCAATCGAATTGCAACTCTTTCATTATCTCTATCGTTATCAAATGATTCCGGTAGAACGAATATTCGATCGAGAGTCGTCGGATCGGGGACGCTCGGTCAGTGCCGCGTTCGCGCGTAGGATCGCGCAGTCGCCGTTTCAATTCCCCAAAGTTTATCGTCCCCGTTCACAATAAAACCCCGATGAAAATGGCGCATCTGGTATTTAACGAGGCCCTGTCCCCGGCGCGCAGGGACAAAAAGCAGCATAACGAAAAGAAAAAGGGCGGAAAAAAAGAATTCGATCTCTGTAAATTGAATGCAACTGGAGCCGACCCTGGGGGCCGGCTTCGCGTCGGTCCGTTTCGGCCGAAGAATCGGCACGCACGCGTGTCCGCACGGTAGCCGATTGCATCTTCGCGATCTCCTCTCCCTACGGTCCCCGTGAACGGTGGTTGGGTGATGAACACCGCAGACTGTGCGGCTCAAGGTACGACCGGGAACCACGAACGCAGAGAGGGGTGGACGAAACGGAGAGAAGAAGCGCACGCGGAGGCATTGGTGGCGGCCGGCGGTCTCCGAAGACCGCCCACTAAATCACCGAACCGAATTCCATTTGGCTTTCGGCCTCCTCTCCGCAGAGTCAACAACGTATTTACCCGTCGATTTGCCTCTTTTGCGGTTAGGCCCCCGCGGTCCGTGGCCGGGGCTCCCTCTGTTCGTCATTCTTCTTGCCCCTTCGCTGTGGGCCCTCTCTTGTGGTTCCTCTTTAATCCTTCCTCCTCTTCTTCTTCCTCCGCCTCCTGCTTCTTTCGCATCTCCTTCTCCTCGTTTTCTTTTTCTCAATTTTCTCTTCGATCTTCCCTTTTGCCCGCCGGGGACCGTTCTGGTCACCGCATGAGGTCGGCGTGCTGCACGTTCCACGGATGTCTCCAGCTCCGGATTATGAATATTGATAATAGCGGCGGGCCGAAGAAAGATCGACCCTGCAATGTAAATATCTCGGCGACCTTTCGAGCCCTCGCCACCCGTGCTTTCTTCCTCTTGTCTCTTTCTGCGCGCTTATTCTCCGGGCTCGGATGCCGATGTGTGGCATGGGCTGCCTCGTTTTGCCAGCGTTTCGCTTTCTCCTCGCGACAGTGTTTCCCCTCCTTTCGGTTCCTCCTCCCTTCGCCTGTTCTCCGCGTGGTCCGGCTCCGCGACCTTTGAACTCGACTCGGCTGAACCGTCCCCGCGATTGCTACCGGCACGACGGTGTTCCCCGCGTGGAATTGTACCGCCGGGGATCGACAGGTTTCTCGTTGCTCTTAGCACATTTCTGGATGGGTTTTTAAATAATGCATTGCCATTTCGACGACTGAAGAGCGCGCTGTATCTCGAAGCGTAATAAAACGCGAAATAAATGTTCAATATCCTCCAACAGATCCTGGTACTCGTCCTGCGTGGACACTTAAAAAAACCGGGGTCATCCGAAATTGGTCGTAACGGCGATCGTCAAAGCACTCCATCCTCGGTTACGCATAATATTCCCCGCAATATCTTCGCGCAGATCTTCCCCGCCGTGCTTCCGTTGCCCAGAAATATTCTTACACCCTCCTCCCAGCGCAATATTTCCAGCCGTTAACCGGTCGCCGACGCCTCGAAGAAACAATGATACGCGGTCCAAGGCACGGGACAGGGGAACCCGGAGGTCCCTCCCCAATGTAATATCACTCCGCGCATCTTAATAATCTTATAATACCGGGAAACGCAGCTCGCGGGGCTTTTCACCTCCCGCGGAAGTCGAATCCTCAGGCAGCCGTGGGCCATCTGCTCGACGCAGGCCTCGAAGACGTTTATTTTACGAGCTTCTGCCACGGGGCGAGCCGTCAAGCCCACGTAATATCGGCTAATCCCACCTACCGGCGGCGAAACGGAGTAGAACCACCCCTCCCTGAAGGGAGCAGACGAAGATGACACGGCGTTTGGGGTGGCCAAGGAAACTCGAGGTGTTTGATATGCGCGGCAGGGCTGGCCCTCTGCGGTCTTTAAGCCCGCAATTCCAGCCAGAAATATGCTGGCCGCCCTCTCTTAAGTCTCTGCTCTTTCACGCCCGATCTACGGCGAAATTAACGCCGTGTTCTAAAACAGGAGGAGGATGAGGAGGTGAGGGAGAGGGAAAGTTCGAAGACAAGGGGACACAGTCCGTGGTTAGGTGTCGCGATTTCCAGCAGAGTTCACCGCCAGCTCCTTCGAAACCGCTGATATTGGCGATAAATCGTGCACGGAACGAGCAAGGTGTAGGACGGTAAAGGGTGGCTTATGAACGTCGCCCCAGGTCGCGTAAGATTTCACGGTGACGTATTGCCTCGTTGTTATACGCCCGGGATATTGCCCGGCTTCGTTTCTTTCTTGGCTTAATTCAATTTGTGACAGGTCCTCGCCAGTTTTCGGCTCTTTGCGGCTAATTATTCGCACGATCGATGTGTCGCGGTTCGACAAGCGTCGAAATAAGTATCTCGATTTAATGGGTAATAAAATCCTGGTACATATTTTTCGTTTAAGACGACAGGGCAGCGGTTTATCGAAGCGGTTTAAAATAGAGCAGGTATATTCGTAAAATAGTTGAACGGCCGTCAACGTCAGCCGCATTTACAGCCTATCTCCCGACCTTTCGTGGCTTTTAATTAAAGAAAGCCCGGCCGTTAATGAACACGCGGCCATTCGCTATTAAAACACTCGCCGACGCTGTTAGCCTCTTTCCTCGCGCCCCCTTCTATTTCAAAACGAATATTTTTTTCCCCGACGTCTAATTATTTCGACACCCGCCTTACGCGCCGATAAGTGTTCGCCGCTGTTTGGACAAGCTTCCTGTCACCGTCGTCCGATTTACTCGCGATGAACCATCCTACGTAGAAGTTTGTTCTTTGTTCCCGAAGCGTCGCGCAGATGTGACTCGTGCAGGCCGCGTGTGACACACGCGGAACTCATAAAGGCGATGAGATGTCAGGCCGGCCTCGGGGACACCCGATGGAATTTTAATGAGCGGCGTTTCGTCGCCGTTGTCGTATTCCCGGAATGATGCTTTAATGCCTTCCAAATGTACCGCCGTACACCTTCTCGTACGCCCCCAAGGCCGTTTTCACCGCGAAACCTCCCGTTCCGAAGATGTTCCTCCGTCGTGGGCGTGGACGGACAGCGTGTTCGAAAAAAAGGCATGCTCCGTTTCGTCGAGAGAGGGGAATCGGTACAATGGTTCCAAGAATCATCAGGTATATACTTGCTGAAATTCGAGGAATTTCTAGAGGAAACGACTGGTCCAACTATTCGTGGATTGTTCACGGTATTTTTGGCGGCCGTGGAATTTTCTGATACAGAACCCTTTTCCGCCTTCGCCGCACGGAACCACGTAAATCCGGACGAAAGTACAGCGGCGATAAATTACTTTTGCTCCGGCTGCTCCCATTTAAATAGGGCGGACAGGTTTTGTTTCGCGGGAAACGTCAAACGCTCGTTCATTATCCAATGGTTCTCTTTAACCTTTCGTTGTTCGCAAAAAAAATTCAAAGGGAAGATACAAGCGGACGCATTAACCAGCGAAACCCTTTCCGGTATAAAAGTAAAAAGCGTGCCGTTCCACTAATTACGATCGATCGCGGCGCATCCATTGGTAACGAGTAACAAAAAAAAAAAAAAATATCGCGGCCCACTTTCGCCCCCCGGCGATCCCCGGCAGTTATTAGAGGCGGAATATTTGTAATTACTCGCTGGCGAACAGTGGAGCTACGATACCGGAAACGTATGATGAAACGACGGATAAATAGGTCGTGGTTAAAAAAAAAAAAAAAAAAAAAAATGAAGAGAAAAGAGCATCAGACGAATGGCTCACGAATGCTCGCGTATAATGTGCTGGAATGTCGCTTCGCTCTGTTTCGTTCCCTAAACGAAATACCCTGCGTGAAAATTGGAGCGTGTGTGCACGATTACATTTGGTCGGCGTGGCACAAAAGCGGCTTTGATGAGAGGATTAATTCTCATTCAAGGAGGATCCAACCTCCTCGTTAAGAGGTCGATGGGGAAAAATAATCGCCACCGGAAAGGAGGGCGTGGTAGCCCCGACGCGGTGGAAGACGCTCTCGTGGTCCTTACGGTTTCGCTGGATGCACGACTAGAAGAGAACGGGGGATTCCTCGTCCCGCTCGGGACATCTGTCGAGGTATAAATTTCTCTAGCGTGTGGAGGCGGACGGGCAGAAAGAAGATTTCGCGTGGAAGATGGAGGATTACGGGGCTCGGCCGGAACTTCGGCCGGAGATTCGTCTCGCGAGCAAGTTTTAATATCTGGCGAAACTTCGCGATGAAAGATACCGTCCCGCGGACGTCGTTAACGGGTAAATTAATTCGCAGCTTCTGCGAGCCGTGCCTCGGACGCGACGCTATTCCGATGCTTCTGCCCGATAAGGGGCAATAGGCGCTTATCTTCCGCAGGATATATGTATGCATCTGTATCGGGGACGTTGGACAAGTTCCTCGAAGGGTGAGCCCCAGAGGCCTCGTAAAGGCTGGCTGGGATCGTAAAGAGTATCGTGGAATTGTGGAGGACGATTGACGCATCGGGTGATAGTACGATGCTATCGACGAAAGTAATTTTTACAGCAGGAGCGTTCGGTTCCGTTAAATAACACCGCTCTCCTTGCCCCAGTGCCCCGAAAGCATTTAAAGAATGAGTCACACGACACGCGTTCCCGTCTTGTTTTCACACCAAACAGTGCCACACGAACTACCCCATTCCTCGCACCCCATAAAACGAACGAACTCGGGTGAGTTATGCGCCGGAGCAGTGAACCCGTGCTCGACAAACGACGAGGAAATCGTCCGCGAAGGCAGACGGAAGGGGTTAATCTTCGAATCGGGACGGTCCACGCCGATAAGCGTTTCGCGAGGACCGATTCGAGTCGCCTCCGCGAAGAGAAACAGAGCGGATCTCCTTGCAATATAGTATTATGACAGAGTCGGCAAGAACGGGGCTCGGAGCATGCGGACCAGGCACATTTGTCACCGCACGGGGACGTTGTGGCGAGCTGATATAAATAGGTTCACCGGTGACAAACGACCGGTTCTTACGGGAAAATAAGCAAACACGCTTGCGGAGCCGAGGATTGGGTGTTGTAGGTGTTCCCATCGACGATGGTCACCGTCTACCGTCGTCCAGGAGGCATGGATCGCTTCCGGGGGAACAGAGCGGATCCGGTCGTTTCGCGGGGGACAACGGTTCGGTATGACTCCGGTGGGTAACAGTATTTTTATCGGTCGCGACGATGCGACGAGCGGTGAAACGAGTTAGGAGAGCCTCTACGTGGAGATATATCTGGACGGACGCGTCTATATTTACGTGGCAAGCGATCGAGACGTGGCGCAGCGGCGCGCATCATCGGCCGATGAAAAATCTTGCGTTTCCTGATGAAAGACGATATTTATGCGCGATGCGCGCGACGCTCTTGCCAGAGATCACGGTGGATCCTGTTTCGCGAAACTCCTTCACGCCGCTTCTCTTTGGAGTCTGAGCTCGATGGGCGGATAGACCTGACGAAGCTACTCGGTTTTATGGGGAATCGGGGCAAGATTGCTGTGATCAAATTAGTTGAACGGCGGGGGGAGTAGTAAAAATGTTTGCTATTCCAGCTTCGTGAAAATACTTCGCTACGTGTCTATATTTTTCACTCGACAATGCTCCTCTCCGTCGGCGAATTTCGTATAACGTTTGCAGCTGCGAACGCGCGGCGCCATAAATTTTCCGATCGCCCGACGTATGCGTACCCTGTCGCGCGAGTATCCGCGCCGGGCAACGCGCATCACCACTGTAACTGGGTGTCAGCGTCGTTCACGTAAACGCGCGGTATCGGTGTCGATTCGACTCGCGTTACGGGCACAGGCCATCGGGAAGGGCCTTTATGCCGCTTGGAATGCAACCGATTCCACGGTCAAACGAAGACGACGGTGGAACGGCCACGGTGCAAACGAAGCCGGCGAAATTTAATTCCGTCGTCGCCGCGCCGGTTCGCCATTGTTGAATCGCTGCCAGCGCATGCATCAGGCAAATGTGACGTTCGCTCGCCTCGCCGTGACCTACATGCATTCCGACTTTATTGAGGCATTTCTCTGCTCCGTTGCTAAAAAAGAAAAAATCGTCGGTCGCGTTCGATGCGTCCACGCGACTTCCTCTCGGTCGCGTGACCCCCGACGTCGGATACGCGGGAGAGAAAAATAGAGGAGCGACAGGGAAAAGGGTCGATGCACCGGGCGATCTTAGATCACGCTGTCCCCGAGGCTCGTTCTCGGGCGCTCGAATTATTTCGCCGGTGCCTCGTGCACGTCATAAAGAGAGACATACTGCCGCAGTTACAGGGGAACGCGACCGGGTTGCTGCTCGCATTTCACTTGAATCGAGAGGTTGACACAGGTTGGCATGGCTAACTGGTGGGACGCGCGCGTAATTCTCACGGCGTTCTTCCTCCTGGATGGGGACAACGAACGAATTTTCCTGCGGGGAAAAAGTTGCGCGAAAGAATTGAGTCGCGTTGAACGCGGAGGACGGGTTTAATGGTCGACCGGTCGCGCGGCGTTTCCAAGGCGTTCGCAAGGCTAATTTAATAATGGTTCGCTTTCGTCGAACGATTTCCCTATAAATAGCCGCGATTTTCCGGCTCTTAGCCAGCCATTTCTCCTCGTCTTCCAATTAAATCGACCGGCTCGAAGTGGACGTTGGCTCGTCGCGTAGAAATCGGCCGATGCGAAAAGTTCCAAGGGACGAGGATAAACCCGGACGAACGAAGAAGTGGAAGAAGGTGAAAGAAGCGTGACAGGAGGTCTCGTAGATGGCGAAGAGGAAAACGGAAGTGAAACGTTACATCTGGCCTAAACGGCGTGGACGTTCGGTTGGTTCTATATTTAACGGATTCTTGTCGACGCACGATTTCTATACCGCGGCAATAAAGGCTTGCCCTCGACGACAGATTTACTCCGGCGAAGGGTATTTCCTGATTCCTCTCCTCGATGTTCTCCCGATTCCCCCTTTCTTTCGTTACTGCCAGATCGACCGGCAGAGATTGCTCCGTCAGGGCCGACGGAGGGGGCTGGCTGCTCCTTGGAGAAATCTTAATTGGACTGCTCTCCGGTCCTTCGAGATGCCTTCGTGATCGAGAGTACCGGCAATCTCGACGATAATCGAGTTGCTTTCGTTAATGAAAATCGGCCAGATTGTACGCCGGGTCTGTTCGCGCAGTTCGAATCGCGGCTGTCAAACCTTTCTAATAAGCTGGCGTTTTGTATCCGGATCTTATACAAATAGTTTGGACGGGGTTGACTGGACTTTCGATGCAAATGATTGGAGAACGATGGTAATGATATAACGGGCAGGTCCGATCGAGGATTTTTTTTTTATGGTGTCTATTTTACGAATACTTCAGAACGATAGCAACGTTGTTTCGTTTCTGTTTCCTCCGCGCCATGGAGATTCACATTAGCCCCGAACCCAGAAGAAACAAGCCCCCTTAGGTACGCCTGTTCGCTCCACGACATATTCTCTATCCGGGGTTCGCGGCACGTGGATACGTTTTGTTTTGGTACAAATAGGAACACGGCGCCTTGGCACCCGGAGCGGATTGGCTTGTCAAGTTGCCAGGATCCCGCGAATACGGGATGCCCCCGGTTTTAGTCACCGCATTCCTGGAAGCTGTGGCTGTGCACACACGCGGCGCGATGAATTATTGCGCCGATTTAGAAAGGCTCCAGGGACCACGGTGAATACGATGCGTTACTTCCTCCACCAGCACCTTGATCGCGCGCGTGGATGGATCAGCACGCCCGCGAGATCCCCGACGACGAAATATCTCGGCTGGTTGGCGCGCTGAAATCCAGTCTCAAAGGCGACTTTGTGCGCGAAAGTTCGGGACAGTTGCTTTGCAGCTTGGCACGCCGAATTCCTCCTGAAATGCCGGCAGGAAATTTCCCTCGGAGCCCTCCATCTTGTACTCGTATATATCGGGGGTGGTGGCTGTTATTCCTCCGCGCCGTTGGATCGCCGGCGAATCTTTTATTTTTGTAGGAAGGGTCGAGTGGGACGACGGTGTAATTGTTTCGCAGATTTATCTGAGTCAGGATGAACAATCGATGGGGTGATTGTAGGGATCATGCAAATTGGATACGGAACGTCACGCATAATGCCGCGATAGTGTGCCGTGTGCGGGCTCATTGAATATTTGATGTCTCGATTCGACGTTGAACCGCGACGATTTCGCATTGTCTTCCATGGATAGGTTTAATGTCCCAATTAAACGATGCGCGTTAACGGTATTACGAGGGGAGCTCTCTTTCTTTTCGTCGAGATTGCGTCCAAGATATCATTCTACACATTCCATGGATCACGGACAAGAAAAACTATACGCAGGCTAGGGGGAAGAGGTATTGCACACCTACAGAGAGTATTCCAAGGCATCTCTTTGCGAAATGAAATAAAAAGTCACTACCTAACGCAAATTTAATTTGCTCCTCTTATACTTGACAGAAGTTATCCAGTGATCGCGGACACTTCCTTAGATTAGTATCTCCGCGAATTAAAGTCCGCGTGGCCCGTTGCGGTTTCGGGAGCTTATCGCGCGACAATCCGACTGCCCCGAAACTCCATCAAAACTTTTTCCTCGCGTCGCGTCGCGTCGCGTCGCCGCGGCGTCGAAATGGAAATGGTAGCGCGAGATTTAGCCGGCTCGGGGTGAAGGACGAGGGTTGGATAGGGAAGCATCGTGACCGGTAGGAAGTGGCCGGGCTTCTGGAACTTCGACTAACGTTGATCTACGTGCTGGAAAGATAATGCATAATACATTTCTGAAACGGAGAGCGAGCGTGGTGTCGGGATCACGGGGGTGGTGTACGGTGCAGTCATAAATTTGCAATAATGCAAATGCCTGGTAGGTCTTGCGAAGGCACGCGCGCTCGCGAGCACAAGGCCTTCCACTTCGTAGCCTACTTTACGGTGCCATCGTGGCAAACCCGGTAGCCCGTCCGGAATGCAACGGGTTGCACGCCCGGAGTAATCCAAGATAGTCAGCTCACCCTCTAAATATTACAGTTCCGCGAGAGATCGACTACGCTGTTCGCCAGCTGGAATTACTCGTAACCTTTACTGCCGCTGGAACATGACAGGGCTATTATTCAGGCATTAAAATGTTACTCCGTCCCGGTATTTCCACGATAATCGACATTTCATGGAGCAGCGGGGGTGGCGGGCTGGACTGGCGGTGTAACCTTTCGTCTCTCCTTTGCAAGGCAACGTGGTCTTCATTGAGCGAGATACGGCGTTTCGCAGGCTCGATGGTCTTTCGCCTGGCATCGTGAGACGCTTTTCATTTGAACCTTAATAATACGATATGCACATTCGAAATAGACTACGGAATATGTATTATTATAATATTTTCGCTACCATTGCGTATAGAAGACACTGAATAAATTCCACGATTTTTAGAACCGTTTAAAGATCCCCACGACGACTGGCATCTTCGTGTCCCAGACTATTTACGAACACCAGAACCCATCGACAGCCGCGATTATGCGCATCCCACCAGACAATGGTCAATTTACTCGCCGCTCTCGGGTCGCGCGAAAAGCCATCGCGTATTATAATTTCGGCATCGATATTCGATTGCGCGAGGAGCCCTTTACGATCCATTCTACGAGCGTCTTTACGATCCATAGGTGCCCCTCCATTCGCGAATGCTTTGAAAATACGAGTTTCGATATGCGTCATACGATGCGTGGTCGCTTTTCCGGTCTATGCACGTGCCATTAAGCGTGCACCCGAGGTAAACGGAGCGACGGGGATAGAAAGAGAAGAGAAAGGACTTCCTCTGCTTTCGTCGACTTTTCTTGCTGACCCACAGTGATCGCGGTTTAATGGCTGGAGGCGTAAGGGGTAGAAGAGACACGCGGAAAGTTTCATTGGGGTCCCGGGATGAGTCACGACGACGAGTCGAGATTTATACGCGCGCCTCCTCGAGAGTAAACGAATTTCCCTTATTTCTCTTTCTGTCATGGGGGTGAGCGGCGTCCTTTTCTTCCGCAGAGGAACGAGGGGGAGAGACGTTAATGTCAACGAAACGTCTCTGCTTCGGGCGGACGCGCTGAAAATTGTGGCGAAATGCGGGACAAGAAGCTCCGGGGAATCCCACCTCGTTGCTCTCAAATTAGGAACGATAACGTCGTTTGCCGGGGTGAATCGTGGTTCCTTTGCAAAGATCGAAGGGAGATCGACCGGGAGGAGGCTAATTTCGCCCTTATCGTGGTTAGAATTGATACTTGATTCACGGGGATTAACCGATTCCACGTAGCTCGGGGGGGCAGTTTTGTTGGCCGAGGGAAGATGGCGATGCTGCTTTTGCGGGGGATTCATCGCAGGAAGAATAGCTCTCTTTCTATAATTATCTAGAGTCTAGAGCCCTTCGCTTCGAAGGGTAATTTTAATCGCTAACAAACTTTGCGCCGCGCCAAACAGAATATACATTTCGAAGTTCATATCGGCCCCGATGAAAGTTTTTCATTCCCTTCGTCGAAGTATTCTGGTATAAAGAGTAGAAGAATGCCGCTTGCCGTCAGACGGCACGAAATACATACATACGTAGGATTCACGCGAGAATAACGTTTGAAGAGTTAATCAAGCAGGGAGCAGGTTTACCTTGCCATAAAGGAGAGCGTTAAGACGGGAGCAGTCGCACAGGTCTGGGACTTGGTCCGTTCGATAGACTCTTAAAGAAAAACAGACCGCGGCCAGATGCCGCTAAATTGGCACTCGAACTCGTCCCTGGACGACCGTGGAACGGATACAGCCGAATTGGGGACAAATTTAATTTGGCCGAGGGGTAGATACGGGCCACTGGCACCTGTTTTCTTCCATCGCACGTACGTCTCTTATGTATACTTTTAGGACGGTCCCCGTCGTCCCGAAATGAAACGGAATATCATTTCGTGGAAACTGCATTTCATCTAGAGAGAACATTATCGGGCGTCATTGTATATAAAGAGGTGCACAAGTGAACCGTATCAAAATATATTACATACTTCGAGCATTTCAAACGCACTCACCCCGAAGAAAATGCAACGAAAACAGAATCGATTTTCCTCCAAGTTCCAAACACAAATAACCCCTTGATTTCTCTAAATTACTTGACGTACAATCGCGTCTTACATCTTCGATCATTCGTAATAAATATTTCACTCTCCCAAATTGTGCACAATACTGGCGTGCTCCATTGTTCCAATACACAAAGGATGCACATTTCATTGTCCCAAATTTTCCCGAACACCGTGAGCCACGAGATTCCAAAGCGGCTTCACGCGTTCCATCACGACTTCCCATCCGGTGTTCCACGTGTCCCAATTCCGATCCACGGTTTCCACCGCAGGCAACCGTGCGCTGGCGCGAACGCCAGCAAACGCCGTTCAATTCTGCTGTATCCTCTTTATCTAATATCGATCGATCTTCCCCCGTTACCAGCCATGCCCAAAATTTCGACATATCCTTCTCCATCTATTCGCTTCGCTATGTACGGACGCGTGTATACGACCGATTCGACGCCACGATAACGGAAGCCAACGTTTCGACCAGAAGGATCTTCGTTACTGCGGCGATTACGCGTAGGTGTAGGGGGCCCGTTAAATCAACGAAGGCCCAGCGTAGTTAAAATGCCGATGTTAATCGCCCGGAGGCCTCGTTAGCGGCCTTTAGCTCGCGGTCTCTCTCTCTCTCTCTCTCTCTCTCTCTCTCTCTCTCTCTCTCTTTCGTCCCTCCACGCCGTGCTGCTACTTTTTGCTCGCGCTGACGCAAGCGTGGAAGCTGCCTTCCAAGCGGCCCGCCTTCCAGTCCTCGTCCCCGTCCGACAAGCGTAATGGAATTTTCGTTATCATTTGTTCGAAGCCACTAGTTAGAATTTACCATGCGTGTATTTATGGTTGGAGCGCGCAATTGCCTTTGAATTCGTAATGGCCGCTGGTAGCATGCACAGGAACTACCCGATAATGGCCCCGGGAAACGCTTAGCGGAGTGGTCTCCTTATGAAAATTCGTATTGGCTCGTCGGGCTGCTCGAGTGATTTTATGGCGAACGCTTTAGCGATGACGGGCCGATATTGCGGGAAGACCGGGTATTTTAAAGGCGGGGGAATAAGTGGGGTGTGACGGTGCGGATTTTGCACGACGGCGTTACGAAAGGGTGAGGTTCGGTTGTTGAAGTTGTACGGTAACGAAATTGATTTGTGCTTTTCGGTATTATGCCGGGATTTCGTTTAACGACGGGCTTGCAAATGAAATTCTATCCAAACTCTATATGGGTAAGCCTTTCTTTTCTATCGCCTGCCATTGTAATCTGGCATTATTTATTACGTAACTGCAATTCCGCCTTCGGCATTGTTAGCTTGAATTATGATGCGCTATTCTTCTGGCTCGCGCGTGTCTCTCGCTCCTGCAGCCGTTGTAATCCACGTGTTCTTGCGAATGGCGTGCTAATCTGTATTCTTGTAAGCCACGTGAATAATCACGCCTGCGTTTCAAAAAGCTCAAGTACATTTCGCTGCCGACCGTTTGTTTTATTTGCCGGCGATATTTGGATCGAGGACACATGAATTAATTGGTGGCAATCAAATATGTAACGCAGAAAAAGAAGTGAAAAAAAATGAATGCCGGTAACAATTTATTTTTCGTCAACCCACGCTCGATATCACGCCAAAAGTGATGAATAGCCAATGGTTCGGACGCCTATGTCTATGTACTTGTTTTCACCGCTCGTGTATTTAAGCTCGAAGGGGGTCAATAAAATATCGGGCAAGTTTGCTTATACATACGGGCCGTTGGTTCGCAGTTGATAGAATAACAGAAACGCGTGTTTGCTTTCGCAACAGAACTTCGCCGGGAACGGGGTCGTGATTTTCCTTGTAATCCGCGAACGGGCGCAATTGCGAGCTTGTCGGAATGTTCCCTCGGTGACGATCCGTTGTAGTTGCCGATCGAAAAACATTTCCCTGGATGCGGGAATCGCCGTCCCCTCTCGTCCTCGACAAACAACCCCGTAGAAAAAAACAGGTACCGCTCTCAAATTGATCGGAATAGCAATGGAAAGGATGAAAAATAAAAACTGCTGCCGATATATAGTATTAGAGAAAGATGTACGACCGAAGAATAATTTGATTATTTTTTTTCGCAATTTTTCTGGCACGCTGTGAATTATGGCTTTCACCGAATCTCATGTGCAAAGAAGTACATTAAAGTGAGATTCAAATTGAAACACAGTGACTCTTTAAACAAGTGTCGCGCTTAATTATCCCTTTCTGTGCTCGTTTTTTTTTTAAACCGGTGTCTGTTAGAAGCTTACAGATGTTACTTTGCTGTGGAAATAGATCCGCCATTAGTTTGCGAATAATCCATTACATCAACCTCAATCAATCTTGACAAAGCGTCGAGACGAAGTCTGGCGTGCGACGAATAAAATTCCCGCTTCCGTTCGTCCCCTTACAATAAATATAAGAAATCCCTGGCTAAAACCATTGTTTCACCTGCGATCCGTCCCGACAATGAAGCATGCCGCAAAAACAACCCAGTAAAAAGATCAACCCCGTTCGTCCAATTCTCACCAACCCTCCCCCCACCGTTCTCGCCAACACGAACAGGACGGATTCCCCAGCCCCCTATAATCCATCGTATCTTTAAAGCCACATGTACATACATCTTCTGTCCATACATTTCAAATTACAATTAATCACAATATTGTCTCACATTCATCATTGGCACTTTTTAAAATCAACTTACCGACGATGCATCACGAGGTCGGAGAGTATACAATTCATCCGATCCGCGACAAGAAAATTTATTATGTTAGAAAAAAAAGTATCATTGGTTTGTACATCCTGTGCTCGTCATTATAGTAGACCCACGCTGTAAAAACAGCTTTGCGCAAGCCTCTAACACGCGCGTACCCGCGTACCCGCTTCGAAAGCGAAACAGCCAGAGGGTTTATCCCTTCCCCGCAAACGGTTGTCGCTTACTTAGAAGCGGCATCGGAGGATTAACGATACTTTTATTGGCCCTGGTGGTGGCTAATTGCGCCGCGCCGGTTCGCCTACATCGCGGCCCTCTGGAAAACGGAAACCGAGCATCTAGGCGCGCGTTCGCGGCGCGTCCTACCGATGCCCGCTTGTACGCCACGGCGGAGGCAACGCACGCGAGCACACGCTCGTCTATTAAGCGACATTAGGGCCTCGGCTAAACCGGTTCCGGTGGTTTGCGAAGGCAGCTTTGTTTACGGGGCCCACCAGGCCCCGTTTGTCGTGGCGCTACCGCGCTTGAATTTATATAAATGGGAGCGTGCTGGAGTGCCCGTTTTTGCCCCGGCCACTCGCCACGGGGGCTTTAATCAAGGATAACAGCTGTAACGGCGTAATCAGCGACGATCGGCCGAAAGAGAGGAAGAACGGGCTGCCACATCGTGAGCACGACTATTAATATCCATTTGGAAGTCGGCTTTTCTCTACTGTCCGTGACCCTATCTCTCTCTCGCACGGGATGAGCCTGTGGGTGATTCTGTTTTCGGGGTTTCGCGCGTTCTCTCTCTGTCGTGGTCTCATTGGACACTGTATCCGCCTCTTTGTCGTGCGACGGAAGGTGGACGGGATCGAACGAGGGGCGCGCAGCGGGGTGACTTTTGCAGGGTGGCGACGGAACGATGCCGCAGCGTGGAGAAAAGGGGTTGCGCGAATCGATCCGAAAATACCAAACCGGAAATTGTCGCGCCGACTGCACGTCGACCGCGCGGATACTTTCGATTCCCGATGGTAGAACGGCTTTTGATAATTTTTCTTCCCTTTTTCCTTAGTGCTTCTTTCGGCGCAGAAAAACGACGGGGCGTTGGAACGGAATGGAAAGCGCCGAAATTAAATCGAGAAAAGGAACGGCGTGCGAAGGCGTCGAGTGAAACCGAAATTTAGCGAACGGTTTTAAAATTGATCGGATGGACGAGGGAATCGCGGTTGGAACGAATTAGGAGACTGTTACGGTTTCTTCGAGTATGAAAGCGACTGCCAAGTACCGGGTCGTTAACCCCTGAACAGGAGAAATGGTCCGGCGGAGTCAAAATTAGATCATTTCGCTTGATGCAATGTTTGTGACACATCCTCCTATGCGGGAATTACTTGACGGTAGCAACATTGTGCGCAAGCGACGAATCGTCACCCGGCAATGGTCTGTCGACTGTCGCTCTGGTATTTTTTGAGAGGAAGTTAATTGATCGGTACTTGAAAATTCGCGGATGTTTCCGGCCCTCGTTTGGCACAGCATGGACATAAAGAAATTGCGATACGTACAAATTACAAGAACAGTTTCTTATTCTTTTATTATAATATTTCTTTAGAAAGTTTAATTGCTGCTATTTCTTGTCAGCCGCAAGCGTACATGGTAATTTAGTTGATGTTCCGGGCGAGCCGATGAAAAATGTTCGCCTGTCGGAATGTAAAGAACGCCGTGGAAGATGCAAGGGTTTTAGAAATTATTATGTCACGCCATAAACTGCATCCAGCCGTCCCATTTCTCAGCTTAATAACCTCTCAGATAAGATTAATTCATTAACAGGTCCCCGCTAATAACGCCGCCTTGTAACCACAATTCACTCGATCGGGTGGAGAAAGATGGGAACGGAGGGAAAGGAGATGTCGATAAAGCGAGGGTTTCTAATGGATGTTGAGGGAACAACGGAATAACTTTCACTCGGGGCATTAATCAAGTTCCCAACGGAAATAGTTAATTACAAAATTATCCGAATTCTCGCAAATTAAACAATAATTGTTCATCCGAAGGAAAAAAATTCACTTTCGAAGTTTAACAAAAATTTCAACGCGCTGCTGAGTGAATAGAGGCGTCGCATATACGCAGGTATCTTATACTTTGTCACCCCTTCGAATCCTTTTTGCCGTTGAACCTCCCTTCAACGCGAGTGGAAACGGTGCGGCCGCATAATTTTTCCCTGAAACTCATTCCGCTGCTTCCGTTTCCCCACGGAATGGAGGAAGGTAACGAAGTTACGGAAACCAGCCGAGATTTGCATGGCATTACCCACTCGTGGCGACATTTTAACGGCGTTTCCGCGCGTGTGACTACGTCACGAACCGATTTACATAAATGTCGTCGACCAAAGAGCGGACGAAAGCAACCGCGCCGCCGTAAACTTCCATACCTTTGCACGCGACTTCCACATGCTTCCCGTTTCGCCTTTTGTCTCCAACGCATTGGAAACGGGACGCGAAGGCGCCTCGTTCGAGCCTGCCCACGTGAAATCGGAATCGAGGGCCGTATTTTTCGCCCGAACGAATTTTATCGACCGATCGGCGAAATTGAATGGCATCCGTTTGTCGACAGACGCTGCCTAAGTTTGGTCTATTCTTAAAAAAAAAAAAAAAATAAAAACGGGGAGAAATATAAAGAGAAAGGGGAAGAGTTGAACGAAGGAACGAAGGCGACCCGATACGCAATTAAACGTAATTAAATTAATTGGGCCAGCGGACAATCAGGGCAATTACCGATACCAATCAACGGGCCAGCTACCTACTACCGTACTGGGCAACACCCACGGGGCTTTTTTATTCGGATGACAAACCCCATTAATTACAAGCCCGCGGAGCCGACCCTCGAAAATTAGCACCCTCGCCGGTCAGAGCTGCCAATTTCAGGTAGAGCGAACCAGAGACTGCGCACGAATTTACTATTTACGTATCTCCTGTGCCAAACCTCGCTACTAGACGTATCTGTGTTCATTATTCTTCCGGATCGAAGAATTTCTTTTCAATTCAGCCACGCGTTAAGATCGAAAATAATAAAATTACCGTGGCCTGGTCGCTTGAAAATCTGATTAGGAGCGCTGGTTGTGCCACTTCGGTATGCTAGACTCCTCGAGTCTCTGGAATTTGAATGGACGTAATTTGAATTTTCCAGAGTTCAGTGTATTTCCACTCGGCTGCTGTATCCGGGGCAGAGTAGTCCCCGCTGACTGGCGTCTATTCGTCTGAAAATTTCTGTAACTCCGGAGAACCTCGATTCAACAATGAATTTTCCTACAATTCGTTCGTGCACCTATAAAACCGTGCCCGTCGGTACGAAATATCTCGCAACTCCATCACGGTGCGCAATTTTTCATCTATCTTCCCATGGATAAGGGACAGATTGCCGAGCCGCCGGTGCGTTAAAGCCGGTCGTTGATTACGCGTAATCCAAACGAGGAACGGAAAGGCAGGCTTTAACGTTAATCCGTGAAAATTCATAATTGCACACTTGCACGGGAACGCGGCCGTTTCACAAGCGGCCGCTACGCCCCGCGATCAAGCCCGCCGATGTATCGATATCTCCCGATTAAATGATTACCGAGATTGATATCTCAATTGGTGGGTAACGATTTCTGTGTTATTACAGCGGCGGTCGTTTCCGCGCGGGGAAATATCTACTCGGCCCGAGGCCGGCTGAAATTTCATTTGTCAGCGGTCGCCTGGTGGTCGTGCTCGTTGCCAACCGGGCTTAAATTTGCCGGCTTAATGGAAATTACGCGGATAAGGATATTAATCGTCGTGAAAGTGCCACCGCCGGTTTCGAGCGCCCGATTTTTTCTTTCACACTGACTTGCTCCTTCTGTATTCCACTTTCCTCCAATGATTTTTTTTCACGTCGCTCGAATCTTGCTTCCATTCCTCCCCGATTATTCCACTGCCTCTTGTAACTGATTATCACACTCTCCGCCGTTATCTTCGTCCATTTTCCGGTTATCCAATGAACCCCGTTCTCACTCTCCATTCAAATGCTCCCTCCAAAGCTGCGCAACTCCAAGCACATCGAACTCGGGGACATGAAACGTTCATCATCGAGGGGCCGCGAAGTTTTTCAGTTCACGTTAATCTCGTTGGCGGATCGTTGCATCCGGTTATTAGGGCAGTGCTTCTCCCACGAAAATCCGCACCCCCCGATGGCGCGGCCGGCTAACAGAAAATTATCGCGACCGCGTATCGTTCCCGGAGGGGCCCCGCTCCAAACTCACCCCTGGCCGTCGTTGCCGCATTATGTATACGAGAGGTTGGCCGTGGTGCACACGGGGGGATTCCTCGCGGTATTCGTTACTAATGGGCGTTCTATTTAGCGGCGCCCTCGGCCCTCCAGGGACGTGTCACACGTCACTGGGCTCCCGCGGTACAATGCCCGTGATGCCGTCAAAGAGAAGTCAGGGAACCTGCCTCGTGTCGAATCGACTATCTCTGATACACGAGCCCTTTTTCTCGTATTCACGGCCTGTGGCAAGCGAAAGTTCTGTCCGCCCTCTTCCTTCTCCGGACGGCGCAAAGCTGGTGAACTATTCCACTCTTGTATTCGATAATTAAATAAATTCCAGGACGCCGTCGAAGAGTAATTAAACATCCATTCGTTCCGTTTTTCGGCCGGGAACAGAGGTAATCGTAAACGTCACAAGGGTTATGCTTTTTAATCAGCATCGGTTCGTCCCATCGTCGCGCCAGTACTTTCCCCTGCTGTCTAATATTGAACCTCCGTCTCTACATCCGTCGACGGATGCAGGCGACCGTGTACGATACGGACGCGCGAGAATCCATGGGGCGACACTTTTCCGGAGCCACGGGGAAGGGAGTCCGTTGTGCCCCTCGATCAACGTCAATCAGCCGTTAAACAATGATGCGCCACGCAAAGAGGATTTTATTGTATTGCCGAGAGAGCAAAGTTCCGGGCACAATGCCTGGCCAACCAACCAACCCCCCCGTCCCTCCCCGTGGCTATACCGGGTCGTCGAAGTCACCCTCGGTTATATTCTCCGTCGCGAACGTCAACCTATGCATCTCTTGTTTCTTTTCTTCCTCGTTTCTGGCCAACTCGATGCACTTTTTTCCAACGTAATTTCGTTTCAACAGTTGCAACGACACTGCCCGCTTGACGAACACGGATACGCGTATCTGTGTCAAGGTTTCACAATGGCCCGACGTGACAGCGGACGCGTGAGAAAGTCATGGTGAAAAAAATACAGTGAGATCCGTAGGTGGATTTTCGAAAACATCGAGTCGAATGTTACGCGAGGGGTGAGCGAATTGTGAGGGGGATCTACGGTACAGAGGGATGCGCATGCTGGGGTTAAACGAGGTGCAGGCGTTTAAAGGGGGCGAGTCCGTTTGTTAAAGCGAAATGGATCTTGATACGAGCGACGTGTCGATGTGGCCAACAAAGGAGAACGGTTGTAAGGGTATTAAAACGCGTTCGAGCTCGACTACAGTGCCAGTCGCACGTATACATACCTCTCCTGGAGTCGGAGGGCGAGCTGGAGTCGCAATTGGCGCGAGCAGACGCGAGGATTAAACTCGAAGATATATGTTCTGTTTGGAAAAAAAAGACGGAGAAGAACGCTGGATTATTTCGGTCTTAGCGCGGTGTTCATAAATTTCCCGTTTATAAACTCGCGGGATTAAACAGCCAAACGGTCGAAGGAGAATGAAATGTTCGCCGCACAAAGATTATCATAAAATATCACGGTCCGGGATCTAGAATATTTCGGAACGTCGATCGACGTCGCGATTAAACCCACATCCCTCCCCCGTGGCATCAGAATTCCTAAATTCCGAAAATTTCCAGAAAATGTCGACCCACGTCTCCGGACCCAATTCAACGCCCCCCCCCCCCCCCCCTCAAGATTCCGGAAGGACGGAAATTTTCCAAAGCACGTCAATCCCCGTCCTCGTCCACCCCTTTGTCCGTTTCATATCGGGCAGGTCGTACGACCCGTACCTTCGCCAGCGGATCGTTAAATTCCGACGTGGCCACAGGATAATCACGGCGCGGTTATACGCTCGTTTATTTCTTGCTCTCGATCATTGCCGCCCGATGTAGCCTTGCTCGGTCGAAAGAAGCACGACAAACACATTTTTATTAATCCGCCGTGCCGGCATCCCATTACCGGCCCGCTCATACATATGAATAACGCGCCGTCAAACAATGTAACGCTCGCAGAAAAACGATGGAAACGAGGCGTAGATCGTAGAGGGCCGTGTGTAAGAGAATGAAAAGGGGAGAACGCGGAATCGTCTATCAAGCGTTTTCAGGATCTTATCGTGTACCAGGGCCTTAAGCGTGCAACAATATTGTACCCGCCTATCCTCATTCACGTGCGCGTAGAACCATCTCCACCTCCGTCGCGCGCACAGGCCGAGCATTCATCGGGTGACACGGGCCGCGTAGGTACACAAGCGGAGCCGCGGTTACTAAAGTGAGTCACCAAATTCGCGTGGGCAAAGCAGCTGGCAAGTTCGAGAACGAGTATCCGTCTTGCTCTTTATCTACTGCCTTCGGGGCCAGCCTGACAATGCTCGGAACACCGGATACATATGTATGTCCGGGGATGGAGGTGGAGAGTCGCGGGCCGTGTACTCCGACGCAAAGAAGATGGATAAGCGGGGACCCGGTTGTTGGACGGGGCCGTTCGATCACGAAACGCGGTGAAATTCGACTGAAGCACCTTTCGTGGGGCGGCGAGGGACGGGATCGTTAGGAGATCGGTGAGATCTTGGTTACTCCGTAACGTTTTCGGCTGATCGGAATTCCTCTTTCGGTTGCGTGGACGCCGGGACGTTCGCGTGGGTGGCGGACGGAAAGAAGTTTTGTTACCCGGGCGCATGTTTCGGGCGAACGGTGTCGGGATTAATGGCGTGTAAGTGGAGCAGATAGTGGATCTGTTGGGGTATCTCGATGGAGATTGCCGGGAGGCTTGGGTTTATTCATTGTCAGTGTTTTGTTACCGCGGCTTGTACGGTATAATGAGCGTGCATCTACGGGCTAGATGTTGCGCCGGATTATTTGCTTTATCATGCATGCGGCGAATCGTGAAATTAGGATAGCTCGTACCTTCGATTCGGCTCTCCTTATCTCGCCACATCTGAATACATACGTTCCTCTCGGCACGAAAATAGAATTACTAGAGAGACTCGCGCCTTGTTCGGTGTCGCTGTTAAGATAATGAGAATCTCGGTAGATGAAAGTCACGGGACGTGAGATCCCGTGTATACGCGCATCGTTACCAAAAACAATTTTCTCGGATTGATTATCGAGGATCGCGCCTCCCTACAAAGATCTCAGCGTCGATTAGAAGATTGTTACCAGGCGGGTGCCGTTTGTCAAGTAAACGAACGGAACAAGAGGGCTGACGTTCTGTTTACCTGGCTGCGCTCCACGCTGCGGCTACCGTGGCCTGTCTCGTTGGTAATATACGGACGAACGGGAGAAGAAAATTGAAGGAACGCCTCGGGCCTGCCTCGTACACGCACGTAAGTACGTATATACACGTACGTCCGCGGCGGGTAGAAGGAGCAAGGCTTAGACGCGGATAGAGTGGGTCGACAGCGTCTTTTGTGGGACGGTAGCGAACAGTCGTCGTGAAATCGATTTCATATACAATGCCGTTCCATTCGTGATGTAATAAGACTCCGGTGTACGCCGTACGATATCGTGCTCTTTCGATCCGGACGATTGTAAATAGCGCGGTGGCGTGTCGGTGCACCTCTTTGGAACACGCACGATGCCTCCGAGTATTACTCGCCAGCTCGTCAAGACGACGTGTCTCTCCGGCTACTGGGAGCGGTAATCTTCTGTTCCTCGTATTTACACGTATCCTCTTGGCTGCCGGGGATTTACCGAATGCGACGTTTTCCCGTGTACTGCTAAGCCGAAGATCGCGACAGACGTTTTTCGGCCCTCCGAATGGGACCAGTTTGCATACGGAGAGGAACGGCCCCCTTAAATTGGCGGCTGTGTTTCTTGCAGTTGGGGAAACAAAACTGATTGCCCCTGGATAATGGAGATCGCGTCGATTGTATCACTTGCGAAGCTTGTTTGTATTGCGCCTCCGCTTTCTCGTTCAAGTTCAATTTTTCCTAAACGGGAATATATGTATTTGAATGTTCGGGATATCAATTAGAAGTTACAAGATCGAGGGTGGGCAGAGTAGTTTCCCCGCAGTTGCATCGGCTGTTCGCAATGAATCGCGGTGTGTAACAATTTACGACGCCAACTTCTGGCTGCATTAGACTGCTCGGTAGGGCCGATGGGACTTAGGAATTGCACGTGGTGCTGTGGCCTCACTTCGTCGAACCATAGTCTCCTATTGATACGAAATACGTCGTCCGGAAGTACGGCGCCGTATATGTTACGGTACATTCTCCTCCAGTGTTAACTTGTCGTACATACTTGTAACCCACTCGGATATCTTAATGGAACCTTGTACGTACTTAAACATTTCACTTCCCCGATAAACAGATTCTCTTTTTCTAAGCTTCTCGTATGCTCCCGAGACGTCTGAATTGTATATCCATTTTTTCCGTCCAAGCCTCGAGAGCTGCCAATAAAATAACAGCTCCGATCTACGGACGCATTAACATTTAATTACGAGCACCATCTGGTCAGAATTTTTTCTAAATAATATTAATCGGAGCATTTCGTTCACCGCAATGGACGTCAATGTTCAAGCCACTACAGTCACGTTGAACGGCGAATCGATCGCAAATCGATCCCATCGTGCACAAATAAGATCGACACGACCCGGCTCTATCTCTTCTCGATTATCGCTGCAAACCGCCGTCGCCCCTAACTAATTCCCCCAGACGAAATACCCTCAGGAAACAACGATCAGACGGCCGGTTCCGCGTTTACGCGTGGAAATCGCATTTCCCCGGTCACCTGGCGTTCCATCGCGAATCTCGAACTCGCGGCGAACCCGAATGACGCGGAACGAATAAAAGGGGGCCGAGCGGGCGACGCGTCGCGAATCGCTGGAAAATAACGCGTCGTGCTCACGCTCCGGCTCTCGGTTTTTCCGGTACGGGGCTGGGGGACCTGAGCGTGCCTACGAAGATTATGGGTTATCGGTATTGTTTGTCATGCATTACGACAGCGGGCGGGCGGAATCGCCGCTGCGAACGACGCCGCTGGAATGTTCGTTCACTTTCATCGTCTGGCGGGATTTTACACCTCCTTGAGCGGCGCGGCGTGTACCAGCATCGTGATCTAGCCGCGAGCTGTGCGCGCGAGCGCGCGAGGCGCCGGTGGAACGCGTGTGAGCCGATCTGGACGAGAAAAGAAACCAGCCCCCGCCTCGTTACCAGCGAGGGATCAATTAGAATGCGCTCGGGTCGATCCGCCGGTGCTTGCGCCGGACGAACGGAGTGCATACGCGGGGCAATTCGAATCGTTGTTGCAATTCGAAGGCGGTGTATTTCGAACGACGATTCTTGGGTTTCTTGCCGGTATGCAGATGACGCGTGGGTCGGAGCGAAGGAAGTCGGAAGAAATTGGAATGCTTCGCTTACGTCGAAGGGACAATCGGTCGTAGGTATTCGATTCGCGTGAAATGGTCGTTTGGTTTGCAGAGACGATGTCTTCGATAAAAGGGAATCACAGTTGCGTAGGCTAAAGAGAAGGGAAATGATCTTCTGTGCACGATCTTGTAATTACGTTTGTCAACGCGCGTGCATCTATGCACGTACTGATACGTAGAGACTGCGTATCTTCCAGTGCTGTTCCAAACTTTTCATTCGTCGTATTCATTTATCTCCCGTTTGAAAGGAACGGCAAAGGTCGACGATAAAGCACGAAGGACAGGCAAGACCGGGCGGTCAGAAAATTCCACGATAGCCCGCGCCGTGGAAACGCGACTCGCGCAGAGCAGACAGGACAGAAATCGTCCGCCGGCCCGTATCGCCGTGGCTTTCTCGCGTTACCGTGTCACCCGTGTCTACACCAACGCCCGGAGACAAGAAAACCCGTGACAAGAACACGGAACGTGAGCGCGCAACAAAAATTCGCGACACCCTGTCGGCGAAAGAAACGAAGCGGACCGGGCATGGTCCTTAATGACGATTCGACATGCCAATGAGTGGACGGCGCGAAATGCGAAGCGGACGCACGCGAAAGCGTGAGCTTCATGCCGCGTTATTATAATTTACACCGGTGTCCGTCGACGGTGAGCGTTGCGTTGATAATCGCGGTAGAACGACGGAGTTATTGGAGCTTTAGCTCGTTCGCAGAGGATTACCAAGCTATGTGTAAGTGTATTTAAGGGTGCATCGCTAGAGATTCTTTTCGGAAGCGTGAATGAAACTCGTGGCTGTAACCGGGGCGTATAGGTGAACTACGAAACGGAACGGAGTAAGGAAATTTCGATCGTGGGATATGGGTAAAGTTCGTACCGAAAAAGTAACAGCCCCCGGCTATACGCGGTGTCTAGAATTATAGTTCCCACCGAGGGAACTGTAATAGCAGGGATTTCGCGATAATATTGGTCCTTGAAGCGTATGAAATAATGGGGATAGATGAGAGACCAACGATTAGAAAATTTACATGCTGGGCAATGGAGAACGTTCCGAGTTCCTTTTTCGATGTTATAGTCGGTGAAGCTTTGACCCCTTTTAAATTCAATCGATACTAATGCAACCGCGAATTTTTCTCACCGTCGGAACTCGAAATTCCCCTTTCTAAACCGAACAAGTTCCCGCAGCAGACAATAAAATCCAGCTGAAAGGAACGAATTATTCGATCTCCGATAACGATATTACGCGTGGTCGATATATCGCGGCGAATTGTCGGTTGCATGTTCCAAGCGGTCGCATAAAATTCGCGCCCGGAACGACTCTGCTTTTCGTCGATTCGAAACCAGTCCGGGGTGCTGGTCGATCAGGCACACGGAGGACGACAGCGTTTTCGCCTGTCGAAGAGAAGAAAAAAAAATGAAAAGGGAATCGCTTCGACGCTTGGCGAATATGTGTGCAGCTTCTTCTGGGCCAGTTGTTCACAGAACCTCGATCGAGGAAGTTGAACGATACGACGCGACGGATCGAAGATCCACGAGATTCTGCGTGGCACGCAATGACGAGTATTTAGAAAATCCAAGCGTCTAAATGCCGGGGGCGCGGAAAACTACGGGGTACATTCTTGGTCAGCGGTTGCCAACACGAAGAGTGCAATCGCGGAAGATCTCTCGCATGATTTAAAAAAATGCATCATCTGTTCACAATCGCCTTGAAATCGTATTAAAATAATTGAGAACGAAAATAAACTTCACGTTCGACCATTACAATGAATGAAAGAAATCGAACTGCTTTAAAGCTAAACTACCCCGAGACAATGTTTCCGTTTTCTCAAACTTGTCGAGCGAGACGCAAACCGACCCAGCAATCCGCCGTTCCAGAGGTGGTTTAAACGATACTGGACGGCACAGTTTACAGCGGCGAAGCATTGGGAACCTCTGTCGAAAGGGTGTAATCGAGGCACGTCAACCGGTAGACGCATATCAATGAGGATTCGGCATACCAAAGTGTCCGGTGTCGCGATCATGCGAATAGCAAAAGCGGCATCGGCGGTTCATCTCTCGCGGCGTTCACGTGTAGAGGGAGAAGTAACCGTTCCTCTGTCGAGCTATTTTTATGGCACTTAGACTTTCCACCGACGACCAGCAACATGCTGGAGCACTTGAAGAACACTTGTGCGCATTCCGTTACGTTTACGCAACGGCGTCGCTTCCAACAGCGCCGCTGTTGGAAGAGGATCGGCTCCGTTCTGCGAACGGAGATCAAGTGGTGGGCTTTTTAATTTTCTAGTAGGCGCGGCTTTCCACTCCAAGGGCCCGACGCTGGCCCTTTTTTTTTCGAAGGTCCCCCGTAATAGTTCTTGTCTAGAGAACCTTCAGACGCACCGACCGCCGCGTGAGAAAGCGACTCACGTCTTTCGTTTCTTCCTCCTTTCTTTCACGTCCCTTTTTCTCATTTGACTGGCTGCTTCTTTTTTTCTCTCGCATTTTCTCTACGCACACCACGGGCCTACCTATGCGATCCGAGTCCGGTGAGTCACACCGCTGGACGGACTTTTCGCGGCGGAATTTCAATTAAATATCGCACCGCGAACTTTATGACCGTGGGACGAGTAACGAGCGTTTAGTGTTCCCTTGGTGGTTCTATTTTGAGCGAATGGAAAGTCTTTGGACGAGTCTGTTAGACTCGATGATATGTTTGTTTGTTTTTTATCCCATCGCTGGATGCTGTTTTGTTCGATAAAGGAGACCGTTTCCAATTGATCTGTCATCAATATTAATTCCCTGCGAGATAGGTCTCGGCTGTGGCTCTTCGTGAATGTTGTCTTATCTCTGGAAGCTGGGTTATCGCGCAGTCAGGCTTCGAGTTTTAGGTCGACCGATCGAGTGCAGAGTACGGCCCCTCCGTCCTCTCTGGGAACACCCATTCATAAATGCGTCAGACCTGACTTATAGAACTTGGCCCTCTTTGGTGAAAGCAGTGGATAAACGCTCCATTCCCTTGCAAGATACTAGCTGCGGGGTTATTAAAAAAAAAGATGACCCCAGACCACGAAGCCCAACGTGTGCTATAAAGATGAACCGAATATCCATAAATCCTCCCGAATGTATTACAGTGTTCAAATAGCGGCGTATAGAAGGCCGGGCGAAAAAAAAAAAAGAAAAATCGTCGCACCGCACCGAGAAAACAGGAAATGGCACGTTCCACGAGGAAAAGCGGGAAGCTGGCAAAAGCCGTGAAAAAGCTGTACGCGTGACTGGTATCGACATTTCAAAATTGCTACGTTCGACGTCCATTGTCGCGTGTCTGCCGTCATGGCGTATGCAGACACACACAGGCACATTTCTGGCAGCGGTGCAGGCGTGAAAAGTCGTGGAACATTCTCTGCCACCGTCTCTGGTACTCGTTCGAGATAAGGGCGCAACGCGAAAAGGACAAAACGTTTCATCCCCGTCGATCTGGACGGGACGAGGTAGCACGGAATTGAAGTGGAGCGTCTGTATCGTTGCTGGAAGCAATGCTTTTGGCCGGAAAATGGATGAGGAAGAGAAGAGAGTCTTTCGCTGGAAATTATCGACGATACGTCGATAAAATGCATTTGCGGCAGCCATTGTGTCTTTCGCGAAGGGCCGTGACAGACGGCGGCGGCGCGTTTCGTGTCTGATGGATCGCGAACTGAATCGTTTCTCTCGTCGTCGTCCGTTTGATTGAGCCGCGTTGCGTGCTCCTCCGGCTAGCATGAAACAGTATTTACCTAGATTTATGTGGCATGCTGCTACAAATCGTGTTCTCTGAAGCGATTACCCACGGAAATGCAATTTTCTTTCCCCGTGCCTCCCTGAAGCATGAAGTTTGCACCTTGGAGCGAACCTCTGAGCCATCAGCGTCGAACAGAATTATATCGAGCCTGTTGCAAGGCTGTACTTCAAGAATTCTTTCATTGGAAATTTAATAGCCTTCTCGGCAACGAGAGTAAAAGCGTTAATATGCAGGCGCGATGAGATCTAGGCGAAAGATTTTAAGCTAATTTGTGAACGCGTTAAGGCGCAACGCTTTGCGCAACCGAGTCAGCTATCCGACATCACGATATCGAAACTTGGCAATGGTGAACGCGAATGGTCGTGAAATTTCGCGATGACTGTTCGACAAGAAATGTGGGAGTCTTCGATCGATTCTGACTCACAGCGTACCAGTGAAAGGTTGCTTTTTTCGCGTCTCTTTGAGCATTAGACAATACGCGTATCGTGTTACTGGTGTCTCAATATGGTTTCGTATTTAGGGACAGTGAATATTAGCCGAACCGTCCGTTCATAATTAGAGTCCCCTGGCGGGGATATTCAATACTGTGCTCTTGGAAATCGAACGGCAGGTAGACACCGTAGGTGGGTCTTTATTTATGAGCCATATGTGTTCCAATACAGTTTACGAGGGGTGTTATCTTATAAACGACAATCGAACAAACTGAAGATTAGCGATTTTTCCGGGCACGCGTTTCTGTTTTCTTAGGATATACATAATTACTTACCTTGGGGGATGACCATACTGGGATAATTTCTTATGTTTGTAGATCTAATCCAAGCTTGCCCCAAGCCCAAAACCAGGCGGGCTCGTATTTATTTTAACGTAAGGCAGACCTAATCCATGCTTATGCTGAGCCAGCTAGAGATCTGGTACCAGCCAAATCTAGTTTGCTTTTTCATTTTGATAAATTTGTTTTGGTATTTCCACTGTATTTGTAATTTAAATAGTCACTGTTTGAAATAATTATTTTCCCACTCAAGCATTCGGTGACAGAGTGTTATATCTTTAGAAATAAAATATCTAAAAAGTGTTCTATGCTTTGAAACAAAATATGTAATAAAAAAAAGGGAACATGGGGAGACTGAAAAAAAAAAATAAAGGAACAATGGCTCGAGGTATACAAGAATATTTTATTCGTCGAAAGTAACAAATATACAATTCTCCAAATAAACTTGCGTCGATTTAAAAACCATTCGCTTTTTACCGCGAATCGAGGTCGCTCTACACGATCGAACGTTCGTCCGATCGCGTTCGCGATCCATCGTTCTGCTCACTTATGGTCGCGGGCCAATGTATTGTCGACGTGCACGAAAGAAACCGCAGGCGTATATTTATCCATTTTTTTTTTTCAACAAACATCTGAATACAAACATCAACGGAAACGGGTTCGCGGGTTTCAAAACCGAGAGTGAGAATTTTGGCACGATCGTCCCTTCAGGAAACCGGTTACCACTCGCGGGTGAGCTCGTGCATCCGTATATAACAAATCGATAAAAACACGTTCCATTTCTCTTTCACACCATTTCCCTTCGTTTCTTCACTCCTTCTCTCATTTTTCTTGCACCGCGACGGAACGATTTTCTTTTCTTTCATTTCTTTTCGTCGTACGTTCCTCGCTCGATGTTCTCTATCTATTTAACTATTTATATATATATTTATAATTACATATATATTTATATGAACATCCGTTTAAATGGATTTATCCATTTACTCGCCACGCTTTTACCACGTATGTACACATGTATAATCATCTAAACGCACAGTCTCTAGTTTACTTCGTTTCACGATTACTATTACATTAACGATCCTCGTAACGGATCACGCGTCGAACAACGTTCGTCTTACAAACGGAAGTTTCTATGTACAAAAGGGGCAAGCGGTATGCAGGGGACCGCGCAAATTAAGGCAGTGTTTCGATGAGTTCGTACAAATAAGTTCGTGCCGCCACTATATTCGTTCACTGGTATCGTTCGTGGGCTTTCACTCACCGCAGGAACTGTCACTGGGCTACGGGGTTTCGTTCATTCAGAGCCATGGACCGAGCTGAGCTTCGAGAATGGTGGCCGCGTCCGTTCTCCCCATCACTCGAAGATGGTTCAGCAGGTCGGTCACCGCGGTTGGCTCGTGGTGCTTGGCTTCCCACAAGTCAAGGATGTGCTCCGTCGGGCTCGATTTGGTAGCGAAGTAATTGATGTACCTGCAATCATAAGGCAACCCCACTGTGTCTCTTTCTTTTCCCAACGGTAGACATTTTCTTGTCGACGCCAGAATACCAATGGCGAACAGGCGTGATGGAAATTTCATCGCACACCGTCCACGATTTTTAAGTTTCCAATAAGTGTATGCATACTACAAGTTACAAGCACTAACAATTATCTGCTACTGAATGCCACGAGGAAACTCGAAATTAATACTTGTCAGTGGCAAGTGACATTTGTCTAAAGCTACCGCGTTCAGAAAGAAAATCTCCCGACAGGGGAACGAATGCAATATTTAAAGGACCGATATAGCACGGCAACAACTGGCAACTAGGAATTACAGAAAATTGCTAACCTGTCAACCTGAAGCCTCTGCGCCAGCATCCTCCAGTCGTTGCCAAGAGCGTTTGGCGGGTCCAGACACTGGCAGAGCTGCTTCCTGAGAGACCTGGTAAACCGGAAGGGTCTGAGTGTGGTGGAGTCGGTGGTAGCATTGTTAGCATGCCCACTGCTGACTACCGTCACTTCCCTGAGCGGTCTGGTCACACTTCCCGATGAGATTAGTTGCTTCGCACCGTCGTACACGATCCTGAACACCTGCCTGGTATCAGAATTCCCTTGCGACACTTGAAGCTTATAGCTTCTGCTACTGGTGGGCCCAAACGCGGTGTCCAAGCCGAATACAACGTGCTTGGTGTTCTCCTGACAATTCCACATATCCCTGAACGAGATCTCCTGCCGCTCCGTAGGCGATTTACTTTGCCACTCGTTGCCAACCTCTTCTAAACTGACGCACAAGGATTCACCGTTGTCTTGGAACAACAGAGTCCTTGGCTTATCCAGTAGGTAACCCCGAATTTGCGACTCCCTGTCGATGATCGCCTTCATCGCCGCTTTCGTGTCCTCCACGGCGTACACCCTGACGCAACATTGTCCAGCTTGGCTGGCGAACAACGCTAATCGCAGCCTCTTCGTGGCCACCACGTTTTCGCAACTCTGTCCGGCCAGAACGTAGCCCCTTAATTGTTCCGTCACGATGAACGCCTCCGCGTGGTCCAATTGCGTGAACAACGGTGTGTTAATCGTCTCGTTGCCCAACGTCAGCACCCTGGTCCAAGTGATCGATTGATGGTCTTTGGAGGAGACGATGGCCATCCCGTCCTCCACGCTGAGGCCGTCGCATGCCCAGACGCTGAGCTCCCACGTGGTGGGGTGAAGCATCGCGCAGTGCTCGAATTGCAGGATCACGGGCTTGTTGAAGGTGGCCGTCGAGGGGCCGCACGTTACCACCGCGGATAGTTGAGTGATACCGTCTAAAGGGAAGCATAGGTTTGTCCAGATTCTTTTCTCCGATTGCGTTAGATCGCGGATTCGATAAATAATATAGTTCCGTTCGAAACGATGAACATGGAACAGCAAGCGTTTAAATAGAAAATACAAAGAACCTAGTATTTATATTTCTTTGAACGTTCTGACGATTTATCCTATTTTCTCATAAAGAAAATACTACCGACAACGTTTCGAAGTATCCGCGCGGGGGCGTCGCACAAATCACGAACCGCTCCATTCGGAGCAACGGTGTGTCAATTGAATCGCAATCGAGCCGTATCGATTAGACGTTCGTCGCGACGGGACCGTCACGCGCAGCGCGTGGCAATTAATAATGCACACACCACTTACCGGGTAATCGAGGCCTAAACCGATCCTCGTTTAGCACCGCCAGGTAGAGTTCCTCCCTGAGTGGCTTCGGCACGGCTCCCTCGGGCACCGACATCGATATCCCTGCATCCGGAAGTACCAGAAGCGCGCCACGCGTGTTCACCGCCGCTCCAGCCACGTTTCCGGTCTCGAGCTTCGGTAAACGGACGCTCTCCGACGCGACGTTGTACGTCGAATCGGAGGACGGATAGGAGCTAGTAACGCTGTTCTCGCAGTCGGAATGGATCTGCTTGTCGCTGCAGGACTCCTGGGTCGAGGTGCTTGGCGTCGGCGACATTGGCGAGGGTTGGGGGGCGATCGATAGATGGGGCACGTCGTAATGGTGCTCGGAGAGGGATCTCGACATCGACAGCTTCGGGTCGAAAGGATACTCGTAGCAGGCCGGCACGCTCGTCGCCGTGACGTCCGGTTGAAGGCTCAGCTTCTTGTCCTGGTCCGGGAAGAACTCCGGCTGGAATTCTGAAACGCACACCGCCGAGCCACGGCTCGTGGGTATCTCTGCGCGCTGCGGACAGACGCCGCTGTGATACTATTCCGATTTTCAGGCGAATGTCGTTCGCCACTTTCATCAATTAGTTTCTTAGATTTCGGTTATTTTTACGCTGCAAGCTTGCTTGGTTAGATTGTGCGAGCGTTATAGATCCGCGTGTGTCAGATGTTCCCCTGCGTTTCGCTGCTCGATAGCCGTGTTCGGGAAACGGGCGACGAATCGAGAAGCACGAGGGAAATGGGATTACAGTTGCTTCGTGTGCAGTAACCAAAAATAATTCATGAACACGGCGAACAGTGTGATAGTAGTGGATAATTAAAGAAGCGGGGTAAAACGTGAATAGATTAAGCGTGGATGAAAGTAGCGAGCATGTGACGACGATCAAATATCGAAATAGTATCATTTTGATCGTGCACAGCGAACGAAGGAGCGAAAACGAATCTGCCAAGCTGCGAATGCGACTCGGACGTGAAACACAATTACACGCGGTCCTAGGATGTCATGTTCCGCTCGTTCGTTCACGTAGAGCCAATGCAGCTGGCTTCTTGTTTTTTTTTTTTTTTTGTTTTGTCATCTTTGAGATGCTTACCGTTACGGGCCATGGAGTAAAGGGAATGGTCCCGACCTTTGCGCCTCAGAAGCTTCGCCAGGAAAAATGCCAGGCCACCGATTACAACACACGCGACAGTCAAGCCCACGTACAGAGCCACGTCCATCTGCCTGTTCGCTGTGAACATCAAACGACGCGTTTCTTTCGTAATCACGTTACACGAACCTGTCACAGCGACTCACTTAAAATATTATATGCAAATTGATTTTTTGTTTTGTTTCTCAAGACACGAATCAATTCGTCGGGATCTTTGGGAAGCACTCCAAATTAGACACGACCCGTTTAGCAACGGCAGGTGAAACATTCTCTATATACATATACATTTCTTTCCGCTTCGTGACTTTCTCCAAAATCTCGCGGTGCCACGCGCAAGTCACGAACGCGTCGAGCAACCGGTGTCCAAACGGGCGAGCTCCCTCCGCGGGGACGCGGCCGAAGCAAGAAAGGATGGCCGCTAATTCGAGACATTGTCACGGGATGGTTTTAAAGCGGCCCGTCGAAAGATTATCGCTCGACTGGTGATCGCGGTAACCAGCGGGCGTTAATTCCTCGTTTTAAGGGGCCACTCCGCGATACGATCTCGCGGCCGTTTAAGACGTACCGTGCGAATGGCGCCGACAATTCACGCGTATCCGCGAAGCGTGCTCATCTTGGACGAGCAAGACCAACCACCGTTCATGAATAATTTACGCGGCAACTTTTATACGCTCTTCCACTCTTTTCCTCCTCTGCCTTTCTTTTTACCGTGAAACGTGTTCACGTGGGACCGAGGGTTCCTTTTACCGGAAAGTGGTACGGCGACTGGGGGGGTGAAAAAAGAAGAAGAAACGAAAAAGAAGCAAGGAAAGAAGAAGACGAGTTTTTAAACGTTTCCCGCGTAGCGCTAAATATTACGAGCATGGTCTAAGGAAAGTTTTAAGCGCGGTTCCTCTCCATTTACGCCATGGGGACACGGTCGTTTCCCTCGCCCCTTCGCCGGGCTTTATCGTTTTACAGCGTCGCACGTTTATTCCATGCTCTCGGCGATAAACATTCGGATCATTATTATCACGGCCGTTAAACGGGCCGCAATAAAAACCGCCGTACCAGCGTGGCTCGAACGGAATAATAATTTTAAGTGGTCGCGTCGCTCGACAGACACCGAACACGACGGCAACAAAGACGACGTGGGACGCGATTAAAACCGCAAACCACGGGGACAGCCAGAGAATCGAGAGGGAAGGGTTTGCGTCACGGAGACAGACAGATGCATAAACAACGGTTGTATGAAATCGGGACCGAATTACGCTGCAAGGGAAGTTTCGCTGAGATTCGAACGAGTTTTATGAATACGACGTAACGGGGAATTCGTCGGGATGTTCGATGGTCGAGGCGCTTGTAAACTCGTAATCCGACCCGCGACGTGGTGTCGTAAAGAGGGCGAAAGTTCGTCGGGCGTCAGTTTATTTCACGAAAATTATTCTCGAAGATTTCTTTCCTATGACCAAGCCAAGTTCAAATAACAAGAATTAATTTCCAAAAAAAGTCCTGCTATTTCGAGCGACAGAATTTTCATTCGGATCCTCATATCCGTATCGCGGTCCAATTCTCTAATCGCGAAACAAAAGGAATTCCACCCGCGCGTTAAACATGCGATATGTGTCATCGTCGCGTCGCAGATCCCGGTCTGAGGATTTTCGAGAAATACCACGAGTGTCTTGCGGCTGACGTTCCTGAGCTTCTTCCAATTTTAGAATGTCAAAGCCATTCCCGGTTGTAACCCCGGTACGTGACTCTCGAAGGGCCGGCTCCTCGTTCGCAGGATCATGTGCGTTTGCTTCGCGCACGCTTGTCCCAGAGACACGTGCTTCGAACATCAATATATATATATATATATATACGCGGCGACGAAAACGCATACGAGCACGGGAAGAAAGAGGGAGGAGGACGTGTTCCCTAAAATGCAATAGTTCCACGTCGTTAGTCGCATTAGGCGTCCTCCATCTTCCGCAGAGTCGACCAGGTCCTCTACCCTCCGCAGACTGAAAAGTAGCTGGCACAGGGGGTCGCAGAGATTTATTTTCTTAGCGGCAATTGATAACGCATCATAAGCCCGACCTAATGTATCTGAAGCCTATATTTCATTGGGAACCCCTTGCGAGGCTCGTGCCATGGATTTACTTCACCTCCCTTTCTTTTGTTATCACACCTTCGCGCTTATTCTTGAAACAGGAGTATGGGTGAAATTCCGTCGCGATAACTGTTGAACGAGTTCGGCATTGTTTTTGCAATAATTACTACAGAGCTGATTGGACTATCGTAAAATATTGGCACGAAACGAGAACTCGGTGAGGGATAAAAGAAAAAAATTTTCTTCCCGAGAACAAATTCTTTTCACATCGTGCCGCACGTTCTGGGGGGTGGTTACCGATCCGCCCGGTCTTCGATCCATCCGCGTACACGTTCAGGACTCTGCCACTGGATAATGGCACTTTATTTGCATGCACGATCAATTCTCCCGTTCGAGGGGGCGGCGTAACGGCCGTCGATTACATAATTTTCTTCGATATTAAAACGGGCCCACCCCCGTCGGCAGCGGACAATGGGGAGTGTTCAAGCTAGCCAGAACCGTATCGCGTGCAACTTTGATGTGGCTCGGTCGATAGAATCGTCCAGCAAACGGGGGTCGTCTGGACCTCCACCGAGCAGTGGGCCACCCTTGTTGCGACCGTCCGACCCGTGACTCGGCCCTTCGACTTGGCGTCAATAATTAACCGGTCACGTAATTAAAAGTAAATACGCGGGGGTGCTACGAACGATGGTCGATCGCGCGTAAAAACTTCGAGGGTAAATAGCGAAACGATTGTGGAGAAGCTGGAGCATTTTTCCTTGGGCCACAGTCGAGAAAAACGATTATTACATGGTAAAGGATAAACCGTGCAAAAAAAAAAAAAACAACAACAACATGGAAGGTGATGTTGTTCACAAACTATCTCTAATTAAGGTCCCCGATTCCAAGTAGGTAATAACAGTTTTCAGTCTTCGTTCTGCTGCGAGTTGCAATGAGTAACTAAAGACGTCCGATAATTATAATAATTCAGGGACAGGCATTAATCAACAGAAATCAGAATCTACTATTCGCGTCGTTTTTAAACACGAACAGGTGTCCCCAACCTCCCCATTATCGCTCTATTTTCTTCCGTCTCGATCGTACGACCGGCGCGCGACCGTTTTAAATCGATCCGTGACGCCTTCCGACGTCGCATTAATATATCAGAATCGATGAATATCGCGCGAAGAGTGGCGCTCGACTGGCGCGCGATCGCTGTGCTCTATTTTCGCGGCTCAGAACGGCCGATTTGAATGATATCAGATCGTGAGCCTTACGCCGCGGCAAATATAAATGGCGTTCACCGGCCGTGAAGAATCCATCCAAGAATGTCGCGCGACGAGTTAGGCGCATTTTACTTGAGGACTGGTCGCGCCCTGCGACTCCTACTCGCGACGCTTTATTTTATGCGATTTTCGCGCGTCACCGCCGCGGAACGAATCGATACCCGCGTTACCATTATCTAATCGCGACACGTTCTTTGTATCTCGGCCACGGCGCGACACTTGGTCACGGTGTACAGAAATTTATGAACGCGTTCAGAAAGGGTTAGTGGAAACTTTTTTGACAGTCGACTCACCTTCCTCGGTCAAGTGCGCGCCGCCCATTTTCGTGCCGCCGCCTGGAAAAGAAAACAGATCGGTGATACCAGTGGCTCCGTTCGTTAAACGTGACGATTAATCTGTCGCCTCGTTAGCGTATACGCGAGTGCACACCCTCCAACGAAACCCGACTCGAACGTTAAACTCTAACGCGTGTGTAATGTCGCCAAACAACGCAAACATCCCACTTACGGATAAACTGGAAGTTATATTCTTTGAACTTTACCATGCCATTAAATATTCCCTTTCTACTTATTCCCGTCGCGACTCGAATAACATATTACGCGTAACCATCCCCTTGCCCTATCCGCTCGACTTCAACCTGTAATCATCGATCGATCCTCTCAATTCCACCCCAAAGAAGAAACATTCCTGCGAGCTGCGTATAACTATTTCCTTTCGCGACGGTAAATCGATGGTCCGTCGAGGCGAGTAAGTGAAAAGTAGCGACCGGTTCGTGACTTACTGTTGCACATGCCACCGGTGCAATTCGCCACGCTGATGTCTCTCCCCTGGCAAGGGCGACCGCCGTGGCTGGGCGGTGGCTCGTCGCAGGATCTCCTTCTGGTGTGCGTGCAGTCAGTGCCGCAGACCGACCATGCCGACCATCTGGACCATCCTCCGTCCACCACTGTTCCCGAGAAAAACAAAAAGGAGAACCGTTCGAAATGGTCGTCACTCATGTGGCATCGTTAAGAAAACTTGGATCGACGTAGAGCGACGGTAAAAAGCTAGGTGGAAACGGGACGCGGAACGGTCGGGCCGCAACTCGTCCCCGTATCCCCACGAGTCTTGTTCGAAGGCCTTACTCGTCAATTCGATCGCGAGTGCTCGCTTCCTTTTCGTTTAATTGACTCGTACGGGCCGTGGACAAGAAGAACCGCGAGCCGCGTGTGCGTGCGGTCTAATCTTCGGCCACGAATCGACTCGTCGCGACACGATACTTACAAATAGTTCTTTCCCCGTCGGACCATATTATTCTGCGCTTTTAATTGGGGCTGAAGGGTTTCTGTATTGTTAGCTGGATTTATCGGGCGGGGGTGGGACTTACCTAGGGCATTAGCGAACTCCTCCAGAGCGCCGACTATTCCGAAGCGAGCGTTAGACAGAAAGACGTATAGGTGCATTATCGAAAGCGGGCATACATGTACATATATACGTAGTTAGTGAGAACGTGCGCACACAGAAGCAACAAGGACAGTATCTGTATTATAGATTTCGATGTTAACCCCTCGGTCGTATGGTCTGTACGCCATTCGCAAACATATGTATATATCCACGCTGTCTTTCGTTGAAATTCACAGATCCACCTCCGCGCGCAATAAAGCATACATCGGTATCAGAATTCCGTGGACGCGACGCGCCACAAACGAGGGGTTAATATTTCATTCGTCGATTCTCCACGATTCGCCGGCGTTTCCCGTGCTGGTTGCCCTCCAAGATTCTCAATGCACGCTGCACGACACGGTGCGCGCAGGTGCCTTCAGGATGTCGCGAACGTTTTCGAAAGGTGAATACAATTTAAGAGAGTCGGGGCCGCCTCGCGGTGGAGACACGGCAACATCCGTGGAGCCTCGTGGGTAGGGTGGGAGGGCGAAGAGGGAAGCTCGTAAATCAAACGAGAGAGCCTCTCCTCTCTTCAGCATCGGTAATATCGGTTTGTCGTGGCAGAACCTGCTTGCCTGTCGTTCCCGGCGACACGATTCACAATCGAACGAGGAGACGACGATCGTCTTGCTCGCTCGTTCGTTCGTCGTGCGATAGAAATAGACGGAGGTATACGTGTCCTGTGGCGTCACCGGGATCGGCATGGTATAGAAAATTCTGTCCAACGGAGGAACGGCGCGTATCGACGTTAACGAACCGTGACGTTTCCTTGAAAATCTCATCCCCGACCCAGAGATAATGAAATTCATAGGACACTTACCGGGACAGTTGGTGTTGCAGTCCATCTTTTGCTGGGACGGACCCAGACACGACTGACCCCCGTTCATGGGCGAGGGGTTCGTGCAAGTACGGGTTCGTTTCTGGCCCCCTTTGGCGCATCTCGAGTGGCACTCGGACCAGGCGGACCACGAGGACCATCCTCCGTTCACTGGAACGCAATTCGTGTGGATGCTGTGATTTTATTCTCGTTCCTTTCGCAGGGGTGCGATCGCGAAGGGGGATTGCTAAGGGGGCGATTCGAAATGTGTACCCCCCTTTATTGATTGAATTCATATCCAGATGATTAGTTGGGACTTTAATAGCTATTGTATATCATTTCTTGAATTTATGTCAATTTTATGGCAATTTTTGCTTACTACGTATATGTTTTGTTGCGCAGAAGAACATTAAAGTTTGGCGGACGTAAATATTTTATTATTACCGTGGTTAATTGCAACGCAGAACCATCGTTCAGATAAAAAGGCATTAAATAAGAGGTCGGTGAAAACTTCGGGGCGCTAAACGCTATTTTATTATACGAGCATTAAAGTAAACTGCTTACCGTAAACCGTAAGGGTGACAGGCTCGCTGAGCCTCTTGGCCGCTATGTTCTCTGCGACGCAGGTGTAATTCGCCTGATGGCTGAGTTTCGCCTGGCCAACCAAAAGGTGTCCCTCGCTGGATACCAAGAGCGTGTCCGACTCAGTGTCGACGGGGACGTTGTTTCTCAGCCAGTACACCCTCGGCGGTGGCACTCCCACGGGAGGAAGACACCTGAGTTCGGTGCTTTGGCCTGCCTCCACCGATACCGAGTACGGCGGGGACTCGAACTGCTTCTTCAGGTCTGGGGAAATGGGATTTATGGCACTCAGAAACACGATACGAACGGGCAGAAACACTTTCTCGAGGAGAAAGGTTGAAGTTAATGTTCTTACATGGGATATTCGACACCTGATGGAAATAAAAGGGAAGAGCGGCGAAGGATGTATCTTGGCAATTGAAGGAATTCTACGAAACATTTAGCCGTGAGATGTGTACAAGTTTTCTTAATCATCTGACCGAACGAACTCCTACGAGGCAGGGACGGGCGAAAAGATTTATCCCCGAGCGTTTTGACGTATCAAGTTTTTGTCCCAAAGAGAATTACGTAAGTGCAGAGCACCGGACAAACGGTCCGTTCCTAAATTGATTCTCTTAGAAACTCCTCGGTTGCCGGTCATTGTGCGTTGCCTTGGATCAAGGGTCGGAATTAAATAATGACCGCGCTTAGGAGAATCAAGATAATTACGAGGGGCCAGAAGGGGAAGCGAGACGAAAGTTGTAACCGTCCTGACAGCTGGGCAAACAACTCTACCAAGCTACGTTATATATTTGTGCCTCGAAATTTTTCGGAGGAATTCAGATGCGAGAGTTCTATCCGGCTCGCGGTAATTGGAATATAAAATTGTTCAAGTCCGAAATACTATTTCAAACGCTTCCACGAAGTTTCTCAGGGCATTTCGAGGATCAGTGACGACCTCGATAACATAGTCGTTGAAAAATTCCAACAAATTTCCACTTACACGCAACGTCCACAGTTGCAGGCTGACTCTTGATTTGTCCCGAACCGGACCAAGCTACGCATTCGCACTTGAACTTCTCCCTGCCGAAGTACTCCTCGATGTGATCCCTGGTCACATTCAGCTCGCAATCGACAATCCTGGTCCCCGTGTGTGGATCGACGAACTCCTGGTGCTGGGATGCGTCCACCCTCTCGTCGTTGCAGCGGAAGTAGATTTGCAGGGTGTGAGCGGCTTTGCAGTGCAACGTGGCCGGCTTGTTCTTCACCACGAACGAGTCGACCGGCTCGGTGAGAAATACGGGCAGATGGCCACCCGCTTCCGATATCAATTCCGTGTCCGTGGCTATCGTCGCGGAGGGCACGTCGTCCTCCTCCAGGAGGTAGGAATCCTCGTCCTCCGTGGCGTCCTCCCCATCTGTGAATGATAATCGAATCTTAAGTAACGCCGGCCACCAAAAAACGACCGAATCTAGAATCCAGAGGATCCGGATTGAAAATGACCGAACTCGCGAGAACAGCAAGAACAGAATCAGCAACGTTGCTTATTATCGGCTCGCGACAAATCCGTCGAATTGGATTAACATCATTAACGCGTGCAGGGGCTCGGCAATCAGACGGTACGCGCAGTCAGTCATTTGAATTCTAAATACAGATCCTCCGCTCTCCCCAAATCGTAATCGTGATTTACGATCGAGTTATTAATTCGCGAGGGCGTTATTCACCGTTCACGCTCGTGCCAATGGAATCGTGAAAATTCTATATTTGCTTGTCAACAATGGCCGGAGCACCGATTTCCCTACACACCCTCCCTCCTCCAGCAAATCCTGACGCCGCGGCCCATTAATGCCTGCGAGGCGCGGCGCGGGCTTCTCTCGCACGGCGAAACGCTCGGCGAAACGCTCGGCGCGTGTCCTGCCTGCGAACAATCGGCCGATTGCTCGCGAGCTGAGCTGCAGTAATGAATTTTCGGATTTACGTGGCGCGCCGGTGCACAAGTCCGATGCATTTCCCGCCAACCAGCGGTTAGACCTTTATCCCCGTGCGACATTTGGCCGTGTGCCACAATTTTCATCGCGATAATCGCTGTATTTTGTACACCGACGTGGCTCGTGCCAGAAATTAATATAAAAAACCTGCCTCGGGGACAGGTGGGAAGCGCGGCGAGGAATCCATATCCAGAAAATATATCGGATACAATCGCGGTGATGATAATAGTAACGAGACGGTATTACGGAGTCTTGTTACTCTTCGTATTTATACTCGGTTCGTTCCGCGAGCACCCCCGTGACTTTTCCACCCGAGCGTCCACGAATAGAGCAGCACAGTTGATCGTTGTCGGCGCTCGTTATTTTTCGCGTCGTCTACGGGAAGCGACCGAGCATCCGACCGACGCGGCAAAACGAACGAAGGCTCGTCGGTTTCGCACCGAAAAAAAAAAAAGGAAAAATTTGTCGGAACGCACACCCGATGGCGGTGGATACGTTCAATATCCCGGCGGTGGAAACGGGTGATCGAGAAACGGGCAAATGAGAAGCGTCGGCGGACGAACGAACGCGCGAATGAAAAAAGAAACATCTACACGCGTAAACGTGTATGCGTATACGTAGAGATACGCGCGTATATGATTGAAAGAGATAGAGGAAAAACATTTTTCTCCGCCAGCGTGACGTCCTGTGGCGAATTGAGGCGAGACTGAAAGAGAATTTTCATCGGTTTCCGATAATGGGTCTCGATCGACTGTTCGACGGGGTCCGATGGAATCGTGACACGGCCAGTTTTTTTCACCGCGCCCGAATCAGTTCGTACGAAAATCCTCGTTAGCCACTTTGGCCCGCCACGACGAGCCATAACGCTGATTGAGCCGAATCGCGATTTTTCTATCGGTCGTTCGTGCACAAATCCGGGCCTCTGCCCCGCACTTGGGTCGATTGAAACAAATGAACCGCTCTGCGGTATTCGTTCGTGCACGCCGTTTTCTTTCCACGCCCACGCTTTGTTCTCCCCTTCGGCCACCTCCGATCTCACGGGCACGTTACAGCGTGTACATACGTACACGCATAACTGTGCCCATACCTCAAGCTTTCCCAATCGGAACAACACTTCACCTGCGAGCAACTCTGTGTCGAATCAATCTTATTCCCCCGCCCCCTTTTGCCGTAATCACACGGAAGCGTCGATTCTTTTGGAGCGTCGACTGAAACAAACGACGACGGTCACGTCTGTCCATCGGCGTCCACCATATTTTCTTTTCGCGCCCCCGACCGTCCTTCCCTTTCGCTCTACTCGAAGCAGTTTTCCCTGTGCACACGCGTTCGCAAACACACGGGAACGTTTGAAACGAGCACAGCGAGAAGGAGGAGCGCACACAGGGGAGAAAAGAGCGGAGAACTCAATCGAGTGGAGTCCGCGAGGAGAAGAGCAATCGGCGAAAGAGGATTTCCATCGATTTCCAATAATTCCGTTGATCGGTTCACCGATAAAGTTCCGCGGAATCGTTCCCGTCTAATTCCTCCGGACGAGTTCGTATAAATTCCGACCGGCCATTTCGCGCACAACCGACTGTGCTCTTTCTCTCCTTCTGTGTCTTTGATTGCTCGTACACTCGCGCGCGCGTACCACGTTAATTCACGCGATCCCCTCGCTGCTTCCTTTTTTCCGCCGCGTAGCAGGAGGCTAGAGGGCAAATAGAGTAACGAGATGTGCGCTTAATCGACCGATACAAAGCGCACGCGAGCTCGAGAAAACGAGAAACTTGGCTCGATTGCTCGCAGGGTGGTCGAATGGGGTAGAACGGAGAATGGGTTCTCGCGAATCCGGGTTTGTTTTGTTTATTTTGGGGCAGAGGGGGGACCTGAAAATTATTCTTGCAGCTCCCTTGGCTGTTCATTTAACGGGGGGGATGTGCGTACGCATGTAATTCAGTGGCGAATTGCTTGAGAATTTAAGGGAATGCCGGGCGATTCATTTGCGGGTGCGTTAATGTTGATTCGAAGGAAACTCTTTTCGTGGAATCGGAGACCGCGTTTCTGGTAGAAAGTAACGAAGTACGGTATCGTAATGAATTTCCTGTATGTGGGACGATATCTCCTTTCTAATTGTCTACCCTAAATCGCCGTGCACCGTACTCTCTAGTTCGGTCCAATTCTAAAATTCTGTCCGCGCACGATCCTCGCGACCGCCGATATTCGTCTCGAAGAATGCGTTCAATACGTTAATTTTCATTAACGCGAGATTCATACGAGCTCTGTACAAATGCCTCTCCCTCGTCAGGTAGTAAATACCCTTAGCCCACGCTAAATGTCCACTACGATATTAAATGTACATATTGAAACAGTACATTCGTGTACCGCTGACGTTTACCGATAGATAACGTTCAGTTTCCCTGTTTGCTTCTATCCGCGGTCAGGTAACACCCTTCTCAGCAACAAAAACTCTTATCCACCGTTATCTACACCAAACACAAGATTTTCCACCGACCGATCTATCCACTTTCCCTACTTCCTCCACCTCCCGCAACCTTCCCCAATCTCCGATCTATCGCCGAATCGGCCGCACCTCCGGCGCACGACGACCTTTGTCGAACCCTCTTTCCATCGCAGCCACGGTAATTGCTCGAGGCAAATACCCATCTAAACAACGCTTCCATCCGCCAACGGGGGGGGGGGGGAAGAGAAACGAAAAAAAGCAAGGATCCCGATCGTGCGGGGTTACGAACTTAATTGAGCAACGTCACGCGACACGCGAGCACCGAGCTGCCAGCTCCTAGGGGGCATTGAGGGGGGGCAAAAAGCAGGCTCATCGGTTTCCGATAATTCGGAACGGAACGGTGTATCCGGTCCACTATCGAATCAACCGCCACGAGATCTCCGCGAGACCTCTCGTTAGCCTGTGCAGCCGGATAGTTAGCCCCGTCTCCTGAATGGATACGCGTTTTCCCTGTGCAACGCGTGCCCGTGTGGGTGCGCACGGTGGCCATAATGTAGGTTGACCACGTATTACGCTGGCCCGGGACACGAGCACGAGCGTGTACGGTTTCAGCGTATACCCACTACGGCCGGGGGACCACACATGACGCCTCTTAATTAACAAAGGTACCTGTAGCAGGGCCGTTCTCGCTGGGTTGCGCGCGAGTCTACGGGAGAACGTGTGCCCCGACGGAGACGTAGATGCAGATTAGAGGGACGTGCCCGGTCAGAGAGATGCATATAGCAGATCGAGGCGGTGAACGCTGACTGGCAGGAATTCGGATGGAAGATCGAAGATACGGTGGTTGCATACTTTTGTTTCAGACGTAACGGAGGGGCTTGGCTTTGGAAATTGTAGAACGGTTGTAGGTCCGGGTTTATTTATGGCGGCGCAAGTGGCGAACAATGGGAACTCGAACGTCGACGGCTCTATTTAGGGAACCCTGGCCAATGTCTCCTTTCTTTGTAGGCATTGGTCATTCATGGTGCGACCGGCGTACTTCAGAAAGAACGGCACGATCCGCTGATTATACCATTCGTCCGGGCGTATGCATAAGCCGAGGAATTCGATAAGAGGATAGGGCCGGAATAGAAAATGTCGAACGGGGGCGGAGGGTGGGGGGGCATGCATATGTAAGTATCGTAAGCATGTGAGCCCTGGCGGAGGACTAAAAAATACACCGAGGAGGAAGGTGAGCGAGAAGGTAGAGACAAGAGCTTCCTTGTTTTCTCGCGTCACGTGCCTTGTTATTTTAGCAGGCCGAACGCCGCTCCGCGCCGGCCAAAGAGTAACGCTTCGTGCTCCGGGCTTCATTGACCCCGCTGCTTGACTCTTACCTTCTCGCACCGTGGCTACGCGTACATGTATACCGTGTACGTACAGATCCGCCGTGAGCCTCGTAGCCTAACGAGCCTCGAAATCAAGGTGCTCGCTGTGGCGACCCTCGTTGACATTTTGACACCGCGCCGCGGTCGAAGGGCGCTAATTTGTCGGGGAGACGCGCGGGGAGAGAATTGAATTTCCTGGAATTCCAATTCCACGGAACCGCGTGTTCCTCGCGTGATCAACGTTGCTACTTTACGTGCAGCGTTTACTCATATACCGTATGGTCGGGGTATCTCGTTAATTGCCACACGGCTGACGGAAGGGAGACAAACGTTTCACTATTTTCAGCGTGCGAACGTTTCTGTGCACGGTTCACAAGTGGACATTCGTGAAGGGGATCCGATTCGAGAGACGTACTAACCCCCTCCCGGATAATCCGGAACGATACTCGTTCGATCCTCGAGAAGTCATCGCCAGGTGCGAGAATAAATATTATGAACGGCTTTCGTTGAAAGGTGGCGAAAGCTCCACGGGTGTCGGTAGAGAATTAACGTTTTCCATGAAACGGTCTCGTCAAGTGAGGCCCACTTCCGGTGCCGAGGGTGTGCTGAAATAGAGAGGAAGACGGCGCCTGGCCTGTCGGGGTCCCCATTGTATTCCAGGCCATTCACGAATCGCGACCTTCGGACCTAAATACTGCCAGTCAAGCCTCTCTCCATCTGGTTCCCCGATCCCACAGAATTTTCTTGTACCGTCATTCCGCTTAACGAGGGGATACACCACGAGTGGTCCGTCCATTTTTTCTCGTCTCGATCTATATCGTAGCTGATAAACCGAAGAGTAGACCCGGCGCCGAAATGAAAGAGTTGCAGAAGGAATCAATAGGGAGGGAGGACCTGGCTCTCTCCTCCTACTATCTTCCGCCCTCTCGCTGATCGTTCGTCGAACGTTCGACGCCGAGATGAAATCAGGTTGAGCCTTCCCGATTCATTCTGTTTGGACAGCCGCGCATTATCGCTGAGCGTCGCGCGACAACAGCTTTGTATTGTATTCGGAATCGTGGTCAGAGGTTAGAGTTAAAGGGCGGTCGACGACCCGGGGAGTGGACTTCTCAGGTGGCTGCACGGCGATCGAATACGTCGACGATTCGTCTTTAGACTGTTTGCCGAAGGTATAAAAAGGTGGGCGTCTGATAAGAAAAACATTTACGCGGTTTCTTGTCGGACGAGAGCCCGCACTTGTCGAGAAGCGCTCAGCGCTGTTTACAAATACATTGTATTTATTAAGCGACCAGCAACGACGCGCGCGTCGTTCAATGATATTCGTTCGAACGCGATAATCGTCACGCGGCACCGATTGCTCACGGCGATCGTCGACAAAATTTTCGTACCGGACGGGCCGCGGCGCGAATTAAACGAATGAAACGACTCGAAGAAACGCGAACGCGAACGAAAGGGTGAATATTAAATCCAGCCCGGACGAGGCAGGGAGCGGAAAGCGGAGGGTGATGATGCGTATTACACGAGTCGATTGCGGCACGGCAGCGTGGCCCACGTTAAGGCGTGTAATTAACCGAGTAACAGAATCAGATACGACTGCTTGGTTGCGTGCTTGCCACCCGTGGTGCCTTCTTTCTGCCGCTATCGATAACAGCCGCCCTCGAATCGACGTCACGCCGATTCACAGTTGCCCATTGTCCCGTCCCGACCCATCGAGCTGCCACGAAATTTCACGTCCGCGCGGCTCTTGCGGATTCATCGTTCCATTTGCGTGGCACAATGGGGCTCGTGTACCGATTTGCATTGAAATTGCCGGCCTCGAAGATTCGAATCTATGACGGGGCAGCTTCGATCGCTAGAAAATTCACGGGTCTCCAAGTTGCCGTGACTATCGATGAATTAGAAATTACGCCTCTTGTTCGTTTATTTTCGGGGGCGGTTGGGGGGGGGGGGCGGATGGGGTGTGCAATGTTTTGTACGAACGAGCGATTCGAGTGAACGAGAAGTAGGAGTAACCGATTGCATAATTTGATAAAGGTGAAACCGAGCCTGGTATTTTATTCCGCGGGATTTGCATGTACTTTCTATTAAATTCCATGATGCCCGATGCTGTAATAGATAGATGTTCGTTAATGATAAACAGCTCTGTGCCATTTGATTATGGTGTGCGTCGGAAAGGGTATGAACCGCGTGAAAATTAGCGATCCACAGATCTGGAACATTGAGAAGTATCGCAGATGGATCTCCGGATCGGCGTCGCTCGACGATTCAACGATAACCAGCGGAGGTTCCAATTCGATTTTACAAGACACCGTTTAAGGACCATAAATAAAGAGTAAGAGAAATTTCGCAAGCACACCGCCGGACCAACACCGCTTCCACCGGCTTCCTCCTCGAGGGACGAGGAAATCGCGCAGGGCAGAGGGGACCGCGCAAAAATATCGTCGTGTTGTAACTCGATCGGTCGATATTTCACGATCTCTGTCCGAGTAACTGCGTTTTACCGTGCCACTCTTTCCCGGCGTTCCCCGCGATTTCAACAATAATCGCACGCTTGCGCAACCGACGGTGCCCTCCTCTCTCGCTGCGCACCACTTTCTCGTTTGATTTACGATAATTAAAGCTGACCCGACCTTTCGTCGCGGCGAGCAAAAGAATGGCAGAAACCGAGAGGGGCTTGCACCGAGGGGCGAGGGACGCGAAGTGTACACTCTCGTCGGGCACAGTGCCGATGAGAGACTACGAGAGATTAAAGAGTTTTTCCTCTCCGCTCCCCCGCCATCCGCTCGCCACGATTCTTTTTCCTCTCTTTTCGTTTTTTTCTCTCTACATTCGACTCCACCACTCTGCCCCTTTCTCTCTGTCGGCCCAGAGACGGGCCCCGTTCCGGCGTGGAACCAACCGGGTAATTGCTCGGTCGAGCCAACCCGCCAACCGGCGTTCTCGTTGGGATTTTGCATTTTTGCCCGGGGCAATTTCGCGAGATCCACCGACCTCCCACTATCCCCGTACACCTACTTACCGTGGCCGGGCTACGTGATCGAAGTACGTATCGTGGATCCTGATCGCGATTTACTTATGATACTTATCGCTCGAAACAAGCACCGGGATGAGTAATAGCTTTCTCACGAAAGTCTCGCCCCGAACACGCCGCGGACGGTACTGTTAACTGGGCGGTTAGGGTGCACCGGATAGCAGGTCGTCGAGGAACGGGAGAGGAATCCGAAATCGGGAACGTGACGCGACCTTTACGAGGACCTCGGCGGAGCCATCGACGCACGGCGAATTTATTAGCCGTAAATTTCGAGATCGCCGACGCGATCCGCGCCTTCCGCTTTCTCGCGTAGCGGAATCAACATTTTCCCCGGGCTACGAACGAGCTTCGTATTTTCTCCGCTCGTAATTCTTCCCTCGCTACCGGATACGAGCGAAAGCTGCCGTCGTGCCTGCCTGTCTGCCTCCGAAATGAGACCCCGTTGCGTTGGCTAGTTTTAACCGGAGTGCTCTAAAAAGAACGGTGCTTGCAATTTTGATGGATGTTGCTTGGAGACTGCGAGAGGAGCGATGCCTCGCGAAATCGTTACGGAGTAATGGGCCAGGCACGGTTTATCCCCCTGCGAATGTGCAAACTTGCGTGATATTCTGTTGAAGGGAGAGCTATGACCCATTGAAGATTTAGGAGTCCGTTTGCAAAAATTACTCACTCGAAGCTTCAGCTTCTTTCTTGGGTACGGTCTTTCAATTGCACAGTGACTTCATTTGTTTTCTCTTTTAACGTATACACGTTGTTGAATTTTTTGCCGATTCTACGGCTGGACTTCCTACGTTTCGATTAGCATTCCCAGTGTCCGTTATACGGTAATCGATACAGCAGTTTATCGCCGAGTTCTTTCTACTATTTTAACAAACGCGACATTTCCCGTGAGCAAGACGAGTCAGGGGATGCGTCTAAACGGCACCGCAATACGCGAGAACAATGAACAGCGTCGACCACCTAGCGGCCCGTTAATTATTGACGCGGATAATATTTTTCTCGGCGCGCCGGAACGGCGGCCAGTCAAGCCGGCGGAATTATGACACGATATCACGTCGCGATAAATCGTCGGGGTAATTATTCACACGCGCGTTTATGCACACGTGAGAGCTCTCCCTCTCTCTCTCTCTCTCTCTCTCTATCGCCCTCTTTCCCTTTGCGGCTAGTCAAGCGCACGCTCACCTGGCCGCACGTACGTGCATGCATACAGAGAGAAGAAACGATTTTCTTAGGCGCCGTTGCTCCACTCGCGTCGTCGACGATGGCAACGTCCGCGGGAAAGTTGCGCGCGTGCACACAATCGAAGTCGTTAAATGTCGACGCGTGCAATTTGCACCGCGATGCCTCTCGCGAGCCGGGAAAAATGAACGACCGTGCCGGCTGTCGGGAGGCGTAATTACTCCGCGTGTTAGAAAAGTCTGCTGGTGCGGTTTGAAGCGCGTCCCTGGGCTGTCTGTCGGCGAGTGTGTACACGCCGGAGGTGCTCGCAGGTATCCGCGACCGGGTCGGAGCACATTGCGATCGAAATGGAAATGCTGTGACTGGTTTCTCGAAATTTACACGTTAAACGGCGAACGATCGTCCCGTTCGTTAACCGCGCGTATCGATCTAACGTGATTTTCATTCTAATGTATTCAGTCGATAATTGATTCGTCTTGTACCGCGGGCCCTCTTGAGGATCGTGGGACGTTCAATTTATTCACGATGTTAATAAACTCGCGAGGATACGCGTCGATGGAATAGAGACGCAACCTCCCCTGCCTCGACTTTTTAACAGGCGAGGCTTGATACAATGATCGTGCACACAGAGTCGGAATTAAAATACACGCGTCGGTGTATACACGAGTCACGGTTCCGCGGTGTCTATAATTTATCCAGCGTCGAATGCGAAACGTTTCTTTTGAAAAAGTGCTTATACGTATGCCTCGACGACTGGCGCACAGTAACGTGTTAATTCCGAAAGCAAACCAGCCCCACGGGAACAGCTTCTTCGAGAGAAGATTTAAAGAAGGCAATAATTCGTCTGGCCCTCGACTCTCGATTGCATCTTGCTCCGAGCTATGCTACGCGTCCACGGTTTCGCGTACACTAATTGTAACCCACCCCCGTACCGCGAGCTTTGCTATCGTTATGTGTAACGATTCTTTTTCCCTGCTCGTCGTTTTCACGCCATTCATCATCTGTGCGCGTCGCGATGACGAGGCCGCTTGGATCTCGGGGACGCTAATTAGTTGGCCACGTGGTACCGCGAGCCCGCGAAGAAACCAAGAAAGACCCAAACCCCAGCGTAAGGTCGCTTCAAAACTAGCTCCAGGGGAGCGTAATCCATCATCGAAAACGGCTGGTGTAACGTAACCGGCCGGTTATGCCCACCACTAATCAACGACGCTGACTTGCCGTATAATTAGATCTGCCTGCTCCCTCCGTGCCCCGTTTTCCCATGCCGACAACCCGTGCTCGTGACTAGTCCCCTTGCGCATAGAACACGACGACCGCGTTCTTTCTTCGCCAGGGATTCGCAAAAAGCATGTCCGTGTTCGACGCCCCCCCCCCCCCCTCTTCGTGGACGTCGAACGTTGATTGCTGACGTGCCCCTGGATAAGGATGGGAAACATTGGCTCTAGGGATTGGATGCCATATCTGAAGGGTTGTACGGTAGGGATATTATATGCCGGGCTGATGGAGGTTCGCAGAGGTTCGTTCGATGCTTTCCACGTTGGACATGAACGGTGTATAATATTGAACGTAGACGATTTACTCGGAAGTAACTTGTCTCTTGGATTTGTAAAAGTCGTTCGAGGTTCAGCTGTATTTGCTGTGACCAACTTTTGGTTGTCGCGATGCTACGCGATTAACGTGCTTCGAGATCTCCTCAGAAGGGAACGGGTTCGGAGTAAATATTCCTGTCGCGCGGATTGCTTATCGTCAAGCCGATTTCAACTAAATATGTGTATGTAATTGAAAATAGTAAAGCGGCGCCAGTTTCCCGGAACGAGTTCGAGTGTTTTCCACCTTATCGTACGATCTACCAGACGGGGGCACACATTTCGGGTACTGCTGGGTGAAAAACTCGCACGTAGTGGTGGCACTCGGCCACTTCGTTCGTCACCAACCGTCGCGGGCTGGCTCTTGGATCGATAGAAAGCAGGACTAACTCGCGAGAGCTTTATGTATTTTCCCACCGGTGTCTCCCCCCACCCCACTCCGTTTCGTTTTCCTTTCCTTTCGTTGAATATTCGAGATTGAACTCACCTTCGCCGGATGTGAAGGGACGAACCAGGCCCGGCAACAGGACGCAGAACAGCAGGAACAGGGAACACGATTTTGGCCTCATCGCGTACGTGTCACTGTCGCTTGGGTCATTCGTGCATTTCACGTCCAAACAGACGAGAGAATTTTATAAACTCGTCGCACCGTGTGCCTCACTATCACTGCAATATTTTTCCGTCACCTGCGGGAAAGAAGGGAAAATCAATAATTACACATTTACATATTTGAGAGGGCTTGGAGGTACAGTATGCCAGTATTAATGAATAAGCAAGCCGCGGTGTTACGGTGGAATCGTATGGACGAGGTTAATGCGATTGTATTTAATTAAATGGATAAAAGAATACTGCAAGAATGTTTCGAAATGCACCAGGAAACGGATTAACGTTGCATGCGATCGCCGCCGTACACGGTAGCTCGCCAGTCGTGATTAATTAAGGTAAATAAGGCAACATGTTCTCGCAGAGATGTACAATGAATGTACGAGACGTCACTTCTGGGATGGCGCTACCAGCTTGCTGAATAATCAAAAGAAGCTTCTATTTTTAAAACATCGGATATGTACGCCGGGTAGAGATCTGTATGCCCATCGCCGACAGCTATTTTCCTCCCGCATTATTAATCAACGTCTTCTCGAGACGAGTTCTCGGTATTCACGATTTTCACCGAAAAATCCGGGCTTCTCCAAAAATATCGTCACAATCATCATCGAAACAAAAGGGACCGCGCGCCACGAGCACCCTTAAATCCCCTCTCGTACTCAAAAAATCCACGAGCCACGTTGTCGTCGTAAATTCAAGCTCGCATTCACGACAATCTTAAAATACATATCCACTCTGCGGGAAGAAAAATGAGAGACAGAGAGAAAGAGAAACAAACAACCAAAAATTAACGGTTTTCGGTCGATTCACGTGAAGCCACGTTCGAGTACGTCGCCCCTTCGAAGGGTACGTATTCACCGAAAATACGTGAGCGCAGCCGGTTCTTTTCTCAAAAAAAAAAAAAGCAAAAAAAAATGGAAACTTCCCGATGGCACGCGATGGAGAGGGCGGCGGAAGCGGTATCGACGCGGATTCAACGTTTCACGTGGGCCCGCCGCTTCGTTGTTTCCACCGGAAAACGTAAAAGATGGTTACGAGAGGCGAGAGTGCCACTTAGGTGCCGGCTGGCAACCCTTGCCATTTAAATATTCCACCGGTACAGCGCACTTTCCCGCACGCGAAATTTCCTCGTGGCGCCTTCGTTCGACCACCAGTTATTCCGCCCCTTTTCTACCCTCGTTCGTTCCCTCGAATCCAGCCTGTTCCTCGTGGCCAATTCCGCCCGATAACCGGGTATCGTTAAGTATTAACGACGATCCGTCTACTGGAAATGGATCGGCAGGAACGAAAAATTCGCTTCGTTCCGGCCAAATTGGCACTGTTCCGGTGAACTTCTTTAAACGCGTTTAATCGTTCCCCTTTCAATTACTCGAAGGTGTTTCCCTTTATTGCGGCCTGCACGCCGTGTCGTCTGTTAAGCTTATTAGCGACAGACTCGCGGAGGTGAGATTCGATTGCTCCAGTTGCACCGGGTCGTACGGCGAGCGGTATCGACTAGCAAGTGTACAATAGATCCGAGGGGGACGCTGATTTAATTGAGGTCTGGATGGAACTGTACGCGCAGCGATAAAACGTTAGACACGATGGACGTATTTGTTTGAATCGATCGGTGTGCGCTCGTGGGGAACTAGTTTCGCGAGCGTGTACGTTCGCCGGGTACTCGAAGGAAATCCACGGAAACAAATGCGCCAGCGAGAAACACGTCGGCGCAGACTTGTACGCCGCTATCGGCGGATTGAAACGCCGACAGGAGGATCGTTTGTCAATGTCGTCCATCGGGGCCTTTAGCTAGCCCCGTGGCTCGCGTTTGTAGGCGGTGAAAACTATTTCGTTCGAGATCGAAAGTGGCGTGCGCGTGCACGTGCCACCTTCTGTAATACGGTCCCGTGTCTGCCAGGAATGTGGCAATTAAGCGTGATAAATTTCCAAAGAGATTAAATAATTGCTCGACGAATTGTTCGAGATAAGCGTGGGGGAAAAAGAACGCAGCCACCCCGGAGGTATATTTTGTCCAAACGATCAACGGCGCATAGTCGATTCCAACGGGAAAACAGTGTGCATCGAGGTTTCTCTGTCAACGTGTGCACAGATCACCCTCGAATCGAAACGCGAGGGGCGAGTCGATGAAACCGCAGGGCCACGAACATCGCGAGGACCGGCGTGCTCTAGGGAAGGTAGACACGGCGCGAGAAACGGTCTCTCAGATTCATGACGCGGAATAATCCACGGGACGAGGAGGCCGTGGAACGTTCGCATTATGCGAGCGTATCGGCGACCCTACACAGATTTCCCATCGACGGCCAGAGGAGAGAGGGCCACCAGTCTAATCCTCCAGGACGAGGACTCAATTTATAAACGTGCCCGGTATTACCACTCAAAGGCTTAAAACACTCGACACCGTGCAGACGTCGTGGTGCCGCGTGGACGAACACATGGCATTTCACACTGCAATTGCCACGAATACCTTTCCCCTCCCCCCAGCCGTCGTTCGCGTCACGGGGATAAGCGCGAGAAACTCGAGTGCTGTTCACCCGGCTGGCTTGCTCCAGGAAAGCTCTTTCTTTTCACGGGACCTGTTTCCAGAGGTCTTCCTCGCCGCTTTACAAGCGGCCTGCAACCAAGCTGTCCGCCCGTTTCGAGGCTGGTGCAAACATACACGTGTACACCGGGTGCCTTCCTCGTTCCTTTTTCTTTTCCCTTCTTCCTTTTTGATCCTCCTCCGGAACACTTTCTCCGTCTCGCCTTGTGTCTTCCGACGAGAAGAGGTCGGGATCTCAAACGTCAAGGAGAACGCGAGAGGCCGCGACTCGAAAGCGGTTTAAAGCCCCGAAGGGCAACCTGAGTATCGCGTGACAACAGGTAGGGAGAATCAACGAGGCCGGATTCCCCGGAGTATTCAGCGGCTACCGGTTTGAGAGCTTCCCTTCGATGTTTCTATTCTGCCTTGTCTACGGAACAGAGGCGGGGACCCCACGAGGAACGCGTTGCTAGATGATGATGCTGCGGGGAGTGTATCGGGTCTTTTTTGTGCCCGGCTCGGATGTCCTTTGGCCTGGTATGGCACGAAATCGAGGATACTTTATTGATTGTTCGCGTCTCGCGAGAATGGAATGTCGCCGGCTCCCGGGGGAGGGAGATTCTATTAGGGTTGCCGGCTGGGTGGCAAACGAAAGTGGACGGAAAATGTGGTTTTCTTATATCGCCGGGGAGACTCGGTTGTGTGGGAGCGTAGTCGATTTTTCCCGTGCATGTTTTCGGCGTTCGGTTGGAATATTTGATATTACTTTTTGGCCGAATTCTTCTGCGCGTCGCCTTGGACAAGAATGAGAAAGGCAAGGGAACGCTTTCGGATATAAATTTCTAAGCACGCAAGCAAGCCTCCGGATACATTATGTTGCAGAGGGTTAGCCACCGTAACCCCCAGAATTCTTTCATCTAATAGATCACCCTAACTGAACTTCCAGAATCAATATCATTACTATTGTATGCTCGGACGAATACATATTCGGTTCTGTTCCATTACTGTTATCGTAGTCTGTGACCCTGTTTGCGTTTCGGGGACCACGCAGATCGATCCGAGCCCTCGAAAGAAGCCTGGAACCCTCGAAGATCGCAGGGGATTCGGGAAACAACGGGCAATTATACACCTCTCTTTCTCTGTTTCTCTCCTTCGCCCAGTTTCCCCCTTTCTTCATTGGCCATAGAGACGCTCATAGCGGAGAGCGTGCACGGTGTTATTTAGAAACTTCCCAGCCGACCTCTTCACCGCCGTGTAATCTCGCAGCGTTATAAAGCACGCCGTAACATTTCTAATGCCCAGGGATATTACGCATTTTATCTTGCAGCGTTGTAAATTACTCCGCACGCATGCGCCGCCGGTTGTAATATATTTGCATGCATTTACGTAACGCATTACGAATTTCGTGTCTGCAACCGCGAACTGGAGGGCGGCCCGTTCGGACAACTGTGTTCTAAGCTTCTCCCCCTAAGGAATTATACTGGGTGGTTGCAGAAATTGGCTCGACCTATGTAGATGTTCCGTATTGCCAGTCGGGTAACTTAATCGGAAGTGACTTCTCACGACAGAGTGGATATTCGTCAAAGGCATATAACACGTACCTCTGTCGCATAATATTACGTATTACTTGCACACTAGAAGGTATGATTCATATAGAGTTTCTTCGAGGGGGACAAAAATATTGTCCTGCCGTTTAAACGTCCGAAACCATCTTACTAGCCCGCGTTGATCTATCGCCTCATTTTTTCATCCAACCAGCGCTCCAACGAATTTCGAACTACGGACGAAATAAAAAAAAAAGCTATTTCTCACTAAATCATCCGAGCATCCCCCGACCAATTCATCCGCCCACGCACGAACCATCCTACTTTCCGGGATCACCCTGTACATACAAACGCACGATACCGCAAGGGGAATCGTAAATTTCCGCGGAACATCTTCTTTCCTCTCGAAACCTGTGCACGGCCATTTCCACCATTATTCCCCCGTGCCCGTTGCAGCCAAATGAAACCGTACGAACCCCGTCTCGCGCCGCGGAGGGCAGGAAATTATTCGAGAACAGGACTCGAATATACCATAAGTCGATTGGAGTCGCTGCTTAAGGACCCGTTTTGTGTTCACGGCCTCGAGAGAAGTCCTCCCGAGTGGCACACGTGGGATCTCAGGTATGCGCTTCGAGTCTCCGCCCTTGGCTATCTTTCCTCCTTTCTTTCCCTTTCTTTTTGTCCTCCACCCCTTGGCTCGACCGACGTCTCTTTTCCCCCCCGCCCTTGCGCGGTGCTCCTCGACCAAACGTAATCCGAGAAGATTACGGAGCGAAATAAACATGTCAACCCCCCTGTAGAGGGTGGGACGTGAGTTTGTGAAGCGTCTTTATACGTGTACATGCACCGCGGGCGAAGAATATTCTTTTCTCGTTTACTTCTCCGCTCACCTTCCACGTAGGTAGCAACCGGCGAACGAAGATTTTTCGAGATACGTATACCGCAGACCGTCTCTCACTGCCTCTTAGGCTAAGTCCTGTGTATCGTGCTCAAATAGTTCACGCGATCGAAAACCTCTACCCTATCTGACCGCGATCATCTACGATCTTTTAAGATCTCTGCCTACAAGGGTTTCTATACGACCGACGTCGCGTCGTTCGTTTTCGTTTATTCGTCCTGTCTTTGGCCGATGCACACTCCCCTCGACGGCGTGTAATATACGACAGGGGGATTGCGGGGGGCTGGTGACGAAACTTCGATACAACGTGTACAAATTTGCGGCTACCTGCGTCGACGAGAATTCAATTGGATAGAATGTGTCCGGCCCGGCGCGATTTATGGGGGCCCTGTGTAACGTGGATACGAACGATGGATTTTCTAGAGCGTCGAGAGAGCTTGCGTGTCGCTCGAGTGCGTCCCTTTTTCTCGTGACACCGTGAAAGGAGCGAGTTCGGAACAGCAATGGCACGGTGCATCAATGTGGGCATAATCCGTGACTTCGGGTCTTTTAAAATTTTCGAGAGGCAGGGCCGGGCGGCGAGAATTGTAGGGAAACTCAAGAGGGTCGCGTTTCAACTGCGACTTTGCTGTTGGTAGTTGCGGCGAGAAGAATGTCCGCGGTCAAAGTTCAAAGTATTGTCGATTTTCGTGGCACATCTCTCTACGGCTCTCTCACAGTTTCATTTTCGTCCGCACGCAACGGAATTAATGCAACTATTCTGGATACCGAGTGCTCGACGATTTTAACTCTCCGGCGTGCACTAAACAAGTCCAATTTGGTCGTTCACTTTTCGAGTTTAAATTCGATGCACACCTTCGCGACTTCTTTGATCGTTTCGTTAGCGCGACGTCGCGCGAATAAGAGCGACTGGACGCTGAAAATATACACAGTGGGCCACGTGTGTCAAGTCAACGACGCCGTCGTGTTAGCTGTGGCCCCCTTGAAGAGGATCAAACGCTTCCTCTCCTATGCACGGATCGCGTCAGGAGAATTATTTGACGGTTCCCCGTAGATACCAGACACAATACTGGAGGGAAATCTCGAATATTCACGGGATCGTGTGCCTCTCCTTTTCCATTCGAGCACGCTTTTCCCCGTCGCTCCTATCTGTCGCGCGATCTTGACGCGACGGACCTCGCGCCAGAAGAAACTCGTTTCCCCGATACGCTTCCCCTTTAATCTCGCGTGTCGATCGACCGACGCAATGCATAGCAAGTGAACACACAGGGCGCACAGACCTGGCCCTTTTGGGACGTTTCGTGATGAATGTATCGTTGCCTCCCCCTCGCCTGTTCGCGTTTCGTTATCGATGCCTGACACAGGGACAATTTGCTTTTCCTTATCTCGTCCGGGTGCATCGCGTATTCCTGGGACTCGCTCGCTCGCTTGCTTCCTTGGGGTGTATTTAATTGCGACCGGATCAGTTCGTGAAATTTATCGGCATTCGAAGGCCGCTCGCGATCCCTCGGATCGAATCTGCGTGTATTTCCTGGAGAGTGCGAATTTTTTCGTAAACTATAATTGCAATTGCAAAATAACGGGTACGTTACGACAGAAAACGAGAGCTGTGGAATAATAAATCGAAGCGTAGACGCGGGATCCGCAGAAGGATGAAAAATTCATCCATCGTTCTCACCTGACACGCCCCCTCTAATCCCATTTCTTCCATTCTTATACCCTCGAATCCCCGCCGTTAACTTCCAGTCATCGGATTTACGCGTTATTTATCACAAATTCCGAGCATCCTATCCTCCGCCAATCTAGCCGGCTATCACCGTGTCCGATGGATCGTCGTTCGATACGATTTGTATCCATTATACGCGACGTACACACCCCAGAGCCCGGAAGCCTCCGACCATCGAAGAAGAATCCTCGGCCCGGATCGATCCTTCCCCCGCAACCGACCGTCCACCGTCCGGACGACGTTGGAAATTCGTCGAAGCGTGAACACACTTTTTCGCATCGGGTATTATACGTCCATGTTTCGACAGCGGCAGGTAGTAGAACCAGCCGTGAGAACGCAGATGGAGGGGCAACGCGTGCCAGGTGGGACCCGTTCAGCCTCCTCCCGGGCCGCAACGTTGTTTCCTTGCGAGTCGATCGAGACCGCGATACCGAAATCGATCCGTCGAACGAGATAACACACCGCATCGGTGAGTTTTTAATGGCCCCCGCCACGGAAAACGGTCTAGGGGAACCAAATGCAACAACGTCGACCGGCTTTACGCACTCCTATCACGTGCCTACCGTTTCCTGTCTGCTCGTACCGTCGCAGCCACGCTGTTTTTCTGCGGCGTTCTTGCCTCGGGAGCCTCCAACTTTTAGATTGTTAAGGTAGCAGGGGAATAAAGATTGGTATCGCGGCACGGGGGGGAAAACGGTACGTTTATACGGGGAGACGATTGAGCTCGAGTAGGGTTTTAAGGGGATTTGATTGCGGTTCGGTAAGTAACGTTTTATAAGACAGTTTTATCGGCAGGAGTGAGTCACGGAACGGTTTGCGATCGGCTTACGACGCTTCGGAGGCGATCACCTACGGGTCGAGGTAATTATGGGAATCCCGATCGATACTCGTGCCAAACGTTCTACGGTTTTAATAATCATTGAATGGCAACGACGGAAGGATCGTCGATTATTCACGAAGAACGGAGCGTACATTTGCGTGCTTCGAATTCTATCCTCCGCTTTACCGGATTCTATCGTTTTCCGTATTGAACGCAACACGTTATTTGCTATCGGTCGAAGGAGAAACTCTCAAGGAGAGCAACAAAGAGCGTTAATTAATGCCGCGATAAAGCGAAGGAAGATTGTTCGAGCGCCACGTGAACTCAATTCGCCAGATAATAACCCCGCGGGGGGAAGGGGTTGCGAAAAATCGAGAGCCTCGATTACGCGGGGCGAGATTACGCTGACTAAACGCTTCGAGCCGAGGCGGAGTGGGGGGCCGCTGTTTGACTTTGACAGACACTATTAACGACTAACCGACCTACGTACTCTTCCGGCCGCGTAATGATCCACGCTCGATAAAGGGAGACGGCTGAACTCTTCCTCCTCTCGCTTTCCGCCTGTCCGTCCGGAAAATAAAGAACTCGAGGCGAAACCGCGAACCTTGCCAATGGATCCTCTTATTTCTGCTCGCCGTCTCGTCCCGACACGCGACTCTTTGAATGTCCCCCCGTCAACGCTTTTCAGCTCCGCGTTTTCTCGTGCTGCTCGCTTTCGTCCCGCCGTTTCCGTCGCCCTTCTTTCAACGTCGGTGTCGCGTCGATGGTATTTGCGAGCTGTACGCGATATCAAGCGATCCCGACTGTTTTGCCCGCGGTGCCGGAGGAGTTACGCGCCGGTGGAACATTTTCGAGTGTCAAAGAGCTGGCACGCGAAGGGTTGGTCGCGTGGGTGTTCGCCATTTTCGAGAAGTAGACTCCTACGCGGGGACAAGATTCCCGACGAGCATTCGAGGTTCGCTTCACGCTTGCGCCTTCTTTTTAGTTAAATGTTCGGCGAAGTCTGTCGTTGTTCTTTGATTCGGTTTGAGCGCTGTTTTTTCACGAGGAATCGTGACGAGCGTAGGAGCGCGATTGTTTTGCTATTTTCGAGGAAACTGTAGCGAAGTGAAGCGGTATAAATTATCCACTCAATAATCAGGGCCAACGTTATTCACCGTGACGGAAGGATTAAACTGACGGGGTTCATTCATTTCTCCGCTCTCAGTCCACAATATTCCATTCATCGAACAACGATCCGAATGCCTGAAATACCACAGACTTATTAATCAACCGTGCCGCTCCACGCCACGAGGCGCATGGAACATGTAAATATTTCCGCTCATTCAGAAAGACCTTAATCACCAGCGAACATACACACGTATACGCGACTTCCCCACAAAGATTCGTCGTGCAGAATGCACTCTTTTAATCGCGAGGCGCAACGCACACCGCCCGTCTCTCCCGCGAATCGTTTTCGCGGCCATCGTTCCCGTCAAAGGAGACAATGGGGTAATTATTGCCGCGGTATCGAAGCGGCGATTAATACGCGATATCAATGACCGGCCGACGATAGATACGCGGCTTATTAATTAATTGCATCCACAGTGCACGCAAGCACGAAATCGGGGGGCCGATTATTGTGGTCGCGTCTCTCGCGATAGATCCTCGTTAGCGGCGTCTATGATCGGGCGTCAGCTCGATCGGAAGGTTAACAGGCCGTCGCGAACAACACCGTCGAGGGATCCGCAATTTCAAGCGTTTATCGACTCCGCTGTCGAGGAAGTCGCGGTAATTCCGTCTGTCTCCCTGCTCACGAGGAGCTCGTACCGGCACGAGACGAAGGGGGCCGAGCGATTGACAATCCGGCCTCTATCTATTCGCGAATCGTCGAGGTCGATTTGCCTGTGACCGTGAATTATTGATCGTTCCACCTCCGTCACGACCGCGAAACGAGGAGGGACGACGTATCTTTGGGACTCTCGCGCGAGGGGATTCTTGCAGTTTACGACTGTGGACGCGGACTGTGCTGATGGGATTGTCGGACTCAACCGGGGCTGATATCGTTTCAGGACTTTCAATATCTTCGTTCGATTTTCGATGAGCGGGCGTATCGTTTACTACAGTTTACTCATTGTCAGTATTTTTTAGTTAAACTGTGTAATCTATGTTCGAGCGAATTGATTATATTGTTGTAGAAGAAACATTGAAATAGCTGCGGGGTAAATTAAACTCGTTGATCATTTCCACGAATTAAATCCTGTTTTCTCGACAGTGATCAATGGGGGTTCCTCGCGATCCGAACACTTTCTCAGCACCGCGTGATCTGCAAGTCAAAGAGCCCTAGCGTTACGAGGGACTTGGCGGAGAATGACTGAGAAATTTCCAAGTCCCGTGCATATTTCGTGTGTTTACGAGGAAACTCGCCCCTCTTCGCACACGTTTCGCGTAAATCGCTGAAAAGTTACTGCGATCGTGGATACCACCCTACGACGTGATCCAGTCCACGTAATTCTGGTAAGCGGGCCCGAATATTTACGAATCGCCGCTCGATCCTGCATATGGACGACGACTTTACGATTATGCGATCCGCCGGAGGTCGAGCGTCTTCGACCACCAGCGAACCAACGTCCTATTCGCGTTATTTTTTCGAAACCGGAGAGTTATGCACGCGATTTTCCGTTTGGTTGCCAGATACATACATATTCGAGCAACTTCTGTCGCGAACTTGGAAATTTTCTTCCTCGTACCGGCTGACTGGTTGAGAGGTGAAAATTCGAAAGAACGAACTTTTCATTCGGTACTTTATCATAACAGAAGATGTGTACATACATCGGAGGAATTTGTTTTCTCATTTCGTTTTTTTTTTCCATCATTCCACGTTATTTCGTGGATTTCGATTTTTGGAGTACACATTTGTTTGTATAGTCCGGCTCGACGCGCGCGTCTGTCAGTCATAAAAATAAACACGCCGAACGGAGAACGTATTTCTTTCGAAGCATGGTTACCATAACGTTACGGTTTCAAAACACCCCGCGTAGAAGGAACTAACTCGTCGTCGGGGCGTCGAATTAAAACCCGAAAACCCCGGCACGTGACGCTTAAATACCCTCGCGTGTCGAAAATAAACTCCAATAAAACCGTCAAGATCCTCCAACGCAATTTTTCCTCGCGACAGACTCCTACACTATTTTTACACGTGCGAATAAAGAGTTACATCTGCTCGGAAGTATCTTATCTTCGATACAAAGTACAAGTTGCATCAACAAGTAAATCGTTCGCGTCGCCCGGCCGTTCTGCAGTTTTCCCGGTACCGTGGCGCTTTAAACGCGAATTCGCGGCAGCTGCCGCGTGAATCGTTTTATTCGCGGACCGCCGTTGCTCAATTCGAACAGCCGTAATAACGGGTCCGTTCCTGGGGCAGGTCGAGCGTAAGTTGTCGTGAATAGTTTCACTGGATGTGTCGCCGCTTTTTAAATAGGTTTTCCAGGGGACATTTAAGTCGCGGCCCAGCGGGGGTTCGCCTCGCCAGATAAGCGACTCCTAATTTCGTCTTTTCGAAACGTTCGTTCAACTGTGACCAAACTGTCTGCATGTGTCGAAACGAATCGCGCGACACGGAGCTGCGCGCGTGTGCTCGAGCGCGCGTCGAATTAAAAAAAAGTGGACGGGTAAAACGGCGAAGAAAATGACTCCAAACGAATTATTCCCAGCAGAAGAATTCTCGGGTGCGATGCTGAACGAAATACAAGGCACGAGTACTCACTTGGAATACCGGCGAATCCCGAACAGCCTCCCGTCGAAAATCCACCGAGCGCCCGGAGAGCTCGCGGTCCAATGTTTTACGAAGCACTGTCTTCCCAATATGTAATTCACGCAAGCGACACACGGGAATCCCACTGCACTTGACACTGGTCCGGCGAACGGACAACGCCGTCCAAAATCCAACGCCCGGAACTCCAGGAGGCAACGTTCCCCCTCGTCATCCGTCACAGGCCGATACTCGTATCCTGCACAGCCCCGATCGCAAACAATCTGCCAGCACTATCTACGGAAATAAGTGTTCTCGAGTCCAAGGAACAAAACGTTGCCCGTTGCAGCCCCGTCGAATCACGAACATCACACGGTTACGATGATGCACGCCACGATATACACCCCTCAACAGATAAACGTACACCGAGAGCCCCAACGCGCGCGGCTCATGTCGGCCAACTGACTCGGAGCGCAGGAACCTCGGGGCCCTTCGCCTCTTGGGCGCCGGTCTAGTGGTGGTGGTGGAGCCGTCGTCGACACCGGTGGTGGTGGAGACGCGACGGTAGGTGGTGGTGGTAGTAGCGGCGGAGACGAGCTGGACCCGCCGAGTTCGGGCTGCCAAGCTGGGTGGGAGTACGGATGCTGAAGTTGCGCTTGGCTGTGAAACGAGCACGGAGTGCCGCGCGAGCTGTCGGAAGGAGAGGATCGACGTTGCTCGTGGGAGTAAATGCTGTTTCATGCGAGTTTCACGACGGCGCGGAAGGGGTTGGGACTGCGGGGAGAGCGGGCAGGGTGGATAGAGATCCGAGAGCTTGGCCGAAATTGTATTTTTCAAGTTCGGCAGTATGGTGTAATAGGTTGACTGGGGTAATGGCCGGTTGAGTCTCTTTGTAGGAAATGTATGTACCATGGAGGTTGTTCGTATCGGAGCGTGGCAGCAGTTTCATGGAAGGATTACACGTGGCACAAGCGGGACAGGGATCTTTTGCGTAACGAAGCAAAATGCTTTTCGTACAGTGGCATTATATTTCAAGCTTTACAACGGGAGAGAAAAGCGCGGTTGTCGCTCGGGGAACCTCTTTCGAGAAGTAACTCGCGAGACAGTAACTCGTCGAGTAAATACACTAATGAAATTGTTTTTAATACAAACACACGCCGAAGGGGCGCACGGCGCTATTAAAACAGTATATTTTTAGAGCAAGTCCCACGCTACAGTGAGGCAGAAAAAGAGGAGGGTTAGCGAAAAAAAAAAAAAAGTCCGACAAACCGACTGCGCAGTTTCGCCGGCCACCCATTAAAAGGCAACCCTTAAAAGGTGAACAGGCGGCGCTCGTTTCCTGTTCGACGACGCGGGGGTCACGGGTTCACGGTCGAGGGGAACCTTAATAATAAAAAAAAAAGGGTTCAGGAAATCAGAGACTCTTCCTGTTCCTTGCCACACCGACGTCACCGTTTCCGACCGGTGCATAAATTTCTTTTTTCCCCCGAATAAATACGCCGCCCGTTTATTTACCGTCTTGATGTTCCCCGCGAACCCGCGAACCGCCACCTTACCTCCCCCTCGTTTCCTCTTTGCCGAACGGTTCGGCCCCATCCCCCTGTCCCCCGTGGCGCACACCTGAAACCAGCCGGACTTGTCGCCGACGCTCGAATAAATAAATATTGACCGGTCGAGGCGGTCACCGCAAACAAATCCATTAATAACAGGAATTTAACCCCGTCGCGGAGGTGAACGGGCGCGCTGATTTAGCCGCGGCGGCGGGCTCGCTCGATTGTGTTCCACGCCAGCGAAATCGGCGTTGTCGGTGTCAATTTATATCTGCGGCCAGATACACTGTTACGCTAGAACAATTTAATAACGCTCGGCTACGGGATCGAATTCTCTGTCCCCGTCTAACTGCGATACATCATTGGACGCGTCGTCGTTCTTCATCCCCGTTGCGCGTGTGCTCTCTTTGTACAGCGTCGGATCGACCCCAGAATCGGCGGAGTCGATTGATCAACGGCGGCGAGCGAGGGGCGGCGAATCGTGAACGGTGGAGAAGAACGAACGGCGTTGCGCAATTAGCAAGGCTGTAATCAAATATTACCGGCCGGTTAATATCGACGCGCTCGGCTCGGACGCGTAGAGCGCCGTCTCGTTAACGCCGGGGCAAATAGACGGTGTAACCTTTTCTTCCCCCGGCTGCGAGCGACGAGAATGACGGAGGGGGTTGATTGATTGCGCGGTTAGAGTTGATTCCGTTGAAAGTTCGCGTTAACCCGGCTTGTACGTACTTTGTCCGTCTTCTTTCCCGTTCGCCTGCCCCGTGTCCTCGAAACCCGGACGACAGCGAGGCGTATTTTATACGGATAGATACTTGCGTCGTTGAACGACGGCCCAAACAATCCGCGTTGGAGCGGGACCGTTTACGCGATCCGTATCTGTGACTGATGCGTGAATAATGTGGGAGTTGTGTACGGTGATCGATGAGGGTTTGAACGCGTAGCGTTGTTCTCCATTAATCGTCTCGTTGCTTATCCTAATAACGTACGTCATTTTTTTGTCGAGTCGATTTGACTACGATCGCTGGACATCTGTGTAAAAAGTATCGCTCGAGAAATTTATACCATTCCCATCGGGGCAATTTTCACTCCATACTTGCAACTTCTCCTCTCGACAATCTTTTTATACCCCGCTCCCCCCCCCCCCCCTTTGTTAGAAAGCGCAAAAGACATCGCGATTAAAAAGAAAATTATCGGACCGAGAAGCTTCCACCCGAGACACACGTGACGACGCACCGTGCCGACACGCGTCCCACCGTCAATTGATCAGCGTACAAATACGAGACCGTCGTGTACCCAAGACGACGGCACGTCCCTATCACGTATCTATTAGCCTAGACGAGGTCCTCGACGCCGCGCAGACAATCAAGGATCGGTCTCCACCAAAATTCTATAATCCCGCCCGGCCTCGCCCCCTCAGTTCCCCGTGGAAACTCGTGGAAGATGATCGTCTCGTAATCCTATATAAACACGGTTATTTCTATCCCATTACAGGGCGGTTCCGTAACGGCCTGTAGAACACGGGGCCTGCATAATGCCACGACGGGCTCGTGCAAGGCCGCTTCTAAGGGCCGCCGCCGTGCAGGGATGACCACGGAATCCCGAGGGCTGTAACCGGTGCTGCAGCCCCTCTATGCTCCGGTGCCCCTGCGCGGACACGCAACGGGGGGCGATCTGTGCATGATACAGCCCTTCGTGGCCACGCATCGGACTTGCGCCGGTCGCATTCCTTCTTGGGGAACGCGTTTTCCATCGCGAAGGGAGCCGCGTGTCCGTGTGTACGTGCGTCTTGTGCACGGACTGGGAGCGGATCGAATTTTGATGAAGTTTACGATTTTCATGGGGGCTCCTTTAACCACGCGTATGGGTATAAACACTTGCGGTAGAAAGGACGGAGCGACAAGGATGCTGGGTTCGTGAGTGTTCGTCGGCAAGGGTTGCTCCCACATGGATGAGAATTTATTTCACTCCGGAGCGCTTTATTGCGAGATCGCTCGTATATTAAGATGAACGTATTTATTCGTTGATTGAAACGTAGACAGGCGGTAACATCGAAGTAGAGAACGTTGGAGGTTCGCCGGTGTCACGAATATATTCTGCCATCGTATTTTCTTTTTTATCCCGGAGGAAAGCTTCGTGTTCTGCTACTAGCAATGGCAACATCGGGGTTTACGCCGGCCCTGAATCGCCGCCACAAAGGTTTTAGAGTCAACAGGGGGCTGTATTTTTGTTTATCCGTGCCACTTCCAGTTCGTGTTGGTTTATTTTCGCGACGGCCGGCAAATTTTCACGTTGTTTCCCGTTGTATCAATGGGGGCTTCTTTGATGTTCGTCTGGCCGACGCGTAGCCGCTAGAGTGGCCGCCGATCTTGAAACGATGCGGGTCCAACGGCGAGAGCCGGTCAGCCTCGACGAACACGTGTACAGCACTCGTCGACGGAATACACGTGACGCCGGTACGCTTCGAGGAGAACCTCCTTTTCGTTGCTTCCGTGAAGTTAACGACATGCCCCGTCACGTAGCGTGTCCACGGAAACAAAGATCTCGAGAAATCTGGCCGGAAGACGGATTATTTGTGCGGCCTCGATCGACCGGAATTGCACGAAATGAGAAACACTTGGTGCACACTTCCGGAGATTCGTATGCAACGGTGCGCACGTTTCGACGAATCGTCCATTCTATGCACCTCTCAGACTTTCTAGAAATACGGGAACAATTTTTCTGCCGGAATACATTCGCGGAGGGGCCTTTGTGGGAATGGGGAAAATCTGTTCGCCAGAGATCGATAGAGAACGTTGGTTTCTGTTTCGCATTTTCGGGATTTGTCGGCAGCGTATTGCTTCCCAGAATTGCCCGTTCGTAGTACATTCCTTATCGGGGTAGTTTTCGGCGATCCCGTTTTTGTTGGTTGCCATCCCTTAAGAGGGAAATCTTGTACGGACGTTACGTTTCGCCAGGACATCAGTGAAACTCGGGTGGTGCGGCGCTCCAGGTCGCCAATTGTCCTCGTGAACCGAACTTCTGCGGTCCAATCGGGGCCCGGTGTACGATTTCCATTAAGAGAAAACTGTGAAAGCGTAAAACGCGCCGAGACAATTTCCTTTCCTCATGGTTGAACTGGTCCAGCTCGTCAGTCCGAGCGCGCAACTGCTGTTGATCGTCCGTGGAGCGTTGAAATTCTGTGGGCGATTTTTTTCTCTCGAAGGAACCTCCCAAGGAAGTCCATAGGGAACAAACAAACTTATCGATGGCGCATTGTTCGGAAAGCGATGTTCGAAAATCTTCCGAAACGATTGTTTAGAGAACCAGGTAATTCGGACACCCTCTCGAAGCCGGGCGAAATAAAACACAAACACTCGAGCCAGGTATACAGTTCTCCAGCTTCCTACGAAAATTGTTCGGATTACTTTCTCGACGTCGTCCCCGCTAAAGTGCTCTGCCGGCGTTTCCTCTGTCCGGTATTTCACGTTTCACGGCCGAGCATCGGTTCACTCCGAGATCAAAGTGTCCGATTTTCTGCGGAGAGATAGTCCTAATTGACTCGCCGCGTTAGCGATAACCTCCGCAGCCTGCCCCGAAATTCCTTCACTGGAAATTCGAGGGGACGCAGCGCCGCCGCGATTCACGGATCACCTGCGAGTACTTTCGGCCGACGAAACCGGTCGGGGCATCGCCGTTTCGCGTAATGCGAGACAAACGATCGATCACGCGGTATCTGAGCGAAGAACGGGGGAAAAAGAAGAGGCGCGATATCCTCTGGAGGGAACGAGGAAGTTCTTTATGAACGATACGTGTCACCGACGAAATTGCGAGATCGCATCGACGAAATCGATGTACGACGGGCGGCCGTATTTTTTTTCCTTCTCTTTCCTTTCACGCGACTCGCCAACGGTTCCATTAATTTTCCAGGGGAAAAATCGACGCTGCCCGTCTTGAATTACGACGCAAGCCTCCTCGAGGAGGACTCACTGTTGAAATCCGAGCTTGTCCCATTTCTCGTAAGAAAAGGGAGGGGAGATCACGCGGGTGGATTAAATGGGGGAAAAAAGAGGAAGAGAAGAATGAAGCGGGGAAGATGGAAAAAAGAATTGGACGTGGAGGACTTCAATGAGGACGCTGTCTCGAGGGCTTCCTCGGGATATCGAAACGGATGACGGGGGAGGAAAACGAATACTTTCTGCGGGAAATTATAAAAAAAGTAGGGTGGAATAGCGCACCGCGTTGTCCATAATATATTCATTAACAGAGGTGTCCAGTGAGCACATTTAAATATTCAAATACATATTATTTTTCTGCTCTCAAAAACTGCTTCCAATCGAACGAATCTGCGGCGTTTGATAAATTTGTTCGAAAGTATTCAAGACCGCGACGCGAAAGTAGAGGCTTCGCCCTTCGAAACGAGCCCAGGCAGGCTGTCGTACGATTATTCGTAACGAAGTTACAGCGGCTCGAAGATCGACGATTTTTCGACGAAAGTCGAGCGATCCTTTAACTTTGTCGCGTAGCGATAACCCTCATAATTAAGGATGAAAGCTGCGCCACTAATTTTCGTCGCACCTGTGCCCAATACTAAGCCCCGGATGGAGTGGAGGTGAATGAAACGAAACGTGTCCCGCAGAAAACGAAACAGAAAAAAAGTGAATCATCCGTCGTATCTCGGAATGAATCCCAAATATTCAACGATAGATCCTGAGACTCTCAGAATGGAATCCTTTATCTCGACGCCCGAATCTCTATCGTCCTCGTCGTTCCTAAAACAAATGAATCCACTCGAAAGGAACCGGACGAACAGGTAAGAACCGCCGAGTGCCCGTCGACCGCTCGGGGCTGTCTCCAGCCAGCTTGCTCCGGCTTGCTAATAGTTCTTAATGGAATCGATAAGTTGTAGGACAAATCTGTGGTATTCCGTGGTATAAATGTCGTGCCAGTCGTAAATTCGACCGGCGACGCCGGTGCTCTTGAAACCTTGTCCCTTTTCGAATATTCCCACATTATGCAAGGGCGGGGAGGATACCATTTTCAAGTGTAAGCAGACTTCTTTCTCGTTCCATCGTCGTATCTTCTTCCCTGTTTTTCTTAAGGCTACCGTCGTATCATTTACGATCGCTTCAAACGCTACTTTTATGGGCAATAAGATTATTTTCGTTCGAACGGGACCGTCTTTCGACACTAAAAAGTCGAAAACGCGTTACGAGACTGCCTCGTCCCGATCCGCCATCGTTAAACGCCGTCGTCGTGATTTCTATTTATCCACGGGACGGTGGAAATCGTCGGGACGGAGGTATCTAGTAAAATGTTTATATTTCTGGTATCGTTGTCCGCGAATGCTTCGGCACAACTAACGAATGGAATTGCGCCTGACGCGTTAATCTCCGCTGAATCTTGTTCTCTCATTTGAAATTTTAATTCCCCTTCGAATGCCGAGGTGTACGTGTAGGTGTGCGTGTACACATTGGAATTTTAAATACGCGCGACTCAGAAATCTTGGAATCTCCGAGTCTCAAAACGTTTGCATATTAAACGGAAGGGGTCAAGGAGTACACCGTGACACCGACGGAGCCCGATTCGAACCCGAGTTTTCAAAGCGCTCAATAAGACGATATCGTGAAAGCCATCGGCCGTCTCGGGACTGTGAAACTCTTCCGCACCGTTGCACGTCCACCGAATCCCGTCGCGACGAGCCTCCCCGTCCGTGACGTCGCCGCAGATCAAATCCGTTGCCGAATGCAAATCGGTCATACCTGCCCCCGTTAAATTGCATTTCATCGACCGTCATCCCCGCCCAGGATAAAGACAAACGCATCGGCAAGCAGCCGTAAAGACTCGTTATTCCCGTTCAGTGGAATCGCGTTGAATGGCGCTCGTGCTGGCAAAGCCTTCGTCCCATTGAAATGCGGAGGAACGCGTTCGCGGGGTAGCGGCGCATTCACGATTGCATAAGTGGCGCAACGGGCGCATAAAGCCTGTTGCACGAGCGCGTATCCCGCAGCGGGAGATCGCCGAGTGCCTACTCGAGTTACTCGCCACTCGCTCGGCTCGTTCACAATTGTGTCACCCCGCTGCCAACCACCGCCCCTGCATCGCGAGCAGCGGGGCGACAATTCGCAAACGACTGTGTAATGAACACGACCGGCTATTTCTTTCTTTCTCTCTGCCTTCTTTTTTTTTTCTCCTTCGTTCTTTTTTCAAAACGAAATCGACCGTCTGGCCGCGTGCACCCTAATTTTCCAGCTCGTTATTGTGCGACTCGATCGCCGCGGGGTAACACACGGTCCGTGCTCTCGGTAAAGGTTTAGAACTTTTCAGCGGCCCGAGTGGCACGAGCATATGGGTAGTTTTTCGATCGACGTGATGCGGTTTGCGAAACGCGACAGCGTGTCGAAGGTGCTTCGATACGGCCGCAGCGTTCGGAAGGGGTGGTCTTCGGGGCGTGCATACCTTTGTTCGAAACTCCTCGCAGACCCGCGGATAATGGGGATTCGATTGCGTCCGCCGTTCGATATACCGCGGATTAGGCGCACACGGGGGCACGATTTTCCAGTGATTTTATTTTCGTTCCGTGTAAATCGAGGGTGCCTCGCGGAGTTTCTGGGTTAGTCGAATGCGCGCAATGCGGATTTCGATCGACCCGGGGACGGAACGGCGAGGCTCGACCCCCGTCTCGACCTAAATACGGCTCGCGAGAATTGGAGTACACGAGGTAATAAAAAGTGGGGACGCCGCGGTACTCGCAGTTGAACGGTGAGCTGCGCTGAGCCTTCCAAACGAGCCATATGTGCGAGCGACCAGCAACGATCCTCTATTGTGCGAAACGACAATGTATAATAAAAAAGAAAAAAAAAAAGGGAAGAGGAAAAATAATCTCCCGGCGGCAGAAACGTCTCCGGGGCATTAGCGAGCTAATGAAACGTGAGTTGGAGCCTAGCTTCTGGTGTCGCGTTTCCGGAAGACGAGAGGTGTGTACCTTTCGAAACGGAAGCCCGGCCGCCCTGTTACGAAAGCAAAAGGGATAGAACACATTCAGCGATTTAGAGAAACCGGGAGAAGGGAGAAACCCGATCAATTTATTTATTAAACGTTTCTCGTGCCTTTGTTGGTGGCTGTCGCGTTCCCACGGGAAATACGAGGCGCTTAAAAGAGTGCTTCTGGCTCTGACTGGCGAATCCCGTGCAGGAGGGGAATCGCCAGGACCTGTGCGATGCCTGCGCGTATTCCGGCGATCAAACTTTCCTCGGCATGCGCATAATCGGAATTGTCGTTTCGAACGACCGTCACTTTGCGCGACGATAATACGTTGAAACTAAACGAACGCACGGCAAAATTCTTTCATTCGTATTGAAGATCAATTTTTATCGATTCTCTCGACTCTCGCGGGTAGACCTGGCCGCCGGATTAAATCGCAGTGATTCACGCGACTCCAAAAACGACAGGAAACGAGACTCTCTCTCTCTCTCTCTCTCGCCCGTGCGCAGCTCCTGCTCAAATTTTCGGCCGACACAGACGCATTTTTTTCTCCCGTCGAGTCCTTGGAAATACAAGCTCCCAAGTAATGGGATGAAAAAGGCAGAAAGTAGCGGGCAGGAACGGCGGAGGGAAAAGATCGGTCGATTCTTCTCTCGGAAGGAGACAGCGGTTCGCCATTAGCGCAATCTAATCGGCCGGGTCCCTTAATAACAGGTTGCTCCTCTGCGTTCCCCCGCCGGGGAAGAAAATGAGGGGCGTAGTGGGGATGGAAAGAAAGAGGAAAAGGGGCGGGTACACAGCCGGCAGAAATTCATTCGGTTTCTCGGATACCACTCCGCGAGCCGAGGATCCTCTCTCTGTAATCTCACGACCGGGCTCAATTAATGCTTAACGACAAAACCGCGGCCAGGAGTGACAGAGATAGCGGGGGCCTTCGGGCTGCCGCCGCGTGAGACCAGCTTCACAAGAAGAATGCGTCCCGCACCGCTTGGCAGATACCGCTAATTGTGAAGGCGTCCTCGGGGCCGCAAAATTGCCGGGCACGCGCTCCAGGAATGCGCGTCGAATTGCCTCCGCGACGTTTCCTTCCTTCCTTTCCATTCTTCCATCCTGATGCCGGCTGATTTTCTCTCGAGAGGCAGCTTTTCTTCGGGGAAGTCGGGGAAGATCTACTCTGGCGATTTCTATGTACGTAAGAAGAAAAGGTTTCCTTTCTTTTCTCCCTTGTTTTTTTGTTTGTTTTTTGGTTTTTGCGAGAACCGAGGTAGATTGGATTTTTAAAGCCAGCGAATGCGACTCGAGCGTCGAACAATGGTCGGCCCCGTTTTGGCTAACCTTTCTACTTCCACGACAAATAGTGAATGCGGCGAAACCTCGACGCTCGAGCGCTATAATTATTATCTGGCTTTCGGGAAAGATGCGTACGAACGATCTTTTTCTCATCCTCGTAACGGAGCGTCCACGGAGCCGTCAGAACATCAAACGAAATTCGTGGCCCATTCGTTCCCGGAATCTCACGATGCTCACCGTCATTACCCGGATAGAGCCACTTCAACGGAGGGAGATAGCAAGGATCCGCTCCGAAAATCGGGGACAGAGAAACGGTTCGTTTCGGAATTACAGGCGGCGCAAAAGTGGCGGCCGGAAAGGTGGCGTTCCCTTCGCTCGCCCCTGTTCCTCGAATCTCTGTTCTCTACGTGCACGGGCCGCGACGGGATAGAGAGGGATAATTCTTCTAGGCGGGACGCAATCTGGCAGATTGTGGGGCACCGAAAATTGCCGGGTTAGAGGAGAGACTAGGTGGACTCGTCGCCCGCTTTCAGAAAACCAACGTGCCATTAGAGGTCGGTGGAAGGGGGGTTCCCCCTCTCGATGTCGATACCCGACTGGATATTATATCGAGTCACCGGCGAATAATGCGGCGGGCACACGTTGCCAGGGTGTGCCCCCGCGAGACAAAGGGAACGAGTGCTGTGTCCCCTTTTGTTTCCACGAGCGCCGTGGAACGCGAGCACACCGCTTCCTTGATCTTTCGTTGCTCTTTTCTTTCCGCTCTCTGCGCGGCTTAGGGGCTGTCTGCGAACGCTTTGAGGGATTAGAAGTGCGACGGATGATCCGAGCGAGGAGTTTCGCGGCGTCGCTTTGTGAGATTTGGTCGGACGGATTTTTCTGCGACCCGGGGAAACTCGGTCTCCGGGATGGGTGTGGCGTCGCCGCCGTTAAATACTTGTTGCACTTTTCATTTCGTTCGTTGCTTCCCCCCTCCCCAGAGACCCGGAGTAGCTTTTCCCAGGTTTACACCCAAACCTATTGATTCGTCGACACCAAAGATTTCGCGACGGCGATCCTATCGCTCGCCTAATTTATCGTCCGTTTCCTTAGTTTCTTCCGCCAAATGCTGGAGATTCCTTCACGATGCGCGGCTAACCGCTGCACGTGTCAGGGGGACGCGCCGTAATCACCTTCCGAGAGAGGTATGCGTGTTCCCGGTCGCCGCTCCGGACCGGTGTAGAAATTTCCAGGCATAAATTCGAGCGATTGAATCGGTTCCTGGGCGCAAAATAAGAGGACAGCCTGGTATGCATGGTGTAGCACGCGTGTTCGATGTCCCGGCGACGCGTTATCGGCCCTGGGAGCAATCGTAACTAACGAAACTCATTTAGCACGTTCCACTCGTCGAACAGTCTCATCTGCCTGGTAATTAACATAATTAATATTCCGGCGACGAGAGGCTCCCATGGTTGGAAACATGCCGCGGACCCTTTCGGCGGCGCAGCGTGTGGCTTTACCTGAAAATACCTGCACGAAGGGGAACGGGATAAAAACGGTGGGACAGAATACGTCGTGGTTCGCCCCCCCAGGGTGAGCAGTCGTGATCGATAGCGGCCACAAAAGATCGGATTAATAGACGGATGGGGTTGCCTCTCTTTTGGAAGACGTTCCTTCAGTGGGTGGATGGTGGGGGGAGGGCTGGGAACCACGCCGATGACCATTCAACTTTTTCGACTTACGAGCTTTCCGGTGAGCGGGCAGTTGTTCGAATTTGGAAGGGTTCGGGAGATTGAATGATCTCGGTTCTAACGGCTTTGCGGGGGCGGGGAATGATTTGCACAATTGGAGCAACGTTTTTAACTTGGAAACAGTGACTCGGAATTTCTCGGTATTTCTATGGGGTCTGTTCACGTGGGAAGCATTGGTTGTATTGTTTGGTAATGTGTCTGTGTATCTTCTGTGCGTCCATGTAATTAAGCGTCTTGAAGCTAAATGCAACATTACAGTGACTACACTCTCATCGCTAAATTAAAGGGTTACTCTCACAGAAATAGTCGATCTGTCAACTGCTGTAGCTTCGTGAAAAAAAATGTTACGAGAGTCTACGCGGGCTCATTTTAAAGGGCGAAGTCTCTGCTTTAACAGCCAGCGGTTAATTCTCCTTGAAGATTTTTTCGCACCACGTGGGAGGTGTAAATGTGAAGGTACTTTTGTTGTTTGCTGTACTTGTATCGACATCGAGAAATTTTTTTCTTGCCTGATATCACTATGGATGTAAAGATTTTTTTCTATCATTTTATCAACTACCTCGGGATATTAATAGCAAATTTTTTTTTGGCACAGCAAGCCGGTTCCAAAAATCGAAATCACATTATCAAAGTTTGTTCCACCATGCAGAACGCCCTTTCCCCAAACCCGACTATATGCCACCGTTCTCATACCTGGTAGCAGTATGTATTCGATACACTCGAACGATTCAGGAGGCGCCCATTGATGCTGGGTGTCCGCACGACTCATCCACAACCACGAGCCCGACACTCAGGTCCGTGTGTCCCATTCACAGGTGCGGATTTCGTCGATTTCGCGCATCGACGAGGACCTCTCTATCAGGCAGCTGCAGGCCACCGGACCCCAGCGCCCACCCTGCGTTCCTCTTCTTCCCACACATTTCTCCGCGTCTCACTCCCTTGTCCGGTACACCTTGACGTCTTCCACGATCCGCTCGATCCCGAATAACGAACGGTTCCCTGCCACTGGCTTTTTTTTTCCCTCATCCACTCCTCTTTTCTGTCCGTCGCGACGTTGGCCAGGAACTTGCTCTCTTGACAGGCCCGTGGTTTCTCGTGTATTAGGGCGCAGGGCTGTTGCACAATGCGTCGAGCAACACCGGGCCCTTTGTGCAACAGCGGCGATAGCTGTTTTCTCTCTCCTTCGCGCTCGTTACCTCTATTTCCCTGGTCGTTCGCGAGACTGGAAGAATCTATCCGACCTTAATTCGGTCGCCGCAGCACAATGGCCGTCCGTTTTCCAGCTCGTCGGAGGCGATGGAAAGCGTTACCCTCCTCCTGGATTTTCTTCTTGTTCGCCTCCTTTCATCGACCCGTTGTCTCTGTTTTCCTTTTCTTCTACGCAGCTCCCCGGCGAGATGATCCTTCGGTTTGCCCTTGTATTCGCGTGTCCTATTTTTTTCCTTCTTTCATTTGCATGCAGTGACCGTCCGCGTTTGCGCGCACGCCATACGGAGAAGAATTGGATTTTAGGGATGCGCGCGGCTTCTTGTGATCGCAAGAAATTTGAGACCGAGGTCGAAGGTAGACCCCGCAGGTTCAGCTGCATCTTGGATCGGTGATCTATTAGAATATCATTTGGTACGCTTTGTGCGCAACCTGGAGCATGGGTGATGACCCCTTGCTACGCACAGTCCGACGCTCTTCGTTAAATTCGAATCAAAGGGGACACGTGCATTCGTGTCCAAATTTTCATCATTAATATTACCGTACTGCCAGACGGATAATGTATGCAGAATGAACACTCGCGATGTAGTAAATTGTTCAAATCTAAGCATTATTAAATTACTCGAAGCAATCAACAATCCATCTTTCGTTCAAAAATGAAACTTCCGCTGTGACAGTGGCGATTTGTATACAATATAACTTGAGTGTAACAAATGTCGACTGGATGGACGTGTAATTAACCTCTTAGGTACGCGTTTTCCTTCGTTTCATTTAACCAATCGTAGAAACACAGAGGTAATCGAGGAACGTACGCGAATACATTCTCAATCATTCGATTCCTGCTCGTCCAGATGCGAGACACGATGTTTGCGCTCGCCATCCATCGAGGACGACGAGATTCATGCAAGGCAGGATTCCGCAAACACGAGGTAATTAATATCCAACCAGCGGATCTTCTTCTTGCTGCTCATCTTTCATCGGGACGGGTCACGATCGACGAGCACTTTTTCATCCATCAATTCTAATTGATGCCGCTCGATTTACCTCTCGGCGAGGCGGTTTTTGCGCACCGCTGGCCCCGCGATATTCCCATAATTCACCTTACGTCCGCCCCACGATGAAAATCCGTGCAATCCGCGTAATGGATCCACGGGAGGAAGAAAAATTGAACGACATCTCCCGAACTCGCCGGTTTCTCTTAATTCGCCAGCGAATTTCTACAAAAGCTCTCGCGTCGACAATTCGCGAAATACCACGATCTTCGAAATTAATTTCGAACGTGGAATTAACACGCGCCCGTAATACGAAGGACGGTGTCGATTTTACGAGAACAACAGTTTCGTGATTTGGTGGTAGATCGCAGAAAGGATAGAGGGAAATCGAATCGGGAGAGCGTGATCCATGGTGGGTCGTTGCCGCATGGCTCCACCACGGACGCGTGCTCTGATGAATGGAAACCGCCGTGGTTTTCGCGATTGATGGGACAAAAGTAAAGGATTGTTGCGCTATTTTATTTCTACGCCGTTAACGACGACGAGAGATCGTTCGTTCCGACGCACTCGTTCGCGGCGAAGGATAATGAAATTACAATTATGGAAGCGACGAGCAGCATCGCGCATTAATTACCCCGCAGTGATTACGTACTCCCTTCGTTAATCCGCGAAGCTCATAATGTAGCGGTCCGAGGGAGAAGCTGTCTCGTATAAATCAACGGCGATAGATTAAAGAATCCGCAGTCCGTCGCTGGGTCGCGTCGCCGGAACGAGAAGGGGAAAATCGACCGGTTCGATGATTCGTAATATCGATCGCGGGGCGGTCCTTTTATTTCCGTGACCGTGGCCAACGGAGATACGTGAAATTAATGAAAGGCAGGTGTGAAAATTAATGGCTTAATGGGATTTAATTGAACGTCCGGCTTTTCGTCGACCGACAGCGGGGCCGGCCGGCTGATTTATTTGAAAACGTGACGGCGTCGATCGTGACGTAATCGCTTATCTTAATCCACGGAAGCTCGGGGAGGATGCTCCTGTTCCGAGGTAAATGACGTTTCTCCTTAATGACGGGGAAGACGGTAATCGAGTCAGCCGGTCGATTTAACGTCAATCACTCTATTCTACCTTTCGTTCTCTCCCCATCTCGCGCTATCTCTATTCCCGCACAGCGGCGCGCATTTTGTATTTCATTCGGCAAACGATCACGCTTCATCGACGCCCCTTTATTTCGAGAACTCGTTTAACTATAAATCAGGATGTTTCCCGTTTTTATTTTCGCCGCTAAACGTTTTTTTCCACGATACGAGCGCGATCGCGCGGGCGCGCGCGCGCGCGCGCTAGCGCACACAGTCTGATTAAAACGGGTTATTAATTACGGGCCGGCGTCGACGTGAATGAATGCGGTGCCATCGATAGCCGTGGACACGATGGGATGGCGGCGGGTCTTTTATTTTCGCGAAAATTCGTATCGATACGATACCCTGAAATATGCGTCGAACACTCGCGTGCCAGCGATCGTCGAATATCGACGAAATTTGCGGCGTTTGAGCTCACTGTATTTAATTATCCGCTACCGCGGTGTGCGTGATTAATATCGGCCCGTTCTTTTAGGCCAATCAATTTTAATTATAAGCAGATAAAGAGCCGACGGTGGCTCCGCGAGGGAGGTTGTTAAAAAATTCATGTTATGTGTCGCGTTAATAATTCATGGCTATCTGTGCCCCGTCTATCCCACCTCGTGCACCGTCGCGATTATTGGACACCGCGCGAACAGCGTCGTCGTCCTTTCGCGCAAGTCGCGTTCATCGGTAAATTTCGCACGAATTGACCGCGGGGACATTGTAAAAAGATCTGTCAAACAAATAAATCGCGGACATTGATGATACGTCGCTGTCATCTTTAGCAGAATTAACAATTTATTTTCAATTTCGATCGGCTACGATCGCGCCAAGTAATCGGGGTCCGAGGAAACTAATCGTACAGGGAAATAAGTAGAGGTATTTTCAAGAGGGAGAACAGTCGGTATTGCGTTGCGCTGTACAGCTGGGTCACGGCGCGACTTCATTAATCCGAATCAGACGTCGCTGAAATGGGTGTCGCCGACCTGGCTTTTATACTTATTTCGAGCCTGTAACTTCCCTCGCCCCCGCTTATTAACGTTCAATCGACGGCAAAAGCGGCACGAGCGGTTAATTGACTTTTTGAACTTTCCACCCTGTGAATGAGGCGCGAGGGGCTGGCGGGCGTTCTTCAAAGTACTCGCCGAGTCGCGAAAGGGCGAAAGTCACGATTGCACCGGTTCCTTTTCCTCTTTCAAGACCTCCCACTCGACGGCCAACGAGACACTCTACCTTCTAGATGAACGGAGCAACCTAGGTTACAGTTATTCATCGGGATGATGAACTGGTATCGAGGGGCAATTAACCACGGATACCCTTGTATCAAAGTTCCCCGACGTTTCTCACCGCAGAGGGAATATTATTTCGATTCGCCCGTTCGCGTTGCGGACTTCGTTTATTTTACGTCGAGCCTTAATTAGTTCACTCGATCATTCGGCAAGATCGCGAGCACAGATACGTGTATCAGGCGATCGATCAGAAATTAGAAATTGGCGAGTAATTTATTCTTTTTTGAACAATTAGTTCACGCAGTCCCCTACGATATATTATAGATTATCGTCATTGTCTCGGTTGAGATCGAAGTTTCACGAGTCTTCTTCGGTCCGCACCGGGGATTTCGATTGCTTATCAAATCCGCGATTCCGTGCGATATAATAGTTCCTTTAATAACCCAGATTCGAAGTTCACGACGCGAAAGTACTCAGTCTTGGCCGCGCACCAAGGGATAAAATACTGCCCGCGATGTATTTGCGATCCTCTTAAAACGCGAAACTCCTCGAAAACCGCGACGCCCATTTAAATGTACCGGCGCAATGGAAGTTCCTCGCGGACCCTCCCGCAAAGAAGCCGGAATATTTCCAAGCAAAAGGATCGCGCCGGAAAGTTATTCTTTTCTCGGGAAAGGAATAAGTTCCGCGGCTATAGCTACTTTCAATCAGGGCCATTCTCAAACTTTTCCGAAGTAATCTTGCAAAGTTGCTAATCTTATTGTCCCCGATGGCAACGATCGTCCCCTCCCGCGGCTCTTCCTCGAGAAGCGTGCGCTCCACCTTCGATAAATGGTTCCGCGAAGGTGTTTCAACCATGTTATTGGCCCTCGATAACAGAGACCGCTCGCACGTGCAGAAACGAAACGGTTCCGAGCTGGTATCGGTTTATGCAGTACCCTCGTAAAGTTTCTTTCAAGCGCGTTTATTCTACGTTTATTCTCGACGCTGCATGTTCGTCATAGAAATTATTGGACCACGGGAGTGCGGACAGGTAAATGGCGCGACGGAATATCGGTGGAAAATTGTTGAATAATTTAATTGATGGTATTCGTCGTGTACAAATTTTAACAATTTCCGACGAAACCACGTAATCGATCGATATTTCGAATCCTTGAATTAAGTCAATATCGTGCGGATGAATCAATCGCGCAGAGCGAATTTCCATCGACCGAATGGTCATCTTACGATTTAAATAGAACGGTGTTAGAAGCGGATCGTTTTTAGAACATTAGAGTGAATCAACGATACAGAAATGTTTCTCATACAATGACTCATCCGCAGATAACCCCTGGCCTCGCAGACTGGTCTAATTGAACCGGCCTCCCCCGACTTCGGATCTAAAGCGAAAGTAGGCTACCGATGATCGAAAAATGTCTGTCTAAACAGACGAATTAGACTGACAGCATCTGCAGAGGAACGATAACCAGTGGAGGCTTTTGCGTACCATAAATAACTCAACCGAACGTTAACAATCGATAAATCGTGACACGAATTCGATCTCTGACGTCGAACACGTATTTGTATAAACATGTCGTTAATATTATAAATCTCCGTAATGCGCTCTCCTATCTCCAGACATGCGCAACAGTTGTTCGACGAACGAACATCATTCTTTCTCCCACGAATGGCGACAATCGCCGTTCACGAAAAGTAACCACAATTTGCAACGAAAATGACTCATCGTCGGATAACCTTTGCCCCCCCTGCCTCATCTAAACCAGTTACTCGTACCCCTATCGCGATTGGTTAAAGGTGGCCGCAAGTTACAGCGAATCGCCGCGCGAAATCCGTCGAATTATCGCCGCGCGGCTACTTAGATCGGAGGGGGCTTAGCACGGAAACTGGAAACGAGCGATAAAAGAACTTTTTCCACCGGTCGGGCTCGATGCGAAACAGGAGTTTAGTGGACGGCCGAGCGATTTCCCCTCGACCACGGTGGTGGAATATTGGGTAACCGGTCGCTCTCGTTGATAAAACGCCCGCAGAAAGTCTGCCGCGAATGTCGGGGCTCTCGTTCTCGTTCGAGGTATCGCGCGTGCCGGCTCGCGGTTTCGCAACGCCGTCGTCGCGAGGGAAACGCGCTGAAATCTCGCGGGGTTCGTTTCGATTTCGCGTTCGTCCGGTCGTTTCGATTCGGCTCGGCTCGTTCCGCGAACGGAAAGCGGACGCGATAAATTGCCGCCGCGGCGAATAATCCGACATTTCAGGGCGCAACTCGGAATCCCGTCAACGATATTCCACCTCCTTCCCTTTCTTCCCGGCTGTTTTTTTCTGCCCTCTTTCGTTTATCCCTTTTCTCCTCCCGCTCGTTCGATCTCAGGTCAATCCCGTGTCGCGTTCGCGGCGCGCGTGCTCCGACTTCCAGCGGTTTTTCCACGCGGCGGGGCATGCGTGCTGGAAACTGGACGTCCTGGTTTTATTTATCGTCAGGAGGGACGGCCGTGTCCAGTCAATTAACTCGTCCCGGGAAAAACGACGGTCAGCCGGGACGCTTTGGCGAACGGAGGCCGCTCCTGCGTGTTTCGCGAGAAAGGCGGGGGGGCTGTAACCGCGAATAAATAATCGGGCTAACGAGCGTCGCCTGGCCGACTTTCTTCCTGTCTGACTGCGTCGCGCTATGTGTCACGGTAGACGCGTAACAGTTATTGCTAAACGCAGGTTTTGTTCGGAATCGGGAAGGCAGAATGGTTTCGTTATCTGCCGACAATGAGGCATCCACTTCGACGGGCATAGCTGTTCCCGTGTGGCTGGGTTGAATTTGATGACGCACGAATTGGTACAGTTTTTTTAAATCTTGGAACTGTTCTACGAGGAAGGCGGAACTGGTGTTCAACGATTGATTAAAGCGCGTGGCTAAACGATGCGGGAAAGATCCGCGATGGGGGAAATACTCGAACACGTTATTGCGTTCGGCGAAGCAGCGGTATCGAGGAACACACAGTCGAGAGAAAGACGAAGATAGAGGGAAAAGAAAAATTGGGTAAGAGATAAAAGATGAGAACGCGAAATGCGAGAAACGTCGCGACGCGTCGCGACGTCCCGGCGCACGCAGCGCGCGACGGAGATACGTCGGAATTTTAATATTCCTTGGCGGGTAGAAAAGGAGGCCGGGTGTAATCCCCTTGACAAACGGTTGCCTGCTGCCTGATACCTCTTGACAAACAGGGGCCATCGTTCTCGCGCCGTGGCTTTCGAACGAAACAGCGGACAGGGAAGAAAAGATCCGGAGTATTTCGTCCCGAGGGGGAGATCTTCTGGATTGAATCCAAGCAGTTTCGCCGCGCTTTGTCGCCGAAACAAATTGCTCGTTCTTCCACGGAACCGGGCCCTCGTCCGCCTCGCGATAATTGCGTCGGTCTTGCGCGACGACCCCGCGAGCTTGTCCCCCGGTGGGGGAGAAAAAGGTACGAGGAACCACGGGACCGTCGCGGGTACGGTATCTCGCGGCAACGAAAACGATAGCGGGGACTAGCGGTTTTTCTGTCTCTTCGGGTCGACGTTAGTATCGCGGAATAGAGCCGGCCGCGTGGCGAGATTCCGCGACGATTCTATTTCTAACTTGGACCGCGAGCATCGTAAATCGTGGCTTCCTCGCGATCCGTGGCCAGGTTGTCCGCGGAACAGCTGCGTGGAATCTGGAATTCTGAAGACAGCGGCGCTGCGTCGCTTGAAACCGCGGAATAAGTGTTGCCATCGGCGTAGGTGTCGGCGAGCTTTCCGTCTAGGTGAGCCGCGCGTGCCCCGTCGGAGAAAAGGAGGCAGCAGGGAAAAGGGTGGACGAAGAGAAAAGAGGGTAGAGACGCGGGGGACGGAGCTGTACAATTAATTTCGAAGCGTCGCGACGAGGGAACGAGCCGGGGCGCGCCTCGCGGAGGATCTGCATGCAAGAACAATTAGCTACACCTCCTTGTGGCTCAGCTCCGCGATAAATCAGCGAACCGCATTACCGCAACGACCGGCGTGCACAATGCCTGTAATTCTCGCCCACTCTGCGGGCCCGGGATGCAACACCAACGACTGGCCAGCCCTGGACGCGGATCGTTCCGCGAGGACAGACACGAAAACGTGGTAACAAGGAGACGGACGTTTCTTCTGGCCTCGCGAGGCGTGCACGCGGATGTCCCCTGGTCGTAACGAACTTGGCCGTCTTGGAGCGCAATTTTTGTGAACTTCGGAGAAGATCCTCGCTCTGTCGTTAATCCAAGCGAAAACTGTCGCGAATCAAAGGTACGATTTAACAGCGACGTTCCTCTACCTCCGTCGACCTTTGCCCCAGCGCTCGCAGAACGCATCGAACGTCTTAATTGAGCAACGCCGGGGGAGCGGCCACCAAAGAGCAAACTATTTCGTCCGCGCGAGGCGCCTCGTCATGACTCGGGGCTAAAATACGCGAAGGATATTTAATAAATCGCTCGTGGAAGCTGGACGGGGAACAATGGCTCGAAGCTCGTAAACGCAGCTGCTCGGAGGGACTTCGGGACGATAAAGCCTCGCGGAAAGAGCGTGGAGTGCGCGCGTGCACGTTCGCGGCAGGAGAGCCGTGGAGCCGCGCCACGACGAGGAAGCACTGTTATCCTGTATCGGTACATCGAGCATCCGCGCTTACGGCCGATCGAGCGGAAACTTTTACTGCCTCCGCCCCCGTAAATCGTCGTGGCGCTTGCCGATTTTATTTACTGGCTCCGCGACCGCGAAGGAATCTTCCAACGGCGGTGGCGGCGGCGGCCACCGGGAAGGTGTACCTCCGTCGAGCGCGACGATTTATCGTCGCGCCGACGACTGGACATCGAGAACAATGCCGTAGATAATGGCGCAGGCGGTTTTCATGGAAAGAGGATCATCGATCCATTGCCCGCTTTCATTCGCGATTCGAGTCCACGGGGTTTGGATCTTCCGTCGTATCGAACGGCTCTAAGGAGCTGCGAATTCTTCCATCGGCGAAGGATCTCGAGTCCGTTGTACCCGGTTCCGGCCGCTGGTCCTCGATTCTCGGTTTATTAAGCGACGATAGAAATCCCGGAACGGCAACTGGAACGAGCTACCGTTCATTAAGATCGATACGGGACGCGCGAATGTGCATCAGGTAGAGAGCATAGAGCACACAGACAGCGGCGAGCGGTTTTCGACGGTGCACCAAGATTCCATCAGCGATCCATCAAGGAGATAAAGGGCGGATCGATTTGGCCCGAGGCAGAGAACGGGTTAAGTCTTATATCCCCGTGGCAAGAACCGTGCCGGACTAGATTCACTTGATCAATCATTCCGACAGCTGAAGGATGGATCGACTCGCGATGTTTACGGAGAACTATCCACTTGAAATTCTTCCCGTTACCGGTTTTCCCTACCTCGGAATCTCGAATCACGATGGATTATCCTGGCGGAAACGAACTTTTACCGTGTCCTATTAGTGTAATAGCTGGGGGCCCGACACATTTTTCGCCCGGTCACCGGAGTTTCGCGTCGGCTCGGCCATGGACTACGAACAAAGAGGTAACAAGAACGACGTACAGCGGGGGCGGTCAGACGCATTAAAAGTTGCGAGCGAGGAGAGGAGTTGCCTTCCCCGTTCGCGGCGGAGAGGCAACAATTGGAGCGTAATTATGAGCCGGGACGACGGGTGACTCATATTCAGTGGTCGTTTCGTGGGCTCGTTCCTTCTTTCCTTCTTTCTGTCCTACTCCCGTGCCAGCGAGCAGGGAAAAGAAGTGTGTCTACTCGCGTATCTCGTTGTCGGCGTTTATCCGCCTCGAGCTTGCGGTTTCTGACCGCACGTTGTGACAAACTACGGATCTAGGGTTTCGCCGGTCGCTCCATGCGTGGCAGGCATCTCGTTCGATCGCTGGTATGGAGGTTTCTTTGCACGCGCGGATAACGCTCGGCGATACGCGGGGGTTTATTAGAAACGTGATGGCTAGGTTTGTAAAGTTCAAGTGGCTTCAATTAACTCCGCTAAAATTGTAGGAGATAGACCTATACGGAAGATGCCGGGGGAAAGAGGCAAAATACGTGAGAAAATAAAATGGTTGTAAGGAGAAGTTAGGGTAGGAAAGGGAAGAAATACAATAAGGGCTAACTCTATACAATTAATCCACGGGCCGGACAAACTTCAATGCTCCTTGATTCACTAACCTCGGCGGAAGATCCTCCCATTTCCGGAGAGCGTGCACTCCTTTTAGGCTAACATCAATGACAATGGCAAGCTAGAGCAGCTCTCGAACGTAGCCTAAGGGCGAACCACTTAAACGGAATCGTGACTCCCCCTTTGAACGTCCGCTACCTCTCACCCTTTCAATCATTCTACATACGCCAACTCATTTCACCGATGCGATCTATTACCGGTTCAACGAAAAGTCTTCCGGCCGACAATCAGTCACCGGCCATCCTGAGCGGTCGACGCGAAGCCTCGAAGTAGTCGCGTCGCTCCGTAAAATGACGCGAAAATTCGCACACCTCTGACACGCGTACCGGGTGACCCGTTCTTCGATGCGATAAGCAATAGGTCATTACGGTGCGCGTGAAAACGCGACGATCGTGCCTGGCAATTATCAATTCCGCTTTCCCTTCGCTTCTTCGAACGTTTCCCTCTCCCGCCGAGTTCCTGGACATTTGTTAACATCCCTCAAGCTTGACGTTGCGTCAAAATCGAAAAAGGATTGCCAACTGCTTACGCCGTTCTCACAGCGCCGTGAAGTATCGAGTTTCTATACAAATGTATTTCTGGATCCGGCCTGGCCCGTTCACCGCCATTAATCACCGAGAACGTCGACCAAGTGGGACGACGCGGAGACAGATTTCGGGGGTGACGAAAAAAATCGACGGGGGTGTTCGAAGGCATGTAACAAGCGTCGTCGGTCGACGGGACGGTACGAGACCGTAGGCAGATCGATCAAAAGACCGGCCACGAGATAATCGATCGAAATTGCGGCAACGCTCGAGACCAATGAGCTCGGCCGACGACTACGACACGTAGGCGCACAGATTACGTTTCTTCCTTCATGGAAATCTTTTCCCGTCCCCGTCGCGTCAGAATCCAGACACCCGTTCTGGCAACTCGCGCCGACCAATTACTCTTCCCACCGAGAAAGTTTCACCATTACCGCCCGATACAGGAAGCGTCCAAATCGAAAACAATCCTCGACGCAATTTAGCGCCGGGCCCGACGACGTTTCCGCCTACTTTTCAACGAACCCCCGGAACAATTAGACCCTTTATGAGCCTTGTAGAACATTAAGAAGCCGCAAAGAAGATGCGTTTCTGTCGGGTCGGTGTCGAGGGGTGAACGGGGAAGTTGGTTAAAGTGACGCCAGCCACGTGTTCGCTCTGACTCCTAATACCGTGGGTAACGGAGCAGAGTAGAAAACAGTTCGACAATGACGGAAGACCGTCGAAGACGGAGAGCGGAAAAAGGACATGCGCGCTATATCGTTGCCACGTTGTCCCCATTTCCACGCGCACACAAGTATCGTCGACCTTTTTCTCTCTTTTTTCTCGCCCAAAAATCCATTAAAATCAAGGAAGACGCGGCCGCGTCCGTATCATTATTAATACCCACGGATGTCCATTATTCTCGCGGGGCTTGAGCGCACTTTTAACTTCGCCAGCCGCGGGTATTTATGATTTGTTGCACTCCGTCGGCCACTGGCCCATTACCGCTTCCCTTTAGCTTAGCCGATGCACGACCTACACATTCTTACGGGATAGAAGATTTGTTGTGCGTAAATCACACGCGGATACTCTCCTTCACCCCCGTTCGATCTGCCTGCGTGCATATTTATTTGTCTTCTCCTTGCACTTCAGCCGACCGGATTAATTATGATCGACGCGGACGTGGATGTGGGTGTTTGGAGCGCCAGCCCCTTCGCGAGTCATGGGAAACGAGTCGCGCCACGAAAGCGTTTCGTCGAAGAAGCCAAATGGAACTTCGATAGAAAAACACCGTGCGGACACTGTTAAACTGTCGACACTGTTAACCGAAACGAATGACACCGTGATCTCGCGAGTTGTTAAACATTGGAATCGTGCTCTCGGAGCTCATTTAGAACGCGAACGTCGAGCGGTGCGGGAAATTCGCCCACGAACCGACTGATCGGCGACGGTTTGAACGGAATTCACGCTCGATTCCGAATTCAACGCGACCTGCACGCGCAGCAAATAATTTGTTACGAAAAAGAAAGAGAGGGCGACAGAGATAGAGGGGCGGCGGATCGGTCCTGCCCGGTTACGAAGTTAAATGGTTTAATGGGAAACGATGGCCGCGGACGCGAGAATGGAGCCGAATGCGAATCCCCACTACAAAGCTTTGAAGCTGCCCGCTGCCGAGAATGAAACTGTAAAGCGATTCAAAGGGCCGCGGCAAAGGAAACATTAAAGTTTTAAAGCGATGGCAGTACGACGCGACGGACCCTTCACGAGCGAACGTTCGTCGCCCACCCCGGCGAATTTCGTGCGAGGAATCGTGGAACTTTGCGCGAAACTTCGGCGAACAAACGCTTCGAAACGGATTTAATAATATTCCGCTGGCCTGTAACTAGCTCCCGGTTACGATCGACAGGCTTCGAGGAAGTTCTTACTCGACTTGAGAGTATACAGTATATTTTAAAATACATACATAGGTGTGATATCAGAAATACGCTGGGAAATTTTCTACGATTTAGTTGCTGCTAGCTTCACAAAAGTCCGACGCGAATTTAAGCGAGCTATATCAAAACCGATTGCTGAAACGCTCGCGACAAACAAGCGCACCGCCAGCAGCCGTGATACATCTCTAATTAAATTGCTCCACGCAAACACACGTCATCCGTGTTTCCATTGCACCGCGTCTGCATCCTCAATAGCCCTTCCAAAAAATCGGCAGACAACGCGACTGTCACGGAAACCAGGCAGCAAAAATAGAAACGGGCGTAATCTCGAGTACGCCAGACGAGTGCGTAGTCGTCTCTTCGTGGCCACCGCGGTTCCACTTTCCTCGAGCGGGTAAAGCGGGCACGTACACGTCGGTCAGGTGCGTATTTGCGCTACGTCTGAGAGGACAACGCGGCCAGGTACCGTCAAAAGCTGCCCGTTCAAGCGTACACGGATGTTTCCTCAGCCTGTTTCCGCTCCCGGGGGTCTTCTATTTCGTGGCCGGTGCCGTTTCGAAGGAAGACGCGGTCGAAGTTGAAGGAGTCGTAATCAACCGACCATCGCAGAACGACGAAAACGGGCGTGGGTCCTGGACGACCGACGGGGACGGGTCGTGTCGCGTCAGGCCTCCCGGTTAATGAGGTACGCGTGTTAGGCACGTGTATACGCGACTCAGGTACACGAAAGACGGGCAGAAGCTATGAATTGGTAAGCGCCCGCCCCAGCCTGGGCTAGCGTATCGATGAACGTTCGATATCGAGAGTTGTGTCGCGCATCCTCCTGTCCGACGTGTGCGGCCGACAGGTGCACGCTCCCGCCATTATCGGACCCTGGGGTGCATAGGGGATTAGAACGCCGGACAGGCGAGTCGCATCAGAAACATTTTCGCGAGACTTTCCGACGCGACTGCTCGATTGAAATTGTTCTTGCCCTGTCGTCTCTCGCGTGCGTCGTTTCTCTTCCGCTTATCGAGGCATTCGAATTGATTACAGCCCATTACCTGCGGTCACAATTTCGCCTGGCTACGTCTGTCGCGTATCTCGATCGACGGAGAGGTCTCTTACCTGTTATTGTCAATTCTTCGCCGTCTGCCTTTCCAAATTTCGTCGCGTTAAGTCCGCCAAATATCCCCGACTAACGTGGATAACGTCCAGCTGAGTTTCAATTAAAGATTCGACTTTCTATCCAGCCGGCCGAATCTCGGGGTCCGATCTAATTTAACGCATTATCGCCCGCCGGTGGAAACGAATAATTAACCACCTGAGTGGATTATAAATCTCAGTTCGGCGGAGGACGCGGCACGCTCCCGGCGTGTCGCCGTCGGAAAACGTTTCCATTAGCAGGGTCTCGCCCGATTCCACCGGCGATCGCCGCGCTCCCGTTTTCATCGCAGTCATGTATTTTAATCGAGCAGCCGTTCCAAGATTCGTCGGAATCGCCTTAGCCAAACGGATTAATGCGTCTAACGAGAGAGGAACAAGGAGTGGAGGCGTTTGGCAGGACGCCCGGCGTCGTCGCGCACGGAGAAGAACACTACCGGAGGAACCACTGATTATTAACTGCCTCATCCAGGGATAAGAGGAAGGTTTTGGCAAGGATTCGGCGGCCGCTCGTACTCCGAGTGAATACCGCGGAATCGGCACTGTAATCGCGTTATTTAATTTGCCTCGGGATAGAAATTATTCTGCATTGTCGTCGAGGCTCTACGGAATGGTTTACAAGTTCGGTCCAAGAGATTTTATAAACAACTGTGATACAGATTTCGACCGTCCAGAATGATCGTTACAACAAGGCGTACGCCTTTTCTAGAAACAATCTCTAGACACAATTAATGGCAGAAATAACAATCACGAGTAACGTAGCCTGCGGAAAGAATAGCGGCGAGAGATAAGTCGTCATTTATCTGAAGAGTGAACAGAAATGATTATTTGTTAAGAACCGCTAGTAGGATTTTATAGACCAAGAGATAGCTCGCTCTCCGTTGCTTTATTACGCCACTTTATCCTCCGCTGTTTTTCCGTCCCGCTTTATTCTTTTATTTCCCCGCGCCCGATACACCGTTCTTTACCGCTCTTACGCTTTACTCCTTGTTCCTGTTTCGCTCGGCCTCATTTTTCATTCCTTTACCGCTCCGTTCCTTCGCTACTTAACCGCTCCAGTATATTCTCCGCCACGCATTTTTGCTCGGTCCTCGGCACCATTTTATCCTTCTCGCGCGATCTTTCCGTTGAAAACGCGAAACTTTGGATACAACTCTGACAAAAAATTCGAACTGTTCCCCAATCGGAACAATAAAAAAGATGATCGAACGGAAAAGATACCGGGCGAAGTGAAATCTCTTACCACTCGCGAGGTCCACGTTCCCGGGTAAATAACCCCGAACGAAACTCGCGGCGAATATTCCCCCGATCTGTGCATAAATCCCCTGTCCCCGCAGTTCTCGTAAAAAAATTCCGACATCCTCGTAAGCAATGTCATTATCACTCAGCGCACTCGTAACTCCTCGGCGCGCCATGAAATCATTTCCCCCTATCGGGATCCAAGATTGACGCTCAGCGGAGCATGACAGGATCGGTCGGCCAGATAAAACGGGTACCTGTTATCTCCGGCCATTTCTAATCGAGCCACCTCCTTCCACCTCGTCGGTTCCAGCGACGCGTATAATTTACGCCAGGCTAATGTAATCATTACAGAAGTAACTGTTCGCCACGGGATGCCCGATGATCTTGGAGGCCTCCGAGCCCGGCCTCTGTCTGTTGTCGAACGGCCGTCGCGTCGGTCGTACCAACCGTAGCAACCCTCGGGTAAACTGGTTTCAGGCATAATTGGACGCGACTTCGGGTGGCTTTTAGTACGACACGAACGTCCGTTTGCCCGCGACGCCGTGCACGAACGTGAAACGGCGTACGCGTGAGCGCTAAATTTATTTCGCCGTCACTTTCCCCGTCCGGAGCGCGATCGTTCCGCGAACTTTAGTGTCCCGCCTCGCCGATTCCGGGATTTCCGTGGAATCTCAGCGATGGTCGATCCTGATTAGCTCGATGATCGCGGACGGACCGCGGTGTAGTTTTGTCATTTGCGTCGATAATATTTCAGAGTTAAGAAGTAAGCAAATTTTTTCGTTCAGCTGCGCCGTAGTTTTTTCGTACTTCCGTGTATCGCGACGATACTATCACGCGCGACGAAAGAGTATAAATGAAAACGAGTACCGCGTATTACTCGAGACAGATTTCTTTTGGGGGCTTCGCGTTGGGGTCTGATATCGTTAGTAAATACCTTGCGCCATTATTCGAGGGTTCTAAGCTGCTCGCAGGCGCGCAGGAGGTTCCCGGGGTAAATCATTCCTGTCAAAACGTAGAATCGAGGCATTCCGTGAACCGTGGTGCGTGGCAGGGCTATCAAGAAACGATTTCAGGGCGACGCCCGTTGCATCCTGACAGATTGCGCTCAATTTACACAATTAGGGTAACGAAGAGAGGAACACGTGTCGGCGGCAGAAATGTATTCGAACGAGTGCGGCGATGAGGCCGGGGGCATTGTGTAGATCTTTATCACGTAACAATGCGGTAACGAGGGCCATTAGCTTTTTGCTTTATTGCGTTACGAGGCTCCTGCAGCGCCAACTCGACGCGAGGGATCAAATAACTCTCATTAAGACAAACGAGTTAAATATGTAACTCACGGATCACGGCGGCGCGTGTCTCGTGACGCGAGCGACAGTCTCATAATGATGGAAAAAGGCATGAAACAAGAAAGGGGATCGACTAATTTTTCTGGCATTCAGCGCTGTCCTAACAGGCTATCGATCTTCGTTATTCGTGAAACCGACTGAGGTTAATCGAACCGTGGTACCGTCGTTGAACGGTCGTCCAGAAATATTTTCTGTGGCCCGAATCGGTGTATCTGGCACCGTTGAAATTTTAGGTCCATGCAGAAATGTACCGTTCACGTATTAAAATTACAGCGAGAGAGCGATTGCTTCGAACACCTGAAACTTTATTCATTTGTCATATCCACCTTCCCCTGTAACGGTACCTGCGTCACGAATCTAATCAACGCGACGTCTTAGAAATAGATGCTTGGTAATTTATAATTTTCCCATCATGGGAAGTTCACAACTTTATTTCCTACGGAATAAAGTGCCCAATAGAATTGATGATGTTCCTCGGACTGTTCCGCGACAGTGGATGAATAATGATTCAGAAGAAAAAAAGAGGAAAAACGGGCGACGACGCGAGCCCAATAACACCAACCCCAGATTCGACTTTTTATTAATGAGCATTGTTCCCCTCCGCGAGAAAGGGAGGCATTCAGAAGTTCCCGAGATTCGAATCCAAACCCCAAATCCCTAGCGTTCAACGCCGATCGTTCATTCCCTTTCTATCTTTATACGCTTCTCTCTCTGTACGCCTGTATTGACTCTCGTCCCTAATCTTTCCAGGCTATCTCTGCTCGTCGATCTTCCTTCCAAGAAGGCGTTTATACGCATTTTTAATTGATCACCACGATTCCTGCCCTTTTCGCCACGTGAACGAAACTGAATTTCGTTGAACGTTGCGTTGAAAGTTTCCACGAAAAGGGGGCACCCTTTATCGGCAATAAAAGGCTCGTAAACGGTCCGGTAAGACAAGCAGTTGCACTAGCGGCGCATCAGTCACCAATTAGTACTCGGAACTTATCCGTTCCTTATTTATGATCGACGGTCATCTGCTCGTCGAATAAATAGCCGCGGTGAGCTATCGCGTTGCCGGGGCCATCGTAACGGGGTTATCGGCTGCTATTCGTGCAGAAAAAAAAACGGGGTCGAATTCTTCCGCCGACATCCTCGACGAAAACGTTGCTTCCTCGGCGTCGATATTTCTCCCAGCAGGACCAGAAAATAAAACGATCGGTACGGGTCGCGGCGGAGAATCCGTTCTTTCGACGAGCTTCGTGCGCTCCGGTTACCGAGAACGTCGCTCCCTCGAGTCCTCTCCCCTCGACGCTTCCTCGGTGCTCGAGTTTTGTAACGAAAAAATTAAAACAACGCCAAGAAGAATAATAAATGCATTACGCGGACGGTGGATCACAATCGTCGAGCATATGAAGCGACTGCAGGACCATCGATCAGCCAAGCCTCGGCCTTTCCAAAAACCTTTATCATCGCCACTGTCCATCGCGTGGTATCGCGGGGGCTCGTTTTCAAAGAAGCGACCCAGGAAAAACGCGTGGAAGGAGAGCGGCCGAGTTGACGGCTGTGTCGATGCTCGACGGTCCAGAATGCTGGAAGCTTTTTAGGCTGTAGCTACTGTTGACGAGAATCCACGGAGGGAGGCGGCACAACTAACGACGTGGCGGGTCGGGTAAATCAGAAGGGAGAGTGACGATAAGTTTTTGCTCGTTACAACCGGCCTGGCAAGCTCATTACTCGACTCCTTCCAACCCCGTCACAAAGGGCGAGGGGCGAGAGGGGGGAGATAGAGAAAGAGAGAGAGAGAGAGAATTCTAGGGAGGAGACAGGGTTTCGACCTTTTCGTCCTTTTCGACCAGTGGCTAACCGAGGGGGTGGAAAAGTTTCACGCGGCGTTTCCGCTGGAAACCAGACAGTTTCCGTGGCGTGCAGTCGCCGGGGCGGCGGCTTAAACTATGTTTAAACAAAACGCCGTCGCAGGTAATACGGAAATGGAAAAGTTTCGACGGGACAGAGATTGAAGCGAAGAGGGAATCGCCTCGCGGTTGAAACGAGGTGACCCCCACGTTTTTGCTCAGACATTTTAGGGGACGAAATGTTCGAGACGAGTCGTCCCAAGCTTCCGGAGATTCCGGCGGACGGTACGTTTCGTTAATTGGTCACGTCTGCTTTAAAGGGCGGACATCGATCCATCGCGTAATTAGCGGGTCAATCGAACGGAAACATTCCGCCCGTGTATCCCGCGGCTCGGCTGACATTTTTGCGTGGCACCGTTTGCGGAGCACCGCGAATTTCGCCAGCGAACGGACGAATTATCGTGGCTTTATTCGCTGGTGCTTGCGAGTTCGCGTTTCCGGTATGCCCCGGAGGTCGGCGATCGTGTCCCGTTATTGCTCGCGCCGAGAAAACGCAGCAAACGAAAGAGAAGCAAAGAATTTCGCCGCGCTACAATTGTTGACGGCCCGTAATAATACCTGCGATAAAACACCACGGCGAGGACGCTCGAATAAAAAGGGTTGACACGGATTGGGGATGGCGTTAAGTGCGTTCCTGTCGTTCGACCCGCGCCACCCTCCTAAAGTCTCGTTTAAAATCTGCCAGCAACTTCGCGAAACTGAAACGGCCGCCGCTTGACTCGCGGAAGGCAATTTCCGAAACCTTCGCGTAAACGCCGGAGGGGCCATAATTTTCGAGTGCGCTAAAGACGAGTTCAGCGCTCGGCGAATATAAACGTCAATGTGTTCGCATTACGAAGTTTCCATCGGCGTGTCCGCCCGTCGCAGATTGGCCAAGGAACCCCGTGGCCAGGGGAACCACGAATCTTCGAACACGGGACTAATTGACCATGGTCGGGAACTCATTAAAAGTGCACAGCGGAACTCGAGACGTCGTCGGTTCGAGTAACGAGTGTTGTAATTCGAGCCGGAGATCGTTTTGTGCGCCACGTAAACGTTGCTGCCCCGATTGCTCGCTCTTTCGACGGAGTTCCACTCTCGAGAGCCCGGGTAATAAGGGATCCTCGACCGTGGAAGGAGATCCCGACGCTCGAATGGAGATTGCTTCTCTCCGATCATTGAGGAGGATCATTGTTTTTCACGTATTTAGCGTGGCACGAAATTTCTGGCGATTGTTCGCCGGGAATCATTAACCTCGCAAGTGCTGAACAACGTCACTCTACTTTTCGCTGATCGTCGCCCAGGTTTTTTTTTTATCGCCCTTCCTTTTCTTCCTGCTGGATCGATATCCGTATTCAGTGACGCTATTATGCATATTACGGTGCGCGGTAATTTGTTCCATCTGTCGTCTACGTTCCCGATCAACAGATTTCTCTCGCCGGCATTGATTTAAATTATACCGCGGCGAAAAACCACCCCAGAGACGTGCCAGCCCAAATGTTACTTACATACGCTGTCCCGTTCGCTCGTTCGACAGGGTAAATTAATTGATTTACCGGGCCCCCTGTCCGAGGAGAAGTTCTGTTTATCGAGCGGCGCGTAACGAACGAGTTTCCCCGGTTTTGTTCCGCGATCAATGCGATCGGCTTATCCGCGTGGCTTCGTTAGATTGGCGATATGTTCGCCCCCCAGGCGAATACACTGTTTCGAGTTTTTCCTTCGGTGGGGTGTCCTCTTCCTTGTTCCGTGTCGGTAGAATGAAACGGTCGTCGGAGAACGTGCACGCACGCTGGTCGAAGCGCACGCTGCCGTGACCGGAGGAGAAAGTTGTCGCCGGCTGGGAAACTATGGTTTCCATAGTCGTGGTTGCATCGATTACGCAGCTGTCGGGGCTCTCCGTATGTAAAGATGACCTCCATAGCATCCCCGATACGTAATATTATCTCCGGGAGTTGTACCACGACCGTGTAGTGGTCGTGTTTGTGTCAACGCCCGCTCGATCCGGGAGCCAGACCTCCGGTTGCGAAAGGCGATATTGGTTAATCGATTAGTCGCAAGATAGCTTTCGTCGAAATTCGCGGAGTAGACGGGTGCATGCATTCTTCTGGCACTTGTGGCGCACAGACAGTTTCGACGATTGCAATCAAGTTAATCATTAGATTTTTGTGGAAGGAGTTACTATAAATGGAATCGTTTTTTCTCTCGTTTCTATGCCCATGCTATTTTTATTCTTTTTTCGTTTTTCGTACCAAACATTTTTGTTATACTTGTGGGCGGGAATTTAATCGACAAGTGTCTGATAAAAAATAGCTGAATAAACAAGGACTCGGCGTGGTTACGACGCTGTAGATTTTCGATTAATTAGAGCGAAGGAATAAATCGTCGGAAGCAAAGGGGTATTCGTTGGTAGTCGCAGGTGCCCGTTCACCATCCGGAAACCATTGTTTTCCCATAACCCGTTCGTAACTGCTGGCGCCTCGTATGTTTCTTTAGGATAGAACTGCGGTATTCCGAACGGCGTCGGCATCGGGACGCTCTCGTTTCATTCGGACTCGACCTAAGACAACAAACAGACAGCTTCCTGCCGTGAAAAGCAACCGCGCGAGAGGCCACTCCGTTTCGACGGCGTGGCGAAATTTTTCCCGTAGTATTATTGTTGCCAACTTGGCGCACCATCGAAGACAAGCTTTTATAACGTGTCTTTCATAACGAATTGAACTAACTTCGCATTCGAAACTCGTGGCAAACGGTGAATGAGGCACAACAAGTATTACAGATATGTAGAACTAGAAATCCAATCTCAATCTTCCATTTGCCAACCGCAGCAATTGTAAACCTCGTTTCCCAAAATCAATATTCCAAAAAAACGCTCAACCTCCCCCGGCAAACAAACTTCAACACGAATAATCTCCGCTCAAAAATGTCCCGCACACCTAGCCACGATTATCTGCCCCGAGAAATCTCGAACGCCTACAGAAAGTGAAACGCAATCTAAAACAGAATCCCCAATTCTCGAACAGGAAACTATCCCTCATTATCGCACCTAGCCCGGCGTGTTTACCTGAGCAATCCATGCCACGCTCACGGACCGGAAGCGTCGACCATCTTCGCGCAGATAGTCGGATGCATCGGTCGCGTAAACGTCTTAAGGACAGATTAACACGAACATCGATCAGCTTGGTGAAACGGTGTGTCTCCGTAGGGAGGGCCACTTCTTGTTCTCGGTAAACAGCGGTTTACCACGGGGATCACGTTTCCTCGGCCAGGACCACACCCGGCAGCCTCTTCGTGTTTGCGGTGTGCGTTAGTCGCCCCTGGACTGCACGTGGGCCACGCACGTGCGTGTTTGCCGGGTACACGACGCTTCCTGACGCGATAACCGGCGCAGATAGCGTCGTCGATGGATGCGGAATGCCCGAGACACGGGAATTTTTCCGTCAGCGGTGCTTACCTGTCAGGACGATTCCACGGGAATACAAATGAGAAGAGCGGGGGCGGGGGTTTGCCTGTGTTTCTTCTTCTTCTTCTTCTTTCTCCCGTGTTTTTCGTTTTGGTTTTTTTTTTTCAATCTGGTACCAGGGTGTCGGATTTTTCGTTAGGTACTCCTCGCAGCTGGCCGTGGCTGTTCGAATGCCAGGATGATTCATTAACTCCGTGTCCGCTTCTTTTTTTCTGTTTTTTCTTTTTTTTTTTTTTTTTTTGGAGTCGATGAGCGTGGCTGGAAGTAGAAACGATCGGGTCGTGTCACGTGTCCGTGGAATAATTTACTGGAAGCGTGGCGATGTCTGTATATATTGCTGTATACAGTTTCTAGGGTAATCGATTTTCTCGACGACGGTCAGGGGTTTTATATCGTGCGAAACGCCGGCTTTCGTCGCGGGGCGCGAGATGAATAATCGTGCATTTATTTATACAGATATCGTTTACGGGGGGAAATTTGTTTCGCAACGATCTCAGCATGCCGGACACGATTTCAATAATAATCCCCCGGGGTATTCGAGCGCGGACGATATTCATCCCCGGGCGAGCGAATAATCGGAGAAATTGTAGCATCGACGAGTCGCGAAAACAAAGGCGTAGTCAAAAGCGGGCGAAGTAGACGTTCTTTTCGACAGCCGCCCTCTCTCGCTACCCTCTTTATACCGATGTCCCATTCAATGCAACTTATGGAACTCCGTTCCACGGAGTTGCGTCGCGGATTTTCGTGGGGACGTAAGCCCCCACGTCGTCGACAATGGCCCTCCGCCTCACCTCCGCTTCCCTATCCAGACCGCAGCAGTTTCTCATTCTCTCCACCTTTCGCTGGACCCGGGGGAAAGGGTCGTGAGTATAGCGACGGAGGGGGCGAGCCAGCCACCGGGGGGTGCGCTACTCATTCCGGCCGCAAGATTTAGAAGCCAATTTTCGCGAGCATTGACCAGACTCCCTCCGAATGCGTCGTTCGAACCTCTTTCTTCCTTCCACCTCGTTCGTCGTCGACCCCCCCCCCTCCCCTTTTTCGCAGCACGTCGTCAATTTTTTTGCCCGTTTTTTCCACGACCAAGTGCCACGGTCCGCGCTGAAAGGAAGCTTCGGGAATATAGCCGGCCGTTGACTGACCACCGAATCTGTCCGTCGACCATGGAGCAAGGGGAAGAAACCGGCGGAAGGAGGATTTCGCTTTCGCGCACCCGGATATTCGGCTGATCTGAAAGTATAAGAGCCGGCTGGCTCTTCCGTTCACCGGTGACTGTACCGGAAGGCGTGGACTAATCTAGGAATTATTTCACCGTCGGAAGAAATTGTCCAACTTCATTAAACTGCAGGCTAAACTTCCTTCTAACTGCAGTGATATTAATTCCCTCGATGCGCAGGAACGACGATGGTCTTAAAAGACGTCGACTATATCCGAGGCATTCTTTTTCCCTTTCAGCTATTAAAGCTACCATAGAATCCAATTTAATCCTATCGCGCGGAGGCAGTTGGAAAATTCCAGCGTCCGCTTCTGGGGCCCGCGACGTATCAGCAAACGTTCCACGACGTTCCGTCGTCGATCATGAACGTTAAATGCAGCGGCTACGTCGAGTCCAGGCATTCCTCGGCGTCTGCTAACGCGAACGAGGGATCAAACGGGACGCGTGGACGGTCCTCGCTATCCGTCCATGGATGCCGAACGGTCCAACGATGAAATTAGAGTAGACGTCGGTGTCGTCCGGAGGTCCATGTCAATGAGGCGACCGGGGATGAACGGCAGAGAACGTCGACGGATCGTCTGGGCGCCGCCGGCGCGCAGCGTTCAGAAAGGCTTCGCTGCGAGTAAGGACGATTCGAGAGAGAAATGTTCACGCCTGTACACGCAATTACTCTCCCTCGTCGTATACGACGCCGGTCTTTTCATTACCCTTCTAAATGGCGCATGAAGCGCCTCCCCCTCGCGCAGTCTGTCTCTATCCGGTGTTCTGTGTAGTTGAAATACCGCGGATAGGTGAACCGTGTTCCCCGTTGCCGGTCCTGAGTCGCGTAACGCGGCCGGCCAGTCCAATAATTACTGGTGCCCGAGAGAACAATAGCTCGTGGCTGTCATAACTGTCGTCCGAGGCAATGGTCCGGCGTTATTTAAGGCTCGGCGGCTTATTAACTGTAATGACTGGCCGAGTCGAGGAGACCCGCTTCGACGGCTGACCCTGTGCAGCCTGTGCGAGACGTCCGCGGATGAGTCTCGTAGTCCTGCGACGCCGCGGGTCGAGGTCGATTTCGAGGGGAGAACGTTGAATCCGGTAATTGTATTGAAATATCGCCGGAGGTGGTGATTCGTGTTTCCACATTTTCGTATGTTATTCCGTGGCGAATCTTTGTCGTCCGGCACAGTTGAATCTACGGGGTGAAACGTTTGGCCTGTCCTCTAAAGGCACGGGCAATTCTTTCTGCGCAAACGCTCGCGACAATTTCAGATTCGTTCGTTGGAATAAATCGCCGGTGCACCTCGAGGAAGGGCAATCTTTATCGGGACAGGAGAGGACCTTCGGACCAAGATGATCGTCGGTATTTTATGACGCGGTAACTGGTCGTCTATGTCCCCGCTGCCATACGAACTCTCCCGAAGTTATGATAACGTATCTACGAGGCATTGCAGCACTTTCGTGGGGGTATCTTTATTGGCTCTCTTACTTAATGGCTCGTGGGAAGGGCAATATATTTCCGCTAATCGCCTCTCGGTAGCGAGCTCAGCGGTAAGAATGCTGAAAGGCAGCCGGCTTCACCGACGGGAATACGTTACCCTGTATCGGCCGGACTGAAATCCTGCGTACACCAATCGGTGAAACCACTTTAAACCCGCCTATTTCAAGCCGCGCTGGTCTCGAAACAGCCGCGGCCTATCTTTCTCATTAAGCTACACCCTCAATTAACTCCCCTCCCCGGTGCTTAATTGACGTCAATTAGGCCCTCCGGCTTGCAAAGGGATCGGAAATAAAGTGTCCACTTCGAGGCACGAACCATTGGCCTTTTACGAAAACCATCGATCTTTCACCCCTTTATTTATCCAATTTGCATTCGACATTTCACCTCTGTCGGCTGGTTAAATCGTGCGTCGAGATTCCTCGGCTACTCCCGTCTGCCCGAAATTCACCCAAAACCGATCCGACCCGAGGTTCTGCCCGGCTATGCGGAAATGACTTGGGAACTCGAAGGCGGATCGGCAGAATTCAACGAACGCGTCCGGTCGACGACGGAACAGCATCCTAGATCCTCGGCGATCCACGCGAACGCAAGGTACGCTCGCGAGCCGCCGTTTCCGGTTACGTCGAGGGACGAACGTTCCAGAGACGATGGAAACTCGCGGCCGTTCGGGCGGATGTTCACGAGTCGGCTGGAAGCCGGCGCATGCCTCGCGCTCGTCAGATTGCTCGACCGTATACGAGACAACCGCAAATCGATAAGCGTTTATCGCCACGCTCCACGACGAGCCGGCTTCTTCGTGGAGGCGCGTTCCTGCGGCCCATCTTTCGTCCACTTCACCGTGTATCGCGACGATAACGAGTCAGGTACGCGGCTGGTACATGCTCCAGACGCCGCCCGGCTGCAAGAACGATAAAGAGAACGGCGAGCTCCTCCGGGCCACGAAAAGCCTGCACTTTGTTATTTCTCGAGAGGAGATTAAAGTGGGATGCCGGATGCGCTGGAGGACGTGGCTTTTCGAGTGCACCGGGATTTTTCCCCGATTTATCCTTGTGGGGCGCGCAACGCGGTGGAATTTTTTTTCTGTGCGGGGATTATTCGAATTTTTTTTAGAAACGAGAGATTACGGAGTTCCGGGGAGACTTGAGAAGTTAGAAGCTTGGGGTCACGATTATTATTATTATTATTATTTTATGGAGTATTTAAGTTCCGGATTTTTTTCTTACCATCGAGTTATCGAACGCTGGTTTCGGACGATTAAATCGGAGAACGTGGATCTTTATCGAAGAGCGACTTTTTTTTACATTTCCTCAGTGAGAATTGTGCAGGGATCCGTTTACAGCTGCTTGGATAACGTAGAATTTCTGAACGATCGTTCGCCTTGCATCGCGACAACGAGGAAAAGTTTCCTCTCGCAATATCCATGGAACGATCGCTTCCATCGGCTGTCGCGCGTTTTGCACACATAAGCCGTTAAAACGCTGACTGAAATAACCTATTAAAATGCTGACTGAGCCGTTGCATTCGCCTTTAACACGGCAGACAGCCGGGTCGCCGCGAAACTTTTAATTCAATTCGTGCTGGAGCGGAACGACTGTGAGGTTCGTCGCCGCTGTCGCTGAAACTACGGTTACGCGACGGATGACCGGGATGTTAACTCGATTGGCTACCATACTCTCTTGCCAGTAATGCGTTTATCGAGCGGCTTAATGTTTCCCTAACCAGCGGCCATGGGAATTCCTTTGTGCGTCCTGCGGCGAAACGACGCGAAACCATTGGCGATAATCGGGCCAACATATATAATATTTTAAGAGTATCGCTTAAATCACGCGATTCTAGAAAGAAGCTACCGTGTTTCCTCTACCAAGAATATTTTCATTTTAATCTTTCGGCGGGGACGATGCGTGTATCTCGTCGCAATCAAATTTATTTAATGTACGCGTAGCTCTGCGTATCATTAGCAACTTGACAACTGATATCCGTGTACACAAATCGAAACGTTCGAAGCGTTCCTCTTTCGTCCGCGCAATTACCTTCAAGACGCCCTTGTTTCGTTTCACCTCCGTATCGCGATACGTATCCCCTCAGTCGCAAACAGAGCGTACGCGAGCGAAGCTGCTCCGCGGAACTTCGCCGGCCAAACAACGGCGCAACACTTTCGCGGTGGGCCGCGGCCGGAACCGAACAGGACGGAAACAATTTCCAAATTCCGTGCACGCTTCCTAACAACTTAGCCCCGCGAAATACAGGCGGCCGTTATCCACGGTTTCCGGCGGATAGCCGAGCGGTGGTCGTTAATCGGCCGTGTTTCGGTGAAGGCGACGAGGAAACACGCGCCGCCGTTATAATGGCGTTATTATACTCGAGAAATAGATCGTATCGTATAGGACGGGGAGCAGAACCGCGGAAGGTACATACGTGTATTGTACATCCTGGTCTTCTCCTACGGTTTGCACGATCCTTGCGGTGTGTCGTGAACGGTGGCCGTTGTTCGCCGCTCGTTGTATCGCGAGGCTCCTTCCGTTTGTCTTTGATTTACGCCTCGAAGTGTAACAAAGGAGTGCCCAGAAGTTGAAGTGGAACGTACCGTGTACAAGTGTGAACGCTTCGTTGGAAAAGTTTTCCGGGGGGCCGTGAGCGGTTTTCGCTTGGCCGGACGAAGCGAGACAATTGGCGCTAAGAGATCGAATCCTGGTGGATGAATTATTGCCCGACCACGGGGGAGGAAAACTCGTCGAAGGAGATCGTATGAGTGACGCGTTATCGGAGACGCGGTTCACGGGGGATGAGATAGGAACTGTCACGGGGGATTCGTCTTCTTGGATGGATTCAATAAGGATCGCGTGGGGCGAGACTGATTTGATCGGATATTTTCTTGGGTATAAAAAGACGCAGTCTGCCGGGAATAGGAGACTTCAATCTTTGAATCCGCGATAATTTCAGCGACGAAAAGAATTTTTTACAACTCTGCGGAGGGGTTTGATCGTGACCAATTTTCCGTGATGAAAAGCACCCGCAGTTTTCCACTCGGTCTTCTGATGTAACATTTTGTCCCCAAAATTCAATTCAGTCCCGCGAAATTACGGGAATCGCCCTTTAAAACGAGCCTGGGTAAGTTGTCGCACGATTTTTTTTCGCGAGTTGACCCCAGGTAAAATATCGTTCCATCTATCGATCGTCGTTTAACAATTTCTCTGCCTCAACTATCGGCTCGGCCAATCGCCCAGCACATTATTATTACACCAGCGCGTACTCGTCGCGCAATAAGTCCCTAGGAGCAGCCCTAGAAGCCACTCCACATCGGTAGAAGCTCGACGGAGAAGATTGAGTTTCTGTCCGCAGGGCACCGGGTCTAAATACGCGCAAGAAGCTGACGAGAAAATGGAAAAGAGAGGGGTCGCTTAGGCCGACGGTATTTAGTAAGCGCGTCCTCGTCGCGGGCCAGCCAGCTGACGCTGACCGTTATAAAATAATGACACGAGGCATGCATTAACTTTAATTAACAGTTTCTCGTTGCGCCTCGCGCCGCTGCATTAAACGCGCGCCCTGCCAGCTACACTCTCTGACGGATTGGACGGACGCGGAAAGTTCCGGGCTTCCATCGGCGTCGAGAAACTTTCCTGCAACCGTGACCGGTCGTCGTCGGGACTCAAATTTGGCAGCTGAAATTTTGGCAGGCTTTAATACCGTTCGCGGAGACGGCTGGACGTGACTGGACGTTACCCGGAGCTTCACGGAGAAGCGCCATCCCTCGTTTGTTTGTCCCGGGCCTGATTTACGACGGTCGTCCGATAAGTGGCTTGCCCGATGAACCATTCCTCTCCTCTTCTCCCACGTTGATACGCATTGTCTCGCGTGTGCTGCCCCCTCCGCCCCCGTGAGCTACGCTCATTTGATTAACGATCCGTCCAGCGTTTATTGCTAGACGCGAAGATGCAAATTGGACTCGTTCCGGCTGCATTTCCGTGCAGCCCGTTCGCGAAGAGAGGCAGAAGTCGCCGCCGACTAATTGAGCTGTCTGAAATTCGAGTACGCGCGGTCCTTTTGTCTCTACGTTCTGTATACGGAACGGTTTCGAACGGATACCCGGGTCGAGGATATAAATTGGTTTGGTCCGTGTGCATTTTTATTGCACGGGAATATAGACGAATGATAGACGCGAAAGCAAGGAAAAGGTATATCAAGCGTTATGGTAACAGTCGATCAAATTGAAATAAAATTATCATGCGTCGCGAGCTCTGGTATCGCAATTTTTACAAAGAACAAACAGGCACACGCACACCGTCGCCCTAACACGGCGCGACTCGAAACATACGACGATCGGCAAATTTATACCGCAGTAGAACCTTTCTACAGCCTCTGTCTTGATTAATTCGACGGAGCAGCCGGTATCGAGTCTCGTGTCGAAACTACCTTAAACGAATCTTGTAAGACATCCGGCTGGCGAAGTCGACGGCCCGGTGGGGCTTCACGGTTCCGTTTTCTTCGACGTGCAGAGAAGGACGACGACCCGCCTCGTCGTGTACACCCCGTGCGCCAGGTATAATAAGATGTCGGCCATAAACGTCTTAGCACTTTGCGGGATGCGCTTAATTGATCGTCGCCTCGCAGCTCGTCGACGACAATACTCCATTCTGACAGTGAATGAGCGGTGTCGCAGCTCTTTTCCGGGCTAAACTTGCTCGTTACCGGTCCCCCAAGGGACCACGAAGTCCTGTGGCGTTTAATTCCGCGAATCAAACTGTCTGCCACTTAGCGGAAGTTTCTTCTTCGGGACGCTTTTGGTCTTGGCGTTTTTAATTAGACGAGCGTCCCGTGTAATAATATGATAATTCCATGAAACAGCGAAGACAGTCGGGACAGAGGGGGGACTTTGCGGAGAAGTTTGAGGGGATAATGAAATCTGTTTGTGAAGCGAAACGTTCGGATACACGTACATGCGTATTGAGCAACGCGTGTACGTTGCACTCGTTGCGCAACGCAGGCGAATAGAAAGCGACGGAGAAGCTTCTGGTACGATCGGGCTGCTTGAGTTTCTACGCTCTACGACTTTACGGTGTCGCAAGCCCCAGCTGTCCGATGAATGAATCGCCTCCGCGGAGCCATTAACGTTTTTATTCCCCCGCGAGGAATGTCCTGCGTTCGCCGCTATCTGATTCCCGATGCCTAATTTCTGATGCACGGCTTTTCAGTAATGCGCGTCGCATTCCTTGCGAAATTATTTGAACGAGCGCGACGCCCGATTTAATATTCTATTAGACTGGATAGCAGCAACGGATTACGACTGATCGATCGCGTTGCCCGTAAAACCTAATCAATCGCCAGGTGGAAAATCAAACTGCACCGGATGGCGACGTACTCCGTGCATACACCATTCTACGAACTCCGTTCAAACGGTGCTCCTACTTAATCTCTATTAAACCAGCGGCGTTCAGACGTTCCCCGAGGAACATCAAGACATTGACCAAGAGGCCAGCATCGCCTTCATCTCTCGCTACTCCAAAGCGGTTTCCAGGGTTCACCTTTCCAAGAACAATTCGTGTACCACGAATCGAAGTGCTCGCCGTGGTGTATAGCTCGCGACGATTAGCTCAGCCGGAACAGAAAAACGCGGTTAGCATGGCTCACGAAGATTAAAGGGGCCCGCTCTTCTGACCCGTGAGCAATACCGCGAGCATTAAACGCCATGTGTTTGACAACGTAACACGCCGCGTCGAGATCTGAGGGAGAAAGGCCGGCCTCGAATATGGAACACGTGTAGGTTCGCAACTCCGATCGCTGTGGACGCACGCTTCTCTCTTTCACCGGCTACCAGTCGAGGATACTTGTGTGTCGGATGTAACGAAAATAAAGCCGACTAAAATTAGTCTGGCGCATCGCAATAAAACGGCCAGCGGACCGGTTCGGTAACGACGCCGGCCTGCACTCTCGTGTATGCGCCTAATAATTGGACACCTTGAGTGGATGCTCGGATGAAGATACAGGGAATCCGTTGCTGCCATCTTGAACGAACGCCTGGCGCGATTGAACGCCTGTTTTGTGCGGAGGATGTAGCCACTCGAGCACGCTCTCGGCAGGTTCCTGGCGGCGAGGCGAAACGAGAGCGACGCGAAAGCGCGTTGGGCGAGGGTGTTGCGTTTTCATTCTTGGCTTTTGAGGAAGACGACGATCGATCTCCTGAATGAGGCTGGGAACGACACACGCGTGTGTACGTACAAGTGTACGCTAGAGGCGTATAGAAGAGGGCACGATATTTTATTTTCAAGAGGTCAAGCTTCCTCGTGGCGCGCGGGGTAGTTTATGATCGCACGTGTTGGGAACTTTGAGAGCTATAAAAGGGGCGATGTTTCACTTTCGACGGGTGAAGAAGTTTCCCGCGAGTGGGTCAGAAACGGTGACGCGATTTTTCAAGGGCTACGCACACTACCGCAAAAGGTGAACCGTCCAGGTGGGGAAACGGGGCGAACCGTTTCTTGAACAATATCGTAGTCGCGTCGAGTCGCTTTACTTATATCCGCTGCTCGAAGAGACGACATTGCACAGGTTTCACGGTGGCAGTCTGCAGTGTTGAGCTTCCATAGCACCGGGCCAATCAAGAAGGCTGATAGAACTTGGAAGTTTCACGAACCGCTTCGCATCGATTTCGCAAAGACCGCAACCGTACTAGTTACCGTACAGTCGTTCAGTACCCCGGGTTATTACACTTGCAGGTCGTGCGGCAGTTAAAAGTTCAAATGAATCTTTAAGTCGTTCACATCCGTTGCAACTTTTCGCTCGAGTCAAGTGCGAGACAAAAATTGCGACACGAAGTCGCGCATCCGCGCGTAAAATTGTAGTTCGACGATGCAAAACGATGTTCGTCGAGCATTCTACGATGTAGCGCCGCGCCGTTGGACCGTCAATTCGCAGAGTGCAATTACAGAAAAATGCCCGGCCCACGCCCACCGATAACACGTCGCCGGCAAATATTTGGCAGAAAATCCATAGGCGGCCGGCAAACATTTATGGCTGTCACCCCCACACAATGAGCGAATTACCGAATAAAACTTCATCGCGCAAACGATTTTTAACGTCTGGCCCGCGCGTGATCGAAGGTAAACACAGGATTGGAACTGGAACGTGCGAAATATTATTGATTTCGCCAGCCCCTCGGATTCAGTGCGCTCGTATTAAAAGCGGAACAACTCGGGAACATCTACAAATGACGCACCATGATTTTCACGGATACCCATGGAAAAGAGTGTTCGTTGGACAAATATATACGAACTGGAAGAACAGCCGTGTGCGACGCGGTTTACTTTGTCGTGTACACTCGTTTATTATCGAGATCTATAATGATTTACGGTTCATAGGATCGATATCGTTCAATTTATAAACCGGAGAAAAAAGGGTTGCGCGCGATTGAAATATTTGAGAAACATTTAAGTTATTACACGTGTTGTCCCGCGTTATATTTCTATTCAGAACCTCGTCCACAGACAACGAAATATGCTGTGAGATGGAAATCTGACGAAGGTATCGACGACATTCAATTATCATAACGATTAATCAAAAGAGATGCCCAACCGACCTGCACTATCTCCTTCTCATCTATTTTGGAAACGGTCTGTCGGTAGGCACCTGCTTTCCGGAGTCAGGTGCGGCCTCGACCCGGCGTAAATCAGAAGATACAGCCGTCCATGGGAAACTGACCTTCCAGGAAATCAATATCCTCCCCCGCCTGGGACGAAGGGACAACGGTGTCGTCGTCGACCTAGACGTCCGTTGGGAAAACGTAGACATATATATACGTACCGTAATCCCCGAGTTTGCAAGCGTGCATCGTTTCATGGAGCAAATTAGAGTCACCGAGTGGAAATAGTTCAGCGTTCGCTCAATTACCCAAATACTGACGAAATTCTCGGCAAAATTCGATTCACTTATTCTCGGTAAAAAATATTGAATCCATCAACTCGCTGCTACATTGTTTCCGCGTATCCAGAATTTTTGCGTCGTGCTTAAATCCGCTTCGCGTAATTTAATTATCTCGTCCCATGATCAGTGTCAACGTCAAGCCTCACAAACTACCCCCGATGAAAAGCAGGAGGTATCTGCGCCACGGGATACCAACGAATTCTCGATAAAGCGAAATTTAAACGCACCCAATATCGCACACGCGCACACTCTTGAAAAAGGGAGTAAGTTTTCGGTGCCGGTTTCATCCCTTCGTAGCGGGGGTGGGATGAGTTGATCTATGACTCAGTCAGGAAGTACGCCTCGACGGTGGCACACAAAGTGGCGGTGAAGTGAACCTGCCGTCCCCCGTTCGAGGAAACCTATGAGCCATCCCCTGTCTTCTTCCTGCACCCCTGCTATCGACTTTGTTTCGGGGAAACGGGCCAGCTCGAACCGGAAGCGCGATCCACGGGGCCACGTGCCATTCCACGCGAATTCGTGGAACTGAAAAAGTGACTGATGGCGATCAAGCGATCCATGGGGTATGATACGCGGAGGGTGGTTGCAACGGGGAAGCTGCATGGTCGAGGAGTCGCTGAAATAAAGTATCCATTAATGGCGCGTTTTTCCGTAAGATTCTATGGGCTGTTCGATGAGAGATAGGAAGGTAGTTACGCCCCATTCCCTCTGCGGTTCTTGCAGGAATGGGATGTTTCTGGGGGTTGTTCTGGTTGGTGGAGCAATTAGAACTTGTTTGCTAGGACGTAAAAAGCTTATGCAGGCATTTATGGTATTATCTTTGCGAAGGATATTTATTTAGCGCGATTGTCTCCGTCGATGGGAATTAATTAACATCGATCGAATTCAATGGAACTTTTGGAAATATCTATTACTTTATCAATTATATAATCAATTCACGAATAATCATCGATTTTTTTCTTTCAGTCAGAATTCGATACGTCTATACACGTATCGCGTAATATATATTTACAGAAACGATCTCTCAATTGTTTCAGGCAATCATCTCAGCGGTGGAAAGTGTTCCCAAGGTAATAAAAGCAACGCGTTTCCTCCGCGGTAGATTTTCCAAGCGCTGAGAGTCGCGTGTGGCAGCGGGGCGAAATTATTTTCTATCTTTTCACGGCGTCTGAGCGGCGGCAACGAAAAAGTAAAAAAAAAAAAAAAAAAACAGGAGAAAAAGAACAGGGAGGAAAGTGAAACGGCGAAAGGGCGAGAGTGACTGACGAGCGTGGAGAAGCCAATTTAACTTCTTTCAAGCGGCGGGAAGGTGAGGTGAGCGAGCGCGACACGCGAAACACCAGATCCCAGATAACCGTAATTGAATAACTGTCAAATTAAACTAGCAACCTTTTAAATCAGCGATATTCGAGGAAAACCGATTCAGCCCCGCGGGTAACTTCGTTCCGCCGTAATTTATCAGGCCGCTGGGTTCAGCCGCTCGTGTGCCTCCGGTTGCCGAACGGTGTCGCGAAGAAAGGAACTTGCGGGATAAAGAAGGAATTAATTGGAGAAAATTGGAAGGATTGGTGTTAAATGTCGAGATTCTGTTAGCGCAGATAGAGTGGCTATTTCGACTGTGCAAATGATCCAAGAGTATTTCTTAAATCTCCATTTTTTTTGTTTTTTCAATGATATTATCGCGCTCACTTTTACGAAAACAATTTTACAAACAACCGGAAATCTTTCAGGGGATTTGCAATAAAAATTCATGCCTCGTTCGGTCTTGACAGGAATGAAGACAAATGGAAATGTTACAGTGATAAAGGTAAAAGACACCCCCTGACCGATTCCAATTCCTATGAAACCAGCCATTCTTCAAGTTTTTTCCCTCGTCATAACTTCGTGAATCGCTGAAACCGTGTCACCAGCGTTCCTTCCGCCAGAGCCAATAAGAATTTACGGGTTGCAAGACCTTTAAAGACCACCGAGTCGTCTTTCAATCCCAGTAAACGGTCCCGTTGACAACGACCACTGAGTTTACTGAGTCAGAACCGAGGGTGGAAAGGGAATCGGGGCCACTTTACATCGTTGACATTCCACGGGGACAATCTATATCCTGATACATCGTTAGATCATCGCTTATTGCCCTTTCTCGCGGCGCGAGGGTGTTCACTGTTCCATTGAGAGGCCAAATTGAAAAGCTTTGGATATCGTTCGCGATGTCGTTTGATGAAATTGCAGCTCATCGCGGACGCTAAATGGCGGGGCGATTAATTAAAACTGGCACGAAAGTGTGATTATTAACTTCCAGATGGCTGGCGAAAAGTTTCCCCAAGATGTTCGTTCATCATTATATTTTACTCGGAAACAATTACTCCTTTGAAGATATCGACGAGTCGAGCTTTTGCATTTTATTGAAATCGACGTTGCGACGAGTATTCACAGAAGAGAGATTTCATTAAATTTCTTCATTAAATTTCACGGCAATTTAATTGTACCTCCAACGAATTTCAGACGAAAAAAAAAATCGGATCACCGGGTGCAAGCCGCGCAGACAAACGTCACTTCATTTTCATTTCGTTTCCGCTTGGCACCGCGTTACAGGCACTAATTATTCTTTCTAATCTATCTCCTCTACTTCAGTCTACCTTCACGCTTCCGAATCGAACTTTCTCGAGCACATTTTCCATCGCAAAGCGGTACGGCCGAACTGCCGGCGACTTTCTTCTCCCCGAAAATTCGACAAAGTCAAACGCCTCGCAAACGCAGTGATTCGCCGCGCTAAATTTAACGCCGACCGAAGCCGTTTGAACGAAATTCCGTAGGCAGGGTACGCGGATCCACCTACCCTTGCCCAGGAGGCAAAAATTATTCAATTTACCAGGAGCCACGCCGTCTAATAAACCCGGTGATCCCCTAATGTCGTCGTCATTACCGGCCAGCTGGCGCCGGATTAGCGTGGATCCTCCCTTGGCGCGAGTAAACTAGCCATGGAAACGGAAGCGGGAGGACGACTTCCAACTAAAGCCGCGCCGCTCGCCCTCTCGCATCCAAAAATCAATCCTTCTGTCCCGCATTAATTACCGTGACGCTTAATGATCCGTTCCCTTCCGTAATGCTCGGCCGTTATCCGTGGCGGTAACAAGAAAAGCTCGAAACGTGATTTATTATCGGCGCGAGGTTCGCGTGGCAAGTCGGGTGACGAGGCGAAAAAACGCGGACGAAATTTCTCGAGACGCGACGACGCGAAGCGCCGAGGAGGAACAGGGGATATACCGACCCCTCGAAATCTGCCGACTACGGGCAACAGAATTTTCCGCAGTGGGGAGGGGGTAGGGACAAACTCCCTACGGGGGTCTGTAAACGCGACATTAAAATCAGCTTACAAATCGCTTCGACGATGTCTTCGGTCCGCGATCGGAGCGGATTTCAATCCGCGAGAGCGGCGGACGATTGCCGTCTCCCGTCGCGATCGATCCCTCCACGTCCTTCTGATTTCTTCGCGGCCCAAGCCCGCAGGTTCCACCCGAGAGGGACGAACAGCAAGGGGGACACGGGTTTTTCTGCAACATCGGCGTTTCTCCTTGGCGAGTCGAGCCCTGGTAAACTCGGGGACGAGCCGCTGCCTCTTTTGTGCATATAATGATCCCCGCGGCTGCTTCGCCAGGCTTATTTCGACGACCTCCTTTGACGACCCTCCCGCGATCGCTCGATTCTTTCGATTGATCCTCGCGGCGGCCTCATTGTCCTCCGACTTCAGCTGTTTGTACTCTCCTCGATTTTGTTGCGGACCACCCCGCGCCGAATAGCTATATTGAATCAGGCTGAAGCTTCCTGTGGCGTTTGAAGAGCGTGGAGAAGAAAGTAGCGTAGACGGGAGAATTTCTTCGTTTAATCGGATCCGTTGACAAACGTATCAACTGCTTCACTATTTTTCTATATAATCAAGCGAGTAAATTTTTCGAGAGGCAATTCCTCGTAACAGCCGGACGAATTACACACGTGCCAGCGAAAATCCCCAGCCACTCATCCCGATTACAATCCTCTTTAACGGTCGGCGCTCGTTTCTCCGCGAGCGCGCCGCGTTATTCGAGTCGGGAAGAAAGCGAGACGTCGATACCGCCGCGAGTTTCGTGGCCACCGTCGAAGAAGAAGAAGGTCCCGTGTTTCATTGAAAGCCGTGCCAAGGAGGCGGCATCCGTTCCTCGCACACTCGAGCCGCGGAATCGAGATAAGTAACTGTACGTAATCCTCGGTTACGTGATCCCCCGCAGTCTCCCATTCACCGTTCCAGCCGTTCGCGGCTCCCTTTCATTCCGGCTTTTCGACGCGCAGTTTCAGCTCACCGGCTCGCGAGGGGTTCACGTTGAATACCAAAGTAACCAGCCCCTCGCTATTGACCCTCGTCGATGGGATACGGGGCCGCGCAACCAGATACCTATCGGGAACGAGGCTAGGTGAAACGTTGCGGCGTTCGCAGAGGGAACTCGACAGTGCGGGAAACGGAGGCAGAACCGGCGGAATAGATGAAACTGTGTTTCCGTGGTCGCCGCGAGGACGGTAAACACGAGGCCACGCCAGGTAAATGCATGTGACTCGGTGGCAAAGCGATCTCCTGTGTTTCCTGCGCCTGTTTCCCTACGCGCTTTCGTTCTCCGGCGGACAGAGTTGTCTGGAGAGTCTCGAGTGGAACGCGAGGAAGCCGCGACCGTGAGACGAAGATAGAGGGAAAGGGAGGAGGAAGATGCAGGAAAGCCGCAGAAGCCTCTCGAGAGGTGCTCGCTCGAGCACACCCGGTATACGCGTGTACGAAAAAGGATCCCGGATGAAGACGCGATGCTCTTAATACGACGCGCACAAGGAAGCTTAAGAGCTGAGCCGTAAGCCAAACGACCAATCGGCGAGCATTGTGGCCCAGCGAGCATGCCCGGATCTTCGCAGCTATGGATTCCAAGGAGTTATCCGGTGAATTGGAGTTAGGGCGACGCGCTCTGTCGTTTTGGAGGATCGCACGGGACTTGTATTTTTGACGTTTCGATGGGTTCGAAGAGTTACGTACACGCTGTTAAATAGATAGTAGAAGAGCTTCTGTGGCTGAACAGACCTATCGTTTCATCCACCGAATTGATATATATATATTATAATCCTGTCCTAAGGTATTTTTCGTTAAAGGTAGCCATGAATTTGAGTAAATTAACGGAGCGAAATTAACGCAATACGAAATGAAACCAAAACTGAGACGTTCGTGGAAATTAAAATTGCTTAATTAAAACAGGAACAAAATTGAAATGTTGCAATCAAGGAATCCCGACAATTTCTTACCGGAACAGAAATAAAATTATACTTGGTACGGTCAATCAGAAGAGGTCTATATACCGAGGAACGAGAACTGTTCCACGGTTCGTTATCTCGAACACTCAGGTTCCTTTCGATTCCGCAGCCTCCGTAGGGCTCGAGAGGAGGAAACCTTTTGGAGCCCGACCGATTCGTTTCTTTCCGAGCGTAATAAGTTAGTTTCCCCGAGGTTATCCCGGCTTCCATTTGGCCCGGGCGCTGGTCTTTGCTCTTCCGTGCCGCTCTCCGCCGCGGAGGTCGACACGAAACGAAGGCAATTACGCGGCACGGCACTCGACATTATCGCCTCCTCCGGGGTCGCTCGATTTCCCGTGCCCACCTTTCCCTTCGCTGCCGTTTCACCCACGGCGGACGCCACCCCTCGTTCTTCGTTCCTTTCGCTTTCGCGACAATCGATACAGGGCCGAAGGTCTTTCCCGTTCATTAAAGTGTCAATCCGGTCTCTAGGGGAGGTGGACCTAGCCCCTTAACACCCTGTCACGACGATGAGGACGGCCGTGAAATTTAGCAAAAACTCCGCCGCGTCTCTGCCACCCACTCTCCGGCAGCCTCTTGTTCCTCGGCGAACCGGGAACCTTGTATCGACGTATAAAGTGCGACGGGCGGCGTCTTAATTCGTGCTTATCGCTGACGGAATTGATGTTCTCGTGGAGCAGCCGAGGAACCGTGAACGAACCACCCCGTTGCCCCCAGCCAGAACGCTGAGAAACTTCGTTCAAGTTTTAAGCGGACGTGGCGGTGATCCTTGTGCCCCGTGAAACCGTGTCGACGATGATAATACGAATAATATCGACAACAATTGCACTCGTCGCGAGAAATAAACATAGCGTTACGTAGTAGTAAGCATTCGTTTCGACAGGGTTGCTGGGCATTCAAACTTTAATCAACATTGTTTCCCATGGCAATGATCGACCGCGGGGAAATTACGCGCCGCGTTGGCAGCCGTGATGATTCGAGCAAATGACACCGGACGCACTAGACGGACGTCTTACCGGCATAAAAATCGAGCCTAATCGGAAGTCCGCCGTTTAACGTGAGATTGCGTCGGAGGCCGTGTGTCGCTGGAATTGTCATTCGAGGCACGAGCTGCGCGTACTCGACGCTGCCTATAATGCGTGCTGCTTTATTGCGTAATTGCTGGCGCTACCTTTTCTCCTTCCTGTATACGTGTGCAGGCCGTCCCTTCGAGTAGGCGGCCAAACATCGAGAAGCATCGCGTGAGTCAGGAAACGCTTCCTTTTCAAAGTGAGCGCAATTGTTGCTTGATTAAAGTAATTTGAGAGTGAAAGGGATATATGTATGGGTGATTGGACGCAACCTTGTATGTATTGCTAGTTATTTCGGCATGCAAATTGCCCATGCGCCTAGAGAAATGTGCGTACGCTTCTCCAAAAAATCGAAGGATTATTGTTTTGCAGAATATTTATATCACGCGGGAGATGGCAAAGTGAAGATACTATTTTCTTTTTGAAATTCGTGTAAGTTCAAACGTTTGTACGAACCATGAGAAATTTTCTTGACGACCAACATTAGTACGGATTTGAAGATTGAAATCTCCTCTTTGCAACGAGCACAGAAAAATTGACCTGCGATTTTTCTTTACCATTTTATCGCACATTGAGTGAAAAGCGATCCACCGACATTCGAGTAACCTGGGGTACATCGCGAGCAGGTTGCGCGGTCTTCGTTCAAAGCTCGATAAAATGGTGAAAAAAAATCGCAGGTCAATTTTTCTGCGCTCGTTGCAAAGGCGAGACTCTAATCTTAAAATCCACGATAACTCGAGTCATCGAAAAAAAATTTCTCAACATTCGTACAGATGCTCGAGTGCTCACAAAATTTGCAAAAGAAAAGTGAACTTTCCCTCGCACTTCCGCACGCTTCTATTATATAATCTGCGACCTGCCGCTCCAAGGAGCCTCTGAACTTTGATAAAGTTCGTCGATTAAGCTCGTTGTACGCGCCACCCCGCTTCCGATTCTCCTCGAGAACTCGCGCGCGCGCCCGACTCACCGCTTCCTGCAGGCTTTCGTAGCAACGCGGAAGACGCGACCGGGTCCGACGAACGCGTATCTCGCGTTCTGTTCATTATAACTTGGCCGTGGGACGTGCGAGAGGCGTCGTTGTTTTGACGGCGTCGGCGTCCCAATTATACACGCGTTGCCGCTAACTAACCTTATTTGCAAGGCCCGAGGGTGCTACCTACCTTCGCCTCCACCCCCTGCGTCCTTGTCACGCGGAAGGGGAGCCCGCCGATTTAATTGCAACTTGACCGAGCCAGCCGACCGTGGCCTTCGGTTTTCCTCTGACTGTCTCTGTCGGGGCACAGCGCTCGCTTCGCCACGAAAACTCTCGCCTGAATGACGTGTTCCGCTACGAGACGAGCCTCCTTCCGCTGGAAATTCGTTTTGTTCGCCCGCTTTTGGGACCGGGGGCGTTTTTCGTCGAGGGGTGGAGGCTGGAGGGCATCGCAGATCCTTTCGCGACGATCGACCGCGCTGGAAGCTTGTTTAAAGGAACGCCGATAATGCAGCGGGCAGGATGAAGTGGGCAATTTATATATATATATATATGTCCTGAATAATAAATTGCTCGATAATTGCTTCGGGCCACGGCCCAAATTATTTTGCTTTCCCAATTAAGAAAGTCGATTACTTTGATTAAGTTGACTGTCATCCCGAATATGTGGCACGGAACGCCATTTAAATTGTCAGAGCTCATCCCATTTAATTGACAATCGTAACTTCGCTATCCGCGTGTCACGGGAGCGTTTCGTTCGCCTCGACTTGAATTGATATCGGCTAATAAATCCGGACGATCCACGATCGCACCCGTGCTGTCGCCAATAAATCTTCGTCCACCTCGGTCGGCCGGCAAAAATCAACGAAATACCTCGGGGGTGGGGGTGGCGTGCCGAAAGTTGTTCGCGCGACGAGTTTCACCCCGATCCCCGTAGCTCGAGAGCTAATAGCGTAACGATAACGATATTCGATGCGACCAAAACGGGACTAATGACTTCTGCGCTCGCCAGCCCGAAGCCTGGAAATTTAAATGCAATTTGAGCGTACTCGGGGTCGCGACTCTTCGCCGGCTGTGCGACCCTGCGCCTCCTGGCCAGCGAAATCCCCTGGCCGGCGTCGTAACTCGCCGTCGGAATGGCCGCGTTACGGCGAACTTCGGGGTTTGCTCTTCGACCTCGAAGGTAACAGGGCTGGAGAAGAGGGGGCGGGTTGCTCGCGTTGCGAGTTTTATAGACGTTGCTCGAAACTTCGGCGCTGTTTACTTTGGAAGGCGTTCGGTTCAGCCCGGGGAGCGGGTCGCCGCGGTACCGCTCCGATATACAATGACTGAGGGTGGTTTTCCGTTGATAATGTATGTTCACGTCGATGCCGGTGCAGCAAGGTAACGCGCTATTAACCGCGGCTGTATTTTCAATTCGACCGAGGGACGCGCTTGCACGACGGTGAAATTGTTGATTCCGGCGAACGTTCGGCCATTCTTTCCTCCGCCTTTCTATTTTCCCCATTTTTCCGTCCACCGTTTTTTTCCTTGCCCGAAATCCGGAACGGCGCGAAGGTTAATATTTCATGCGCTCGACGGTTCCGGCGCTGAGAAAATGGGATGGGCAAGGCCGCCGTTTCGGGGCGCGGTAAAAGGGGTGTCAGAGAAGGGGGTGGCTGGCCGCGTGAAGTTATGAGGCCCCTTCCGGTCGGAACAACCGGACTACCCGCGGCGTGATTTAGCGGCAGAAAGTGTTCTTTCTCATTCAATAAAACCGTCGCTTTTCCCTGCCCCACGGTGTCCTCCCACGGCCGCTCTCCCAGAGACTGGACAGGGAACGAGAGGGATCGTAATTGCGAGAGCTGGCTCCTTGGACACGCTATTTGTCACACGGCGGATCTCCCTCCTAATAGAATATCTATTATCGTTTAAATCGTATTAGCATATAGCAGCTATCACGCGGCTCGTTGCACGGGGCGAGAATAGATTGTTTTACGCGGCGTTCGTTTGTTAATCACGAACGAAGTCGAAAGTCAGCTCCGTTACGGCTGAAATGGGGATAACCCAGGTAGCATCCGCTACCTGCGCTATTATATATCATACATTATACGGCATTCCGATCGACGAAAATTTATCATCCGTGGTAGCTTCACGATGTACCTGCCGGAGTTTACATATTTTTTATTTTGATACATCGCTTCTTGTAACTCCGCCAGCCCATTAGAAACGGCATAACCACTCTCTAAACCAATCGTCCCCGGGCTTCGTCCGTAATATTTCTCGCGCGATGTACGCCGGGAGAGAAATTCGAATACCCTTGCGACGACGCGATCGCTCGATATACAATTGTTGGAAATGTTCAAGTTCAAGCGGCAACCTTCTTCTCGCGGCTCACACCGAATCATCTCTCCGTGCGCTTTCGATCCTCGATCACAATCAGCGATTCAACCCCTCGCAAAGACGAGGGTGGGCTTCTCCGTCGTAGCGATCCAGACGCGTGTATTTCTGTTCGGCCCGTCGAGTGTCGGCCCGTAAAAGCTCGACGATGAAGGCGTCGGTTTGCAAGCCTCTTGAAAGAATAATGCCTCTGCGTACGAAGAACCGGCTCCTCCCACCTTCGGCCCGTGTCTCCTTCAGCCGGTAAAAGCTTCTGCTACGGCCGCGTTTCCGAATCGCTCGTCCACCCCTCTGCAATCGGCGCTGTTTCTCGTTCACGATCTCTCGAGGATCTGCACTCCACTACGGCGACGGACGTCGTGCCCCTCCAGCACCATTTTAACGGGGCACCATTGTCGACGGCGTCGCTGCAACGAACCATTAGGGCAAGTCTCCCGACGCACGACGGCCGTTCGACGACGATTATCGTCGAAATTATGAGCGACGAGGCGAATCGTCCGCGTGGATGATGATTCATCGAGACAGGAGGCAGTGGAATCGATGAGCCTCCGCGATTTTCGATATACTGGCGTGGAATGTATGCACGAATCGAAGTACGATACACCGGTGAATTTATATTTTGTCAGTCATATTTTATATATTTCATAACTGTTGTTCGAAAAGTAGCTCGATCGTTTGCTCGGAAGAGGGATGGCTCGCCAGTACGCTCAACCTGCAAATCGATTTCTTCATTAAAGCAGTATAGCCTGTCTGCTTTTTTTTCTATACACGAAGCTCCGTTGTATAATTGAGCGTAGCTCGACACTACAGGGGCCCCCGTTACTATTGTTCGTGTTAAATATTCATTACGAGCTCCCGACCATTGAAACGTTTATACGTAGGAGCGGTTCGTACCTTTTATGCCTGCCGACAAACATTTCCAACCCCGCATTATTTTAACACGCACTTCGCGATCTAAATAACAATTCCGAGCCCTGTAATCGTGCCTAAACAGCCCAACCAATCGAGACCTCCAGCGATCCGCAGCGTTTCACGCAACAATCAACCCTGCACGCACTCCCCCGTTTGCGTCGTGCTCGAGCCAGAATTCTCATATCGGAAACATTACACCCCATTCCGTTCGCCGCTGTTGCCCCTTGAGCGGCCACTTTCGTCGCATTCGATTCAATAAGCCAAACAAAGGGGCGGTCGTTCCAAGATGCCGGCGACGTTTCGATTAAAAGTGTCGCGAGCCTTCCTATTATCACGAACCGCCCCCGCCCCCATCCGTTCACTCCTTTCTCCAATTTAAAAAGCGTAACAGAAAGTATCCGAACCGCGGCCGGCGGCAATTTCGAAAGTCGTTGTATACAAAATGAGAGTCGATGGCGACAACGGTCGTCGCGATATATCCACCGTCCGGCATTAAGAAAGTTGGCGATTCGCAATATAAGGTGGCCCTCTTCCGCTCTTAAATTTAATCGAAATCTCATTCGCGGTTGTGTTTGTCTTCGCGGCTTTCGCCGCTTCCACTCTGATTATGAGTTTCTTAACGTTCAAACTTCGTTGCTCGGCCATCGTCGAGGAGCCGCCGCGGCGGCTTTATGTCCCCGAGCATAATAAACCCATTTCCCTCGGTCCGTCTCCGTTCCTCGTCGCCGTACCCTTCTTAATTCCAAAGTGCCGTCTGCCTGGACGTTGCGCGAAAATTGCACGGGCGTGGGGGAAAGTTGAATTTTTTTCCCCCGCCCCCGGGGACGGCGGACGCGAAAGCGTTCGCCAAGATGCCGACGCGAACGAGTTTATTGTTTTGCCGCTATCGCGCGTGAAATAACGCTCGACGTTTCGCTTTGACGCTGGATATCTCTCTTTATTCGATATTCACGAGAGCGTAGGAGCCGGGGAAATGGCGAAAAGGGAGCGCGGAGTGATGAGGAACGGCGGTTCGGGCAACAAGGAAACCGTGTTCAGTATTTATTTCCCCGAAGGCCCGGGTCTTGCGTACCCTTTTTGCATCGCGATCCTCCGGTCGATTGGCGGACGGGGAAAAAGTGTTTCCGCGTGAACCCGAGGCAACGAATGGTTGACTCCGCCCGATGCTCGATATCGCTATCATTAACGATAGAATCGGGCAGAGGGAGGATGTTTTAAGCGTGGAAACGGCCGGGCGAGATGTGTCTTTTTTGCTCGTTCGAATACAAATTACAGCGCAGGCTGGGCGAATTAAAAGGTGAAATGAATCTGGGTTGACCGACGCCGACCATGGCGAAATGAGTAATTGCGCGGCGACAGTTTTCGGCCCCCAAATGGAACTTAAATTCAATTTCTCCCTGGCGAACACCGCCGGCCCCATCGGAACGTATTTATAGCGAATTATCGAAATAAAATCACTTTCCGCGACAATTTCATCAATCCGCCCGACCGGACCCGCTTTATTCCCTCTTCTGTTTCGTCGCGCGGAGAAACCGCTCCATTGTAATCGATTGGGGGCTCATAGTTGAAATATATCGAAACAGTCCTGCCGCAGCGAACTTCGTTCAGAGTGTTCCATACTGCAAATCGAATTAAAAGCGTCCAAGCCATTGCAGACGAAACTTATTCCAAGACAAAAAAAAAGGTATAACCATATATTTTAACTATGCGAGAATTCTAAATGATTCATTCCGTTGGATTTATTAATTTCTCCGTCGAATGGTACTCGAATTGGCGCACTCACTTTTCTGCCCAACTGTTATTTCCGATTTCTACCGAAACCTCCCCCCGTCACCAGTTTCCTCGTTCCTTCCACCTTCGAAATCCTCCGCAGCTTGGCGTCTTCGCAGAATCCCGTAGCACGATACAGCAACGTACGTTGGCAAATTAAGCGACGATTGTCCCGAACCGGGATCGATCTCGAGGCACGCGCAAATGAAAATATAATGCCGGGTTTTGTCGTGTAGGCTGTCGCGAATTTTCAGTTAGGGGACCTTAAATCTCCCTTCTCAGCGGGTAGTCGAGACGCAATCTCTTCCCGAGGGCCAGTCCCTCCCTCCCCTTTGCCTCCTCGCTATCCCCGTCTATCCCCGTCCATCCGGCCCCCTAGATACGAAATCGTGTCTCGCGGACAAAAGATTTATTGGAAATTGCCGAGAAGAAACGGAATAGCCCCGTCGGGCGCACGCAACGCTCCTCTCTCCTGCTCGTCACCAAAATCGTCGTCGCCATGACGATTCGCGCGTAGCTCGTTCCGAGGGAATCGTCGTTTCACTACGATTTAAATATCGCGCCCTACCGCGCGACCGTCGCATTAGAATATTACTTTCGCCGAGCGGAGAAATAATATATTATTCCGGCGGGCGTGGAACGTGGGGCGATTGTTGGAACGCTTATTGTTGCCCGGGGATAATTTACAGGCGGCGGATAGAATGAAATTAGCGGCGTCGTTCGTATTTTTCCGTCGCCGCGACGGCGCCGTAAATTTCGCCGAAATTATTTCAATGCAAAGTTCCTGTATCCGGTCGGACCTCCCAGCGATCTCTGCACTTGGAATTTCAATGCTTTTCATTTAGCGAATGGAATATTCGGGTACACCGTGGAATCCGATTTTAAACCCGTTCCCCGTTATGCACGCGGCCGTGCCAATAAATCTAATGCAATTCTAATTCATTCGCTCCGAACGTTTCGCGTCCGATGAACACCGCGTAACAATAACAGTGGCGACAATTCGAGTCGCACTAGTCGGTGCGATCTTTTCAATTCCGAATCAGTGTAACGCGGTTTCTCCAATTGTATTTCGTACTTGGAACAATTTTTACATTTCGCCGAACATTTTCGCCAACAATATTTTCGTCCCATCAAACTTTCCAAGACCATCGATCTATCCAACGAGGCCATCCTTCGGGCATCACCGCAACAAGAACTCTCCCGTCGTGGTAATCCTTTAATCGACCATTTTCCTCTCTCGCGTCTCGTTTACGGGGCATTTATCGACCGGCCAATTAGGCTGCCGGATTTTAATCTCACGGCGAGGCTCACACCCAGAAGGAGTTTTCGCGCGCCGACAAGTTCTCGCGTTCCTCTTCTATTTTTCCCCCTCGACCTCCTTCCTCTATCTGCGCGCCGTGAAAACGGCCTGGCAAATTATTGCGAGCCGCGTCGCCGCTAATGCACGGGAATGGCCGGCCTTGGAAACGCTGGAAATTGCTCCGGTACGGTAATCGACACCGTACCACGCTTATAATCATGGATTCCTCGCGGATGAGTCGTTGCACGGGCGATAAGAAACCTGGCCGAGCTGATTGTGAAATTCGCCACGCTTCGTTGCCGGTTTCCTGTCCGCGTCGTCCGCCTGATTTGCATACGGGCGAGCGCATTTCTGTCGCGGCGCAGAGAAACGTCTAATCATCGGCGGGCATTATTTCGTCACCGGCGTCGTTTTGCCCGTCGATCGTGGCTCGTCGACAACCTAAATGCATCCTGCACTCGGAAACAATTAGTACCGATTTTTGCCTTCGAAGGAATTCTCGGCATCGCGTCGACAACGCGGCGAGGTAAGCGAATTAAAGTTCGTTGTTCCCCCGCGTCAATTAATGCTCGGTGAAAAACGTTCGCGGTATACGCACACGTCCAACACGGCGTTCGTCCAAGATAGAAACGCGTGCAACGATGCACCTCGGGTCGCGCGACGAAACGGCGTCGTTGTCTTCGAGTTTCGTGCGCAATGTAATAAGAAACGCTCCGTCGTTGTCTCCGTCGTACGAAACGTCGAACGTCGAAACGATCGTGCAACGTTCGGGCGGTGTTCCAGCGGGGCCGGTGGGAAGTGCAACAGGAATTTTTATTAGGTCCATCGGCAATTTACACGAGATTTTGATGACAGACCATGAAGACATTTCACGAAGCCGGCCTCCGCTTCCAGCTCACGTACGGATAACGACCATAGATGACAATAACTACCAGCCCCGTCCTCGCGGCATATCAATTTCCCCGGTCCCTTCGCCCCGCCGCCGTGGCACGAACACGACGAAAGGTGGATAAAGACGGAGGACTGGTAATCATAGCGCGGCTACCTGGCCGCATAACGGTGAAAAATCACCGATCACGCCATTAATGACCGTAATTTCAATACACCGGGCTTCCTGTGTTACGACGCCTCGACACAGGCTTTCGCGGCGACCGGCCCGGCCGATTAACTTAATTGGGGTAAACGAATAACAGCCCGGCTGTACGTGGCGCGACTCCGTTTCGCGATTCTCTCTCCTCTCCCAGGAGAAGAATTAGCTTAATTGTACGGGGCTCGCTTGGATCGTTTGTAGCCTTCACGGCCGCTTCGTTAATTTCCACGGGATGCACACTTCGCGGCGGAGTTTCGGAGCTTTCGTGCTTTTCAGCCGCATTTTTGATGCACCTCGGGGCACCTGTTGCTACGAAGATTTTCGGGGTGCTCGGTTTGCAACTCGGTACGGAGTCGTTATGTTATAATTCTTCGTGGATGAATTCGCGAAGGTAACTGGCGTTAATGCCTCTCCGTTGAATAAGAAGGAACGCCGAATACACATTCTAATTTGTCCTATTTGCTCTCAGACGAAAGAGCAGAAGTTCTTCGGGCCGATTTCCAATTTAGAGGGCAGACGAACGCCACGTCTGGGCCGATCGCAACCAGCGCGCGTCCAGCTCGCTCGCGGTGGCGTGCACGAGTTACGAAACGATTAATCACAAACGCGGACTATCCGCCGAGCCGTTTATGATAAATCGGTGCTGGATAACCGGCGGACACCTTAACGCGCCAGCATATCCTTATTCGGTAGATTAACGTCGAGACTTTAGCGGTTTCGAATGCGCGGCGATATATCGCCGCGGCGAGTTCATACGTAAGCGACCCTAATGCCTCACGGGACTGTCGGCACACGTTGACTTTGGCTTATCGCGATTGAACAGAATTAATGGTGATACCCGCGGTAATGTCTGCGTTCCGTTTGCCCGCGTGCATTTCCTCGATTCGCACGGGTATTAAATCCGTTGCCGACTCAGCAACGCCTCGCGTCCCGCCGCCCGCGCCCGGGATTAATTAAAATTCGTTTCGCGTGCTGCATCGTCGAAACTGACCAATGGAGAGTGATAGGGGGAGAAAAAAGAAACAAGAGGCGCGGAGATGATGCGATACGTTGGTGAATCATTGGGTCGATTCTTTTTTACTTTATTATTTTCGGCGACTGTCGCCGTTTCTGTGATTCATTGGTGAGTTAGATGGACGCTTCGACAATTCCCTTTGCCGCGGGGATGTATTTGAACGAAGAAGCGTGTCCAGCCGGGTTTACGAGTTTTCCCCGGGTTGGCTTGACTCGCGACGAGACCGTAGCCGCAGGTTTCAATGTTGCGACAGGGGTGGAAGAATTGAAATATTTTGAGCGCAAGCGTTGCCTGCGGGCTTGCAATGGATCGCCACGACAATCGCGAATTCAATTACTGCTCGCTATCCCGGATTCGTCATTTCTCCCAAGCTACTTATCGACGCTTGCTGATTTCCAAAATCAGGAAATGCTCATCGTAGGGGTACAACGATTCACAGAGTCGAATAATGCCGACGAAATCAATCCTAAGAGTTCAAATCGCGTTCGAAAAGAACATTCCCCCCGCTTCTCCCGTGGCCAAAGTTTCTCGCTCGTCCCGGACTCGTCGAGCCTTCCTCCACGTACGCGAAACGCCTCGCAGTTCGCGCCCGCGGCGTCGAAGGCCCCCGCGCGGAGCACCGCTGAAATTGGTACAATTTGCCCTCGTCACGTAGAGTGTACGCACGGGTTACACGCGACCGGGGGCGCCGCGCGTTCCTGGCGCCGCACCTGGCGCAACGCGATTTCGACCCTCTCGAAAAAGCCGTCGACGAGTTCCGATGCGATTTGACGCAAATTAGTTCTAATGGGCGAGAGAGGCCCGTGCTCGACTACTTTTTTCTTCCTCCTCCACCTCCGCGTCACCCTCGCCTTACCTCGATTCTCTTCCTCCGCGTACCGTCGCGCGTTCTAGTCCCCCGTCAAGCGAGATCGGCCCCCCGGGGGCCGAAATCCCGGCGTTCCACCCCGTCGACCGATTACGAAAGAATCTCGAGGATTCGGTTGGCACGACTTAATAGCGGGCCGCAGGGCGTCCCGTAAATCGCAGCGGCTAAAGAACGGTTAGGCGAGATTTAATTCCTTTTAATTGGATGTCTTCAGCGGCGCGCATTCCTTGCCGCACCGATTTTCGAACCTTAAGGTCGGTGATTAAGGGGGTTTCAAGTGTAGAAAGAAACGGTTCCTTATCGGCGAGCGACTCGGCTTCTTCACGACCACTGGACTGGGTTTTATTTTAAGGAGGACCTCGTGGTCCGGCAGGGATTCAATTTCACTTAAGTAGTGCAGGTGAATGATACGGTCGGACGCCACGGTTATTGACGGAGGGATTAAAGACCGGAACAATGGAACACCGCAGACTCGTACGAGGCTCTCGGGAGCCAACGGGGATGAAAGTTTTAAGACCTGTATATAGAATCGGGAGCTCGACGGAAGATTACTCCCACGGACGATTCTTCTTTCGGTTCCTTGCCAAACAAACCACAAACCACCTGCTCCGCTGTTCCTTTCTCGAACGTTGCAAACCTATAATTCATCGAACCGAACTAACCGCCCCGTAAAGTCGTGCTTTCTGCTTCCCAGAAGAAGCGACACAGAAGAGGGGAACTTCCACTGGCAGACGAACCACGGCACCAATTCGTTGATCGAAGTAGCGATTCTTCGCGATAGCGTCACGCGGCGAGTAAATGAAAAATTCGTAAACGACCGTCACCATGAATATTGCATAGCGATCGCCGGTTGGCCACCGTGCAACGCGCTGGCCGATAGAAACGTCGGACCAGGGGGAAACAGTCTCTATGGGGTTTACTGAATTATTCCCGGCGTGTCCTCGCAGGAAAGCGACGCCGTCGCCGTGGCTGCAATCTCGTGGACGCGTCGCGACGCCACGCCAAGCCGCGTTTACCTCGCAGTGATTTTACGGCTATCGCTTCTTCGGACGTTATTTCGCCGATAGGGCGTGTCTAGCGTCGGTCCGTGTACAGCACGTTTCGGAACTATGCGCCCTATGGATTTTTAATGAACCGACGCTACCTTTTTTTCCCGGACCCCTTCCAAGAAAACGGAGGAATACAGACGTTGCCCGGGGCCCCGGTTGATTTACGAGACACGTGGAACGTGGTCGTGAGACGGGAGTAGTTATCGCGCGATGCGGAATGTTTTTTCACGATGCGCTTCATCCTTTAGTAATGCGATGTACGATGCCATTTTTTGTATTTATCTCTGATGCATCGCGCAGGAAAGTGTATTGGGTACTTGGGCAGGGAATCCTCGTGGAGGATTTGCTTTGGTCGGTAGAGTTTTGCATATGTATTTATTTTATTCCTTTACATTTCGAAATTACGTAAAATTGGTCGCGTCGCGAGTATCTCGACCGAGGCGAATAATTTCTTCAAAATGTACTGGCAACTTCTTTCAGCGAAATCCCGGCGCCATCCGCGTGTTTTATTTTCCAAAATAATTCCCGCGTCCCCTGAACTTCTTCGTCGACGAAAGATCGGAGCGTAACGCGAACGGTCGACTGCGAAGAAGTTGCCACGGAATCCTTTCACCAGGAAATAACCGGTCGACGGGGTTGAAAAGGTCAGTGACGGAAGCCCCATTGTCTAGCTGGGACGTCTTTCCAGTTAGAACATTGCGAGGGGACTTTCCGTCTCGGGCGAACTTTCCGTTTTAAGACTTCACGCCGTTCATCCGGCGCATTGTCGAGAAGTTAAACAATGGCAGTTTTGTCACCAGTCGCGTTATTGCAGATGGGAGTTTCCCATCGTCGATTCTTGCGACAACTCCGCCGTGGGGAACTTCGGGAATCGGCCGTTGATTTCCGGGTTAATGAGTTCACCGGGTCCCCGTCGGACGACGGGGAAAACGGGGAAAACGGGGAAAACGGGGATTCACGGGCGAACGAGGCGGGGTACCGCGCTGAATGAGAAACCGGTCGAGGCGAGACCCGACCGTGGAAGTTCGCGAATTAATGCTCTTACGCGGCCCGGAAACGTTCCCGGTGTCCCGTGATTTTCCACAGTTTCTCCCCAAACTCCGAACGACTTTGCCCCCCGTCGATTTTCATTGAAGTGTTCTTTGCCGTAGTACGAGTTGGTCCCGCGGCCGGTTCTTACGGTATCTGGGAGAATATAAACGCGGTTCCAAAGTTTCCGCCGCGGTCCGGGCAAACGGACGAGGGAATTTTACTTGGAGATAGTTGCCCGTTACTGATAAAAAGATCGCCCTTTCGCGGACTCCGCGTGGCACGGAGAAATATCCAAGGAGAATCGAATTCGAATAATGATTTCCTTTCGTTCGTCGGGCGAGAATTAAACTTTCGATTCCTTGCCTTAACCGCGAGCAAATCGAACGCTGCAACGAAATCGACATCTCCGGGTGGCTTTTATCGCGGTAATAAAAAATGCGATCGCAAACGTTTCGACCATCGAGGAGAAGGAAAACATTCGTTGCCCGGCTTTTATGGTTACAATCTCCGGCTAAGAGGCTTCATTGAGCAAGAAGGTCCGCAAGGGAAAACGTAATTCGTCCAGCCGAGTTCGCGGCGAGACAACAGAGGGAAAGGAGAGATGCGATCAGCCATGCTTCGCGACGACGGCCACGATCTTCGAAGGGTTTCTTCGTTCCTCCAACCCCCTCCTGAACGGGAACGTTACATTTATCGCCGTTCGAAATTTTTACAGCCGTCCAACGAATACATTCATAACGCATAAAAGACAATGGCCCCCGTAAAAGTCGACGTCCGTTACCGTTGGATCGCTTACTGGAGCAGAAAGAAGAACCGCGGGACGAAAGTTGCAGCGCGGGCGAGGGAGAAATGGAGTGTAGAGGATAATGGTAGACGGGGGTATGGGGCGAGCCTCTAATTTTATAGCCCCCATTATCCGCGGAGACGCGAGGAGACGTGCAGTGTGCTCGGCATATTGATCCCGGGCGTAATACATTATCGATCAGCGTCGTTTATTGGCGGATGTACGCCGGTTCCAACCTTCTTCATTCCATCGAGCATTGCGCTGGTGGTCGCGAGTGGTGAAGTGAAAATCGTTGCTACAAGCGTTCGATAATTGTCGCGTACTTTGTACTGCGATTTCTGGAGGGTATCGCAGCTTCTGGTCAATTGACCGAAGATTCGGCGATTCTTTCAATTCGAAACGTCAATTGGAGTGGGACTCGTTGGCATTGTTTTCGTCGCGTTCGGGTATCGGTGGCGCATTTAAAGGCGTACCCCCCGTGAAAGGGGGGACGGGGTGCAACGTTTCCGGCTGGTATCGTTCGAGCAACGGTATCCGGGGACGATCCAGCGTGAAACTTTGCTGAATAATCGATGGCTATCGGTGACTGGCACACGGGAGTGGCGGACTGAAGTCCGTGATAATTAATTCATGGGACGTGGAAATAGAAATAGAGCCGGGGCCGTCGCGAGTCACCGGCCGCAGGAGTACCTGGACTATCGTCTATCCCGGTGTAATGTCGTTCAATGATGCATTAGCGTTTGGTCGTTCAATATGAACGGAGTATCTCGGCTCGTATCATTCTGGCAGAATAATGGCCGGTGTAAAATTAGAATCCGATTTTCCTCTATGCCCCTCCGTCTCTGTTACCCGCGGTTCCGATGCTCCATCCCGTTTCGTCTTTTAGCACCGGCGGACGGTGTGCATAATGTATCGTCGCGCGGCGGCCATAAATGAATTTCCCTCGAATTAAATCGACTCGACGATAAAATAATGATAGCTCGATATCGCATGAATAAGGGACGCAGCTGTTCGATCGTTCCGCGTGTACACGCCTAGCCGTTGCAACGGTCGGGAAGGAAAACGCGGAATCAGATTCGGCCGATACGATCGAAATATGGAAATTGGAACGGATCGATCGTTACGGATAATTGTATCTCCTTCGCTGCACTTTTTTTTTCTTCTTTATTTACTTTTATTCCTTCTCCTCTTGTACCACCCCGTCTTTCCTTCGTTCCGCGTGGTTTCCCCCCCCCCCTTCGCCGGAACGTTGAATATTCAACGCGGCCTTAACGATTGACCTCGTTGAAGTTCCTACTCCGTCTAATCTGAACGCTCACGGGGAATGATAGCATCGTCTGGCACGAACGATCGCTCATAGCGATCGCGTTACCGTGCTACGCCAATCTGATTCGCTGCATTTTTACGCCGGATGCAAATGAAGACGGGCCGGGGTAAGTCGAACGATTTATCTTCACGCCGGTATCCAGGCGGAGTTTCTCGCCGACCTTCCTTCCGTTTTATAGAAAAACAGATATGCACGTTCGATCGAGGCTTAACACGCCGACCGGTGGACAGGCACAGACGACGGAGGACGTCGAAAGTTTTGCCCCGATGCACGTACGTCGATCCCGCGGTGAACCTGTTACAAACGAAACAGAGAAACTGTTTCGTTCACCCTCGGGATACATGTCCACGTGGACGAAGTACGCGTAACGCGTCGAAAATCTGTTTAATTCGGTTCTCGTTCGAAATCGATACCTCTATTCGTTTCGGAGGCCCGGACGCCTCGAGTCACCGTTTAAACTCCACGTGGTATCGAGTTTCATTCATTTCGCCAGACTTGCCGCGACCTTATTCTTTTCCTGGTAACGCGTCCTCGCGTAGAACGAGGAAAAAAAATACAGACAGTGACTCAGCGACTGCCATTGACCAGCGCACAGGTGCGTCGCTTGGAATAGGTCAGTGACGACGCGCAAGAGCGAGAGGTGTACGCGGTGGCGCGAGTGAAAGGATGCGGTAAATCGGCGAAAAGTTACGTCTATTTCGAGGACGATATCTCGGTAACGGGAACTCGTATCCGGATGGAAAAAGGATCCTTTCGAAGGGGAGGCCGTCGCGTTTCAGGCGGGGTATAATTAAGTTCGCGCGACTCCGCGGGGAAATTTTCTACGCGACGTCTTTGCTCTCGGAGCGGGCGATAGGCGTTGCGACTCGCGAACTCAACTATCGATTTGCATTCGCTGATGAAAAAGTTCGAACGATTGACAATGGCGTGTCGCGAGATTCATTGGACGCGCTCGTACCAGAGGACTTGCTTACACGAAAGCAGTTGCGACAAATTAATCTGTCCGCCCCGAGCGAGGTATCAGCCTCGGATGTTCAGTTCGAGATGCGAAGCGGCAAGTGGAACGTGCACGCGAGGTGCTCGCGCCTGTACCAGTTCTCGGAGATCCTGACATTTTGATAAACATTATCAGGAATTGAAGGTTTCGCGTCGATTAGCCTTTCCGTTAATTACATCTCAGCCGGCATTCCGTTCTCGGTGTATCGTATAATTTATTCCGGCCTCGCCCGGCAAGCTTTTTAACATTAATTCGATTGCGGAGATACTTCTCGAATGGCGCGTTCAGCTAACTCATTAAACTCTTTCAACCGTGCCGGCGCTCTGCGAGCAAGTACACACGTGCACGCACGAAATACCTACCCGTCTGGTCGAAGTTTGGCAAACGCTTGCAGGCCCGGTAAATCCGTGAAAGACCAACGCGATCGTTCTTCGACGGGAAGGGTTCCGGCTGCGAGCAGACGTGGACGCAGTGGGAGGAAGGGCTTTTAGGACGAGCTGTAAGTGGGGCTTGCATAAGTAATGACGTCGTCGCAACAGCAAGCGTTGGGATTCCAAACGACAGGGAGAGTTTCCACCGCGGACGACAGCTGCGACCAGGCTCACGGTGGCTCAGGTTAAGCCGATCGGCGAAATCCTTTCGCTTCGTCGTTGCCCTTCGCGATACAGCCGCAGAATCCGCACCACCTCCACGGACGAGTCAACGTTTTCGCTTTCTACCGCGCGCTGGTTACTTCTTTCCATCGAGCCGAGCCGGCGTTACCGACTACCGAGCGGATGCTCTTGATTAACTCCAGCGACAGCGTAACGAACTATGAATCCACTATACGACACGTCCAGTTTTGCTCCGTTATTTATAATTGCTCGAAGACGAATCGTCCCGGCAGGTGTATCGCCGTTAATCGAAACCTCCGACAGAGTTGAGCCGCAGAAGCGGCTGAACATCGAGACAATACGATCCCCGTAATTATTCATCTCCCAGCTGGCCGATCTCCCAGGTCCGACCGGAAACCGACGAACTACCGGACCAACCCACCGTCGACGATCCCGATCCTTCTTATCCTGTCGCACGGTCTCGTAATTGAACGGCGTAGGTGCGCTGCCTCCCGGCTCGGCCAAAGAAACAATCATTTGTCGCCGGCCGATTAGTTTCCCGTGCAACGGCAAAAAGGTCGCCGCGTGTCGGACGTTCGCCGTGGCAAATTACTCTGTCGATTACGCGGCCATTACGCGGGGGCCCGCTTTGTCGCGCGGCAATTCGCCTGGAAAGAAACGGAACGTTGAAATACGAGCCTGCCGTAGCGATTCGATTCCGATAAACACCGTGCGCGCCGTTCTCGTCGGACGCAGTGTATGCGACGCCGCGACGGGACGCAGCCTCTCGCGACGGTGGAATTTCCTTCTCCGAGGGAATCGTCGTGGCCGTCGCTAATGTTATCGGTCGGGCGTTTTTTGAAAATGAAAAAAAAAAAGTTTCGTCGAGTCACGCGAGCCGGTGACCGGCTAGTAAATCATCGCGCCCCGTCATTAATCACGGAAAGCGAGCGGGTCCGCCGCGATCCGACGCCGCGGTTACAAATTGTGTTACGCGAGATGCGCCAGAGATAATGGCGACCGGACGATTGCACGGCGCACCGACGCTATTTCACGAGCAGCCGTTCGGACGTTCGTACGCGACGATCGGCGATTTTTCTCCCCTATTTTCCGACGCTCCCCGGGTGCCGGAACTCGCCTTCGGAACGTCGAAATCGGTTTCGCGTCGGCGAGTGCGCCGAAATTGAAATCTGCGCGACCGTGCGTTGGTCGGAGAGCGTAGAACTCACCGTAGAAGTTTCAGCCGAATTTCATCGAGCGACCGACAAAAGTCATCACCGTCGCCGCGATTCATCCTTTCGTAACATCTCGAGCGACCTCCGCATCGAGCATGTTCCTCTGCGCCGTCGGCCCTCAGCTCGTACCTTGCCTTATTCCCTTTCCCGTTTTGGTCGCCGAGGCTGCACGCCGCGAAGAATTCGTTCCTCTCCTCGCCGCGGACGACAGGCACCTCGCCGCGACGTTTCAGGCGAGCCTACGGATTACGTAAAGTCCACGACGAGCGTGCACCACGGGCTAAAGGGTAAAAAACAGCGAGGTGGCGAGAGAATCACGAGAAATCGTGGTACCGGCAGGGAAAGGGGTGGGGGCGGCGACGTCGGCGGGTGGAGGGGAAGAAGGGAGCGCGTAAAGAACTGTACGTCCGCATACATTAGTCCTGCGACCTCTGGGGTCATCCTTGCAATTTCGCGCCGGTGGGAACCCGAACCAGGACGACAGCTCCTTCGCTCGGCTCCTTTTTCCTTTATCGTTCCCGTTCGTTTTGTTTTTCACCGCCCCTCCGCCCGATTTCGCCGCAGCTTTTTTTGGCGGAAAGCCCGCGGAGCGGGGCGTCCCTAATGCGCCCTGGAACGAGTTATTACCGGTCACGGGTCCGCAGAAAAACGTTGTAATTAGCGCGGACCACGGGTTTGAGAAATCACCTGCAGCGCTCGCGGTGCCGAAAGGGGTTGAAGGTTTAATCTAGCACGCCGAGGGCACTCTTTTTCTCTCTCTCTCTCTCTCTCTCTCTCTCTCTCTGTCTCTCTTTGCGCGCCTTTGTGCTGCGTTGTTTTGAGGGGGATCGTGTTCCCCAAAAAGGAATTGAAGCTGCTTTCGAAAATAGAAGAAAGAAACGGGGGAACATTATGATCGAGCCAGCGGTGGATCCATCCGACGAAGACGGAATATTTTTTTTCACGAACTCGATGGGTATCAGGGAGAGAGATAGGGAGAATATAATATTCCTTAAAGTATGCGATACGTATTTTATTTAGAGAATTTGTCGTATTCTTCTTACGAAGGGGATAACGAAATGTTTCGGCGTATCGTAGTTTTTCGACGGCGTTTATTTAGGATCTCCATGGCCGGAACGATTCGGTGTAACACAGGCTCGAGCACCGTATCGATTCCAGCTTACGGTCGAGATTCAGCTGGCCGGTGCATATTCGTAAATCTTGCCGGACGTAAATTTTCCCGGGCGTTGCGCTCCTCCTCGATGCCACCGGCGCACGCCACAATACGACGGCATTTTTCAAATCGCGGAATATAAACCTCCTTTCTTCGAGCACGGCGGACGTTGCAGGTGGCTCGTTTCATCCCCCGTCCTACGCGGCAGGTTCCTCTCGCTTCACGTGCGAGCCTTCCCGAAGAAATCTCGCCCCTTAAGGAGGATGAACGAGGGGGCGAAAGAGGAAGGAAATAAAAGAAAGCCCTCCTAATCGAGGAACTCTCGATCAACGTCCGCCGCCGGAAGGGAATCATATTTTCCACGAGGAGAACGACCGATTCATCCCTCGTTCCACCACCTTAACAGATACGCTCGTCCCCGCTTCTGTGCTTCGCGGTGTCTGTGGATTTCCACGGGGAGCGCACCCCGAGCCCAGACGTCCGAGCGTTTTTGCGTCGATTTTCTTGTCACTACCCTATTGTTGAACGCCGCAGAGGTCCTCCCTGGGACACGGGAACCGCGGGACGAGCATCGTCGAGGACAGACGCGCGTCCTCAGCGATGTACATATAGCTTCAACACGAATAGGTGAAAACTTTGAAACTTAGATATTCAATAGTCGCGTAGTTATTCTTCGCTGGACAGTCAACAATTTATAGAATGCTTCGCTTGCCACGTTACCTTCCACCGAATCCAGCATTGCACCGATAGACCCATCAAGCCTTCCCCACTGGATTCGACTCGACGGAAAGGACGAAACAAAAACTCAAGAAAATCGAACCGCAAGCTTCGTTCTTCGCGGTCCCCGCGACACAAGAAGCTCGCAACAAAGGGCAGAGCATGGCCGGTAGGAAGAGCCGGGCGGCGAAAGCGGCAATAGAGTATCCCGGGAAGAAGTATTGCGGAAAGAAGGCGGAACGATCGAGGGGTAGAAAAAGAGAAACGAGCCGAAGACGCGGCTTGGCTCGCCGACCGAAAAAGATGCTCGGGCGCACGATGACGAGGAGCTGGAGTCACGAGCAGGCTGGATTAAAAGTTCGCCGAACATCGGCCGGCCCGATCGCCATGGTCGAGAGCTAATTAATTGCGGGAGCTGGGGGCAGAGCGCGAGCAGTCTGCCGGCGAAGGGGTTGGAGCGAGACGAACGAAACAGGGTGGCTTGGAGGAGGAAGAAGACGACGAGGACGCCGGTGAATGCTGAAGTTAGTCAATAGGACTAGGAGCCCGGTAGTCGGTTTACTTTTTGCCTGGACCTTCGCGACGTTGGCCTCCGTATACCTTCTGCTTGTCCTCGGCCCTCCTGCTTGTTCCTCCTCTTTCGTAGCTGGCTTTACCTCCTTCGAAGACAACCCTCCACCCCAGACTCTGCGGCTCCGACAATGGAGAGCTCGCATTGTCTTCGTGGTTTATCGCTTCCTTCGATTGCCAAGTACACGCCGCCAACCCGGTCCACCCATCCCCCTTTTAACCGTCCTCGAGATTTTCTCTCTCTCTCTCGCCACCCGTTCGGGAGTCTCGTGGCCGTCTCCATTTCCCTTTTCTGCTCCCCCGTGTCCTCCAGGACTGGTAGCCTTGCAGTTCTTAGCGCGAGCTACGGTGGTCCTGCTCGTGATCGTTCGACGTCGTAGCCTGGATGGCAGCCACACGCGGTCCCCTGCTTTTTAGACACTGCTGAACCATCCGCGAGTAACGCGGTCATTCTTCGGCAGTAAAAGAGTCCGATCGTTTCGTACGAAACTGCTGAGAGCGGAGCGGTCCGATCGTCGCGTGGCATGTGGCGTTCTTTCTATTTTTAAGGTAGGTAGAACGGGGTAATTGAATAATTTCGTCGGAGGAAGGTTCTGGGCTGCGCGAATTTCGTGTTTCGCTCTGTTGGCTCCGATGGATATTCGAAGGCAAATAGTTCGATTGACGCGTGTAGATCGCGTTCCGAAGATCGCGCGAGACCATTGCCTTTTGGTCTCGTCGAATAATTTACTGTCGGGCGAATTTCGCAATTTCCCACCACCTAAATTCCCCGCAGACCTCGGAAGCAAGCAACGAGGAGACCGGCGAATACGAAGCTCGAGGCGCCACCCGTTACGACCGATCCCACGAGCTTCGCCGATTTTTTGCCGGTGACATATGTTGCGGGGCGAAACCGATTCCGGGATTTCTAGAATCAGTATCGCGTTTTTCTGGCGCCCGGCGAACGAAACGTTCGTTCCGTCGCGAGTCTGGATGGCAGCCACACGCGGCTGGAGACCGACTTTTTCGACAGGTTTCGCCCGGCCGACGTCGCTGATAAAAACGAGCCCGACTATCTCTCCCTCCCTCGACGAGGGAACCTAAGCGTACAACAATGTCGGCCTCGTCAGATTTCGTCGTTCGTCTTCCGATTCTGAGAACGGGGGGGAAAAAAGGTATAAGCTCGACGTTGTCCGAGACTCGTAATAAATTCACTTGCGCCTCGGCGAATTTATCTCTCGCGTAATATCTGTCTGTCTCCGACCTGCGTTTCATTCCACGGAACGAAAATTATTCGATCGCGATCATTTCAATCAGCAGGGATTACTGTTCCTTTTCGTTTAAAGAGAAACAGATCAATTCGTTGAAGCCTGCTGTAATCTCGCTCGGATGAAATTCGTTTCTAACCCGTTCTCCGTAAACCATCCCGATGCCCCAGCCCCTCCCCCTAAAAAGAGGAACCCCGATGAAAGACAGGCGATATTTCTCTCGCGGAACAAGTAACTCCGCAACGAAGTTGCCGAACAGCCAGTGTCTGCGGCCCGGCTACCCGTCTGATCCCGCGGAACCCGTTTCTCGCGCTGTCACGAGGAACTTGGCCGATTAATTGAAACGGCAGGGAACTTTTTGAAGCGCACACTCGGCCGGATGCGCGGGGCGTCGGGCGTGCCGTTTCCGAAAGTCGTTAACGAGCCGCTCGAATCCAATGTCTCTCTCGACGGCCATCCGCTTAATGAACCGCGGTTACACCACGCGAATCATCTTTTATTTCCGTCGTATCGTCGCGTGTCTGCCGGCTCGCTCTCGCGATACATGCCCGGATTCATTGCACCGTACCCCGCCGCCGTGCCGTCCCGTGCAATTTGTATTTTCGGCGTCGTAAACACGTCCGTCGCGTATCGCGACCGTCCCGCCGCGTATTTCAGGCCCCGTATATAAATCCGTTATTCAACACACCATTAAGTGCTCGACCCGTTTGGAAAGCGGGGGTAGACGCGGAGGTGGACAGGGGCGAGGTGACGGCGGAACGTGGAGGAAGCAGGGACGAGGAGGGCCACAGTCGTAAATCGCAATTACGAAGCGGCGCGCTTGAGAATTTGTCGCGCGGGATCTAAGCGTTCCTGAGAGAGGCCTGGCGAGACCACGAAAACGTCCGCGACGCGGACGTCCCGGACCACCGTCGAGAGTACAGTGCACCACGTTTTTGCCGCCTTCATCGGGGAACATGTATATATATCCCCCTCTGTCGTTGCTCCCCACCACTCGCGGGGAGATCAAATTTCTTGGAACGTTCGCGTTTTTCGCCCGGTCGCCGCGGAGATGATTTGGCGAGCTCGCGTCACGCCCGCGACGCGATTCCCTCGAGCGCGCGGTCTCTTTGTCCGGGCGGATCGGTTCGAATCGGTCGCCGTTCGAGCGGAGTCGATCTTCTTGCAGGCGGTTGCGAAACGAGGCGACTTAGAAAAATTTGATTAGCAATCCCAGGGCGACATTTCGCGATACGAACGCGAATCGTAATCCACTCCGCTGCCGCGTCGTTTATCAATTTTATCGGCCGTTTTATCGCTGCGACCCCGCGCCGAAGTAAAAACCGTATAAGTGTCGTTCCCGTGAAGAACTGTCGCGAGCTGCACGCGGCGAGATAATTCGGAAGTAGACGAGGACGACGCCTCGTTCAATTTCGGCCCGTCAGACGGACGCGAGGTCGGCGCGGAATCGATTACGCGCGGCGTAAATCGCGAGGAACGACGAGCGACGACAAACATCCCCTCGCGATGCACGTGCCGCCGTGGCTGCGATCGGTTAAGCCGGATCAAGCTTTTCCTGTCTACTCGCGATCTCTCGTTTCTGGACCGTGAACGAGATCTCAGTTTGCCCGCTTCGAAACCGCGTTCCCGAAACGTTTCGAAACGCGTGTTCAATGGCGAACGAAGGTTCCGAGACGAAAGGTAATTCGACGCTGCGCGAACGTCGAGTTCCGCGGAATGTTTTCGGCCCGTTTATTAATGCAGCGAGGAAGAGGAATTCGCGATAGGTGTACTTTAATATTCTTTGTGTATCTGATATTTCACCGATCGCCCGGTATGCTGAACAAAGGGGAACGTCGGCGTGTCGGGTGCGTCGATGATACGGAAGACTCGTGCACAGACGCTGCAGAAGCAGGCCCCTCGTAAGCGATTCGCGGACCGAAATGGCAAAGGGAATGCGTCAAGCGCGACTGTCTACGGAAGCCTCGGCGAAAGAATAAAAGATCGCGCGTGGCCGTCAGAGAAACGTATCTCTGTTTTCTCTCGTATCGCGCAACATTGAGGTACTGATTTTCTTTACGTGCTTGGCGGTGGGGGGAGGGGATGCACGAACGTCGCACCTCCATCGCGAAACCTTTCATATCACTTGAGTGCAGCAAGAGAATCTTATATGAATCGAGGATTCTTACCGAAAATGATGCGTCGCTTATTTCGAACGAGCCGATGCAACGTCGAGTACCCTAAATCCTAAACGAACGTAACCTCTCTCCGATATAGCACGTATATATAATAACCTCTGCGTCCCAAGAGAAAAGGAAGACGAAATCACTTGCGTCCCATCTAATCGCTAATTCGCCAGGGCCAATAAATCTCTGCCCCGCTGATCGGTCCGCGCAGAGAAATGGTCCCTTCGATAAACATTTCAATTAGAAACGTATTAGGGCCCGGCACGCGAGAGCCACCCACGTGGAAGGGTCCGCCCCCCTGAGGGCAGTTCGCGGGCCAGTGCCCGTGTATTTTCGTGCCGCCACTGGTCGAAAATAAAAGAGGTCGAGGGAAGAGGATCGTGTAGACGTCGAGGGACCACCCGCGAGTCGGCTTCCAGAATCGATAAGGTAAAACGGAACGTGGCTGCGCTTCTTCGTCTAGTCCACCGGGTTCACTCGGGGGCCATCTGTCTTTTCTTCTGCCCCCTTCCCCTTAACTGTCCACGTGAACGTCTACCCTTCTTCCCCCCCCCCCCCCCCCGGACGATGGACCCAAGAATCACCTGACGGACGTCGTAAAAATTCAGTCGCGGAGGTGATGGTTAACAGAAAATTATAGATTAGAGACGGTTCGCGTGCAGCGAGGGTGATCTCTTAAATTAGAGGCTGTATTGTTCGAAGGGGGTGGAAGTTTCGACGGAATTACAACGAATCGTATTATGTACAGTCCGGACAGGGAGGGGGACGGGACAACAATTTGGCGCAGACCGGTTGTTTGTTCGTAATAAATAACTGAACGAGCTTTTCGTGGAGGAGAATTACTTCCATCCCGATCGATTATCGCGAACAGATAGATTCGCCCGTCTGAAAGAGGACGGGCAACAATAGCTGGCGGAAAGCTGGGGTGGTTCTTTCAACGCTTCGCCCTTCCCACCCTCCCGTGTCTCTCCGTGGTTATTATTTGCGACGGTCGTCGAGGAGGGAAGCGGTGCGGCCGCGACGACGCGAATCTTTCCACCGCGTCGACGTGAAGCTTCTTTGCTTCTCGGAGGATCGTGTTACGATTGGTGTTCAAGAGTCGCGCCATCGGTGTTTGTGAACCCGCAAGTGCGGGGTGTACCTTCGTCGCAACGAAGGGTGGGAGCATTTTATTTCACCCGTTGCCGCGAGCAAATATTTAACCACCTTTCCTTCCCCCCTGGCGATAGCAAAACGTAACCCGCGCGAAGCGGTAACGATCGACGTTCAATTTAATTTATTAACGTGGCGTTATCATCTAGCGAAACGTATTCGATTGCCTGTCACCGATAGAATATTCCGTTCCATTCTGCTTTCGCGTCGAATGACACCGAGGAACCCGTCGATATACGGGGAGAAATATCTCGGCAACACGCTCGACCGATCCTATTGTACGAGCTGTCCCGAGCTCGTGAAAGCAAAAGCAGGAAAAAACGTTGGACCGCAGCGCTGAAGGGGAACGGTACCGAAATTGTCACTTTCGCTTCTCCCGTGAAATATTATTCGCTGCGCGAAGCCCAACGGGCGGCGAACAAGGCTCAACGAAAAATCTGCCACCAATGAAACGCAAGGATTATTTAGCGATCGTCGGCTGCGAGAGCAACGCTCGATATCAAACAGTCATCGGAACGATACGCGTCTCGTTCGCCGAGCGAATTCCCCGACAGAGACGAATGTTAATCGCGCAATCGGCCGCGCCGTCAATTTCCAATCGAGCGGCGTTCAATTTTTCCCAATATTCCACCGCACTAATGGGACAGAACGAAGGAGGAAACGTCAGTCTTCGATTCGAGTTTCCGTGCCCGCTTCCGTGCCACTTGTCCGCGATCATCGTGGCTTCTCTGTATTGTCGGAGCTTCTCCCGGCAATTATTCCGCTCCATTCCCCGGCGTCGTTAATTTGCAAGAGGAAACGGAAGGATGGAAAAGAGGGTAACGGAAGGCGCCGGAAAGGGGGGACCGGGGGGGGATGGCGGTACGAGTGACGCGACGTAATTTCCACAGGAGTAACCGGGCGAGATCCACGAGAGTATGGTGTTTGCGCACGTTTCGCGATATCGAAAAGCGGCGAAAGAGCGGAAAGAAAGAACGAACAAGAGGCTTGTTTGGCTACAAGGAGGGAAGTCAAAGAGAAGAGAACCACGGGGGGAACGTGTGCGCGTAACTTCGTGTCCGACTAAAGCCGGTGACTCCTATCGATCGTTCCATTTGATATTCCGCGTTGGAACTCGGTTAAATATTTGACATTCCGCGAGCATGGGAGGGGAACGGTGGTAGCAAGAGGGTGGCTCGTAATATGTACTGAGCAAACGACGGCTCGGCCCGGTAATCTGCTGCGTCAATGTAATATCCGCGAGATTCGGCTTGACACGGGAGAGTTAGAAGCGAAGTTTTCAGAAGCCAGCCATCCTCGGGTCCGCGGTAGCCATGCTTGTTCCGCTGTTCAGCGGCGCCGGATTCCTGGACAGAGGTGCACGGGACACGAATTTTATTAATAAGACCGGCCGGCGATGAAGCGGCCGCGACTGGAATAAAAGTTTCTCGCCGGTGGTTTTATTTCTGGCGAAACGAATCGGTGACACGAGAACGAAGCGCGTCGATCGTTTTCCTTTTTGTTCGCGCGTATCCCCATTGAATAATCTCGCTGCGAAACAGCGGTAAAGTTAATACCTTAATTTATCGTACCCTGTCCGATGAAATAATCACGTCCGCCGCGTTGCCCTTATTCGACGTCGCGCAACGCGGGGCGAACGTAATAATGATTCATGCGGCGAGTTAACGGGCGTCGGAATATTTTTGTCAGCCGGTTGCATCGAGAAACAATTTCTCCGAAATTTCGCCCCGGGCAAAAATATTTCCAATAATATTTCATTCATATTTCGCGGAGAGTCATCGACGTCCTCGATGGCGGCGTCGACGCGCGTAAAACGGGCGCAGCCCGCGAAACGAAGACCTCCGCGCGCGCGCGCGCGTCTCGGTTTTTACGATCCGATTTATGGCTGGCGATCAAATATCTCTTTGGCCCGTTACCGCTATACTCGGGTATCGGCCGGGCCTCGATAATATACGATTATTATAATTTATAAATTGCACGCGGCGGATCGCGTAGCCGGCCGCCCCGTATTTTATCGGATCTATGCCGAAATTCCGTCGGACTTGTCGCGGCCGTGGCAATTAACGCGTGAAATATATTTTCACGCGTCGCCCCCGTTAATTGGACCTCGATGCACGCGTCGCGAAACGTTTATCCTGGCACAGATATATGGACGATAAAAATCGAGAGTCTAGATGGAACGTAATCTCCGTTCCGCTGTAGCCACCGGTCAGAATTTATTAATAGATACACGTGCGTGCAGCGTCGCGTCTCGCGACTACGACGGAACGTCGCTGACGATGAAACCACGGGAACAAAAAGAGGGAAGGAAGAATCGGACCGAGGAGGAACACTGGACGCCCAATCGCTCCTAAGGCAACGAGAAATATGTTTTTGCGGGACGTTACCTGAGCTCGTCGCTTCCAGGCAACAACGTCACCGAAAGTAGAACGAGTCGGCGGACCGAGGAAGACGCGAGCGCAAAGCGCGAATAATGTTGCACACGCTCGTAATCCCCTTTCCGCACTGGAGAATATCACTAGCGGCCCAACTTAACTTCTCGTGAGGGAACGACGTGCCACAGGGGGGGTGTTCGTTAATTCGCCAGGCAGTGTGATTGTAAAACGTCGTCTTCCCTGACTGAAATACACGCCCGACCCAACTATAACCCGAAGTGTATTGCATCGCTTATGCGGTTTATACGCGTCGCTTATGAATATACTCGCCCGGCCCCGGCACAACGACGCGATATTCCGTCCCGGAAACACCGGGGTTCCTCGCGAATCCGCGCACTCTCGAGAGGGATCTGGTCGAAATTGCGAGATATACGGGGTCGGCTAACTTTTCCCTCCGTTCGAAATGGGGAATTGTAAGCCGCTTTTGCGACAACGGCTTTATGGAGATGTAAGTGTCACGATGCTGGGGTCAGGCACCAGAAAACTGCGAAGGTGGAGTGGCGTTCGAACCTGGGTGGAACGCTTTGAAAATATGTCTGGCTTTGCGCGGCCTTTACGACACTTTGCGATTTGACGGTAACCTCGCACAGCAGCGAGGACGGGTTAGCTTGTCTTTGGAGACGCGAGGTATTTGAGCAACGCTCTCTTCGCTTTGTAGTAATAATAATTGCAACAGGAATTTCGTTTCAGTAATAATGTACCGCAGACCTGTCGTTTTCTTAATACTGATATTTTAGATTTATTACGCAATACAATTTCTACTATCTTGTACATTCTGCAATTGATGCAGATAAATAGATTTCCATTTTATCGTGTTGACTATCAATATTCGTTTTTCCGATTGAGGAATAAAAGGGGTGCTATACACGATAACGATCATATATTCCCGATTCGTAGCGCTTTCGACGCCTGCTTGTAGAAGAATCGAAGTACTGGAAGAGGCCAAAGGCGCACGTTTACGTAGCACACTACCTCTCCTCAGGTGTGTACGGGTTCCCGCAAATATTTGCCAAGTCGGCCCCGCACTATTTATTTATCCGACCTGTAGCGGAGGGATTGCGCGTAACGCTGGACGACAGTTCGCCTCCTCGCGTTTGCGGGCTACAAAGAGAGACAAAGAGAGGACAGCAATCTAGCCGTAGGCAGGAAATCAGCTTTTGAGGGAACACTCGGAGATTTAACCCTCTGAAATAACAAAGACCCGGCACTTAGCGAGCGAAACGTCCAATGCCCACCTGGAGAGCACTCTCGCAATATTTATTCTGAAAAATGACCATCGATTAAACGCGTAAGTACCACGATCTCATTTCGAATCCTTGACCACCTGGGTTCGAAAGTCCAAGTCTCATTGTTTTCCACAAATTGCACTCGGTTTGCTTTCTCAAGGGCTAACAACTCTGCCGTGAATAATTTTCAAAACTCCTTGAACGCATTACCGAAGGAGTATGGCAATAGCATCAACGAGATATAAGAATGGACAAATCACCTTACGGACTTTCGTCGCCCAACGTGATTGCCATACCGAGCGAGAAATCGCACGATGATTGAGCGTCCTTGCTCATGACCGGCACTTCTCTTTGTGCTTAGGAGCAAGACAGAAGATGGAAGAAGTTCCGCCACATACTTAAGTTAGCCTTTAGTTATAGTAAATTAATAAAGGTTCTACATACAAACTATGTAAATTCTTGGTATATGTTTTATCTTACTTGTGTCTATTGTACTTTCCATATTACATAAATGTTATTTTAAAATTGTTTAAGATTTAGTTGAAAGATATATTGCAAATAGATAGGACAGAATACTTGTATCTTTACTGATGAGTTGAAATAAATTTTCAATGAAAAGAATTCCAGAGCTCTTTTTCTTTTCACACCTTAACAGTCCTTGAAAAACCTAATTCCCATTCCTTAAACAAGTACTACCGTGTAAGAACTTTAAATGCAAAGTTCACAAGCGGAGAACTTGTAAAAATAGACCTCAACATTACTAAACATATTGCAACCAGGTATACATACAGCGCCGAATTCTCGAAGACATTTGCAACAATGTTGCGCCAAAAATTTTGCAACAAAGTTGCAAATCGATCTCTAAGAAAATGCAATAAAGTTGCAAAAATTCTCGAGAAAAATTTGCAACAATGTTGCGCCAAAAAATTTGTAACAATGTTGCAAATCGATCTCTAAGAAAATGCAACAAAGTTGCAAAAAACGCCTCGCGAAAACGCAACAAAGTGGCAAAAACTCTCGAGAAAAATTTGCAACAATGTTGCGCCAAAAATTCTGCAACAAAGTTGCAAATCGATCTCCAAGAAAATGCAACAAAGTTGCAAACAACGCCTCGCAAAAACACAACAAAGTTGCAAAAATTTTGCCGCAACATTGTTGCAAATTTTTGTCCAGAATTTTTGCAACTTTGTTGCGTTTTTGCGAGGCGTCGTTTGCAACTTTGTTGCATTTTCTTGGAGATCGATTTGCAACTTTGTTGCAAAATTTTTGGCGCAACATTGTTGCAAATTTTTCTCGAGACCTTTTGCAACTTTGTTGCGTTTTCGCGAGGCGTTTGTTTGCAACTTTGTTGCAAAATTTTTGACGCAGCCTGGTTGCAAATTTTTGTCCAGACTTTTTGCAACTTTGTTGCGTTTTCGCGAGGCGTTGTTTGCAACATTGTTGCATTTTCTTAGAGATCCATTTGCAACTGTGTGACAAATATTTTTGGCGCAACATTTTTGGAGCAACATTGTCGCAAATTTTTCTGAAGAATTTTTGCAACTTTATTGTGTGTTCGCAAGGCGTTGTTGGGGACGTTGTTGCGTTTCCGCGAGGTGTTGTTAGCAACCTGTTTCATTTTCTTTTTCTCGGGAATTTCTACTACTTGGTTGCGTTTCCGTAGGGTTCAGTTTGCAACTTTGCTTTCGCGGTACCTTGTTTGCAACTTAATTGCATTTTAAAAAGCTAGCAAAGGACGAGAAAGATTGAAACGCGCAAAGAAGCCAAGGAGAGGACCGAAAAATCGTGGGAGGAGGAACCTGGCGCCAAAAATTGTTCGACGTGACGAATGATCCGCGAAAACGCAGCGGGTCGCGCGCAGGGCTGCCAACAGGCGACACCCTGTGCCGGCCGCTAGACAAGCATTTGATCAGGGAACCGGCGGGCCTTCTAATGAAGACCCACCCCCATTGTTGCAGCGATATCTCCATTATTTTTGCGCCGTTATTAAAAATCCAGCCCGGGCGCGGGACAAAGAATTCGACAACCATTGTCCCCTCGTCGTCCGCGCTTTTTGTTCGCCACGCTAAATGTCAATGAATCTCCCTCCCCTACCCTTGCTCTTTACGCGCGCGTCTGTGTACGCCTACACCAGTCGTTTCCGTTTCTACGCGCACCAGGACGTCCCGTCGTCACGGTTATTCCAGTTTCGTCGTCGAGGTCCTCGGGCGTCGCGAGAACCGTTTCGCAAACCAGGACCAGGAAGAATCAATCGTAGTGGAACGGGAAGGGGTGTCGTCACCCCCATTGTCGGTCCAACTGCGTTGACTTTTCCGAACAGTCGCGGTCCCTCTGTACATGGGGGTTGTAATAAGAACGGGGACGGGATACGGTAACACGGGTACACGTTCGACGGCGTTTTTAGGGAATTGTTATGGATGGAGGCGGCGGGACGATGTGATTTCTGTACGCGGAACTGTACGTGGGGAGTTTTAATTTTCGTTTCGGGGATAACTCGTGCGTGGAATGAACAGGAATACGAAAGGGCGCGAGTAACGAACGGGTAAAAAAGACGTCGGTACGTATTCGTGTACGAGATTAGCGACAGACCGTTCGGGGGACAGCTGCTAACGGCAGAACCAACGGAGTCTTTAATCTGTCAGCTTGCGGATAATTGGAGTATTACGAAAAAAAGAAACGCGACCAGGACGTACGGACACAGCTACACCTGCCTCAAAGAACTCGCACCCGAAGACTCAACTATTCGAGCCGCGTCGAAAAATCCGAAAGGCAACGCGCGACGCGAGGCGCGCGTACAGCCGCGTCGCTTTAATCTACGGCAGACGGGAGATCGGGCCGATAACGAATTTAATTTGAACGCGTGGATCGAAATTCTATACGGCGGACCGTCCGGAATTTTCCGACGAATTTTCCGCGAAATATCAAACCACCGCTAAAACGATTACACCCCCTACTTTCGATCGAGCCGTAGCAGTCGCCGCGATTCGACTTGCGTTAACGACCGCCGTCGCATCGATTATTAAATCCGCGGGTCATCGCGCGCGAATCGAACGAGCAACACGCTCGTTGCGGCCCCCGAGCGAACAGTGGTCGAAGCGGGTGGGTGGGCGTTGAGATTCGAAAAAAAAACCCCCGGCCAGAGAAGATCCAAGGATGAAGAGGAGGGAAAATTCTGGAGGGGTGGGAACGATCGCAGGATTGCTCTATGGGGGTGGTTTCGGGGCATGGATACCGGTCTCTACGGCCACGGTAATGGTTATAGCACCATCGCGTGCAATCCCATTAGCACCGATGCAATTTACCCGATCTATCACACCCTATTAAGCGGCGCGCTTTCCACCCCCCCGCTGCCGCTCGATCGCTTAACGCTCGTTTTAATCGAGTTTGCGCAACCGTGGCTGCGGTCCTGCGCGCTTTTCACCCGGCAGGACAATGTTTTTCCATAGGCGGACAGAGGAGAGACGGCGGCCGACGACGTTCAAGCGGCGTCGCGACGGACGAGATCTTTCTGGAGCCCGCCGCTTGCCGGATAAAAAGGGTGAACCGAGTCAGCGAAACCGAAAAAGGTTTCCGATAATTAAACTCGGGACTGATTCCTGCCCGGTTCGCCCCGATGCCCTTTTTACCCGACTCCGTCGAGCGTAACACGAATTTAGCCCGGCGAAATTCCTCCGTTAGTTACGACGTAATCGATGCTCCGCAGTTGGGATCGCGCGGCGCCTGTGAGAAGGGCGGACGGTTGGCGGTTCATAGAGGGATGCGGCGGAATTTTATGCAGCTCCTTTCTTTTTATCGATCATAAACTTGCGCAGGCTTGGTAATTGTCTCTTTTTTATTTCGCGTTTAATTCGATAGAGGGGAGTTCGCGCAGGCACGAAGCGGCCTTCGATATTTAATGCCCAATAGTTCAGCCTGGAATATTGAAGGAAATCGATCGCGGGATCGGCGGAAAGCAAGTTTCATCCACGTTGCGTGGAGCAACTTCGCGCGTAGATCGAGGCACAGCTTCGCGCCGTACTTTTATAGCGAAGTACAATTGTAATTAATCGCGCGAGACTTTTAACAAAGAGAGTCGAAGGGGATCCGCGCGCTGTACCGGTGGTCCGTCTCGACAGACGTACGGTCGATTACAACTTTGTATTCACTTCGTAACAACTTCCGCCGAGAAATCGAGAATCGTAAGCTCCGGTGGCGGAGTTACAGACGTCCCAACGGTAGTTTCTCCCGCTGGAGGTATCCAGGAATTTCGAAGGGGAAAAAAGCGGCAGCCGTAGCCGCTTCTCAAATTGAATCCCACGGCGTAATAGCTTACCCGCTATTCGTAATTTCCGCGTCTTAGACCAGGTATGCAAGAATCGAGCGGACAGAGGCGAGGAAGCCGCGCGTCTTGGGGATCGCGTTAAAGTTGTCGTAATAAGCGTCGACGCGGGAGCTCGGATCTTTGTTTCGCCGCAGCGGACAGAATCGTGGATTCCACGGTTATCTGGCCGCGGAACCTGATCTGCTAATGCACAATGCAGCCGTCCTATTGCCGGGAGCGTTATCGCCGCCGCACCCGGGGGAGATGTTTCGCAATTACGAAATGGAAGCTCGTCGATGTATGGAATCGCGCTGCTCGAAAGCCCTGGACCGATGCTCACGAGACGGCCCTTTGCCGCCTGATACGAGATTAATTCTCCGGGCGTGGATTACAGAGATCATAGGTTCGATCGACACCGTGGCAAGCGTGCGCGATTGGCCTTTGAAAAGCTTTCGTTAACCACCGGTCCGTTCGGATTCTTTGTTGGGTTTCCGGGGTAAGCGAAATCGTGTGCAACAGTTACTTTTGCAAAGAGGTTTTTTTATATGAATATCGTGACGAGTTTGCGCGACAGAGTGATGGTGTGCGTCGTGTCCAAAACTATTCTAACTGCAAGTGGTATTCCGCTACTATGTATATTATGAGTTTTAGGGGATAAGGATGACCTTAGCAATTGTTACGTCGCCTTAGCCGACGCGGAGTCTGGCCCTTGGCAGTAGTCGTATCGCTGGCTACTACCTTGGCGCATAATATTGACTCTGACTAGGCCAGGATCCGCGGGCCTTGCATATTATCGGTGACTCAAGGACTGGTCATCCAACATCTTTTTCGAACGTCCTCGGGGACGAGTAAATGAATTTCCGTGTTGAGAGACGCTTGACATACTGGGGCGCAACAATTTCCACGGCGCAAGGTATGATAATTGCGAAGCGACGTTTGGCAATCGGTATTTCAAGGTATTTATCGTGGCGAGTGTCAGCAACACCGCCGCAATGTTTCGAGGAATATTGCGTTTACTTGGACAGAATTATGATGGATGTCTTCAGCTATTCAATAGAAATTATTATACAAAGGCGTCGAAAGACACCGTTCCCATGCACGAGGAAAGTCGTGCCGCAAGCATGTTGTTCGGAAAACAGTCTTTCGGTACTTAGCACCGCCGCGCCTGCTGTTCGAATCTTGGGAAGACGAGGGTGTCCTGGGAGGGTTATAAGAGGGGTGTATCCGGCTCCTCCTCGGCAGGGTCGTAACGTCAGCTGGTGTCTGAGCGAGTTGCGAGGATCCCGGCGTATCTTACCCTGCCGTCGATTTCGCCGAAACTCGAACGTCGTAACCGAAGGGACTTCAGGAGGAGGGAGGTCTCCTCGTTCGCGCCAGATGTTACTATCCGAAGGCGGAGGTGCTCCGTTTTATTCTAAAACCTCGTCGACAGGCGATGTCCTTTTCCTCCTTTGACCCGGTCGCCACTTGGAGGACGTGACTGCGATCCATCGAGCTGTCCGAACTCGCGGGTAACCGGGTGTGATTTATCGATTCGCGGGGACAGGTAGGTCTTGTAAATACGACGTGGAAAACAGAAGTGGAAGAATGGAGGGCAGTTAGCGAAATCGAAATGCTTTTCGGGAAACATATTGTGTGGTCGTTCGACGGGAAGGATTTATGAGAAATCGTCGACCCTTTGGTTCACAGTCACCAATAAATATATATATATATATATTTTCTTATATACATAGATCAGAAATGGAAAGCTAGAAGTCTGGAGGAAAATAGGTCCATCTGTGTGTCAGCTGGTTCTAAGAGTACAAAGGCAGATTTGACAGCCACGAAATTACGATTGTACAGGTTCCTCGGTTTCACCAGAGTTTCACAATCGTGGCCACCCTTGAAAGGCACCTCAAGCAGGTTAGTGGCGCTGTTTGACCGATGATTTATCGAGTCAACCAACGACGGTCTTCTACCTGCTTCGCGTACAATACCTTCCCTTTAAATACATTATATATACATATACAACCTCTTCTGTTCAAAGGACGACGGATCAACATTCGGCCCACGGAACTGGCGAATAATTCACCCTAAAAACCTCGTCCTTTTACCAATATTCAGTAAAGCCCGAGTCACCGTAAAACCTCGCCACTCCTACTCGCTTCGAATACCCTCCGACACCGCGGTGTTCTCATTCCCCGTGAAAGTTGCGCAATAAAATCATTCCAAACAGCCTGTCGAAACCGCCGCCCGTATTCTCGCACCCGGCCTTCCCAGCCTCCCGTGATACACACCCTCCGCAGAAGTATCAAGGGCGAACTTATACACCGTATCCAGGTCGGTTTACGAGTTCGGGCAACGCCTTCGCGGCCCGTACCAAGCGTACGCGAGCAGAATGCGAACGTTGATCCGCGAAAACAAATCCCGCTCGACGTTCGCGCGGCCACTTAAACCGAGACCCCTGGATTCCAGGTTGAAGTCACGGGGCGGTTATCTACCACCGATTCGGGGTCGCATGGCCGATCCACGCGGGATTCCAAAAGCGGCTGGCCAACGGGCTGTAATCATCTCGTTACAGCCGCATTGTATGCACCCTGTAAAACGTCGCCGTCCCTTCCCCGGGCCGCTTTTCGACGACGCCCCTCGGCGTCCGTGCGCCGCGACGCCCGAAGCAGCGTCGATGATTACACGGGACGCGGATGAAGCCGCGCGGCGCACGGTCCTAATCAGCTGGCGCATTGTGAGCGAGCGAAATTACAGGAGACGCGGCGAGATCGCGATGACTCGGTAACGACGACGACGACGAGGAGGGGGGACCGCTCGTAATTAGTAGCGACGCTGTCGTCCCTGGCAATCTGCTACCACCGATACTTCCTCGCGGGGACAGATAATCGCGTTCTTTCGCGAAGCGACACGGGAGAGACAGGCAGCATGGGCAGCATCGGTGCCGGGGGAAATGTTTCGGAGAAACATCGGAATAACATCGTCAAGATGACAGTATTCAAAGAGCAGCACCTTTCCCATCATTTATACCGAGATAGATTCGCGATTCATCGTTCGACGTTTGCGTCGTGACCCATGCGCGTTCCCCGCCTCGCAGATATTATCGAGGAGTCGACTTACAAAACGTTCCCCACCGAAAAAAGGAGAAACTAGGATAAGCGTCCACGGGGCCCTTTGACGGGCCGTTACATTCATTGGCAGAGTTTCTGCTCGTCACCCGAGCTGGAATCGTCGAACGATTAACTCGCCTAATCCCTCTATCTGGGGTCGCGTGGTTCTATTGAAATAAAAAGGCGGCGCTCGCCCCTCGGCCACCGGCTCGAGTCTATCTCGCAACAATCGGTGAAAGAAGTTCGGTGCAGTGTGCAAGGGCTGGGTGGGGGGGCAAGGCACGGGGATGAAAGGAAGCACGCTGGCTTGGCCGATCAACGCGGTGCGTAAGCCATGCTATTAAGGGCGGCAAGTGGGTGCATCTGTCTGGGCAAACCTGGGCTTAGTTCCAAAATCCGAGTGCAAACAGAGAGGTTGCTCGGCGGTGGTTTCAAGAACCCCCCCATTCCGCGTTTCTTTCTTGAAACGAGACCGTTCGAGTTTCAGACGCGAAATTCGAGCTGGAAGCGGCGTACGGCAACAGATACGCATCGAGCAACTTGAGGGATTAGCTAGACGGCTGTTACGTAGTTTTGACGCAAGCTTCGAAAACGTTTATATGTTATACCGCGCCGCGGTTGAGTGGAACGTATTTTAAGTACAGCTGTTTTTTAAAGAGTCGCAGGATTTGTCGCCCGGAGAACGGGCGTGTTCTTGAGATAAACGCGGGTGCTCGTATTGGAGAACGGTGTTATCTGGGGGCCGATAACGCGGGCAGACAGGTGGAGAAGCGGTTGACGGCGAGGCGGAGGCTAATTCGCGACCAGATTCTGGATAAAGTCTGGTTTCGATAAGTACATAGCGGTTGTCACGGTTAAGTAAGCTCGGAGGAGAGGTGGCCGAGAGATCGCTACTTTTCAACTAGTTTGTACTGTAGGTACTATTGAAAAGTTAGGGAAAGATTGAAACGTCCGGTGATGTTCGTTTGCAGTGTTTAATTTGACGAATAAATGTCTCAACGTTGTAATGAAAATCGTAACAACGATCGATGCAATTCACGCGGCCGTTTCTGCAGAATTTGACAAATATTTTCCTCGATATCCTGTAAAAATTGTTAGGGGGTTGATAACCGGGGAGATGTTACTTGCGCTATCATAACACGATGACGTTACCTTAAGTAAAAGTAACGAGACTCCCGTGGGGGAAAAGGAAACATTAAGCTCACGTGTTTCGAACTCTAAAGCGGTTTCCACCCCCTGTGAAAGGGAGGGTCGAAAGCAGAGATGTTATTCTTCTTCCTTAACTCATACATATTTCCCGGCGAAGACGTCCCCTCTGTTACGAATTACAAATCACCTTGTACGATAATGCAAGGGGAACCCCCGTGTTCTTAAGAAACCATAAGCCCCGCGGATCACTCGAGTCAAGTATACAGCTGTTGTGCGTCGACGTCGAACTTAAAATTGCAACATTTTCAATACCTTCGACACGGTCGGAAGCAAAGCATCGAAGCAACTTTTCCAGCAAATAATTAACGACGACAATAGCGTTAACGTCCATTCAAAACGACACACACGCAAACACGAAATCGCCAAGCATCGCACGATAAATTCGTATCCATTGCAGAATCTAACCCTTCAAACACCGCTTGCCCACAACGCGTCGGCAAACCGAGCACACCGCTTCAAAGGGACCATTTCAAACCAAACACAATCCACATTCCAATCGACCACACGAATACAGAAGCCAACCAAAAAAAAAAAAACCCCCCCAATGAATTAACATCGATATCTGCCCCCACCCCAAACGCGTTCCCAATAATTTCACCTACAGCTGCCGCAGGTCCACCTTTACCGTGCCCTTTTTTCACCGGCAGGTCGTCGTGTCCGGATAATTGGAGGAACTGCGCTGGAAATAGGTTTGTTAAAGTTCAGCCGGGGGCCGGAGAGATCGCCGTGGAGACCACGGGGACGATAAAGTCTAGGCGCACACCGAGATCTCGTAGATTCTGTCTTGTCGTTCCGTCGAATCCCTCTTTCCTCGCCGCCCCCTTTGCCCTGCCCGCCGCCCCCGACCCCGACCCCGTCCGCGTGGCGGGAGTTTAATTAGGCCCCGCTTCGAGATATCGCGAGATCAGCAGCTCGTTAGCATGTTTTAATTGGCGGCTGTCAGTGAGATCGTTGCTTACGATAAGCGCCTCCTCTCTAACCAGTCCTCCGGCTCGGTGACAAGACTCTACGTGTAGCCCGGCTGCTGCTTACTACTCGCGAGACACACGGTGGACAGCCAGCTGGGGGGGAGCTACGACGTAGCCGTGCAATCCTGGGGAACCTAGGAAGCTTCTGGCGCTCGCGCGTGTGTGTAAGACTCTTTCAAAGAATGGGAGGATTTTTGTTTTCATTCTCAAAGCACTGCAGATTATTGCGCGAATATTATGCGCAATGTTTGCATCTGTCCGTTTTCTCCTCGCGAACTTCGAACGTTCGAAAGATCTGGAGTCCTGCAAGACGAACGGAGAGGAGAGGACGTCGCTTTCGTGCGCGAGGTTTTGTGTTCTCGGTGATGACCAACGTGGATGGGGACCGTGACCAACGCAACGGCGAGATTAACAAGGTGTCCCGTCCTCATTGCTCGCTATTGATCCAGCGCGAACGTGTACCGTTTAACGAGGCCAGTTCGTAATGACGCTTCCCGTAGGGTACACACGTGCCGAACGATGAAACGTCCCTTTTTTTTCTCCCCGAAGCGTCGTCTTTGCCGCCTTTCATCCGCTAGCCTAGATTATTACCCTTCACGCCGGAGACTTTCTCGAAACTGGCGTTTCGAAGTTCGACTTTCGACGTAATTTATAGCGACGTGGAGTTCGATCGATAACTTAATTGCTTTAAATAATGCTTCCCTTGTAATTGTAATACATCGGGACACGTAGTTCCGGAGGATGGTTAGGCCTGTTGGACGGTCTACATGGTCTATCCAGACGTCTGACGTGCACGTGATGCACTCGGGGAGAGCCGCGGTATATGTTTAACGAGAGGCAAGTTTAATGGAGTGTCTGAGTGGGTACAATTTTGCAGGTGTATCGACCGCGAAGTTTCCAAATTCGAAACAGTATATCTGGCAAAGAAAATTGGGCGCAAACAACCCGCCATCCCCTTGGGAATAATTTCCCACTCCATCACTCTCGAATGCATGTAGATGTATACAAGCAGAGGAAATATCGGTTAAAAATAGCAGCAGGAGAATGGGGAAAATGGTGCGAAATAAATGTTCAATTATTTATCCGAACGATGATCACGTTTTCTGTAAACTTCTGTTTATATAATATATATAAGAATAATGAAATGCTAACGATACACGGATAGAAGATCCAACTGTTCCCGAAATATTGCACGATTACGTGAAAACAAATGCAACCGGCAAATATACAGACTACAGACTATTCAAAGTTAAAAATAAAAATGAAAAAAAAGGTAGTTGCATGTATAAGGGATGCGAGATCCATTCTATATGCAAATACTTTCAGCGTGATCGACCCTTAATCACTGAATAATGTCCCTATAAATATGCATCTGCGTTTTTCGTTATCCAAATATATTCACGCTCTCCAACTCGCGACCAAGTTTCGCGGAGTTTCGCACGATCCGCCCCCGCGTGTTCACCCTTAAGCCCCGAAACGTGACAACGAGTATTTGCGACCGGGTTACTACTTCGCCCGTGCGTGATCAGATTACGTTCAACGCGGATTTTACAACCGCTCCGTGGACGTCGCGGCGTAATACGCCTAATTAGCGACGCCGATCTTATTCGGGGGGGCCAGACTTACCAGCGATCGCCCTTCAACTTCACGTGTACGCAGGGTTGACAGGGGTGGCCCGGTCCCGCTAATTGCCGCCGGCTGATGAACCTTCCCCGGTCGAGAGATCGCGACGGCGAACTTGCGCGAAGTAGTTCTTCTTGAACTATGGAGAGGTCTTGCGGTATTTTCGTTGAAGCTAGGTATGTTTGTCGAGACGAAGGAGTGCGGCTCGCGACGAAATCTCTGAATCTCTGAGTCTCACCAAATTATCATTAACCCGGATACGCCCCGGCGTTGCAAGAAGGCTTGCCAATACTCGAGTGCTTCGCCTAGACGATTTATACCGCGGCAAGATCTCGCGGAACGAATTTCAACGACCAACCGGGCCCCATTGTGCCGAGCGAGACGAAAAATTTGTCCAGGTGGGTCGGGCGTTGCTCGCGGGCGGAAAATCGGGAAAAAAACCTCGGCGAAAAACATCACGGTGCTCTTCATTTGTTGGCCGGTGGTTTCAACGATCGCCTGGATGGTTCGGTTGAATTTTATTAAAGGGTTACCGGTGGCTGGCCAATGGGGATACATATGCATGAGGCGCGCCCGCCCCGACGAGCATGTTTATTGTAATACTGACATAGAGCGCGCGAAATTAGTGCGGGTTAAGGCGACATTTCCATTCCGCCGATGGAATATGCATGAGAAAATGCATCGCAACATCTGCGAGCGGCGCTGCTTGCACTGGGTCAGCCGTGGCTAGAGAGGCGGAGACATTTTATGCCGACGTGTGGGACTATGGGCCGTGGTTATGACCCGTGAACGTAACTGTTTTCGCTTATGCACTTTGCCACGACTGGTCCCGGCGGACGCCGGGACGATAAAGTATTCAAACGGGAGGCGGAAGTTTCTTCTCCGTGCTTCCGGGACTCCTAAAAATTGCATTCGCCGTTTCCAAGGACTGCGAACAATGGTCCGTCGGTGTAACGCAATTCCATACTTCTGCCGTTCTCGATCTTACAAATCTTTCCAGAAAGTCATGTTTAATCTGACGGAGGGTCGCGGAACTCGGACAAAGAATCCGGGGGAAACGCGTTGTATGACGCAGCGCGCAAACATGCACGCCCGCGGAGTTCTACCCAATTGTATTAGAAGATATTGGAACGAGAGTTGTTTCCACTTTGCGTTACGGGCGAAGACGCGAGGACGGAGATCGAGGAACGCGGGCCAGACGAGCGTAGATAGGGGCTACCTCGTATGCAAATCCGACTCCGCCCTGAATAAAATATTAACCGACCGATCGAGGCGCGTAGCGGGGGTAGAAGCACGCGAGCCTCCCTCGACGGGTCTTTCTCGGCGAGGTCGCCTCCTTTTTTTCATTACCTTTCGCGTAGGTATCGTGCGTGCAGATACACAGGTATCCGGCCAACGAGCGCGACACACACACGCTGATTCCTGTCTATCTTATTTTTTCTTCTTTTTCTTCTTTTTTATTTTGCCCTGCTGGCCCTCGAGAGTTTCTCTCCTCGTCGTCATCCAGCTCGCAACGTTCGTGACGCAGCTTCCTTCTTCTCCTGCTCCGTTCCCCGAGGTCTCTTTAAATCGAAGACCTCGTTATCTCACCGACGAACGGATTCTCGTTAGCGAAGCTTTAATTATAACCACTCTGTTCTACGGTCCAGATAACCGTCCCTGCTACCGGGGCGGCGACAACGAATAAACGCTGACGAAGGAGAAAACGAAACCCGGCCCCGCGTCGAGTCCAACAATTAACGCCCCGTTATTACGATTTGCTTTTCGCCGTACGACGTACCGACATCGCCTGGGTTTCCTCCGCGGTTCGCTTCTCGCCGGGGAAACAGCTCTAGGATCTACGTTATACATAAATATATATATATACGGTAGGTATTCTTTGGAAAGAAACCAGTTGCGTCACTGGTGGTCGACTGGTGGCACGAGGAAACAAGAAGGGACGAAAAAAGTGGGGAAGGAACTGCGGCGGTGGGTTTCCTGATCGTTAACAAGCACGCAACATTGACGGGTTTCCCTTCTGTTTGAAATATCCTCGCCTTTGTATCGCGTCGATTGTTCGTTTCGCGTTTCGGAACGCGAGCCGTTATAAAGGAATTCGCGAGAAACGCTCGGGAAAATAATAAGGAACGGGTAACGATCCGGTCTCGGACGATGCCACCTCCCCCCTTTCTCATCGACTGGCTTTGCGTGTTTCTCCTTGTACGAGGAAATTTCGTGTCGATTCGTGCCCGCGCCGACTAATTTCACGTTCCTCGAAAGAATGATCCGACGTATAAATTTGTTGGCACGGCGAGGTGATTGCCTTGGTCGGGTTTCGGTTCGCTCGAACGGCCGGGAGGAACAGCGGGGACGTCGATGTGAATGCTGCAATTAAGAAAGTCCCTTGCGAAACCGCATCTCTTTATTAGCCTCTACGACGCAGCCTCTTTGTAAATCTCTTCGCGTAGACCGCGCCAGAAACCGGTTCCGGCGGCATTAATGGGCGTTCGAAAAAATTCTCGATTCCATCTTCCACGGAAATTCCAAGCTCGATTGTAGCCGGTGGAAAGTCATCCCGACGATGCGTCATTTCATATCGAAATGTGACGATAAACTGCGCGGTATCGTCGCGGCCACTGACTTCCTCGCGAATTCCTCCCGATAATGCGCATTGATTGTCCCAAACGACGTTCGACGATACAACGATAACAATAGTAACAGTAACGACGACGGGTCGCGATTCGAAAAAGTCACCGCGTCGTCGCGGACAATTATATTCGAAGCTTCTGCGACCGGTGTACCAAGGGTGGAGAAATCAGAGGAGGTCCCAGGTAAAAAAAAAAGAAAAATCGTAGACGATAGCCGAGGCGACGTCAGTGTCGCGAGATAAGCGGCCTTGATCGTGGCCACGCGTAAAGACGTTTTTCACCTTTTGCCCAGGGGGCGCGACCGGATCCATGTTTAGCCAGCCGCGAAATTACGTAGTTTCCGTGGTCGAGACGGTACGACGTTCGTTCGGGAAACAAAATTCTACAGATTCTAACGAGCGCGAGCGTGTCTGGTTAGGGGGTGGTCGTTCGATGTGGCCTCGAACAAAAAAAGCTCGGGCACCTCGTTAGGAGCGAGGGCATTTCTGCACGGCGCATCGTTATTTCGATTAATTATTAGACGAGCGTTCGTCGGCCAGCAATATTGTTCGCGGTCCGCCGACCCCGATCGCGTCCACGGAGGACAACGAAGACAAAAAATAAAAATGTCCACTACACGAGACGTCGATTCCGATCTGTTCCTCCTTTTTCTGTAATTAGCGTGAATTAATGCGAGCCTGGCAACGGGCTCGCATTCGATTCGGTCGAACCGAGAATCGCAACTAACAAACGATGCAGCTGCTACGATGCGCGTAACCGCCGCCTGTGCATAAACTACGCCGGCTGGCGGCGTTATTATCTTAGAACGGAAACGCGGTTGACAAAGGGAAGAAAAAGGATATGTCAACGATTAATCGGTGCGTCGGGAACTTATTAATTCGCGAGGGTCGAAAGGCACAGCCAGCTCTTTAAACGCCCCTATCATTTTATGCTAAACGAAGCACGTGGGCGATACGAACTACCATGGCGTGCGTATAATTTCAGGGCGCAATTAAGTCGCATAGATGTTAAACAGCTTGCGCCCGCGAAGCTGACTAGACGTTAACGCGCTTCTTCCTCTTGTATACGAGCGCCGGTCTAATCGTAATAACGATTAATTGCGACGAGTCGCAATTAGAGGCTCAAAGGTTACCGTGCGCAACAGTCGACAACGTTCGCGACGATAATCCAACGAGCAACGATTCGTGCGATTCGTTTCGAGACCGATCGGCCCGTGCTCGGGCGAGCTCGTAACTCCGGCGATAATCGAGCCTCTTCGCCGAAACGAGAACGAAAAGAAATTGCATCGACGGTGGAGAAGTGTCCTTAAAAAGGGGCAAACTTTCCCGATCCGTTTCCTCCCCGTCCCGTCGTAGAAAGGGCAGATTAAGAAGGGCTGGTTGCATCGCGGTCCGGAATCGTTTTCGGTGCCCTCGGGACCGATGACGAAGGCAAATTCCCGTAGAGATTTCCGTGGAACGAACCTAATCCTCCGGGGTTCCTGCGCCCGGCGAATTCGGTAGTAAAGCGGCCGGTAACGGAAGGGGTGAATTAGGTAAGAGCGGTGGGTTTCCGCTCCCGTGGATCGTTAATAGAAAAGCTCCGGAGCTGTTTCGAACTTTTTTTTCTCTGTAGGCCCTAGGAAGCTTTTCCCTGAATTATACTGGCCGAGTCGGGGGCGGATTCAGTTAAAGGGGATAATGGAGACACATGTGGGAACGTTGCGACAGTATTGCACCCTTGCAGACGGCTGTTCCGATACGCGATTTTCTTGGTTTTCTAAAAGCAATCCGATGTAAGGTAGCATCAGCGATTGGATCGTATTCCCGAACGAAGGTGAGTGGACGCGTATCTTATGCTCGACAGAATTTCTCGATCACAACTTTCCAAAGGTGAAACAACGACGGTCCGCAGCGAAGTATCTCAATCGTTCCACCAATTTACACCGCGACTCCGGCGTTCAAAGGATTGGACTCGCGCCACCGACGCGTTTCACGCCGCTCATAAATTATCTGCCGGTTTTCACGGGCCGCGCGTATCGGCCACGGCGATAAATATTTATAACAACCGCGCGATGCGCAAATAAATATTTATGGACGCCACGTTCCGCGACTATAAATATTTATCGGCTCATTTACTCGGCCCCGTAGAAACGTTGCGCGTCTTTCCACGCGTGTTCCTCGGCTCTCGATCCTCTCATTCGAGGAACAATCCTGTTACCATACATTTCCGGCAGTTTCGTGCGATCGTCGGTGTCGGTCCCTCGGGACTAAGCCGACGGATCGCAACAGTTCGACCGGGGATCAGGTTGGTCTCATTTTTCCCAGAGCTACGGGCTTGTCGTGTCGCACGAGACTGCACGAGGAGGCCGGCACTGCGCGAGCATAGGAATTACTGTCGACGCCGGTGTAATAATATCCAGGCGGTCGTGTCCTGCCGGATCGGGAGCACGCGCGATCTACTTTTTGCACGGCGGGATCGTTAATGAGCGAGTCACGCGACACACGCGATCCAAATCACCGACCGTCGCGATCGATGCACCGCTCCTTCGCGAGTTTCCCCCCCCCCCCCCGGATTCGTATTATTACTTAATGAACACTCGTCTTCGCCAAACGCGAACCGATCGTTGCCCACGATCGATTCAATTCTCCCCTTGAAAAATCCAGCCGCGCCGGATATAAATTGCGTATTCCATGTCGGTCACCCGCTCGTTAATCAAGCCACTTCGCGGAACCCGCCGCGACCTATCCGAGCGCGGTCGTTAAAAAGAAGAGGAAAGTCACCGGTCTTCGTAAATGAGCGAACAATACGCGATCTAATGACCGGTACATAAATCGCGACTGTAAATCACGATCCTCTCCGATGTACCTCCGTCCCCCATTTGCCCGTCGCAGTTTCCTTCGAACCGCGGGGACGACGCTTCATCCCCGAAGCGTCGCGCGGTCGCCGCGGGACGTTTGATTAATCGGGAACCGGATCGACCTGTATGCGAATCGCGACGGTCGTTCGATCGTTCCTCTTCTTTTTTTTTCGCGTGGCGAGCGAATCCGCGACCGCGGACGAGATCTATGACGCTGGATCACGGAACGTTTCACGTGCGCGTACATGACGGACGCGCGCGATCGACACGGTGTATTAGTACCTGTTAATGCGTCGCCCCGCGTACCTATTTATCGCCGCCGTGCGGCTACCGCGATCGTGGCCCCCGTAGGTGAAACGCTCACGTGGGCGTCGCTTCGTCGGTGTCCCCTTTGAACGGTCGACGCACCGGTTTCGCGCGGCTTCTATATTTTATTTCCTTCTTTTAATTCGCTCGGCCGCTTTCTCTCCCGGCGCTGTCGCCGCGGCTGGAAACGTCAATTGGTTAAATTGAAAATAAATAATGCCGGCCGGATTTCGTTTCGAATGAAAGACAAACAGAGGATCGCCGCGCCAGCGGTGGTAGGACTCGTCTCTGGACGGGGATGGTGCGTGGGAACGGAAATATGCAAGGCTCCTATCGGTTTCGAATCGCGAAACGCGGGGCACACCGTTGGAAATTGTGCGCCGTCCGGGAGACGTCCGCGAGCATTCGCTTGAGAATTCGTGACGGCGACGGGCGCGAGTCGGATCGAAGGAAACGGCACTGAGTGAAAGTCGCGACGAGCTTCGGACGTGGAAAGCAGAGGAATTAATGAATAACGCGTTACGGCGCGGAAGGCTCGCGCGACGATGCCGCGAGCCGAAACCGTTTTCCGTAACTACCTCGTGACATCGAGTCGCGTGTCGCATGTATACGTGATAAGTCGCGCTGCCGAATTCCAAGGGGTGTGGGGCGCGTGCCATTAATACGGAAAGCGATGCCGTTTGCATGGGAACGACGCCGTGAAGGCGGAAACGCGGAAGAGCGTCGATTCAATATCCATGGGAAGTTCCGATGGGACGGGGTGGGGGCGTGGACGCGTCGCTGGAGGAACAGATACCAGTCAGGTGAAACGATCTTGCCCCGTGGAAAATTGGAGAGTGGTGAGTTCGACGGCGGAGGATAGGTCGAGGATGGCCGGGAGAGAAAGGTCGGCTCATTTTCCACGGGGGAGCGATGAAATCTGCCACGGTTACCGATGGACGGAGGACCGGGCTGTAGATAAGGGAGAGGGTTGAGATCATTCGGGGCGGTCGGGCGGCCGCGAGCGAGAAGCGACAAAGCGAAGCGTAAAGAGGGAACCTCGACGATATTGAAAACCTATAAAACAGCGTAATTCGGCCGGTGCCGCAGTCCATTGCAGTTTAGACGGGAACGCAATTTAAACAAATTGCTGGACCGAGCACCCGCGGCGCCGTCGTCTCTTTCTCTCGTCGACCGTTCATCTCTGCCCGCGGTCTCTATCCGTTCGTTCGTCGCCGTAGCGAATCTGTCCTCGTCCCCCTTGGCCGTGACTGGACGCTCGTCCACCTAGGCGCCTTGCTCGATTAATCGAAATCGAAACGGGCGCGTCGCTCGAGCGGACGTTTATCGCCCGTGGGGCAGTAATTCGATTTTCGGTTAGCATCGTTTCTCTTTCGGTTTGCCCGGCCGCGAGCCGCCGCTCGTTGTTCATCCGACGACACGCGCGGCGAAGCTGCGATCAGAGCCGCGAGGGTTTATGGATTTTCGGTTGGCGCCTGGCCACCCGCTCTTGCAGCCGCGCGCGATCGGATTAACACTCGATGACACTCGACGTCGTGCGAAATAATTATGCGCACAATGCCCTCCTTCTGTTTTGTATAATTTGTCCCGGAGTCGGACGTTCCTTTCGCTTCTCCTCGGTGCACGCGTCCTTTCGGGTTCGTATTTTCATTTAATTCTTTTAACAAAGTGAAATTCGTGGGGAGATACGAGTAGAATTCTGTCGCCGGAACTCGCCGAGATTTCGCCGCCGTTTAAATTTGCAATACGCTTTCAGCGCAGCCGGAGAACGGCGTCCCGAAAACGAGATATCGCTCGCCGGTCCACCGCGGGCCTCCGGTTTTACATATTACCGCGATTCCCCCTTCCCTTTATCTTCCTGTTTCAGATGGATCCTCCTGAAAAGCACGGCCGGCCGCGAGCCGAGCAGGAATTGAAAGGGACTTTCATCGGGTTCGCGTGGAAATTAACGTGGCGATATTCGTTGTGGACGCCGGACGGCGAATTACAGAGTTTCCTGTTAAAAAATATCATTTTTCTCTGTGGCTACAGTACCGGCGCATAAATGGCGGGCCCGGGACGCACGAGGGTTTTTCATAAAAATGTTTGCAAAAGCCCGGGGGCATCGTAGCCGGGAGCAGTTTTTTGACCGATGTCGCGAGAAGCGGACGCTCGTGATTCCAGCGGAAATTCGACGTGTCACGGGGCGCGGGCCCGACGTTATCTGTTCGAATAATGTTTAGCCGCGATTAATAACCCCTGCCGCGGCTCCGCGCCGGCACTTTCGTCGCGGACGAGAGGGGGGGGGGGGGAGGAGGAGGAGGAGGGAAAAAAGCGATTTCTAGCCGGGGGTGTACGACCACTGGGTGACAACGTAGTTTCCCATGTTTTATGGTCAGTTCCGTGCACCATGGTATCTGATTGCGTCATAAATCGAACGAGTAGCGGGGCGAGGGTTCCAGCCCGCGATACACGACCTACGAGATTTCGTTTTGCCGAAATTTAGCGGTCGTGCTCGGCCGTTTTTTGTTTTTCTCTCTCTCTCTCTCTCTCTCTCGATTCATACACCCACCCCCCTCGAGGCCATATATTTTTTTCCTCGCTCGCGAATAGCCGCATACGCTCGGCATAACTCTCCCGCGGCTCGTTACGGTCGCGTTTCAGAGATTCCCGGACGACGATCTTCATTCGGGGTAACGTGCACCTTTCTGTCCGCCGCGCGATGTGAAACGGTCCTCTCGATCGGGGTAACCGCGGCGACACGAAAATCTCTGGAATATCCAGCGATCAACACTTCGTCCTCCCAGGCGAGTTCCGCGGGATGTTTCACGTTGTCTCGCGAAGCGACTAATAACGGCGTCGGTGTTGCGATCGATGTTCCAGCGAACGAATATCGATTTGGAGCCACGGCCGCATCGTCGCGGATACGTTTCGCGAGGGTGTGGGAAACAATTAATAGGCACGCCGTATCCGGCGCACTTGTAAGCGAGCCTGGGGTACCTGGTATACACGACACATGGCCCATTACGAATTAATGTTGCATTTCACGGCGAATTAATTACACGAAGAGCGAGCCTCTCTCGAGTGGCCCTCGTGAACGAAAGAACCGGCGTAGCCGGCTGACTCACCGAGCCACTCGAGCACCAAATCGTTTTAATGGAACAACTGTTACCCGTTCGGTGCCGCTTCGCCTTTCGACGAACTAAACGCACCGTGCTCTTCGCGTTCGACTATTTTTGCATCGCGCACCCCTGCGTGCCGTTCGATTGCGACGTATTAAAAGGTGCGTCCGTGGAGAAGGTGGTTCGAGCAGTCGAAGCATTGTCCGCATTTTCAATTCCCGTTCGAGGAAATATAAATGGTCTAAATAGCTTCGTTTAATTCGGTGGAATATTCCGATGGGGTCGTCGGGTATATTGCAATTACGTAAAAGTCCAGGTATACAGTGTCACGGCCAATCGAGAAATCGACAATATTTTTGTTAAAACTGGGCGAGCCGTTAATTGTGCGGAGGAGTAGGTATGTTGCAGTTTTTAATTCGCCTCCGGCGTCGACTTTCAACTTTCGATCCGCGTTGACAGTAACGCGGTAAATTGCGTGGACGGAGGGAACGAAACGCGGGGACAAAGAAGCCCGGTGGACTGGGCAGATCGTGAGCAACGGTGACGTTTAAATTACCGGGGCAACGGCGGTGTCGGGTCCGTTGGACGAAAGGAAAAAGGAAGTTGCCAAAGTTTCTTCAATGGAGTGCAGGTCGAACGAACGGTTACATTGTCCCCGTCGTTTAATCACGTTTTTCACAGTTTCGCCGGAACCTTTTTACGCAGTCAGCGCCGGGGCGGTCGGGGCGGCCTGTACGAACCCGAGAGAGCAAACTTTGTTTCCGCCTCCAGGACGAATCGAGTGCGCCACGGCGCAGAGGAGCGAACGGCGGCGGGCAGCCGCAGAATTTCCAGCGACGAAAGAAACGAGACGCCGCGGAAGAAGCCACGAAAAATGGCAGAAAACCGGCGAGGGATGCTGGTAGTAATCACAACGACGCGGATCTCGAACTTCCAAACGAGACGTCCATCCCTCGCACTTCCACCCTGAAATGTTCCCAACTCGCGGAAAAACTTTCGCCCCGTGTCAGTTGCACACGCCGTGGAAATCGTTTCGTGGTTTCCCGGGGAGGGCGGAAAAAACGAGGAAGAAGAAGAAGAAAAAAAAAAAACTCCAATCTTCAACTTCGCTCGCAGACATGCTCCCGGTGTTGCATCCGTTCGCGGATTTCCCTGATTTCGTCCCGGGATCCTTCCTTCACCCCCGTTCCCACGGGATCGCGCCGCTCGGCACGCCCGTTCGTACGACGCGAGACGTACCCGAGGAGGCGATGCTCGCAGAGTCGAACCGGTTACGAGGCGGGGGTCGGAGGTCGCGAGGAGTTCGGTCTCTCCTTGCCTCGTTTCAGCTGAACAGCATCGGCCGTTTCAAGTGGGTCGAGCTGGCCTATCATTGTCGGGGGACTTTACGAGTATTTATTGCGGCCGTGTCGCGGACCGCCGAGATCGACTCTGTATCCCATCCGGATCTTGAAATATCAATTTCGTGCCGTTTATTAGAGCTCGATGGGCGCCACGCGTGATAGTTCGATCGTTCGGCCGCACACGTCGACGGGGAAACGCTCCGTCCGGGTTTGTCTCTCGTTTGTTGTTCGCGGTTCGTTCGAGAGAGGATGCAAACGATACGGGGATTGAATATATCGCGAGAACGGAGCGCATCGAGTACTTCTACCGACAAAAATAACGACCAGCGTGATAATAAATCAGTGGCAATTATTTCGCGGAAAAGCGTTCGCCGTGAGCACGAACGTTGCTCGCTTGTCGTTTAACGGCTAGCGAGTTCTGTTCGCAATTATGCACACCGAAGCCCATCGAAACTCCGATTAATCCTTACGAGGGTGCAGCGAAACGTTTCGTACAACCGTACTGTATCCGCTTCGCGGAGTCTTCCGTTCCGTCTCCGGGAATTCAGCGTTGCTCGGCGAACGCATAATTATCGCCGCGATTTACGTATTTCCCGAGCATTGTCTAAATTTTCTGTCGCCCGCCTCGACGACATCTCGATCGACGTAGACGTACGCGACGCGAATTACCGTGAATCCTCGCCCGGGACAGATTTCACGGTCTACCTGAGACGTTCGAAAGTTTGGAGACATCGAGGCGGCGGAAACGCACCGCCGCCGACGATAGAAGCCGCGCGGATTCCGCTCGGAGCCCTTGCACCGGTCGACGAGGAGGAAGGTGACGCGCGTTCGTTACGGCGCGAGAGGGACGAAGCGTTAGGGTTGGGGAAAATTGCAGCAGGGGGGAAAGTTTCCCTTAATAACTGTACCGCGCAGCTTGGCAATCGAAGCGTGAACGCTGGATACGGATTAAATGGGAGAGGCTCCCGTCCCGCTGTTCCCGCGACGGTACGAAATTCCGAAGCTTGTTTTTCGCCGGGGCGAAGGTTTGAAGGGCGTGAAAGCGCGTCGAACTTCCGCGACGATGGGAATTTTTCCCGACGTGCGGCATCGAGAAGATTACGCCACGCTCGTCGACTTTCGTCGAGGCGTCGCGCGGAACCGGCGTCAATTTCTTCGCCGCTCGCAATTAACATCGCCCCGAGCCGATTCGCTCTCCTTTCCTTTATTTATTTCCTCTCGATATTCTTGCGTCGACGGAGAACGAGTTAAACGAGAGGAGCGTTCCCCTCTGATCCCCGGGATATCGGATTACGCGTATGATCCATTGGTTGAATCGTTCCGGCCGCCCCATTACCGCCGCAGCGATTAAAAAAACGCAAATGGGGTAGATTAAGGGGGATTAAATCGAAGAGTCGAGCACACGAATCGATTAGCGTCCGGCTTGGGTCAGGGAAAGTATCGCGGCGACACGGGCACACGGAGGAATCTCGTTCGAGACGTAACGAGGTCCAGTGGTGGACCGGAAGAATTCGATTTTCCTCGCGGCGGAATCGTCCGGTGTCTCGTTGTAATAGGGCGAAACGGCTGGGGGCAATAGCGGCCCGAGCTGTTCAATCAGCAACGCGGCAACAAGCCAGTTACGGATAGCCGAGCGTAGCAATTACATACGTCCGCCCGTTGCCGGCGCGATGGAAATTCGCCAGACTGTTTGAAATTCGAATTCACTGCGCGGAGCTATCTTGATGCGGACGGCCCCGTTTTCGAGCCACGATTTTCAGATAAATTTTTAATTTCGCCGTTCCGCGAGGGACGTGGTCAGACCGGGCGCTCCTCGCCGGCGCACTTTAATCAGGGGGTTAAATTCCGCGTGCTACGTCGTCGACCCGACGATTCAATTTCCAATTGGATCGCGCGCGCGAAAGATTGACGCCGAGGCAATTTTTTCGGCTGCCCGCTGGATCGGAATGCGTATCACGAATCAGCGTGGCGACTGTGTAATAATCAATGCAGTTCCGCGCAGGTTCGTCGGAATGAAAGGAAATTCTCTCAACACTTATGGCGTTTATCGCAACGAACCGTGCCGCGCTTAAAACGCGGCTTGGAAAAGTTTCGCGTCGCGCTTCGATATACCTGCCCGTTCACCTTGACTCGAAGCATCGTTTCAATTTTAAAGTGCTTTGTAATTGTCTCGACTCCGACACACTTCGCGCGTTTCCACCCCCCCGTGCTCGATAAAACTTACCGACGTATCGAGCCAAGTTACGGAACCGTCACCGCGGAACTGTAAATCTCCACTTGCCTGCGCCGCCGATCTCGAACTTCGATCCAACTCGCACGCTCTCGAAAGCTTCCGTTGCAAATACGCGTATCCCCCGAGCGAAACTTGCTTCCTCGCGAGACCACCGACTCGTTCGATCAACCCCCGGTTAGCGTTAAAATTCAATGGGGCCACGTAGGACGCACCAGTTCCCGCAAGAATGTACGCGCTCGTGAAACGCGGACCCTGCGGAGGATCGTCCAGGAAAAAAATTCGATTCGGGTGCGCGTCGATTTCACGGTCGGATCGCGCTATTCGCAGAACCCCGAGATGAATCGAACTCCTCCATTGTCGCGCGACTGGCGACGCGTCATGGCTCATCGGTCGGTCGTTGTAAAACGAGCCGCGTCTAGTCGCAATAAAAGTGGTCGCACGGTAGAGTTTCGACGAGCGGACCGTGGACACGGAGTTGCTGGCGCCTCTGACCGGAAACAACCCTGTTTATGTCGGCAATTAACAAGTTGCCGTACGTCGGATAGGGTTTGCGGAGGGTTCGGTTCGTTCAACCCCCGGGCTCGCGGCGCGGCAACGATCACGAGGGGGTGTTTTGCGATTTCACGAAATTTCGCGAAAGTCGCCGCGACGACAATGGCGGCCGGCACCCCTTTCCTCGGGGCGATAAAATTCGTGGACCGTGCGGCTGTGCGTTTTAATGAAGGGAGCGACTAATTTATAGCGGACCGCCGCGAAATTAAACGTCGCGGGGGGAAAAAAGAGAGGTATGTAACGCGGTCGGCCAACGTTTTGGAACGGACTCGATTTTTAAGGGGATAGGGCGGTCGCGAGGACGGGGCTCTCTCACCGAACGACGCGCGGCTCTCTTTCACTTAATTGGAGTGCTCCACTTCGTCTATTTCCGTCGCGGATCCTTCAGACTCTTCCCGGCCAACCACTCGTCCGGCTATAAGGTAATTAGCCAGGCATTGTTAGCGATCTAGCTGAGCATCCTGGAAGTCAATGGCCGATCCCTGTCCCCCGCCGTTTACCATGTCCGTTATCCTAAAGAATATCCAACAAGCAACGAAACGGAAAAGTAGCGGGGTCAACGTTAACCGCGGGCCGACGGGTCTCTCCAATTTCGGGGTCTCGTCGCTTTTCGGCTGACTCGCGAGAAAACTCAAGAACGGGCGAGATAGCGCAGTAAAAAAGCGACGAATTCGTTGGGACAAGAGTCGGTTCTGTTCGGGAGAATCAAGGAGGAAAAACGAGGGCGGACGGAAATATAATTGCTCGGCGAGTCGTTCACGCGCGAACCTTTTTGATATGCTCGCCAGACCTGATTGCGAATGTGATTTCCCCGGAAAGTAGATTACTGGATTAAGTTCGTTCCGGGTAGGAAACGAAGGGGGATAGCGGGGTGGGAGGTCGCCACTTCTGCTAATCGGCCCTCCGCTTTTTGTCACTTCTTTGTGCACGGGTCCCGGTGAATTGAAGTTAATTGCCGACTACGGCCTTCTTTGATCACCTGAACGCAGTGATAAGTTTCATTATGAACGCTCCATTCCACAGTGGAATAGGTCGTCGAATCGCAGCTTTTTATTCGCGGATGTGAAACCCCGATTTTATTACCCTCCCGTTCTGCCTTTTCGTTCCCCGACTTCGGTCCGGACGAACGACCGTGATTCACGGAAATTTCCGATCACGCGGAGCCAACAATAATTCGTAATAAATCTTCTCTGCTCTTCGCGAATCAACAGGGCGCTGAAATCGCCGCGCTATTAAATTCCTGATCGCGCGGGTCTCTTTCGGTGCGACCCTCCCCGAACACGGAAGTATTCCCCGGGTCGTAGAATAATTCGTGCGCGAACAGGAACGAACTTGGAAGTCCTGGGAGGCCATTGTCGCGACGACAAAGCCGCAGCGGGTTTCTGCGGCACCGGGGCCAGCAGCAGGATCGACGTTAAGGAGTCTACGATGGATCGTCGCGGTGACGAAGAGGCCGGGAATTTCGCTCGTTGAATATGGAGAGGCCACAGGCCTGTCGATCGTCCCTAAACGACGTGCATTCAAGCTCGCTCCGCGTCCCGTTGTCATGGAAATCGAACCGGGACGACGACAACGGCGACGACTTCCTCGTTTCGCGGGCGCGGGTCGAAAGGGACCGCGTTGACGGCACGACAAAAATGCTCGGAGTCGTTAAGTTCACCGACGATAGCGACGCGGCCCTGTCAACGGGAACGTTGAATAAAACAATCCGCTCTTTAACGTTCGCTCGCGCGTGACGCGCTTCACGTTTCGCCGTGCACGAAGCGTTTACTTTTTATCGAATTCAATCTTTTAATTATTACCTGAACGGAATATAATAATCTCTGATAGACAGATCTAAACTCGTACACGGCAAGGTATATTCCTACCAAGACCGTCTCGCAAACGAGCCGGTGAATTGCTGGAAACACGCAGTTCCGTCAAGGAAGTACGTACAATCGTCTTTTCCCAGCCGCGGGAACGTTTGCCCGGTGAACGTAATTACGCTTACAGCGGGGACCGGTCGCTCCCCCGGGTAATTATCAGACTTACCCCGGCAAGTTTGATGCCCGAGGTAATAATCAAACTTTCACGACGGCCAGAATTTCGCGGCGGAAAAAGCACAGCCCCCGAACGCTCGCGTTCCTCATGCATACCCAATAATTTCCAAGCCGTAGTTCTATTTACCAAAAAATTCCCCGGACTTCTTCTAACCGGTCCCAGGCGCGCCGTCCCTAACCCCCGCCGATTTCACGAATCTGACTTCGCAGCAACCCCCAAGCTGCGAACAAGGAAAGAAGTGGAATAACGAGGCACGGTCGAGCGTCACCAAGAAACCGGGTCGTTCGACGTCTCGCGATAGCGTCCCGCACGTTTAACACGAGGATATTCTTGGACGTTGCACCGCGGACGCCCGAATACAACACGTAAAACGAAAACACGTGTGATGCGCCCGATGTTATCGTCCGTTGGCGCCACGCACGAGACACTTCCCGCTTGTTCTCGGCGGAAGTCCGCACCGGAGAGGCGTAATTCGAACCACACGTCCGCGTAAAGCTGTCCTGTTCATCGACACCCCGTGTGTATGGTATCGTTTTGTCCCGTGGAGCATGGCTTCGCGATGCTCGTCCCTTTTTCCTGGTTATCTCGTTAGAGAGGAGGCCCGGCCTTTAATTAACGCCGCTCGCATCTGAATTATGAGCGAAATCTTCGAAGCGACCGACTCGTACCGTTTCCCGGAGTAATGACCGGTGTAAATGGCCACGTGGACAACAGTCGTTTCTCTCTGGAATCTGTCGCGAGCGAGATTCCTCGACCGGGGACGATCAACGGAGCTTTCATCAAACACGCTGCCGTTGCATCGGAATAAGAGGCGTTTTCGTAAATCAGGTTTTCGTAAATATTCGTGCTGTGGACACTCGTGGATGCGATTGTACCAATTAAGTATCTAAACCGTTCGACTGAATGCCCGGAGCCGTTTCGTTCGATCGAACCGCGAGCACGCCGGTGGAATCGCGGCGTTCCTCCGCGCCGCTCTACCGAAATCGGCCACCGAAAGAACCGCCCGGCCGATCCACAAATCACCGGGAATTCAATGGCCGCATCGTACGAGACCGAGCGACGGAACGGATTGGGCCGATGCGACGGTGCACGGCAACGGCCGCAGAAACGATTCCTTCCGGTCTGCGGCGCGTGTAACGCGTATAAGTGCAATGAATCTGGCGAAACAAACGCGGAATCGGCGCGGCCGGTTCCGATTCAATGCGGCTCGTTAACGCGACTCTTAATCACGATCGTGCCGCGGCGGACAATGAGCCCAATCGGGAGAAAAAGTGTTCGGCCCTGCCGGCAAATATAAATCTCGCCCGTCAGGAACAATGCGACGCGGCGCCGGGAACGGAAGGAGGCGGTGGATCGCCCACACGCGACCGATCGTCGATACTCGTTCCAACGTCCGGTTGCCACTTTGTCTTTCCGCGTCCCGTCCGCCGCGTATCGCATGCCCGTCTTCGTTTGGCGTCGGCCACCGAGGGTTTCACCTCGGCGTCACCGTGGACGGGACGAATGAGAAATGATACGGCGATGAATTTCGGCGGGTCGATAAACAGCGAGGAGCGGGTCGGCGGTTTCGTTGCGAGTCGCGAGAAAAATGTTACCCCCGAGCGGCGTCGATGTACGACGATACGTGAAGAATGGGGTACCCTTTAACCGGGGCGGATGATGCATCGTCTTCGGTTGCACGCGTTGTTCCTTTTCGTTCGGGGGATAGTGCGGGACGCGGCGGAACGTCGGTCGGTTTCGAAAGATTGCAGACAAGTTGCGCGCCGTTCGACTGCTCTCCCTCGATCTCTCCCTCGATTTCTCGCGCACACGCGTGATATATTTTTAACCCGTGTAACGCAAGCGTTATCGGTCCCGCGACGCTGATACGCAGTCCAGCCGCGGATAATCCACCCGGCGAAATTACCGTACACGCGATTACGATACTCTGATTAGTTATTCGCAACGCGTCTTGAAACCCAGGAGCATCCAACTTTTTAACACCGTAACGCCGCGGCGCTGGCCGCGGATACAACGGATCCTCGAACGATCTACTTGTTACACGAATCCCTAATTGCCCCTTTAAACTCGCCCGTTAAATTCCACCGCGGGGCTGGGCTATACGGTAGAGAGAAAAAAGAAGAAGTTGCGTTAGAGAGAACGCTCGTGTCCCGGTACAACGCTTTCTGAATACGGGCCAAAGCCGTTTTAAAGAGGCGGGCAGGCACCAGCGTCGCGCCGTTACAGATCCACGAACTTCTAATAAATTGGCGACGCGGTTTACCGCGACCCGGTATTACTTACAATTACCTGGAACGACGAGGTGGGCCCGGCTCGCGCCGCTCAATTACGACCCCAAAACAGCCCCGGTGAACTACGATACGCGTATACGTACGCGCTGTATCGTTCAATTAGAGGAGGGAATACGTACCGGGGTTCTCCCCCCGGTAAACTGGAACACGCGGCGCGGACCGTGTGTTCGCTCGTAATCGCGATTGCTTCCCTCTCCAGCGGGAGGCTCGCCGCATTAGCGATCGGGGATCCTGGCTCGCGTCGGCAGGAAATTGTCTGGAGAGTGACCGGCTCGCGGAGTGAAACGCCAGTCGCCCTGCGCCGATCGATAATCGGTGTATCGCGGCGCGACGGTGGCTGGATTCGAAATTGAATCGCGATCCGTCGATGTAATTGGGTCGAATCGGTGTCCGCTCGGTCCTGGAACTTGTTCCTCGGACGAGTGACGCTCGTTGTTCGAAATGAATCGCGGCGCGGTCGGGGTAAGCGAAATCGACGACGCGCGGTCGGACTTCGCAGTGTTCCTTTCAATCGTTCGATAATCGCGCGAAACAATTGTTCAGCCGAGTCTCGGCGAAAAGCTAATTTCAATTTGCCTGATATAAAAAAGAAGAAAACGCTGAAACATCCAGACAACACCGCGGCACGTGAACCAAGGAGAGTAAGAAGTCTCGAAAGAAGCAAAAGGGCCACTCTTCGAACGAGTCCCGTGCAAAGGCGAGACAGGGGGAATTTCATGCTCCGCGAAGCGGCAGACTCTACCCGAGGGATTACCTTCAATTGATCCGACCCTGTTGCCTCCACCTTCTCTCTTCGTCGCCGAGAAGAAAAGGGACGGCTGCCTTACCGGGGAACGGAGTGGGTACTTAGCCGCGTGTGTTTCCTCCGCGGCCACCCTTCGTCGAAGATCACGGGGCATTGTTCGCGCGAGAAACCGATAGCGGGAAATACATCGTTACGAGGCGACAGGAAGGAAGACGGAAGGACCGTAAGGACTATGGTAACGACTTGGATGTTGCCTCTTTGTGCCCGTCAGCTGGCTCCGCGCAGAGGACTGTTCGATCACGCTTGATTTCGTTCTTTCTGCGGGCTCCTCGCTCGGAACGGACGTGCCGTGAAGCGTTTCCACGGGACTTCCTGTCGGGAAGTCGACGATAGGGAACTATCTCAGAGGGATTCAAATTGCGCTTGTCCTCAGACATTCGGTGGCGTTGGTACGCGAACGCTGAACGTTTCAAGGTGCGAGAGACTCGTAGTGGAATACGAATCCGTGAATTCTCTGGGATTCGTCGCGCGCGTATCTGTCGCTGATTGATAGAGCAACGAACTTAAGGGAACTCTGTTGCGTCGATGTACAGTACAAGCAGTGTCAATGCGTTTCGACGAGTATAACAAAGTGTAATAAAAATAATCAAACGTGTCCCCTTCAAGACACCACCGTCGTTTCAAGCAGACTACACATTTCCCCCCTCAAAGACGGCTACATAAACCAAGATTCTCGATAACACCCCATAAGAACGGACGACAGTGGTTCAAGTTCCGGAAGAGGGTCCTCGCGTTAATCCAGCCACTGTCGCGTCTTCCACGACGATTCTTCGCGTCAATTAGAAGAAGTGACCCTCTCTCACTCTCTCCTTCACGCCCGACGAAAAACCCTCGGGCCAGGAGAGGAACGCGTTGACAAAGTGACAATTACGCGGCACGCACGCACGCACAGGCGTCGAGTAGGAGAGGGTTGCTGGACGAACGGCACGGACCAACCCTCCCCCACGTGTTTCGTAGTCACGTGCGGTCTCGTGTTACATTTTCATTCGGCTAATTGCCTTTTCATCGGGTCCCCGCCGTCGCCACGCTCTTTCCTACGGGTACCGCCGTAACCGTCCCTCGGCTCGTCGCGTGGCGTCGCGGCGACGATCTCGTCGGCGGCAACGAGCTTCGAATCACGACCCGCTGGGATTCGACCGCGATCGTCGTGCCCCGACGCAAATTGGAGGCTCTCCCCCTGGCCCAGTCCTTTCGCCACTTACGGGGAAGGAGTGCTCTTTGCCGGCACACGGAAGGATTGATTTACAGACGGGGGAAAACGATTTTTTTGTTCAACCGTTCTTCCGACTGCGCGAAGTCAATGGACCGTGTACGCACTACTTGGATCGTTCAAGTGGAGTGGATCGGGCGGGGGAAAAATAAATAACGTACGGCGGAGGAAGAGTTTTATTTATCCTTCTTTTTTATCTCGTGAGAAATTGTGGATAGGTTCACAGATCGGTCGGGTGTTTTGTTCGAGTGGTTTATTTTTAAGCGGCACCGCCTGCGGGCCCGTGAGAAACCAATTTACCGAGACGTTCCGTTAATTACTTTCGCGAATTGTTCCCGAAAACGGAACGATTAGGCCACTTTAACAGTTTCCTATTTTTATGCCACCGATATCGAAGACGCTTATTAATGCCCGAGTGCATAGGTAGCTTTCTAATTAGGCATGTTTATTAGCGCCGAAAATGCTGTAAAGGCAAGCCTCGCATTCACGGGCGGTAAATTATCGAGAATCCCGAAGGGGGGGTGGGTGAGGGGGGGCAAGCGGAGAAAAAGCAGCAGCGAGAGACAGCGTGAGCTGGTTCTTCTTTTTCCGCACTCCTCCATGCCCGGCCGCTAATTGCTTTATATTTTACGTAAATTATTAACTTTTTATTAAAGAGACCCGAGGCAAAGGTCCGCAATTGCTTGCCGAGGAGTTGTAATGGCGCTGCCCCTAGGGACATCGCCGCGTTTCGCGCAAATTAGAAACGCCTCGTCCCGAGAGCGCCATAATGAAACTGTGGAATAGATATTGAAGTTATGCGATTTTATCGTTCCGTGTCCGGCGAACGGATAATTCCGGCGTTCGCCGTCAAACGTTGCACTTTGCCGCGAGAAAGAACTTGCTCCATAAATTGCCCCGTAAAAATGTTCGCCGATTTAGAAAGGGTGGATCTTTGTACCTTCGCGAATCATTCCAGCGTCACGGTTGATCGATCACGAAGCGCAACAATTCGTACAAATAATGATATACATTTGATGTCCCTTCGTTATTTCTTTTTCATTCGCGCAGCGTTATTTGCTACACATTTCCGATATAAATTTTTCAGGGCTTCGTAGGCAGGGGGTTAAATCTTTGTACCACTTTGTCCCCCCCCCCCCACTCCCCCCCCCTTCCAACGCACAGATGAATCTTCAAATGAAAACGTACGATTACTCGATTCCCCCTCCCCCCACAAGAAAAACACCATCAAATGGCCCGTTTGTCATTGAGGACGTAAGAAGACCCACGTGCACGCACAACGAGCACTCAAGCCGGCTTCATCTCTAATTCACTTGGACCAGGGATGATCAAAGAACGAGGAAACATCCTTCTGCTTGCGATTTCGCGGCGTAGCCCGTGGAAGGAAGGGAATTAATGCGTCAGACGGAGAGGGCCGATCGAGGACCTCGACGGTCGTCGAAAACTGGAACCAGAAACGGAGGGGGGAAAAAAAAGAGGAACAGTTCCGTCTCCTCCCAACCCCTGGCAATTTCGTTCAGCTCCTCTTTTCGCTTCGAGTGGACTCGATTATCTTCTCGTTGTCGAGCGTTGGCCCGGTTGGGTCATCGCCAAGACAATTTCAGCTCCGTCCAAGCCACGCGAGGGACGGTCGCTGGATTCACGGGTAATAAATGCAATCTTAAGGCTCGTTTCCCTTTACCTCCGGCCCGGGTGCATAATCGACCGCGCGGGGCCCGCGGATTTACTAAATACAGCACGAGAATTGAACGCAGGTGTACGAAACTTCCGTCGCGTGGATTATCCATTTATTCATTTACCTTTTTGTTGATTTCCTTTCACCCGTCTTTCCTCCGCGCGGCAAACGTTTAATACGTCCGACGATGAAAAAACCCGTCGCTTACCTCGACACGCCCCTGCGTCCCGAGTCACCGCGCGTTTTAATTTACTATCGTTACGAACGCTCGTGGGATCAGCGGGCCGGATGAAGTCTTATTTAAGTCGCGCCCGCCCAGAGCCAACCGACCAACCACCCCCGCCGTTCCTCGTTGCTCGCGGAGCGAGAGAATTATCGAGAAATCGGGTGAAATCGGGCGATGGTGGCCAGCCGGCTCGTTCCGTAATTAACGGCAGTCTTTGGAATCGAGCGCGAGGGCCCGAAGGGAGAGGCACGAATCGATCCTCGGCTAGCAGGTGAAACGGTCTGGTCACGGATGGGGTGAGTTGGAAACGTTTCTACACACGGCACCCTCGAACGTTCCCGATACGATTCTTCCACGTGAAATGTGTACAACGAAATAACTCTTATATATTAATAACGTCGGCGTAACAGAAAACGTCACCGAAGTACACCGTAAAAATGATCATTACTTCCGCGGCAGATATGCCACGCGAAACGCTTGCCGAATATTATCTAGCGAGCTTCATTCGCGCGTCGCTTCTTCTTCAATCGTTCCTCTCCTCTTCCAACCCCGTCCCTTGAAAACTCCTTATTATCCACGGCGTGGAAAATTTTCCCTCGGTACCGAGTAGTCAACGACCTTGAACGTGGTCCACGAAGAGACGGGCAAGAGAGGCGGAACGGCGCAAGTTTCGTAAAAAGCGTTTAACGATCCCGAGCGGTTCGGCTGGCGTCGTCGGCGAAACAGCGAAAGCCTGGCGCTCGATAATTTGTGGCTCGCGAGCCACCGGCGTGGAACCGGCCTCGCTGTAATTACCAAGGTAAATAATGCTCGTTGGCCGTCCAATGGCGTGGTTCGGCTCGCGAATAAATTCGGCCGCACATACGTGGCCGGAGTGCGGAATGTCGGTTTCCGGGCGCGCCGTGGAAAACGGAGAGATCGTTACGATAATCACGGATCGGTTTTTTGCGCGCCAGAGATTTGTTTCCGCGGCTGGAATACGATGCGGAGGTTCGCGAACCCCCCGAGGTTGCCGGCAAATGTACGACCCGGTCGTCCCTCGACTTGGGGTGAACGTCGAAGACGCGGCTCGGGTCATTTCACGTCGAATCGATCACTCTTCGTCGTAACCGTCGTCGATTTACATCCGAGCGAAATATGTTGTGGTGCACGCGAGATCAATGATTTGAGTCATCATTTTGGCGATTCACAGTTGCTTTAGAAAATGGATACCTGGAAAGTTTGCAATTTTGCCGATTCTCGCGATTCCTAACTAATTAGCGTCTCGAGATGGGCGAATTGCCGCGGCTCCCGTCGAAAAGAAATCTTAGCCGACGTAAGTCCCGTGGAGAAGACCCTCTCGGGGTGATCGCGGACGGTTTATGCGTGCGAGTCCCGGGGGTAACTCGAGACGGTGGCGCGCGCGCGCTCGAGATGCGAGGAAGTCTTACGAGCGCGCCTTAAGCCCGCCCGTGCCTCCTTCGTCCCGCTAACGAGGCCACGAACGAAGAAACGGCTGGTCGGTAATTGGATCGGCCCGATCCTTTATGCGGCCACTACGTCCAGGCGAACGCGGTCTTCCTCGGAACCGGCGTCGCGGCGCGGGGCGTCGTCGCGCGACAAGACGAAGCCGTGGGTCACGGTAACGTTATTAACCCGTAATCGAGCTCCGGGCAAACAATGAAGGCGAGGCTCCTTGACTCGCGATCGTGTCCTGCGGGGCTGAACCCCTCCGCGGTGGCCAAACTTCGCCACCCTCGATCAAGAAGTTTCGCGGGCTATGCAAACTCGTTGTTTCCGGTGTGGGGAAGCAACGCGGCTGCTCTCTCTCTCTCTCTGTCGAGCCCCGTCGAAAGCCTTCTTGACGCTTCGGTTGGGGCGAGCTACGCGAACCACGCGCAAGTTCCTCGCCGGACAGCTTTGATTTTCGTTTCTTTTCGCGAGCATCGCGGGCCCGGATTGAACGAAGGGGATGGAGCAGGTAATTGGATAACCGAGTTCGGATAATACGTTTATTCTTGGTTGGATTCTTAGTACGCGGCGATAGGGCGTGGGTGGACCGACAGGTTGAGAGGGGTGTTTGTTTCTGGGATTAAATTTATTTCACCGTTTGAGCACATTTTCTGTGCTATCCTCGATGCTGTGCAAACGACCTGTGTCTACCCTCGGATATTTTGTTACGGGGCAGCGCTTTATTTCCGTCGATTCAACGGCGACAATCGGCGTATCGCGGCACGCGGGCCGTGGTAAAAATTGCGGTTCGCGAAAGACAGAATGACGCGCGTGCACGGTATCGCCGGGAAGCATCGAGTTTCGTATTATTGGCAATCAGAATGTTTCGATATTGCGTCGCGTGGGCCGGTGGACACGATTTTTCTCGTTATAGCGTAGACGCGGCGCGGAATAACGAGATTTCGCGATTGACTTTGAACGGGGTTCGACGACAGGAAGCGGGCGTACACGGCCGGGGCACAGCGGCGCTGGCGCGACGGTGATGAGTCGATGCGCCGAAGGGATTTCCATAACTGAGTCGAACCGGACGCGGAGTTGCCTTGTCGGCCGAGCTGTCGCTGCAACCGGTGCCAGGCGTATTCGATTTTCACGGGTCACGTCGCCGGAAACTTATTATTCCGGGACGGGGACGAGACAGTCAGAAGTTCCGCCGAAAAGGTAGAAAGAGCGGGCGTAGAATCGTCTATGCGCATCCTCGAATCCGAATTCGATTCGGCAACGCGAAGGCTCGCTGTTTTCGAACGGTTCCGCGACGAGGTAGCGGCGTCTAATTGCGTCGCTGGGACGGTCGTTGTTGCGACGTGACGTTACCGTCGTTGGAATTCTTAACCATTCGATCGTTTAATTTTGAACGCGACGGTTAAACGACTCGCGGTTGACGTCCGTTTAATTTTTCCGCCGCTCGCCCGGACGAAGTTTCTCGTCGAGGAAGGGTCAGGTTAAATAGTTAATCGATTGTTGTGCCGCGGTTTATGAATTGTCGATTCGAAACTCGACGGAGCAATCGTCTCGGCGAGGGATGGGTTTCCATTGGGAAAGCTTTAAACCCGGTTTAATTACTCCTCTCCTAGGATCCGCTCTATTGAAGGCAACGGATTGAAGGAAGGGGCAGGGTATGGGCAATGGGTACGTTCTTACAGCCTCGTCCCAATAGAAACGGTTTTCTGAACTTTCTTAGTCATTTCAGCGTTCACGGACGGTAGGTGGCCGTCGTATGTCCCATTGTCGACGAAGAGATCACGATTTCGTGACTTCGTGAGCGCGGCTTCGTGAACGGTGGGCGTATCGATCGTTCGCTCTCGATGCCAATAAGATCCTTAGGTAAATCCTAAGCCGATGAGACGAAGTCGGAGATCGGCGAGCAAAGGCCTGAAGGCTCCGAAGCAACCGGCTAATCCTAATTGAGTCGCCTTATATAATTCGAAGCAGTCGTTCATTCTCCACCCTGATTCCCCTGGCATCTCTCTCTCTCTCTCTCTCTCTCTCTCTCTCCTTTCACCCTTCTTCTCGTTCTAATTCCCTCCCGCGACGCTGTTTTCCTTGGTTATTCGATTACATTTTCCTCCCCCCTTTTCCCTGGCGATCTTCATTCGCTTTATTCCAGTTCCGCAGGTATATCATTTCAATTTTGTATCCTCTTTCATAGTTCGTTCGCGTCGCCGCATTAGAACCGTCGTTCCGCGATTCAAAATATTGCACGGCGATATCGGATTATTCGTTCGTGCAAAGCGGAAACGAGAATGGACGTCTGTTTCGCTCCTCTTTCGTGCATTTCAGCCACTTAACCGTCCACGCCCAACGTCTATCGATCTATTTTTCTCCCGGCGGTACGGATCCACGCAGAAGGAGATAGACTGTGTTCGAGTGGCGAGCCTCGGCGACAGATTTCGAAATTGATTTCACGGGTGTGCGGCGAGAAACGATCCGTGGCGAAGCGTCGTACATCAAATCCGTCGAACGAGCCGATCGAACGGTCTGCAACATCAAACTCTTATATCATCCACCACGGACGATGGCGTATCGATTAAAGGTTAATTCGATCAAGTTATCGAGGACGGTTATCCGCCTCATCCCCCGTGGACGTACCCGTTCAAGATTTCAGCGCGTCGAACTGAGAAGGTCTGCTAGGTTATACGATACTGTTTAACATCTAACGACGCCCATAACGAATCCGAGTTCGTCTGCTTCAGCGAAGTCAATAACCGGGGGTAGCTGCTATCAAGAGGGAAATTAAATAATCGGATCTATTTTCTCGGATCTATTATTATGACGTTTAGAGAGGCTCTCGAATCATATTGCATTACACTGTTCGCTCCTGTTTAGAATTAAAAGATAGCTAACCCAATGGGGGCCCAAAATAATTGCACAACCCGATCGTAAATTAAATTGAAGCGCAGGGAAATAATGAACTGCCAACTGTTCAGCGCAAAAATTGAGACGTTCGGAATCCGTATTTTCTAACCCCCTTTTCACTGTCGCGACATTCAGCCGGTAGGAAGTTGAAAGATTCAATCCTCGATGGTAACACTTCGGGTACGCGTCCCGTTTTGATCGTTTGATCTTTCCGGGGGGTAGGCACGGTGACAATCGCGTCGCGACGCGACTTTTCGACGTGTCTCCGTCCTGTCGTTGTTCCTTGGAAGGGCAGCAGCGGTGGAATTTAAGGTCCAGGAGAGGCTGTGTGTGATCCTTTGATCCATTGTCTCGACGAAGGAGAGGAGTGGTGACGTCGCAGAGCGAGAGGGCCTCGGGGGAGCGTCGCCGTCGCGCCGGCGGAAAGGCGAATTCTAATTTGACGAATGAGAAAGTTTCAAGGAAGAGCGATGCCTCGAAACTCGCGCAGCCCGCGCGCGACAAAGGCCGTCAAAGAAGGCGAGCCTGAGCTATTACGATATGTAAAAAAAATCGGAAAGAAAGGGGAAGACGAGGAGGGAGGCGGGGAGAAAAAAAAAATGAAAATAACGCTACCTTTATGGAAGGGTAAGGAAGGAAAGGGGAGGAAGAGAGCGGTTCTCGTTTTCTCTCTGTAGTCGAAACTCGCCGAGAGAACGGGGAAGAAATTCAAAGGGATTCTTGAAAAGTTGCTTCGAGTTTTGCGGTGATCGATTCGCGATGGGAAACATCTCTCTTTTCCATCGAGCGCCGGAAAAACGACGAGAACCGAAGGAGCTGCGCTTCGGACACGAAACGGTTCCTTCAATTCTTCTCGCCCCCTTTCGAAAGGGTTGCGATTAATCGTTACCTTTCGAAAATTTTCAGTTGACGGGGCTTTGATGTAACACGCGTACACGCGTTTATGCTCATTATTCCGTAAGTGATTACGTTTATCCAGCTAATAATCGCGCGTCGATGTTGCGTCGCAATTAGGTGAAAAGCTATCAATTTCACGGGCGCTTGATCCCATCGAAAGGGCAGATTTTATAGCGGGCTGCTCTCATTCGAAGCTTCATCGACGCGTTGCCTTAATTGTATACACCGTATGATCGATAGTAGTGCGCTAAACAACGTTTCAGGCTTAATCGCTTTTATCGATAATTACAGTACTGAATTTTCGAACTTGTGCAGTTTGCACGGTAGTTCTTTTGGCTGATGGATTCCCTTGGAAATATCCGCATACCTCCTTCCAAATCCACTTGCAATCCCTCCGCTCTACCCTATAACACTCACTCGAAACGCGACATTTCAAATATCGCCCTATCTAAATTAAAACGACCGAGTGCCGGGAGCTTCGTAAAAAGGAATTACGAAATATCTGGTTAAAGGCAGGATATCGAAAAATTAAAAAAAAAAACCTGCCACTCTTCGTGGGCCAAGGACGAGAAGATAGCTGCACGAGAGGATAATTTGCCGGGATTTTTCTCCGTTCACCGTGAAGCGTTGCGAAATCGGCTTTTCGAAGGGGGTGCACGCAAGAGGCACAAAGTGCGAACGAGTCCAGGCGGCAAGGCGCCGTCTCAACGACCGGCTAACGACAGCCACTTTGCGACACCCACGCCCGGTGCACGCTGCTCGAACGGTTATTAATTACGAGGCAGCGGGTTTTCGTGTTCTTCCCCGCCCCGTGTTGCTTCGTGTCGTGTTCCCCTGGACGACGACGTCGTCGCCGATGCCTTCGAAACGCAGCCCATCCCCTCTCTACGTCACTCTCTCTCTCTCTCTCTCTCTCTCGTCCAGCACCGTGAAACCATTCCTGCCCCCATGTTCTTCGTCGTTTTTATTTTCTCTGTACGCTCATCGACATCGTAATGGCTCGATATAGCTTCCAGCGTAGCCCTTTGACGTTCCTCATCGTCCGGCCGTGGAATTCGGAATGGGAATTCCTCGGTTACATTTTATATCGCGTGGCATCGCGTTCGAAGAATGCTCGAAGAAGTATTTTCGAGGCACTTTATCGAAAAGGACGAATTTCTGTCCGAAGGGTTTCGCAGGTTTGAAAATAATTTTATACCAGTCGTTCCTCGAGCAACGCCTCCGGACCAGCGGGGTCTTTTTACAAAGAAATATTCACAGTTTCGAGATAGAATTCCAGGCCACTTCTCCGGCGTCGAAACACAAACGAACGAAAGCCTGATCCTCTCCAATCTTTCTGTCGATGTGTTTCCCTTCGAACCGAACGGGACACGAACAATCCCGACTTACAGCGGTGAAACGGGGACGGGCAACGTGAAACGCGAAACGGAAAACGAGGTGCGAGCACGAGGTCGCGCGTCTTCGCCAGCCTGCAAACAAATTCCATCGCGTAGCTCGAGTTTCATCCCTCCCGTCCATCTGTGTTCCGGCGATCTTCCATGGATCTCTGGACGAGTTTCCAGCAGACGAACGGGAACGTATCTCCTCCCCATCCCTCTGCGAACCGTTCTCAGTCGCAGCTCCATTCTGGAAGACAACGAAATAGCGGAAACGGGGCAGCCACAAATTGGACGAGACCAAGGGCCAACGTAAGCGGCTTCTTCGTCGACGAGAACCGGAAAAAGCCTCGGACAGATACCGAGGCCGGGCAATTCCGTGCCTCCTCGATCCCTCGATCGGATCGATGCCAATCGGCGGCGCATCGATGCCCGACCGCCCGTAAAATTGATTCTGTTTCCATTGACTCCCCGGGGTCGGTCGCGAGACACGAAATCTCGTGGGAATCGAAAGGTGATTCCATGCTTTCCCGTCTCCTTTTTCTCCCGGAATTTCTTCCTTCCTTTCCGCATCGATTCGTCTTCTCCTTCTTCCGCCGTCCCTTCCTGCCCCCCCCCCCCCTCGCCTGTTGTTCTTCCATCGTTTCGCCGACCGACCAGCACGGGACGTTTCGACGTACACGCGCACTCCGTTCCCCGTTTCTTCGACTCTCATATCTCGCCTTTCCACGTCCTCCTGGCTGCCTCCTGCTTCCTCCTGCTTCCTCCGTCTTTGTCCCCTTCGCGGTTCCCCGATGTTCGAGACCGCTGTTTGCTTTCCCCGAAGCAAGCCGTCGCCCGTAGCACCGGTTCCGTTCGTCAGCTCGATAAAGTTCGTCCCTTCGCGACAAAACGCGACCCTCGGGCGACCATTTTAGAAACGATAAGTCGTGACCACGGGATGACCGGCTATTTGCTTTTCCCTGGATTCTTCGGTTGGCTCGCCTCGCTCGTACCTGGCTTCGTTTGCCGTGACAATAAAGCTGCCCCGGGAACGTTTGCCTCGTTTCGAACCGTGACACGTATCGATCGTTTCGGGGAAGGCTGGTCGAATATAGACACTTCGTTTATTGACTTAATAAACAAACGTTGACGAGAAAAAAGAATCTATTACTCGAGAGCACTGTCTCCCGAGCGCAAAGTCCTTTTAATTGATTTGCGTTTGATGTATTCTGGGCCGCGTCCATTTTTTCTTGTACGTGGCACTGAATGTTCGACGCGGTGGTTGAAAATCAGAAATTTAAAGCTGATTGATCGCGAGACGGGCGACGGAGCGGTTTAAAATGTTCGAGGCAATATTTGTAAATCGCGTTTTTGTTCTTGGCATTGATTTCGTGCGTGAACTCGGGGATATAGATTGAATCGCGACTGAGTTAGTCGGATCGCCCACATCCCTGGGATACGATTCCGTAATGATGCTTTATGCGACCTCCGCGCGTTGTAGATTTTCAGCTGGAAAAACGTTATCCTTTGCGATTTGCGAGCTGGTCCGGGAATGTAGGTTGCCCCTTTGTGGAGGAACATTACTCCTATCGAATGGAGCTATTCTCTCTTCGCTGATTTCGAGTTATTCGGCGCGATAAAGGCGGCGTAACGGGGCGCGTACATTTTTAAAGGCGTGATAGAGGGGAATAAAGTAGGAAGATTTTACGGACGGGGTTACTTCTGCCTAGTCAGATGATTTAGCTCATCGACAATTTTTTGGAAAATTGTCATCTGCTTCTTTATGGAGGCGTGCGCAATATTTTGTATTATTTATTAATAACGAAAGAAACGCTCCCCCGAGGGCACGATCACCACGCACGATCGCCCTCGAGCGAATTGTTGCATCCGAAAAACGAGAACTGGATCGTGTCACGAATCCCTGCTTGTCCCTTCGGTTCTTTTTCTCCTGAAACGGTTCCTGTGCCGTGACAACACCGTAGAGACCGCAAACGTGACGATGGAGCAAAACAAGAGCAAGTTTCGAGTTTCTTCGACTGATGTTTCCTCGTGTAGGATTTAAGAGCATCCGGAATCACGTTGGAAGAGGTTCTTTGCGAAAATCGCCACGATAAAACGAAACGGTTAAACACTTCTGCAATGCACTTTCAAGGGATATCGCAGTGTATCCTGATAAATTATCCGTGGACGAACATAAATTGCATTTGCAATTTTATCGCAACCACGTGATCCTTCAAAATCGCACCACCATCGGCAATAAATTTTCATGAGATGCATAATGCAAACGTTCGTTCATGAGCCAATGTGCGAATTTAAATTTAAAAACGCGACCACGCCGTCAACGTTGCGTACAATTTTACCCCCGTTAATGCACCGTGGCGTCGTACAAAAAGAGAAATTGGATCATCCATCGATCAAAACCCCTTGATTCACATGCCAAACATCGTTAAAAAAAAAAAAATAACCCAATTGTGCAACTTCCATTTTCGTTTCACCCCCCGTAACGTGGCAAGAAGGAGTTGTCCTGTATAAACATCGGGTTGTTTTTACTGCGGATCCTCCAGGAAATGAAACAGAAAAAGAGAAGGAAAATAGAGAAACGCTTGAGAGGGACGCGCAGGCACAGCGAGTAAAGTTTCGCCGAGGCTAATTCGATCGAAAAAATTCCGTAGGGGTTTGATGCGAGCAAGGGTGAGGTAGTTGTTACCACGCGAAACTTTTATTTTTCGTTCGTTGGCCGGACCGGACGCTCGTCCATTTATATGATTAAATTCCACCTGATACGCTCCGTTCCGTCCAAACTTTACAGACTACCTGAGAAACGGTGGCGGGCCAGAGGGAGGAAGGTGAACAAAGACGCCAAAGAGAGTCCTCTCCGTGCAAACGCCTCCGCGCCATGGGTTATTATCGAGATTTACGGCGCGTCTCGAGGCAGCGACAACGATCGAGATGATATTAAAGAGCACTTCGAGTTGCTACAGGAGTAAGTTCTACTTCTATCGAGGTGGCGAGTACTTTCTTCGTGCGCCAGGTGTATCAGATAAAATCACTTGCGCGAGCCCCGCGTTATTCCTGCACGCGTTCACCAAATATATTCACGCTGACTTTCCCATTCGTCAATTTCCCCATTTCGTCAGAAGAAATATAATATCTTCTATTATCAGGACATTTATTAAAACAGCAATCGCTCCATCCTTTAATCCACCAACGTCGTATTAAATAACTTGACCGATCATCAACATAATATCTCTCCATTTGCGTTCGATGAAAGAACACAGAAAGAAGCAACGAATAAGTCGAAGATCGCGACTCCGCCAATTGCAGAAGCAGAGTCGAGGCGGCCATAAAGCTTCGCTTCTCGCAGCCGAGCGCTCACCGAGCTCCGTTAGCGAAAAGTTTCAACGCGCAATACGCAGCGGCGGTTCCCGGTGGCCAGATAAATACTGTATTTACACGGTGTCGCGATACATTCGGAAGTTTCGCGGCACAATCACGCCCGGTCGCTGGCGAGAGCCGGGAGCAGGAGAGTTACGAAGCGGCCGCTTTTGCTGGCAAACGATTCATAGTTTTCTCGGCACAATGCCGCGGAAGTTTATCGCGTGCCCGCACTCCGTGCTCACCTGTGCTTCCCGATCTTGATAGTGTTAAATAATAACGCGGCCGCGGTTGAAGTCACGGCCCGAAAAACCTTTACCCGCGATCGGGAGCACCGATTACGCGCGAGCACGAAGCTCGCGCGCCGTTGGAAAAATACGAGCGACTTCTGGCGAAGGGTTAACCGGATAAACGTGGACTTCGCGATATTCATATTGCGCGAAACAGTTTCACGACTATGTTACCGATTTCGACGTAAATCTTACTTGGACTGGTGACGCGTACGTCACACAGAGAGGCGTCGCTGGTAAAATATCGACGAAGATTCGACGCCGAAACGAGTGCGTCCGTAAATTAATATCTGTCTCGTCGGCGTCCGGTTATTCGACGCCACGTCGCGATCCATCAAACCGACACCACCTCCCGTTCCGTCGAGACGACGCGTCGCGACGCCGCAAAACTGCCCGAGAAAGATCGTCCCTCATTAACCGAACGATCCGCTCGAAACCTCGTAGCAGCGAGTCAAAAAACGAGGCTAACGCGCCGCTAAATAGATCATTGCAACCCCTCGCGGCCGTTGCAGGGCCCGGTACATCACGCCCGGCGACAAAGCGGCACGGTGGCGTGCAGTGGGTGGCGCGCGGCACGTCCGACGCAAGGCACGTTATATTTTCTTACGAGTGCACTCGCCTGTTGCGGTTTCCCGGGGCGTTCGCATTGGTAACGAGCCGCGTTATGGACAGCGGCCCCGTGGAACGAAGCTTTCGACGTAATTCACTGTCGAGAGGCCACTTTGCCATCGGCTGCGCCACCGTTAAGTTCGTCCAGGCCACGAGGGTTGCGGATCGGTCGGCGCGGGAGGGAGACGGAAACGCGGAGAAGCGAAAGGGTAGGCACGCGAAAGGGAAGAGAATCCTCGAAAAAGGAGCATCGAGCGTCGCCGCGTGACGATCGAGGAACGAAGGCCGCGACGGAGGGTGCAACGTGGGGGACGAACGTTCGCCTCGGTCGGTTTTAGCATATCGTTACCCCGGGTACTCGAGGACGGCTGCGTTTAACGACCAGCGTCGCGGCGCCCCTCGCTCGTGCCAGCCGACAAAAAGCCCGCAACGACGCGGTCCAGGGTTGCGAAGAGTGTTCGCGACGCCTCAATTGACTCGGTTACGGCTGATTTACGGCTCGACTCGGCTGCAGTCCTCCTGGAGTGTCGCGCGCCGCGGCGGTGCCGCGGGGGACCCGCGAGTGGACCGCGCTCACCGGCGCAGGTGGAGCTGAATCGGCGCTGATTTATTGGGAGAATTGGGGCAGAATTGGCTACAACCGGGGTGGGGGACTTCGAGCACGTTCTTAAGTGACGATGTCCCGGGTCTGAGTTCGAAGCGAACCCATCTGCGAGTCAATAACAGCAGCGCGCGTCGTTTCCTCCGACCTTTCCAAAGCCTATCGGATTAACGAAGCCGAGCGAAATTCTTCTCTAACCCCGCTCGCGACCGTCGCCTCGGGGCTCCGGCGGAACGACTGGGACGAATTAAACGGCGACAAGGTCGCGCGGCGAACCGCGTTTTTGCTCCACGCGGCGCGCGTCTTCCGCGAGGAATTACGAGCGAGCTTAGTTCAATATTGACCCGAGCAAACGTGTGGCGAATATTATTACACCATCTGCATAATTTCTGTATTCAGTCGGCGCTCCCTGAAACGCGTCTGTAATTACTCCGGTTGCCGCGAGCTCGTCGGCGTCGTCGAGGGTGCCGATGCGCGGCAAGCCTCCGGTCCGACGTGGATGGCGGCGCTTTCCCGGCTCGTGGAAACCATTTACGCGAGGAGAGGGGACAGGTGGTCGGGCGTGTTATGTAAATGTTCTGCACGGGGTAATTGGATGATCGTGCGCGTCCGAAACAACGATTTTCTCGTCGAACCCGAGCCCCGGCTTGCCGAGCGTCGCGCGACGGAAACCGTACGCTCGCGACGCCGCTTCAGCTGGCAGACGTCGCGCGGAAAGTTCCTTCGAATCCGACGTCGCATTGTGCCCCCTTCGCCTAGGATTTCCCGTGTTTACCGGAGGAAATTCTGGTTTGGCAGGGCCCGACCCCGCGGGGCAGCACGCTTTGTCGCGGGCGGCGAGCAATCGAGCGCGGTACCGTTCCTGCACGCTTAATCCTTCTCTAATCATTCGGGAATGAGTCGGTGGGGAAACGGTCGTCTAGGAGCTTTGGCGTATTTGATTTCGTGGCGGCGAGGGGTGAGCGTCGCGGGGAACTCCGCGTCGTCGTGGTATGTTCGCTTAACGGAATTGAACGAAATTTGTTAAATGCTCGGGGTGAAGGTGAATGGAAAAAATGACTTCCGCGAGGGGTCGCGGCGCTTGAAAGTCGGAACAATGTCGTGGGATTATTTTATTTCTCTCTCTCTCTCGGGGAGGAGGGAAGGTAACCGGACAAAGAGCGGTTGTTGTCCCTAGTTACGCACCGTCCGAAATTACCTCTGCGTTCTCACGTAACCTCCTCCCGCAACGGATTTCGCCCGCTCCATGGAGTAGCGCGGGACACATTCGCCGTTACAACGGAGATCGTGAACATTTTAATTCATGAACCGATGAATTAATCATTACTCGCAAATGCACTCCGTCCGGAATCTCGATTAAGGCACCGCGCTATTCTTGCCGTGCTGCAGTTTGTCATACCATCTCGGCCCGCCACCCAGGATACCCGGATAATAAATTATAATAAATTCGGCGACGCGATTACGCGGCAATTGCCGTCTTCGACGGGCACGGCGAGGCGCCACCGTCTCCCCGTATCGTAAGGACGTTGAATCGCCAAATAAAAGAACCGTCCCCTCCACGATCCGCCCCGAATTCCGCGGAACAAATCGAATTCCCGTCCGCCTTGTCCGCGACCCGTTCCCCTGGAACAGAAAATTTGCATCCGAATGGCGCGTACTCTCCCCCGTACGAAATAAAAAGAAAGAAAAAAAAAAAGAAAGAGGGAAAAAGAAGCAGCCATTCTTTGCGCCCCCCGATACGCGTTTAACGCGGTGCACGCTTCGCTCGGTCCTCCTCTGTGCCGCAGCGCGACCGGTGTAAAAAAGGACCGATTCGCAGAAATCTATTGGGGGATTCCCGAGCGGCGGGAGGACTTAATCGGCGAGGAGAGGCGGTTTCCGTGGTGGCGATCGGTCGCGGCGCGGAAAGTACGCTGATTGTGAATCGAGCTGATTGCCCGAGTGCCGGCGGCGTTCAAACATCGTCCACAAAGGCGGTAATACCGGGGCCGGGGTCTGGTTGCGCCCTCCCTAAAACGATTATCCACTCGACGAGCCCTCGCTGAGGGGGAGGGTTAGCCACCACGTAACGACGTATTGTGAGGACCTCTCCGCACGGGAAAAGCCTGCGGGGGCTTTCCTACCTTCGACGCCGGAAAATCCTCTCGGGAGTATCCTCTCGAGACTCTCCGCGATTCTGCCCTCCCTCCCTCCCTCCCTCCCTCCTCCTTTCTCGCCTGCTGACTTCTATGTATCCTCCAGCCGTTTCGTCCACCCGCCCACTCTGGCCTGCCTCCTCGACGAAGTCCCGAGGACTCGATCAACACCACGGTTCGACGAGATCTACGAGTCGATCCGACGATTCCACGTTACCACCCCCAGGAGGATCCACCGGAGTGTCCTCGACGGGCCAAAAGGATTTCGCTGCGCGACCGCAGCCCCGCGAAACCGGGGGATTAATATCGGCTTGATTCTTGCTGATTCACGCGGCGCCGCGACAAGAATCTGACGCTCGCCAAGCGGATCGGAGAGTTCCCGATTCCGCGGGCAAGCTTCCACCCCGTTCCCTTCCCCGGGGGCTAGCTCGAAGAGGGGAGGACACGATTCGAGTTGCACGGATATACATAGAACGGTTGTGGGAAATGTCGCATAATGTCGGATCGTCTACCGCGAACGGAAGGAAATTTAGAACGCGCGGTCGACGGTAACGTAGGCTCGCGCGGATAAATAAAATATCGAGCGTCGCATCCAGAGCCTATTCCTCCTGGATCGGTCCCATCCGAACGATCGAGTTGCTCGACGGACGCATTGGTCGCCTCTATCGTTTCGCGCTATGCAGCATTGATCTCCCTCCGCGACGAGACATAGGCAAGATCCGAGGATATACTTGGACTTGCGTATCAGCCATAATAGATGAACAACGAGGCGATCGCGTGGTCGATCGTGCATACGCGCGGCCGTCCATCCGGTGGGGGAAAGGGTAACCCTTCAGCCAGTGCCCCGCGCGAATTTCACTTCCGTATCGGGGGTTGCACGTTCCTGGTGAATGCCACGGACGTGCATCGGCATATCGTAGTGCTCCAGAGTCTTCGCCCATTCACGGTCGTCTCGTAAAATCTTCGCCAGACGAGCGAGTTACGAACGTCCGCGAAGCGGGATAGAAAATCGCCGTCGTTACACCACGATAAAGCGTGTTCACGGTGTTTCCGTGTAGGAAAGATTTCCTTGAACGTTTATTATTGGCGGAGAGGAGCGTGCGTCATACGACGAACGTGTTCGAGAAGGAGTAAAAATCTATTCGCGGTGCATTGCGCGAGCGATAGTCGTGCATTATTCATTACCTTCAATTAGCAATATTGTACAGTGTATCTCGGGCGGCTTGGAGAATTTTATCTTCCCCAATAACGGACGCTCCGCGCCGCGGTATATTGTCCTCAGCTTTTTGCTGTAATCATAATCTTGTTGCTCCCAGGCTTGTGCATTATTCATACGGTCCTCCCATAATTTCCTTCGACATCACTTTTTGCCCGATCCCCCTTCTTTCTATTCGTTAACGCGCACCATTGGAACACCGTGACGCGCCTATTCATTAAACCGTCCGCTCCGCGTGTCATTATCATTCCCATTTGGCTACAAAGCGACCGCGGCGGCCGCGTAAAGGCTTAATAAAACGGTCCGGCGTTCGTTGCCGTACGGATAAACAAACGGGAACGAGAATGGAACCGCGGAATAATTGCGAGAATCAACCCCACGGAGGATTCACCCCCTGTCGACAAAACGGCGGCGGAGAACTCTTGGGTTTAATGAAGCGTCTCTCCAGGAACAAAGGGGTGCGTAGAGCTTGGACTGTACACGGTTGTTAATCGTTCGTCTTCTCGCGTGAATATGCAATACCGGGCGCAAGAAGTTTCGCCCATGAATAGCTGATGGCTAATAAGTGTCCCGGTGTAACGTTTCGCGGTCGAACCGCGAACCCCTCTTAGAGGCGGTTGAATTAATAATATTCGGCGACGCGTCTCCTAAACTGGCGAACGCCGCCCCGTGGAGGTGAGCTATCGCTAACCCTGTACACCCCCGCGTGTTCCATTCCACCCAGTTTCGTCGTCGCCGCGCGGAAGAGAGCGGAGCAGCCGGTTTTATCGAGTCTGCGAAGACAACAGCTGCACGCCCGTTGAAATATTAAGGAGGTTCATATGGGAGGCAGAAACGCAACCCCTTAGGAAGTCTTTCGATCGATCTGACGCTACGACCGGCATCGCGACTGTCTCCTGTGATCAATAGAACAACAGTTGTCCGCAAATTGAAGTATTTATACAGTCGCGGATATACGCTCGAGGCCTGTAATGAAATGTCTGTTTCATGTAATCCGCGGACTATTTCCGGAAGACGGGGGACAACGCTGCTTCGAGCTCGCGACAGAACCGTGCGGGGCGAATCGTCACCATGGATTATTACGGGGTACGATAATAACGCACTTGGAGGAGCGAAATAGGAAGGAAATAAACGGTGGAGGAATTGACACGCTTACGGCGAACCGTTTAATTCGGAACGTCGCCGAAAGAGACGCTTTCCAAATTGATGAAAAATTAACATGGGACACCAAAATCGAGTAACGAGGAACCAGTGAAGGAAACTGCCGTATGATATTTCCAACGGCGATCGATACTCTCCAAGTCATTTCCGTGCGAATTGCCCGGAACCACGAGCGGTCACGACGAGCGTTTCGAAACTCGAATTACTGCGAGAGCCTCCAGTACCCAGTAGTTCTCGCGAAAACGAACAGGATTAGGAGCGGTGGCGCGCCGCGATCACGCTCGCGTCGCGGTGAATTAAATAACAATCGAGCGTCGGAGGAACGGGGCCAATCGGTCGGCAATCGACCTCCGGCGAGTTTGAACGCGACTTCGCGCTAATCGCGTACTGCGTACTGGCGCCGGCGATTTTCGTCGCGACCCGGGTCACTCGCGGCGCGGTGTCTTTAACCTCTGTCCGCCTTCAGCAACGTGACGCCGTTTACGCCGCGCAACCCGATCGGGATCATCCGTGTTTAATGATCGAGCTGCATCGTTACGTGTCGCGCGGCTCGTCATTTCTGTTTACCGTTCGCGGACACAATTAACAGGGGCCGATTTAAACGGGATCGACGATACGTGTGCTTAATGACGCGAAATGCCATTACGCAGCATAAAACCGTTTGTTTGCACGTAATCATCGCGCTGCACCGCCGGTGCAGCGTCTCCTGCCAGCGATTTCTAGTTATTTCAGCGTTCGACGAACGTTCCCGCCGCACCCCCGATCGTTTTCAGTTTCGCTTCGCTTGCACGCACCCTCGGACGCTAATAGATTACGGTTGTTTAATAATATTCGGCCGCGCCGCTGTCCGTCGACGGGGAAGAATTAGTCTGGTGGTGGGGGGAGAAATTACCTGGACACAGCCAGCCGGAAGTTCATATATCAATAACCGCATCGCGCGCACGAATGCCGAGAAATTTTCGCCGAACGAACGTTTCATTTATGCAACGCGATACGCACGATAAATGCTTTATTAATTGCTCCCCTATTTTCGACCCGAGCTCGCGGAAGATACTCGTCGAACAATCTAAGCGAGCTCCGAATGAAACGAAGGATCGAATCGGCAAATTTTTCCTCAACTCGTCGAACCTCGCGAGACGTCGTCGCTTGCAGACGCGTCGTGTACCTCGGCGAAATGCCACGGCGTCTCCGAATCGTTTCAGAAGCGAGCAAAGGTCGCGCGGCGAGTTTCGCGTCCTTCCGCTTTCCAATAAGCGACCGAACTCTCGTCGGCCCGTTAATAATTCCGGCCGACGCTTATCTCGATTTAACATGATATATCACGTGCCGCCTCGCGGTACAAGCACGCGGTAATTTATTCAAACGCGTTGCACACGAAGACCGTGCGCCACCCACACAACGATATCCGGTGCGCGCTGGAGTAATCGCGTCTTTTCCTTCAGCCCGATGCGGCGGAAGGAATTTTGTCGACGTCGTGCCTCTAACTCGGCCGGGAAATTAGCGATCGCAATTAGTCGCGGCTGCGGAGCGTGGCTTGCAACGAAGCACGCGCTTTCTTCCGTTGTTTCCCGTGTTTCTATGCCGCGGGCTCGTGCACAGCCGGATTGTTTCCCTCGTCTCTGTTCCCTTCCACTGTTCGCCCATTGTCCCCCATTTTCTCGCGAGCCTCGTCTTTCCTTCGTTTCCCATGCTCCAGTTTCGTTTCACTTCCTTGGGCTGACCGCGCGGTGGAAAATTCACCGGGTGTCTTGCGTCCGCGACAACGATAATAATAATAATAGTAACAGTATTATCGCAGTATTAAAGAGAGATCAGTGGAACGTTATTGGAGCGTGACAAAATTAATAGACACACAGCTATCAAGTCTTGTAGAAATCGTTTCTGCCCGTCCCTATGCGTAGTACCGATTTTAAGTAGAACAAGTCAATCTCTGCCGCACCTCCGCCGCGGCTCGTCCGCAACGAATCAGTATATCAACCATACGAAATATATCGCCTCATGTGCCAGAATATCAAGCGAATCTTCTCCATGACCCTAAAACGCCGTCATCCATTATCACCCTTCTGCCTTCAATAGTATTCCACTTTTCTCTCCTCATTTCTCCTTTGTCACCGTGGCCCCCTTCTCTCCAAGTTCTGCACGCTTATTGTACCACCCCATTCTCTTTCGCCCTCCACCATCGTACACTCTCTGTCTTCCTTCCACCCTGGACAAGGCACGCGCGGTAGTTCCTCCCCGAGGCGTCGTAAACCCCCGGACAAATTGCTACGTGTGTTTACGTTAAATCGCCTAAGAGGCGGCCCGGTTCCGCGTGCTTCTCGAAGCTGGATGCTCGTAAAGGCCGTAACCGTTTGCGAAAGAACCATCGATGCTAGTCAAGGTTCGACAGCTGAACCGTGTATCGTTTTTCCTGTACACGCGTTTATCTGGATTAAGACGACCACGCGTTTGACGCGAATCGCGAACGTTATAGCGCACCCTTCTCGCCGACACTGGCGCTGCTGTGCTTGTACGTACATGGAATGTTCGTTGATCAGTCAAGGGGAGGGTAGCATTAATTGCGGAAAGTTGGGAATAATGTTGGATGGAAGTTGTTCGAACTTGTTCACGGGGAAGTACGACAATGGCTTGGGAAAATTGAGGGGAATTAAGAAGCACATCTAATCCATTCGTACATGATTTCGTATAATTTCTTGCAACCTTTGTCCACGAGTTGTATTAATTCATCTGTTCTCTGTTCTACTTTTTTGGCTGATTTAATTCTCGAAGCGAGTCCCTCCGGCAATCGTGTAAAACGTCTTCGAGATTGCGCAATCATAACGGTACCCGATAAATTCTAATAATAGAGAAAGTCGTCCCACCCCTGTAGCGTGATATCGTTGTTTCCCAAACACGGTCCAATATAAATGGTCGGGGCTTTCGGTAATTCACGAGCAGCTCAACAGTGTTCCATTAAGTAAAAGCACTGAGATTACACTGTGTACTCCATTCGCGCCGCTTCCTCGGATACATCTTAACACCAATTTACAAACTGCATTCTATCCCCGCCCTCGAAGATCACGAATTACGAAAGACATTTTCGAGAATTCTCATTCCCCCAATCTCGGTTTTTTATTCAGAAAAAAATCTATCTAGCCTGCTCGAACGGTAATTCGACCCTGCACCCCCCCAATAGACGATCACGTTCAAGCGTCGACAAAGGTTAATCCAGCGGCAAGATAAAACGGAGAACAGGTTCCCTCGGGTACGATTTATTTACACCTTGCCAGGTATCGGTTTCTTAGCCGCGTAACCGACCGATTCGGAAGCTAGTTTACCGTTGCACACCACCCTTTCTTCGAAGGGAACACGTCACGAGCATCGACAACGCCTCTAACCTTGTTCCCGCGGTTGGATCCGATTTCACGTTCGAGCGGATCGCCGGTGATCGACCGTCGGAAATCCCATACGTTCCCGCGAGGATCCTCTTCGTGGACGATCTCGCTGGTGGACGGCCTTCGTGCAACCTGACCGTACTTACCAATGATATTCATTCGATCCTTACAGGTCTGACCGGCTGGCGGACGAGCCGCGGTTGGGATGACCCCGCAGTGCCGCGTTACCTCTATGACAAGGGGTGGAAAATTGGATCCTGGGGGCTTTTCAACTTTCCTTCTTAATTGGAATTAGGTTTTAATGGGGGTAGGCATTCGTCATTATGGGGGCACGATCTCTCTCACCGCCACTGGTAGTCAACTTCGGCGGCAATAGTTTGCTTAATTTATCAATATTGAATACACGTTGACCAATAGAGGGTGTAAGTTGGACGAATGAAAATAATTTGCTGATAAATCGTACATTATTAACGAGGAAAACGCGTTCCAAAAAGCGCGAGCGAAACGATTTCGCAGTAATTATACAACAGCCAAGTAATTCACCCATGCCTTGCGTCATTACTAATCCTCGAGCCCTTTCAATGTCACAAACTCGAGGCAACATTTTGCGCACAATTCCACGCGTCCCCCACAATCACTGTCGTCACACGGACACCCTTCCCGAATTCTCACCCCCTACCAAAGTCCTGTCTTGTCCGCCTAACGCGACGATACGTTTCATATTTTTATTATCCCCTCCCGGTTGCCCTTTGGACCGGCACGAAAATAACTCGTAAATAAGACAATCAAGCGGAAGCGGCCGACGCACGCAGAAGAGCGAGCACGCGTCTGATGTCAGCGTGCCGGAAGGAGGTTCGGCATTCGTGGAAGAAGGCGCAGCCTCCGGCGGCCACTCGTGGGACCACCACCTCCGCGTCTCTGACAGCGGCAGCGGCGTCGCCACCGCCACCCCCCCGACGACAAGGGGATGAAGAAGAGCGACGTTATCGAAGCGAGACGTGTATATATGTATATATAGGGGTGCGCGCACGTCGGCAAGTTCAGTCGTCTACCGCGTGCCGAGCCGCGAGGATCGTGGCACCGTCACAACCACCCTCCCTTTGCGAATCCTTCGTTTCGTTGTCGATCGCGCGCACGGGGAACTCGTTGCCGGTCACGTGTCCCTCTCTGTCCCTGTCCTTCTCGTGCACGCTCGAGCGGAGAAGCGCAGCCGTGCGAGCAGACGTACGCGCCGCTCGGATTTGCCATGTAATTTGAGGCTTCGAGCAATTAACGCCAACTAAATTGGTCTTCGTCTATTTGTTCCTCCTTCTTTTTCTTCTTTTTAATTTTTTTTTTCACCAGAGGGTTCCGAGGGGTCGTTTCTATATCTGTCGAATGTTTCCTTTTTTCCCCGTATTCCTTTGCTTCGTCTTTTGCATTGCGAAGGAGGAATACACGTGAATGGGCTGGATTGGTATTACCGAGGGGGTGAAAATGGACAACAGGTGATGAGTTCTGACTACGACCGACATGGATCTCGGACCGTAATTGAATGACTGGGGTGTAAGGTGGTTGAATGTTGGCTTGGCCCTTGACTTGGTGGACGAAGGAAAAGGTGCAGTGAGATGTGAGCCGAGGATGGAGCTGAAGGTTAGCATACTGCTTCTGGCGCTTCTACGCCTCGCCAGCACCCTCGAGAGTAAGGATGATTTATTTTACGATACGATTTATGACATAGACAATCGTGGAATCATGCTGCGGGGAATTTTCGTGGATTCGTAAATAATGCGAGCCGGAGTTGCAAGTTTTTGGTAAATATTGGTTCGAATGCTGGGGGGGTTGGTATCGGGGTTGTAGTTCGGAAACCTCGAATCAGACAACGTTCCGTGTATATATAGGAGAAGAGTCTAGCTTCGCCGCTCGATTGGTAGCAAGTTACTGTTTGCCTGGTAGCAAACTTTTAGCGCGTTTACATTGTGCTCCACGGAACTTCCCTTATCGCGACACGTCTTGATCTGATTTGAGAAACAGTCGAATAACGAAACTTGAACAGCACTCGAAAGTTTTCAGTTCCACCAAGATTCTTCCCCGTAGATTATCTTCCATTCACATTTTTGCCGAAGGGGCAGGGAATGGAACGAAAATGAAACTTCATGACTCGGGAAATGAATAAAAATTCCATTACACTCACCCCTCCCAAATTCTATAATCAAATGGGCGAGAAGATTAACACGTAACCAAAAATTGAGCAGAATGAAAATTAACTGGCGTCCGTTGATTCTACCGTCCGCGGCACCGGAGGCTATTTATCATATCCCGGAAAAGCTCATGAAAATACGCTGCATATAAATGAAATTCGCGGAACGGAATCACATGTTTCTCGTAAAATCATTATAACTGGAAATGAGCGGACAACGAATTCTCTGCGACACTCGTTACTAAACAAATATTTAGTTGAATATTCATTAGGATCCGCTGCCAGGCTTCGAATGCATTTTAATTCCTGCCCCCACCCGCACCCCACCACTCCCCCACCCGTCCCTCGTCGCGATAATTGCGAAATGTAAAATGTGCGCGGCGCACAAAATTAACAGGAATTTCCAGACGATATCAATGAACCAAGCTTCCACAGATTATTTTCTTGCCAAAAGATATTTACAATTTTTTCCCCCGGCGAGAACTTCGGTCTTCTGGCACAGTCGGGGAAACCTTTTGCGTCCTCTTCGAGCAGACCTCGACGGGTCCGGCCACCCTCCGGCCTGCACAGATAAATTCGCGTTGCGAATTTACTCGCGCAGCTTGATATTCTACAAAGCCTCCAAGCTCGAAATCGTGACATGTTTTCGCGCGAGCGTGACAGCGGGTGTAATCATCTCTCGGTTTACCGCTTCGAGTCAAACAAGAGTCGCGATCGCCCGGTCGTGTAGGGCAATAAAGTTTTGCCCCAGCTTAGCGTACAGAACGCGAGGCAAAAGTAAAGGGAAGGAGGGGCGGGGGGGGGGATGGTGGCCAAATGTAAAGACTAAGAGATCTCCTCTAAGCGAGCGGATCTCGTTGACTGATACACGACGTAAAATCCCGTACGCATCGTTAAGCCGAGCCTCGCCGTTTCCATCGCGCGACGTCTAAATTTACCGTGGCCTGGAGTCGCGCCTCGCTGGCTCAGATTGGAGGAACGTCCGATTGCTTTGGAACTGGCGTCGTTCGGCTTGTTAACGCGGCCACGATGATCGTGGGGAAACGGCTCTCTCGGCGAGCACGGCTCGTTTCGAAGGCTGAATTAACCCTTTGCACTCTGAGCGCGTGCTACTCGGCCGGGATGTCCGATCTTTATCGCCTGTTCGCGGAATTACGCGTTAAGTTGCTCGTCGTGGCTTGCACGGAATTTAAACCTCCAATGGTGGCGTTTTTCAGTAAATAAGTTAGGGAATTCGATCGATTATTTCTTTTAATTGAATTGAGTGAATTCGTTGTACATTCCTTTTGGATATATCTGATTTTTTACTATGATATTGAGAATAACTAGAGTTCCTGAAGGGTGTGTTCACGAAGGAAAGAAAGTTATTGTACCCACGTTGAAGTCCAAGACGCGTAGGAAGTAAAATTCTGTTGGGGCAGGAGTTCCATTATTACGTATAAAGTATCAGTTGATCTACAAGAGCTTTCGCTTTCCATTACCCACATTACACGGAATGGGAAGCGTTCACGTCTTTACACGCTGTATGTTTCTTTGCCCTTCACTTTTTCCTACGTCTATACCCCTTCGAACGTAATCTAACCGCTCGGATAATTTATTCATCACCCCAGCGGAAATTCCACCCCGGCCGGGGGTTAATTAAATTAACCATTCATATCCCACTTTTAATAGTTCTATGCATACCGCCGGAACGCTTTACCGGCCCTCCCGCTAAACGCAACGCTAAACACCTATCGCGGAATAATTAAAAGCGTATATCACGTACCGTAAATCCTTTATTTCCTTTGCACCCCTTTCTCTCAGATACGAAGGGGGAGGAGGAAACGGAAGAGGACGACGAGGAGAGTTATCCCGTAGCCGACTACGACTACGGAGACTACGAGGCCGCGATCATAAACAGCGATACCGATCTTATCGCCGGTGGCTCGTTGCCAATCTTTCTAGCCGAGCCCGTTGACACGTTCGTGGTAAAGGGGAAGCCCGCAACCCTTCATTGTCGCGCGGCCCACGCACTTCAGGTACGCATAACTTACATCAAGTCCTGTCGACCTAACCGCCATAAGCTTCGAACGAACGTCGCTCGATTCGACGAGCAAAGAAACTCTTGCACACGCCCGTCGCAGTGTCGTTCTTAAAATGATCAATTACAGCTGTCCTACGAACGATTCGGGAAACTAGCCTGCCTCCTTTCCTGCGAAACGTTTCACGCGTGGGAACGCTAGAATCCGCGAGATAAAATGTCGAACAGTGGTAACAAAGGGTCAAGTAGACGTCACTTTTACCTCGATAGAGGATGCCCTTTCGCCCACCGGTGTGTTCTGTGTTTCACGCGTCGGTGAAACACGGCTCGGATCAAGCGTCCCCGTCATTTTCCACTTCACCCTTATTAACCACTCGAGAAGCCCCCGTTCCACGTGGACAACGTGGCGGTCTCCGGCTCTTTTCACGCGCCGTCAATTACCACCGCCACCTTACTCTCGGTCGCTGCATTGCAGGTGTATTTTCGCTGTAACGGTGAACGGGCCGAACGATCGCAGCACCAGGATTTTGTCGACCCTCGTACCGGGACGAGGGTCGTCGAGGTCGAGTTGAACGTGACGAGGAACGAGGTCGAGGAGTACTTCGATAGGGAGAGGTTCAAGTGCGAGTGCGTGGCATGGTCGGGACCAGGTCAGATTCGAGGGCAGCCTGCCACGGTTGAGGTCGCTTGTAAGTAGAGAACACTCCAATCTATCCGTTCGGCTCTCCTCTTCTTTGCTCCTGGAAGATATTCCACGGCTGTCGCCGTGCATTCGATGCCGCGTAGACAGGATATTACGTGCAACGTGTAGGCGCCGGCGAAGCGAAGGTACATTATTTTTCTTTTCGAAATTTGTAGAAATTCAACGAACACGGTGATCCTTTTATTTCGCGAGGCAGCGTACGCGTCGGACATTGAATATGAATTTCGCAGAAATTCTTACGGCCAACTGGAGTCAGTGATCTTGGAAATAATAAATTTATCCTACCCCAATTCGGCCCTCTCCCTTACAGATTCTCTGCCTGTCACGCTATGAATATACCGCCGACTCATCGCGGGGAGAATAGAATCCGGTCTGATAGGTCGGCCCTCCTCCCAATTGAGATGTCCGAATCGGATAAATTCCTCCCGAGATTCATCCCTGAATAGAACATCTTTTATTACCGGAATAAGCCATTGAAGCGACGCTGCTACTATATTGCTACTCTTTTTTTTTCTTCCTTTTTTTTTATTAAATCATCGTATCCGTTTAATTGCCGTTCAATTAAACGTCGCGGTTGCATCGCGTTCCTGCCCAATAGGAGAACGAAAAGAAAGCAACTTGCTGCGAAACGAATTAACTGGCAATTGTAGCGCGTTCGAACAGTACGCGAAAGAGCGATTTAGCGGCGGAGTGGCGACTGTTACCCGGTATCGGTCATAAAACGTAACTTCATTAGCCCGATTAGCGTCAACCGACTCTCGAACGAGGGTCTGCGAGATACGCGGCGCGAAATTCTCTCCCGTAAGCTTGACTGTCGACGAGGGTTAGTCGGCGGCGGCGCAAGGGATACCGGGCTACGTTTGTTTTCGTCGGATATCTCGTGACGCGTGCACCGCGGTCGAAAATCTAATCGATATTCTATCGCAAGGTAAACACCTGTGAATACAGAATCGGTGAACCCGGCGTCCAGCCGCGTCTGGTTCGATTCCCTTTTTTTTTATCCTCCTTCCGGACTAGAGGGTACATGCCCGTATATCGATGCTATGCAAATTGGAACAATAACGCGCACGTAGGATCCGCGATTCTTTTTGCCCGCGACAGTTGCACTCTTCCAACTCTGTGACTGTAATTAGTTCGAGCTTGTAATTGGTCCGCAAACGATACCGATCTCTCAGTTGTAACATTTGGCGTCCATTTAATGCCGCGTCCGCGTTCGTCCGCCGTTGTTCCCGTGCTTCTGGTTACACTCGCGACTCCGTCGATACCGAACAGACGACAGCGCGGAAGAAATTATTGCCACGACCGTTCTCGTTCAAGTGTCGAAAGTGCAATTTTCGTTCAGACGCGTCGCGGCGCGCAAACACGCGGCAGGCAAACAGGATGCAGAATTAAATCGGTATTTGCGCGCAAACAGGAAGCGGACGCGCTTTCGAAATTGAATACGCGACGTATTGATCGTCGCGGCGTTTGGTCGCGGGACCCGTGTCGTTTTGGGCCACCTCAGGAAACCTGACGGATCGATCGCGATAATTTCGGATACGCGACAGGAAGGGGGGCGGGGGGATGAATCGTAGAAAGGGGTTAATAATTCGACAAGTGTCCGCGCAAAAATTACTAAAGAAACCGCACACCAACGCCGAGGAAATCACGCTGAGTGTTCGATGCGTGTGCGAGAATTATTGGGGACAAGAAAATTTGTACCGGGTGTTCCTAAAATAAATGTTAACAAATTTCGGCCGCTCAATTCTCCAAAATATAAATATGTTTTAACACCTGGCCCCGCATATCCGAAACACCCTGCGCGACTAACAACCCCGACCCCTATACCGTCTCATTCTCGTTCGTTCCCGATTCGCGACGCTGAATTATTACCCAGGTACAAATGTATTAGTCGAAACGAATACGGGTGAACACCGGACCCGACCGCTGAAAAATTAGTCGAGCAATCGAGACACCACGTCGTATCGCGAAGCCGAACCTCCATCTAATCGCTCACGGTCCTCATTCACCGGCATATTAAAAGTATCCCCGTGGCAGCAATATGGCGTTCCCCGGGTCAAAGGTAGTCTAGACTCGCGGCGGGCAAGAATGTAACAAGCGAATCGGCCCTTGCCCCCGTTCCTTACCGTTCCCTGCACGAGCGATATAAAAGCAGCTATTTTTCCGCGTATCCGCGCCTACACCGAATAATATGCCGCGGCCGGACGAATGGCCACCCTCGTGGCCGCTGGATCGAGCGAAATCTTTCTCTACCTTTCCTGACCGACGTAACGCGGCCCCGCTCGAGCACGAAGCATAGAGACACGGCCAATGAAAGAGCCCCCGCATTTATACACGCGCCCTAATATCGCTGAGTGCCCTACTCCCTCGTCGCTGTCTACCCTCTGCCCCCTGCCCTGTCTCGTCGGCCACTCGTGCCTCGTGTTTCCCGGCGAATATTAAAAAAAAAAAAAAAATATCCCGACCTGGTCGTCCATGCGCAGACCTGAAGAAGCACTTCCTGTCGCCGCCGTACTCGTTATCCGTCGAGGCTGGTCGCAACGCGGAACTACGTTGCACCCCGCCATTGGGGGTGCCGCAGCCGAAAGTGTATTGGCTGAAGAATGGTTCGCCCCTTGAAACGGTCAGCAGCTCGACGCCGGCATCCTCGATAGCCGACGGCATACCCAACGAGGTGTCAGCGGTTAACAGCTTCGTCCAAACCGCCGACGGACACCTGGTGCTGGGGGAAGCCGAGCTGAGGCATCAGGGGAATTATTCGTGCGTCGCCGAGAACATCGCTGCGAGGCGGGTCAGTGAACCGGCGGTGCTGACGGTTTACGGTGAGACCTCTTGCGAGTTCCGTAGGGCCGAGGGCGCATGAATATTGCATCGGTTGTAGATTCAGTGAAATTAGAAACGACGGTCGTGTGTGGATGATAATTGAGCGCGACGTCTTTGTGCCGCTTTGGGGGTTGGTCAACTTTGACAGTTCGAATAGTAATAACGTCGGGACGGTGTATTCCTTGAGTACACTGGGGAGTTTTGGGCAGAATTTGTTTTAAAGAGATTTCGTTTTCCTTGTTATTATTGTATTTGAAATTGCCACCTGTCAGCGTCACGTTTCCCACCAAACGCGACACACCGCGCCACGCAAACCACCCCATCAACGCCCACCCATTCTGCATTCGTTCACAGTGAACGGCGGGTGGTCCTCTTGGTCCGGATGGTCGGACTGCAGCACCCGTTGCGGTCGAGGTGTACAAAAGAGGACTCGAACCTGCACGAACCCCGTGCCTATCAATGGGGGTCAGCCCTGCCCCGGTCCAGCTACGCAAAGGGTCGAGTGCAATCCTTCCTGTCCCGGTAAGACCAACAGCAGGACTACCCCATTACAGGACAATTACAGCCATCCTATCTAACTCAATACAGACAGCTACCACTGACATCTACGAGACGATCAAAGACGAGACTCTCTTGGCCAGCGACTTTACACACAACACCCAGATGTAATCGTTTCACAGTGGCCCGAGTACATCTGATAACCGAGATTTAATCAGGATTTTCAAGTTCACCCGTTGCTTTCAGCGGTCGACGGCAGATGGTCAGGCTGGTCCTCGTGGTCCGCATGCGGTCCCGATTGTTCCAGAGTAAGGAGGAGATCCTGCAACGACCCCCCGGCGAGCAATGGTGGTCGTCCCTGTCAAGGCAAGGACGTCATCGTCGAGTCTTGCTCCGCGGATCGATGTAATGGTGAGCTCCAGCTGGGTGCCCTGCCTCCTTTCTTTTTTCTTCATTCTTCCTCTGTGTTCTTTTTTTTTCCTTCCTCGTCCTTTCCTTTCTCTTAACTCGTTATTCCCGGTGACTGGGCCAGCGGCGAACAATTTATTACGAGCGAACGGGCTTCCCTTGCCCCGTGTCGCTTTCGATGATCGTCGCTCGCGGTCGCATCCGTGCCCGCGGAGAGATACGATTTAAATTAATAATGACTCGCAGAAAGATCTCGATCCTTCATTCGATTTGTTGGATCGGCCCGGTTGTTGCATTGTAATCCCCTTCGATTAACCGGTCGTTGGTCGCAACAAATACTCCCATTGTCCCGTGACAGACGTAACGTCGCTTGGAGGGGGCGAGGGGATTAGATTAAATTTTCGCCGGACGGATCGTCGAGATGGTACGCGAAAGATTAAGAGAGCGAAACCACGTCGGTCGCGAACGTTATGCTTGTTAACGGCGCGGATAAGGCGAACCGGGGCTCCGTAGATTTTCTCAGATCACGTCTGCCCTCGTACAGTAAGCCACTTTTATTCCCTGCGCTATCGCGTGCAGCTTTAGGACAGGACGGGCCACGAGTTTTCAAGGAAGGTAAATGCCTCTGCGTAGAATCGCGTCACGGTTCGAAATAGAGTCTGAAAAATCCTGGTTTCTATGGTCCCAGCGACTAGAGCGATCGATCACAGGAACATACTGGCACTGTGGATCACCCTGAGCGTGGCGGCGATTATTCTGGCGGTGACCACCATCTTCTTCGTTCGATTGATGCGTCGGAAGGAAAGGATGGAAGCACTGTACGGCGTGGCCAGGTTGGACTTCCGTCGACCCGGCGATCTTGCCAAGTCTGTAGTTTCCAAGAACGAGCGTTCGGTTCTGTCCGTGGACAGGCGATTGGAGCACGTGATCGACGAGTCGAACGCGTCCAGGATGCCTAGGTAAACGATCCCCGAGGAATTGTACTCCGATCGAGTACGATTCTCCGTTGAAAATCACTCTGACGATACGCAGATCCTGCTCGGAGCACCACTACGACGTGCCGCAACTTTCCTTGCCCTCGACAACCAGACCGTCCCCCAGTTCCTCCGTCGCTAGGTCCTCTTGCAGGAACTCTCAGCGCGGCAGAGGCTTATCGGACAACGAGGAGGGCCGATCATCGCGTAAGGGGTGCCATAAATTTTATCACGACGATGCGAGATCGGATTAAGTTAGGAACTGTGTCGGAAATCGCCTGGTCTTCAGGTTCCACCTGCCAGGCGAACCAGGAAGGCACGAACGAGGACAACGACGAGCACGAGGACGAGGAGAGGTTCGAGGACGACAGATGCCACGAAGATTCAGGCGGATTTATAGCGAGGGCCGTGGTAGACGAGCAGGGTTCCCTTCTGGTGGTTCCTGAAGTGGGAGTTTCAATGTCCATACCCGAAGGAGCTATTCCTCGCGGACGACGGCACAGCTTACACTTGGCCGTTCTCGGGGACGACTCCCTCCGACCCGGTTTACCGTCCGGATTGACGCTGCTGTCGGCAGTAGTCGCTTGTGGACCCAGCGGTATCGAATTGGCGAAGCCAGTGATCCTGCAATTCGAGCACTGCGCCGAATTGAGAACCGGCAACTGGGAGCTCAGTCTCTGGTCCACCGATTTGGATCTGGACACTAAGTCCAACAATTCCACCAATTCGTCGATCAGCTCGAATCCCGGTTCTTCGTCGATGTGGAGAAAGATCTTGACGTTGGGCGGCGAGCCTATCAATCTTCCCGGTCAACCCTTCGCGCAGCTCGATCATTCCGGGGTTTTCCTGGTCACCGAGACACCCAGTGTCTACGCGGTAGCTGGGGAAAATTCGGTGGTTGCGCCGGGGCTGGCCGTGAAGAGGATCTGCGTGGCTGTGTTCCTGTCGCGCGAGAGGGATCACATCAGGTGTCATTTAATGGAGGACACGAAAGCGGCGTTCAAGCTTGTGGTCGAGCAGGTTAATCATTTTTCTATACGTCCGAACATTTTTCTAAATTTTCCAACGCGTCGGTTTTTTCCGCATGATAAATGTTGCACGCGGTTAAACGTAAAAAGCAGCGAGACGCGGCATGGTTATCTGATGAAGCCGCGTTGCATGAAAATTCGAACAGGAACGAAGATTAGGTGGTGCCCGCATCGACCACGGAGCCCTAGGTTTCAGAGCAGGTGGTTCTCCCCTTCGAATCGATTTGGAGGACAGGGAGAGTGGGTTCGTCGAGCGCCAGGAGGTGCTCCATCGTCGAATATGGTCGTCCACGAGAACCAGCGTGAGACGATCCTTCAGGATCGAGAAAACAGTGGGCGAAACGAGACTGAGCTTCGAGCTGCGAGCCTGCCAGTGTGGTTTCGAGGAGCACGCGCTGTTCTTGAGGATCGACCTAGATCTGATGAAGAGGAATGGCTCGGCCGGGAAGAGGGCCACCAAGACTGAGTCATCCATCGTTGTTCGTGGGAAGAATTCAACGAGATCCACAGAATCTGTCGTGCCCAGGCCATTCAGGTACAGATAAACATCTGAATGTCTGCGTCTTTCGATCCTACAGATGTGCCTTATCATTTTTTGTCTCTATTTTCCTCCGTCTCCGTCTTTCTTCCATCTGCGGAAGATTTTCGAAAACGTTGCGAAAGCAGCTCTGCCAGTGTCTCGACCCGCCGAGCGTGCGGGGAAATGACTGGAGAATGCTGGCACAAAGGCTTCAAGTAGATCGGTGAGATTTTATTAACCCTTCTCACGCGGCGAGCAAAAGAGTGAGACTGTAACATCTGCCGGTGATTTTATTAAGATACGTCGACTACTTCGCAACAAAGGCCAGCCCAACGGAGCACATTTTAGACCTCTGGGAGGCGAAGCACCAGGAGGCCACCGCCTTGGCCGATCTCCTGAACCATCTAAGACTGATGGGACGCGTGGACGCGGCCAACGTCCTCGAGAGCCGCCTGGGCCCATGGATCTGATACGTCGACCACCCCACTGCCTATTAACAAACCCATCGTTTGCAATTTTACAATGTTTTGTACATATAAGAGAGTCGAAGTCGATATTACGTACAAGGTAATCGATGTAGAAGCTCGTTGTATAGGGGCAACGACAGTGTTTGTACATAAAGCTCGTTTATAGCAAACGCAAGCTCTATTTCACTAACTCCTACCCACCCCTTCGCGTCACAACCCGCTTCCCTTCAATATCGATTAACGATCAGCAAGAAATTTTTCATCAACGATTTTCCCCACGATTTTTTCAAACCGATCAATCTTGAAATTATGTCGAAATTCGATTTTCAATCCACCATTAAGAATACGCTGATCAAACCGACGGACGGAATCCCAGCTATCCGTCGACGTTGTCTATCGACCTCCCCAGAAACCTCGGTGTCGCGAACAATGCCGCGTCCGTAGGAAAGCGGAAGTAGCGAACGAGGCGTACAGGGCCAATTTGCACCTGAATACCGAGGGCCAAGTTCCCCCACGGCGACCAATGCCAACAGAATGCAGTCGCAAGTGTATTTAGCCGGCCATTTGGCTGCCATTCGAACCCGCCGTATCGCGACGCGGGCATTTCAGTTCGTGCTTCTGCCAGGCATCGTGTCCAAGGCCAAGGATGCGTGGGATGCTCGAAACAATGGGCATTATCCGGCTAAACACGGTAGCGAGGGTAACTGGGATTCTGGCAGGCTTGGAGGAGCTATAGGTATGCGAGGATCCTGGCCCGTATAGGTATGCATGTATCCCTTTGCCTCCCTTCGACATTACCCACCCCTCGATCCTCGCCCAAGGACCGAGGAACGGCGGAGGGGCGGCATTTAATCACAGCGGCCCGCTGCTGGTAATTCCGTCCTCCAACGGTTGCTGACCCGCGTCTACCTATAGAGATACAACCGATTCACGCTGATAACGTGGACAGTGTTTCTCTTCGGAGGGTGCTCGGACACAGACGGTCGAGCTGTCCGTTTTCCTTTTCTTTTTTATCGCGGGGTGATGCTCCGATACACCGGATCTCCCAATTACGGTTACGAATTACCCTCGGGCGTCTGAGCCGGCAGAAACTCCAAGCCAACAGGTTATCCCCGAGGAATTCGCAGGCTGTGCCGGCATCTATTTAACTCGTAACCGACGATCCCCGAGCGGTCGCCATCAATCACCGCCGGTATTAACCCGTCCCGTTCGTTCAGAGCAAAACGGAGAAGCCGGCCAGGTGATTCTGCGAACAACCGCGGCGACGCGGTCGCGATAACGCCGGCGTAACGACGCGGTTATTGCAACCGCCGACCGGGTATCGTATATGCATAATCCACGTCAGAGTCGCATAAATTCCAGATCCAGAAACCGTATTAATTTCCCCCGGCTAATCGCGATTGGGATCTACAGGCAATTACGAGAAGGGCAGACCAATCAGATCGGTGGACGCTGGTTCCGTTAACGCGGAAGGTCCGGTCGCGCGCACGCAACCCCTGTCGACCGACACCCACCCCCTCGTTTCAACCCCTCGCACTGCCGTCGTGCGACGCGTACAAAACGGCCGTGCAACGCCGCGAGGGTTCGCTGCCTTTATGAATTGTCCGGAGATATCGCGATCGAGCCACGCCGTGGATCGATCTCCGCGGAATGTGGAATCGTCGATAGCCCGTGAATAAAGAGCGCAACTAATTGCAGCAAGAGATCGGCGATCGTCGCATCGATCGCGTGCGAGAAACGCGAGAACGATTGCACGATTTCAGTTAGCTGGACGAATTGTTCCGCGCGACGATACGATCCGACGAATTGTAGAAAGGTGCGGTGAAATTGCTTTGGCGATCGGTCGATGGAGTTTCGTCCTACTTTGCATGCGTCCAAGTTCCCGTAGCCCGTGTATGCACGCGGATAGGTTACTTTCCATGGGGGGTGAGCCGGCCCGGTGGTGTTTGATCCGGCCATCGAAGGGTCGGTCTTGTTAAGGGAAATTGCGAGCGATGAGTTCGGTTTACTTAAATCCGTACACAGAGGCATCGGCTGACGGTCATTTAGTCGAATTTTCGTGCATTCTAGTTTGAATGAAGATTAACGAGGATGAAGTGGGTTACGGAGCGGGGAGCCCCGAACAAACGCAATTACTACGTTACACTGCTGGCATGCACGCGCGTGTAACGTCGGGGACCACGGTTTTCCACGTGATTGCATCAGGTTGAAGAGACACGAAAGGGAATCCGTTGGATAAGCAGCCACGGTACATTCGATTCCAAGGGGAACGGTTCCAGATGCGACGAAAGAAAGATTGTAAAAAAAATGAGAACGACTTAGGATTGACATCGAGAACCTCCACTTAGAAACTTAGAAAAAGCTCCCCTCGCGAGCACAGACGTATTTAGAATTCTAGATCTTTCCACATCTTACACTCGTCACGGAATCGTGTCGCGTTTTCACGTAATTAAAACTCCAGAAAAATTAGAGCGTCAGACAGGAAAAGAAATTACACGAAAGGGTACGAGTTACGTGAAATTAGAACGATAGAAAAGCGTTTCGAAAACGTCGGCGAAGAGAGACGGCGTATTTTTCCGCCCTCGTTCCAGCCGGATTTTTCTGGAGACGCGGAAACAAAAAATACGCGGCCGCATAGTTTAGGAAACAATTCCATCCAGGAATTCCACGACAACCGTGGCTAAAGGGCAGTAAATTCGCCGCGCATTCTGCACGCCGTGATGTGCGCGCAGGCACGTGTACAGCCTCGAGAAGAATCGCGCAAGCACCATAACTCTTCCTCGATGAGCAAATCGATCAGAACGGAGACGAGGCAATAATACGACATTAAAAAAAATACCTCGCCTCGATCTATCATTTCTGTTCCAGTTGTTCCAGACGCGTTACGCAATTCTATTGTCTCATCAACGCCTGTCGAACAGACGAAGTCCAGCGAAATAATTAAACCATCTACAAGTAAACCATTAATACAATCCACGACGATTCCTACAGCCGTACTTCAACCGTACTTCGTACTTCAACAAATCACAGTCGCCCAGAAACACCGCTCGTTCCTTCCGAATCTCGAATCCATCCCCCGCTCTCACCCTGCGCCGCCGCTCGTCAAAATCTAAACACAGTCCCCAATCTGCATACATTTTCTTACGGCGTGCCGCAGCGGCGAAAGATCGTAAAGCAATCCCATCTCCACCCCCGCCGGTGCGTTTACAAATTGCGATGCGGCCCATAACAAGTCGCTCCGAACGAACCACGGCGAACGAACGAACGTAAATAGCGCGCCTCTCGCTGCCGCTCTCTCGCCAAGCGTATTTATTCGCTCGTGCACAACCGTGCTCGTCTGTCGTACGAGTTTCCGCCGGTACCCACCTACCCAAAACCAACCCGCCGCGCGTCGATGCGACCCCGCGACACCGTCGCGGCTCGTGTGTCGCGTCGTCGAGACGCGGATTCCTTGGACGTCGCGTCGTCTAGCTCCTGCGACATTTGCATGGGAACGCCCGGCTTTAATCCGGGCGCTGAATTACACGAGCCGCGCGCGATTTGCATGAAGCTTCGGTCCTCTCCGCCGATAAACCACAATTTCGCGGCGGAATTGGACCCCGTGTCTGAATTAAATCCACGATTCTCCTAATTAAGGGAAGTTTACGAGCGGCCGCGATTCGACTGGCGCGTCTCGTTTGTTTCGCGACCCGGTGGACGCGACGGGACGAGCGTGGACGCCTTGAGGTGTCGCGTGGTTGCGTCCGCGTGTGTCGCGAAAGGACGATCGCGAGGAGGGTGACCGCGTGTCGTCGACGCGTCCTACGCTAATCGCCGTCGCAATTAGACCGTCGTTATCGTTGGATCGTGATTCGACGAGTCCCCCGACTCGATTAAACGTTAGACGGCGGACAACGGCGCGGCGAAGATTATTTCGTCGGCGCGGTCTCGTCGCCGATCGGTTACTGCGCGAGGTGTTTCGCCGCTTTTGTCCGCGGACTATCGCCGGACCGGTTACCGTATATTGCGGGTTGCAATACACGCCGGCGAACAGCAGGCAGGCTCGTGACAGCAATCAGTTGCTAGATCAAGCGAGCACCGAGCGAAGATTTGTGTTCGAGAGTGTGCAATACATCTGTCTAGCACGACGGCTACACGTGTACGTCCGCGGGGGGAAAAAAGGGGTAGAAAAGGCCCCCGGGGACCTGCTGGAGATTCGAATCTAGGTCTACCGTGTCGCGGTGGCCGGTGGTGTACGGTCTGTTACCATTCACCGCGTTTCCATTCTTTTCCTCTTTCCTCGCAATTTTCTTCTCTCGCTTTCGGCCTTCCGCGGAACCGCCGGCGTTTCGCGCACGGGGAAAAGTTAATGAAATACCGTGGACTGTGTTTCAATTATTCGTTACCCTGAAAACTTTATTAAATATACAAGAGGAAATAAAGACGCGGCAACTGTGTACAGAACACGCAGCAATCACGTAAATGCGTTAACGGTGTAAGCAGAGTTGCGCGAACTCTTAATCATTTTGCAAACGGTGAAACCACGTTCGTCGAACTCGGAACGCGAAAAGCGCACGTCCGATCATCAGGTGACGCTAGCGTCTGAATATTAAAATCTACGGAGCCGTCGGAACGATCTTTCGAAGGAAATTAAATCGCCTTTCGAACCGCGCTCGAACCCACGCTCCCAACGCGAGGCAATAAACCACGAGTGCCGATCACAAAAAAAAAAGAAAGAAGCGAAAAAAAAAATACTTAGCCCAGATCTCCATGGTTAATCTCTCGAGCAGAAAGATCAGGCATCCTCTCGAAAGGTCAGAGCGAATGGAATCGCTCCTACGGAACGGAGGAGAGAAAGTGTCGGTCGACGTCTGAGCTCGCGCATGCATTAAGAGAAGGAGGCGAAGGTGAGAGGGTAATTTGTTAATACGATAAATTGCACCACCGTGCCGGCGACGGGTGTGGGTGGCTGAGGGGAGCGGCCGGCGAAGGGTGAAACGTCGAGGAGGTGAGAGGTAGCTTCGAGGCGAATCGAAAGAGAGAGAATGGGGAGGACAGAAGGCGGGTAATCGGCTTTTGATTCCGCCTTAAGTTATGGGCCGTGTCGATCGTACGTCATTCCCATGGTGGCACGGCGAACTATCAGCCTCGTGGACGATTTATGGCGAGTTCACGCGACCGACGTGCCCCGCGAACGGGGAAATAGAGGGAAAAAAGGGCGTAGGGAACCGCAGCCACCGCGATTACCGTCTTAATGACCGCAACGCTCGGCTCGAGTACCTAGGAACGAGCCTTCGATTCGATTCGGATGCTTGTACCGTGCGCGTGGCCCCAGGGCGATCGTAAAGTGATTTTTTTTCCTGCTTTCAGATTAAAATTCAGTTCGCGAGGGGGTTAAACGACGTGGGTGGGTTACATAGGTCTCGTGGCTGCAAAAGTTGGGAGAGGGGGCGATTGTTTGAAACGTAATTAGCGGGCGGGGCGCGTTTATCTGCGGCAATTTTTCGAGATCGTCACGGGGCGCAGAACCACGACGAAGCACAAGGGTTCCAACCGAGATTACCATCGTCTCTCCCTGCGAAACTTTTTCCTCCTCCACCCTCGCGAACGCGACCGGTCGCCTCGCTTTGTTCGTTGTGGTAATCGATTAGACGAGACATCGCGGAGCATCTCGTTGCCTCGCATTGTCGAGGAGCTCGTGACGGGCAAGATTAATTACGCCCGCGGCTTCCTTTTGTTTTCCCGCACGATGTAGCCGGGGCGTCGATTATCTTGGAAACTATTGGTCGCGACGCTAAACGCGTATATCGCGGGGTGATCCGGTTCGATTACTTTGTTACCATTGTTCGAGTTTCGTTCGGTTTCGAGTGCCAGCAGATCGGGGGGGGGGGGGGATTCCTTCTGCGTGCTCGTGTAATAAGTATCGTTCCCAGTGCAAACAGCTCTTCGATAAGGATCGCTACATTTCATCGCCGAGAAATCGTTGATATTTAATAAAATTGCGTGCACAGGGAATGGGTTGATTTAGTACTTCAATTTCGCGCACGTTAAAACCGGGGCATCTTTCTTTATCGAGCATCGTGTACCATCGTATAAATCAACCGGCAACGGAAATGTATGCAGAAAGGACCGGCGAACCGATGGACGCGAGGCGGCAGGGAATAAATCGAGGCACAGTCGATTAATCGAACCGCGTTATACTTTAATACATGCAGCCATGAATATTCATCTTTAATCCGGTCCCGTACGAAACTAAATTTCCACCCCCACCGTCACGTCCCTCCTTGGACGTTGCCCCGGCGCCAGCCACGATCTAATCGGTTCCTCCGCGTCGTTACATTTTATTGAACATCGTATCGCATTAACGAATCGCCGTTACGTCTCTGGCGCACACGTCGCGCGGCCGAAACTTTAAAGTTCCGTGCACGTGCACGCTAATTCGTATTCCCTGCTTCTCTCCTCTCGGCCCTCGATCCGGCCACGTTTCCTCCAGATAAACGTTCTTACGAGCGAACGGAGATCGTTCGCCCTGTTCCAGTCGCGATATATTTTTTACAACGATCCGACGCAGGACGGGAGCGTGCGGCCGTCGCTATTTTATGCACAGCTACCCGGTTTCGTATGTGCGGTATATGCGGGGCAGATAGCGGATTTAATGCGCTTCGCCGGGCATTAAGCGAGGGTAGTTTAGAAAGGTTGTCGGGCAGCGGTGGGGAAAGAATTAGATGGCCCGAAGAAGGCGAGGCTTTATTACGTTTCCTTGACAATCATTCATTCGGGTGGTTTATCGGAGATCTGCCTTGTGCTCGAGTACCTCGAAGGTATCGGACAGTGGTGAGAATAACGGCAACGAAAAAACGATAGACGAAATGAAACTATTTAAAAAATAGCACGAGTAAATTTGTCGATTTTCTTCGCAACTTTACGCGTCTTATTAAGATCTTATCAACTTTGCACTCTATTTCGATCTTTCATAACCGTGTCGCATTTTCCAAATAAATGCGTGCCATTAAGAATTAGAGATTCGAGATCTCCCTGTCATTAGCTGCCGAAAATGGGCGTTCAGAGAAGACGAATAATGGGAAGAAGCGTCCGATCTGATGCTGACAGATGAAAGGCGAGGGATCGAAAGAAACGGAGCAACGATTCTACGACCCAGTATTGTATTGTCACAGCCGCTGACAGTGAAGTACCGTCCATCCTGCCGCAAAGATTAGTCTTGGCTGCTGAAGAATCGGGTGTCGTTCGCCACACGGGGAGGACGCGCGGCTGTCGTTGAAAGGAGCCCTGGGGTGGCCCTTGATGAAAATCGAATCGCGGGGCCCAGGACCATTCGTAAACATCAGGAACAATCCCGAAGGAGTGCCTCGGTCGGGTTCTTGATGCGCGACGTGGAATAAAGCGAAGATGGCGATAAGCATCTTATCGGCGCGTCGAAAGAAAAACGAAGAATTTCTTGCGGCGAACTTCATTGGAATGTCGCGCCCGGAAAATTCCACCGCAATTATTCGGACCTCGCTGTAGAATCCGAAGTGAACTCGTTTTAGAACAGACGGAAGCTTGAGAGCTGCGAAGAGAGGTTGCAAATACGGACGACGGATCTTCCTCTTTCGTTTCGCCCGAATGACCCACTTTCCAAACTGAATCGCCAAGAACGTCGAAATATTTCCTCCTTGTCCTCTCCACTGGAAACGTACATTCACCCGGAGAAGAAACCATTTAACCGATCCGTAAGATAACCCCGGATCCACTGCCTCCTGTACAAGCTACACTTGCAAGGAAACCACCTTCCGACGGAGCTTCCCTCTGCGCCAAAAATTGGCTTATCGCGGTGCAACCGAACGCGAACTTGAACGGCCACTCTGTTATTGGGGAGGGCAGTGCGACGATGGTGCCGCTATAAATACGGCAATAAATCGCCATCATAAATCGTTGGCTTTGTTGCCGGCGGTATCGATATCGTTGTCGCCGCGTTCTCGAATCCAGCTTGGATCTCGTTCGATCCGGGACGAGAAACGGCGAGAAAGAGACGGCCACGCGTGGAACGAAACGAGGCAGAAGAGTAAAGGGGGACGAAAAAGGGGGAGGGCGTAACACCCCCGCTACGCGTAGGACGTCGGGACGCATGGGCGCGTTTCCATAAGAGGTCGCGACGAGGGAAGGTGCCCCGATAACGCTCTTGTTACCTCGAACGCAGACACGTCGTGCCGCGTGTATCGCGGCCCCGAGGAGTCAGCCAGATCGGGCCCCTTGATCTTGTTAGCAGATAGGACGCGACCTGATCCAGACCCCTCGATGCACTCCACCTTGAAGATCGTCTGCCGGCACGGCCACCTCGTTGCCGATTGCCCGAACGCCGCGATGATGATCTCTAGGAGTCTTGGTTGAAGAGAGGAAGCTGTATAGGAAGCTTGTTTTTAGTTTCTCATTGATCGAGGAGCTTCTCGCGGTTGGTTGTTTCTTTGGTTATCGCGACGATGATGATGATGATGATAATAATGTCGATGAAGATGACGACGATAGCAATCTTATTGGGTATAATTACCGAACCATTTTTTTTTCAGGCTTGATACAAATACGTACGTATATTATATAGTATGTCGTGAGAGAATTGTATAATTTTTATAACAAAAGCATTAGGTAATCATTTGTAAATTCGTTTAACAGACACTCGTCGAGTCTTCATCCGTGTCAAGTTTGCGAGAAGCGAATTACACTGTTGTTACGTGTATGAAATATCGCGGCGTATCCATTGAACGTAGCCGTACGTCACAGAAGCGATCGCACGGTTAATTTATCTATAATAAGATCGTACAGAGGCGTGACCAAAATTAGTAAATCTTTCACGCTGGAATGCTAACAGCGATAACGCGGCGTTTAGCCAGTTTAAACAGTCCGGCTCGTGGCCGGGCGTGTTTCTTGAATGAATCCACCGTATCCCGTGGAACTACCGATTGTATTATCATTCGCGGCGGTCGGCGGAGCTGCGTGGCAGCCAGGCGCTATCGTATTTTTTCGTCTCGGCCAGATTTGCATGGCCGCGCGACCGTAAGCAAGCCCTCGCGATACCACGAACGGCTTAATCCCACGAATACAAACGAGAAATTATCCGACCGACCGGTAGACCCGCAACGATATCACGTGCAGCGCTTCTTGTCCTCGGCACCGGCGTGTCCCCGTGAAAATCGTCGAACTTGTCGTTTTGCTAATCTTCGAAATTGTTTTAAATAAAACGGATAATTGTGTTCGTCGGATAAGCCGCGCCGGGTTCCGTCCATTGTTCTCCTCAGCTTTTATTACCGCCGCGGGAGATGATACGTGAAAGAGGAAATTGTCAAGGGGCGAACTCTTTGTTTAAACGGTGCCGTAGCTTTCCTTGCGTCTGCTCAATGGTTATGGTGGATCGCAAGATTCTCGAGCGTTTTTGTTTCGCGAAGGCACTTTCGTTTCGTTTTCGCCCGCGTTTCATTCCCCATTCGAACCGCGGCCGTGGTCGTCGGAGGCGCACGAATTTGCTCAACGAAGGCGGCGTTATCGCGCGAGGAACTCGACCGACGCGCCGTCGTATTCGGATTTGCATTCTGCGCAGGAGAGGACCCGCTGCGCGCCAAACGACGGCTTAATCCGTTGAATACGAGACGATAAATCTCGTCCCCTTTGCGTACGCCGCGTCGGAGAAAATAGTAATTCATCGTTTCCGATCCCGGGCCGCGGTATTCATCTTCGTTCGCGATCAATACACTTTGCCACTCGCCGTTGAATGAGTCCGCATTCAATCAGCCGGTTCGCGGTCCTTCCGCGTTCCGCGTTGTTTCCAACGTCTGAATGGCATTGGAATACACGGGGGGGAACATTTGAATGCCGGCTACGGGAAAAAAGTCGTGCCTGCTGGAACGGGAATCGCTCGATTCTTGCGAGGCGGAATCGCTGTAGGATTTCTCAATCCGCGACGACGCCGCGGTGCACTATTGTTGCGACCATGGAAGTCGCGTTACGAAACGAATAACATAACGTTGATTCGCCAGGCGGAACGCAGCGCGGACTTAATCGCGAGCGTATCACCGCGGTGAGCGAGAAATTCCGGGCAACGCCTCGTGCACGGGACGCGCTCGAATGCCACCTAGGACGCGGCATTAAAACGCCTAATTAAAATGACAAACTACACCGGCAGAAATTAGCCGAGTTCCATCGAGCGGGGCGGCGCGGGCGGCCCGTGGAAATTCGCGTCGCGGCGCTGCCCCGGCGACGAAAAAGGGAGAACAAGCGCGAGGCGACGCGTCGCGTGGCGCGGCTCGACCGCCCGATATAACGAAGAAGAAGAGGGCTGCGACGGAACGCGTCGGCCCCCGGAAGAGGCAGCGTCCTCCGTTTGAACCGCTGTCCCTGTCCCCGCGTGTCCCACGGCGTGTACACATTTGAGCGCGGTTAGTTGCGGCGCGGATTAACGGTTACGGGCCCGTGCCGCGTATGCCACGTGTAGCGGACAATGCGGGGGTTGTGACAGATCCGAGGGGGCGAGGGGTTGGCAGGCCAGTTTAAACGCATCTGTATTTGCATTTACATCGGGCCGGCCGGCGACCAACACGGCCAAGCGACCAAATTGCCACCGCGCTGGCTTGCGCGCTGGATTCCTCGGAAATAACGTCGTAAATAAAACCGTCCGCCACCCCCGTTGGTTCGAGGCCTTTTTTTTCCGCGTTCCTTCCCCCGGCCCCTTTCCGGGACGCGCAATCTGCGAAACCCTCGCGGAGACACGCCTACGGGAGAACGTTCGCTCGCTGGCCAACGGTGATTGATAGCGGGAGCCGGCCGACGATCCCGCGAGATAACGCGCCCTTTGGAATTGATACGGTTCTCCGCGTTGTTTTGGAATTTATTGTCCGCCCAGGTTTCCAGAGAGAAAACGGGAGGGGGTGGGCAAGGGGGTGTTTGGAACGAGCGAGAGGCGTCTTTGAGTTTCACTCGGGCGCTTTAAACGACCGCGACGATACAGCGGCTGCGGCGATTAAAGAAGGGAACACGGCGCGAAGCGTTCCCCGAGATAAATGGAAGAGAGGAAGGCTTCCCGAAATAAGAACGCAGGTGGGAACCGCGTTGACCGACCATGCACGTTTCGATAAGAATTTCCGAAGTACTCCTCGAACCGGCAACCGAGTCCACGGTGGCTACCCGCCGAGTCGACGTACGAGCAAGACATCCGATGCAACCGTGCGAGACGTCCCCATGATTTACCAGCGATCGAACCGTCCACCGTGCGCCCAGCAAATAGCCCGCAATTTCGCCGATTTCTCCGGGACACGGGAATCCAATTAACGGGACCAAACCGGCGGCATCATTAAAAGCCCGTAAAAGCCGTTTTCACGGTCGTTTCGATCCCGGCCGGACTAACGAGAAGTCGTTGATCGCCCCGCGTTGGAAATCTGTCAGAAACGTACGGTCACCTTTTCTGAAAGGCCATTCCGCCGTTACTTCGTTACAACCCCGTAGCCGGGAATAAGAAACTTCCGACCACGAGCGCACGCACGCGCCCGCGCACCCCCACCTCCCCCGTGGCATCCCCTTTTTTCCCTTTTTCGCCAAGCTGCAAATGCTTCCCCACGACACGCAAGAATCATAGCCGACGTGTCTGGCCGCGACAGGATAAAGAGCCGTTCTTACACGCACTTACGTCACGTCCTTCGATTCCCCGCCCTCTTCCCTCTTTCGTCCACCGGGCATTCGGTGCAAGACCGCTTCCGCTCTTATCAGCCCGGAGGTACCAAACAGATAAGGCACGTCGGACGCGGCGTGCGCCCAGCAGCATAAATTGTTTCGAGGGCACTCGCCGATCTCGCGAGCGATTCGCGGGCAGAACGAACGCACAACAGCTGCTTTTCCTCGTGTTATATGTGCGACACGTACTCGTTTGTTTCAACGGGGTGCGAACCACCGAGGGATGGGGCCGGGTCTTTAAGGGCTGAAGACGGAAGGAGGCTTGAGAACGGCGAATAATGCTGCCGGTGTGGCGGCTTCGTTTAAGGAGGCTGCCGTACGTAGTGGCACGAGTTTGCTTTCGCCTCGCGGCGGTGTTCGCGCGATGCTCGACGCATCTCTGCGCGAACGAGCAACGCTTCTTGAGAATTTATTAATAAACGTTAGAAGCGTGGGGAAGGAGCGATTTTCGAATCACCGCGGAAGTACAGCTCGCGTAACGGCCCTCCTCCGCCTTCGCCGACGTCGCGAAAGAAATGTCTCGTTCCCTTCGGCTCTCTCCCTAATCGCACCCCGATTCCATTCTCTCGGACCCGTTTCCCCGTTCCGTTTCTCGCAGGCGCGGAACGAGAAACTCCTTGCTCGCCGCGCCTAGCCCCGCGTGTATTCCATTTCCCCGAGTGGAAGGAAACGCCGAATATCGTGCAGCGCCCTTCCGCCTCCGCCGGGGTGTGGTTTATTCGGGAGGAAACGTTGTTGACGATTCGAACGGCACCGGCGAAATAGAACGGGACAGTGATTCGTATAAAGTTCCGAGTTTTATTCGGTTTTCATCGATGCCTGTGATGGAAAATTCGAGAGAGAGAGAGAGAGAGAGAGACAGGGAGGGAGAGAAAAAAACGAGAACCAGGCCGAGGCGAATAGAGACAAGGGTGGCGAGGGTGAGTTCGTTAGCCGATGTAATTTCAAACTTGCTGACTGGCCGCGAGTATGAATGGATCCGGGCGGCACGGGAGGGGTTGGGAAACGAGGGAAATCGGCTCGCGAAAAACCCCTCGTGGTTATTGCCGCGCTTCGTTCACGTTCGTCCATTGTACGGATCAGAGGCTCGATTGACCGGACCAACGTTTTTTTTTTTCCTTTTTTTTTTTCTTTTTTCGCCTCCCGTCGAATCGCGGCGGTCGCTCGTGAAATTCTTCCCTTTGAGGTGCCCGCCGTCGGGAACTTTCCCTCTTCTTGCGCCACGTCGTTCAATGGCCGCGGAGATTCCCGCCGACTGCGCTGAAAACGACGAGTACCTGTAACGCGATTTGGATGAAAGGTGATCAGCGTCTTTCAGGAAACTTCGTCCGGGCGAGTCTACGAACGACGGGACCGCTCCTGCTCAGCAAAGGACGCTCGCTTAATGTTTTCTCCGGAATATTCAATGCAGCCCTTGATCCCCGCTGAATCTCTCTATTAATTGGTCCCATTCAAACGGACTTTGCGCTCGGAGCGTCGAGAAGAATGGAAAAATTCTATTAGGAATTTAATTTCGTTCCATTCAGTGGCTAGATCGCGGGGAAGCGATGAAGCCAATTCAATTTCCTGTCCCGTTCGTTACAATGGAGCGCCGATGTACCAATGTACGTAAGGATCGCGAATCGAACAGTGGTTCACCGAGGGTGGTGGACATTCTTGACCAGCCTGAACCGGGAACAATTCGACGGGAATAAATCCGCGTCGCCTTTTCCACTGACACCTTTCAATTTCGACGGTGCCCTACGAAATGGTGCAACGATTCGCCCACAGATCGCAACTTGAGCGACACCGTCTCCGAGACGTTCTGCTTACCACTGAAAACAAAAATCACGGGCATTCGCGACCTCGCCGAAGAAAAAAATCACTTAATTTTTACGCAGCTCGTAAGCCAACCGAGCGGCGGACGATCGTGACGGAGTTTACGAGCGCTCGTAAAGCCTCGCAAGCTCGCATTAAGCCCGATCACGATCAGCGAGGAGATTAGAGCGGAGATCCTTGCACGGAGTCGGTCGATCGATAAGCGGGACCGTGGTATCTCTGCAACATGGACAGGACGGCTTCGTATTTAGAATCCGGCTATAGGCGTGGGCGACAAACAGTCCCGTTGTTATGTATATCTCTCTGTCCCTCTCTGGGAAACCGCACGGAACACCCAATATGCGGTAAATTGTCTCTGACAACTGGTTCTGTAACACCTCTCGCCGGTGCGCCGAGCGATAATTAAATTTGCCGGCCGAATTAATTCCACCGTTCGCCGTGCAGCTTCTGGGACGGTCGACCTGCTGATTACACGGTTTAAATATCGCGGCGAACGAAACTGTCGCGGATTTTCCGGGGACAGTCATGAAACTCGGAGGAAGAAGCCCAGGCGTTTGTCGTACGGTGCCAGCGGACAGCGGATGACTTCTTAATCGCGTGAATGTTTGTGCTCGAGGTGTTGCGGCCGAGTAACGAAGTTTTCTCGACGGTTGCAGAAAATGTCTGCACGACCGATCGTAGAAACCGGGATAAACGGGGGCCCGCGGCCGTTATGCGTCATTCGCGCGGCACTTTCATCGATTTTCTTCGGCGTTTCGTGCGCGGAGGTGGTAGGCGAGAGAGTTGAAAAATGGGCACGCTTAACCGTCAATTTTCTCCTACTGGCTATCTATAGTTGTTCCTTGCATGCAGTAACGGATGCAGCAGGAAGGCGGAGGCAAGGATAAAACGGGCAGCGGAAAGAAATATTTGGTCTGTGATCTTCAATGCGTTGTATCAGTCATATAAATCGATTAATATGGATACTCGCGGAATAGGTGAATCTGCGTTGCAACGTAATTACGCATAAATTCGTCAATTTCTCTTTTGAACCACGCTGTACGAACTTTCCCGTGTCTCAAGATAGACGTTCAGCGATCACTAGCCGAAGCTCGTGTTCGCCTGAACTTCGAAACGTGTAGAATATTCAAGCCCAACGATATTTCGACGTTAACATACTGCCTTCCCTAACGAAATCTCGCTAACAACTTACGTCTAAAATAAGCGCGGCACCGACACCGGCGCTCGGCAGTCGGAGAAATTTAAGGGAAAAAAATAATAGGGCGCCAGGGGTGTCTATACGTGAAAAGGGTTGGCGTGCCGTGGCGCGTTAAAGGCTGTCGTTACTCATAATTAGCGGCGAATCACCGGGGCTTTTACACGGATGAAGGCCTTCCGAAACGACGGATTCGTGACGGCGGGCTGTTACAATAGATGGGCGAGCAGCCGTGGTATTACCGAGACTAGTTTCGAACCCGCGTCGGCGGTGCTGAGCCCTGAGAACGACACGGGGAAAAATGTCTGGTCGCGCCAGTCGACTTCGAAATTGTTTCCTGTACCGTGACAGTCGATAATTGCGCTCAGAAATCAGCTCAGTCCTTAATTCTCTGGACTTCGTTGAACTGTGGCACGAACCGATTCTGCCGTACAACGTAAATATCTGTTTGTTAAAAATAATTTCGGGCCTGGTATCGAAACGTAAACGATTGATGCAAATTGACGAAATAGCTGGAATGTTCTTGTAAAGGAATACAGAGGACGTTGCATTGAGGAACGACGTTGAAATAATTTCGTAAATACACGCGAACGTGCTCGTGTCACGTGCAGCAGAATAGAAACGAGCCGGAAGAAATTCCGAGAAACGCAAGAAAACTTCAATACCGCGAAACGGTGGAACGTCGCGAGATGCGCATAAAGAAGGCAAGAAATGTGAGAAGTCTGTAAAAGGAAACGGGCGGAATACCAGAAGATTCGCGGACGGGGAACGCGGCGTAGAATAGCAGAAGCCACGGTATTGCAAGGGTATCGGTAACAACCCCTCGTTAAATGAGAGATTGCAGGCAAAGGAACTGCAACTCCGTACTAATAACTTTTCCGCGTCGCTGTTATCATTTTACACGGGCCCCGTGCCGCTTTACCATACCAAATGCCATGCAAATGAATGCAGATTAATCGTTCCAGATCTAGCCCGTTTCCTTCCGTTGAACATTTTCTTTCGTAATCACAAAGCCGTCCACTCGGCCGACGAGCCGGTCGTTCATTCGCGCGAACGCGTTTCCCTTTCATCCGTTTCTCTCTATTTTTTTTTTCTTTTTCCTCCCGTCTCCGTCTTCGGCCCGTGGAAGTCCACCCGCAAATAAACGAGTCACGCCCAGCCATTTGCGAGAGGAACGAGAGCAGGAGCGGCGCGAGTTGCAGTATTCATTAAAAGCCGCGAAACAAATGAAGACGGTAAATTGGACTCCGTAGCAAAGAGGCAAAGACGGCCAGAAAAGGGAATGCAGAAAGGCGAAAGGGAGGCTGAGGGGGAGGGGGGTTGAGGGAGAGACACGAACGAATGCACGCCTTTTTCGATTCTTAATTCCACGGAATGCCCTATCTACCCGTTTAATACCGCTTTTATCAACGAGAAACGGCACGCCGTTTAATCGAAGCGGCTTCACAGAGGATCACCCGGTGGCGAAGGGGCACCGTGTCGCGCGATACCCCGGACAAGGTTACTGCGAGCTTTAACGTAATAATTCAGAGCTTTATCAGGGTGGTTCTCGGGGTGGGGGCGGGGTGGAATTTTGACAAAGGTTAGCGGGCAAAACAAAGAGGACGATTTCTAAAGGCGCTTCGTTACCTCGACAACGACGTCAACCGCCGTCGACGTCCGCGAAAGGCTGGCAACAAAGGAGGCCGACGTCCACAAAGAGGAATATTATTCCTGCCGGCCGTAATCCTACGCGAGAGAGTGCGAATATTTATTACGCGGGTGCACGCTTAAAACGGCCGGCTAAAGTGAAAACAATGGCGGATTTTCTGCAAACTGACTGGCCGACCGCGAGTGTACGCGGGCCAGTCTGATTTAGGGTGGTTCGCGTGCCCTTCTCTCCACCCCGTCGAATTTCCTACCCCCACGCCGCTACCGCCGCCCAACCATTTTCCTCGCTGTCATATTTTTTTTTCGTTTTTTTTTTTTACCCCTTCGGCGCGGAAAAAGTTTTCCACGCGACTGAAACCGGCGACACCCGTCGCGAACTGTTGCATCGTAAAAATGGTTCGGACCGGAGCAAGGCCGAGATTAATAGCCGCCTGACTTTTTAATTCGCTTGCAACTTCGTCGATTAATAATGCCTGTCGCCGGCTGAATAGCTACCCGGTTATTATATTATATCTTGCGCCGGAATAATTGAACAGACTTCAGCTAACTGTTCCGTCGTTTATAATGGACGTGGTGGTACGGCGTCATTAAGAATCAATTACTTCCGTCAAACTTGCCGGCTTTAACTATTGAAAAGATATGCAGGATCTACCGGCAACGAAATATCGACGATCTTGAACAACCCCGGAATAGAAACGTTTCTTGTAACGTACACGCTTCGCCACGACACAAGCCCAGGTAGACTCCTGTAGAAATTTTGTTCGCGAAGTTGCAACTGTTGAAAGATCTACCATTATTCGGTGAAAATTTAACGTGCGTTTAATTTTCTGGACGAGTGTATGCATTACGTCGATCCGTCGATGCAATTGAAATTATATTCGACGTGCTTGCTGTATTATCAAAAGTGAAAGAGATATGCAGGCGGTTTGTTTTCGGACACACTGCATTTTCTCAATTTTCTTTTCATCCATGCTTGTCGGGGGATCGTATCTTTCCAACAACGTGTCGCGAGATACACGCGTCGCTTAAATTCTATTCTCCACCGGAGACATTTGCCGGAGGAAAAGAAGTATCGAGCGATTCATCGGCTCATCCGGGACAACGAGACATCCGTCTGGCACGAGAGCAAGGGAAACGAGCCGCGAAGAAGCAGCTCCAGGTCCTTTGTCGTCTGGAATGGGCCCTTGATTCCGTCGGTAATACGGCCTGCTCGCGAAGCCGGTACTCCGCGTGCGGCGCAACCATCCCTACCAGCTCTTCTGCTCTTGTTTTAAAATATTTGGTCTTTATGAGCGCGGCCGCGGGGTGCATAAATTACACGACGCCGTTCCGTGCGACGGAGACGCAAACAGCCGCAGCCTCCAGGAATATAATGTCCCGCCGGCTTTTTTCCCTCCCCCGGCGGAAAACATCGCCGATAAAGCACACAAATTGCGCCACGACGCGACGGTCGGATATGGCCCGGGATGGCGTCTCGTCCGATGAGTTCCCACGTCGGATCGAATATTCCTCGAACGCGTTCCTCCGTCGACACGGTCGACGTAACGAAGAATTGTAAGCAGAGGTTCGGTGGTCATAGAGTTAGGGAACTCGTCGAACACGATGCACTTGCGAGAGCAACGAGCAATATCACCCGCGGGGTTCTACGGTCGCAAGAGATTCTAGGAAAGTTCGAGTTGGGACTTAGAGGGAGAACAGAACACCCTTGGGAGGACTTCGTCGATGTGGCGAACGTTCGATCAATCGAAAGCTCGTCGCCATTCCTGGCGATTTGTCGGAAATAAGTCCATCGAAGTCCCAGGTGCGCCAGGGTTATCTGTGTTCGGTTATTCGTACTCGATTCACCTGAAACGAAGATAAATGCTTTTCGCCCGTTTTCACGTGCGAAGGGAGCGCTTTCCTTCCCCGCTTTGCCTATTCGGGGTACGCTCCTAGATTATTTTCCGTTCTAGCATCTCGTGCTTTCAATATGCACATTTAACATCGACGTTCGTTGCGCCTGTTTATTGCCGGCAATCGCGGAGAATGCGATATCGTGGAACGTATGGCCGAGTTGAATCGCTTTCTCTTCGATACCGAAAATTTGTTGATTACCATTTCGTTATTTCTATCAGCCCCTCTTGTTTGCAACGTATGCAACATTGCAATGAAATAAACCACGATAATTGCATTACAGAATTAGAAAAGTTTCCTCGCTCGATTTTTTGAAACATTGCCAACACGAACGAATTAATACCTACCACGTTTTCTTCACCTGTCGCGTAAAGTTATATTCGTTCAAGAGAAATATTACGATCCCGCTTACCGCATCGGCACGACTATTATTTAACGGAACAATCGGCCGCCGACATTGGCCCTAAGGACGGCACGCATTCCGCGCATCCTTTCGTACCACAGTTTTTTTTTACTTCCGTTTGCGGTCTTCGCTCAGGATATTTAGGACGCTTAAAGGAACAATTAAACGGGGTTAAAGCAGTTCGCGTCCCCGCGACTATACCTCGCTTAATTGTCGTGGCTTTTTTTCGCCGCGACCGGACCCCTCGGTCCCCGGTCGTACGCACGCGGGGAACATTCTTCGAAGAGCCCGGCCAGAAATTCGGCTCGTTTTATTGCAGAGGTGCGCAAGCCGGCTCCTCTCGCGGTCCTTCTTGCCCGCTCGTTCCAGCAGCCGCCAGCTCATGCTGCAGACACGGTTGTGTCTCGGAGATATTTTAATTGTCGCCTCAAAGCAACGTTCGCCCTGATGCGAGAATTCTTCGTCAACCGCGTGAAATATGAGGGAACTTGACGACTCGCTAATAACCTGCCCGCCCGGGCCTCCGCTACCCTGCGCGAATTTAAAGTTCGCCGACCTTAATTTTTCAAGCGCGCCGTGCCACCACGCCTCTCCAAACGAGGCTCAAACGTTTCGCGACAACGCGCACGTGAATACTTAATACGCCCCCCTTATTTCTCTCCTCCGTGATTAAACTTTCTTTTCATTCTTCGCGCGGACATCGTCCCTGGAAAGTCGCAATTCTACTGCCCGGATTTTAATTGCCCTTCGTTCTCTCCTCGTTTTTGCGGCGGGCTCTTTCGCGTTCAATTTCAGCCGCTCCGCGGATGCGTACACGATATTGTCGAGGGGAGCAAAGAATTTAGTTTTCTTTCCTTCTCGAAGTGCTTCATGTGTGGTCAATCCTCCCGTTCCACCGAATTTGCAATCTGCTAGGAACGTTCGGTTCTCTCCGCGAGGTAATATGCCTCAATCACGATAACGCGACTCTATTTCAGCGGTTCGAACGAAGGTTGGCGAACGGTGGGCAAGTAATTCGAGGGTGGCGAGACTCCGGGCTGGGATTTCATTTCGCGATAGTCACGCTTTGATTTCCGTGGCTCAGGTGTCCCCGGCGAGGAAAGGGTTACGCGTCTGACCCGGAAATTCACGGACACGCTTGGGGACCCTTTGTAAAGGGTGACACGAACGTTCGGGAACCATTCCGTCCTATGGAAGCTCGTTTATTAATATGTTCGACCCGCGTGCGGCTTAAATCAACGGAGATCTCGAACGACTTACTACCGTCGAAACTTTCTGCCCGCGGATTAAATTGGATCCGGGATAAAATTATGAGTGGAAACGAAAAGTATAAGTTCGACGGGCGGAGTCCGTTCGGTAAGATTCGAACGAGGAAAGTCGCAGGTCCGCGACGAATAACAATGAGCCGGAATTTTCGATTCCCCGTTCGATTCAACGCGAGACCAGTTCCCGAAATGGTTACAAATACGTAATACATTCACGACTACTCGTCTAGAATACAGTATTAATCGTTCAGCCATTTCTGCGACGTTAATACCGGCGTTATTAAATAAATAATCGACGAATCTCGTTCGTCGTTACCCAAAATTCGAAATTAATTAAACCGTCCGACCGTGGCTTCTTAATCCTCGGTTAACTCGATCTCGGGGCAGGCGAAGAAATCGCGAGAGAGCGCGACACCACGACGGCGAAAAATAATTTGCCGGTCCGCCGGCAACTTCGGAACACTTCCAGCCATTTGTTCGCGCCATCAGCTTAGAGGAGTTACTTTAATAACGCGTCTAGCAGCCACTTCGTATGCACGCCGTTTCCCGTCGCGTTCCCTTGCGCTCACCCACCCGTTCCGCCCTTGCGTCCTGTATCTCTTTGCTTATCTCGGCCACTCTCGCCGAAATAGCGAGCGTCCGTAATCCTCGGACCGACAGGATCACTGGGATCGCGCTCCGCAGGGTGCTCGCGCGGGTCGCGACTCGTAAGTTCACAAGTTGATCGTCGAAGATAATGGAAACTACTCTTTCCAGCGGGCGCAGGAGCACGGGGGGAAATTTTCAGAAGAAGAAGGGACAATCAGGAAGATCGCGGTATAATGGGAAAGGGGAAACGGAACTGGTCAAAGTTTTCGACGAAACTCGGAAGTGAAACGTCCCAAGCGGCAATCCGTGTTACGCTTTCCCGTTTCGTGCTCTTCGAAGGAACTGGTTCAAAGGACGCGAAACGAGGAGCCTGAGAGGTACAAATGAAATCGCGAGCTACGCGTCGAAAATTCGTGGACGTTTGGCGAATGGAGCGCGAAGCATCGACGTTTGCATCGGGGAATTTTAAGAGCGTTCCATTCCACGGCGTTGCTCAGCAATGTAGATTGTGGCAATCGATAGAGAACGGCGTGCTCCCCTTCGAGACGAGATTAATAAATAATGGACCACCGAAGTCGGTCCGATCGAGTTTCAGACGTTGCATCAAAGCGTACGAATCCTTTAATAAAGGATACGATGCCTGCAGACATCGGTAAATAATGCAGGAAGCTTTCTCTTCGCCGGGGGTTGGAACGGACCGGGGTGGAACGGAAGTGCGTGGAAGGCTACGCGAGTAAAGATGATGCAGTAAACTCTACAGTTATTGGCACTCTAAGCGCAGGTGTTCGGAATGATTTCTCCGGGGACCGAGACGGCCCGTGGAATCCTGTCTCTGATTCGACGGCCGGTGAATCGCGACGGACATGGAAAATCGGACAAAGAGGAATTAACCGCTTGGACGGGGGGTCTGGCGTACGACGATTAGAATCCTGAACGAGCGAGACCCCCGAGGCCGACTACTTCGCTTCTCAACTTCGCGGCGGATTCCAAATCATCAAGATTTCGCAGACTCCGAAAAACCTTTTTGTTCCTTCACCGTCTAAATCCTTCGCAGCATTACCAACAGAAATTCTATTCTCTCGAACGCTCGACTCGCCACGATTTCCTTCGCGTCCGTTCCTTCGTTAGAAATTTCAGCATCCGTTGGGCAACGTCCTGACGATACAATTCGCTCGGCGTAGGAGCTGGTCGCGTTCCTGAATTCGCGTATCAGCATTCGATTAGCTGAATTCGATGGAAGTCGCGATCGTGAGAAAGCAAAGGCGACGCGGGTCGCGGCGGAACAGTTCGGTCGAGGAGGAAACGCGTAGGCAGGATCCCGAACGGCGACATTATTGCCTGAACACGGGGACGATGTCATTTCGTACTATTCGTTGCCCCTCGTCCCCGTCGGCTTGGCGGGTGGCGAACGAAGGGAAAGGGAGGGGACGTAGGTGGAAACACGAACTTCCAGAGGAACACAACGCGCGCGACTCGTCCGCCGGTATAGACGAGGCCACGATCATAAATTCACAGCATGCGAGCTCCGGGTACGTGTCTTCATAAAATCTTAGATCGAAGATTGCTCGTGGACGTCACGGTGCACGCGAAAAAAAATAATTAGGGGAAGGTGGATACCTGTGTGCCCGCCTGTCCGTGCGCGTGTTTGCGCCGCACTTCGGTACGCTCGTCACGCGGTGCCGGGTGTATCGCGTGTGCCTGCTGTTTCGTATAAATTACGCGGATGTATCGCTGACGCCTTGCCCGGTCGCCTCGTTAATTGCTCGTGACTCGATTGAATTTCGTAGGAACGCGACAGGGATCGAAGGCGAAACGACGAAAAGAACGAAATTAAATGGAGGATCGCCTTGACGAGCCCTCGATGATGCGTTTCATGTGTACTCGGCTTTTGTTTTTTGCTTCGTCGTTTCTTCGCGTGGAATTATCGACGGGCGGGCGTCGCGGGGCAGAGAGGGCTTGTAATCGTTCGAATGAATCGCGGAAATAGTCGGCTGGGCATTCCTTTTTTTTTCTGTTCGGCAAGCTGGGCCTTGTAGAAATGTAAATCGCAAAAATTCGAATGTAAATCCGCGGGAACAGGTAGCGGGGAACGTAAGCCCACGGGGGATTACGATAATTTATTCTCGCAGTCCGTGGGGTTACTTTGTCTCCGGGAACGAGATAAATTCGCGTCCCTCTCGGGCAGTCTGTGAAGCTTCGTTCACACCGATTAAACCCTAATAAAACAGGAAAAAAATTGAAAACCTTCCGCATACATCTTCATTCCCTTTCTGCTAAATCACTTAATTGCGACAACATTGACCCGCGTAAGATTATGCTCAGTTTTCCTCGAAGAATTTAATGAGCAACTCTGAGTTTGACGATTAATCACATTCGTGTAGAACAATAAAAGCTGCGCAATCTCGTTTCCAAAAAATATTCACGAAGAAAATTCGCAATTATGAAATTGAGATAAATACAAAATTTAGAATATTACAGTAAGCCTAATATAAAGCTGTATTCGTGCCGTGTTATTTGAAAGCTGTCAGAAATTCAAGGGATCCACGAGGGAATGCCCCTAGAAATCGCTATACACAAAGTTTCATCGCTCTCATTCTTCGAATTTCTAGACTGAAAAACTTCTCCTGCTTCCCCTGTCCACCTGTAAACGGCACCCCAAAAATTTATTCTAAACTCTTATTCTAAGGTCCCCGCACATCTCGCATCTCTAAAATTAACTACCGTCTCCTACAGCCTACAAGCCGATGTGCAGCATAGATTAATATCTCCACGCCATAACAATAGACTATCTTGTATCAACGTCTGCTACATCACGAGATTTTATCGAACTGTACAACCACAGGTTCCACCTGTCGCAGCGATATCATGCAAGGTATCGTCGTGATTACTTGCCGACTCCTACTGCGGAACAGTGAATTTACCGGAACAATTAAACGAGCACGCCAGAAAATTGAAATGGAATTCCTTTTAAATCCGCGATTTATTCCGCGTACTCCCGTCTCACAGTTACTCGCAGCTGCCGCGTCTTAATTTTTATCGAGCGTTCTCAAGCTCCGAACTCCTCGTGCTTCCGCTACTTGGCGAAGAGTGCACTCGTAAATCTCTCCTCGTTCAGGTGTCTTCCCGCTGGATGTGTTTACCGGCCGGCAGCCCTTTCGTTTTCGCAGTGCGTGCTCCTCGTGGTATTTTTTTGCACGGCGCGAAGTTATTGTCTATAAATTATATACCCTTCGCTCTCCGACATTTCAACCAAATAATACATCCCCTAGCACGACTCGACCGAACTCTCTGCAACCCTAAAACGTCAAACAAACCATTGAGCACGAATCGCCCGGTACGTCAATTTTTCTCCGCGACCAAAGACAGAAAGATAATAAAACGAACGGGCTCGATTGCGTGGAAGAAACAATTTCGCGTCTCGAGGTACGTAAGCGGCAGACAAACGACAACGAGATCATGGAAATTCTGCTCAGCACGGTAACGCACTTTGCGAATCAAAATCGGCTGCGTGACTGACCGTGGCGTCCCCGTCCATCGAGCTTCCCGAGCCTCGAATCGTTCCTCTCTTCGTCGTTCCTCTTCTTCGTCGCCTACTGATTAATGGTCGCGCAGACCCGTCCGAGATTCGGAGCAATCTTCGCATTGGAAGCTGCCCGACGGTGCAACGCGTTAATTCGCGTGATCGAGTCTGTCTGGCAGCTTTCTTCTTGATCGCCTTGCGTTTCGTCGAGGCAGCCACCGATACCGCTCAGCTTCTTTCAATCAACGTCGATTAATCTCGATTTCGGTCTTGTCTATCAGCCCCCTCGCCGTTTCATCCATCCTGTCCCAATGTTTTTTTCCTCTCCTCCAACGACGTTGCCTCCTCCGGTCTTCCCTTTTTTCCTCTGTTTTTTTTTCGTTCCAGAGGAACACGCGTGCACGCCAGACTTTCTCGTCTGCTTAGGGACGAGAGGGCGCATAATTATTCATCGGGGTCTTTGCCTAATTCTTGCTCGTTAATCACGGTCCTCGGGACCGGTCGAGATCCGGCCTGCTCGGTCAACGACTCGCGACTGATCGACGCTTTAAGCCCGTTCATTCAGTCGTTGTGTCCGTATAAGAGAAACGTTAACAACTTCCGTAGGCGATTCTGTATTTTATGACGTGCTTATTTGCGCTTCGAACGCATCGCGAAAGAGTGAATGAAATTTTCGTTCATATTTCTTTTTTTCTGTTAAACATTTATCCGGAGTCGTTGATTAATTTTCCGATAAACCGTAAATCGTTGTATCCTTCGTACGTGAATTCTGGATCGTTTAATTTTAACCACTTCTTCTCTCCTCGCCGACTATTTTCACTGCTGGCGCGGAACGACAGTTGGTCGAAATTTTCCAGTCTGCGTGTAAAGCTATCCAGAGGATCGTCCTCGCTATTAGTTGGATGATCGGCGCAATGGAAGTCTATTATACGGATGGCTATTAATTGAATCCTGTGCACGGCGGCTCGTGTTATGTAACCGATATGCAAATAGATTGTCTGTTTCGCTATGTGTCGCGGCCGGAATTAATCCCAGGAATTGTTTAACGAACAGGCCAGCGATATCGGAAAGTGCTGTTTGATAAAAACGAGCCGGCCGTTTCGAGCTGAGGATTTTATTAAAAACAGAGGCGCATATAAATAGATAGCTTCGATGATTCAATTAAAAATAGTGACATCCCTCCTCCGGCAATCAATTATTACACCAGCAACTTCGAATGTATCTTGCGCCTATTCGGTGACGATGAAAATAAAAATTCTAATCGATTATACAGCTGCTACAACGCCGTTCGACTATTCTCGATATCGGAGGTGTCTTTAATTCGACGAATTACTTCAAAATTGCCCCTAATTTCGAAGCTTCACATTAATTCCCCCGCGCGGGATGAAATAAATGATTGACTCGTCGTGTCGGGATTAATTCCAAGCGCTGTCGAAAAGAAAAAAAAAACAGATACAGCGATCGCTGCTTTCTGCAGCGATGAGCCTCTGTCCAGATTCTCATCTGACGAGGTTCGTTTATTGGCCCTGCCCTACCGTGCTACCGGATCGTTACGACGCGAAAGCTCGTTTCGTAAGGGCGGAGATTCGCATCGAAAGCCGGATCGAAATTGCCTCGCCACCTCGTATTGGTATGAAACACACCGCGGATCGCAATTTCTACTTTCAGTCCGGAGATTTCGTGGCAGCTAAAAAATGGCTGGGGCATTTTTTATTCAACCGTAGAAGCGGATAACTCCGAGACGCGTTTGCAATCTCGGGGGAGAACGCGTGACTCGATAGCTCGACTGTCCATTAATTATGCAAATCGTACGATTGCTCCGGGTTCCCGTGCTTCTCGCAGGCCACGTATCTTCGAGGTCAATAGAGAATTTCCGTAATCACTTTATCGCTATCGATGCCATAAGGGAAAGGGGCAGAGAATTAGAGTAGAAAGGTTCATCACGATTCCACCCCTTCGACCGAACGGAAGGAGGCCTTATCAATCGACAAAGACTGCAACCTATCGATCAGCGGTTCGTACGCCCCCCTCGCCCCCAGGTCACCCTGTCCGTTGTCCCCCGAATTTTCCTCTCCACTTTTATTTCGTCCGTCCGTTAAGCCGTCAGGCGGAAACGTATTTCGCCGGAAGGCCCGCTGTAATTAACGCCGTTCGATCGTTCGATGAATCGGGAAGATCAAACTTCGCCACTAATTACCCCACGGGACTGGGTGAAGGCCAGTTTCATAATTAATTGCTGTTCCTTCTAACAGTCCAGTTAATTCTGTTTAATCCCGTGACGGTGACAAGTGTATAAATACTCCAAATCGACGGTATAGTAGAACTCGCCTATTCGAGTAGTACAGGTCAACGGTAGATATAGTCAGGCATGGATAGATACAACAGATGCGGGCTGACAAATGCATTCAATACAAACGCAAGCCTACGAAATCGGGTAGAAACAAAGGTAATACCGTCTCGAGCAACGGGCAAGCCTGCACAATGGTAGGACGGCGTCGTAAAAATGATTCGAGGAAACTCTACGCCGGACGACGCGCACAGTCATATTAAACTCAATATTTCTCGCGTGAAATCTCGCGAACGGATCGAACGCACCAGAAATCGTTTCCGTGCAAACTCCCATTCGAATACGTCGACCTAGACACGCTAACCGCCGCGTCGCGTTCGTCGTGTCGATTTCTCGCCGGTCTCAACGAGAGGAAGACGTCGCGGAATCGCGACGGCTGGGGGAGCATAACCATAACCGAAGTCGTGAACAACGAGGGGAATACCATATCTTCGTTTCACGATGCAACCATTTGTGCGTGAGCGAATACGCGGTGGTCGTTGGCGAGCACGGGAGGGTCGCCTCGCGTCCTAGACATTGCAGCTGTGCGCGTTCGTCGCTCGAAAGATACAGCGAGTCCATGGAAAGAGCGGAGAGTCGCGTGGACCCTGATTACACCATAAATCGAATCACGACCGACCGCGTGGAACCTCGGATTAAATGAAATTCTTACGCCGTCTCGTATATCTTTCGAGGGCCCGCGGTAACGAGTATTACGCCGATGTAATGCTTTTACCATTTGGCACCGTTTCTCCTTGACGTACTACACGCCCGGTTCTTCTTCTTCCCACCTCGTTTCAGCTTGCCCGCTTTTATCAGAACCGAGGTGGACGTCTCGTATTCAGTCGACGCAGGGGTATTAATTGGCCCGAAAAATTCGAACGAAGCGTTCGAATAATTACGACAGAACGAACGACCCACGATAAGTATAATACGCAACGTTCCTGGCGAGTAAGATTTCGATCGCGATCGGTATCGTTACTTGCTTCGACAATCTGCTCCTTATGTCGGGCGAAAGATACGCACGCGGATCGATAAAACGGGAGAAAGAGAATGACCGCGAGGAGGAGCGCGTGAATGTGATGCGTGGGCGACCTGCTCGAAGATCGACAAGATCGATAAGATCCTTCGGGTGTAGCGATTGCTAGTGAATTGAAATCTGCGTTGTGCATCGTGGCCGGGGCATTCGAGTGCCTGGAGATCTACAAGAATGCCGAGCGTATTTCCTTTCCATTCGAATTCCCGCACGGTTGACATTATCGATTTTCGGCTGCCAGAATAATTTGCTTCGGTGGGGAACGGACGTGTCGAGATGTTAGCAGCAACAGCGACGCGGATAATTTCTCGCAGTTTGCAATGGACATGTATCGCAACGATACCCAGCCACTACGGCAAACTGTGTTCATTCGATATTACTTAAAGCGGAGTAGTCGAACAGTTCCTGAACTTTCTCGAGACAAAGCATCCAATTGCCGTCGCGTAATCCCGGTGACCGAGAAGGAGCTTAATGTGCATTTCTTGCCGGGGCTAGCAGGGACTCGGGCAAGGGCGACATTGTACTCCGAAGCTTCGGTGGCAAATAAGTTCCGCAACGAAACGGAGCCGACCGCCTTCGTGACTGGCGGACGTATCTGGCTTTGGAAAGTTTTTAACGAGCTTTCGCGCTGGTCTTTTCCACGAGACTGGAGCCAGTGTTTACTTTGCCGAAGTCCAGGCGACGCTGGTACCCGTAGATGAGAAATCTTGCGGTTCCCCGTGGTTTGTTATTTATCTTCGTCCGTCCCGTTGGCCAGCAATAAAAAAAAAAACAACCGCTGCCCTTGAATCGAAAATTCGCCTCGCCGAGGAACGGCCGTCAGATTGGTCGTGACTAACACCCCTCGTCTCCGGAGCTCGTGTGAATTAAATCGTGAAATTGAATTGAATTGGGAATTAACGCCAATTAAAACCGCCACTGGTTTCGCGACGTCGAGTCGTTCGTTGTTAAATTGTGTTTCGCTGGTTGCATCGCGTCGATGATATTGTTTCTTCGAGCCACCCCCGAAACGTTAGGAAGAATTGCATCGATTGTTTATTTAATTACCGGACGCCTCGTCCTGTTAGTAGCTCGAATGTCTTAACGGTCGTTTTTCCCGAAGCTTTAATTGCCCCACGCAGTCGTATGCACTTCACGAAGTACAGTTTCCCAAGTATATACGTATAAGTTTTGCCTCCAGGAGGAGCAAACTGCTTTCGGGTAAATCGCGTCGAAAACTTTGCTCGTTATAAGAGTCCAAACGGATATGGGAGGATTGAGGGATGACGTTAATCCTCTGACAAATCACGAGGATAAACGACCGGCTCGTTCTACCAACTCTGACGTGTGTGTACGCAAGCTGCCAAGTACACTAACCTTGACACATTTCATCTTTCTTTTAATTACGGAAAGTAACTTTTTGTCCTACAGATTTCTCGCGGATTTCTCAACGTTAGAATATTAGAATACTATCTTCTAATTCAAATAGTTTTAGCACGCACAAAAGCTACGACATCCCGGCAGCATTCGTTCGTTCTAAGCTGGGGACTGTTAACGCTCAAGATGAGCTGCGACGTTAATCCTTTGACAGTCGGAGAACGACTATTTGTCGTGCTAATGTCACGCGAGAGAGCGGAAAGTAAAGTACAGAGGAAGAAAGGGGGGTAGAACGAAACGGAGGGATGTCAGGGAGGATGACCCTCGCGCCAGTAGCACCACCCTTTGTTTGAGTTCTGTCAGGCGAGATACATTTTCCGTTTCGCGCGAAGGGTGCAAAACGATTGTTCGACGCTGGAAGCCCGCACGCGAGAGCATCCTTCGGTTGCACTTACGCGCATGATCGCACCCTCCATCCTAATTTCTCCATCGCCGGATTTATCCCTCAAAGAAATCGTCTCGACAGCGCAGAGATCATCCGGATCGCAGTCACGAAATGCCACCTACCGATCCTGTCCCCGTTATTTTTGCTCCGCTGGGTTCGCGCGAGTCTGACTCACGACGCGTTCGTCTCCATTCGACGCAGCGCAATTTACACGCGCTCGAGACGTCGAGATAACCGGAATCGCGTTGCTATTGGGGCTGACGTATATTTTCTTGCATCGACAATCCAACAGAAAGGAAATTAGACATAATATTTCGACAATTGGCAACGATTCCCTATTTCCAATTCGACGAATTCAATTTTGCCCAGGGATATCGGGGACAGGCGTAACAGTAATGAAAGAAAGGGGCACCTTCGATGCACAGCATCGATATATCGGACATACCAGCGAAATTTAATTAGCCGATCTTCCGATAAACCGATAACCGGCTGCAAGCGGACAAAAAGCGGCGGGCGTCGAACAGTTAACGCCCCGATTCCGTTTGAACGACGCGACGCCCGATCGTGGCACACCTGTACACGCGTACGGGGGGTAGGTTAGGCGTCCGGATCGGCGTGCAGGTGTAATCCGTGCCGCTCAATCGCGAACCGACTATGGCGAGAATCGGTTGTAGCGGGAATAGGTATTAACACTCTCCGATTATGTAAAGCCCGAGCGATTATGGAGATCGAATTAAGCTCGTGGCGTGCGTTCGCGCGCTCAACGAGCTTGACGCGTGAAGAGAGGACTCGCCCACTACCGGCCAGGTGGTAGCAGAAGGGGATGGAGGAGAAGGGGTTTGCGAGTGCTTGCGGCGATCGTGGTGCGAGATGGCGGGCGGCGGCGGTGGTGGTGGTGGTAGTAGTAGCGGTAGCGGTAGTGGTAGTGGTAGCTGGACGCGGTGGTGTTCCGTGGTAGGGGGTTGCAATTCCCGTAAATTAAAGGACAATCGAGCCGAGGTCACCCCCCGTCTATTGTTACTAGCTCTGTTCCGAACGGCGCAACCGGACAATGTGCATCTAGTGAGTTTCACCCCCGTATTTCATGGAACTGCCAAACGCTCGTTGCTTCCGACTCGAAAGAGAAACGGAGAGGGACCTCGTGGATACGATAGATGATAACGGGAACGTTGAACGAGACAGAGTGAAACGTAGCGCGGCAAGGGCGCGATAGTTGACGGAGAACGTTCCAGCGACGAGGGGGTTGGGTTGCGAGACTGAAGGGCTAACCGGGCGGGGGTGACGGCCAGGTCGAGCGACTCCTGTTTTTAGCTCGTTACACCGTGAGTAAATCGACAAGTTCTGAAACCGGCTTAACACCACCGGCTACCACCTGCTGGGTCTTGCGTTTACACAGCCCGGATAGCTCCTCTCTCAAGTTAGACTGGATCTTCTTGGTTTACCACGGAATCACGACGGTTTGCCTCGAGTTACGGGCACGCTTTGATCTTCGGCTTCGATAAGTCGCGAAAGGATCTCCCTGTCCCCGCGCCGATCGGCCGGATAAACTTCGACAAGTTTCCTTGCCGGATTTCCGAAGTCGCTCACTTTCCTGCCAATCGGGATCAGTTGGTAATACTTTAAAAGCGTTCTAGTCCTACGTGAACCCCGAACTCGGAACAATTATTTGTCGGCGCGATTCACGATCTCCGCGATGGAAGAGGCGAGCATGTATTGAAAGGTGAAAATAATATAACGGTCACAGGGTGGCGAATGTATTTCTCCACAAAATTAATGGATCGCTAAAGTGTCGCTGAAAGATTCGTTTTCTTCCGATATATTTTGTTCCAACGTCTGGGTGCTGGCAAAGTGAAGCTACTTTTCTTCAAAATTTTTATAAATTCAAGTGTCTGCACAAACCCGGAGAAATTTTCTTCGTTACTGATATTACCATAGATTTGAAAATTTAAGCCTCCCCTTTACAACGAGCATAGATAAATTGGTTTACGATTTTTTGTTCACCATCTTATCGCACTTTGAATGAACTGGGCCTCGAATGCCAGTGGATTACTCGAATGACGGTGGATCGTCTTTCGTTCGAAGTGCGACAAAATAGTAAGAAAAAATCGTAGATCAATTTTTCAATGATTATTTCAAAGGGGAGACTTCAATCTTCAAATCCATGGTGATTTCAGTCACGAAAAAAATTTCTCATATTCCGTACACGCGTTTGAAGAGACGCGTATTTTCTGAACGTCTCAGAAACTATTTGTACTTCAGAAACAAATAATGAACAGACTAAATCGTACAACAACAACGTCTCCATTTGACACGTAATGGTTACAGTAGAAAGGGTTGACGAATAAAATTCAATCGCCCAACTGTCCCCATCTGCGTATTCTTAAACCCCTTACCAACGTAATCGAAAGAAGCAACCCCCGTACGTGACGCTCAGTCGCGTCCCCCCACCCTCGCCGCCGCTATTAGGGTCCGTCGATGTTCTCGCGGGGCAATTAAGGCCGCGACGGGGCGTAACTGGCCAATAAATCAGGGATCAATAAATTAGCGAACCGGTTGAAGCTCGGAGGCGACCTTATCTTCGCGGTGGCATCGCGGCGTGGCCAATCGGCCGGCCCCCGGGGTGGAAAGGAAAACGGAAGCTGGCCCCAATAAAACACTTGCCACCCGACACTCTTACGTTTACGTCTGCGTTCGCGTACACTCCTCGGCTCTCTCCCGCTAATCTGCATTTTAAATGTCCGTGCCTCCCTCGCCGCCGCGGCGACCACCGATAACGGAGAGGCGAGACACACCGACTCCCCTGGCGACTCACCACCGCGCGTTGCCTCTTCGACCCCTTTCGGCACGGGCCACGCCGGATACGCCACCGGATACGCGGCGAGTACGTTTTCGCGCCCACCGGCAGATAAAAGTACCTACGTCAGGACGAGGCATCGGTACGTCGAGGGCCTGTCCAGGCCAGACCTCCGCGAGGCCAGCGCCATTGTTCGCGCCGCTTTTTCGAGATTTCGCCGTCCCGAAGATATTAATATCCGGCACGGCTGGGCGTTATTCACGCTCCGGACGGCCTCCCTCGTATTTTCGCGACGTATCGCGCCGGATTACTCGTTTCCTTGCGCGAGACACTCGCCAGCCGCGGGTTTGGCCATGGTTTATCGCGACTTTTATAAATTTATCCGAGTATCGGGGCGGAAAACTTGCGGGTAGGTGGCGTACGGAGGTCCGGGGGGATGAAACGCCGGGGATGTTTCTAAATTAGAGGACTGCCTTTGACTACGCGCATCCATCGGGGAATGAAATTTCCTCGGTAGCGAAGAGCTGACGGGGTTGCAATCTGTCACGGAACACGTGTGAGCGCCTCAGAGACGGCGTGGCTGGAAGCGTGGCCATGGATCGGCGGAAGTGAGATGTCGCGGTTCCTCCCAGCGGCATAAATCACCATTGTCGGCCGGCTGCGGCGAAGAAACGCTCGATTTTACGGTCGCCTCGAACTGAATGGGACGAGAGTTACGACGACGCATCGAATGCATCGAGCGGAGACAGAGAGGGAGAGCCGTTTCGCCAACGAAAGGGAAAGATGACTCAGAGCCCGTCCTGGCTCTGTTCGCTAAATGGCCGGAGATCATGGCGCGGCTGTTGAAAAAGCTCCTCCTCGTATCGTCGACTTTTCATGCGTGTACACGAGCGTGTACGCGGATCTCGCTCGGAAACGCGACGCGAGAAAGGACACCGTGTTCCACCTTTTGTTACGACTCACTCTATAGACGCGTGTTCAAAGGACTGCTCTGGATGTGCACGCTGTTCGGGTAAAAACCTGGCGCCAGCACCTCGTTCGTCTCGTAAAAAATTAAATACCCCCGTTGTGACTACTCTCGCGCACAGCTGACGAATTATATCGTTATGTACCTCGAAGAGACACGGACAGAACAATTGTTCGAAACGAGAAAGTGCTCTTCTCGTTCGCGTTAAATATGTCAGCGAAGGAGGTTCGAGTTACTCGCAGCGCCTCGAGACCAAGCTTATGACAGGATCTTATGGCGCGTCCTCGGGAGACGATCCGGTCGTCAAGAGAACGAGCAACGAAGTCAAAGGCACAGCCACGGCCACTTTTATCGCCCGACATATCCCGTCCGTTTTCCCCACGGTGAATTTTCATCCGGGTCTGTTGTTATGCGAACGAACAATAGGTTTTTGCGAGCGACTGCTCGACGCGCGGGCGCTCGTGGACACAGACAAAAAAAAAAAGCAACAGGAACACCCAGATGGAAAGGTCCTTTGTTTTCCACGGTGCAGCCGGTCGCTTTTAAAGAGACCGGCCTTTCGACGAGAAAGGATCCTGTCTCGCTCAGGAACCCGTTACTCTTTCTTCCCCGCGACGTCTTCCTGCAGTCAACCGGAAGGAACAAACCATTCTACCGTCGTAGCGCCTTACCTGGCGCGCCTGCGTCCATCCGAAAATCATCAAATCGTAACGCTCCAATCGAGACGCCGTTCTCGAGAGCGTTGAATCGTTCGTTCGAGCGTCGACGTTGAACGATCGTGGAGACGGTCCTCGGCGTTTTAATTTCCATGAAACGCGTGACGAACGGTGAAATGTTCCCTGGCACGATCCGACCTTCGTCTCCCTTCGAGTCTGACCGCCTCCGTCGCCGCGCATGGGAAATTTATTAACACACCCCACAGGAACGCTCGACGAGGGGAAGGTAGCGAACAAAGTAACGCGACGTCGTTTCCCGATGCGGAGGCGTCATCAGATAGAGATACGTCGGAAGTTCGCGTCGCTTCTGTCTATCTGTCGCGGGCAGACAATGCGAGATCCGACGACAGACGTGGCCGAACCGCGCCCCTTTCATGTACCACTGATTGATACCCTTGGCCACGTCCGATGTGGGGTTGCGACGATAATGTCGTCCGCGTTGCGAGTGCCGTCGCATTATCAACGCCGACTGGGGATCCGCTGTTCAACAGGGCTCCGCGATATAACGCGGATCGTGCGTTATATTACATGGTCCACGTGAAATTTACATGGCGGTGGTCGTGTTTTTCCGATCGACGCTCCGACGACGTACAGTCGAGCGAAATCGCGCCTCGATTTGAATGCCCCGATCTCACTGTCGTCGCGGTGATCGCCGTGGGACGTGTTACCGATAAAAATTGTAAGCACTGGACAGAATTTCCGGTTGCATTTGAAGGGGGACAGATCGAAAGGGAAACGAATAGTTTGCTGAATAATTCTCGCAGGCGAACACGCCGTGCAGAGAGCTCTTAATTACGATCGACCTCTTAATTAAAATCGTCTTATCCGATCGCTCGTTCTGTACAATAATTATCCCGCTGCTGTTGCCGTTCGATAAACTCGACCCGAGCAAAGATCACCCCTGAAGCCGGTCTCGACACAATTTCCAAGGTACGCGATATCCCTCGGCTCGTGCATGTCCGGTCACCAGATGACGTCTCGTGCTCGCGTCAACAAGATTCACTGGCAGCGACCATTGTGCTCCCAGACCGCAAAATGACCCGCGTCAATCGGCTGTACAGTCGCGTTCCGGCGCGTCAATTCAAACGAAGCGGCGCAAGCTTGCGAGAACAATCCGGCCGCGGTCCGGCCGGAACTTTTGATAAATGTCGCGTTTCGCCTCGCCTCGTCGACGGAGGAAGGAGTCTCAAAGGAGGGAGGAGCTATAACGGGAGAATCAGTCGAGTTAACCGTCGCCCCTTGTTAGAACGATGCTCGCGAGCGACGATCAAAGGGAGCATTCCATCGAGGTAGGAATCCACGGAATTGCTTCCCGGTGACAAGTCTGGCGTGACAATTCCGCGAGGAAATTAGCGGCCGCGATACGTTGCCGACGACGCGACGATACGTCGACGTCGACGTCGCTCGTATAGTTCGTGGCATTGATACACACGTCGACGCGTGACGGTGAGTGCAAGGGAAGAATGCGGGGACTCTCTGATCGCTGGTTAAAAGGGGAACTCGTACGGAGAGGTTTATGAGGTTTACATTCTCGTTCTCGAATAACCAGCCCGATGGTTACATGCATTCTTCTTTTTCTGTTTCCGTCACGGTTTTGTCTATTATTATTCTATTATCGTTCGGGGGGGGGGGGGGAAGTTCGAGATGGTATCCGGAATGTTTGTTCTATGCTGGTCGAATTGTTATGCAAACTCGAAGCTTCGCGTATTACCGATGTTGTATAATTTTGTCAACATGTTCGTTTGCCCTCGTGTAACCGCTGTCCAAACGTCGTCAAGATTTCCCAGGCGTCCGCGCTGTGTTGTCAGGTAATAAAAGTGAGCGAACGACCTTAACGCAAATACGCGAATTCTCGGGTATAGACAGGTTTCTGCCGTCTTTATGAACTGTATGAACGACGATGAAAATATTTCGTTCGTGGGTATAAGAATGGAGAACGGCCTACCTTTAAATAGTCGTAACGTTCTTAGCTGGCACGGTAACAGAATTGCGTATAATGATATTCCTCGGCGCCAAGAATGGGACGTGGAACTTTATAAATTATAACCATAAACGGTATCGACACTTTTACTGATTACAATCTCCTATGCATTCGAGGGGATCCAGAGATTTCCAGGGATAATGTTGAATTGTAATTTGAAACTTCCTGTGTAATAGTTATCTATGGAATAGCTGTCATCTGTCCCAGAAGAACGTCCTTAGTTTCAGAATACGTTTATTTATTTAGCGGACGTTCTGAAATAACGAGGATATTCCGCAAGTTATTATTACATATCTGACAGGCATTTTCAGGTTTGAAATGCCGGTAGCTTAAACCATGCATATAATGGTTATTCGCTTTCAATCGATCGACCTACTTGTTCATTTTTTACTACGAACCATTAACAGTCAAAATAAAATGTGAGGCATGGGATACAGTTATCAGTCGATCAGTCGATTGTCTTATTGTGTAAGAATAAAAAAATTAATTGCGCACGTCAATGAGAACGTTCACTGCATAAATATTCGGCTCCCACGGGGAAGGTACAAAAATATTGTAACCGCGGCGGCTTCTTGTTTTCGTTTTTGTCATTTGCTCTTTATTCTCTCTTTGGTCGGCGCTGTACCGAGCGAAACGAAGAGTAATTACGAAAGTAACTACGAGACTTTAAATACCCTCGAAGGATTCTTTTCGCCGAAGGGAGTCTCGCGGAGATAAAAGGAGGAGCTTTTCCCCCTTACAACTAAAGTATTTATTACCCAACAGCGAAGGAAAAAAAACGAAACCCACGACGGATGACGCGGTGGGGTAGCGGCAGCTTACAACTTTTTCTCATTCACGTCGATTGCAAATGAGAGAGCCAACGGCAAGACTGTTTCCTTCGCGGCATAGATCGAAGCTTGAGCGTGTAAGGAGAAGCGGACGGGCTATTGTCAGACCGATCTGTCGGGCAATGAGCACTCCGTTAATTAGCACATCTGAGTTATCTACGATACTGTACACGAATTCTTTTCTAGCGTAAGCATATATATTTTTAACATACTGCAAACACGATTAGCGAATAAGAAATAATCGCTGGACACGACAGGATATTTATTTAGACCGTTGTTTCCATCGAAAAGTTTCGTAACATTTTGCGACGGTATATATCAATATGCTATCAATCGATTCGTATCCGAATTAATGGAAGGTTTTGCCTACGATATATAAAGAAGCATGTTTAATATTGTAGAAGTGAAATGCAGGGGACTCTTTGAGAGAACTGTACCGGAAGGTAATGTACGAGTAACCGAGTTTCCATTCAAAGTGATCGATCAAAGTCCAGGCCAAGCACCCTAGAGCCCTGACGCTCCTTGGCTTTTAGTATTTCGTATACATTATGCCGATAATGTATCGCTCCATTTACGTCTAAAATTCGGTTCATAATCCCGCTGGTTCAACATCCAAGTATTCATAACCAACTTTGCCGATCTATAAAAGTAGTATCGTCGCATTAATCACACTACCGTGGCAAGAAATTCCGTCGGATTTTGTGCGTGTTTAATTTACGAACGAGTTAACGAGCAATTAGGAAATATATTAACGTTACGTTTTACCAGCCCCGTGCAACGTCCGTATTAAAATGTCGCTGTCAAATGTCCTCTTTATATTCGTCACACAAGTGATAGATAGACATCGATGTTACTACTTCGATCGAATTTGGGTTCGCGTGTAATCGGGCGCAAATGATTCTACCTGACGCGTGTACCCGGTAATTTTATTATACGCGGCGAACGAATAAATTTGGCCAACGTCGATCAGGGTTTTTGCGAGCACCGTCGAATAATTCGCGCCAATGAAGTGGAGAATTTATGAAAGCCAACGTCAACGCGGCATTACAATTGAAATTCTATATTTCGCCCCGTTCACCTGCACGTACTCCAACGAGTTCTCGACGTTCTCGCGTCCCAAGCGTCCTCGACTTGAACGTGCTTCAGCGTGAAAATCTTCGGGGAATCTGTTATTCGCAACAGCCCCGTTGCGTTTGATTTGCACGCATGGAAAATTCGCGATCGAGGGTCGCTCGCAACGCGTCGTCCCCGGCGTCACACGAACGATAATTGTGTATTGACGAATGGATCGGGGGGGCATTTGTAGCAGCGACATTATCGGGACACGATTCGATTCCAGTCGCGAATATTTCCGTGAAGATGGAAAAACATGTAAGAATCATATATTAAAAAAGTATATTTGATAGCGAAATAGTACGTGGATATTGATAAGGCTCTCTAAAAATAGCGTGGTACAAAAAAAGTCTTGCGTCAAAATGTAACTGGTTTACAGCGTTTGCTCTCGTGTAGGGGTATAGCAAACCAGCGAAGTTCCTTCTTTTTGCACGGGCAGCGCGATCGGAAAGGTGGCTTCTTCTCCTGCATATCTAGCTTCTTCTCAAGCTCGGACTTCCCCAGAAGAATGTTGTACGATTTTTTCGTAACGGAAGAAGACAGATAGGGGTGAATCTGTAAGGGATGGAACAGAGGAAACGCCTAAACACGGACGGCAACGGAATCAAGCATCCCTGAATTTCGACCGAACTTTGAACCGCTGCGACTTAAAAAAAATCGTACGGTTTTATCACAAACCATTGCCAACCCTGTGCACCGTTTCATTCGTCATAACCATACGGCAGACAACCACCGAGCAGCCCAATTCCAAACTCCACGTTCACGGAACTTCCATTCCGCCTGCACATTCATCTCGCGCGAAAGACGTTCCACGGTGGAAAAAGGAGGACTTCCGTTTCAATTCGGGCTATTTACGAGGCCGCTTCGTGCACCGTGGAACCATGTCGGACAGAAGTAATACAGAGTACAGTCCCGTTGGCCCATCTAGCCATCTCGTAACGCGCTGCTCATACATCACCATCTGAAGTATCCGGTATTATTCCGGAGCGCGTACCGAGCACGCAATATCCTGGCCCGTGACAACAAAGTAAATACCGTATACGTGAACCGACAGAGCGGAATAGAAATTTCAACGTGAAAATACGCGACCCACCCGACTTCGATTTTCGTTTCGCCGTTCCACCAAGAACAGGCTCGTCAAAAACGTTCCGGTGGGGACAACGAATTTCCTTTCCCGTTTTACATCGATCACGGCGAATTATTTAAGCGCTGATTTCACCGACCAGGAGGTGGGGTACTTACGCAGTAACGATTCGGTGGCGGTGCCGCCGTTGCCTTTTGGCCTCCACCGGCTGTCGATATCACGCCGCCCTTTACGCCCTTCGATATATCGCCCGCCAGTTCGTAGCTAGTTGGGTCTGGTAAACGATTGAATAATTGCCATGGATTTCGAAAAGATATTTCTGAGTCGATCAGGAGTATATGCGTACCCGGTGTGCGCGTGGACGAGACGAAGCCTTCCTTGGATATTCGAGCACTCCTCGTCCCGAAAGGTGGAGCCGATCGGCGACAGTGGAAGTCACATTTATCACGATTCGCCTTGAATGCCGTTATGACCTCGTAAGCGCCTGGATCCGGGACGTCCATCTATAAATATTGAATAATTAGGGTTCACAGTTTTTGGAATCAGCGTGGGCGTCCCTAGACTTGCGCCAATTAGGCTTGTACAGGGGTCATTTCGTTTAGAACGTCGCTCCAATTTCGTTCGCGGAGATAATGTACTTGGGCGTAATTCAAAACGTTCACGTGCATACGTGACATTAAATGCAGCAAATTGCATTCGTGGCATTATTTCTGCTTTATGTAAATAATTTATTCGATGTCGGACGATTAAGCGTCGCAATCAGAGATGCAGGACAACGGAGGATCCCGTGAGATACAGAAACGAATACTAAATGTCGATATTCGTGATGATCCGCGTTTCGAGGGTAGATAGACAGCACCGGGCCAGGGATTGGCTTGAATTTCCGGCTCACCGAGCCGGAAGTGATTTCTCTGAGCTACGCAGGCCACGCGCCTCCGCGTGGAAATGACCTGCGCATCACGGCAGGACGTCATTTCCGACGATGTCGGGGCACGACGCTTCCCCGCGTTATGTAAATACCGTCGCTCTTGATACTCAACGACGTCGTCGACGTCCTTCTGCCCGTCGTCCTTATCCGACGAGCGCGAGAATTCGCCGCGACACCTTCTCCCTGCCTTTTATCGCCTCGTCACGATCATTCCGTCCGACGAACGGAACGTGCAACTTCCAGTACATATAATTCGAATCTGTCGTCCCCTCTGCGTACACTTCTATTGAAATTTACCGTTCTGTCTCTTTCTTAAACATACCATAATACGAATCCGAACAGACGTTTCACCTAAATCATTCCTCCGACATTCTGCCGAAAGCAATAAAGATTGTTCAACTTCGCGTGCACGTATCCAGAAATGCCATTCGGTTTCCCAATTCGATTTCTCCTCTGTCTCGCGAGCCGATCCGAAATCAAGCGAATCGAATTAAAACCGCAAGCGGCATTCCCCGACCTCCCGCGGCGACCCTTAAAAACGACGTCCAACGGAATTTCTGCGTGTCCACCTGTCAAACGTGGAACTTCGTCGCGCTCAAAAGGCGGTTCTCACAGAAGGATTCCACCTTTCAGCGCGAAGGAACGCGCAGCTCGGGCGACCTCAAAGGAAGACGACCGCCACCCGTGACAGGGGCGGGAGCACGCGTTGTTCCGGCTGCATTGCGACCCTGGGCCTATCTGCGGCCGCGTCGTCGAATCCTGCCCCGACGGTCTCTCGATTAACGGGCAAATTGGATACCGGGTTCGAAACGCCCCGGGTACAGATGCATCGGTTCGATCCGCCGCCATTAATTTCGCCTCGACCTCTCCTGATTACCTTGCGCTTCGGGGATTACCTGGGCCTCGGTTAGCTCACGGGTTTCCGGTCAGCACGAAAGAATCCTCTGTACCCGGTCCGACCGCAGACTTATTGTGACTACTGGCCCACGAAGCAACGATCTCATTAAAGGAATTGCCCTCGTCCAGGTTAACATTTTCAATCTGCCCGTTCCTCGAACCCTCCGACGAACTGACTCAGCTGCGGGGGCGGACGGATGCTGTGATCTTTCTTTTTGATGGGGTAGACGGGGGTTGGGGGGTGGGGGGATAATTTAACGATAGGATCCGTCTTATGGAGTTCTTTGATTTTTTTTCTTATTCCGTATCTGTCTAAAAGTAGGTTCTATGAGATTGAAAGGGGGCTGATGTAAGGGTTGCTGATTGTTATTTAACATGGTTTCATGATTTAGGGGTGTTCGGTTCCGTGAACCTGATGTGTTCGCGGATCGATTTATTATATGGGTAGCGACATCTACAGGTGGCACGGTGTTCACTGGAGAACGTCGATGAGACTCAGGCGCGCCATGTATCCGTTGAGTATCTGTTACCCCCCGCGGTTCCTTTCATTTTAATTGTTTTAATAATATTTCAAATAAAGACCTAACGGAGTCGTGAAAATATTGAAAGGTTTGTTATATACCTTGTCGGGTTTGGGAAATCTCTCTTTTCTACATTTAAAGGCAGCATGGTATATATTGCTCTTCTGTTCCACAGCTTTATCTTTAATGTTCGCATCCTCGTAATCGTCATCGTCGTGAAATAGAAACACCGAATCCATGGGGACCTGTGGATGGTATTTTCTCGCGTAAGAATACTTGAAACGTTTCTGCGACTCGTAGGCCAAGTTGCCGACAACCAAATTGTAGTCGCTGGGCCCTGAGAATGAAAGCCAGTCATTTCGTTACACGAGTAACAAAAATTAAACGAGACTTGTTAATCTATGTTTTGATCATTGAAATCCGGTTTCACCTGGTCTTGTATCTTCACTATCCTTCCTGAAACGGCCAGCGCAGACGCCAAACGGCGCAGGATAAATGGAGCCGATACATTTTACTTTAAGAGGTGGATCGTACGTACCGGGGCCAGGTACATCAGACTGCACCTTATCATCGAACTTCTTTTATAAGAATGGTAATAGTGATTATTTTCATTAAAAACTTCTGTGATACGTGCGATTATAATTATCGGCATTGTCATAGAGAACATGTAATACTTTGGCAGTTTGTCCGAAAGGGGGTGGTTCCAAAGCGTAAGGGTCGCATTTGCAATCGATCTTCGTGAATCTTTCAAACGTGCTCTTTATCTCGTAACAATTCGGGGCTGGAAAATTCTATATGTGAAGGTTTACTCTTCAGGAAAGGAACAACTTTTAAGCAACCGCTTTCAGAATAATTTCGCGGAGTTCTAAATTTACTTCGCGCATTGTCTTTCTCTGCATTGCGTCAAGGAAACGCGTCTGCCTGGAAGTCATTCTCTTCTCTTCTTGTACTTTCTCGTTTTGAATTTGAATGGGGGTTTTCCTTCGTTCGTGTTCATAATCGCCGGGGCCTGGCGTCAACGAAATCGGGGGTTCCTTCCTGCCTGTCATTCTGCTCCAAAAATTTCCTTTGTACAGCAACGTCGTGGTGTTCGTTTCCTAAAAATTCAGTGCTTCTGTCTTATATAGAATGCTTTACATTTCGCCACGAATTTTTCGTTTAAGATAGAATTCCTTACTTCCCGAGGGATGTCGTAGAAGATTTTTGTCGTGTGCTTAATAGGAAGGTTTCTCACTAAGTTGCCGTATTCGTTGACACGGTATCCTGCGTACAATTTGCCTGGAACCGTTGTCGGACTAGCAATAATCGAACGAGGAGGACGAGTTAGCCATAGCTAAAGTTCGTGCCCAGAATAAGGAAGAAATTATTGTGCAAGGCAAACACGATGAAAGATTAATCCTTCCAAAAATTACGTAGGCATATTACTTTTCCGGCAGGACCCTTCCAAGTGCCAGGATTGGATCTAGGTTTTCGACTTTTCAATAAATCTGTGGCCAAATCAAATATTGGGCCAGGTCCTTCCGAAACGTGTTCCTTAAATCTGGCATCCGTAAAATCAATGCTAACACCCCCCTGTAATTTTCAATCCTTTCGTTATCATTATTTATCTCGACTCGACACGAATGAATGTAAATTTTAAAATCTACGTTCTGGTGTTCGTCGTTTCAGATCCTTTACGTTGTACGATCCAGGTGCTGGTAATCGTTCTGCATCTTTGGCTACGATAGTTGTTCTTCTCTTCGCGCCGCATAGAAAAGGATAAGCGTCGGCTGCAAGACAGGTGATCTTATCTTTCGCATACTTCCTAGTATGTTTAATACATGATAGGCTATTCAATAATTGTACCAAGATGGTTTTTCAATCGGGGCAACTCCGATATGTCGTAAGTCCCTGGCCCAATATCGGGCGGTGTTTGGCTGATCAATTTTCGAAATCTCTTCGCCTTGTCGTACGCCATATTTTAGTACACCCGGACGAGATGGAAAAATAACGTGCACGCATAAACATGGAACGTGTAACCTTATCAGCTGCGATATATTTTATGAAGCACGTTCGAACTTGCGCTGAATGAATGCGTATGATTAACGGGCAACTTAACTTCGCTCGAATTCGTTGCGGTCAATTAATATTTTCTATTCATAAATGGCAGGCAATTATCATCAGTTACGCCATCGGGACAAAATTCGCACGAACTGGAGTACATCCCGCAAGAATCTGTGGACCGACTGCTTTCGCTAATGAATCATACACGTGCAAGAAAAATTATTTGTTTGCGATAATTGTAACGGACCGGCGTGTTCCCGTCCGAAGGACGCTGTTTTCACTTCTTTAACCTACTTTTTTGAAGCGTTCGCCTTGCATAAATTTTCGGCCGGGCCAGTTAATAATTTCGTTCTCGTTACGCGAGATCCATTAATGTTTTGACGCCGAAATAAGAGATTATCGTTCGCATCGAATTGTAAACGTTTCGCGGGCGTGAACGTGTGCAAAGTGAAGGGTTTTTACGTTGGATGAGAAAAATGTTTTGCAAGTGGGTATCGCTTTTATTGCGTCATTCCAAGAATGTTGGATATCGACGGGCTTAAGAGAATTATCGTTGCGCGTAAATTTCGCTGCTCGTCTTTTCTATCCTAATATTTTCGTTGGTTACTATAATTTCTTTCAAGCGTTATCGCTATTTAGATCCACTCCTTTTCAACTCGAAATTTTCGTTTCCTTCTGAAAGCACCTATTAACTTCGGTGAGATTAGGAAACAGTAGTATTAAACAATATTTTGCCCGTAGCGGATCAGTAGAATGATCCATAGATCAGAACGGTGCGGCAATCTTGTTATCTATTTCTCCCGTGCGATGGCGCCACTTCTACCGTTTGCGAACATGCCCGGTCTATAATTCGAGAATATTCCGACTAGAAACGTGGTGTAGGAACCAAGTTCTGTGGTTTGAACGCCAGTGTTGAACTTTTCGTGTGATTTGTGTAGTTTCCTGTAGCAGGTTCTCCTTCAAGCTCACAAGGAACAATGTCGAAGAACGAGGAGAAATTTGACTGTATCCTGCTGGCTATGGCCCAGCAACACGAATGCAGTGTGCAAGCGGTGAGTATTTTTTTCGACGCCGGTTTAGGTTATGTTTCGCCCGGGGATTAGCGTTGTTCTGTATGCAGTTGAACGTTTATTGATTAAACACTCTGTGTTTCCCAGCTGTTGGACACGATATTCAGCTTCCTAGCGAGGAAAACCGATTTTTATACGGGCGGAGGCGAGGGCGCCGCGGAAAGGGTATTAATTTTTTTCTATCGCTTATTATTCGTGCGATATTGCATCTGGTTAGGTACGATCTCATCAGAGCATTGCGATTAATTCACGTTCGTTCGTAGCTTCTCAATGGTAAATTTAAGAAGTACGAAGCTACAGCCCTCGCAACGGTTGTCGCCGAGAAAGCGGAACGAGCAGAACAGGAGAGACGCCGCAAGGAGAGATTAGAGAAGAAAAAGAAGGAGGAGAAGATCGTTGAATTGACCGACGAACAAGCCGCCGAATTGCAAGAGGAAATAGACAGTAAGGCACGTATTTTGAAGCCTGCAGCGAGATTGAAATTATCGTAGAAGTATGTATTTAAATTGTTCTCGGTCGCGCGGTTACAGGAAGCTGTGAAGGAGGTACCCGCTGTTCCTGGACCCAGCGGTGATAATGCGGACAGTAGTAAAAAGGAGGAGAACGCGGAGGAAGAGGAAGAGGAGGATGAGAAAGAGAAGGACAAGCTCAGGCCAAACAGTGGAAACGGTGCAGACTTGCCCAACTACAAATGGACTCAGACGCTTCAGGAGCTGGAGGTAAGTAACGTTTATATCGTGCACTTACATGAATTTTCAAATTTTGTTCATATCGCATGTTTAAGTAAATCTTTTCATTCTTTAATATCATTCAAATACGATTTATTACTCTCATGAATTTATTGCACGGACAACTCGAACGACTTGATTTGTTACGAATTTTTAAACCAATTTGTTTGCTAATTGGATCCAAAAATTGTTGACATTACTGCCAAGGCCGAATGGTAAAACACAAGGAAGTCCGATTTATTTTTCGAGTCGGCACGAAATTAATTTATTTCGAATATTTTACATTCCTAATTAATTCAACAACCGTACTTTTATTCAGCCTTGATATTGTAACAAGTTTGACAAATTTGTCAAGGTAAATGAAACTTTATTCGATCCTGCGGCAACATATAATACCGCCCCGATTTTCCCGCAGTTGTCACACGTGTATATGCATTTTTTTCGTTGAAAACGAGAAATGAAAAATAGGTAAAGCGTACTTAATATGAGTTTTTATTAAAGGAATTGGTAGAGGGGGGTGAAATAAAACAGCGTCATCATTTTCCTCATGGTTCGACAGTTTCTTGTTTGAATCGACGATTAATTAATACGCAAGTAATATCACAGTTGCGAGTCAGCGATCGACGCGAACGCTGCTCAATGCTTTCCCGTACATTCCCCGGAATACGACACCCCGAATACACGGAATCCAGGATTAATTCAGACATTTTTTCTGTTAGTAATAATTAAATAACGACCCCTAAAGTTAACACACATCCGCTTACTTTACTCCCATCTCGTCGATTGCTCCGTACTGCCCGGCAAAGTTAATCGAACAAAATACTTGTTTGTGCGTATGACCTACGAAATTTTTGCGCTGGACGACGACAGCCCATTCACTGACGTTCTCAGTTCGATCGGCCGAAATTTCCAGAAGTTTCATTTGAAATTTCGAAATCTCTGGAAATTCATCGAGAACGCGTGGAGGCGAGCTTCGGGTGGATTAATCGGACGGCCGTCGTCTGTACTTAATCGTAAAACAGATGAAACGTAGAAGGAGAAATTCTACGGTACTCGTCGAACTTCGAAGGACCGCGAGGTCGGTCCTCTCGCGAGATAATCGAGCTGCCTAACAAATCAGGCTCGCGTTCTTCCTTACTCATCCGCACTTATCTAAAGCTAGCTCATTACACGAATGTAATTACCGAGTTGTCGCGTACCACGCGTCGGACACGGTGCAATACAGCCTTTGAAACTTTGTCTCCGTTCGAGAACGTCTAATCGAGTCGCTCTAATGCTCTAAATGACAGTATACACGTACGTTATAAATAAAAATAACCCAGTCGATCGTGATCGCGAAGCTGAACCACCCCGTTCGTACAGCGGAAACGAATTATTCGTTCTATGCTTCCATTCGTTCGTTGTTTGCGCTTTCCTGTTTCGTCTCTTCGTAAAAGTTCCAGTCCGTCTGTTTCACGATTACTCGACTGCCTCGTCCCGTTGGCCTAGTGGTACTTGTCGCGAATTCTCACTGCAAATCAAAACAACGAGAACCGTAGATTCTTGAATACTTGAGTCGACGATACATAACGTTGCAGTAACATTCTTCGAGGATCGAACAGTCTCTGGAATAGTTACTTTACCGCGGGGGGATGCTTACTTTCCATGTACAGGATCCCGAGAAGCAGGCCGATCATGAATAGGAAGCTCATCGTGCAGACGAGCACGGTGAGCTGGTTTCTCGCGCAGCAGGACTTCCTGTAGACGGTCGTCGGTCTACCTAGGCCGTTCACCACTGTGAAGTGGGTGCTGCTCGCCACCGACGCTGTGTCCATTTGTTTTGGCGTCGTCACCGTGGGCGGGTGAATAGCAGCAAGATTGGCCAGATTCGCGGCTGTCAGTAGTAACGTGCCCGATGCGGCACTCTGAAACAAGCGTTCGATCGCGTATCATCGATCAGTCGTTGAACTTTGTCTAGAACTCCTTGGCTCGTTAATTCTTCTTGCCGGGTTGTTTATGGAATCGCAATGTTGCCCGTGCTCTTCCACGAAAGTTCAGGATCGCCGAAGTTTGATCGCAACATTGTTGATTTTTAACCTGCCGCAACTTTGTGGAGAAAAAAACCGGCGACAGTCTACATAGGCTTGTTTTAAAGGGCAAAGCGTCTACTTTTACATACCTGAATTGAATTTGCCGAGACAGATTTAATATTCGGAGGCGGAATTGAAAACTGAAGGTCTCTTTTTCTTCCAAAATTTGGTCACGACCGAACGTGTCTGCGAAACTTTAGGAATTTTTTTCCGCCGCTTAAATAACGAAGAACTTGAAGGTGGCAGTCTACACTTTACAACGACCACAAGAAAATTGATGTGCGATTTTTTGTCGTAATTTTATCGCACTTTAAGTAAAACTGTATCCTCGACGTGGTGCGTCTTCGGTTACTCGAAAGCCGACGGCACACCTTCAATTCAAAGTGCGATCAAATGGCAAAAAAAAATCGTACAACCAACCACCTGGGCTCATTGTAAAGGGCGAATCGTCTACTTTTAGATGCCTGAATTGAATTCGTCGAGAAAAATTTAATATTTGAAGGGTGCAAGTCTCCCCTTAAAAAAATCAGTGTGAAATTTCTTATCACTTTAGCGCGTTTTGAATTACAAGTGTGCGGTTGGCACTAGAAAAACACATACACGACAAGGAGGTTGCTAGTCTGGAAATGTAGCTCGTGTGCGTGTGTTTAATGTAGTTAATGTAGTTAGTGTGTATTTAGTATGTGTTTGGTGTGGGCGTAGGATAGTTTGCCAACGGCACGCTTTTCGTTCTGTTCTGACGAAACGAAAGATCACGCATCAAGTTTTCACTGATCATTGCAGGAGTCACACTTAAATCTTAAAATCCATACCGATTTGATTAAAACCGTACATCAGATGTCGACCAATTTTCGGAGTAGAAAACTACCTTCGTATCTCCACTTCTTTGTCCAATATAAAAGGGTTTCCAGAAAAATTCAATCTAGAGATGCGAAAGTAGACCCTTCATCCTTTAAAATAAGCATAGGTATACCGTTGCACGATTTTCTCCCGCAAAATTACAACAGCTCGGAGATCGACAATTTTTGTGAATGAGGTGTATTTCAGCGCCCTTAAAATTCCAGGTAGTTTTCGCAAACAGACGCATCATCTGCTCGCGTAATTATTCTCTTAGGCTTGGGTATGAAGGAACGAAAGTCTTAGAACAACCATTCGCTGCTAGTAATTCGTATCTGCTTATCGACTATTCTGGCTTACGTGTGTACTGGCGGTGGATCCTTGCGAGGACGTGGATCCTCTGGACGGCGAGTTGGGGTGCAGATGATGAGCCCAGCTACCATTTTCGCTGCCCCTCTCGCTGCGTCCGACCAAGGACGGCCTTGGGATGTGCCAGGAAAGCGGGCTGCCCGCTACCGCTGTCGTAGCCGCCGTCGCCTCGATCTGAAAGCAACGTAAATCGACGTGAAGCTTCGATTGCATAAGCGATAATGTCGCGTCGATTACCCTTCTGCCTCGCCCGCATGTCCTCCGCCTGCAACCGCGTGTCGTTTATCTGTCGCCGAGGGAACATTACTCTACATGTATGTAGCTACACGCTATCTGCGTTTCATCTGTTCGACGAGCGCAGGCTCGCGACCCGATTGACCAATAAGGGGACCCAAGTGGCCGTTTAAAACACCGTATCCCGAGTGTAATACTCTCACTTTGAATATCGATTGGCTACTGGCGCGTTATTCGCGGCGTTTCTCGCGCGGCAAACGCCGATACGAATTAAGCTACAAGCCCGGCGACGAGAACAGCCGGCGGGGGCAGACTTTGCACCTTGGACTCTCCCGTGTACACGAGCAACGCCGTCATTGTAATCCTCGCTCGTTTCTCTTGACGCCTCCCGTCACGAAGGAGAAAAACCTTTGCATACCGGCGAACATCGTTTTCGACATAGTGTTGCAACGTTTCATTGTTCTATTACGGTCTCGTCTGCGGGTGTTCGCGACGCCGCGTCGAAATGCCAGCAAGGTTGTCGCTCGAGTCTAACGAAACTGCGCGCAACCATTTCTGCCCGATCAGAATCGTTCGTCCGCGGGGACGCGTTATCGATACCATGCGAGCCCCCGTCCCTATTTGCATCCCCGTTGCCGAAACTGTCGAACCCATGGGGACGAGGCACGCGAACAGGGAGCCCTCGTCCTCGGCAACGCTCCCACCACGCGCATCGAACGAAGAATTCGGGCGCCCCGAGCTCTCGATATTCCGGTTTGCTCGTTGCACAACGCCCCGGTACCCTCGAAATTCCGCCGACCCAAACTCTCCGGCGTTATTTTCTTCGTGCATCGTCGCCGTTTCGTTGCCCGCGCGTCGTTTCCTCTCGTCGCGGCGCACGCCTTCGAGGTGCACGGCCGCGAAACGTTTTCATGGTCAGCGGTGAACCGCTCGAGCATTTCCGCGACTTTGACACTGGCTGGCTGGGTCCGCCTGGCTGGGTGGCTCGTGCGTACGCACGACGATTACGCCGGTTAATTGGCCATTTTCGCACGTAAATCAGCCCCACTTCACACCGTCCACTGTGGCCTACCTTCGCCCGCTTTGGCCGCCGCCCAAGGTCCGTGTCGCTCGCTTCTTTTTCGTTCGCGTCGCTTTTTCGCCAGCTACGGATCGAGGTATCGGGCTCTAATGGAGCACCGGTCGACCGACGATTTATGCGTCCTGTCGGGCGTGGTCCGGTCGGAAAATAACGTGGAAGCAGCCTTGCGCCGTATTTTTTTTTTTATCCTCGACGAAACGATCTTCCGGTTGCGAGCGGAACGCCGCGCCGTCGATGATTTTGCGACGGAAACTCGGATAAGGTTTTTGGGAGGATCGCTCGACGTATATTCTGAGATTAAGATACGCATTGCGGGCGCATAGAGCAGTTGCTGATAATAGTTTCGTCGTGAGGATATGAATATTTTACTTTCCGTTCTGAGGGTTCGTGCGACAATTGCTCTCGGCTTGAGAGAGGTTCAATTGCTTTTTATCCCCTCGGTGTTGCATTGTTATCGACCCCGGCGGCATTGTTGCCACGAACCTCGTGCCCCGCAGCTTTCTCGTGTTACATTTTAAGTACGAAACTACCGTGCGCCGATAGAATTAGAATCGTGACCCATATTACGCAAGATCCTAGACAATGGAGGAGAATGGCGGCGTCAGATTCGCCGGAATCGAAGTTTCATAACTGAATCTCGATATCCGACTCGTTCTCGGTGACAGGTATTCGTTGCCGAGCCGGTGTACAATCTCGAAATTTTTGCTTGTCTCGCGAGGCGCTGAGGGAACGTGAGCCGGAGCAAGAGGGGAGAGAACCGTGGATAAGAGCGAGAACGGTGACGGAGACGGGGAGAGAATGGCTTGGACGACGCTCAAAGAGAGGCGTCGTTAAGAATTTTTGTGGAATTCAATACACTGGTCAGCCTCGAAGCGCCGCACCTGTGCTGGGCCCACGTAACGCAACACTCTGGCGATTCTTTTTCGTTCCCGTCCGATTCCCCGATGTCGATTCGGCAGGGGATGATTTCGTGGCAAACTGTTGGCCCCTTTAATAACGATGTTCCACGGTAGAGTTGACAGCGTTAATCGTTACCGAATTTCAGCGTGTTATAATGGCGTACATATTGAAATATTTATGGGGTGCTTAGAAATAGAAATTTAATAAGTTTCGCGATCGTGTGAGGTAACGCAGTGTTTAATTACTTTCAGCCTTGTCACGCTATGTTATGAGGAATACTAAAATGTTGATAATAAATATCGAACGCCCGAAGGCCTCCGGTGCTTGTTCCCGAGGTTTAGATTCGAAAGTTCGGACGCGTTACCGACTTATCTTTCAACCTGTAACGAAGTTGCACCGCGGACGAAACTTCGCAGACCTTTTATTCTCCGCTAGGACTACGGTTGACGTCCCCAAGTTTGGAATATAATTCGTAACTTTTTGTATTATCCATCGATGAACCATTGTTCATCGACTTTCGTTCCACCCGATTGTGTCGTCGCGTCCGTCCAAATGTTGTAATCCATCGAAGCGTCCAAACTTATTGAAATTCTTCCTAAACTCGAGAAGATCTTGATATTGCATTAACGGGCTGCTACCTTTTGGACGTTCCTTTATTTCAACTTTCCTCAATTGTGTAAAAAATTTGTCCGCCAAGAAGCCAGTGACTCGGTTGGAATTCAATGCAACCTCGAGACGATTCGATATTGGTTAACCGGTTGCAGAATCGTGAACTCGAGAATCATCCAAAAGTGTCACGTTTGTCGATACCCCTCGGTGTAATGTACATAGTACGCGTGTATTACCGTGTATTCTCCTTAACGATATTATTCGACGCAACTTGGCCGTTAATGAGCGTCGCCTCGCGGATGCGCGAACGAGCAATCGGACAAAAAATATATGTTACAAGGCAGCGATAACAGATTCCGTGATTCGACCTCGTGCATCCCAGTGACAGAGAAAAGTAGGTTCGCGGAAATGGAGAGTCATCGTCGATTTGATGAAATCGATTCAGTATTTTGTTGTCGAACTTGCGGCGGACATTTCCATTTTAATAAATTAATTATGTCAAGGCAAGGAGGTGATTGCATCTCGATTTTAATGCGAACGAAATTGCACCGCACTGGGAAAGAATACTTGCAACGTCGAATTTATTTAAAGATTTAATTGTCGATGGAACGATTACGAAAGAGAGCAAAATGTGCGAATAATTTTGTTCTCGTGGCTGAATATTGAAATCTTTGTTTCGGGAGATATGCGGATAGATAATCTCTTCCTTTTCCTTATTATGAAAAGAAACGTTGAATGCTTTTACGACTGAAAATCCGGCAGTCCGGTTTATTGAAAGAAATTCTATAACCGCTGGGAATCCCCAGCCTCTCGGCACGAAAATAGTCACGCCGAACACAAGAATGTGTTGGACAATTTACAGGAACTTATGGCCATTCCACGAAAAGGCTGGATATTTACAATGAATTGCAATAAAAGACGCACTCATGAATAAGTTGAGTCATTTCTGCTCTCGTAGCGATGTTACGAGCTTCCTTTTTTCCTATTCCACGCCTACGATCGAGCGAACCGGATTTTCTGAATCGCACACCTCCGCGCGTTCACCCTTCACGTATACAAATCCGCTTCCTATCTACCGAAATCGCACTCGCACTTCCAGCGCCTCGGGGTACCCGGTTTTCCCTCTCATGGTTATTTCAAATACAAAGAAACCCGCGCCGAGTCTTCACAATTAGCAGATAATAGCTGAACAGTTGGAAAGTCCGTTATTAAGAAAACGGAACATCCTTGTCATTTCTAGAATGTATAACTTTCGTGGTAACAATCGGCAAGTTCCTTAGTATTCCTTTCACAGAATAGATACACCGTGCACGCTGTTATTAACCAAATTACCGCGTCCCCTAGCGCAACATCTTCCGTAGATCTTTGAAACACGCTGCCAGGCGACGTTACTCCCAGACTAGGTAAAACGTTCACAAATTATCGCACGTTATCGCTCGAAAATTTGCACAGCCTCCATCTCGAACGGAGGTCCTTCTTCTATCATCGATTCAGGTACGCCGTCAAATTGTCATCCATAATTCGCCACCACCTTGTGGTCGTTCTCCCTCGACGCGTTATCGGTGTTCCTCGCGGGGGCGCATGGCGAATCCGGAACGCGTAACCGTATCAAACGAAACCACTATAAAGATTGCCACTATAAAGATCAGGCGGGAGGCAATAATTTTTAATAATACACAAGTTTCGACACGCTTTCGTTTTCATCCGCGGCGTCTTCAATACGTTTTCACGCCGATCTCGCGCCGCGTTGCCTCACGGAGCGCATAAATCTATGGCACGTTTGCCACGATCGTCTACATATTTTGCAACAACCCGAGCCCGGCTCGTTACACCGGCTATCGGTCTCGGCTTCGCTCTGCTTGCCGGCAGCCCCGTCGTCGATGGAAAAACGCCAAAGTACTGTGCGGGCTCTCTATCGGCCGGCCAATCTTGTCCGTCGATTTCTGATAGACGCTCGTTCCGATACAATCGGCGTGTAGCCATTTATAATCGTCGATCCTCGTCCATGGGGGAAGGGGGGGGGGGGGCAAGCTCGCCGCGTCTCTACGGGCACCAAAGACAGAACGCGAACATTTGTTGGATTATGAAACGAATTGAACGGGAACGGAGAATGGGGAACGGCGTGTAGAATTGTTCGACGATGATCTCCCCAATGTTTCCCTACCGTGAAAGTCGATAAACGGTTCTAGCCGGCGATGCTTCGAGCCAGAACGATCCATGGACGAGGGAAACTTTTGCCCGCGGTACGCTTCCACGACAGATTTCCAAGCGATCGCGTTTAATAACCTTGACAGCCATTTAAGCGAAACAACGATCGCCAAGTAATTGTCCCACAATCTATATTCACGATACTCCATCTGCGTTACATGGATCGCCTCCGTACGATCGTAACGATCCCGGATGCAATTAGCCCCGAACATCACGTACACCGCGATTCTCGCCGTTTCCGCAGTGGCAAGGACTCGTTTCACCTACGGTTTCGTTGCTCGTATTTTTCTCTTCCTCTCATTGTATCTCGGTGGCCTTGGGGACGCGTGAAAAGCGTAACACGAATCATCTAAGACGACCTTCTCGCTTCTTCCTCTTTCCGCGAGGCCGGCTTGATCGGCAATTAGTTTATACTAGGCTGCTCGAGAAAGGGGCCTTGGATCGACGATAGAATGTTGACCGATCGATGGATATCGGACGTACACATCTTGATTGGTAATCGTCCGTCATTATCGCTTCTGTTTCCTACGCGGCTCCAAAATCGATTGGCCAAGAGATCGCTCGATACGATAGACGACGTAGTAAGCGGACTAGTGCGCCCACAGTACCTCGAGGATGACACTGTGCGGCATGAAAGCGTGCTCGAGGCTCGAGCAACGGCTTGGACAAACAGAGGAGAACGAAAGTTGGCGAGTTACGCGAACGGAATCTTGGAGAGTCTGCGAAACGAAGTGTCCGGGGAAGTGGAAGAAAGCTGTTTCCTTAACCGATCGTCGGCGTCGTTCGCTCTACGCTTACGAGCTTCGCACGGCGTGGAAGTGCCCGTGGGTTCTACGATTTTTATCCGGCGTCTCTTTCCGCCGTAACTCAACTCCGTGGCACGAGAAACGGCGTCGAAGGACTCTTGAAAATCGAAACACCGAGTTGTTCCACTTCCGCGAGTCGCGGCCGGCTCCGGCTGGGACCTTGTTTGCGACTCCGCAGCTTCTTTCGTAACACGCTTGGCACCGTTTCAACAGATAGGCTGAGGACACAAAATTAACAGGGAGCCGCGTTGATCAATACTTTTGATCTGTTCTTAAAAAGGAATCAGTTTTGGGGTCGCGTGATTTTCTCCCGTATCGGTGATGTAGCGGTTACCGATGTTGGTGTGTCGAAATCGTGTTAAACAGTCTGCTGTGTGTCGAGCGAGCGCGGCGTGTAGAATCGTGAATAGATCGTTGGTCTACATAGAATTGAATTCCAATTTTCCAGGTGAACCGTGGCAGCCGTTTGTCAACGTCGCGAGGCGTCGGCGTTATGTCACGCGAACGTACGAGCGTAAATTTAATTAGCCGGAACGACCCGCAACCGCTCGGTTTTCTCTAGCCGAATGCTTCACACGGTTGCCTTCGTTAGAGTTCATTCGAGCTTCGGTTAGCGATCGCAGCGATCTGTCTCGCGGGGTCATTGGCGTTCCGTTTTTTGATTCGCGAATATTTTATCTCTCCTATCGTTTCATTCGCGCAGCGGTCTGTTTGCCATTTCTCCACGAACCTCTTTGTTTCTTTAATAAAAGAACCCGTCGCGAAATTCGACGGTCGCATTAATTCAAAACTTTCGACAGCTTTCTATTTCCTTGCGCAAAAGACTCGCGGCTATCATCGGGCGAAACTTCGCGAAACTTTATCGCCGATCTCGTTCATTTATCGCCGCGACCGTTGCGCGCGGCGTCGACCTTAAATCGAATCGACGCCCGTAACCCCAAACTGTTGCAGCTCGCTGAAATTTTTTCCTACCGAGAGAAAAAGTCCGCGAATAATCCATAAATCAAGGCGACGCGTGTAGCTATAAATAAACCAGCCGGGGGATCCATTGATTTCATAACGGCCGGGCAATTCTGTTTGCAAATTATTTACGCGCCTTCCAGCCAACCTCTTGCGAATCTTCTTTCACGATCATCTACGTTTACGCCACGGCGAAGACGACGACGACGACGATGATGATGATGATGATGATGATGATGATGATAATGGCGATGAACGCCGCTTCGCCGCGTCATCGGCGCGAAATGTCACGAGCATCGGGGATCAACGCGAGCCAGTCTGCAATCGGTAACCGAACCTTCTCTAGGTCGCGAAGGAATCGGTCGTTTCTGACCCATTTGCGTTTGCAACGTAAGCGAAGCGACCGACCCGAAATTGCGACACCTTCGCTAGCGTACGACCGACTCCGCGTCAGTCCCCGTTTGCTCTACGCGTCGTCCCTCTTCCACTCGCTGCGTCTCGTTCTCTGCTCTCTCGCGAATCGACAGTGTAACGCGCCGTCCGGATGGTTTCAGTAGAATTGGCTCGCCACGATCAGACATCGTTCCTGGCGCAACCGACGTATTCGAGGATATCGCGTAGAACGGTTTCGCAGGCCTTCTAGCGTAATTGCATTTTTATTGCGTCTTGAGTGTCTGCATCATTTATAATTGACGGCGGGATTGGCGTGTGCTTGCTATTAATTTTCATAAGACGCAACAAGAACGAGGGATTACTGTAGCAATTTGATGGTTTTGCTTCAGATAGCAAACAATTCTCGAGCAAACAAAACCCGGCTCGTTTATTTGCTCTTCGGTCGGCAGGTACGACCCGGGGAAATTTCCACGGCGCGATATTGGTAAATTGGAAACACCGGAATGGATTAGAATAAAAAATGCTATAAGACTTTGGAGCAAGGAATGAAAGTTCGACACGCGTCGTTCCTATCACGTAACCTAACGAAATCTGTTTCCTTAATGAAGCGGCGTAAGAGAGAATTTCATAACTGGCCGGCAGCGGTGTTTTCTGTGCTCCTCTGTCCGCGTTATCCAATATTCGTTTCCGACCAATAGGCCGGGGATCGGCGGTTCAACTTTCCTGCGCGTATTTGTACACGGACAAACTCTTGTAGCACCGGTCGTCCGTGCAAACACTTCGTACGTAAGCTCGTTTCCGATGCTTAATAACATCATTCGCCCAGAAAATAATCAGCTGGGTCTGCGGTCATGGACGGCACAATAACAGCACGCAGAAGTGTTGCGCGAATCAGTGTCGCGATCTCGTGAATTCCTTCCCCGGGTCGACATTTGCATGCAACAAGAGAAAGCACTCCATATTGCAAAATCGATTTCTCTGCTTCGACCTTAGACGAAAACGCACCGGCTTCTTTTTTTCCTTCGATGAACGGTATCCTTGTATTAGACCTTGTTCCAAAGGCCCGAAGAGTCTGTTCGAGTTTATTGGCCATGGTTAATGCCGTTGAGCTTTTTCAATTAAAGCTTTCTAAGGTTAATGCCGTTGAGAGTGATAATTGTCCCAGCCGAATAGGAAAGTGAAGTTCTTTTGTCCGCACGCCTGATCAACGCAGCCGAAGTATTGAGACGTTAAGGTCAGCGAACGAAGATTGTTTTCGCACTCCGATTAATTAATGCTCTAATCTCTCAGGGACGGGGACCCTTGGATGTCCGTTTGATTGCTATACTTCCCTACTTACAAGACGCTGACGTAAGCTGTTCTCGCGCTGGCGACTGCCAGAACCATTAATCGCGGTCCTACGTATGATAAAGGATGGTTTCTCGGTATACAAATTCGTCACCGCGGAAACGTATCGTCAATTATTTTAATGCTGCTGTTTGATATGCGAAGGCTACACATATCGGCGAGAGTTTGCTCGACGAAGGTTGCCTCAGTTATAAAGAGCCGGAGACACTTGTAAACCCTACTTGATTTTCATTTTCACGGAGAACTTTCTCGCCCGATCCAGCGATACGTCAGCAATCACGAAAGAGTATCCCGAAAGACATTCCTGAAACATTCGATATCGTTGCTGAGGAGTTTGTCGCTCGCGTATCGCCAGTCAGAATCGCGTTGCGTATGACTAATCTCGTGAACGGGACACGCTCGAAACGACGTTTCAGCCCTGAAGTTCTGGTGCACGTCGCGAGATGATGAAACGACGGGGCACGCGTTTTTAAATCGTAGTCTCGCGAAGGACCGCGTGCACAGTTCCTACAGCAGTGGTGTTGTCGCGGGAATGATCGATAACGAGGGTCGAGATCAGCCTGGTTCGTTCTTCGTTCGACGCGAGCTGCCTACCTGGCGAGGCGTACTTCGCAAAGTACATAGGTACGTTCCGACGGTAGATCTCGATCGGCGATCAATTATACCTCGACGATTTAAGGATACGAGAAGTTTCTGAAAGTTTTGAAAGCGCCGCTTCGTTTTTGACCTTTCACGAGCCGCTTTCTGGCATCTGTTTCACTGTCGAACGTGCACAAGGTGAACGCGGCGCATAAATCAGGATAACTTCCTCTCTCTGAGGAACCTCCCCAATATCCGCGAATAAATTCGTGCATCTGGACGGCTCGTTCAAAGTCCCAGATCCTAGACGATACGGACGTTTCACGAATATTTAATTCTGTTGCGACAGTGCCTGTTTGTCAATAAATACGTTCGAGTCGCTCGGCATTCCCGAATCTCACTCCGACGTCTAGAATTTTGCTCGGGCGAAACGGAGAGCTTTATTTAGGCGAAATATCCTTCTATACCCGCGATAGAAATTCCTTCTTCAGCCTGCTACGGAGGCGCGGTTCAAGTCGTCGTTCCGTAGTCGAGATTTATCGACGATCCCGATGATCGTTCGGAACTTACATTGTCCAGGTACGGGGTCTCTCAGTTCCTACGCGTCCGCCTTGAAAAGCTATCACGTTCCGTCTCGTAAACGTTAAGACGACGAAGGAGTTATGAAACGCGAATGTGAGAAACGGCCTGCACCGTTTGGTTACCGGCTTCGCGAGAATCCACACCCGCAGCCACGGAATTATGGAAATCGTTTTTCCATAATTCGCGAAACCGCGCGGACTACTTTTATCGCACGCCGTCCGCGCTCACTTCAACGCAATAACAGACCGCCGGTTCGGCGGAAAATCCTGTTCGAAGTTTGGACACCGCCGGGGTCGCGAAGCTCCTCGATCAACAGCGTAACCCAGCATTCGTCTACTTTTCCATCGATTAAAGTCGCGCGTGTCGTGCGCACGGCGACAACCGTTTCCTACGCGTCCACCCGTAACGATCCCCCGCGATCGTCGATTTTTTATCGACGCGGGTACCATTCGAGACGAAAGTCTGAAACGAATTTCTCACGAGCGACACGTCCCGGTTAGCCTGCTCGATTGCACAATGCGCGCGTACCGCGATTCGTGCGATATTTGTCGCTGCACGGCGTGCCTTTCGCGCTCGGTTATTTTCTACGAATATCTGGGAACGATATTGTCCTTCGTTTCCCAACTGACGCCGTCCACGTCCACGTTGTCGCGGTTTTGCATTACATAAACCGTCGTTGCGGGATGGGTGTCGGCTTATTAAGCATTCCCGGTGAACGGTGTTACAACTCTCGCACGGACGCGCGCTGTCCGTGAACCTAAACCGTGTTCGACAAGCTCTTTTTTTTCCTTTCTTGTCGACCACGATAAAGCGATTAATCGCAGCTGCTGGCCAGTTACGTGACGTTCCATTGATCAACGATCGCCGTACCGCCCACTGCATTCGCGGTTTGTTTGCCGGACGCTGTCGGGAAATATAGGAGGCGAGATCATTTTGTTTGGGTCGCGTGAAATTCAATATCAATTCTGTCATCGTCAGTTTTGCGCCTTACTTCGGCTGACCAAGGTTGAAAAACCATTCTCGTTCATTTTTTCCCCCCCTTTGTATTTGATTCCTTAAAACGTGATCCGTCAGGTAGAGTTCGACGCTTCGAGTTTCTACGCGTTACCGATCAAACGGTGCGTCGCGCCGAGCCGCCCTTCTACACCGTGAAAGTCCGCGGAATCGTTTTGTAATCGTGATTAAATCTCCGCGGAATCGAGTCTCCTCGATCGCGGAAGGAACGATGAGTAGAAAGCAGCAAACGGAGACCGACTGTTCCGCTGTTGGTCTTGCACCGTGCCACCGTGCATCTCTAAAACGCTGCCGGCTAAAGGAACTCGAAGATCCACCGCATAAACGGGACAACGGATAAACATAATTCGTGATGGACTTACGTCTCGATCGAGATCCCGGTGCCCGTCAGCGGAAACGTCTTCAACGTTGATGCGGATTCCGGACATGTTCCAGGGTGTCGTTTCTTTTCTCTCTCTCTCTCTCTCTCTCTTTCTCTATCGAAGCCACTCCAAGACAATAACACCCACTCCCTTTAAGAGTGCCGAGGATCGATCCCCTAGGTCTCGAAGGAAAATCCGCACCTAGGAGCCGCACTCGTATCCCGTTACCACCACTCCCGTGAACGGCTGGTAATATCGGGCGCCGCACGTATAATTCCACAAGAAGCCAACCGCGATCACCCCAAATATGAAATTTCCCTCTGCGCTTCGTGGCCCGCCGATTGATCACCGACTATCGGAAAATCGGCAGAGAATCCCAAGGAGCGGGTTCCGTTCGAATCGGCGTTCGTCGTCCCTCGTCTCCCTTCGTTTTCTATTTCCCTTCTTCGCGAACGAAGAGCAGGACGAACGTCGTCCCTTCGCCGTCTGAACCTCCTCCCTCTGGACGAAACTTCGACTCCACCCTGCTGCCCGTTGCTCGCGGGCCGAGTCCAATCGAGCACACGAACTCACAGACGATTAAAGGCCGGTCGTTCGCCGTGGAAAACCGTGCGGAGGGCTCGGTGCCGTGGTGTTCGCGTTTCTGTTTCTTGGTCGCGGGTGTACCGCACGCCGTGTCGTGATCGTCTCTCTCGCACGCGTGCGACTAGAGCCGGCGCCACATCTGGCCTTTGGACTGGCTGGCAGCAGTCAGCCAGATCGGTTTTATACCTTCGTATCTCCCACCCTGGGGAGACAAGCGAGCGCGCTCACGGCACGTCGATCCTGCACGCGGCCAGCTCCCCTCAGCCACCACGGTCGAGAGGATGGATCGTTTTTTCTTTTCCTTCCTCCCCGGACGCGTACCTGTGTACCGCGTTTACCGGGAACACGCATACAGCGACGCAGAGGAACGAGGTGGCGATTCTAGGCGCAAGGACGAGGCTCGGAATAAGGGAAGGGACCTGGCGAGACTTCTGCTTCGAGCCCTATCCGATCCGGTCCCGGCCCGGCCCCGGGTCTTTCCGAGGATAAAAGCATGTCGAACGAACCGATGCTGCCTTATCTCATTTTTCGCGATCTCCCTTCGCATGCAGACCGGGAGAAGTTAGATGGCCGCGACCGGGTTCCTCTGGTTTATTGCGGTGGGTCTGCAATTGTTTGTACGACAGCCCGTTCAAGGGTGGTGTATAGTTATCTTGGCGATATAGGCGAAGGATACGGGACTGCGAATAATATTGCATCGAGTGCACGTTGAAAGGAACCTTTTTCTCTTTGTTGTCCAGATAGCGGCACAGTGTATGTTAAACAATTCGTGCAGTTATATTTCGATGGTCTGCATGTGGCAATTTATTTGCGCACATGGAAGGCTGTCAGTTAATCCGAATTTAATATATTTAAGTTTCTTTCCTGTGCAATTAATTGTCGTATCGCGAAATCGGTGCGAAGAAACGGATATGTAATTTGATTGTCGTTTTTCTTCGAATCACCGCGAATGCGTTTCGCGCGAGCTTCCTCTTTCCGTAATAATTCACGGAACACGGATATTTCGTTTTACACGTGTAAGGTACCCTGCTCGGGTTCTATCTGTACCGGTGATTTACTGCGATGCCCGGTGTTCTCGAAGAAGATCGTCATCGTGGCATGATTCCTAGTTCGAACAGATAAGAGAAGCCTCGGTGCGCGAGATTGGACACGCTTTCTGCGCTTCGTAAAATTCAATACGCGCGCCGACGATGTCTCCTCCTATCGAACCGAGTTATCTCGAAGCTTAATTCGACCAAGGTTTCCCGTGCGAGATTTCTATACTCCTATGGGAGTTTGTCGAATCAACGCATCATTCAGGTGAAGCCAGACGACTCTAATCGTGCCTTTTTACGTGGGCACCCGACCGACGCCGATTCCAGCGAGCCCTCCCGCCGGCAAACCTGTTCCACGTTTTCGCACAGGTATGCGTAGGTAAGACGGTGGGAGGGTCCCGGTCTTTTCTGTCCTTTTAATGTCGCTGGCGAATGTTTTATTGATGAAACAGCCGAGGGGTGGCAAGCAAACACCCCAGTTTCCACGAAAGCCGCGGTTCTTTTATTCCTGCCCTCTAACCACGTGAAATTCTAACTGACGCGCGAAACGCACATTTGTTAAATACTCGTTTCGTTTCTTTTCTTCCAATTTCTACCGAATCTCCTCCACGAAACTTCGGGTATATTAAAAATACGCTGTTTAATGTTTCAACTTTTGCGCTCTCTTGCCCCAACGATGTTTTCTTTCTCCACACGGTGGATTTTATCTTCTGTTATTCGCGATTGCGTCCTACAGCAAATACCGATTCCCTGGAATCCTAATTGGCGTGAAGCGCGCGCCCCATTTACCCATCTTGGCTTAAAGAGGCCGCGATTGTTGCCGGCGATCGTAGAGCAACGTTTCATAATCGACGATGTAGGTACACCGCGATCGCGTGGGAGGCAGATTCTCAGGAAGGTAATCCCGGCAGGTAAACGTATCGCGATAACGTCCCATTAAAACGAGAATCACGACTTCGAATCCGGGTCACGAGAAGGAGCTGCTTCTCCGACGATCGCGTGCCGCGGCTCGATGAACGCGGACCCCGGATTTACGTCTTAATACGACGACATCATCGTCGCCGGGACGGTTTCATCTAGCGTCGTTCATCGGCGGTAGACGAATCATCTCGTTGGAATGCCCGGCGGCTATTGAACAACCGATATGCACTGGCCAGAAAAGTGATCGATCGTAACGGCTGAGTCATTCCCAATAGCATCGAGGAACTGGCAAGCCGCGAACGTCACGCCCGCGCCAGTAACAAGGAGTAATGCTTTTTGCGTAATGTTTGCCGATCTGGTTGACGAATTCGCGAACCTTGGACGACGACGATGCCCTGGACCGTAGACGCATTCGACGCCTGCACGAACCTGGCGAAGCTCGCCGATTAAAGAACGAACGGCTTCCCGGAATCGTTCGTACGCGTCTCGAGCGTCAAGTTCCTGACTCACGCGGTCTCCGCGGCGAGGACATCGCGACGCCGGTTTAACCGCGGCGCGGAAATTAGATCGGTACCGGTCGCCGCGCGATTAAGTATTCCGCTCAGGTGCCGAACGGAGGCACGTTCGCTCTATTTCTGTCGAGGACTGACGCGGCTTCCGCGCCTTGCGCTTCCTTTTCGGTTTTCCGCGAGATCCCGCGAGGTCGCGATCTAGCGAAACGATCGCGAGCGATCGTCGAAGAGTTCGCCCGTCCACTCGGCCTCCGGTTTTTCCAAGGCGAGATCGCGTTTACTCGTCTCTCGCGACAGATCCCGAAACCGATCGGTTTCACGAAAATTTCAAATTCGCCTGTCCATTGACGCGCGGATTCTGGTATGACTGCATTACTATCCGACCCCTCGAGCGGCGACCTTTCTTCCGGCGCGTAGAACAGGCACGGGCTAATTGTGCAGAATTTTTCGACAACGAAGAGAAAGGCGAAGGCGAGGCGTACGTTATTGAGTAATTGCGCCGGCAAGGCTGCCCGAGCTCGCGATTCCCGAGCACACAGATAACTAGTTAATGAGTAAACGGGACGTTGTTTGATCGGGCCGGGAAACGGCGTTGTTGATACACCGGGGCGAGGGAATCCGTTCTTGTTCCGCGCTTTGTCCGCCCGGAGAAATTGCGGAAGATTTTCAGGCTTTGTTCGACGTGCGTGTACGCGGTCCTCGGATGCACGTCGCGCACCAGGAAAGAGGCCCCTGTTTTCCTGCGCGATCCGAACGATAAATATCGTCCCCCTAGAGGAGGGGCGACGTGTCGCGTGTTCCTTGCACGCAGCAGGAAAATAAAATCGCGATTTCGTCGCGGCTCGCCGAGGTGTCTCGTTGTACGAATGGAACGAACGGTCACGCGGGGCCGTTCTCGCCGATTCCCACCGATTCCCACCGATTCGTCTCTCCTTTCTTCCTCTCGCCGCGTCGTAAATCTGTATCGCGGCAAGCGAGGTGTAATTCCCCGCCTTGTCGACGCGCGCGCCCGCACCGAAGTAATTAAAGTTATTAGCCAGGTGTTTCGAAATTCGTGATTAATCGCTTCGGTCGTGTACCGTGTATCGCCGCTCGTACCGCGTCCGCTCGAACCGGGTGCATCCTGTCATCTTTATTAAAGAAGGAACGTCGGGCCGCTTGTTCGACCGATCCTCTCGGAATCGTGACACGTCCAGGAACGATGATCGCATGCTGACGAATGTATCGGGGGCTGAATCAACTTTTTCCTCCGCCTGTTTGTAATTTCGTCGGCCGCTCTATTCACATTCCTTTTTGGCAAAGCAAGGCCAGGCTTTCGACAGCTTCCTGATCCAAGCCGTGCACGCGTGTGCGTGCGGAACTCGTATGTTCGCCGGTTCTTGTATCGATCATTTCCGATCGCGAGCAAGGTCGAAAGGGATTGGCAACCACCGATCTTCCTCCGCGTCCGTTCTCCTCGTTCGCCGTTCTCTATTTCTGTTTCGCTCTTTGCCGTTTCTGCCTTTCGACCTCCTACCAGGCGGCGCGTTCAGAAATTGATTGCATCCGTGTTTTACAACCGCGGCCCGATGCACGCACGCTGCCGCGCGTACGAAGTTCCACGGCGAATAGCACGCGAACGAGACGAAAGGTAGTTTTGGCGAACGGACGGTCGAGCGTTGGTCGCAGGTGTATTGAAGTAATCTAGAGATGTCGAATTCGTTGGGTGTCCGTTTCTCTGTGTTGGAGAAAGACTCGAAAAAATGGGAGTTAACGCTGTTCGAAATTGCAGGATGCAATTGTGTGCGTCAACGAACGATCCCTTTGTATTCAGTGTTACCGAAAATGATTTTCCCCAATAATTGCAGCGTTAGTTTATTATTCGAAGCACGAAAACGTCCCGTTAAAGTCGCTGAAGAATATCCGTTTCCAAATGCAAATATAACCGCGTATGACCTGGACGAAAATCCAAGTGCGTTGTTAGGTCGCCGGGAATTTCCATCGAAACGATGCACTGGTGGTAGTCGCTGGAATTTTTCGGTGTAGCAACGATTAAGAGAAGAAAGAAACATCTTTTTCACGAGGAAAATCAACGACGGGCGTTTCGATCTCTCGGTCCTTTTTCACTCGAATAAAATTCACGGTCCGCGGGACAAACAGAAAATCGCATCCGTCTCGAAAGCGCGAGCAAATAAAAATTCCGCTGGAATGCTTGTATACGCCGTGTTTCGACGCACTGCCCGCGTCGATTCCACGCTTCGTTTCAATCGTAACACCGAAACGCCAGATACAGGCATATACGCGTACATGTCCGCGGGCCCGCTGTTTGAGCATTCTTGCAACGATAAAGCCATTATACGTCGAACTTTCCCTATCGACACGTCGAAGACAGCGTGTGACGAAACGTAACTGGGTGGGTCACCGTGCAAAGTGTGAAACCGCGATGATATTTCAGCGCGACCGTTCGATACCCCTCTGGACGGGTCTGCGAGCTCTGAAGGAAGTCTTTCAGGAGAACGAGACTGGTCCGGGAAGGTACGATCCTGTTGGGCACCGGCTCGAGAGTATCGAGGGCAGTCGCGCGATCGAAATGGTTGTACCCGTGCGGTTGCACGCGGATATCCGCATGCCTTTCGATCTAGACGAATATCGATCTCGTCGAACGAAGCCGGCCATGCCCGTGTTAGTCTCTGCGTCGAACGTTACGTAGGAACCGGGAACACCAATAAGCGTGTTCTTTCGGGTACACGCTGGATCTTATAAACGCCTTCGTGCGTCGATTATTGGATTTACGTGAGCGTTCTAGCGGGGACAATTATTCTAATGGCATGCCACGTGGATCAGTCGGGAATAGAACCGAATGGGTTTACATTTGTACTCTCTTGACACTTGCAACGGACTTGGAGATTCTGTGCATTCTTCTGTTACGCCCGAGCCGCAATTGAACGATAAATTGAGCGTTTGCTCGAATTGCGCAACTCCGCGATTTACGAGGCGCGACAAGAGCACGTGGTCTGTTCGTCGTTTAGTGCGAAAATATGTTAAAATCTGATATCTGGCGATTCGTTCCGTAGGCGGATGTTATAAGCTCTGAAAAGGGGCTAAGACAGGTTCGCGAATCGGTGAGAGAATCGGTCTCTGTCTACGAACCCGGACGCGGACTGCCTCTCGCGCATTACGTTATTACGCCAGTGCCAATTCCGTCTACGGTTTATCTGGTCGACCCAGAACCGTATATCCGTGCCCGTGAACCGCTCCATGGCGGCTGGATGCGACTAACGGCCGGACTTTATTCCTGAACCGCTTCGTTCGTTGAACCGGATCAACGTTTTCAAACAGCCTCTCGATAACAGGATGCGCGAACGATTTTTAAGAGCGATTCGCACTGTCATTCGAATTGATTAGCGACTGGCAACGGGCGGAACGTGTTAGAACAATCGAACGGCAGAATCCATAACCGAACGTTTGAATTAATTATACAATCCGAATCGATAACGAAGAATTACGCGAATCCTTCTGGTAGCGAAAAAACTGTTTGCTTGCGGTTGCGTTTGGCCGGTTTTGCTTTACGAGGGGAACGCGTTGCGCGGTACATTCGTGCCCGCTGAAAGCCTTAATTAATCATAAATACTTTGATGGATTCGCGCACACCAGAGAGAGATATGGAGAGAGAGGGAGAGAGTGGCAGCCGGATGAAAGTGCCTCGCGCTGATTTCATTTACAAATTTACACCTGAACGTGAGCGGGTAATTATCCTTTAGCCGATCGAAAGCGCATTGTCGTTTAAACGATCGTTTCGCGCGTCACGTGTATCCCTCTGTCTCGGGATAATACGCACGACAACGCGTATAACAGTGTCGCCGTTCAGTCATAAAGGAGCAATCGCTTTTTCGCACGACCAGCGATTTTTATCGCGCTACCATCGGCGTCGTAATTTTCTTGTCGTTTGCATCCGCCCCATGAATCAAGCGTTCAGACGTCTTATTCCCTCTGTTTTTCCTCTCATTTTTACGCGGCGCGTTCTGCGAAAGACCCGCTTCCTTTTCGAGCTCGTTGCCGTGCTCCCGCCTCGATTTATGCACACGGTGGTTCTGCCGGCGCGAAGACACGCGCGGATCCGCGTGAGACAATTTGCAAACGTCTGCAGCCACGTGCAGCGGAAAAACACGAGGAGAACGGTGATCGAGCGATGATTTCAAAATAAACGGCCGGCGTGTCGTGCGCTCAGTTGATCTCAATCGGCGAAGCGGTATACTAATTGATTAATTCGCCGAGAAACGAGGAGGGGAATCTTGTTAAAGTAAAACACACTCGCGATGCTTTTAGTTCTTCGCGTGTGCCCGGGATTGCTGGAGAAATTTCCTGAAATCGTATGGTTATTTCCCAACGATTCCCCAGTCACTTCGTTTGCGTCCTCCCTGACCGTGGGACTTTTCGTTTGGTCAACGCGATTGCAATCTTCCGTATTAATATCGGGCTTATGTAACACGTTGAAATGTATCTTCAGGTATGCTCACATTTCGTGGAACGTCCTGTCCCATGTTCGCGTTAAACGATTCTTGTGCCACTAATTATACAATCGGCCACCGCTAGACCGAAGACAGTGCTAAGGCCACGGACACGTAATACATTCGGATAGCTTCGAACCAGTTTCAATTTCTGTTGAACACGTTTCCCAAATTCTGTCGAAGGAAATTCCGTGGAAACGCATCGCGTGCAAGATGACCGTTCCCTAAAGCGAACGTCACCGTACGAATCGAAACGCAATGTACATTTCGCGCAATAGACGATCGCAGGTTATGCAAGCTTAGCACAGGTATCTCGTACGTGTTGGGGACCACGTGGACAATTCGTAATCTTAGGTAAGCCGAAAAGAAAGCGGCCATCGGAAAGAGAGGCTCACCTTCGCAACGCGTGTGTACACGTGAGTTAACGGCGTCGCTAACTTTTCACGTGCTTCGTGGAATCGGTTTGCACAATCGTCTCCGCGCAGCCTCCTCTCCGATCTTTCTTATTGTCATTCCCCTCGATGTCGTACGACGCTTCGACGGACGAACGAAACGAAACGGGAGAAACCTAACATTAGCCAGGAGACGAAAGGGAATGGTCAGAATTGGAGCGCCCGGTACAGTAAATGTTCTCGAGGACCGGAATGAGGATCGAACTGTCGAAATACTTTGCACCGACGGGATACACGAAAGTGTAGGGAATCTAACGGGTGGAACGTGTCGAGGAAATTTTTAGGGGCCGCTCGATTACGTGGCTGTCGCGAGAAATTACACACATGTGTAATTGCTGCGACCGCTATTATACAAGACGTTGCACAGTCGGCAGTTAACTCAGTTACATTTTATCGGACAGATCTAGTCAACTGCTTGGACCTGTTTTTCCAATTGATAAACCGCGACGATGGAAAGCGTTCCGAGGAAACCTCGAACGGTTTGCGTATTAATTCGCGGCTTTTCACCATTGTCTCGTTCCGGCTTTCACTGTTACGCCAGCGCATCGTAGAACCTTCGCGTTTCTGTCGTGTGCAGCTCCGTTCGTTTCGTAATCTGTTCACGCATTGGTAACGGGAGGTGTGACAGATCGATAAAGCGTATCCGCGGCGCGACATGTCTGACAGTGAATTCTTCTCGGATATTTCACCTGTCTGAAGGAAACGCGAGGAAAGCTCAGCGAGCCGATTCAAGCCCCGCGGCAATGTGCGCGCAGGAATTGCTATTGCAGTTTCGGTTTATCAATCAATCGTGCGATTCTCGTCGCGCGATAAAAGTAGCGGAAAGATATTCGTACGGAAATCGATTTCATTAGCGATCGAGAACCCGCGCGAGAGAGGGAGGCCAGGTAGGCGTGTACGCATTCATCGTTTCCCAACGAGTATCTTTTACAAGGAACGTCGACGAGGTCTTTATAAATCCATATTCATTGTCAACGTTACCCTCCACCCTTCTCCGTTTCACTCACACCTTTTATATACCTCGAGGTATCGATTTCACGGGCGACCAGTCAATTACTCGCGGACAAATCCGCGCAGAACCACCATAATAATTGCTACGGCGAGGGTTGGCCCGCGAGCATCGGCCGAGTTACGACCCATATACCTCGTGTATTGTAATTTCGCCGTAGCTGCCGTATAAATTACGAGCTCGCTGGTTGTAACTCATAGCCGACCTTCGGTAGCAAATTATAATTACGTCGGGGCGTAGCGATTCGTGACTAACGATCTTAACGTTGCTCTCGAAAGCCACGCGTAATTAAGCGTACCATTCGCCTTTCGCGGTACGCGAATCGGCTGGCGAGCGGGCAATCTTTTCTCATTAAAAACGGGGTGCATGCCCCCATAGATCGTGCAGCTTCGACTATCGTGAACCCTTTTCTCCGGGAAATGATGAACGACTTCTGTGTTGCCACGCGGCAGCGTACTCCCGAGCGTGGGCAGAAATCGCTGGTTCGGCGGTGAGAAATTGCATTGCTTCTCGTGGACGTTCCTCGGTCACCTTTGGACGTCTAGAGAACCGTGATCGTAGCGAGCAGCGTGAATAAGTAGGGAAGAGAAGAGAAACGGATCGACCGCTGGCCGAATTTAGTGCTGACGTATCGAAGTTCAATTTGGTGGGTCTCGAACGGTTGGAGCAAAAAAGGTTAGACTATGGTCGAGATACTGAAATGGATTTGGGGACCAGGAAGTTGCGTCGTGTTACTCAATAATGGGACGGAGATTCGTTTTTGGAGTGCATTGTGTCGATGGAATTTTGGTTTCCTGTGCGGGATATTTTTAGGAAAAGGTCGACCCGATGACTGTCCCGTTTCGACGAAAAACCGGGTAATCGAAACTACAGGGACCGGCGTTTTTCTTGAGGTGAATGTCGCGTTCCGGAGGAGCTGCCTAATAGCACTTGCTTAGGGCAGGTTCAACGACACGAGTGTACAAGGTTCCTCAAGGTGTTCGAAGTTTCTTCAGATAACACTGGTCGGCATCTCGCGAAGAGACTGGCCATTCGATTCTGTGCGAACGTGACTGTTAAATATACACTGACCAGGCTCAAGGCGATTCCTATGATGCCAGAAAACAAAACGAATTTCGGTATTCCTTAATGAATGCCATGGCCAAAAGCAACCGTACAAGCTTCAATCTAAATTCGTGTTCTACGATCCCTCCGGCTCGCCCTACGAACAATGGAATTAGCTTACGCGTGCCCGATATGAAGGTTTGTCATCGTTCCTGAAATAAATATACCGCTTTTAGCAGACCGTTAAAGAACTCTTGTTTCGCGAGGCGAGAAAATGCTTGGTCACGGGTCGCGAGAGCCCTCGCGATGTCGAATAGAACCGCTCCGTCAATCGCGATATGAAATTTGTCACGGAGACTCAGGTGTTCCACTTCGAGTCAAAGGTCGCCGCGAAAAGGCAGCGACAGCCCGAACTGCATCCTCTTACACCGATCCATCTGAATCCTGTTGCAAAATTTACGACATTTAGTACCGTTACGTCGTTTCACGTGCCAGCCAGCGTCGAAAAAAAACCCATAGAGCGCGAATAACACTACAATTCCACTATTTGCACCTTTTTCGGCCCGGTGTCTGACACAAGTCGCTAGGAATGTTGTTTTCCGGTTGCCTATTCTAAAGGCATTATGCAAACGACGAATTCTGGTGTATAAAAACGAAGGCATTACGGACGAGCAAAATACGTCATCGCGAGTCCTCGTACGGTTGTTCTTCATTCGGAATCCATTTACAGGTAGTCGAAAGACGCTTCGTCAGTGTCCTCTTTGATTCTAACGGAAGCCTACGATCGTCATCGTGGTGTCGTTGCACTGCAATTTTCCATCATTTTCCTCCGCGAGAAGTTCATTTTCAGCCTGTAACCCATTAGCGTGGATACAAATATTGGTCACGTATTCAGCAGGTCTCGACGTGTTTTACGCAAATAGATTTGCGATGGTAGAAATAAATTCCAATTAACAATCCGCTCGTCATCGTTCCTGATCTCCAAGTATAAAGCCCACTTGCGGTTATCCGAAGAAGAGCAACGCGTATTTAAATGGTCAGTCAGGTGTAATCGACGTTCCTCGCGATGAGATCTTCATCGATATTAATAACCCGACGATGCTCGCGATCGGAATTCCGACGGTTGAATAATCGAGCCCCCGACAGCGGCAAAAATCGAGCGTCCTCGGTGCATCGATCGCCGCGACGCGAAAACGACGCGACGCGACGCGACGCCGCGAAACGGTGTCTCACCTGTGTTACGTGCGTGCGCGTGTCGCTCGATGAAAATGCTCCGTCTCACGTGAGTCATCCTGATCGACACTTCGAAGTGCGCGGCCGCTCGCGCACAACGTGGGACGAAATGTCCGTTCACCATGTACGTGCACGACGGTGAAGCTTCCCTTTGCGGCGACGCGGCGGTTCCCTTTATCTCGCGGACCTCTTAATGAACGAGTCGGAAAAAAGAAAAAGAAAATGTGGGGAAACGCAGGTGGCGGAAAATAAATCACCGGCTGATGCCCGGACAACGCGGCCACCGTCTAGACAACAATCGCGATAGACACTGCGCTCGGTCTCTAATTAGAGAAACCTGATAATGCGCGAGCTTGTCCCTGCTCGTCCCTTCTTTTACGAATTCATTGTCCCGATGGAGCGTACGGTGGTTCCGCGAATGCAGTGGAACGCATGTGCGGTTCGTTAGAGACGATTATATGGCGTAACAGTGGCGCATTAATTTGCGACGGGGAGCTTAATTGATCGCGAGGTTGCGTTTCGAAGGTTCGAAGAGTAATTTTGGAGCGCCGGTGCCGCGGCCAGTTGCGAGCGAGTCCGTTGCGAAAGGCGAGTTCGTTTAATTGCATCGGAGCAATTAAAATCGGGCGCGCGCTGTAGATCGAAAGTATATGGCCACCCTTAATGAAAGTGCGAAGCTTTATACGACGTCGAGGTATGGTAAGTGAGTGCATCGAAGGAACGTTTTATTGTTCGGCGCTTGTGGTGGGAATTTTCGGTCCGCGACGGAGTCAAATTAACGAAGAGCGTTGCTTTCGGGCGGCGCTGCAATAAGACGTGTGTAAATACGAGTTTGATATAATTGAATTCCTTAAATGGCAGGATTCTCCAAACGAGATACGAATAATAGCATGGTCGAGAAACGCGCCGATTACGTTTGCCTATTCATCGCGCGACGAAGATTTGAAGTGAAATGAAGGTGCAATGCAATCCGTTTTCGTGCCTGGACTCGTCACGCAGCTGAAATTCCAGGCACGTTCTGTCGCCAGCGTAACAAGCCATCGATTCACAGCGCCCGAACGCTTCTGCAATTGTTGTTCAATGGTGCACGCATGTTTCGAACTTCTGGGACAGGCCCAAATGCGTCGTGGGGTTAGCGTCAGGACATCTTCGTTTCAATTTCCATTGTCCGTTTCTGAGCAAACGAGTACGAGAAACTCCTTATAAATCTGTGATTATCGTCTTGCCAAACGGGCGGATAGAATCGATAAAATACGTTTGCTTCGAGGCAATGGAACGCGTGGGTACTGCTAATGGAGTTTCAAAGGTTCATGCTTTCACAGATCTGGGGATATTCGTGCGGCCACTTCTTTTATATCAATAATTAATATACAATTGTTTTAACGTCGCACGCCGTTTCTTCATACTCCACGGTAATGGGGAATTAAAAAACATAGAAAAAAGCGAAACATTAAGGACTCGCAAAGATCATCGCTCCGCCCACGCAGTTGCATTATTCAGACCTTCGCGGCGGGTGAACAAACTCGTGACCCGCGACTCTTCAACCACGACACGCGGCGCCGACGAAGCAGTTCGCCGGCTACCGTGCCGAAAGCATGCAAAACCTCCGGCGTCGCGGAATAGGGAGGCGTACCTCGCCAAAGCTGAAACAACCACTCGGTACGTGGAGACACGATCGCGAGCGGGTTGCTCTTGAAAATGCCGCTTTTATTCCCAAGAACTTACTCGCGGGTTCGCTGAACCCGCTGGTCGTCGCGTCGCGGATCCGCTCGCGTATTCTCGTTTCTCATTCTCCGGTCGTATATAATTCGCTGAAAACGCGGCGGGCACAATACAAAAACCTGCTATTCAGCCGGACAAGGTGAACGAGCGTTTTATGCGTTGCTCGTGGCACGAAACGCGTAGAAGCATAGTGGTTCCTCCGCCTTTGGCAGGTACGTTTTTCTGCCCCGTTGTGCCCGGGAGCTTTGGCGACGAGCTGGTTTCGCGAAACGCGCCGCTTCTTCTGCGGTTAGGCAAATAAATGCGGGATGAGCATCGCATATTTTTTCTCCCCCTCGATCCGCTCGGATTCATCGGTTTGATCCTTTCGTGTAAACTGGTTCTCGGGAGGAAAGTTTTCTAGGCAGTTGACATTGACGGGGGTTAATTCTTGCTGAATGGAGGCGAGGTTCGTTCAGTATTTTTCTCCACCTTCGTCCGACGATATTTTCATCCCTTTTTTTCGGTCATTAAATGAAGAACGCGAGAGGTTATTGACGTCTTTCACGGGCATACGAAATGAACGATACACCGCTGCGTTTCAAACGTAACATAATTTCGAACTCTAGAACCGATATCGTCTCAGGCACAAGGATACGTCGCTCCATCCAATCCTAATCTCTCGATCTCGCATTTTTCAACCTTTGTAATCTCATATTGCACGCCCACGCAACAAACGTACTCCGTTTCGACATCCGAGGCGCGGTCAGTTCCGGCAGAATCGTGTGAGAAAATCCAGCCGCTGACCGGGAGACTCCCGTTGTCTCGCGCCGTTCTAAACGAGGCCGCAGCTTCCCCTCGACCGGTCGATCCCGGTCGACGGTTACACGTAGACCTTCGCGAAACCGCGAAATCCACGACCTTGCCGGTTCCGGATATAATGGCCCTTTCCACCTTTACCTCAGGCCGCCTTCCGGAGATACGCATCAACGCCTCGACTCGAGCAATCCCGTCGCGAGCAGAATATACGATCGTCGAGCGCGTTCAGTTTCCGGAACACGGACAACCCGTTTCCGCGTGTTTAATTCCCATTCGTGCTGTTTTACACGCGTTTACTGCACTGCTAATCCCGCGCGAATGCCCGGCAACTTTTATTAAGGCAGCCTTTATGGGGGTCGACGAAGTGGCTGCAGGCTGGCCAAGGTTGGCGATCAACTTCGCCTTTGCTTTCCTTGTGCCGTGTGTCGTTACGAGGTGCTTCGTGAAAGGTGCAGGCCCTTCTTTGTAGCCGAGCTACCGAAGATAATTGGCGGTTACCCGAATGACACCGTTGCTCAATTGAAACGGTGATCTAAGGCACCGTGCGTCCATTATTATCCGCGCTATTCCGATCGAACGTTTAATCCCCTATTAATATAATGCGCACCTTTAACGCCTCTGATAAATTGCCCTCGATCGAGTACAATGATAGAACAGCGACGCGCTAAACTGCTGTTTTCTCGGACGTGAAAAGCTAAGCTTACCCGTGTTCGCAACAGCGTCCTGCATACGCGAGGTAGATAACATCCTGTTGCTACCTGCGATCAATCTTTTTGCCCGAATCGCGCGACGAATCCGTCAGCGTCCGATGGTATTCAATTCAAAAGGGAGAACTCGTACAAAACGAGAAGCGCGCTCGAGTTCCTGTTCAGAACCGAGACCAATCGGCTCCTCGAGATAAAGCTTCAATATGTAAACAGGATATTTCAGGGCATCCGTGCGGTATCACAGCCGATACACCGAGGCGTTATCTAACTCGTGGCAATCTCGAATTTTTTCGCACGTCAAAGCAATTTCCACGGCACACTGACAAGGTCGGCACTCTGATTATCCCGTTCGTTTCAACTGTAACCCTGAACCCCCACCAAGTATCCCCGTATCCTGGTGCCGCCGCAGCTTCTCGACCGTTCCACTTCGTCCTCCTCTTTGTCTACCGTCGCGGGACCAGAAAAATGTCTAATTGCAACTCCGGCCCGTACGACTGCGTCTTCGTCGAAGTCACCGATGGACCCCGTTTTCCTTTCTCCGTCTTTCAGCTCGGGACCACCGCCCTGCGCGTCTCGCAGAAGGAAACGGAGACGCGTAGCTATAAGAAATTTATATGCGCGCCGCGGTTGTGCACGGACACGCGAGCAAACCTGTCCCGAAGGAACGATAAGCCACGCATACGTCACCTGTGCTTTTCTTTTTTGTCTCCCCCTTCGTACTTTCGGCTCTTTTCCTTCCTTCTCGCCGTCCACCAACCCCTTCCGCGAGACCAACTCCCTTGGAGCGGATTCAAGTTTCAATTCACGATGCAACCGTTCCGACCGGGGCGGCGTATCGTTCACCGAGATGCGCGACTAGTAATTCCGAATCGCTCGAGTTCGCTGGAACCGCCTCAGGGCATCTCGATATGTAGAAATACGAATTTCTCGAATGCTCGAAAGCGTTTTGTACTACAAGGTTGCCAAACGGATTTGCCATTTTACTGCCTCCCCTTTTTGTAGACAAACGATGCCCAGAAAAATCCGCGTAACATGCCAATTAAGACACAATGGCCAGGGCCCATTAACTCAGCGCAAGAATGTATTCGGAAAAATGGCAAGGTCGGTGCATCGGCGTAATAAACGTCGACCGCCTTCGGGGCTCGATCCGCAGCCGTTCTCTTTCTGCGTCTCGTCTGATGTATCGTGCACGATTACTCAAATCGATCGCGCGAGCATCGAGCGCACGAGGGTATCGCGTCCAATAAAATTGACCGCGCAGAAACGCGCCGCGGCTCGTAAAATCGTAAAATCGTCGGATCGCGTCGTATCGTCTTCGCCCGGCGTCTGGCTTCTCTCATCCGCCCGTTCGATTAATCCTTCACCCGCCGCGCCAAGTAACTCCTCTCTTTTTCCTCTCTCGATTTCTTTCCCCCGCCGTCCGACGTCGACGAATTACATTTTCATTTATTCCGCGATGCGTCACACAGCGCGAGACGACAGCCACCGGGCGGGATGCGGGTTTCACGTCCGCGAGCACGCACGCTCGTTCACGCCGATTTATTATCTCGCCTCCTGGAGTACCGGTTGCCCGACGCCGCGCCGCGACCCGGAACCTCGACGTTATAATTACACGCGTTATAGTATTATCCGCGGTGACGCGAGGAACACGCCTGTCGCGTGTTCCGTTTATCGTCGCGACGATAAGGAAGTCGACGGGGATCCTTCGCGGACACAAATCACGTTTATCGCCCGACCTGGACGCAGTCGAGCAAAGAATCGAGGGTGCGAACGAGGAACACGGGTACAACGACTACTGGTTACTGCAATCTTTACTTCGAGCGAAAAGTTCGGTTATAGTCATGCTACTGACGAGAACTGTTCTTTTCCAAATTGGTCTGAACGCCGAATCTTTCTGTCGACATTGAGAAATTGTTGTTTAATATCCAAGATCGCCGTCGATTTCAAGATCGCAAGATCACAGACGAATCGAGCTACGATATTTTGTAGCATTTTGTCGCGCACAATTTCGTGACCCTTTAATTTCGTCGAGCGGCGTATAATCGTGGTTGCTTAATACACGACCAGCGGCAGCGTTACCTAAAGGACGATCCGGCGTAATCGAATTCAACGGATGAAACTCGATTTTCTTTATTCCACGAGGAAATGCTGCAGCCGCTTTCTTCCACTTTGGTTATGCAAAAAAAAAAAGGGTCATAATGGCGTTTCCATCCAGGTACCAGCCTGGTAGACGGTGTTTTTTGATCGCGGTTGCGCAAACGATTTGTGTAACTCCCGGATTACGCAAATCGGCCGGTCTATTAGGAAAGTATTGACGGAAACGTGGGTTAAGGCGTGATTTCGACTTTATCGCCGGTGAAATTCCTTCGCAGCCGGTAATGCTCCAACTAGGAAGTGTTATAACGGGGCAAGGTTGCGAACAGATGCAGTCGGATAACTGTAACGAATACCGCGTGTCCCGCCTAGAATTATTTATAATTCGCTCGCAAAGAATAGCGGCGCAGGGAAAGGTTAATTGGTTTTATATCGAACGATCGACTTAATAGACGCCACTTTAACGCATTGATTGCCCCGACGATTGTCTCGTCGTCTCACGAACCACCGTTTCGTCATCTGGAATATTCGCACAATTTTTCCCAACACAAATTTGACAACATTCATCGTCATCGTTGTCAGAGGAATTCTCCCAGTATTAAGTATATTATTATTATTACTATTGTTATTATTATTATTATTATCGCTCCACTTGTCTCCCACGAGAATATTCACGCGCGAGGAACACCCATTCGAAGTCCTAAACCGCAATGGTAAGATCACGGCGACCTTCTCGATTCATTTCGTGGCCGTGAGTGAAAACGGCGTCGATGCGCGGCACACATCCACGAACGAAACGCAGGTGAATATGTAATCGCACGAACAGGTGCAACGCGTGTCATTCAATGTTCTCATATTCGTCCCCGCATTCCAGCTTTTACCTCGATCCTCGTTAAAACCAGTTGCAGTCGAAGCCTCTGCCACGTATTAACTGCTCCGTTTCTCAATGTAGCAGCGTGGATTCATTAATTGGTCGCAGATATCCGTGGCGTACAGAGTTGCGCGCAGATCGACGATACTTTCGATAGAGAACTACGGGCACTTCGTTACCCGTCTAACGACGACAATTATCGCCCCATAACTTTCTCCAGAAGCTTTGCTCGGTTAATCCCGCCTTGCGTATCGATCGTTTCGCACACGATCTATCGCTGCTCCATTTCATTCAACGTCGGATTACGAGCGGGCTGCACGCGCTATGGTGCTTAGCGTATTCACGGTCGACGAGAAAGAAAAATTGATAAGAACGCGATTACGTAAGGGCGAGCAGGTTTATTAGCTAGTTACGTGTCGCCGGACGAGATTCTATGGCTAGGTGCGAGTGAAAGCGGTTGCCGCCGGGCTTAGAATTCCCCCCATAGGTTTTGTATCTTGTATATAGACATTAATAAACGGTACAGCGTTACGACGCGGAAACCTCGCGAAATTTGTTTGCGTCTGCGTTTAACGGATGATCGATTCGGTTCTTCAACTGCAATTATGAAACGGGGGTCTCCAGACGAAAGAAAGAAAGAAGAAGAGTGAAATCGAATCTCTATAATCGCCGGATTCCCCGTGGATCCGCCTTAACCCGCATCGAAGGAGGATCTTCGAAGGACACAGGGCAGCACGATGACCATTTAAAATGACGGTCGTTGCTCCATCTGACTCATGCACCCTCCTCTAGAATAAAACGAATTTTCTGCAACGGCTGGATGCATTTAAGGCGGTCCGTTCTGGACGCTGTGCAGCGTCTTTGTTTGCGCGAGGTATGCGTATTGCGCGTGACTGAACGCCATCGCAACTTGAAGCCTCTTAATCGATGCTTAATTGTAACCCGTCGATCCCAAGATCGCCTCTTTGTATCGGCCTCCGGTCGAACGTGTTCGTCCTCGTGACCTTATGATCGTTGTGTCCGTGCATAAATTAGAAAATGTTGTCTCGAAATTCTTCTCGTTGCCTTCGCGCGGCCCTTGCGTGCGACGCGGACATTAGCCGCGGAGTTGCCTGTTCGGCACGATCGATATTAATATTTGCTGATAAAAGTGTGCATGATTTATCGAATGCTGTCGGCGATTCGCAGAATTCACCTTCGACGGCGGAGGATCGAAAGTGGGATCAGAGAGTTCAAGTTGAAGTTCCGAGTGTTAGAGTGACACGCACACTTTCCACGATTTTACAAACGTTCCTACGAATATTCAATTCCCTATGGGCCTCAGGCAGGGTCGCCCTATGCACCGCTGACCCGGTTTATAAATTGCGCAAATAATTGAATACATAATGCATGCGATTACGCGTAAACGGTCCCCGCTTCCGCGTTGTAATCATTTCAGTGTTCTAATATTCATTTTGGCGGCGTAGACTAGAATAACTGGTTTCGCTGTTCCTAGTTCAGTATTTGGAGATCTGCGCAGATAGATAGCTGGGCTTAATAAACAGACCAATGACTGGACATTCAGTGAAATGGAAGGTGATCGTTTTGAATACGTAATGGAAAAGAAAGTGAAGACAGATCGATCGGATAAGAAAATGAACCGAAAATAGAGTCAAGCGTTTCACGCGTTTATCCGAATCGCGGCAGTTGGTTCTAGCAAGCAAGTCAATCTTTGAAACGGGATATATCATGAGAGTGACATCGCAGACAATTGTCTTTGCAAAATCACCTGTCCACTTACAATTTCTGCCCATTTAACCATAACATTTTTCCCTATATATCATATGGTGCGACGAATATCCATATAAAATTCACGAATTCCTTCGCGTTACACGGAGAACATTAGGAATCTGTATCATTTTTAATAACCGTTTACCAGAATGGGCGACGAGGTGGCAAGTGTCGCAACGATCGTGCATAATCAAGCTTAATACGGTTAATGAAAAGGCGGTCGCGCGCGCCTCGCGGTCTGCACGACGGGGCCGTCGAAAAAAGTGCGGCCGTTCTCGAAAAACTCGACGCAGACCGACGAGTTTCTCGGTTGCACAACGCCCGACATCAATAACTATCTACAACAAGCCTTGTAAAATTCATAGATGTTCCCACATCTGCGCGTTTTTCTCCCGGTCCTCGTCGTTTTTCGCGACATCCAATTCCTACGATGCCCCTGCCCGTGTACGTAGCGCCTATTCTCGAATCGATCTACGCGGACGCGTCTCGCGGATAGAAATATTCCTCACTCCGAAAAATATGTTTTCGCCGCGAGCCTCGCCTATCGCTGCCCCCGCTGTCGTTTCGGAGGCTCGTCGGGCTTTATCGGTCGCCACAGAACTAATGGGACGCGAATCCGGTATCCAGACGCGAAAGGCGCGCGTTGCGAGCGTGGTGCACGCTCGATCGGACCAGTTCGGTCGGGTTTGGGGCCGAAGGCGAACCGCTCGAACCCACGAAAAGCACGAGCACAACGACGAAAAGTGAAAGGGAACCGCCGAACGTGTGAGCCGGTCCCAGCTTTTGCAGAAGGTGGGGCTGGTGGTTGATCTGCCCGTGGAAGCTCCGCGACCTAACATAACCGCTTCTTCGATGCGCGTATAGACCACGAAGTTCCACGTGATACGCGTCCCGGCACGAACGAGTTTTCTCCCTGCGAGAGAAGAAGGAAGGTCTCGCAGGGAGGAAGGGCCCGCCTGTGGCCGGGTGAAAATAAACGGCCGACACGCGTCACGGAGGGGGCTCGTTTCGAGGAATCCTGGAAAGGCGTCGTCGACGACCTTCGAGGGAACGAGAGGACGGATCCTGGAATGCTGAGACCACCACCTCGTTACCGATGGTCCCCGCTTTCGGCGAAACGGCAACCTTCGATTATGACTGTGACCGTCGCGAGGCATCATCGTTCACGACAAAGAGCTGATCGTGGCCTCGAACGCGCGGCCATCTTTACAAAAGGACCCATCCCTAAGTTGGAAAGCTCTCGTGACGGGCCCAGCGATCGTCATTCCGCCGGATGATACCCGGTTCTCCGTGGTTGTCGATGCTCGTGACCATGACCTTGCCACGCCGCGAACGTTCAGCTCGATATGGTTTCCATAAAACAACGCTAGAATTCACTTTGCTCTTCGGCCGGCTCGCTTCGAGCTGTCAGGGCTGTGACAAACGCGTTTCGGGGCGTCGTGATAAATCGGCCGAACGGTTGACGGAACGAATGTCGTTCGACTACTGACGGTAATGATTAACTATCCGTCGATCGTCCCCCGTCTGGAATAGTTTCAGCCGGGTAAAAATTATTCCGTTCACTTCGCAGATATTTCACATCACTCACAGTCGTTTCTATATACCGACGTTTATCGGTTTTCTTTTTACATTTAAGAAAGTCAATTGGTCTGCATCATTAATCTCCATCCCGGTTGTGTGAACACCGGTAATCGAATCATCGGGACACCTAATGATTGCAATAAGTTTCCTGTAACGACTGCTATAATTCTGCGTCATTCGTCCGTTTGCGTCCGGTTTTATAATTTCGCGACGCGTCCAGGTTGAACGCGGTTGCGGCTCGACGAAGTAACGACGCTCGTTCGGTCGACCGCGTAAGAGCATAGCGCCGGATTAACGGAGGAAAAATCGTCGAACCAACCGTCGCCTCCTGCGAGCGTCTGCTCATTAAAGTCATTCGCCGTTAGAAGACGATGATATTTGCCGTGTTGCGTGGTCGATTTGCGTAAGAGTCGCGTCTCCCTCGACGGCTGTTGGCGCAACTGGCGCAATAAACTGCGGAATGCTCATGATTTGCAACGAGAACGAAGACGCAAGGTCTTCGTTTCCACCTGTGCCGCGATTTGGTGCTAAAAACTGTTTGGATCCGTCAATGATCGGCTGGTAGTTTCTATGGACAGTTTCATCGGACTCGTAACGCGTTCGTGGATTTTTCGCGTTTCGTGTCAGACATTAAAAGTCGCGGGCTCGTCGAAGCTCCTGTCACGCGAACGAACTGTCACCAAGTTGACGCGTATTTCTTGTATGACGTAATGACAGCGTCGGTGAATCAAAGTAAAGTGAAACGCCCCTCGGTCCTTCATGAATTATTAAATGGTACGAAAAGAGGAAAATTGATCCACCGTTTCCTCGTTTCGCTCTCCTTTCCTTTGTTTGCTTCGCCTTCTGCGTTGTCTTTTCATTCCATTCGTTCCGAGAATTCGTGTGCCGCGGCGGTGGCTCGATTATGCGAATACGGAACGTGATCCAATTAAGTTCTAATGGACTATACTTAACGATCCTAGTCACAATACGTCCCTGAGGCTGTCCCTGAGGCTGTCCCTGAATTACGATGTCACTTCGACATTGAACCAGACATCTGAACACCATTAATGCATCCCCAATGACCGATTTACCTCGCGACGACGTAGAAGCCACGCTCATTCTATTAGCTCGCGAACGATTTCTTCTCGATTAACGAGGGCCAATTACGCTTCTACCGTCGTCGCCCGTTGCTCGTCCGGGAACGAAACGACGGAGGATCTGTTCAATTTCACTGCGATCTCCGCGAGACAACAGGAAAAGTGAAGGGACGTGTTGCAATCTATTCTAAAAACTTTTTCCTCGAACAAAGCGTAGAATTTGCATATTTTTTCCGGGCGTTCATCGTCGGTGAGAGGGTAGAACTGTTCGAGGCGAATCGTTCCGTTGGACGTCGAAGGTGAGGCGGTAAATCGTTAATTCCCTCTCGACGAAATTATGCGCAATTAACGTTGCGTTCTTCCTCGTTTAGAGCGAAGGACGACGAACGATGACGATTCCGGAGCGATTTCTTCGCTGTGACGAGGCTGCGTCACACGTGGGCGTATTACAGGCAAGTGCAGATAATTATTCGTGGCGAAACCACACTTTTTACGGTGGTTCGAGCTTGTCGCGGAGAATCGTTAACGTGAGATATACCGCCGGTGAAAATCGAGGGCCGAACAGTTTGTGGCCTGGATGCGTTGCTTAGTCGACCATCGAAATCGTAGGTGCATTTCTTGCACGATTGCGTTTAACGAGATTGCTCTATGGAGCGGATTTTTCTTCCGCAATTTTTATAAAACATGCTTCATTATTGTGAAGAAGTGAAGCAGGCGTAGCAATTCGACAGACAATCGGTTTAATTTCACCCGGTGAAGAACGAGTTAATTCGACATATGATCGCTATTATTTTCGATTCAACATGATTTATCCCATTTATTAAATTGATAGCAAAAAAGCGTTATCGTACTTGGGTCTGCAAGGATTAAGAGCTTGCGATTCCATTTACAGTACAGACCCTATTGTTTCCAATTCATCAGTATATCCTCGAGTACCCTTATGCCCAGCAACAATCTCACCGTTGAAATTGTTTCGCGCGAAGAACATTATATCTTAACAATCATCGGCCACTAAGTGCACTTCGCTGTCGCATAAACAGGAATTTAATACGGATGCAAACGGTCCTTTCAAGTGTCGCCAATATCGCGATTACGCCGTACGCCAGCCTCGAAGGCCACTCTGATTACAGTGGACGGTGATTAGCCATGTTAGATCGGCACGCCTAATATAAACGGTTTAATATAACAGGGAAACGATAGTATTCTTTGAACCGCGTTCGAGAACAATCGTTGGAGAAAAAATGCCTGACGTAAGCCGTACAAGAAAATATCCAAAGAATCGATCGTTGCAGAGGAAGCGTGGTCATCATCGTCGGGACCATTTTTCATACACCTACGACACGCTGTCGTTCGAAATGTTCAATGAGCCATTCGACACGGAACTCGGCTCGCGGCCGATTTACAACCAGTATAAATGAACCCCGAGTCGTCTGTGCGCGAACGACAGATTCTACTTAAGGCGCAATGGAAAAAATCACGGCCCATCAATGGCGCTGCACACGAGCGTCCATTGAACTTACCACGCTTGAACACTTTTATCTAAATCCTTTTCATCCATCTTCCAACCGTGCCAGGAACTCGGCTCACGATCCGTACGATTAAACGGTAATGAAATGTTTCCGTTCCTCGTCGTTCTTTGTTACGTCCACTCCTCAACTATTTTATGAGCCCTTAACTTCAAAACAGTTGTCGCTTTTCTCGCGAGGCCGACAATACGCATAAATATCCGCCGGTTAACCAGGAACCAGTCCTCGACCTTGAATCGTAGGATCATCGCCTTAGCTGGAAGGTGGAGGAAAGAATGACTCGCCCACGATATCGTACGCGATGACCACTGTGCCCACCTTGTGCATCCGTCTCCCGCTGTTAATTAATTCATGCCCCTGCTACCGGTCCTTGGCAGCACGGGGAACTCCTGCGGGCTCGTAGAACGCGTGTACGTTGTTCCACGCTGGCCGCAAACCAAACTTTTCCCTGTTGGAGACGCGCTCAGTGTCCGGGAGTGTCCTCCTCTTTGACCGGTATCCACCGACGCGAGAGCGTACACGGTTGCAAGAAAAATCCCCGCTTCATCGAACTGGCTGCTAAACAAAGGAGAACCGGACAAGACCAGCCCCGGGGTGGGAAGCCTCCTCTTTCGAGTCAAGGACGAAGGTAAACGCACCTATCTGGTCCCAGCTCGAAACACGGATAACGGATGCAACGTTGGTGCAACAGGTGGACAAAGGCGAGTCACATGAAGGCTGGCTTATCCCTGCGGTGGGAAAATTGTAATTGGGTTTTATAAATAGTGGTCTGGCGGCTGCAGTGGTATGCGGTGTCCCTGTGGCTCTCGTATTGTCCGACTACGTTGGACGGTGGTAAATCGTTCCGATGATGTAGTGTTAAGGTATCGTGGTGCTGTATCGGTGGTACGGATATGGCAAACGCCGCCCGGCCAGACGTTTAAACGTTTTCAGAGAAACTTTTATTGGCGGCGATCGGGCTATAAAATACGATTGTACGCGGTCTAAATTTATCGTGCGATAACTTGCGAACGGTGTTTAATTAATTGCGAAGGATGTTCCGGCGTGAAATTCCTGAGACTTAGATAGCAAGTCACGCGAGGATAGCTATTGTATTCATTTTGTAACACGGTGATCGTTAACATTTACGAGGATCGAATGCAGAAATTCGGAAGCAGAGCGCATTCGAACGTTCAAGCGCACAGTTAGTCTCAGTCGCGACAATCCAGGGCAGGAGGAAAAAAATTGCTCGGAGTTAATGGAAGATTAAATTCATAAAGTCGCAGCAGCGGATAATATCATCCGCGGCCGATCTGCGTTAAAGTCGTGCCGTGCGTGCATTAAAAGCTTCGGAACGAGCGCTCATTGTAGTCCTTCTCCAGTTAATTGAATCTTTCAGCGTGACTAAGTGCAACAGCTACCTACTACCGCGTTTCAATTATCTGATTGATACGAAGTCCTTAGTTTGCTCGCCTTCGGACGTTATTTAATTGACTCGTCACTTAATGCCCTCTACCGGCGATCCTCGTGTACAGCCGGGAAGCACGCATCGAACCGGGTGGCCCGGCATTGCCTTAAATCAATTATATGCGCCGCTTGCACAGCCATAATTCATTGCACGGCCTTAATCTCAAAATACAAGATCAGGAAAAGTAATAAACGATCGGCGAACCGTAATGGTCGACCTTGCCGCCTGATCTGGATAATTCGCGTTCCGCGCATTCTGCAAGATTCAGTGAGCCATCCAAGATACATATCGGCTTACCCTTCGCGTGAAACTTGCCCCCCAATAATGACGACTCGCGTAGAGAACGTGGACATCTCTATAATATTAATCTCTCTGCATAATGTAAAATAGAATTGAAGAAAAACACGCGACGTGAAAGAACGAACCGTGTTTTCCCCGGCGAGAAGCTTCTTTTATTGCGAGGCTGGCCTTCAGGATCGAAACCGGGATAAACGGAACGACCCACCGTTCTACATGTACTCCAATTAAACCTCCTCAAGAAATCCCGTTCTCTAAGGACCGAATCCTCGACGACTTCGTGCCGCGCAGCGTACCGAAATTACCATTCCGAAGACTGGTCCCGTTCACGGGCACCGTGTGGGCGAGCTGTTAAAAAAACTCGCTCGAGAAATGGTTCCCGCTTGAGTCGAGTCGAATGACACCCTCGACCCGGTCTTTATTGCCCGCGACCAGTAACAATAATCGTTCTCCGGTTGCCCCCAGGGGCGAGGACGCCACCTTAAAACGAGGTTAATCGCAGGAAAGGAGCATTCCGTTGGATCACCCACGATTTTGCACACGTTTTCGCGTGTGTGGTGTCCTCACTCTCACTCTCTACGACGCGTGATCGTATCGGTGTCCATTTCGCGACAGTGGTCTAATTAAACGAGGATTTATAGACGAACGGCACGCGTTCTTGGACTGTACCGGTTGAAGGATCGTGAAACCGGCGGCGAGTAGTTTGATCGTGGGAGATTGAGTACTTTTTTCATCTGCCAAATGGAGAACAACCGTCGTACAGACGATGAATTAACCGGATGCAAAGTAACCCGATCGTTCTCTCGAGGAGCTCTTCGAGCATAATCGTTACTTTTGCGCGAAATTAGCGGAGAACGGCGGTGGACCTCGATTAACGGCGGTTAACAACTGGCTTGGACCGAACTTAAATCATATTCAAGCCCGTGAAGTTGCTCCTTTATGCGAGTCACTTGTTTGTTTATCGCGGTTTGCACTCAAGCACGAGCATCCCGGTTCGACCTCTCTGCGCTGGGAGGGAGGATCGTTCCAAATGATCCGCCGTTTTCTTTGTGAACGGAAGAACGCGTCATCGTTATATATAGTCGTTTCTGCGGGGTCGAATTATCTGGCGGCGCGACCTCGGACAACAGAGAAACCGTAAAATGGAACTGCATTTAATCCTCGAATTTATTCGTCGCTTCCTAGTCGCTTTTGACCACCAGCTAGTTTATGGACCCGTCGTTTCGCCGTTTCCGAGAAACTCGGAACCGATCGATTCGCGGATAATATCCGCGATTCGACGTTAAACGTCGATATAAACTTTCCGGTCTCGGAGAGGAACTGTCTCGATTGTCCTTCCGGTCGAACGAAATTTTCAATTTAATTTCGCCGGGCATTCGGCTGCGTCACAATTATCCGCGGCGCAGGATCGACTTAATCGCGGGTCTTTAATTAAAATTTCGTCGTCGGTATTCGCGAACGGTCGCCTTGATTCTTTTCTCCACGCCCACGGTTACACGGGTCGTCCCGAAAGCCGCATTCCAGCTTTCACGTAACAATCGCCGGATTCGCCATGATTTTCAACGCGACCATGAATTCAACTTGTCCCCCGTATGATTGTCATTTTCGCTCCGAATCGCGTCCGGTCTGCCAGACCGTGCGACTCAACGTATCGTCCCGTTCGCCGGGTCGATTCGCGAATACCTCGACGCGCGCGTACGACAGATGCTCGAGCAGGAATGTTCTGCTCGTTAATGAAACACGCGCGGACCTTCATCGACGGTGATCAACATATCGCACGAGGCTCTACCGGAATCCGCTACCCGTTTCTTACACGACGTTCTGAACGTCGACCACGGTTTTTCGGCGAATGCGTGCGAGAAAAATCGAGGCACCCGGTTCCACCGGATTTTCCACTCGACCGGCGAAAACCAGAATTCAACGCCCAACTGTCGCGCTTTCCGCGGCCACTGTTTTCCTCGCGTCGATTGGGAAATCTCTGGTACCAATTGCAGGGAAATCGCGCTGCGTTGCTTCCCAACGCGAGCGTCTCGCGGTATCCAGCTAATCGAAGAGAGACGAGGATCTGCAGGGGACAGAGAAAGGGAATAGAATCGACGAAGGCCGGGCCGAGAGACGGGACGACGCGGTGGCATACCGCCGAAGGCTTCGCTGTTGCCCATCCCGGGATTACGTACCTTGGTCGTAGACCTTACTCGAGGCGAGCCTCGTGTTCGCGGCTGGTTGCATAACGGCTGAGGTTCTACGGTGGCCGCTCATTGCCGCGACGCATCACAATAATGCGTCCCCTTCGTGCGCATCCCACTTAGCCGCGACAAAAGGTTAGCAGGGATCGCGGCAGATAGCCGTGTTATCTGCCGCGGCAATTTGCCTGCAATTATGGCCTGCGGCCAGAAGGAAACGCCTACGTCGACCGGTCTGGTATTCGTTCGCATTTGGAAGTCGCGGCGATGAACGGCGGCTGATCGAATCGGTTCGTCGTTGGTTGGTACATAAGGCAGCGAATGGCGGCGAATTATTTCGGTGATCGATGCTGGCCGAAAAGAAAGTTGAAAGTTGCTTACACTCGTTCGGCGTGTCGGCGCTAGAAACAAAGCCTGTGTCTAGGGAAGCGCAAACTTTCTCCAACGTCGATCGGCGCATTCTGTTTGTCGATCGACGGAATTAATCGGCGAGGTAAAAGACGCGTTTTGTCTCGTCTGCGGAGAGGGGTACGTCGAATCGTCGCGTACTTCGACGGATACATCCCGGTGCCCTTTGGCTGGTTGATGGACGTCGAATGCATAGACAAACGCGCCAGGTGGGACAGAACGATCGTGGAAGCACACTGACGTGACGCTTCTTAACTCGCCGGTTTAATCGCCAAACTGACGTGGGACTGTAATGACCCTTGCAGCCGCGATCGCAAGACGCTAGACACACAGTGTCGAGAAGAACCAAGCGACAATCGTTTAGGATCGAGTGTCGAGGAAAGCTTGCGCTACGACGAATGGCACGCGAAACTGTGCGTGCAGAGTACTTGCTCGCAGAGCCCGGGGGCTCGAAACGAGAAGAAAGGTAAAAGCAAGGTAAAAGTGGCGGGTGAGCCATCGACGAAGTGGTCGACGCGACCTTTCGACGAGCCTCTCGAGAATTGCATACCAAGTGTACATTGTCGGGGAGAACGTGTGCGAGTATCAATGTTTGCTCGCGTGCTACAGAAAAGGTAAACTGAGGTGCAGGCACCTCTCAGATAATAGGTAACTACGCGTGAAATGGATTCGGAGTGTAAGCACGCGTTATTCAATGCGCGTTTCTTTCTCTCGCCGTTGCGAAAAAATTACAGTGGCGTATTGTACCCAAATTGGAAAAGTGCATATGCGTACTTCGATTGAAACGAACAAATTGAAGTACATTTCCAGCGCCGCTTGGATAAAATAGACCAACGATCTCGTCGCACTTATCGCATACAACTACTTATCGCAGAAACTCTCCCCTTTCCTCTCGTTACTCCTCAAATAAACTCAGATCCTTGGTCAACGCGCGACGAGTTATTCCGCAAATCGAATCACCGAAGACACACCGGTGGAAGATACGATCGGCGACGACTCGCGTACGTATCTCCCTCCCCGCAGCTCGTTTCTTACGAAATTTCAGTTTCCATCGTCGTGGGGCAACAATTCGAGCAGGAGGAACAGAGACGGACGTTGCCGAACCAGTCGCCATTAATTGGCCCGTTAGCTGCGAAACGTTCCACTATGCGTCTCGTTGGAACGCTCTTATTACCTTATTACTCTGATTTGCATCCGTCTCTTTTGTGTCAGGGCATGGCGCGCGGACTAATCCGACCCGCCTCGTAATCGGCTGGTTACGCAATTGCTGACGAAGTGCTGTTTTCCTTTTCTCTCTTCATGTTACCCCGTTTAACACACCCGTCCAGGGATTTTACGACCGCCGGGACGACAAATTCGCGTAATGAGCGATGTAAACTTGACGAACGTGTCTTTACGACCGCAGCTATCGTGCGCCGCCAGTTGTATCTTTACGCGCGATCTGGCGACAAAGCCTCGCTATCGGGACGAGACACGAGAGACACGGTGTAGGCGGTTGACGGACAGGTGAAAACGGAAAAACGAGAAGCATGCATGAAGCAATCAGCGAGACCTCCTGGGACGGAATTAGACTTCGAATGATCTCCGGTTCTCGTTGCTCCGGACCCTCTTGTCGCGGGCACTTCGAAACGAGTTTTATTCTTACTGATTAATCGACTGTCGATGCGAACTGACAATGAGCGCGGCGGAACACTTGTTATTACGTGCGTAATTTCTAATTGTGCAAGCGGTGTAAGGCGAAATGTGCTAGATTCGAGGAAAATTCTTTCTCAGCGTAGAAAAATAATTCAGATATGGTAAACGATATTTTTCTCAGGGAAGAAATAATATTATTTATAGCCCGAGAAGGTAACTTTAAGTTAACAAGAGACGTTCCCAATTTTTTGTTTTGCTCATCGAGAAGGACGCGTTTTGTCACAAGTATTTCTAGCATCTACACCATCTCTCGCCTATTATGTGTTTGCACAAAGCATATTGTCGATCCACGATCATTTACGTAAAAACAGAATAAGCATATGGTTTTCGTCATCCGAACCGCCGTACACCGCGCTCGCGTCCCACCTGAGCTTACCGTCGGCAATCGCGACCACCCACGTGCATTCGCTTCGAGCCGCCCGGTTTTTCCGACCAGCGCGGACCGCGAGACAGCTTTTTCTTTGGTCAATTACGGCGCGACGTTGGACTAATCGTTCGATAAATCTCGTGGAAACATTTTCTTCGGCGCGGCTCGCCTCGCTGCTGTTGGCTCGCGCGACCGTTTCACGGCCGCCCTCGAAATCAACGTCGATTATCGAGCTTCACGGCTGCGTTACGTTTCGTTCATTAACGCACAACTGCAGCACCGACGAGATCTCCTTGCTTCTCCTTTCCTTTCCGTCTTGACGAAGCCGTCGAAGAATATACCGAATCGATTCACGAAGGTATCATTCAGACTTTTGTTCTTCTTCCTCGCGGAGAACGGGTAGCCGCCTCGATCGCGAATTCTAATCGATAGCAGCCGTGTCCGCGAAAAGGGCGTTCGACGCTGGTGACCGACATTAAAAGTCGCCATGTGCAACGCGACTGGGTAATCCGGCATCTTGGTCATGGCATCTCGCCAAATAAACGAGCGAACGAGCCGCGGGATCGTGACTTTTTTTTATTATCGCCGTTGGATTCGTGAGACGCGGTTCCGTCGCGACAAGAAACGGCGAGAAGCCCGCCTTCCGATCCGTGACCAACGCGAAAGAGAGGGACGAGGATGGAAACGTAAAGGAGACGAGGACAAAATTCGGCAATAACTGAATGGAGCGGTGTTAAAATGTCCAAACGAGTCGCGAGCACGCCGTGTACACGGCGAATAAATCGCGTTCGCTTTGAGGTAAATTGTGCAGGCTGCATCGATACCTCTAATGATTAAGTGACTTTATTGCCTCATTAAGAAGCGGCGGGGGCATTTATTCGGCGTTCGGCACGAGATTGTTGCTCAACGAAGCGATGGAGAATAAGCAAGGCTCTCGGGGACCGTTCGCGCAAGGAATGTGATAAAACGATGGATCGCGAGTGGCCGTAATCGCGTAAATACAAGTGTTTTTAAAAGCGGACCTCCACGGGCCAGTTCGCTTACGATTAATCATCGTCGCGTTTGTTCTGTACACTTTCGTAAGAGCCACCGCTCGGCTGGTTCTTTGGACTTATCGTTCTCTTTTCCTTTCCGATCCTTCCCCAAATATGTTACAGCACGCTTTGCCTGTCAGCGAGACAACGGAAATATATAGAAACGTCTCTTCTCGTCTGTAACGTTTGATCGAGGAATAGGATCGGGTAGTTGAAACGGTTAGTCAGTGTGTTTCTTCGGCAAATTATTGCTCATCGTGAAATACATATTTATAGAGATTTTTTCACTGCACCATCATATAATGCCATAGGTATTCTCTTTTCTCGGTCGGTGTGCCGTTCAGTTGCGCCATTAAATCATTGCCGTCATGTAGCGCATGATTCATTAATAAATACATACGGCGTCGCATTGTATTATCGACGGAAGCCAAACGTGGTAGACTTAAAGTTACAAAACAAGTAGCGCTGCCTACGCTGAAAAAGTAATCGTACCTTTTTCTTCGCCAAAGATTGTGTCATCGATCGCGACGGGATTAAGAGGCAAGCTCCCCTGAAGCTCGTCGATTTGTCAAACAACCAGGCGTCGCGAGGTTTAAGCTCGCCAGTCGATGGGTCGCGGCACGACCGTGGCGTATCGATGCCTCCTTATAAACGTGAGCGTCGCGTTTTACCATATTGTGCAATTATTGGATCTGCAAGTAGGCTGACCGCCCGAAAAGTCGCTTGAGCCGCGCTGCGCCATTGTGGACGGCGTATCGTGGAAACTTCGAAGTCACCTTAAATCTCGTCCCTGGACGCGCCATTAAAGATCGGCCGCTTCGTTAGCCGTGTCGCGTGAAATCATACACGCCTACGTTTCAATTAGTCCGCTATTCGTCGCTAATTCATTCGCAGCACGTTATTATTTTTCGCATGAAATCAACGCTTATTGCCCCCTTATAAGGTGTTCCCCTATTTTGGTGCGACCTGCGAACACGTTTTTGAACGATTGCTTTCCTCTTAAGATAATAAGGCAATTCAATATGTCGCGGATGATTCTCGATTCGTTGCGAACTCCAGAACCGCGATCCCCGATCGAGTTGCGCTAGATATTATTTTTCCACTGCCTGTGCATTTCTATCGTTATAATTAATTAGTCCAGCTGCTCGTCGGGGAACGCGCAGTCGACGGCGCGAGCGACATGATCGGCGTCGGTGCTGCAAATGGAATTTGAATATGTAGATCGACCGGTCCACCAGGTCAGATGGAAAAATCTTGGCGGAAGCCTGTCGCGCCTTTGAAACGCTACCATCGATTCGCATTATGCGCGCACTATTCGCCGTACTCGAATTCCTCGCAATCAGCCCGTCAGAAGGAAACAACCAGCGAAGAAAAATCATAAGACGACAGTCGTCTGTATTCGTTCTCTGTCGGGGAAAGGCGTAGTTGAATTTTGATTAGGCAAACGCTAATAGCAATTACGACTGTCCTCGAGGCTTTCTCGTTGATACAATAACCAGGTGTCCCTCTTTCTTTCTCCAGTTCGACGATAGCGACGTTCTAACTGTGGTTTTCCTCCTGTCATGGAAAAACGACGCTGCGACGAATCGTGGTAACCAAGCGTAGAACGATCGAGTTATTATTCCACTATTACAAGAAAAGTGATTAGAATATAGAGGGAGCGTTCAGCGGGAAACGCAGCGCAGAGTCGGTGCTCGTTGCGACAGTTGCACGCCTGGTCTGAAAATGGAAGGGTGCCACGCTGATGCCAAGGCTGAATTCCATTTCCATTGCATGCTCCTCTGGTTGAAACGCTGTTGAATTAATACATTTGATTTGCGTCTAATGGCCGTCCATCCTTAGGTAGCTGAACGATTTGAATGTGCCCCACCAGGGATGCACAACGATAGAACGAGAACGAGGATCGTGTCGGTTGTTGGTTTTTTTCTTTAACGATTTAATTCAACGCTCGATGAAGTCGCTAAAGCTACCTGTCAGTCGCGATACGCGCTGGCCAATCTCGCGGGCGAATTTCAACAGGAATTTTCTTCAGATTTGTTGTACGCGCACTCTTTTATCGTGGCCCAAGGGGGCACACCTCGATACCCCAGGGCAAGGAAACTTTTCGAGAAATTCGAAACGCAATTTTTTCACGACCGATAACAGCCGCGGGGAATTGGAATGGTCGAGCGAAGCGGTTACCAGAGTCAACGAAGCGTGCACGCGACTTTTCCACAGTCACTTTCATAATGCAAGCCACTTCCGAAAGTGAATTGACTTATTTGAAGTCGGGAGAAGGTTACGCATAATATGCAGCCTTACGTGGATGCGGATCGGTCTCGCGCGTGCAACATTTCTGAATGCCTTCGATTTCTTCGACGCATCCGACACGAAGCTCTCTGTTCGCCACGATGCACACGCGAAACGGAGCGTTTTCTAATATCGCAAATCGCTGATGATAATAACGACGAGAAACCAGTTTACGCTACTCGGGCGACGCAGCAAAAGCTGAACGCACCGGAGCTTTTTCTGCTCGTTTATTGTAACGTCATTTGCACCTCTTGTCTTCACTTTCACACCCTTGCGCGCGTGCGGTCCTCAAATTCTGCATCGGCTTCAGGCCGCTTCATTGTTAAATTGTTCCACTCCTCCGTTCGTCGGAGCGTGACGGACTCGATTGCAACATTCTTCTTCGCCATTATGGCCATTCAATTATCCGCTCGAAGCGCCGTCGAGGCAACGTCCGAGCAAGCTCAAAATCGCGAACGACTCGAAGGAATTCCGATGCATCGCGCGAGCAACACGACTCGTTGGGATGCTCGTCGAACGAAACGTCTAGTGGAACAGCTCGTTAATAGCCTGACTTTCACGCTTCTTCGTCGGCGGTGCACAAGGATAACGATGGAATCGCGATGGCGTACACGAAATTGAGGAAAAAATTTCACGTTCCTGCGCGGACGATTGAGATCTCGGCGTTTTGCAACTAGGATAATTTATGAGCAGTCGCGGGCTGGAGTTCAGTTTCTTTGTTGTTGCCAGCTATTTCTTTTTTTTGTCCGTCGTTCGTTTCTACGAGCATGTAGACCGAGCACGATCCCCCGAGCCGCTTATACAAATTAGTTTTTAATTGAACACGATCGTCCGAGTGTGTTTGCAACTAGCATAAACTACGCGTGGATCTTTATGGAACGGCAATTTCTCCTTGGTGTTATTCCATTTTTTTTTATTGCTGTGCTACAACTGTTACGCTGTTACGGTTACTCAATCCATCTAAACCGGAAAGCTACATGCGTGGAAATGTTCTTTTTTTTCTTTTTTTTTCCACTAAGCCTGGAATGTTGTTCCGACGATTCCGATCTTCACCTGAGATTTCGTTGCTGCTACTTTTTTTTTCGTGTTCTCTTTTCGACCGGCGGAAACCGATGCCACGTAACGAATCAACACGGCAATGTCAATCAACGTTGCTGCGTTACGTGACTCGCATTGTTTCCGATCGGGCAAGTGTCACGGACGCACGCCGCGCTACGTCATTTCGTCGAGTGATTGACCCAGCCGCGTCGTCGCTTCGTTTCTCAATGAATCTTTCATCAAAGTCTTTGGAAAATCGTCGAGGTGAAACAAAAATTTCTTGCCCGCCCATAATCGTACGCGAAAATTCCCGACTCGCGTCTATTCACTTTTTCCTCGGTTGTTTTTTTTATACTCTACCTTCGCTTCTTTCTTAACAACTACCAATTATTCGACCGCCGCCACTGTACCGCCACGCTTGCGATACCTCCTCGGAATAGATGTACAGTACTCACCGACATCTGGACCAACCCGGGACTCCGCGGATGGATCACACGAACAGAATCACCACAGAGTTGCCTGCGCGAAAAACCCTCGATCCTTAGTCGCGTGCCAGCGATCGCCAAGGGAGAGGGTCGCACCCCGCACGAACTCGGCGCACTCTTCTATGTACTTCGGCGAAATGTCAGGACCAAACCTCGTTCTCTACGCGTCTAGCTTCTTCGCGAAATAAGAGAGGAAGCGCGCGAAAACTAACCAGATCACAACCGTTCCAAAAACTTCCCGACGGAGGAGAAAATGGAGCAAAGCGAGGAACCGAAAAATCGTTCACGATCCAAGACGGGAACAGCTGACCGTGCTCGAAGTAGCTCAATCGCGAAGACGTATGCGGGATTCGCCCGTAATTCGAAGACTGGTCATCGCGATGACGACGCCGGGGTATTCAAAGATCGAAACAACGTCGCGATCCAGCGGAGGCGCGTCCCGTTGGTGACCAAGGGGGGACACGAGGGAAGGTGTAGCGGGGTCATGAAGAGGGGGATCAGGCCGAACCGGGGCCCCCCTGCGATCCTTAGCCAGAGGTGGGACTTGGCCGAACCCTCGACTGAAGTGTCTTGGTAGGGGATTCGGTGAGGACCCAACGGCAACAGGGCCGCGGCGAGGAGAGGAAGGGACGGGACGACCAAGTGAATCCAGTGGGTAAGAAGCGCGCATTCTTGTGTGTCAGCGGACGATAGTTATGGACCCCCGGCAACCTTGTCCCAGTAGCAAGCCTAGCCCATCTGAATACTGTACGCAGCCGCGTGAAATTACGGTTCGGTTATACGAATAACGAGTATTGATAAGAAATGAACAAACGAAACAGCTTTCCCGAGGGGGAGAAGATCCTTCCTCGTGGAAGGTTCGGTTCGCGTTGACCAGAAAACGCTCGGCTGTTATGTGGGTCATGGATGTGGCGCTGTAGAGAAGATGCGCGTTGCTGTTTCGGGCCTGGGCCTGTCTCCCGGTTGTGCCTGAGTGGGAGGCGAAGTTTGGTAGCGCCGTGGACGAACGGCTTCGCGAACGACCCTGTAGAAGAGGATTTTGTTCCGTGGAACCGTTCGCCCGTTTGATCGTTTCGATATTCGACGCGCGGTCGATGACAATTGGGGGGGGGGGGGCTTATGATCGCCGCTGACACGCGCGTGATGAATGTTGTTGACACTGGAGTGATTACCCGGCTTTCGAGCTCGTCTAGGGATTTCAGGCGGCCCTGGATGATTGATGGTTTCGCGTGTTGACGGAATGTTGCGTACGTGGAATCGAAAAGAAGGACAGGGTCGATGAAACGGATTCCTCCGGAAGGAATCGATGGCCCGGCGATCGGGACGGATAAAAAAGCGGTGTCTTCTGCACTGCACGCAAACAAGAGGAGAGCATGTGGGTCAGGGTCGAGCAAAAGGATTGTTTTGTCGGCCTAGAGCAGTCGAGGATGCCTCTGCCCTTTTGTCGCCGGCACGCGAGTCGTTTTCGATTCGGTTTGTTCGGCGGGCTTGTTGGGCAAGCTTGTTTGCCAGCGAGACTTAACGCGAGTTGATTCACGGCGCGGTTTGGAAATTTAGGTGGTTGATCAATTAGTTCCTGCTGGATCGTCTGTGTCGTCGTGTAACAGTTGCCCCTGAGAGCCCTGAGAAAATGATTCTCGGATCGTTGGATCGCGAATGCGAACAAAAGGCATTGCTGTCCCGGTGATAACGGGGGAGGCCCGTTTCGAATTGCAAATCGAGCGTCCCGCGTGTCACAACTCTGACATAACCCTGAGCAATTTCATAAATATTCGAGGCTATCAACGTGCAATCCGAATTGCTATAATAATTATACATTGCTTTCGCGGGAGCGGTGGCACGAAATTATCTTCCTGGAAGTTAGTTAACTTCCTTCGAAATTACTGAAAGAAATATGGGTCACGGCCCTTGTCCGCGGCGTTCTAGTCGAAACACGACGTGAACACCCCTCTTGATAAAGAGCTCATAAAACCCTGGCTTCTTACTAATTACGTTTTCACTCGTTTACCAGCTCGAACCGTCCGCGTTTTTACCGCAATACCGAGGTTGCAGCCCTTCGGGTTACGATCTTGCCTGATTGGCCACAGGACTGTCTGTCCCATGAAATTGCCATTTTATGCCACGGGTTCCCTAGAAACCCTTCGGTTCTCCGGTAAAAACGCAAACACGATTTTTCCCACTGTAATTCGACCTTCGAGATACAAATACATGTGTATGTAGTTGACAACACTGAATCGCACGCAGTCGGTTAAAAAAAATTCTTCCCACACCTACACTTTTAAGGGCCAAGGGTATCGTAACGAAACCATATTACTTCACGTATCTGTATTAAATTACAGAAAAGATAATTATATCCAAGTTTCACAATAGGAGAGATACAGAACCTGTCCCATTCAAATTGGAATTTTCGTTTCCGATGATGCGAAGGGTTCATTTCTGCTCGTGCAAGGTGACACTTTCAATTGAAAAAGAAACACCCCCAGACTCAGACATGCCGATCAATATACCCGTCACAAAATTTCTCGGAAGCGATCCCGATAGATAGTCGGACAGACGTGATACGAATCGCATCGATCTCAATCGCGGTTCGCTTGAACGTCCTCGACGTTTTCTCGGTTCACCGATCAAGAAAAGGTGCAGCTCCACGTTCCAGATTCGACGTTTCCTCGTGCAATAACGATCGATCGACTTGTGCCTCCAAAAACGGCCGGCAAACGTCAGTCCTCGACGTACGTGGCCGCGTGCGTCGACGCGGGACACCGCGATTGAGTTTTCACAGCCTGCAATTACTCGTGCAATTGATACTAATTTGCGCGTGCGAGATTTATGCCCATCCTCTGCGAATCGGGGCTTGCGCAACGTGCACCGATTTCGGGGCTACGCGTGGGGCTAGGGTTACTCTATTACGGGGTTGAGATTCGTGTTAGCGTGTACTCCTTTACGGAGAAAATTATTTTACGACTCCAGAATGCCTCGTTGTATAATTTCTATCCCATTGATTTATTACTCATAAAACTCATTCCAAAAGAAGAAAAAAGATCGCTTCCCGTGGACGATCCACGCAAGTTTCTAACCATCGTGCGTCCACTTGACGAAAACAAAAAACAAAACAAAAAAACACCGACGGTTTCTCGATCCTCCTGACCATGGGCCACTCTACCGAAACAATGACTGTCACCCAGAGATCTCTCGTAAAACCGGCGCATGATTAACCGGCGAGAGAGGTATCAAGCAGTGATTGCCGCCGGGGCCACGGGTATCGTTTCTTTTTTCTCTCTTCTCGCCCGACGCTAATTGTTTTGCACGAAATCGCGTGGAAACGAAGAAACTTCCCCACCTACGGGTACATATACAGCCCTCCCACGACCCCGTCACGAGGCGTGTTTCGCAACATTTCGTAATATCAATTGCGCGCTGCCTGTCAAGCTGTGCTCGCCCGCTTTGCCCAGTACTCGTTCGAGAATTATCGCTCGCGAGTGGCGTTTTACGTTATTTAAGACTATGTAATTTAATCAGGCGACGGCCTCGCGATGCCTCGTTCCACGATACTCAGGGACGAGCCGCTAATTCGGCTTGGACCCAGAACGGACGCGTTCCGCGTAAGTTTAAGAAATTACGGTCGCGGTGGCGACCGTTTAGCGGATCTTTTAGCGTGAAACGGATTGTTGGAACGGCGACGCGATTTTTTTTTTTACGGGATGCGGGTAGAGCAACCTTTTGCTCGAGCCCCGATGAATTTTATCCCGGTTCGGAGTGTCGCGTGCATACGTTGCGACCGTTTATACAAACGAGAAGTAATTGCTATTACGTTCGCGATATTATTACGTTACACGGAACCAGTTTCACCGTGTCCAGGTTGTTAATCGAAACCCGTCGACCTCTGATTAGAGGAGGCGTGTCGTTCGTTTCATCTAATTAATTAGACCGAGGTCCTTGTAACGTTGCAACATCTAGGCTTAGGTCAGCGTGTACAAAAAACTCTTTAACCCACATTGTTAATCGCACGTGAAGCTCGTTCCATTGCGAACAACAAGCCTAGCCCTGCTTCGGACGAATAAAACGCAGCCAAGGCACAACTGGGAGAGGAAAGAAATGGGCGCAACAGTACCGAGAACAAGCGGTGCACCGATCGAAAGCGAACTGGTGCCCAGCTCGCATCACTATCGCCGCGAATCGACGCGATTCCGACGTGCACGGCGACACGTCAGAGGACGATCTTACGCGTTCAATGCCGCTCAATCGCTGCCAGAGAATCTCCGTCCGCTTCCACTTGACCCAGTGCTCCGCCGAACGGGAGCCTTGCCATTAGAACGAACAAATTCTAATCCGTCTATTGGACATTCCGATCCACGCGCCGACGATCGACACCTCGTAATCGATCCGCCTCGTCGCCGGCAGGCCTCCTCTGTCCGTCCGATCACGTCAGCGTCGTTCCCCGATTGATCGATCGACGGTGACGATCTGCATCCAGATGCAGATCTCCTCTCCGCGCATCCGGCATGGCATGCCGATTGGTATTTAGGCCTCGTGTTACGTAACCTTTTGCTCATCGCGCGGCCGTCAGAGCGACGGATCGAAGGAAAGAGAGAGAGAAAAAGCTATTCCGGGGGATGGGCGGGGGTGGAAGCGAATCGTCGACGTGACATTGGGTCCGCGTTTGCCGTATGCGAGTCGCGTTTAACCGGACCCGAGTAACCTCTGCTCCTCCTTGTCTCTTTGCGCGTGTCCCTCTCGCTCGTGTACGTCGCGGACGTACGAGTCTACGAGTCAAAACCGACTGGTTCTGCCTAGTACGTGGCCGGGAACACGAGGAGCTTGCTACTAGCATCCGCCAATTGCGAAATGCAGGAATTCAGAGGAGCATTCCCAGTAAGGTCACGCCGGCCCCCGGGGTCGCAGAGGTAATTGCCACGTAATTGCGGAACGCGGACACGCAGTTCCTCTGGTTTTCGACGGTTCGATCGTATTTATTCGAGGAACTTGTTTGGTGGAAAAGGGAGCCGATGCGTGGCGCGGTGCGATCGGGAAAGTCTGGTAGATGTTTTAATGTGGGGAAGCTCAGGAGCTCACGATCTTTATTCGATCCAAATATTATTCCGATTGTTATTTGTTATCAGTGCTGGAGAAGCGTATCGACGATGAAGCTGAACTCAAGTAAATCCAATAATCCGAACAGCGTTTAATGCGATGTTGAACTAAATATTTATTGAAACCATTGTGTATCGTTCGTGGCCTAATCGTGTAACAACGAGGTGAAGAAAAATTGATCCATTTACGATTTCGGGCCGATTTGTCCCTTGCGAAAGACAAACCGTAAACTTAGCCGTGACTACGGGGTCATTACCTTCGTACTACGTGTACTACACGCAGCGTCGTAGGCTTAGAATGGTGAACGCCTTGAAGAAGCGAAAATACGAGGAGCCTCTGATATTGCAACACAGGGAAGTGTTCGAACCGTTCGAATCCCTACAGAAGTTTGAGCAGGCACGCCTGGACGATTGCGAAACGAAGAAATAGGAAAGAACCGGCAAGGTTACAGTGGTAATAATCGTGCAATTATAATGGCGTATGCATTCAATGGCAAGCTGTTCGAAATTATTTTGTAATTAAATTCCATACCTGGTCGTATCGCAAGCAGTGTCGCGCGTTCGTTGAAAAGTCGACAGGCGAGGGATACACGTAGAGGCGTGAAAGCCTTGATTCTCTGTGCCATTCCGCGAGTTATGAATGGAAAGTAGCAAGTTATTATAAATCGCATTTTCAGTTACTTTCCTGTCTGCATTGACTTTCGCTGTCCCTTAACGTCCCGCGTGGGTAATATTATTTTCAACAAAAATTAATCATCATTTACACAATTCTTTTTATTAGCAGTAACCGTACCAAGAAACGCATCGACGAAGTACACGATGGGTAATCGCAGCATAACATTCATCGTAATAAAAATTATTTAATCATCGGCGCACCGATGCTTGCACAACGATCACAGAAATGGCAACTTTATCCATATTTCATATTTCTACCTCGCGTGTAGAAGTTGCAGGACTGGACTGGTGCCCGATGCATCATGGGAATTCCGTTCCTATTCCAGAAGAGATTCAATGCCTTCGATGCATCGTCGAATAATTAAGCAAGTTCAATCACCTTTCGCGTAACCTTTTCCGACGCAAGTGCGCACCTGTAAATACGGCCGATGCACAATTTATCTCGACTTGCCAAGTAATTCTAAATAAATTCCACGAAGTCCGACATCTTCCTCCCATAGCCAGACGTTAATTCACAAATCACAAGTTGTGAATTAATTCACAACCTACTTATCCAAATTAATACTTTTCCTCCGCCTAGAATAAAAGCAAATAGCAAGAAAATGCGAATAATTAAAACCGCAAAAGAAAAAAGAAAAATATAGAAAGACCATTACCACCCATGACATAGTCACGCAGCTTGCAAGTCACCAATATTAACATCGTTAACATCATCGGCAAGCTGATCCAAGCAAATGACATCAAACCGTCGCCTCCTGCTATAGTTCATTATAAAAGTAAGCAAAAGCGACAGCGTGCAGCGGAAGACAAGCCGTCCAGGATTCACCGGTTGTCACTTGCCGCTTCTAGCCTTGTAACATATACGCAAATAACCCAATAAATCTCGGTATAGGCTCATCCTTCTGAATCCTTGAGACCGGCGAAGCGGTGTCGCCGTGCGCGTATCCTCGTCGAGCTTAGACCCGAGCTGAAGGAGGGAACGCTCGATGAAACGAGCGGAGCCGGATCAAAGTCGCTTGGTTTCCCAATAATGCACGCTGTACTGAGCGACGGCGTCGACGACGACGAAGACGACGTCGTAGAGGACGAGTCGCGCGAGATGACGAAGACGAAGGCTGTGTCGTGCGTCACTTTCCCCCGGTTGCGTCGCGACGCTCGCCGATCCTCCAGAGACGTTAATGATCCTTAGATGTTACTGACCCAGACGTGGCTAGTTCTAGCCTCCGCGTTTCTCCGGTTTCACTTTGCTTCATTCTATCTCTTGTTACCTGACTGATTTTTCTGATTGGGCAAGGCAATACGTGTTCGAACGGTGTCGATTGGAAATGATATTGGGATCCATTTTGTTGCAATTATGTGTACTACTTTTCACACTCTTCGATTTTTTTTTTTTCTTATTTCGATATGGTTAGGAAACAGGAAGGTTTTGGCACGGCTGTTGCTGCACGTTCTCATGTTTCGTGCAGCGTTTTCACGAATTTGACAATGGAGGTTGAACCGCCTCGTTGAGAGGAGTCGCGACGCGTGAAAAGATAACGTCTGTGATTCACGCGTTGCAAAATTGGATGGATTGTCTATGACTGCGAGGAACGCGTGCTTCTTAAGACCCTCAGTTCTGACCTTAGACCACGTTGCTTCGCTGACTTGACTCTGCCCAAGCGTGCGAACAGTATGTCGTCGACTGCGAATTCGGATGGATCTCGTCCGCTGCTAAATAGTCGAGAGAAAAGGACTCTGAGGAAAATTGTGCGAGCACAGTTGCGGTTTCCGGATCGATGAAAAGCATTGTAAGCGTTTCGTAATTGAGTTAGCTTGCGCGTGAAAGGCGTTCATCGAGGTGAATCGGCGATCTCGATTCATCCGATTTGCAATAACCATTGGCTAATTCGCGACTCCGTCGTATTTGCAATTCATAGAGGTTTCGTGGTGCCTCTTCTTCGCACCTTCGCCTGATCGATAGCTTCTCGATGGCGGTTACAAAAATATCTCCGCCTGTCGACGTTGAAATATATTATACTTTTAAGAAGTAATTACCCTTTTGATAAAGACGATGTGAGTCAGTGACGAGACCTTGGAGTAGCGGGACGAAACTTCAATTTCACTTTCTGTCCGACTTGCCGGCATAACGGACAATGTTACTTAAATTCCCTATTTTTATGCCGACTTTATTACAGTCTACGGTACAATAATCGTTGGGGGGGGGGGGAGAGAAGTGTGAATAAAAAATTCCCAGACTCCGATGTACTGGAAACGCTCCATTGCGCGTTCTAAATTTTTCATTAACATGCGTCGTGTCTGCGTCTAAGGTATCGTAGAATCGCTTTAACGATCATCTCAAAAGACGCTGTATTTCCCAATCGTAAGTCGCATCGATTAACGACAACTGACCCTGATTTACCGCGGATCCTAGCCATCTAGACATCGTTGACCGATCGATGCTTGCAATAACCGGAATCGATCGGTGAGGATGGAACACCTTTCTGGTACGGCCCTCGTAAACGTACCGAGCACCGTGATAACGATTGCCGATGTCAATGGGGGAGGGCTAATTAGTCGATGCGCTCGAAACCGTGGCGCAACGATCGAGATGATCCGGCTGGCACCTGTTCGCAACGTTCTACGAGGATGGAACGTTTCAGAAGACATGAAATCGCTCTTAACCAGCCGTCCGACGATAAAACCATATCTCGTATCGATCGTTGTGCAATCGGTCACGATACGATTGTCCCGTACGATCCGTTGATGGAAGCTAATCTTCGGGCTACGTATAAAGGTTATTAATTCCGAATCGAAGATAATTGCAAATTATTCAGCACCGTTCGAAGTACGAAGTCGCAACGTTGCGCGGCGCAGCTTCTCGAAATAATTCGCCATTGATCCGAATTGAATGGAAGGAGAGTCTCCACTTAGGCAAAATCGACTCGGGTTCGAAGGAGGCTCGTTATTTCTCAATTGCGAACAATCGTTTCCACACAAAGCGGACCCTCGCCGCGCGGGCGCTCTGTTCGATCGCAGCTGCGGCTGCCTTAACGGTGCATAAGCCTCGTCGAGAAAGCAGGCTCTGCTGGAATCGGTATCCCGCACGCAAGTACGCGCGGTACAACTGGGAAAACTTCGTAGACGTAGTGAGGTAATCGGCGATCCCCCAACGACGCGGAATTATTATGTATTTAATTACGACGGGTCCCGGTGAACAGCGATATTTCACGGCGCAGCCAGTCAACGGCGCGATTAAAGCCTATCTAAAAATTTATCGTGCTCTCCGCTGCGTTTCCATGCGCATTCGTGTCAAGGAACGCCGGACAAAATTGCGCCGATGAACGCGCGTGCCCCGGACGTTTTGCATAATGGAAATCCTGCGAATAACGCGAATCGACTGCTCCCGCGATTCTCCTGCGTTCCATTCTGAAACCGTACTACGTATAAACGGAAAATAAAGATCGAACTTTTACCTGCGCAAACGAGTAGGATATTAATCGCGCCCGTTAACGTCCATGGAGCAGCACACGAAATGCAGCCTCCTTTGTTTAGAACGTTCCGACTGTACCAACGCTCGCGAGTTACCTGTCTTCGAGGTAACTCAATTATCGTTAAAGCGGTCCAGGAACGTAAAAGAAATTTGCCAACGGCGAGGAAAAAGGGAGGGGGTTAATAACTATAAGACCCATAGATCTTAACGTCTAATGGGAGGTCTGGCTCCCAGTTTACCCCTTAGTGTCCTGTGTTTTTATTTAACAGCTGCAGGCGATTCCCCATCCGTTTCGTCCTGTTCCACCTCTCGATTTCACTTTTGGCGGCCGCGCCACCGATCTTCGCCTACTCGCTCTCCTCGTGGTTGCGCAAGCACCCCGTTGTACGCGGTTCGCGCGTTTGCTCGCGCGCATGCTCGGTTGCTCGCGTACTCAATAAATGTATCAACCACTGGCGTAACTAGTGTTCCATCGCGAGAATTTCCCGTGGAGCTTTGTGATTACTTGTTTCTCGATTCGCAAGGAAATCGCTGCGCGTCTCGAGAAACTTCAGTTTAAGAAAATTATAATATTTGGGACCTGCAAGGATCGCAGGTCCAGCTGAAAGTTGGTCGCAAACAAGTAGTAGTCAAATAGGGATATACCTAAAAGTTGGTAGGAACCAGCAGAAGTCCAGTAGGCTGGACCAACTTTTAACTGAACCTACGAACCTCGTGCGACACCTACTCTACTTCTGCGGCTTCTTGCCTGTAATTTCTCGAAAATTCTTGAGAAATATAATTTCGGGAACAGCTCGAGCAACTGTTCGCCGGACCGCTAGGAAACACGTGCATCGATACGATCTCGCATTGTTATCGTCGCTCGAGTACAATTCGTTCCAGGCATGTCTTTTTTTAATGGTCCATTTACGTCAGACGATAACGGTAACGGATATTAACTGATTCAGTCCCTGGACAGTAGGTCTAGTTTTAATTTTCCACGTTCACGCTTATTTAAACGTAATTAATTACGGTAACTGGGTAACGTTAATAAGCTGGCATCTTTTTACGTTAGCGAAGATTGTGCAAGGAGTACCGTGATACGTCTACCAGAACGTAATCGTAAAGAGTAAACAGGTGGCGAGCATTAGCCGCGCCTCCGTCGTCGCGAAGTTACGCGCGATTACAAAATGCAGCAGCACTTTCTCGACCAGATGCACCGATGCACGTTGCACCCGTTCATTGTTCGCGTTACCCGCATAATTTCTCCTCCTCCGAAAATCCGTCCACGATTCGCCGCGATAATCGCACGGATCCTTTAAAATCCATTCCCCGTACAATTACCGCGCCTCCGTCATATTTCTACAATTACTGTGCCTCGATCGTCCATTATCTGTCGCGAACCTCGTCCCCTTATCGATTTCCCATCGACAGCCGCTTGTACGTACGTCGGTCTATTACCATAATTCCCTCGCGGATCGTACACGTAATCGAATGAAATCTGAGATTCCGAAAATTCAAGTACACGGCCCCACGTAAATTTCCAACCGGGCGCCACCGAATTCCGATGGTCGTCGATCAAGCTGCCCCCGGTCCCACGATGACGGGAGGAACTATTTCTGTTTTCGTTTTGTTTATTCGGTTTTTTTCTTCGATAAATCGTGTTGCGTTACGCCACTGGCGTCGCGGTGGCGATACGAAACTGCGGTGCGTATCGGCGGTGGGGCACGAGGACGCGAAAAAGTCCGCGGAGAGCACACACACCGTCGGGGAACGTGGGGAACGGTGAGGCAAGGCCGTTCTTTGACCCGAAACGTGGTCTGCTCGGCGCCAATTTTTCGGGAGAAACCGGTCCCGGACCCCTGGAATTTTTACCGGCGAACCCGTTGCTGCCACACGGTTTCGCTAAGCAACCAACACCGACACCTGCTCCCCGCTAATATATCGGTCGGCTATAAAGTTTCCGTCGATTAACGTCGGGCAAGTGCAACGCGACGTCCTCGCGGCTGTTCGTCGATCGTCGATGAATCCGATCGTCGTCCGTCGCGACGAAAAATCGACGGATCTCTTGGCATTCGCCGGACGAGAGCCGATGTTTACGTTTGGAACTCGTTTTTATAGTGTTTTCATGCACGTTGTATACATTTTCTTTACGCGTATACGATATACACGACGCTATTGACTCGCTCGGGAGAAGGGAATCGTCATGGTTAAATATAAATTTAATTAAGAGATCGTGAGCTGTCCCATTGGAATGCCGCTTGACCCAGTTTATCTCGGATGAAAATTCACAATTCATCACGGGACGAACTTCTGGACAGGTGGGACCGCATTGCGCACAGAGAACGGCTCCACCAGTATTCGTCATTTGAGGAAGGAAAAGAAATGTTCGCGGGTTCAAGTGGTTCATCGTTTACCATCGAGCTGTGTCCGCTGGACGGATTAACGAGTTACAAAACGTTCGCTCCCGTGGAACACGCCCGACGGTTTTTCCAGGTGTGACACGAAATCACCCGGCACCGTTACACCGCTTCTATCCGTGGACTCCGGTGCCTCGAAGTTATTCGTGGCCACCGGTTACATAAAGACAGCTCGTTTCCCCGCTAGATCGCTGCATCGCGAGCCACGTAAACCGGATACATAGGCACACGCGTCTGTTCTATCTGGGCCTCGCAATCTCTTCTTCGTCCCTCTGCATCCATTTACTCGGCCTGGTAGCGTGCACGTGCTTTCGTAGAAGCGCGCTGCTCACCTGTGCACGTAGTGCACCTGTGTGCCGTGCGGTCGAAACGAGACTCATCGATCTCACCTGTCCCCCGTTTTATTCCTGCCTTTACCTGCCGCGACGGATCTACCTTCTTCTGCTCGAACTTCTATCGAACCGCGGTCGAGGAACGATAAGAGGGGTCCTCCTCGACGAGCCGGGGTGACAATTTGACGGCAGGGGATGCATCCACCCTTGCGCCACTTGAAGCGAGATTCCGATCGGCGGAAATCGCTGGAAATATCGAGCAATTCCGCGATATCGATCATCCAGATCCTGAAATGTGAATATCGACGTTCGAAAGGCGAGTCGAACGGTGACAGATTTAATCGATCCTTTGCCGGGTCGATCGTGTCGCCCTCGAGGCACGTTTATAATTCGACTACTCGTATTGAGCGTTTGTCAATCGGTTGTCAGGCTTTGCATACTTTGCTGGACGCCAGTATCTAATCTGACGAGGGACACGACCGTTCATTGCGCGCGATTCCCTTTCCCGAAAACGATGTTGAAAATCTCGGATGACTCGTCGATTTTACGCGATGCCACGGGGGGGAAGCATAGCGTCGAAGCTATGAATATGCGCAGGCCCGTAAGGACGTCTTTATCACGCGTCCCCCGCCGATCGGCTATCCTACATCCGCGACAAACGCGAGGTCGACAAATTTAATAAATACCTCGAATCGTGTAAACGTCCGAAGATCTTGGTTAGATCGTATTTTAACGACCCCGTGAAATTTGCAGCCCGCTACAGCAAGTGAATTCACTGTATCTCGTATAAATTCTTTTTTCACAGCTCGAACAACTCGACATTCCTGTGGTAAAATCGGTTGGACATTTCCCTATCGTTTCGAAGCAGTTCGTCCAAGATAGCGGTACGCGTAAAAGTATACATGTAAATATATACGTGCGCCTGTTCCCGAATTCGAAAACTCAGTAAAAGAAAAGAATCCCAGCCCGAGTGAAAATTTTCCTCTCGAGAAAAGACGAGCGCACCTCTGTTCAATTTCTGCCGCACGCGTCGAACGATCGAGGCGCGAGCGAAATTATTTCAACCGCAAGCAGCCAAGCAGAAAGCGTGTATCGCACGAGGCGCAACATTGATGCAACCGTGAATTCCTTATCGACCATGAGAGTACGCACGTACGATCGACCCGTTAAATGCAAATGCACCCCGCCGTTCGAGTGCACTCGGCCACCTTGAATGGAATGGGATCTAACGATCGCGATTGATAAAGATGATCAATGCACGAGATTAATCGTCGACTAGCATTGTTCCCTCAGACTTTTCATCGCCTCGATTTCTTCCGTGAAAGGACTCTCTTTCTTTTGCTCTATCGTCGTTCGCGAAAAAACGAAGCCGAAGAATACCCGGCGGGGTGTATCGGCGTCTCGCTGCTGTCAGATTCATCTGTGCGTCGTTGAATTATTAATCCGTGTCCGTGCGTGCGGTTCGCATCGGTGTGATGATCCAATTAACCTGTCGAGTGTATCGTACAGTGTTTATTTGTCGTCGAGCGAGATTCGCTCGCCCGCGACAGCCACTTCGCGTGATTTATTCGCGTGAAGTAATCGGACGTTGAAAGGAAGGAAATCACGTCCTTGCGGATCAAAGGTTGCTCGAGCGGGCACCGTACAATTGCTGTGCGAAAAGATCGAGGGGGGAATAAAAAAAAAGGTGAAATCGTTTAGCCCCAACGCCTTTTGTTCGCTGTTTTATAATGGTAACCATCCTTGGATGAATCTCGTTCGAAAACGTTACGAATAAGAAAAGGAGGTGTTCGGTCATGCGACGAACCGTCCTGCTCGTTTCGTTTGGCCGTAGATAAGAACTGCTGGATTTGAAGTCAATCGTGTAATGGTGCTCGGATACGTGTAGAATTTTCCTAGGCCTTTGAGCCACTCGTGTTACTGTGTCAATGTCTCATTTACCCCGTATCTAACCGTACCGCCACTCATTGTCCGTGTACCCGCGGCATGAATATTAAACCGTTACCGTCAGCCTTGGTCGGACCTAATCGATCCGAGTTAGACGTTGGACACCTTTTAGAAACGACGATCGCGTGTGTCGTTACAGAGATAGTGCTCCAATCGCGTGGAAGTAGACAGCTTTCCGAACTTAATCGTATTTGGGACGCAAGCCTGAAATATTAAGACAATACACATTCGAGCGAAAATGAAAATCGACGAAAAAAATTTAGATGATCGACACGCGTCTCGAAACTACCTGTATTCGTTCCGTTCATCCCTTCGTATCTACAAAGAAATCGATTTCAATCTCGAGCGCCGATATGCGAGCATCGAGGACAACCCTCCCGTTCATTTCTCGCCGAGAAAGACGCTGAATAATGATAATAGTAACAGATTGTACGTCAGACCGTGACGAATCGATGGATAGATGCGCAGGATCTTTGATCTACAAAAAGGTTTCGTATCACAATGGTTCATTTTCACACGGTATCTAGTATAGTGACTAAGGAACGAACTATTCGGATTGCGCAAAGATCAGCGAGCATGTACGGGCATCGATTCACGGTTATCAAGGATTCCAACGAATCGCCGAATAAATCGGTCTTCGACGGCTGCAACCTTCGGGCCGTTGAACGAACCTACGCTCCCCGACGAAAATTTCGTCGATCCATTGCGTGACTTGCGCTAAAGTTGCGAACTTCTTCGAGCAAGCCAGCCTTCGATCGATGACGAACTGCCCGTGCGACGACGCATAGTCGAAACCGAGTATTGCTCGTGATATTGATGATCCGGGATCGAGTTTTGTTTCGAGTGAAGAAAGGGAACTTGGTGCTGGAAAATCGTTGGAGGAAGTTCGCCGAACAGAACTCATAATAAAATTGAACCTGTCCCCTAATAAATATTTCGGGATCGATAATGCAATTGATCGCGTCGATCGAACGAGATTTAAATAAACGAGATGCTTCGAAGAGCACGAAATTTGGTTGACGAATTTTTTACCCAGGTTGCCAGGGTTTGAAATAGAAAGTGCGCGTGACAGGGCAGAATTATTAGCTTGGACGGTAAACAGAAACAGAGAAAGTTGCTTATTCAATGAAATGTTCGTCGATAGACACTTTGCCTGCCTGTGCTGTAACTCCTGTTCGGCGTGTTCACGGTGGAAAAACCGCAGGCTCGATGGACCGCGTGGTCCGGAGGAAAGAAATTCCACGAGGAATCAACACACGCGGCGTGGTTGAACACGTACCATTGTGCTTCTTGGTTACCGTTGACGTTTGAGAAATGGAGACGTGAATGGTCGTCAATATTTCTCTTTCGAACCTCGCGGTATTTCTATTCAAAGATTTCGACCAGGATACGTACTCCGTCACTTTCCCCCTATTCTAACGCGCCGGGCAGAAAACAGTGCACAGTGTAGCGCAGTAATCGAATGTCGCGAGGCCATCATTGCGAACAGAAAAAGTTCGGCTGATTTGTCCCTTTGCCGCGGGACAGGTAGAAACATTGGAATCGTATGCAAGGAGTTCGCAAAGCGCGGCTGGCGTAATGTTCTCGTATCGTGTCGTTTCGTTAGCGTAATCACTCCTTTTGTTCTTTCAAATTCAAGGCTACGTTTCAGAACCGCGGCAACTCCGACACACCGTTGCTTCTTAATTGTGTTCTCCTGCGAAGGAATTCATTGTTCCCGCGATAACGTCCGCCTGGCGTCCTCGTGCACATCGTTTCCCTTCCGATTGACGAATCTGATTATGCCCACCCAGATTCCGTCTCGTTTCCATCCAGTTGCTGCAATTGTAACGTCACAATTTCCTCCACGCTTCCCTCGCCTCGGTTGCCCACCTAATTCCACCGTATCCTAACGCTTCAATTACCGTCGCCCCGAACTCCCATTAAATCCTTCGCTGACGTCGCGTTACGCAACGTTGGAACAATCGCCTAGCTAAATCCTGCATTTAGTTTGGTGATTTATGTGAACGATTGTAGGGTTTAATCGTCTCGGGGAGACTGTAGTAATTTGGTGGACTTTATACCGTTCATTTCGTTACAATTATCAGGTGACGTGGGAGACGTGGTCGCTGTCACGTCCAACCCTTTGGTCTTGAAGGACCAACCAAGGCTGCTTTCCTTTCAATTTGTGAAATCGTCGGTCTTGCGGACGGGAGGCTTCTCAATTACGTGTCGTGTCTAAGATACACGCGCCCATTTCCCAGAACTGTTCGTGCTTTTTTTTTACAAGTTTTTCTTATCAACAGAAAATTCTTCCCAAATAGACTGCGAATAATTCGACTGACTAAACGTGCAGTCTCTCGCGGTTCCAAATGTCTGGCAATCGTACAAACTGTTTCCCCTTCGTACGTGTAATACATAGAGGCGTCACGCGATAATCTCGTTTCCGAACGAATGCCTCTTATCGTCCATCGTAAAAACTGACGGCCAAGTCGTGACAACAACTTCAGTTACAAAAGAAGACGTCCCTCTGGTCTCTCTGGACCAAATTTTCACGTCACAGTCTGATAAACGTCGCGCCGGCCGAGAGATCTTGGATAATCCAGCGTCACCAGGCCTCTTCCCCGGTTTCGCTCTTTGTCGTTCCATGGTAATGATATTCCACTTTGTTAACGTGCAAACTCGGTAGCCATGATCCGTTTCCACGCACCGGTGCGCTCAGCTACTCGCAACGTGCGTCGAGTCGCCGCGTGCGTCGTTGTCACGCTGGAAACCCAAGAACACGTTCGACGTAAAGATGATGATAATGATGATGATGATGATGATCCCACGATGCGTAATCCGCGTATGGTTCGCTATCCTCGTTGCTTTTTTTTTCATCCCCACTGCTCTTAGAATGATCGTGGTTGCGACACACGACACGCTCGATGGATCATCTAGGATTTCGGAACTTGTTGGGTTTAATTGTTCCTGATGCTGGTCCCCCCCGAGGACGTCCCACATCGACGGATCGTTACCTCGAGAATTATCATTTTCACAGGTGGTTCGTGCGGATAGTCAAAGGACGATTATTGAAACGGAGGATATTAGTGGATATGAATTTTACAATTTTGCAGAAGGATTTAGGAGATGTAGAATTAGCAAAAATTGGTATTCGCTTTGAAATACGATATGTCGAAGTTGAAGAATTTTTCGTGTTTATTTTGCCACTGTTATGGAACATATATTGCTACGAACATGTATTCTTTATGGATGAGTTAATTCAGCCCGCTATTCTCTGTGGCAAAAAATAAATCGTATGGTATTGAGATTTCATTTACGTTCCACTACGAACCGAGCTTGGCTCTTGTTCCGGCGGTTCTGGATCCTCTCTAGGACCAACGGTTTACTTAATAGAAAGCACCCGACGAGCATCGTGCATTCACTCCGTTCTCGTTCAGTCTTTAAGTAGACGGTATCCCAGACACCGTGATTCGATAGCGCAATGCATCAATTGAAAAGAAACGTGACCAGCTGGGTGGTTCGAAGGAAGCACCGTCTTCTGAATCGCAAGATGGCACCTTTCTATATTTTCTTCACGATGGAAAGGTATTGTGTGATTCCTTTTACGGGTTCCGAATTGTTCGAAGTGTTTACAATACGAAGGCTGCACCGCTGGGTTTCCAAATTTCGAGGCCACGGTGAACTGGAGCACGATGATCTGCAACGAGATCGCAATCGTGAAAAGATCTGAAAGCGAAATCGTGCGGAACCACGATCGGTCCGATTGATCGATCGAAAGAATCGCGCTTATTGTTGAGATAGACACCGATTGTGCGGCTTGGAATGATTCTTATTCTAATATTGAACGGGGTAACTCGATTCTCTGAAATTTTTTTCTTCGAACAACAGACTTTAAACGGCACAGTGAGCCATTTATCGAACAAGTGTACGCAGGCTTCATTGTACCATTTCGATATCTGATTAACCTTCGTGCGATATGGTAACGGGCTGTTGCGAAGCAAATGAAAAAAGTATTTTGTTTTGTTAAGAATCAATGATTGTGCCAGTGGTTAACTGAAACGTGAAACCTGAAACCGCAATATTAAGTGACAACAAATGACTATCCTTCGGCCTATAACATTTTTTCTTCAATTTTAATTGCAAACACTATTAGCGAGAGAAACCTGTAATAAATTTAGAGGAAAAAATGAAGTCTAAACGGAACAAGAAAAAAAGCATTTAATAAAACATTAATTTCTGATTACAGATCCGAGTGCCTTTGAAAGTTAACTTCTCGGCCAGGCCCAAGGACGTTTCTGTGACGATTACGAAAAAACACTTGACTTGCGGTATCAAGGGTCAACCACCGATCATCGACGCCGATTTTCCACACGAGGCCAAAGTGGAGGAGTCCACCTGGGTGATCGAGGATGGAAAAGTTTTGCTGATCACTCTGGAAAAGGTAAGTGTCGCAATAAAACGTTGGAACTCAAAGCATCGTGTACCGCCTGAACTGGTAGCACACCCGAAATATATCAATAGACGAATTATCTTACGGGTTTTCGTGACTCCACACGGATATAAAAAATTCGACACTGATCTTAATATTTTCTAATTCATAAACGTCCTAACCATCCATGCACGGGCGATTTCTTAGAAATAATTAAGCAATTAAATTAATTATTGCGGGCAAGTGGATGAAGTTACAGCAACGAGACTATTACGGGTGAATAGCCTACTTCCTTCCCTTTCATTTGATACCTCATAAATTAAAAAACAACTATCTGGAGCCGAGATACAAAACCCATTATTGATATATTGGAAAATATTGAAAAATTCGTTTCCCTTTAATTTGAGACGACGCTGATTAAAATCAGCCCAGCAGAAGCCGAGATAATTGAATTTGTTTATAGAAAATATAAACAAATGCGATTACTGCCACTTCCCGGGGAGCCACATGAATGACCATAGGATATACATTAATGCTAGCAGTAATAGGTATCATCTCCAATAAGTGTGAACATTCTGCCACCCGCAGTTCAATTGTTGTAAACAATTAAACAATTAAAATTGTTATCACGCTCAAGTGGATATAGTTACAGCAACGGGGTATTTTTTATCCTGTAGCTTATTCTTTTCCCTTTCTTTTGAGATGTCGTTGATTAAAATCGGCCCAACAGAAGATGAGATAACAATTTTTAAAACATTTTTTCGGGAGCAAAATGTTCAAAACGGTACATGTGGCGCCATCTCGCGTTTGCGGCCTTTTTCGCGGTTTTCCACACCGCCAAAACCGAATTCCTGGATTACATCGTTAATTTAAACAACTGCGTTTTTCTCGGCTTCTAGTGCGTATATCTTAACCAAACTTGTCTTAAATTAAAGCTACGAAATATAGCTACCTCCTCCTACAGTTTGAACAATATGGCATTGTTGGTTCAAATGTTATTAACAATTGAAAAATCGGCAAAAATGCACTCCGGGTCACTGCAGTTATCTCGGCTTCTGAAGACGCTAGAATAATGATCGACTACTTAAAATAATGGTAAAGGATGCTGCTACACGACAATAAACGATTCACAAACCCAGCTTGCTCTATTTAATTTTTATAAACAATTAAATGATTCGTTCGAAAATTGCATCGAAACTATACTCGGGGGCCTCTCCAAAAGTGAAGCAGCTTATTCCCTGAACCCAGAACTTCAATTTGAGACTTACTTGATTGGAATCGGCTCAGTAGCAGCCGAGATAATTGAATTTGTTTAAATAAATTATAAACAAATGCGGTTGCTGCCTGTTCCCGGCGTGCTACATCAATGACCAGAGGACATAAATTAAAGCTACCTGTATATGCTACCATCCCCAATAGGCGTGAACATTATGCCATGAGCAGTTCGTTTGTTATAAACAATTTAACATTTAAATTTGTTATTACGCTCAAGTGGATATAGTTACAGCAACGGGGTATTTTTTATCCTGTAGCTTATTCTTTTCCCATCCTTTTGAGATGTCGTTGATTAAAATCGGCCCAACAGAAGCCGAGATAGTTTTTAAAACTGTTTTTCGGTGATAATATGTCGAAAACGGTACAAGTGGCGCCATCTCGCGTTTGCGGCCTTTTTCGCAGTTTCGCACTCCGCCAAAATCGAATTCCTGGATTATATCGTTAATTTAAACAATTGCGTTTTTCTCGGCTTCTAGTGCGTATTTTTTAACCGGACTTGTCTTAAATTAAAGCTAGGAACCATAGCTACCTCCCCCTACAGTTTGAACAATATGGCATTATTGTTTCAAAAGTTATTAACAATTGAAGAATCGGCCAAAATGCACTCCGGGTCACTGCAATTATCTCGGCTTCTGAAAACGCTAGATCAATGATCGGCAGCTTAAAATAAAAGTAAAGGATGCTGCTACACGATAAAAAATACAACGTTGCTGCAACTGTATGCAAGTGGTGGTAATAACAATTTCAATTGTTTAATTGTTTATAACAAACGAAATCCGCATCGTATAATCTTCGCACCTATTGGATATCGTAGCTGATGCTGTTAGCTTTAATTTATGTCGTTTGGTCATTGTTGTAGCTCGCCTGGAAGAGGCAGTAATCGCATTTGTTTATAATTTATTTAAACAAATTCAATTATCTCGGCTTCTACTGGGCCGATTTTGATCAACGACATCTCAAATTGAAACTCTCGGTACGAGGAGCAAACTGATTTACTTTTGGAAAGGACCTCAAGTATAGTTTCGATGTAATTCTCAAGCCAATTATTAAATTGTTTATAAAAATTAAATTGCGCATCCAGGGGACGTAACAAGTGTCTTGTCGTGGAGCAGCATGCATTACCTTTATTTTAAGCATTCGATCATTGATCTAGCCCCTTCAGAAGCCGAGATAATTGCAGTGACCCGGAGTGCATTTTTGCCGATTTTTCAATTGTTAATAACTTTTGAACCAACAATGCCATATTGTTCAAACTATAGGAGGAGGTAGCTATGATTCCTAGCTTTAATTTAAGACAAGTCCGGTTAAGATATACACACTAGAAGCCGAGAAAAACGCAGTTGTTTAAATTAACGATGTAATCCAGGAATTCGGTTTTGGCGGAGTGAGAAACTGCGAAAAAGGCCGCAAACGCGAGATGGCGCCACTTGTACCGTTATCGACATATCGTTACCGACAAAACTTTAAAAAATTATTATCTCGACTCCTGGGGGTTGTTTTGTAATCAATGGGATATGAAATGAAAGGGAATGGAATGAGCTACACGACAAAAAATACCCCGCTGCTGTAGGTATATGCAGTTGGCCGTAATAACAATTTTAATTGTTTAATTGTTTATAACAAATGAACTTCATTTCGAATAATGTTCACACCTATTGTAAATGGTAGCTGGTATATGTAGCTTTAATTTATGTCCTCTGGTCATTGATGTAGCTGGCCGGGAAGTGGCAGTAATCGCATTTGTTTATAATTTATTTAAACAAATTCAATTATCTCGGCTTCTACTGGGCCGATTTTGATCAACGACATCTCAAATTGAAGCTCTGGGTTCAAGGAGCAAACTGATTCACTTTTGGAAAGGACTTTCAGTATAGTTTAGGTGGCATTTGCAAACAAATTCTTTAATTGTTTATCAAAAATTAAAGGCGCACGCACCATTTGTAAATAACGTATTCACGTGTAGCAGCATTCTTTACCTTTATTTTAAACACTCGATCATTATTCTAGCTCCTGCAGAATTCGAGATAACTGCAGTGACCCTTAGTGCATTTTTGCGGTTTATTCAATTGTTAATAACTTTTAAACCAACCATGCCATATTGATCAAACATTTGGTGCATACAGCTATATTTCGTAACTTTAATTTAAGACAAGTCCGGTTAAGATATACACACTAGAAGCCGAAAAAAACGCAGTTGTTTAAATTAACGATGTAATCCAGGAATTCGGTTTTGGCGGTGTGGAAAACTGCGAAAAAGGCCGCCAACGCGAGATGGCGCCACTTGTCTTATTATCGATATATCGATACCGACAATATTTTTAAAAATTATTATCTCGGCTACCAAGTGTTGTTTTTTAATCAATGGGATATCAAATGAAAGGGAAAGGGATAAGCTACACGTAAAAAAATACCCCGTTGCTGTAACTGTATGCACTTGACCGTAATAACAATTTTAATTGTTTAATTGTTTACAACAAGTGAACTGCGGGTGGCAAAATGTTGACAAATGTTGTATCTCGCCTGGAAGTGGCAGTAATCTCATTTGTTTACAATTTCTGCTCCTGAACAGAATGCACCTTCGACCTCATTGGTAGAAAACTAACGTAAAGCCATACATTTTCTACGTGGATTATGGGACAACTTCTTGCAGAAATAAAAATCAATATTTTATCTTTCTAGGTCAACAAGATGCAATGGTGGGCGCATGTGGTAACGAGCGATCCAGAGATCAGCACAAAGAAAGTGAATCCTGAACCGAGCAAACTCTCCGATCTTGACGGCGAAACCAGAGGCCTGGTGGAGAAAATGATGTACGACCAGAGACAGAAGGAACTAGGACTTCCAACTTCTGACGAACAGAAGACGCAGGATGTGATTAAAAAGTATGAGATTCTCCGGTACGAAATTACTTGAAATCAATTTAGTAAATCTAAACGTCTAATATCGATAAATTTGTCCTTCTCCAGATTCATGGAACAGCATCCCGAGATGGATTTCTCCAAGTGCAAGTTCAACTGATTCAAGATTTAACTAACTAATAATCGAATTCTAATGAAGTTGTTACGAAGCCGATAAAACTTCATGGTATCTCATTAATCGTCACTGTAACGTCTCGACATTCTCTGCACCTATCTCTCTAAAGCATGTTCACAAAAATATATATCGTACGATTTTTTTTCACATTGCATTTCTTATAATTTAATAAAGAGTTTAGAGGGAAAAAAAACCGCCAGATGTATTTATTGTGTTTACGCTCGACGACATGAAAACGTACCTCAGTTAACAAAAATAATTAATCGAACGACCCTTTTACTAGATCGTTCTGCTCCTGTGAAATGATGATTTTCAATTAATATACGGAAAGTGATGTCGCATCGATAGGCAGTCAGAACGATTACTCCGATTCGATCGATCTCATTGTCTTTACATCTAATCGCGTTAAAAGTGCGTCGAATAATATCGTTAACATTATATCTAGTCACTGGACAGTTAATAGCACAGAGCACAATATTTAGAGCGAAGCACACAAGTGTCCATTGAATTGTAATATTTTAATTGAAATCGTCAGTTTCTTTCATCACTTTGCTGATCCAGCGAACGTAGTTCGACAGTCTGGCGTATATCCCGAACTTTCCACGTTTTCCACAACCTTCGCCGAAGCTGGTGATACCGAATATAGTCCAAGGATGATCGGGTCTCCTCGGATCTCGACAAAGAAGCGGACCACCGCTGTCGCCGGCGCATGAATCCATTTTTCCACGACGATAACCAGCGCAGAACATGTTGTCGGTTATTCTGTAGTCCACGTAAACGTCTCGACATGCTTCTGGGGATACTATAGGTATCTGGAAGTAAAAATTAATGAAAATTTGATTGCGAACGAACCCTTCACGTGTTCGCATAAAAGAAAATGTAATGTGCTTTAGATTTAATAAATGGACACGTGAATATAACGTACCCTGGCTTCGTGAAGAACGTCGGTCCCAAAGTCATCGGTGACTCGTGATTTTCCCCAGCCGATGATAGTGCAAAGTTGATTGGCTGGTAGAGGCTGGTTGGACGCCGGAAGACAGGCGATTCCTCTAGACGGCGACGCTGTCAGAGTAACCGGTAGACGAAGCATGGCAATGTCATTGTCCACTGTGTCCGCGTCGTATTCAGGGTGTATTGTGACTGAATCCACCTGAAGGAAAACGAGAAGACAGTGCTTGAAGCGATGCTGTTAATCTCTTTAGAACGGTACATGGACTGCAGTTGGTTACAGCGATTCAAAACGTTGACAACTTTTCGTCAAATATTTCCTGTTCCTTTTACTTTCTCGTCAAGCGTAAATAGTATTTGATAATAAGTACCCTCAATTCTAATTCGGAGCCCTCCTTCACCGTCAGATCGTGCTCTCCGATTCTAACGTAAAGTCTTTTCCGTATGCAGTGAGCTGCTGTTAATACCCATCTGGGAGAGACCAATGTACCTCCGCAAAAAGCCTCCTGCAGCAATAATTGTTCAATTATTACATTGAATAACTCTAAACTGTAAACATTGGGCGCACTCACGCGAAATCGGTTCAGGACTGCCACCTGCCAGGGCCAACTTCCGGCTGTCGATGGGCGTCCACCAATGATCCTCGTGAAATAAGAAAGGCGAGAAGTCTTCGAAGAGCTCGGAACTCCACACTTCCACGTGTAAGAGTTCTTCTCGGGTATGAAACTGTCGACGGTGTTAGGATTCAACTCGAACTCGTCTAACACGGTATCTAAGTAATTGAAACTGTACGTTCTTTTGACAAATAGAATAAAACGAGAAAACTAATCCTGCGAAACTCACCATCACTGTCCTCCTCCTGGCTTCCACGAATCTTTCGATGGATCCATCTTTGGCAGAAGCTACCCTCCACGTAGCAGTAAGCGCTCTCCCTTATCACGTCCCTTCCGCAGATGCCAGGTTTCTTGCACCACCTGAAATTATTTCATCGGGGGGGGGGCTGCAGATCCTTGCGACTCGTCGACGTTGCAGATTTCACGAGGTGCGAAGGAAAGACGTACCTGTGTCGTTGAGTGGTGCACAGTCTTGTACATGGCGACCATTTGCTCCATTTCCCGTAATACCCTATAGATTGGTCTTTCACGTCCTTTCCCCTTCGTCTTCCCTGCCTAGGCTCGGCTTCGTTCTTAGGCATCTGAAACACCGCACATTCGGTTGACGCTAGAAGATAAAGGAGACCGTTAGGAACCGTTGGATCTCTACCTGCACCACGTGAAATTTATCCTTCCGTCGATGGCCTCGTCGCTGCCTTTGCTTGCACCTCCTCCATCTACCTTTTTTATTGTGCTCGCAGGCTCGCTCCTCCTGTATTAATATCCGATGTAACGTTTTCAACAACCCAGGGGAATAAGACTGTGCAAACTCACTCTAAGTATCGTGCTGCCGCATTTCTTCTCCGCTGTGCACCTTCGTACCCGATTCTGCGTGCAATGACGATCGCACACGCTCCATTCGCTCCAATTAGTGAAGTACGACAGTTTCGTGGGTTCTACAAATATATCGCGATTCACCGATAATACGATAACATAATTGATACGATTGAGAAATGTTTGCAAAACCCACTGTTCTTTGGTAACTGATCCACGTTCGAATCTTGACCGACCACCGGCAGCCAGTTCGTGCTATTGTTTCCGTTGATCGCGTGCGTTCCGTTGCCACTCTGAAATTAGCACAGAGCAACGTGTAATTAATCGTCGGCACCTGAAAGGGAGACAGCGAGCGTGACTACAAAAGCTTTTCTTTGCATTTGAAGGAAGAAAAAGAACGGCCAACCAGAAATTCAGGTATATCCACATTTTGTAGCGTTTCTTCCTTTTTTTCTTCTTTTTGTTTAATTAACATAGTCGACAATGCCCGGTCCAAGGCAAGTGAAACGTCGAGCAGTTCCTACGAGGAAAAACGATCCTCGTAGGTGTGTCGTTGCAAAAACTTCCTGAAGTTAACAACCACGAGCGGAATTAATAGACACGAGTACGTGTACGTTTCGACACGTTGCGTGGATTCCAATTAAATGTGTTAAGTGGTGCGATTTTCGCAATTCCTGTTTGACAAATGTTACCTCGAGAAGGATTCACTTAACTCGACATTCTTTTTTTTACTGCTTCACGACTTGTACAGTATATGCCATTGCGTTCCTTTACATTCTTCGGAACCTAAGGTGGTATTCGATACAAGTTGCCCGAGTGAGATACAGTGAAATAACAAAAGATACCAAGTTTATATACCAAGATAAAAAGGCGATCAAGATTTTCCGAAACTCATTTCGAATCATCGAAATCGCTCTGCAGAAGGTGCCTAGCACCCCAAGACATATTGCTTTCTGCTCGACCAATTTATAAACTCTTGAAAGATGAAGAGGAAAAAGAATATATATATATATCTAAACTGTCGTCGTCGGAGCTGCTATATTTTCCTGCTGCATCGAACGAAGTTCTGTCCACTCATCATTCCTCGTACGATCGTACGTCAACGTGGAATCGCGAAGAAAAAACTGACCGAACGACGACAAGAAGGCCAATAAAAGCGGGATCGCGTTCCCCGGTCGCGGATCGTTCGTTTAAAAGGCAGAAACGCGAGGCAAAAACTATTGAACAATTACTCGCTCTTAAGCAAAGAGTTAATAGACTAGTCCTTGCTAACGTTGGCCGCCTGAAGTCTCGGATATCGTTCCAGCATTCCCCAAGGCTGTGGCGTTCAGCTACGCGGTACTAAACTCAATTTACCGCCTCGTAAATGGCACCGCGACATAATCACCGGCGTCGTTTTCGCTTCAATGCCATCGCGATGCTTTTCAATTATAATCGAGTCGAAAGTGGTCCGAAAAGAATCACGCCTCTTCTTAACTCTCGAGGGGGAAATTTGTTTCCGTAAATTTTGAGGAATTTTCGACTCGGTAATGGTGGCTCTGTTAAATATGGCCCGATCGATCGATGAAAATGGAACTGGTACAACGCAAATCACACCCTCCTTCGATCCAGCCCACGATCCTCATTATAGCAGACAATGGTTAGAGGAAAGCAGAGACGATATTACCTCATCGAGGTCGACCGCCTTAAGAAATCTAATATTGGACGGATGATCTTGTGATATTATACCGGCTTGTTCATTGGGATATTGTAGAACGTCTAATTATCACCCTTTCATTATGGTGGCAAAAAGGGAGTTAGCAGAATGAGACAATAACCGGCTTACGTCATGGGGCGTATAAAGTTGCGAAGGTAATCTTCTTTTTGCAAATCGGTTTCTTTGCGTGGCTCTCGTAAATTAATTTACCCCGGTTTTTTTCTGACCCGGATTATTAACATGTGGCGGTACTTCCCACATACACCGCTAGGGGACGAGCACGACGATCCGGCTCCCGAAGGTGGTTGCATAGGTCCGCGCCACTATATATATAACCACCGACCGTTCCCTACTATCCCTGTGTATAAGGCAGGGCCTGCTAGTACGCCTTACTGATGAGTCCGCTAGCAGGCCTAGGACGAAACGCAACATCTCCCTGGTTAAATCCAGCCTTGAGACCTCATCAGTTTCCACTATATCGAGGGTCTCACTTTGAGAGGTCTCCGGGGTGTAAAGACGTTGAATTAAAGCCTCACCAGCTTCATTCGAAAACCACCCTAATGTCTTAACGAAAAGGGTGGACAGATCAAAACTCTCACCCATGTCTCCTCCAACATACCAATTGAGGAAAATTTTCGCCGTAATGATTTGTGTTGATATATCATCCCCATGGTATCTGATGCTCAAGGAAGAAAATCTGGACTCAAATATTTGAGTCCTTTTATTCTTTTATTTTATTTATGAATATTCCTAGGCCTGCTAGCGGACTCATCAGTAAGGCGTACTAGCAGGCCCTGCCTTATACACAGGGATAGTAGGGAACGGTCGGTGGTTATATATATAGTGGCGCGGACCTATGCAACCACCTTCGGGAGCCGGATCGTCGTGCTCGTCCCCTAGCGGTGTATGTGGGAAGTACCCCCACATCACTCCCCCACCAGTGATAACGATATGTTGAAGTTATCCCAGGGTCTGCTGGCCGTTCCTCGATTCTGCGACGTCGATGCCCACTACCGACTTCGCCCTGTAACCCGCTCGCCGCGGGTGAGCGCGTGCTGCTTAAGGGTAACGAACGTAACCGAAGTCGGTAGCCATCGCGTTAAAGTCGCCTCCAACGTCTTTCCCCTCTCGGCGTCGTCCGCCATCCAAAGTCGTGCGCTGCTTGCGTGTTGATCACGTCGGGGTCACCAATGTGGGATATGGTGATAGGGAATGGAATAACCTCCCATTCAATACTTGACACAAGCTTTATTGTACTCAAATCTTTAACCAAGACTCTTCTTGAACTCTGCTCACTCACTGACTCTCGCACGCATCATTCGCTCCATATATTCTCTCACTCGCAGCTTCTCTCTCGTTCTACCCCTCATTCGTTCTCACTCATTCGGACCCACACCGACACACACATCCTTGCCACGTGTCACAGGTCGACAACGGGTCACCATGCACTCGAAGCTTCTCGTGCATTCCTAGAAAGCATTCGCTCTTCCCTAGAGATAAACATTCGTTCGACATCTCCACTAACACTTCTCATTCGCACCTCACGCTACATCCGATACTTCCAGTCACAAAACGGTTTTGCCTTAAACCTAAGGCGGAGACGTGGCGCCGGCTTATCGCCGCCACAAACATAATTGCCTAGTTGAATAGCTCTTGCAAAGTGGAAGAGGTCAACAAATCGACAGAATTGAAATGTGCATAGAATATATTCTGTTTTGCAAAACAGGAACGTACGAGGTAAGTGAAAAAAATATAGTGGTAAAGAAATGTATTATTTCGAAAGAAGAACGACCGACTTCGCCAATTGCTAAGGATCGTTGAATTTTGCGACACGGCTTTCGCAATAATTTCATTGGTCTCATTCAAATGAGCTACAACAATTTCGTTGTTCCCCTCGAATTTATGAGTCGGTTAATTCTGCCCGTGCAGAGTGCCCCCCTAGACGTATTCGACTCGAGAGTTCAGGGTTAACGACGTCCCCGTATTGCACAATTAAAACTTCAACAGAAACGAAGCACCTTCCACCTGTGTTTCCTTATTCGCTCTAAAAATATATCGCGCCTCCAGTTTTATAATTATATAATGTTTAATAGCGGCCCTCCAATATATCGCCGGGCAAATATTTATCGAGCCAACAGTTTTTTACTAATTTCAAGGAGTCGATACTTGCGAGAAAAAAAACACAGATACCCCTTAAACGTAACGTCGCGAAAGAATTTAAAAATATTCAAAGTACCACGAGCGAGGCCTGGTAACAGCTCGAAGGCCAGATTTGTCGCTTCTTCCTCGACACGGCCGTCGTGGAAAAAGCGGACGAACGAAACAAGAGAGCTCTTCTCCACGGGGACGAGCAGAAGACACGGAATTTGTATGCGCCGCGGTGGACATCGCCAAACTAGGCTGAAGTCCGCGGTGCCTTGCATCTCCACGATGGAATCGCAAAAACCGCACGGCACGCACGATGGAGACAATTCAAGCATGGAAAAGGGGTATGGACTCGGACCAAAACTGTCCTGTTCCCTCGGATTTCACACGAAGCATCCACGTTAAAAACGGAAGGAAGAAAGGAAATTTTACTAAAGACCCGAGCGGGGACGGCGCAATCGAAGGGAAGATCCAACGGTCAGCCCACGGTGTCGAGGAATTCCACGAAATCGTGCCGCAAATGCTTCACGGGCATCACCTGCGCAACTTTAATACCGTTTCGTATTCAAAGCGTCCCAGAAACGCCACCCCACCGGTACGCATTCCAGCCCGTTCACCTGGTGCACCTTTGTCCGTAGCTTAGATTACACCGACCGCGCCCTGAGCCGCGCGACGGTATTTACTTTAAGAACCACGAAATTTCGAACACTTAAAACCGAGAGCAACAATCGGAAGAGAGAAATCACTTTCTTCCAGAACCGTTCGTGAACAATTATTACCATCGCCGTTACGAAGAGGCACCAATCACCCTACCGAACAGGGCAGAGAAAAAAAAGATCCGTCAAGCTACCATGTTCGCCGCTAGATATCCTCCGCGAAAGTGCAGCGGCCTGGTCGCGAAGGGGGGTTGGCATGAAGGGTGGAAGAAAAAAGGTGGATCGTTCGAGACCTGCGGCGACAGGCATTGGAAGGAGCCGGCCGACGCAGCCGAAGAAGATGGATAAGGTTCGGAAGCAATGACATTCGTTTCGCGGGCTGACGCCCCGGCTATACCCTACATGGAAGCGCGGTCTGCGAGTGTCCAACGTCCGAAAATGGCCGGCGATTTTTTCGCCGGGGCTACGGTGGATTTAATACACGGTGACAGTAGCGACGATGGAACGCTCGCTATGGCGAGATCGCCGGCTGATTTATGTGCTCGTGCGCGCGATCCGAAGGCCAAGGTCCTCGTCCACCTACTATGGTCAGGATGACGTCTGCGACGGCGGACATCGTGTAAATCGTTGCCGGCGTATATACGGTCCATGGGAATTCTGCGAATGGACGGTCGCATAGGACGCTCGATTTTCCCTGGGCTAATCTGTGCTCGGTTTAATTGCCCGGCGGCGAGCCTTTGTGAAACGGTAGCTTCAGACGGGAGGACGAAGTTTTGGAGCGGAAGCGAGGTGGTCGAGGAACGGCTCGAGTGCGTGGTATTATGGAAATTATATTCCCGGGTGGACGAGGCGACATCGGCAATCTCTTGGCGAGATTGTCTTGGACCTTTAACGCGACTTGCATCGTTATCGTTCGAGCGTAAAAATGTTAACAATTAACATTGATTAATTCATTCGTCGTAGCGTGGAAAATATTAATGAATCTCCGTAAACAAGTAAGGGGACAACGAATGGCAGCGCGGCAGCAGTTGAACGATGTCGCAAAGTTCTAGCTATCGAATCGGGATCAAACGCTGAAGCGAGCCGCGACGGGGAGATATTATTGCCGGCGAAAGGGAGAAAGCAATTACGACCGTTGCTAATGAGGCAGATAAGAAGATGGGTGGAGACAAATCTCGTAAGAACCCAGCCCCTTGATTCGTTTCACGCTTGGTTCCGACAGTACGCGGTCACGGTACGGTCTCGACCCGGGTAAATGTCATTGGAGCTCTTTAAGCGAAGCGTAACTTCAGCGTGACTGTATCGCCACTGTTCTGCTACGTTACGCGACATTTGTTTAATGCCCGGCTACAATTTGCGTTTCTATTCGCACGGCTTGCCGCCCATCTGGACCGCAGTCGTACGGGGAAAATGAATTTCCACGACGTGTCGTCGATCGGAGCGGGCGACATCGGACGTTACGGTGGGATAATGGTCGGCGGAGAATAGATGGGTTATTGTCGGTGGTTCGTTGACGGCGCGAGGATCGTTTTACGCTCGCCTCGTCCACGACGATTCAACGGAACAGCTCTCGTCATGCGACTCTCGTCCATTCCGCGAAGACTTGGAGCATTTTGAGAAAGAACGCGCTCGAACAACGTCTGCGGATTAACGATCGGTCTGTCCACTGACGGGCACATTCCACTTGGCGGCGGTGGCGCACGTGGAGCGCTCGCTCCTATCATTACTATTGCTGTACGGTACCGTTTGACCATTTGTTTTAAAGCACGCAGCGGGCCTGCATTTACGGATTCAGAGTGGGGGGTAATGAGAACGCGAAGGCGGAGGTGGATATATTACATCGTGGATCCGGAGAAGTACGGATGTACGAATGGTTTCGAAACGAACCGTGGCACGAGCAGAATGTTTTCAACAAATTAACCAGCATCGCGGTTACGTAACGGAAAGATATTACTCCTAAATGTCTCGCCCGTTTTATTGCATCGACCCGAACGATTCCGTTCTCGCGATATGATATTTTGAAGTCTGCCAGTTTATCGTCGCGCTGTTCAAAAGGCGCAGCCCGCGAAGGACAATTTCGCGCTGCACCCATTGACACGACCGTACAGTTTCTCTAGCCGTGAGTGCGCTGCCAGTTAAATTTGCATCTCTTTAGTTTTACAAAAGCATGCCCGCGCCCTCCTGTGCGCTTGCCCGCCGTGAGCAAACTGCGAAGGCGAGACTACAAATGTATCTACCTATACAGAATTATATACGCGTACACGGTTCGTGCGCTTTTCGCGTCATTGCGCGTTCTATATTTCACTTCCGCATTTTATTTCCTATTCCGTCTCACTGGGAAGAAAATCAGTAATTCGATGTTGTTTCGAACAGTTCCTCGAGGAACATATATCAATCAATTTTTTAACTCCGCAGCCACCGCGCAAAAATACATTCGTTGTCAGATTAGTATTTCTGAAACCGGTCCCCCTGGTTTAGGTACCTCCTACAACTTTTCCTTCGGCTTTTAACCGACCGTTCGAGCGTCGTACGTCTTCCCAGCGATTTGCACTGAGAAACGATAACTCTGAGCTATTGCTCTAGCCTGCTGCTTGCAGTCCCGACACGGAACGCTTAAACGTGTCACGTGTCGGAAGAACGTCGCTGAACGAGACTCCCACGGAATTTATTACCTGGGCAACGGTAGCGTGGTCGCTTGTTTATCGCGTCTCCTGTAACTTCCATGCGCAACCCATCTCCATCCTCCATCTCTCACTCTCTGTCGCGCAATATCTTAATGCCATGACGAGATCATCGCGTGATTTACTGTCTCCTTTGCGCAATGAGACGCAACTCACGATTGTCCGCCCACTTCTGCGGAATCTAATGGGACAATTACGCGACCCGTGCCCCATTCCCGGTGTTACCTTTGACTATGCGACACCGACCTATGCGAGTTCGTAAAATTCGCCGCGCGGATTGCATCGCGAACGGTATCGCGAGTCTAAAACATTCGGGGGAGGGTGAAATACACGGCACTTGGGGAGAGATCGAAGTTCGACTCGGGGTCTTTGAAAAGAATGTTCGTGTGTTTTGGTTGTGCAAAGCATTATAGAGCGAGAGATTGCTTGGTCTGGTCGAAGGGAACCGGTGTAAAAATAGGTTTTCTCGCCAGGTTCCGAGTCGTGCATTTGTTTTCCCGGCGCTGTCTGTTGCTCGAGAGGGCTCGGCTGGGTCGACCGCCGTGAACGGTCTTTCGTGGCTTTCCACGAAAATCCGTCTCGAGAAAAACGGCCTCCTTTGAAAGCGTTCGTTCCCGTGCATCCAGTTCAACGGCGTAGCTGATTCCGAAGCGGAGAGAAAATTCCGTGGCATCCGAACGCCGGCGGACGTTGGAATTTAATCAATTATCAAGCGTCTCGATGCAGCCTCGCTTCGTACGAAAAAAAAAGAGAACAACGAAGCGAACCGAAACTTTAACCGCGTCGTCGAATGCTCCAACAAGTTCAGGTCAGAAGAATTTCCCCCGCATATTCGCCGCAAATTATCCACTTAAAAAGAAATTCCCTTGACTCGTTGCACAGCCTTGCCCCGCAATAAAAGTAAGCGAAACGACGAAAGGGGGAAAGAAAGCCCCGGTGAACAGGGCGCTGACGGGGCCGCGATTCGCGTCCGTCGAGGAACGTCCAATCGGCCTCGTCGCGGAATCACGTTCCTACGACAAATGAGATGATAATTGATTCGTCGAGCTCGTCGCGCTCAACCCTCCGCCATCGGTCTCGTTTAATTTCGCCGCGGCTCCGTTCGAAAATGCGACGCTCCGGCGTCTCGGTTCGAGAAAAAGCCGCTATTTCTGGCCGGCTATTAACGAGCCTTAATTCGCGGGATTAGTCGGAGCCCCGTGGCTCGAACCGTGAAACCATAAAGCTAGCCGTTACGAAGGAGTACAGCGGTGGATGCGGCAGTCACCTGCCGTGCTTTTTCAACGATGCCCGTTAAGCGTACCTTTTTCTTATTGCGAGGATCCGCGTCCGGTCCGCGGTTTACGGCCACGGTTATTTCCGGATCGGTACGTCATCGTTTTTCATCGCGTCGCTCTTCATTAGAGAGCCTTCGGCGGCGCTGGATGAGCCCCGAGTCGTGGAAAATTGAATGGCGAAGAGAACTTTGTAGATAAAGGGTCGCTCGAAGATTGGCAGAGATCGGTGGAATGTATCGCCGGATATTTTACAAATGATTAGCGATTCCGTTCCGCTCGTGCTGTCGACGATGGCCTGTCCTTTGAATTTCCGTTGTGTCGCGCAAGACACGGCACGCAAAAGTGGCACCGCGTTACGACTGGTCGTATTCCAGCTGCAACTCCGACAATTCGATCGCTCGCCTCCTCGTCGAACGGACGAATTTATGGTGTGATTGTTGGGAGTCGATTAACGGCGCGTCGAAATCGTCGGCAGTAAATCGAACGCAAAATTCGATGCTCTTGTTAAATTGCGCTTAGGTCGAGACAGGACGGCGCTGAATTTCAGATACGCTAGATTTTCGTTTCCGAAACTCCTGATAATATTAAATATTAATACACTGTATAATTAAACGGTGGCACATATTCTCTCGGGATGGATATTGAATTCTCGCCTCGTTTTCGGGCACTTTCGCGAAGTTAAAGAACTTCGTCGACCAGAGAATCTCGCGTCTGTTCGTTTCTGTATCAGCTCGTACCCCAAACGCCGTGGCCGCAGTGCAATATTTAATTGAAACTCGTAACACGAGTGATAGTAGAAGTAGATAGACGGGGGGGGAAGCATTAACGGCTAATGAGATCGGTAATTCAGCGGTGAGCGTCGATTCGAGAAAATACAATCTCGAGCAGCACGGCGAAACTGCAACGTTTCGTGTACGGTCCGTTGGTCGTTTCACGGGAATCGTTAAATCGGCCGTGCAGAAAACGAGCTGTATTTAATACACAATATTAATGAGGGCAGTTCTTTGTGCCCCGGCAAGTTATACCGGAATAACTCGTTCCGATAGGTTCCCACTTCTCGTTGAACGATTGCTAAAGACCGAGCGAAGGTACAATGTCAGACGTGTTGGTCGCCAATTAATATTGTTGATTACGAAGAAACGGGAAACCATGGGATGGAAGAAAGTCTTATCGAATCCTCGCGGGGGGAGCTTACTCTGACCCTCGTGTCGATAACCCTTTCGCCGCGGACAGTCTTGTAATTGAAAATCGCTGCGACCCAACGTTCGTCCTTTCGACGATCGATCCGTATGCATTTTTCGATTACCGATAATGATCGAATAGAACGAGAATACGCGTTGTATTGTTGCACACTTTTGCTTTCAGATGCACGCGCAATTTATACGAATACTATTGCGACGGAGACGTTCGCGCGTCTTCGTCATAAATGTCCTGCGGCGTGAGGGGTTAAATATACGCGAATACCTATCGAGCCATCCAGCAAATCAACCTCCCCTCGCAACACTCTCGCGGTACAGTTCGAATCGTTAACCGACTAACAGCGGCGACGAGGAATCCGTTTCCCGGGGAATTCTAATCGCCGGTACGACGAGCTTCACCGTTTCACCGGACAATGGAACGACGGTCGCGCGGAATACGAAAAAGAAACGTGCGGGAAAAGCGTCGAGGAGAAGGGGTGAGAACAAAGATCGCGAAGGATTCACGAGCGACGAACGGGATCGTGGCCGACCGGGAGAAGAAGCCAGCCTCTCCTCTCTGCTCGTCCTCGCTCGTGTGTACCCCGTTTCGTTCTTTCTTTCCTCCCCGTTGCGACGACAACTTTTTACCCAGCACGAGGTTAACATACTTCCTGCCTCGGGACGGGCTGAAATTCCACGCGATAGTCGTCACGATACGCAGTAAGAAGCTAATCGAGCTCTACCGCGGACGATCCCGCGGGAGGACGAATCTCCACGGGGTGCCTGACGAACGTTTTTCCCGGTTCCACTATTAAGTCAATGGGGTACGTGTGATATCGCTCATAATTTTTAACACGAAAATGGATAGCAAGCATTGCAGATGGAATAAAATAAATCAGAATATCGAGATACTCTCAATGGAGTCCCTTTAGGCCTATTTTTTTAAACCCTTTCGCTGCATGAAACGATGAAACGTCTCGCGGGAGATTAAAGTTATCCAAAAAACGTTTCCCCCGCGAACGATATGTCAATTAATTGATCAATTAAATGAAAGATCCAACGAAGAGCAAGAATTAATGAAACGAAAGACACAATCACCGGTGATTTTCTGTCGGGCAAATTACCCCTTTGTACGATCATTAGCATCGTCAGCTGTTAAAGGCGCACTCACAATAACCCCCCGATGTCCCACGGGGACGGGTCACAAAGGAAGCACTCGTGGTTAACAATAGCCCGGAGTGCGAGCGAAAACGAGGATCGTTTCGATTATTAATCTTCGAAAGGTAAAGGATCCTCTGCGTGTACCTTACGACCCACTCTCATGGCTACATTGTACCAACTTGACCCCGTGTTCCCCAGTGAATAGCGGTAAATTATTCCGGCGATCTTGACACGCTAATAGAATAACAGAGAAAGAGAAGGGGAGGAAAGGGGCTCGGATCTCGCGACAGGAAGTTTCACCGCGGGGTGCCCGACGTCCACGAGGTCGGTCGCCAATTTTTTCACGGCACGGAAAATCATCGGGTGATTGTCGCGCGCCGTCTTTCGTTCGTCACGTCTGCGCCTCCGGAGGGACGATTATTAATTGGACGACGAGTAACTGTGCGCCAGGTAAATCCCGCAGATGAAGATTAACGATAAGAGGAAACCGGCCATCACTTTCTCGATGCGGAAGGTGGCGAAACTTTTATTGCGAAACGGTTCTATTATTATCATTATTATTAGAGATTTGTCCGTGGAGTACGCGTCGAGCGATGAATTACTTCGCGCGCAGCTAGAAAGTTCTTCGCAACATGACATTATTAACCAGCGTTTAATGAACAGATAAAGAACTCGTGTAAGATCGAAAATCTCCAACATTGCTCTGCCTGAATATTTTCGAAAAAATTCCCCACCAATAATCCTGCGAAATAACGAACAATCTCTCCTCGATCGACGTTTTTGTACGGCAACAATTGTATTCGTTCGTCGACTCCGCGATAACAGTAAACATAGGAGCGCGAGAGAAAGGAAGAAGCGATGGTTCGCCATCTGTTCACTATCTGTAGAGCTCGTCCAAGGATCAACCCATAAATTGGCCTGTTAGTCCAGATAAGGAGCCAAGGAGAAACTCAAACAAATGCTTATCCTTTATCTGATACGCCTCTACCTCCCTCCTTTACTTTCCGCGACGCTGCGCCTACAAGATTACAGGCGAACGGCCGCAAGCATCGATGTTACCACTTGGACGATCGTTCAGCTGTGAATCTAGCACGTTTGACACGCTGAAGGAGCAATTCCATGGATTTACGATGCACGGGGCAGAGATGGTGTTTCTTGTACGAAAACATGCCGATCCGGCGAAAGAGAGAGAGAGAGAAAGAGAGAAAGAACGAGGGAAAAAGATGCGCTAAATATAAACTGGCGAGCATGTAATTCGCAGGGAGACGTTATCGGGATCATCGGTGGCGAGGCATGAAAAAGTTCGGCTGTAAGTGTCTCACTCGGGCAGGAACGCTGCTCTTTGATGTGCCTGTGAGATCGTGGGTGGTAACCTGAGAGCTACAGCTGCGAATTCTGATCTAAATTCGATTTTAATATTCCCCGGGCGAATTTTTATCCGACGGGAATTACGGGACGGGTGTTACAGGGCGAGGAAATTTTTCGAACGTTCTTCAAAATTCGAGATCGCGCCCCGTGGTAATAGAAAAGTTATTACTGGAACGCCGATGTGAACGTCAGTAGTGTCCGGGAATGAATTGAATGGAAATGGAAATTGATCCTCCGCAGTAACGCGTTTGGACACCGAATCTTTAACGTAATTCATCCGAGCGTTCGATCGATGGGAGTCGATTCAGCCGCCTTCGAAATATCAGCCCTCGAAGCACGGGACCGACATGAATTCGTAAACGATCACGAGAATGAAATTATAGTGATTATTTGGGTAGTCGTTGGCAAAGCAGCGTTTCCTCGGCCGTTTCTCAAACGCTTCCAGCGCTATTGCCGTGTTCGTGCTGACACAATGCTTTATCGGCCTCACGTGAGCGTCGAACTACCTACTAAACACCCGTCCGCCAATTTCTCTGCCGATGAATCGGCACAAATTGTTCGACGTTTGCGGAAGAACGCCGTTTCCCTCTGATGTAGGTAGGAGATTGTTGCTTTCGTGAACCGCCTTCTGAACGCGACCACTCCGTTCGTTTTCTCGTCCAGGAATTCTATTTGCGGCCTGTTGTACGCGGCGAACGTGACGTCGACTTTAACCCTCGAATGGTAGGGCGCAGTACCTCACGGTACTCGGGGTGAAAAGAAACGAGGAGCATCGATCAACGCTAGGATCAACGAATTAAACGAACACTGTGTCATTCATTTTTATCGGACCTCTTCCCCGATATCAAGGTGGACAATTTTATCCGCTATCTATCGCAATTTGTTTGGAAGTTTTGACAGCGATGTTGTACTGGAAAATCGCGAAACTCGTTCGATCGGCGATCGCGGATTAGATAACGGATAAGAATTAACGCAATTCATCTGCTATTGAACAGCTCGTTAAACAAGATTTTAACTCTCTCTCTGTCTCTCTGTCTTTGTTTTCTCGATTAAAGAAACACAGTTGTCATAATTCTCGATTTCAATTTACCCCAGCTAATAAAAATTGCAGGCAGTTCAAACGGAACGCGGGCCTATAAGAACGCGGTGTTAACGAACGAATTCGCGAAAACTGTAAGAAACGTCTGCCCGACGCCAGCTCGGCAAATCGTCCCGCAGTGACGAATTAAATTGCGCGACCTGCGCGTAAAAAGTGCGATCGTCGCTGAAACGCACGTCTATTCCATTACCCGACGATCTTGCGCGTTCTTTCGTCGGATCGGAGGCGACGCGTGCGAGCAACGTGTCGCCTCGCGTCTCGCGGCCGCTCCAATTTCTATAAAAATTCTCGAAACGATATCGACATGCCCGATCGAACTCTCATACATTACTCATCGCGGTTGCAGCATCTTATTTGCATACGCGGCGTAATACCGTTGCCGTACACCGCTCGACGACTTTACGACCCTCCGGACCGATCGATATTCGCAATCGCGACGCCGGGACAATTTCATTCCGACTGGGAACGAGAACCGCGTCGAAACGATGAAATGAATTGTCGATTTCGGTGCACCAAAAGCAGGTTCGCTTTTATTTAACGACGTCTCGGATACGCCGTTAATCTCCGAGCAAAAAGCACGGTTCTCGCCGATACGAGGCAATCTCGCTTTTAATTAAGCAGATTAATAATAGACGTCCGACTGCGGTTATCTCGTTACCGAGATTTGCGACATTTTTGTTTTTTTTTCTTCTTCGAGTGTTTGCTCGTTTCCACCTCTCCGCCCTCCCGGGGTTTGCCGTTTTTTCTTTTGGGCCGCGAGAATTTTTATGAATATTTTCCACCGAACGGTTGCTCAATTGCGCGTGCACCGCATGAAAACGATTTTTCGGATCGGGTTTCCACGCTGAAAGTGAAACTAATGGAACGAGGGGCCGTTGCAAACGCATTGCTAATCGGAAGCTTTGGTCGCCACGGTGGTTCTTTTTCTTTTTTCTTTTTCTTCCAACGCTGGCGGTATCGTGTTCTGCACGCGTCACGTGTTCGTACAACGGCTCGAAAACACGCGAGTATTTAGAAAGTATCCACCGTCCTGGATACTGCGGATACGTGTGCAGGTACCGATTGTTCTTGCCCAATGGGAAATCCTTTTATCGTACAGCCTAAAAGTGATATCGATTCCGATCGATCCGATTTCCCGATGCCAGGCACGAAACTCTATCGCGCGCGACAAGAATCCATTTGTCGCTTGTCTAGGACAATCTCCTTTCCCCCCTTTACATGCCCATAGAATTCGTACCATCGAAAATATCGTTCCTCTAGAATACAATTGTCGCCATGCAAAAAGCTTCTCGCTTGATAAGTATCCCAATGTTATATATGAACGTCCGCAGTGGAGTAAAAAGAATAGCTGCCCCAAAATACCACCCCTAACGATAAGGTGCGAATTCTCCTGTACGCAAAATGAACTCCGTCGAATACTCACCTCGGCGTAGTCGAAGGAGACAGCAGTGCCAATGGAGGAGAGAAGCAGCAGGAGAAGCAGGAGGGCCGCGTTCGCCCCCAGTGGCCTGGCGATCATGCCAGCTGAATCGTGGTGTCCCGGTGGGGGCAGCGAGCGCAGACAGTTCGACGACGTCGAGGACGTGCCCGACGACGAAGCGGGCTGGTGCTCCTGTCGCGGATGCATCGCCTCATGATCGTGACGTGCCGCGTGATCGTACCCTCCGTCGACGCAACGCGGCTCTCGTTCCTCTCGTTTCCTCTCTGTTACTGCTGTCTCTGGTCTTCTCTGTCCGTTCTCCGCCTCCGCCACCTTCTCCTCTCGTAGAAGAGACGGCTTGCGCGTGATTCTACGTGCGTGAACTCGCGAGACTCTATAAATACGGCCGCGACTCCACGCGAAGAATTTCAAACGAAGTCGCCGTAAAACACCATGAGTGGAAGAACTTGGCCTCGAGGAGGGGCTGCAGTCGCTTCCCTCGGCGACGGCGTTCCTGGACGGCACAGGGGAAACGGTACACGCGCTTCGAGGCGACCACTCGACGATCCTTGGTACTTCGCTGCTCCCATTAGTACCCTGCTGAAATCACAGATCAGGAATATTGTACACGTGTAACTTGTTACTACTTTTTTGGATACTGATATAATCTGTTCGCTAAGTTCGCCTACTCTAGCTCGTTAGTTAACACAGAAGGGGTGGTAATACATTTTGACGCTTCTTTGGAGCGGGTTGATACCGTCGAGTGCGTCAATTATAACAGAGGAAGAAAAGCGTCTTTTCTAACTCGCCGGGTAATTACCGATGTTCAGTCGCAATTTGTTACGGGCAATTAGCTTCTAGTTCCTTGTTAATTGCACCGATGAATGACAGGCTCGCAAATTGTTGCGCACAGTTGGTCGCAGAATGAACGGGTTTTTTTTTGTTGAACAAGATCGCGAGCACTTCGCAAGATCGCGTTCCGCCGGTGCATTCGGAATTATGCATTCGACAGGCGTGAATGCAAAATCGATCGGCAACCATCACGTTCGCGTACTTAACGGTAGGAACAATCGGCGAATCATTGAATCCGTGCACTCGACCGGAAGTAGCCGAGTGTGTAGGATTACAGTAGGAGGATCCAGCGAGAAAAACCGTATGTGCGGGATACAGGTGGCGAGGCACGATAACCCTGGCAAAAGGATACCAGGATATTACGAGCCACCACGCAAAGCAGCGGTGTGCATGTTACGATTCTTTATGTAACGCGAAAGTGGATACGATTCACGGTTAGCGTGTCTATCTTGTTTCATAAAGAATCGGGGAATTGATGTGCCTGTGGTGACGACGAACCGTTGGCGATTTCGGCTAAAGAGTTTAGCGGTCTGTCACGCGTTTCATAATATTCGCAGTATTTGAAATAATTGTCAGAATTTTGTTTCTACTTGTTAATTCTTGTACCGATGCAAATACACCGAATTCTTTGCTTGTCTAGATGAATATTAAGTAATATTGACACCACCGATTCTAGCAATGAATATAGGACGATTATACCAAGCACACTTATTACAACATAAGAGTTCTCAGAGTTAAGAAAACTACTTACCCCATATATTGCGATAATTCCTCGGGAAATTAGCACAGCTACACCAAGCAAACTTTAGTCTGCAATATCACGTAACGGGAATAAAGTTCGGAAAGACTTGCGTCGGAAATAATTCTTGTTCAAAGTGCAATAATTAATCGGAAGAATCTGCGTCGATCGATTCCTCCCTCCTTCCCCTTTTTTCTTTTACTGGATTCATTCGATAGATAGCATCGTATCGACAATTCTCCCTTCGATTAACCGACGTCCGAGTGCACCCAAGGAGATTAGTGAAGACGCTCGACCATGGAGCGTTCCGTTCTCCAGCCGGTGAAATTGTTCAAGTTGAAGTACAGCGAGCCAGCGGCGTGCCGGCGTCCGATATTTTTAGTCCACCCTGTCTCCACCATCTGTCTTACAGTTTGGGTTTCCTGGTCGTTTTAGACGCTCCGTCGAGACGGCGCGGTTCGTTTCTGCCTTCCGTGCCAACGGGGCAGACGGAACGGTGTGTATTACCGAACCCACCTCACGCTATCCACTCGCACAACCATAACTTTCCGGGGGTGCAATGGTGGCATTCCCTTTCACTTGTTACCAATTTTGTAAAAGAAACAAGATATATTTATATGTGATTGTATTCACTCTCAAATTTATTACGAAATAGTTTCCCCATCAACGGTGAAGCGTTTTACATTCTCGCGCACTTTAACGGCACCTCTAATCGAATTTGCTCGCACGTAGCCGATACTTCGGCCTGTTAATTATTTGCGACGAGCAGGTACACGGCAGAAGGTGGACAACGAAAAGTCAGACGACGACTGCCGTGCCGAAGCTTCTCGAGCACACGCACGTGGCTCCAAGCCGACTGACGAGATACACGCGCGAGGAAGTATCAACAGAGGCTGAGAGGAGTGGCTACCAAGCGAAGCGGAAGTGGAGGGTGATTCTATAGAGTTCCAGTGGTGGGGTGCACTTGCAGATAGGTAGTACCCCTGGTTCCTTCGTGGACGAGGAAGACTCACTCGTGGACGATGGTGTCCCAAGATGGACACTCGTTGAGGGTACGTTTATCTCAAATAAGGGGGCCAATAAGTGTACTGTACGCGTCCGAGCGTTCGTGTCAGGGATGATGAAAGCGCGAGAATTTTTTCTCCACCGGCAAACAATCGTCATCAGCGATCCAGGTTGACGATTCAGGTGTGCCTGAAACGATTTTCTTGCGAAAGGCCACGACAGTGAGGTGTGCATTAACGTCGTTCCTCTGTACACCTCTCTTACTGCGTTAGTTATATGGGTCATTTTCCGAGCACCTCTTACGAAATGACAATAAAAGATACGCGACAAACGTGGAAGCGTCGTGACGTTACGTCTAGAAATAACCAGGATGAATCAGTGATTATCGCGATCCTGTGGAAACCGTCTGATCGGACAATAATTGCGCGCAACGTTCGATCGATAAAACGATGCGAGGAATTTTTTTCGTCGATTGACGAACGATCGATGCTTCATGACCGCACGAGTTCTCTGCACGACTGATAATACACAGCGCGCCGGTTCGCTGATCGGTGTATCAACCTCGCGCAACAAGATGCCGTGTGTATTTTTCTTTTTAACGCGGCTACGTAATTCGGCGATCCATTCTTCCGGCAGCGGGAACAGAGAGGATAGACCCGGGTCGTTTGGAAGATTCGGCTAATGACACACACCGTTCCCTGCCGTAGTATCTTTGCGGTTCGACCACGCCCAAAACTCTGCGAAGATTACACGAAATTACCCCATTTTTAGGAGAAAAAAATCTGACCTCGAACGGCGGCTCTTAAGACGGCTGATTTTATAGCAAAAACGAGGACTATTTTATCTTTCGGGATCGAGATTAATACCTCGAACACGAACCCATGGACATTCCGCGGCCCCTTTGTTTTACGTTTTTGAAAATACCGATACCCGCAAGAAACCATCGATCTATAAGGCTCGCTGGGCTCGAAAGTGTATTTTACTGTTCGCTCTTATAATTTAATTGAAACAGTACCCATCGATGGTAGCAGAGTCTCGCGGTCTCGGAATTAATTCCCACGCGGGCAATCGCGGGACGAGACGGACGCGCGTCCCTATCGTAGTCCCGTGTCCTTTTAAGTTAAAGGGACGGTGAATGCCGCAGGAACTTAAGGGACATCGGTATAAATCAACGTCCGCGACTGGAAGAGAGATTGGAACGAAAGGAGGTAGACGGAGAGCAAACGCGAGCCGCAGACAGACGAGTCGGGACTCTCTCGGTTACTTATGCTAATGCGGCAAATCAATTTATTTATATTTATTTATAGCATTCGGATGTTTCCACGGGATCGGCCCGAGCGTCGTTCTGTTCGCGGACCACCCGCAAAACAGGATTGATTCTGATCTGGGGCTACTGGAAACGCGGCGCTAGATTTCGAATACATTAAAAATCTGAGGAACGCGGATCGTCCTGCGCGCGGGTCTTTAGCGCGTGAAAAACGCTGACAATTAGCGTTCTGTTTTTAAATCTGGAAATTTAAAATTGTAAACACTTTGAAAAGGACATTAAAATTTTGACGGGCTGAAGGTTCAATAATATGAAATCTTTATGCGAGGGAAGTTAAATTTGAATATTTGGAAATTTATAAACCTGAAAAATGTACGGAATGTAATGTTTTTTTTAATTATACTTTTAAATTGAGAAGATAAGAATATTAAGTTGTACCAAATTCTTGTATTTCGCATATTTCAATTAATTGCAACGCTAATCTTTATTTCATTGCGCATTCTTTCGTGACTGGATTGACAACTATTAAATTACGACTGTATCATTGAATGTCTCACGTATCGGGCGCGGTCATCATTCGGGACCTGCTCACGTGACACGAAAGTAGTCGGACATGTCCGAAATGTTCAGTAGCGTAGACAGTGTCGCGTGTTCAAATGTTCACCCATCTATTTGAATTTTCGTTATTCGACAATAAATCCTTCGGTATATACCGATTGAAAATTCAATTGAATTTGATATTTTAAATATATTCATATATCATATTAATTCACATATCAAATAGTTTTGCACTAAATTTTCATTGCAAAGCCAAACATTTTTATTCTCAACTAAATTCGTAATTGAATAGCTCTTTAATCCGTCGGTGTCGAATAAAAAATTGTCATCCATTAACGGGAAGGGTGACAAACATTTACTGCCCCCGTCCTGGCATAGGGGCAGACGGTTCATTGGCGTCAGTCGTAGGCGTGGGCAGTTGGAGTAATTAAGCGTTCCGTCTTGACGCATGTTTTCAAGTTCTTACAAAGTGATCTTCAATTACCGAAAGAATGGCAAGCGGAATAAGTTTTCACACCTTGCTGGCAGTATTATTCGTCGTTTGTTGCGTTCAACAAGGTAAACGTTAATGCTCAGTCTATCATTTACGCTTGCGTTCCTAACCTCGTCACTTTTACGCACCGTTTCGGGAGAGAGGAATAATGTTAATCAACTCTTTTCTCGCACCTCCAATATATTGGCGTTAATACAAAGTTTGAAACGTCTCGTCGATACATATACTTATTAACAATTAATGTATAAAATAAATCGGGAAACTGAAAATCGTAAACAGTAGGTAATAAACAATTGTTGTCGTTCACAGGATTATCTATTAAATGCTGGGTATGCAGGTCCGATTCTGATCCAAAATGTGCAGATCCGTTTGACAATACCACTGTGCCTATCACCGATTGTAAGCAAGAACCTGAATTGGAGCACTTGCCGGGTGTCAGGCCTACGATGTGTAGAAAGATTCGTCAGAAAGGTGTGTTAATTAACCCATGAATTTTGATAATTTCCCGTAGTTTCTTTTCAGCTGTTCTTATTCGTTCGGATTTTATTATTGTCCTTAGTCAACGGTGTTTGGAGATATTTTCGTAGTTGTGCTTACATGGGGGAACCTGGAATTGCCGGTGATGAGCGATTTTGTCTTATGAGAACTGGGACTTATAATATATTTATGGAATATTGTACTTGCAATAGTAAAGATGGCTGCAATGCGGCACCCTACGATCGTGGGAGCCTGTTAGCTTCATTTGTTGGTTTATTAGTTTCGTTGAGATCCATACTTGCGTATACTTAATTAAGTTAGCCAAAGATTGTCATAGGGTCTGTTCAGGTGACGCAGATTAGACCATGTTTGAGTATTTCATTTATGATATAGACATCCATTCGTACTTACTAATGACATTCTTCTCAACAATTCTATAATCGTAAACTTCAGGGAAGTGGAGCATCCAAGTATGAAATTAGATCGAGATTAGGGGTTACTATTCAGAAACTCGTTTTATACCAGTAGTCCACTGTTTTTATAAAAGTTTAAAAGTGCCTCTCTGTGCCTTACTAAGGAGATGATAGCAGGATGTTTCTCGGACAATTCTTACTAATTTTAAAATATGGTGGAGCTAGAATTCACATTTTACCATTTGTAAGAGTATTTTACTTCGAAGTACTGCAGTTTTTTAAAGAAATATATTTTTATTAATATAGCTCTTAATGTAGAAAGTATATGCTTGTATCATACGTATTTTTTTAATTTAGACTTGCTTAGTACAAAAGAGAAACACTATAACACACAACTGTATTTAATTAATATTAATGTTTAGCATATTACAAATAAGACTGTCAAATACCGTTCATCGTAGGAATACGAACATTAGCATTAGTACGAAATAATTGTGCTTTTTGTATTTTTGTATGTATTTTCGAAAAATGTGGTTGACTATTAAATGCCACAGGAATAAATATACAATTGCCTGCATAATACATCATTCCCTTCTACGTTTTGTACATGTGTATAAAAAAAAAGCAATAAATAAAGGTATTCGGAAAACGTTACGTGTAAGGAAATTAAAATTATCCTCTATGTACAACAACAGGTGTATTGTATATAAAACATATCTCTGGTATAAAGATACGTGTGCTATAAAGATAGTAGCGTAGATACATTTGTTTTTGGTGCGACTGTTTAGGCCTTAGAAGTGTTTCTTAAAGTATTCCAACTTTTCGTAATAAAATAGAAATACATACATACAATTACAATAGTATAAATAGTTCATTATAAAATAGATTTCCATGGGCTTATAATTATTTACGATACAATTCGTTGATGCATATTCGAATAACATTGCAACCGACAAGATGAGCAAAATATTTATCACGGTCAGTGAAATTTAAAAGAAGACACCATTGATAAGCATCGTAGTACAAAACACTAAATTTATCCTATCGCATGTAAGAAGAATACTTCTTCGTGTATCCGTGATTTACCTTAAGAAATCTAACAATACAATGCCAATTTGGTACATTCAAAGCAGAATAAAAAAAGAGCTTGCAATTATTATACATCGTAAGTTTAGCTTAGCAGCTAGAAATAACTTGGTCGCTGTTTTCTCTGGCACAAAATTTAGTCTCTTCGTTTCACGATAATGTTAGCAAGGAAAAGAATCGAACTTTCTAATAACTTCGAACACGGTCTCCGAACAACAATTCTGTGAATTCCGCACATTCTATGCCGGCAGGCACTTATTTATTGGACGGTTCGGTCATTCCGATTTCAAGCAGATACTTTCGCAATTTTTCTGTCTCGGAATCGGGGACGGTCGAGCTTGATAAAAAAGGAAAACATTAATATGTACAAACAAATATGTAAAAACACTGTTGTGCCATTTGTCTCGTAGAAAAAGAAGAGAGAGAAATACTGAGCAAACGTAAAATTTCATTGGAGATATACTTTGCACAACGGTACACCTTTCTCGTTCACCTAAATATTCTTTGGAACGGCACTATCGACCGCGCGTTCAAATATTCATAATATTCGCACAGCACCGAAAGTCGGTTCACGCTCTAAGGAAAAATCGAGCGAACCTAGAACTCGGGAGGTTCGATATGTCCCATCTATAGCGTGAATGTGTTTCATTCTTATTCGAATGCCTGCCATTTCGTTATCTCCTGTCCCGGTTTCGCCATAGCCTGTTTCCATTGTTCTCCATATGATCCTCCTATCTCTGGTCCGATTACGAAATGACCGACCGTTGTTTTCTTTCCTAAAAAATTAATCACGGTAAGATATAATCCGGGCTGCTCTTCGACGATTCTTCTGCCCAAGCGAATCCAACTTACCCATCTTATTTTTCGACACGTATTTGATCACAAAGCTGACATCGTTTAGCGCTCCCTGGTACGGATTATCGGCGATTACTCTTGCCATGTCCGGCGCGAATTTCGTCGACACGCACGGCGCGAAACGATCGCTTTTCCAAAAGTGGGTTACCCTCCCATTGTCCACCACAGACATCTTGATGTACATCTGTCCTTTCAAAGCCTCGTGCTCGTGCATCGTCTGCAACGAGCATCTCAGACGATGCAGGGACAACACCAGCCGTTCGCTGCCCTCTTCTTTCTTGTCGGTTTTCTCTTGGCACAGCGACAACTCGAGCTGCCCCTTCTTGTTCCCCTTCTGCAAGAACAACGTAGCGAAGCAAATGACACGCGATTCGATACTTCAATCAGAGAATCGAAGGAATGTTTCAATCAGAAGATTTACCCTCTCCTCCGCTCCGGATATACCGCTAGCAATTGGTCGTAACGGCCTCCAGATATCTCCCGTAGAAGCATCGGTTGGGTGCTTCGATTTGGTTGGTTTCGAGACGAAGTTCTTCGGGTCCAGGGAAATCGTCGTCGCGCCGACGGTACGTCTCTTATCGAACACCTTCCTCTCCGTGACCGCAGTTTCCGTAGCTTTGTCAGATCCCTTGCCGAAGAACTGGCTGAGCAATTTGTTCTTCGCGGGCTCTGGGGCCTCGTTCGCGCTGCTCTGACCGTCTTTCTTTTTGTTGCTCTTCTTCGCGGATTCCTTGGCGGGGGACGACGTTTTGTCCTTCTCCGCTTCCTTCCTCTCGGTCGCTATCAAAGGCTTGTCCTCGAGGATCGCGTACAGGGTCGCGACGATGAATCTAGACCCGTTGATCTCCTCGTCGACCACTTTGGTCTTGCCGAATTTCTGTTTCGTCTCTTTTCGCAGGTGGAACGTGAATTCCTCGTTCCATTGCGGCCACGATTCGTTTCTAGACGTCGTCTCGAACTTGTCCTTTCCCGGTATCAGCTTCACCTGAAACAGAGGCGGCTTACTTTCTTTCTCGATCTAGTTTCCTCGCCTCAGGAATACCAGACATTGTTGGCTCGCAAAGCAACCGGAAGGTAATCGATTTATCTAGGAACGTCGCGTGATGTTCCCAACAAACATTAACGATCATACTTCCCAGCGCCACGCCTATCATTATTTCCCGCGTGACTTTCGTTGAAATCGCGTCGAATAGATAAGGAGCATTTAACAGGGAGAAACTGATTGGCCGGAATCATAATGTCCCCTTTGCCATTGTAATTAATCAAGACACTTCGAACGTACATTGAGAGTTGATAAGGGGATCCCGGTACGTGTTCAACAAGGCGCGGCGTCGTCCACGAAGATTCATTAGTCAATAAAAGTACACGAAGTGGGTGCGAACCTTCACGCGATGATTCTGTCCGGTTGCGTAACGCGAGATCGTGATGCGAAAGATTATAGTCTGGTCGATATCTAGCTGCGTTACCTTGACCACGTAGCTGTTGACCCGGGTGAAGCCGAAATTTTGTGGCAAGTGGCGTGCACCGAGAACCGTCACATGCAGCGACTTGTCGTTGATCGAATGAACGATCCTAATACCCACTTCCGGTTCCAGATTCACTGTACGATCCAACGGCGTAGACACGGTCTTCAGACCGGTGTCTATGAAACTCTTGATCCTCGCCAGCGCCATTTTATTCGCGGTACACCTTCGACGAAATCGTTGAACAAATTGCCGTCCGATTTATCGATATCGAGGGATCGTTCGAACGGCTGTGATTCATCGACAGAGTCTCGTGACTGGTGTTCACTGTAAACAGAGAAAACAGAATGTAACCACGTCTGAACTCTCCACGCTGATTGGCGTCATGCGTATCCTGCGTAAACTATTAATACGCGCAAATTCTAGTTATATACGCAGTTCGTCGACAGAAATATGCCTTCGACGATACCTGAGCCGCGATACCTGGCCAAATCCGAAACCGTCCCGAAACGTTTACCCGTTATCTACCACGTGATTCGATCGATAAATACTCGCCGGGCATTCCGTCTGTCCGCCACTGTCGGTCTCGAAAGTCGTGCGAATATATGGAACACGCACCGGTGTTTACCGCGCGCGGTGCAACGTTACTTCTAACAGGTAACAGGCGAATGATAAGCGCAACGGAAACGATCGAGCCGTGATCGACGTCGATGGTTAACGGTAAACCGAAACGCGACTGCACGATCAACAAGCTGTGAACGTCACTTCAACTTCGCTCTGCCTTAACCGGCCCCGCAAGATCCACGGTGAATTTCACCTTAACAACCAGGTGATTAACAGCGGCATCGTCGATCGTCGCTCGTTCCTCCCGGATGCGCAACAAGAAGACCATTAACCCATCCACGGTATATAAAAGAAATCTGTCCGGTAACCGAACTTTCTCCAGGCCGTGGAAAATTGCGACCGATCGTCGGGCGTTGTCACCTGTTCGCCGCGTGAAAAGTCCGCTTGGAAACAGAGCACGCTTATACGCACCATAATCGCGGCGATCCCTTTCGACCGGCCGCAGCGTGGATCGAGAACAGACTGGCCGGTTTCAGGTACGTTCACTGGGCGCGTCCGCGACGGGTATTCTCGAAGAAGGCGGTCAGATCGCCGTCTCCATGACCGCAGAGGCGAACGTAAACACGTATATAGCTGGGCGAAGTTCTCGGCTTCTTTCACTGAGCATGCACGCCGTCGTAGGCAGGCTGGATCGGGATCTCCACGGAGCTGTTGCGCATCGTAAAACCGCGTGGTACACGAACAACTCGCGGGACACCGGAAATTTTTGTTCTGCAGAGGCGCACACGCGTGTTACAAGTCGAAAACAATTACTGGCATGACCATCACCACGAGCTCCGTACGACGCGCTGCCGTGGTATGCGGCACGCGGGAGCGCGTGGGTTCCCTTTATAAGAGGTAAGCCGACTGCAAGACAGGGACGGTTGTTTTTGGGGGGCCATTCGAGGGGCACCGTTATTGCGACGTGTTTTCGAAGCGGCGAAGAATGTTCGGGCGATTTCGAATGAGAGCGATCGAAGATATTTCTAGCTGCGAATGCGGAAGATTGTTCATTGCCGAGGCTGCGAGCGATAATCGGATAGGATTCTGTGTTGGAGAATTAGGATTATGGAGCGCCACGGTATGGATTGTTCAGTGGTTGATGGATTTATAGAATCTTGCGACTCTTTAACCGCGACGGAATGCGATGTTTCATTCATGTTTCCCAGCGGGGAATTTTGCGCCCCGTGCAGGCGGGGAAATTTTATTTGCACGCCGTTCCCGAAATTACGGTCACGGTACTGCGACAGAAACTGGCCGGTCGTATGTCCACTTCAATAAGTGGAGGCACCGCTCCGTACTCTTCATCGTACAATCTTTATGGACTTTACTTGGATCCAAACGCCTGTTGCGCACACAAGGTCGCGCATTTATGTTCTCATAAATGTGTACGCCTATGTACGTACAGGTGTGCAAATTGTATGGGTGAGTAAATACGGCGTAGTGAATGAGAGTGTATGACTTCAGTGTTGTACGAAAGCAACCTGTAGCCCTATTCTTTGGGCGTACCGTGTTCATAAAGAAGAATGCACGAACAAGACGTATTCGTGAAACGGGGTGAATTGTAAAAAAGCCGGAGAAAAATTTGAACGAACGCTAAAAAATAATTATAATTTCGACATTCGTTTATTCACGTGACAGGAGGGACTGTATGTAACATTATTCGAGTATTTTGTCATCGATCGAGATTGACGCGTAGTAGATCTAATTGTAATGTGTAACAATATCGGACGAGCAACAGAATGGAATGCGGCATGGTGCATTGCGTTGCATAAATAACAAATCGTGGACGATGCATTTGTATAGACGTGTTAAGTGTAATTACCAGACGCACCATTCAATCTGTCGTGCACGATTTTAGTTTGCATTCTTTTGGAGCGGTATATACCTTTCTTCTCGGCCAGGGATGACAGAGATTACGAACAGCGAGCAATTGGGATTACACAATTTCGCGTTATCTTCATTTTAGTTCGCGATATTCGTTATTGCTATCTTTATCGGAGCTATTCGGCGTTTTCATTTTTTTTCTTATCTAACCGCGATGCGATAATTCATTTGCAGAGATTTGAATCACAATTTTTCGCCTCCGAAGTTGGAACGTTAAAGCGGAATTACTTGGAGGAAAAATAATTTATGTCCTCCGGGATTCTAATAGGTATCTGGCGATGAGCGCATTGAACGCTACTCTATGCATTATAAATTGTGCTCATTGCACGTGATAGTATGCAAGGATAGATTTTGCGGACGTTGTTGAGCAATTTTTGTCGACACGCTTAGATTGATTGGAAAAGTGCAGTTTTTCCTGAGAGAAAAAGATAGCGCTCCGTAAGGGTATCGAATTTTAAATTTCTGTGCTTCATATTTTCACGTCTAACAAACGCTCGACACACCTGCAAATTCTTCTTATGTTAGTACGATAGAAAACATGGATGTTTAACCATTTAATACCATATTTGCATAATTCTAATTTATAATTTATAATTTACAATTCACGCAATAATTTTCAAAGCAATATTAACGATCAATAAAATTTGAAATCCTAGGTTCACTGTTGTCTCCGTTGGACTTTCGGTACGGGTGTGCGACGAACATTTCTGATGCCTGTCGCTAGATGGCTGAACGTACTCTAACAACCCCTTTCAACCCCAATAACGACCCTCCCTCCTCCAAACAGCTGTTCTGCACCGCCATGGCGCACGCGACTTCGTGGCATCAAAAACACTCTCGACGTTTTCGATTTTACCGGTTCGAAACGGTGTATACGTGTCCTGTGTCGTTACGTTTCGCGTCGAATTTTTCCGGTCGCAGGACGGTCCTCGCGTAGAATGAATGTGGGAAAAGAGTGCTTGTGTGTTGTGTTAAAGTGAAAGCTCCAGGTTTTTCCAGTCGCTTGATTCACCGGTTCCGCTGTCACATCTAAAGGGTAAGTGATATATTCCTAATTGTTATTATTTTGATTCGCATATGAATACTTATATCAGACGTTTAAACTTGGTCTATTATTATTACAATTGCCATACGTATTATAACGGTGCGATAGTAGTTGCGTCTACATATTGATTCTTCGACGAGATCCGCAATGAAATTTTTGCACAGGATAAAGATACTTTTAATAACGCGAATAATATTTTGGTCAATCATATCTTTATTCTGAAATGTTTTTGCGCATTGGCATTCTGCATACAATAAGTATCGTAAAATTAACGTCACAGCGCTATTATCAATATTGGTATCCCCTCCGTGGATTGTCCACCGCATTTATAATATTTATTGCAGTTATGACAATACGACAATCGCCTTTACCTATTCATTATCTTGCTCTCGAGTAATCGGGGTCTCATTGTAACCGCTCTATGCCCATAGAATGATTTTATTACTAGAATCAGCGGGTAAAAAGAAATTAATCCTACCCTTCACGCTTTATACGACCTCCTATTCAGAATTCCTCCACCCTATCGTCAGGTGGCAGCACGCGGTAGTATATTTGAATTAATACGCGGTTCGTAAGTAAATGCACAAGAAAACTGCCGACGAAGCGCACGATATTAATTCGAACACTCTCGCGTAGCCTGTCCGGGTCCCGTTTCATTTGATTCGAAGAACGTCGAGGGTGAACTTTCGCCCCTCACGGAGTTCACGTTTCCCGTTGCCGCGCGCGTACACCACCCTTCGGAGTTGCAACCCCGTTTCACTTCGGCCCTCCGCCAGCGTTCATTTATTTATTCCTCCGTCGACTTATTTCTCATTCTAACAGCCGGAGCAACTTCAATCACAATCGCATCGCACCGGCTGTTCCATCGCGCTCTTTCCTTGTTTTCGCCCTTCGTGATTCGATGAACTTAACGTCCCATTTTCCGTCTTCGCCCCCGCCGTCCGGCATTCCCATTCGTCAACTATGAATTTCATCCCCTTCGTCGTTCTCTCGCCTTCTTTGCGCAGCGCAATTTAAAAGTTTAGCCAGCCGCCCTCGCGCGCATTTAGCCGCGGGATAGTTACCTTCGAGGGAACTTTGAGGGATCGTTTTTTCACTCAGCCCGATGGACAGGCCCGAGGAATGATTTAATTAGCCGACCACGGCGAACACGCGGTGACTGTGCACCGATAACGGGCCGTCGATCGTTATTTCTGCTGCTATAATTACTCGTTTAACAACGAACCAGTCCACCAACGATACTTATTTTTAACAGATTGTTTAATTTCGACGCTCCATTCGGTTCCCATTGCGGTGCGCCGGAAGCGCGCGCCTCGTTTCTGTGGATTAAATTCCGACGAACAATGGACCCGCCTGAAGTATCCCATCGTCGATTGAATATTCCAACGGACGAGTTACGTTGTAACGAAACTTCAGTTACACGAATATTGCGTTAGAAGTCGTCGCGGCTCGTTCGAGTGCCCGTGTGCCAGATACTTGATCAAAATTGTAGGGGAAATATACGCGCTCGTTGAGCTAACTCTCTTTAACTCTCTTCGGTTAACTCTCGCGTTTATCGTTGCGCGGTATTGTTTCGTATGTCGGCCTCTCCTTCGAGCTTTGCCACGTCGTTCAGGTGCATTGCCCGCCGATGAGAGATATTTTCGTTGCGTTAAACGTTTTATTCGCTCGCCCGGGTCATAACGTTATTGGCAGCCGCGGGCTGTCGGCGTGGCAAGTTCTTTAATTTCGACGGAAACTTTGCCCCGGCGGAATGTCGAAATCCTCGAAGGTATAAATTGCCAAAGGAATTGAAGAACAACACATCGCTGCACTGTCATTTCGATTCGCGAAACGTTTCGCTTCAATTACGCCGAATGTTGGCCGATACACCTTTGAAAACGGCCCGCGGATGTTGCCGGGAACGAAATAGAACACAAAAAAAAACGGGGGATCTTTTTCAAAGGATCCACGACGATTCGCGGACATCGTACACGGTCCATTAAAAATACGAATCCATGAACTAGTTTGGTATTCTCTGTATTTATTACGGACGCGTAGTCGCAAGTATGTTTAGTTTCCCTTTGAATCGTGCGCAGCCCTTTAAGTGCATCATTACCTATTCCCTTTTGTGTTGCGCGGCATCGTGTGCATCCAACGTATCTCTTCTACCACTTTTGAACCGCTTGCATCAGCGGGGCAAAATGAATTGCAAACTGCCTCATGTTCTGCCAGCAGTTTTACCTTCACCCCCCCCCCCGGCTCTTCTCTTATTTTCTATCAGTGTTGGAATTCTTCGTCGATAGAAAGTCCGGCGAAAGTTTAATCCTCCTATTCCTATTCTTCGCGGCTTTAAAAAAAATATTGCCCAATGGCGAGATTCTTTGTATTATTTAATAAGAGGATAAACTCGTCGTATCGGAGTCGGTTGCGAGTTTCTGTTCCCTCGCAATGCACCGACCCAGTTTTCTGTAGGAGAAAGAATATATAGGGAGAGAACTTCTGAATGTAGGCAATGAATATATGAATGGATAAATGCATCGTTTGCTTAGGCTTTCAGGTGTTTATGAGCTCGACGAAAGTCGCAAGCTTTAGCTGGGTGCTGTTTAAATCTTCGCGCCTATATTTGTAGAACGAAGAAGCGGATTCTTCGTTCTGTTCCCCTCCGATAAAAGAAGCGGGGAAGTTCGGTCGTTTAAGCGTACAATGGAAGCGACACCCCCGAATCTCTCGCTTCGTCGGGACCGAATTTTTATCGCAGACGGATCAGGCCGCCGGATCCGAATGGCGTTGGTAACGTTGACGGATGACAATTATCGCGAATAAACAATCGTTCATAATGAAGGCCGCCCGATGAAACGGCTCATCAATCGTCGCCGCGAGCGCGCAAACAGAAATTTCATTTATCGAGAAAGTTTAAATCAAACCGCCATTACTCACGGCGCGGCAACTGCGACCGGCCGTTTCGATTCTACCAAAAGCCAATTGAAATTCGTTTCGTCACCACCTCCGTCGTATCCTACCCTGTCCTCGCACACCCCTCACCCTGTTAACCATTATTTGTACATTTCCGAACGAACTAATTTCGTGCACCATTTTTCGTTCGCTCGCGGCACGTTTTCCACGGGAATATTATATCCGCGATCGTGCCGTTCGATTGCGGAACGGGAAAGTTACTTAACATTGTTCGAAGGGGCGATCCGGCGGTGGAAAAACAAACAGGATACGGGGAGGGGGCGTCGAGTATTTGCGATTGCAATCGGGCGAGAACACGGAACTCTTTGTAGATGGAAATCGTCGAGAGTCCGAAACAAAATTGATTAGCGGGAATTATTCGTTCCAAAGAGAACGTTGATTGAGTCGGCGGTGGTACCCTCTGATTCTGCCAGCGGGTCTGATTAAATTTCTCAGTTGGAAATGGGTAACGAGATTTCGACGGAAGTGACCTGGATTGCCTGGAGGCAGCATAATACGTTCCTAAGTGCGTCGTATTTCCCAGCTAACTTCGGTCCGGCAATATTATTACTTTTCTCTTTTAAACAAGCCGTTAGTCGAACGTAGGTGGCCCCCGAACGGGCCGATAACTCGTCGAAACGATATCCATTAACGCGCCGCCGATTTCTCTGTCTTTGCCGATTTTGTGCAGCTGATCCAACGACGAAAAGAATTCGTCCGCCTTCAGACCAACATTCAAGGCTACCCATCGATCGGAACTGTTTCATAAAATTCCCGTTACAAAGCGAATTTGTATTAAATTCACCACCTAGTCGGTCGACGCCTGGCCGGGACGATATCGCGAATAAACGACGTCGCCATTTCTCTTCCCCCTTTTTGGGGGTGCGCCATTTACAAAATTCTGCGCGATGTCCGCGAGTGTCCCGCTTCCTACTCTATCGTCGATGATTTATTCAATCGAGCGGTTGTCGATATTTATCGTTCGTACCCGGTCCCTCGCCGGCCACGAGGCACTCGATGAGATAAATCATATTATCGTGGACAAGTAGTGGCCAGTACGTGGCAATCTGCGCCGATGCCAAAACGACCGGCGCGCGTATGAACATGGAAATCATATTAGACTAAAACCACATTGCTTAATGGACGCCATCTGCCTTAATCCCATTATCCGCCGCAATTCATCACGACCGCCCTTTTCCCAGGTCGACGCGATACTGTTTCCTGTAACAACGCTTCTTCGTTGTTGCCCATTGTTCCGTCTTCCGCGATGTACACCCCATTTCTATTGCATCCCTCGGCGGGACTGGACACGCCGAATTCCATCGTGGTTACGAATTATCGCGGATAAATATTTCTGACTCGACGCGTGGAGCGTAAATGGTTTTATTTATTTTTTTTATAGAACAGGTAGAAACTGGAATACAAAGCGTAAAAGTGAGGACAACTATTATTTTTCGTTGTGCTGGTTTCCCAACGAACAACTAGCTCGGTCAGTTCCTTGTCCCGTTTAGGTAAATCTTTGCGGGAGCGAAATTGTACGGTTGGTCGAAATTGAACAACGTCGCGTCCATTGAATCTTAAACGGATCGTTGGATTAGAAACGCCCGACGTACCCGGCCGAGATATTCGAAATCGAGTTTCAGTACGGCGATTCGATCGTGTGTTTCAATTCTTTCTCGCGGGTCCGCAATAAAGGGAGGAACACGATGAAACTGGTCGAGCAGATTCCGATCGCTCGAGCATCGGGGCACGCGTGGGTCGCACAGGTCAGAGCGTTTCGACGAACGCAAAATGGTTTTTAATATTCCCGTGCGGCACATGAACGTATAAAGGAGTTCACAGTCGCCGGGTTCCCTCGATGCTCGTGCCCGCCGGAGCGGAATCGATATTGTTCCACGCCGCGGGGTGGTTTGGCCGTTAGCCTCTAGCCAAGCCGTTGCAAGTTTTTGAATATACCGGTGAGATATATTCGGCGGATGTTGGTTTATAGAAAACGGCGCGGCGGCAGCCGACGTAGGAGTGGCCTTTTGTTTGCGCGAAATCTTAAATCGAAGAGGATTCCTTCTGTACACAGGGACGGCGGTGTTTCCCGTAGTCTCGGCTGGTCGGGCGAGATAGGAAATCGATATTCCGTGCGGGCCGGATTGAATCGAAAGTTTTCGCGCTGCAGCGAGACAAGAAACGCGGAAACTCGATAAACGACAAATCCGCTCGCCCCCGTGTTTCTCCAAGAACTTTCGACTCTTTCCATCCCACCAGCCGCCCCGCGCGACGTATGGAAATGACGTGGAACGTTCTCGAGCAGCGCGCGACGATACGTTAACGCGAAATTTCTCACCGAACGGACGAACGCGTCTTTCTCTCTCTCTCTCTCTGCGAACGACCGGGCACTCGAGTTTCCCCCCCGAAATAAATTCAATATACCCGACGAAATGCGACGCAATCTTCGATAAATCCCGTCCTTAAATCGACGGAGGCGCGCTCGCGCCCTCGGATAATCCTTGAATAGCCACGCACGATCGATACGGTAAACTAACCCTCGAGTCACCGACCCCCGTGAACGAAGAACCGATTTAAATATACACGGCTGGTCGCGACCGCGCGCATACATCATCTTTACGGCGTCCAGCGTTCGGGTAGTCGGTTGAAAAGAGGCCAACTTCCCTCGGCGATGGTACGCGTGCATTAATGCACACGGCGGGGTGCTCGATAACAACTTCCTGCTTGGGGCATCCTCGCGAACGGAAGCAGCTCCACGGACGATGCTTCCCGACATCCATCGAGATTCCTCTCCCGACAGCGTCGCCTTTAAAACAGTATATTAGGGCGGGCGGTTGTAAATCAGGCTGGCAGGGGTGTCGGTCGGCGGTCGCCTCGCCAGTGCTTAGTAAGTAAGACACTATGATACGTGCAGCGTGTTCAACGTGTTGCTGTTACGCGGGTAACGTGTGTATGGGAGCACGAAGCTCCGCGTAGGTAGGATGCCAGCGGGCCGGAGTCACGAGATTCCCCGGGCTTGCCTGCTGCTACAATATTGCCCGTTCCCTGGCGCCGGGCCAACCCCCAGAGGTGGAGGACAGACGGGGAGGAAGGATCAACCGCGAGGCGGAGTTCCGGAATATATAGGGGTTGAGGGATGCGTGGACGGCGAAGGGTTGACTGCCGGGTGATTTGACGAGGTTTTTTCGTTTCGAACGAAAGAGATCTTCGTATGGGTGTAAATAAATTAGCGGATTTCTCGTGTTCGCGGTCGGGAAATAATGGACGGGTGGTTTGTACCGAGGAAGGGTTAAGGAAGGAATTGCGAATCGGAAAGAACAGGGTGATCGGTTTCACGCGGTGCTACTTCGAGACGTTTCCCCGGGCGGCAGCCGAGGAATAAACAGCGGAGATCCCAGTTAGGACGTTAACATCCATTTCGAAAGTTTCCCCCCGTTCCGCTCTGTTCCGTTGTTGCACGAAAATATCGATGGGGGTTGGCTGAAGCAAGTAGATAAGTTGGAAGTCTATTTTACGAGCGGCACCATATTGCGGATTTTCCGCGGCATGGGAATGCTCCCTTCGAAATCCCCGCCCTTATATCGACTTTCTTCGATTCTCGTCTCGCACCGCGAGATCCCTGCGTTCCGCGGATTGAGCGCGCCCTCGAACCGACTGACAAACGCCGATTCCTCCAATTCTGGATCATCCGAAGGCAGTGAGTGTTCTGTCGTCTATCGAAATGATTTCGATTTCCGGGTCCAACCTAGTAGAATAATGGAAATTACGATTCAACGTAATTCACCCGTGCCTTTCGCTTCGATATAAATCGCGCTAAGACGGTGACTAATAAACTTGTAACGCCTTTGCGTAAAATTACTTACGGAACTTACGGTACTTACGGAATAATTTGGCCAGCAGACAGCAAAGTGACACCCGTGTAACGAACAAAATAAACCATCATTAGTTTCTAGTATAACAGTAACAGAATACACTCCTAGCAAATCGACTATATTCAATTATCAACGACCCATTCGTAAAACAGAATTTCCCAAATTTTTCCTCGTCACTCGCCGCCCCCCGAACCCAATCTCACGAAGTATTTCTCACTTCACCCAGAACATTCGGAGTCCGTTAGCCGGTCCCGTATCTCTTCGCCCTTCTTTTGCATACCAAATTCTGCGCGCGTGATAATTGCATTGTCGCCGTGGTTTCTCCGCTTCGTTCTGCGCCGGGTCCGTTCACGGTTGCTCGAGGTCGTGCTGCCAGGGCCATACGAAAAGTCGGCCGACAAATTCTATGGTTTAGCTTGTTTCCCGTTCGCCGCGCGGCTGGCCGCGAGCACGGGGAAGCGTGCGCGTTACGAGAAAGGGACCGACAACCATAAACATCGAGCACGTCTGGGGCGAGTCGTGGTACGATGGCGTTTCAAACGGTATCGTCATCCCCGTAGCTGGTTTTCCGGGTTAACCGACGCAACACGGGGCGAACAGTGACGTGTCCCATTGTAACCGGCTTGAAAATCGCTCGGGTATACCGGTTGGCCAAACCGAACTGGCCGAACCGCGGTCGCTCATTAGACATTATGTCTGCTGTATTATATGTACAGTCACAGCTTGCGCACATCCATTTTCCACGCATGGCCTGCACGGATTCGCCCGGTTATACGCGCGACCTAATTGCGATTCTTGCGATTCCCGTGCTGCTCGACGGGACGAGCAATCATTCGAGACGTCTCGAACGCGCAATTAAATGTTTATGGTAGTTTTGTTGCGGTTTGCTTCGACGAATATTAATATTATATCTTTCTTTTTATTTATCTCCACGAGACTCTTCGGTTTAGTTGAGTCGACAATGTGGCTGCACTTCAATTTTGTTGTCGACCGTACTTTCCCATGCAAAATCGAATTGCTCGAGAGTACCTTTTGTATTAGAAGCGTTATACGTATGCACGGGGTAGCAACAATTCTAGGAGGGATGGCTGGCTGGTCGGGTATCGGTGTTAACGTCTCAGTGGACACGCCGCGCCGTGACGCTGTCCATTCTAACCGATAACGTTGCCAACTCGTTAGAAATGAATGACCGGCCCGGGGGTAGGTGCCGCAAGGGTCGCAGACAATGGAGCGTTGTCACCCCCCAGCCGATCCACTGCATTGGTACACGCGACATTGTCCAGCTAACTTCGTTCTCGATTACTTCGATACCCCGTAATTAATCTCGCGAATTGCGACCGATGGACGCTGAACCTTGTTACCTTACGGTTAACACTCGAGCAGGAGAGGATAAAAGACACTTTGCAGACACTCGATATACAAAGGGTGGGGCGGGTATGTAACGCAGATAGAAGCAGCCAGCAACGATTATGGTTTCTGTGGATTATCGGGAAAAATTGAGGGTTATTGACTAGCCCAGTGAGTGGAAGTCTCGGCGAGTTAGGGGTTCTCCTAGCAAGTTTTCCTCCGGCCCGTTTTCGAGGTACTCTTAAAAATTGCAAATGCTTCGAATGCACGAGACAGCACGAGAATTATTATACTGTCACAGTTCAATTCTAATAATTGTATATTACAATTGCAAGTGGGGGTAAAAATATCCGACCCAATTAATTCGTAATCAACGCGGTTCCATGAATAGGAAAGTTATTACAACTACTCCCCGCGAAAGCGATAGGGGATTCTCCGTGAAGCTTTTCGAACGTCGAACGCGTCGCAACGTTTCAGATTATCGATCCGCGGGATAATCGAGACATTTTAATACGACCGGTCGGGCCGGCCGGCGGGTCCAAGACGAACGATCCTCGTTCTTATCGTTTGCTGCCCTCGATAATACTGCCTCGAGATCGGAAGTTCTGTCTGGCCTCGCGCACGGGAGAGTAATCGTGTCACACGATCGTACGAAACTTTTGCCTCGGCTGTAGATCACCGTAAACCACTGCACGTGACGCCCCGGAACTTTACAAAACTTCGGTTTCCCTTAAACTGCGCGGTATTAAACTCGCGTCGGCCACGGGTAACAACGATAGGCGTTTATCGATCGACGTCGCGGCGGACAACAGCCATTTTCTCGGCGTCCTTCGATTCGTAGATCGTTGGCCGCAGGAAAATTCTGCGCGATCCACGAGTTATATCGCAACCGTGTCGCCGAGGGAATCCCGAGACCCAATCGCGGAGGACGAACTCGACGCGAACCCTGCGGGTTGAGCTGATTAACCTCGCGACGCGTTGCGAATGGAAGCTGCGGCTGCGACGATTCGATGCGTCCGTCGGGAAGATTTCTCGATCGTGGCAACCGGTACGTGGCCGAGGAAAAAATGTTCTCCCGTTAGGGATGGGACAGAAGCCAACGCGACGCGAACCTTCGAGTAAAAGGAAAAGAACTTGAGAGAAATATATATAGAGAAGCTGTCGAGAAATTCTGCGGTTCAAAGGAGTTTATTAAATTGGATATCTCTCGCGGGAACACGATTGTGGGGGTACTTCCCACATACACCGCTAGGGGACGAGCACGACGATCCGGCTCCCGAAGGTGGTTGCATAGGTCCGCGCCACTATATATATAACCACCGACCGTTCCCTACTATCCCTGTGTATAAGGCAGGGCCTGCTAGTACGCCTTACTGATGAGTCCGCTAGCAGGCCTAGGACGAAACGCAACATCTCCCTGGTTAAATCCAGCCTTGAGACCTCATCAGTTTCCACTATATCGAGGGTCTCACTTTGAGAGGTCTCCGGGGTGTAAAGACGTTGAATTAAAGCCTCACCAGCTTCATTCGAAAACCACCCTAATGTCTTAACGAAAAGGGTGGACAGATCAAAACTCTCACCCATGTCTCCTCCAACATACCAATTGAGGAAAATTTTCGCCGTAATGATTTGTGTTGATATATCATCCCCATGGTATCTGATGCTCAAGGAAGAAAATCTGGACTCAAATATTTGAGTCCTTTTATTCTTTTATTTTATTTATGAATATTCCTAGGCCTGCTAGCGGACTCATCAGTAAGGCGTACTAGCAGGCCCTGCCTTATACACAGGGATAGTAGGGAACGGTCGGTGGTTATATATATAGTGGCGCGGACCTATGCAACCACCTTCGGGAGCCGGATCGTCGTGCTCGTCCCCTAGCGGTGTATGTGGGAAGTACCCCCACACGATTGTCCAATTCTTCTATGCACTTCTATGAAAGATCGAATCTTGCGATATGCAATTTTCTGCTCCGTTGCTGCGAGTAATTTGCACTCACTATCCATGCTCCGCGTAAAGTGTCGAATATTGCAACTCGCCTGTCCCACTTACCCCAATATAATCTCCTCGTCCGGGACACCTCCGCCAATCGGAGAGCACACTCCGCCGGGCATATAAATCTCCGCGATTACTCTCGAATTTAATCTTCTGGAGTATCAAGGAGGAGAGCCGCGACTTGTCGGTTGTGTTTTCGAACGGAAACGATCGGCGCCGACGAGGAACGGGGGATATCGCCCGCGCATCGTAAACTTTCGGGCGGAGAGGACAAAACGATCCTCGACGACAACGACGACGTCGACGGAAGGACGTTGTAAGCATTGTAGCCGCAGCTTTATGATTGATGGACGTAGGGAATTCCCTCCGTTCGTGGTTGCTCCTTCTGATTCCGGGGGCTGTTGGAATGTCACCCCTTAAAAAGTGGGGGAGCCGCGGATAAACTCGAGCAATTTGTCACCTTACCGTCGACTCCTTTACGACACCGGGCTACGCCCATTCTTGTGCCTGTAAAAAGTGACTCTCTGTCTCGCCTATATCTCGTCGTATATGACGTCCCCCTCCATTCGTAGTCCTGCTAACGATGAAAAAGGGGGTTCTTTTCGCGAGGAACCGTCGGCCGCAATTTCCCTTGCTCTTCAACGCTGTGTACTCGCGACGTTGATGTAGATGTTCCCGTGCTATTCACGGACGTCGTGGATCGCGATTTTCCTCACCCGTGGGCGATGGCGATACGAGCGGATCGCAGTTTAGATAGGGCCGACTAATGTCGAAAATTGGAGTCGAATTTTGTACTGCAACAGCACCGCGTATGATTGCACGTAGACGAATAATATCAGGTATGAATAATACGAAATTTTTCGATGAATTCTTCGAAACGTTTCGGTGCTCGACGAACGCATAGAAATCGAAAGATCTGCACGGCAATGGACGTTTAAGACCCTGGAAGATTGCGTCGAATTTATAACGAACATTTTCTTCTTTCCGCGAGAGAAATATGGGCTGCCAGTCGCTTTTTACGAAATGGAATTCGATCAAGGTCGAGTGTACGCCTGCTTTCCAGAGAAATTCCTTTTTCCCCGCGGTTCCATCAGGCCGGGCGAAATCAAGTCGGTCGATCGTCACTCTATCGTACGTCGTCCGCGATTCCATCGTCGATAACGAGAGAGGAGTCGTTGCAATTTAGGGCTTTTCTTTCAGCCTGGCTCGGGGAAAAACGACGCCCCGAGAGCCAGGCTAAAAACGTGTGCTCACGTGTGACCGTGCGCGACGGTGGAAATAAAACGCATGGCTGGGATCTGAGGACGTTTACGGCCGTTTCTGCTTCCACTCGCCCGTCTTTCTTTCGCCCATCGACCCCCGTTGTCGACCATTCTACTTCGCCCCCGGCTGTCTCCGAGAAAAAGGGAATCGGTCAGGTGATTCGTGATTCGAGGGTGACGATGATTCAATTGCCCTCGCTAATTAGCCGCGAATCTTGTAACGCAAAGGTACGGGCGTGATTAGTTCTCATCGGAATTCCATTTAATTCGCCGACGAATAATTTACCCAACCGACGAGTATGTAATATATGTATATCATATTCACGAGGATGGCGTTAGCGATCAAGCTGTCACACTCCTTTCGTGTTTCGCTGTGTTTACATAATTAACGGGAATAATTTCGCCAATTTAATTTTAAACACCGTGCCGATACCATACGCCCCTTGAAGCAACATCGTTCCCGTCGCTCGATCAACTCGCCCCGATAATGTTTGTAGATCGCGAAATATTTAATCCTTCGCGTCCCCCGCAATTAGCCCCGAATGCATTCAATTATACCGTGCGAAACCGCCTTCCGACACAGTAATTGGTATACACGTTCTCCTCTCTGCTGTTCCGCCGCCGCGCTTCGTTCAATCGGGTGTCAAACGATACCTATGGTGGCCACGGTTCATCGGCACCGTCGATGTCCTTCCAGCGAGGTTCGCCTAAGGTCCACCCGTGGAACGCAATTCTCACGACAGTGCCGCTTTTCTCGGAAAACGAGCCGGTTAACGGTCTCCGACCTGCCGACGAGATAACCCGCCGATTACAGACCACTTTGTCCCCCCACCCCCGATAGACGCTAATTTATGGTAAAGCGAGGAACTCGACGAACCAGCTTCGTATAGCGGGCGAAGGTAGAGTTCGGCAAACGCGATCAAACGTTACAATTAAGTAGGCGCGATCGGTCGTATCCCGTCGCGGAATCTACCTACGTGGACGCTGAAATCGGCCAACCCCTGGTGCGCGTATTCGTAGGTGGGAAAATTCGAAGCCGGTTACCCTACCGCGTCTCGATATCGATCGACAGCTTATCTCGGTGTTCCCAGCTCCCCGGAAATTTTCCTGGTACGTGCAGCTTTCCACCGGGCGCGGAATTATGCTCGATGGAAACGGAGCGATCTCTGCGGTGGAGGGGATGGGAAAAATGAGCGAGACCTGCTCGGTTGAACGTGCATACACGTGTTTCCGTTCGTGGTAGCACGAGATAAAGGAATTGTTGCTTTATCGCTTCGCGGCGTGTGCGTAACGTGCTAGATGCTTCGCGATACTCTCTCGGTTTATGACGCTAACAGGACATTTTTACGCTTACATATTCTCTGTGTTTACGTATCGTTGAATATGTATAGGTAGCTTGGGAAAGGAATCCGGTCCCGGGAATTGTATGATAATTGTTGTTCGTTTTGTTCGTTAGAATGATTCTATTGGTGCACGATTTATTGAAACATATGGTCAATGTACGACGTAGCTCAAGAAAACGTGTTTACCACCGATGCGTCTTTCCCCGTCTTTTTGCGCCCGCCGTCTCAACTTGCTTCGCCGTGTCGCACCGATTTATCTTCCACCGAGGAAAAATAGTGAACGCACCCCGGCTACGAGTCCGCCGCTAAGGATCCGCTACGGGCGAGGCAGCGATAGTTCGGCGTGGCCGAGGCTCGCAGGACGGGACAATCGTTTGTCATCGTTGAATAATCGCGAGGAGCCGGGCGGTCGGTCGGCGACAGGGGTCGGATCTTGCAGGTTGAATGTCGGCCGTTACGGGAGACGGGGTGAAGTCAGGGCGTTTAAAAGTACAATGGAGAGCATTTACCCTCGGTCCTCTCTCTTGTCGCGAACCGTTCGCCCGACGCGTTCCACGGCCGGGGCGGAAAAGTGGCCGCCAAGGGGTTGGAATCCGGGCTCATTGATGGAATCGCCGGCTGGTGTTGAGCGTCCCACTACAACGACGGAAAACGGAAAACAGCGGCGCGCTTATTCCTCTTCGCCTTCCTTTTCGCGTCGTTGCTGAGATGGGCGACAGAACGGTTCTCGATTAAATTGGCGACGAATAATAGGCGTCTCGACGGAACGATAATTCGCGGACGATAACGCGATCGCGCGAATTTCTTTGGCAAATTTGTCATTGTCGTCGATTCGCGTCGCGGACGAACACAACGGCTACGCGAGATTCCTGACGAAGCGCGTCTGATGTTCGAATGGTTTCGGCGTTCTTGCATTCATCATGGATGACAAGTTGCGCGGGGAAAGTCGATCTAGGGAACATGGGCCACGAGTAGGAGACGAATGATCTATTGTACATGCGTGTAATGTACCTACTGTTGTCCGTGTCATTCCACCGTAGCTTCTATTACCCGCGACAGATTTGTGGGTGTTCTATAGTTGACCCAAATTCTGCAGAGGCTAACTGTGCGCGTACGCACACGTACGTATACCTGTGCGGATAACGAATACTTCGCTCGCATCGGTGCGCGCGTCAACTTCCCATCGGTATTGGCGACAGTGGTGGAATACGCCATCGTGCCCCACGTTTCCCCATAAATTGTGATTGATCGTTGGCACGTAGTTCGTTTCTTAACGCGGAACGTTGCGTGGCTCCTCGTCGCGTGTCATCCAGGGGTTTCGATTATCCGACGGTTTCGCTCGGTCGAGGCTCGGCAATTCGTAACGTCCAGGTCGATTTTCTAATGGGCTTTCCGTTCCTGTATTTTTGCTGGTCGATTACACGAGATCTCTGCGATCGTTGTTTTACAACGACGTGGAACGATCAACGATCCGTATTCCACTCGCGCTGCATCGATAATGATCATTATGCCGCGCGGCAAGAAGGCGACAGATCATCCGTTCTAATTACTCAAGACGGCCTGATGGCCAACGTTGCCCCACGAATGCAAACCCGATATTAGATCGATGCTGTGCTCTCGTGTGTGCCTCGACTGGTCAAATGGACAGCGGCTCGAGTTGTGCCAAATGCTTGAATGATTCGGTCAACGAACGTGGATGCAGATAATCGGTGATAAGATACATGTAATTAGAATAATTTTGTATCGAGTATACAGTATAGGGAAGTTGTTCGTAAATGCGGGAGTATTAAAAGTTTGTCAATTCTCGACTTCGAAATTCTTTCGTCAGGACGTCGCTGTTTGCCTCGGTCGAGAACTCCTCTTTAATCATCCGTCTCGGCGGGCGGACCCCATGCTTTTCATCCTTTCTTTGCTCTGTGCCTAAAACTGAAGGAAACCTTTTTAAAGGCTTCGGCGCACAAAGAGACAGGGAAAACGAAAGGGGGGGGGGGCGAACGGTTTAAATTATTTATAATGCTCGAGATGCTGCATTCACGCCGAGTTTAATTTCGGAGCGCAACGGGAATTGATGAAGATTATATTTTAGAAATTAGCTGTTACGTCCAGCGAGACGATACGCATTATTGTATGATAAATCCTGGAACCGATGGCATTGAACACCCCGTTACATTATAGATACATATATTATAGATTAAACTGTCAGTGTGGCGTGTTTCGATCACGCGTACAGCGGTAATTAATGTTCCTACTCTGCTAATAGGTTATCGATTATCGGGCGAAAGGAAAGATCGGCGCGCCCCGTTATTCGTTTATAAGCAGGCAGGACATGTTGATGATTATCGTGACGTGTAACCTGATTTCAATGCGTCCCGTTTACGTCGCGGTGAATCTACTGTGTCACGGAAACGTTCCAAATGTTAAGGTTCCTCGTCTCATCCGCCTATATACGCGTACGCGAGTCCAATATATATTCCTATCGCACTTCGTCCCTGCTGCGCATACAAATTCAATAACAGCGTGTTCGCCGGAAAATCAGAAAAGAAAAACCATTCGCCGCGCATTATATACTTAATATCGCGAATATAATTAAGTATAGTTAATTAACGAAGGCACGGACACGTGATTTACCGTCATAGATTGGCACGGTCTTCATCGTTCGGGAAGAGTTGCAAATAGTTGGCGAAATCTCTGCGGCAATCGATTGTTATCCATCGAACGCCATTTCTTACGGGTTGCTGGCTCCGGTTCGTCGAACCGTTGCCGACATTACGTTATCTGACTACGGCTGTGAATGTTATCGGGGCCATTTCTCCCCGCGTTCTCGCCGAACGCCTCCGTTGAGCTATTGCTCGGCACGCTCGTCGGATAATCTCGACTGCATGACTGGAGGCCAGTCATAAAGCAGCCGTGCACCCGCCACGAACACGCAGGTTGCCCGCAGCTGGATACGAAAGGGTGAAATCGTCGTTGACGGAATAAAAGCGACGAAAGGCTTGACGCGTTGCCTCGAGGGGGACCAACGTCTACGGTCGGACGGTCCTTAAATATAACGGGATCGTCTGGGGGGGTCAGACGGCGCGCAAGTAGTACGAGACCGCGTCTGGTCAGACGACGACAAGTACAGTCGCTCGGTATAAGAGTGACAGAAAGAATCGCTGGGAAATTAATCATATGTGTCTTGCATTCGAGGCACGCAGACTGCGTTCAATTTCTTTCATCGAAGTAAACCTCCGTATATTCGAGACTAAATGAATTCGCCGCCGATGTACAATGACTCGCTGAACAAAGTAACCGTCGAGCGAAGTTCATCCCCGATTCCGATACATGCCCGTAGCCGGCGGACGGCAAACTTTCCAGTCGCGTGGCTCGCCAGTCAAATGGTGGAAGCGGGCCACGCGGATCAAGACTTTTCGCAGGACCGGGACACGGCGGCTGGGCGCAGCGACGATATTTGCCGCCCGCTAATATTGGTCTTTGCTATTGGCTGTTTGCCGGTAAATAGGAATTTTCTCCTGGCCGTGGGACACTTGTTCGACGTGCAACGAGTATCGACGCGACCGCCACGCTTTGAAAAATCGTCCCGTCTCGATCGCGTTTCGCGGGGTCGAGTCCGGTGATGCGGGTAGCACCCGTCGATCCGTTCTTCGAAAATCGATCCGAATCGACTACGGTATTCTCCGTTTTTTTTTTTCTTCCCTCCTCGTTCTCGGATCGAGCATACCACCCGTCAACGACGCTTCACTGCGTCGCTGTTTAATCTCTGATGCGTTCGATGCTCGTCCCTTCTTTCTCTCTCTGTCTTCCGGTCGACAATTTGCCTTTCACGCTCGACGACGCATCTTTTGTCCCGTTCCCGGCAACGACTCTGTTCTAAGGGCATCGAGGTGTCGATGCCGTCGTTCACGCCGCGTATCGATCATTAGAGAGGTATTAGAAATCCTCTGGCCGCAGTTATTCGACGGGGTTGGTTCGCGTTTCACGTATCGTTTCACGATACTTCGTACGCGCTGCTTACGCGACAGAGAAAAGCAGCGACAGGGTTTCAGGGTGGAAAAGAAAAGAGACGCTTTACGTGACACGATCTTGGAGCACATTTCTAACACGCTCACGCGACGTACGCAGTCATTCGTTGCCTGGAGGTCTCCATCTTGGTTATCACCGCGATTCTGGCATGCCACGTGGCAAACAGCGAGGATCGTCTTCTGTACTACTGAACTCGACTCGGTAGGGCCCCTGTCCTTTGAGCGGAGGGTCCATGAAAATTAATCGTTCGCGGAAAACTCGACGTGATTAACGAGTTCGCCGTCAATCTCGACTATAAATCATTCTTCGACGGCGCAGTGGAACACGATGGTCGTGATCGGACCGTGCTTCGATCGTCTGTAAATAATCGTGGGCTGGTTGTGGTCGCGTGGGGGTTCGATGATGCTGTGAACGAGGAGCTTGCTTTGATTGACCTTCTTTCGCCGCGATCGTGGCATTAATGTACTCGTGTTTTTTTAAATCGCTTTCAGTATCTTCAGGAGTAACTTCTGCGTCGCGCCACGCTCACTTTTCATTCGATCAAAAATTTGTGCGACGTAGCCTATCGCTGTCGTCGATCGAACGCCGTCCACAGTCTGACGACCGTTAAACACGCGTGAAAAGTATAAATCGTCGGGGCAAGACACGCCGAGACAGTTACCCCGTCGTATTCACAATAATTGGACATCGGTCAGAGGGGCGATCGCCGTCGAGATAGAATGGAGCAACGGTCGTGACTAACCGCGACGTTATTACGATTATATCCTTCCGAGCTATAATTAGACGACGATCATCAGCGGTAGTGTCCGGTTGCGATCACGCGAAATACGTTTAATCGGTTGACATTCGATGGTCGCGTGCGTTGGACAAACAACGACCGACGAAACGCGCTCTGTATTAGTTGCGTGTGTACGCGTAGCACGGGAATCGAGTCCGAGGAGTTGGCAAACCCTCCAGTCGAGTTTCAATCGAACAAACGTGGCTCGAACACGGCACAGACCGCCACGATTTTCTTCCTCCCTTTTTTATTGGCCGGTACGGCCGTTTAAATAAGCCCGACGTTGTGATAAGAATCGTAGGTGAAGTAAAATAAATTACGTTCGTAATACCGAGTGGCCAACCCTATTACCTCGAACTGCCGGCCACTCTCTCGCCTGCCCAGCTTCCCCGTCTTTCTCTCTCTCTCCGCCTCTTCATTTCTTTCATCCCCCTCGTTGCTCTTCTCGTCCCTTCAATGGAAATAACGGGGAGCCGAGTACGGACTCGAACCTGGAAATGACCAGATATTTTTTGTCAATTTTCTTTGGCTGTACCACTGCACCGGGATCTCTTTTGATTTTGAACAGAACGAGGTCTTTTGCGTTATTGGCTTCCCTTTAAACGAACCACCCTCTTTTTCTCGGCCCGCTGTTTCGCTCGTACTTCAATCGCGATCGTTTCGCAATTCTGAATTCATTTCTGCTCTTTTCCGCGATTAAGTTGCTAGCTGTTTGCGCGTTCATAGACTACAGAAGCGGTCGGCACGGTTTACGAAATAGTTTGCGAAATCGTACCGGTTTTTATCGGTCGTCTCGAGTATCGCAGTACGTCTCAAGTATTTCCTTCGATATACTGCAGACCCGCCGAATCGTCTCGATCTTCCTATAAGAATCGCTGGATCGAAATGACGTATTGCTCCCATTTGTCGTTTAGAAATCACAATCGCACTCGACTCGTATCCAAGATATATTAGGTACTCGTGTATTCCTCGAGTGCCCCTCGAACGTTCGACGTAACGTTGCGTCGCGACGCTCGAAATTTGCAATCCGGTGATTTGCGACGATTCAACGTTGCAGCGCCGTCCCCGTGCGATCTTCCACTATCGCGACAGGCGTCTAGAGATATTTTCCTTCATTCCTTCAAATCTGCCCGGTTCCTCCGCCAGTTCTTCTCGTCCTCGCGTATCCCCGGGCCGCCCTTGTCGCACGGAGATGCAATTTCCGTAATGACAGTAATTGCGACGCGGCGCTAAACGTTCCCTGCCTCCTGTCGCTTACCGCGGCAAACAAAGACGTCGGGTCGTGTATGTACGGACGGGACAACGGCTCGTGCAGTGTAGCAATAAAGCGGTGCACCATCGATTACGCGTCCGGACCGGAAAGTTGCCCGCGATCGGGCAATAACTCGAAATATCGAGGTATCGACCCGTGGTCCCGTTTCTCCGGATTAGTTGGCCCGTGAATAACGCTCGTCTAACGCCACCAGTTACACAGGTTTTTCCTCGCGTTATCCAGCGCGATGCTTCTGCCTCTTTGCGCTCGATTTATCCCCCATGATTCTCGGATCCGTTTGCGGAGGATTATTAAGTCGATGCACGAGCCACGAGGGTTGCATTAGAGGCTGCAGGCTGTCGATCGCGCGCATCGTTTCCAACGAATGTTATTTCGCTCGGACCGTCGAAAACAGTTGGACGAAATTCCGACCCGACCGGTTGCTTAAGAGCGATTCTATCCGCGGCCGGATTAGAAACACCGAATGGGAAAATATCAGCCGTACCTGTAACAGAAATATTCGTTAGCCGACGCGATTCGTTTTCACTGTTTCGCCGTTTTATTTCCAAGTTCTTCCGGGGCGACGATAAATTTTCTTGCGCGTCGCAAGCATTAAGAACGATTAACCAGGATGGGAAACGGTCGCGCGAAATATCGGCGCACAATTAGTAGGATTACCAGCGGTCACCACTTTGTCAGGGGGTTACTTTTCGGTATAATGGGATTTATTTAATTGCGTTCGCGGGAGGGACAGGGACGCGGAAATTTTTATTCTCAGCGAGAATCGCCGGGGTCACGGTTTATTTTAACGCTGAAGCTCACGGCCCGTTCCTCCCTTTTCTCTTACCCTGTTCTGCCCTTTTTATTTGTTTAATTTTAACGAGACACCGGGCACGCGCTAACGACGCAATATGCATCCAATTACTTTCACACCTTGCCGCCCGTAATTGTTAATCTCGTTTGCGCTTTCTGCAATTAAATGTTTAAGGGGGAGACGCGTGCGGGATTTTTCACCACCGCGGAATATCGGTCCGCGTGTTCGAATTTCGAACGCGTCACTTAGCATAATTACATCACACCGTTGTACAATATTCTACAGAATCGAGTGTCGGCACTCTGTGCCCTAGCAACGAACCGACAATTCGTCGGAATGTGAAGTTTCGACGTGAAATGTGACTTCATTACCGACTAGGCGTGCAATCCCTTGTAATTCCTCGCATTTAACGCCGAGTCATCGGCGACGAGCAACGATTCCCGTTTCCAGAAACACGCCCGACGTGCCGTGAGAACGGCCAGGATTGCCAGGCATAATAAAACGGACGCGAATCGCCCCCGGCGTCCATACGAGCCGAAACGAAGTCGCGCGGTTGTTCGATACTCACGGAAACGGTTCTCGCAGTCGTGCAATATTAAGGGGACGTTCCGGACGGAATTGAACCGGCCGAATTCATGAGGCAAGTTTTGCACGAAGTTCGCGACGCCCGGGCCCTCGCGAACTTCCAACGCTAAGCATTGAAATTCGCAATTGGAGAACTGTCATTCGCCTCTTACTCTGTTTCCACCCCCGCCTCGGCATCTCGATGCTCCGTTCTTCGTTACCCTTTTCTCGTTTTCATCCCGCCGCTGCATTCCAAGCGCCGCGGACGAAAAATGGACGAGCAAGGCGAGCCAGCGTTTTTCGCCCGAAATTATGTAATTAAAATTTAACCGCGCGTTCTGGGATACGCCGGGCGGAAGCGTTCCTTTGAGGCGGTCGCAGTTGAACGAAACGATCCGATTGCGTTTTCGGACGGCTACGACCGCGTCGCTCACGAGCGCGACCACGTCGAACGTTTCTTCGCGAGTTCGCGTCGAGGCCGGACGCTATAGAACCTGCGTTCGACGGGGAACATCTTCGCGAGGAAAATTTGTGGAAACAATTCGATCATCGCGCTCGTGTCGAGGAATGAAACGAAGAAGAGCGCAGAGTTTTGCAGCTTGAAAATATCTGAATGCATGTACGAAATTCGGTGATCATCGCGAGCCCGGACAATACGCGCTTCCACCTTTGTCGTTCGCGTCGGTTTCGCAGAAAAAGGATCGATCCGCAGATGAGCGCGACGCGCGACGAAATAGTTGAACAACCGCTCGCAGTTTCCGCTACAAAGCGCCCCGGCCTGTTATTCCTTTTCCCTTATCGCGACTCGCGGTATAAACGAGGCCGATAACGAAGCCAGGTCAGATCGATATCTGGCTCGGGGGGTCGGGATTGGAATTTACCGGTCTTCCGTCGAGGAGATACGCGGGAAATGGGTGGAGCGAAAACGAACGGAAACGAGGGTTAGGCTGCCCCGAAGGAGGTCCGCCGAGTTGTCTGGGACTTCTGCGCGGAGGCACCTTGGTGATTCTTTGATTTTCTCCCTTCGCGGTGGCATTGAACTTGCTGCCGGCGGTTCTCGAATCTGTCAGTGGCGTCGAAGGGGATTTCTGGGTTCGCTCTGGCCACTAGGTTAAGCCCGGTGAACGTGGAATAGAATCGAACTTCGAGGGACAACGACGGTAGGGCTGGGGTAAAAGGAGAAAGAAAAGAAAAAATGAAACAAACGAGGGGGTAGAACAAAGGGGTGGTTTCTTGTCGCTTCGCGCGTTTCTTTTAACGAGTCGTTCGAGTGGCAAAGTCCTTTTTGCCGCTATTAACTTGGTCGCCTGTGGTAGACGGGATTCATGTAAAATTCATCAGAGGTCGCGGAACGAAGTTTTATGAAATTTACCCCTTCGCTGTTGGAACGTTCAACTCGAGCGATTCTTGCCTTGATTAACTTTTTCGTATCGGACGAGCATGTCGTACAGGTGGTACGGATTGTCAGAAATTGTTCGTCGTTATCGCGAGATACAGACAGGTGATATATTTTATCTTGTTCTCTTTTTGTTGCAGAGTGCATGGCCTGAGGGTTTCACGAAGGAAGCGACGCCGAACGCCGCAATGGGGTGAAAAGGTTAGTGCGGATACTTGGCAATCTCTGTTTACTTGCATCTGAAATTTTCCCATTTTTCTGGGGACTGTAATTCTGGAAAATGTTGAAGTCGATTTGCTGGAATTATTGAGAATTATTGAAGACGGGTTCGCTAAATTTTCCCCGTGGAATTGTCAAATTTTCAACTGCTGTAACTCGGTGAAAAAAAACAATTTTTCAGTCCCTACTTTCTGTCGAAACTTCGGTGAACATTAATTTCCTCGAACCAGCATTTCCTCTCGAAATTTTTTCGAACCTTCGATCCGCGTTGCATCACAATGCACGAGTCTCGCCATTTAAACGAAACGCACTCCACATTCCTCTCGCAAAATTCTAACAAAGAAGCGAAATATCTCAGCTCTGCCTAAATACGTTTTCTCTGTACTCCTCCTTTCATCTCTTCTCCTCGTAGCTTTGTTAATTCACTCCCTCTTGTTATCCTTTCTGTGCTGCCCGCCGTGAGAACAGCTTGATCCTCAGGTCCCTTCAACGACGGACAGTTTTGTTTCCATCGAGTGCGAGGCTGTTTACGGAACCCTCGAGCGAATGTCTGGATGGTCGAGGTCCTCTCTAAATTTACTGTATGAATATCTGAAGAACTATAAGAAGCATCTTCCATGCTCGTATCCGTGCTACGATTGAAACGCAGAGTGCGATTATTAATTGTTAGCTCAACGTGGATCTTACTTGCGTGTCTCTTGAGGAATGGAAATTGGAGCACGGTTATCGAGTTGCCTCGCTTGAACCTTACGCCAGACAGTATATCACTAATTTATTATACACAATTATATTTTTAAGCAACTGCGATCGTGCAGCACGAGTGATTTTGAGTTAACCAGCCTTGAATTACGGAGTACATCAAATTCATTATTCCTCGCGGAATTTATATTCTACGACCTTCGTCGTTCTCTGATTAGCAATTTACCGGTGCCAAAGTTCCCGGCGCAACAACTCGGTTCATAGAAAGGATGAACTTTAGCCGGTTTCTCTTGGTGTCGCTTAACTAGGAAGAATTTTCCGGGCAACAAGTGCCTTACAGTCTTCTTTAAACGCCATTCCCGCCGCATTTTACATAATAGAATATTTCACTCTGGAAACAGAGAGCCGCTGGTCCGAACAAAGGGGCCGGTAATTGTATGATTCATCTTACTTGCATATCAGACCTCGTGGAACGCGTAATAATTTCATACCAGTTGGCGTAAGAAAAGGAAAAAAAAGAATTACACTGCCTCCGCGAACAGACGGCTCCTCTGTCACGTTTCTTATCGCGACATTCCGTTCACGTTATTATAGAAGCGCAGAATAATTCGAAAAATTCTCCCAGTTCAAACTTCTATGAGTTACAACGTTTCTGTCCAGTTCTATTCTATCTTTTACGAAGCTGGTCGCAGCATTGAGGAAGTATCCGCATGACGAAAGCAAGTAAGTTACACTTCGAGAGCCGGAGGAATCCGCTCGAACGAATCAAATAATCCGATCAATCTCTGTTCATACTCTACGAATTCCTCCCTTCGAATCCAATTAACCGTTGATCAAAAAGAGATCGCCCGCCGTAGCATCTGTCCGGCAATCAAGAGGCGAGCTGTCGGCGGTGAAAATTGCACCGTCTGATTGGTTGCTTATCGCGAATCGACGAAGAAACGCGTCCACTCGACGAGCATCTGGTTTTCGTAATTGTTGTTCATTTCCGTTCGCGATTATCGGAGTCCGTGGCGCGACACCGATCCGACGTTTCTCGCGTTAGCTGACGGTAACGTAGACCTGGCCTCGTTCCCCGTTACTGAGTTGCACGGGAATATTTACTCCAGCACAGCGTTCGTCGCTTTCTACGCTAATAAACTGTTCCCTTCCTGGCGTCGCTAATTACTTGACGAACGAACCTCGCGAACCCTTTGTCCCACGCCCTCGCCTCTTCTTGCCTGGCGGAACACCGTCTCCCCCTCGAACCCGGCGCCCCTTTCAACTCGCAAATACCATACTTCCCTTCTGAGCGTCGGAGGATGCGAAGATGTATAAAGATATAGCTCTCGAACGGTTGCGTGCACAAATGATGCCCGTGGCGAGATCGTTTCGAAGTTGGACGAGATCGATTCGGGGCTGGAAGGACGAGAAAATTGAACGGGGGAATCATGTAATCGTGATTAAGCTTCGTGCAAGAATTGTTTCTTGTCGAACTGTTTTTATCTTGAAAAAAGATGGAAATTCGCCGCGAGGAATTGAACATCGCCGAATAATTCTGTCGCGACGCTGACAGGTGATTTCGGAATCCGCAATCTCTCACCGGTGCTACCGCGGCGAATTAAGGAACGCGGCGAAACTTTCACCGCCGGTTATAAGAAGGAAGAGGGAACGGAGTTAGCTGGAGAAATAGAAATTAGAGACTGCCGGCGGAAGACGTTCAACTGGAATAATTGGGGGTACCGAGAGGCAGTGGGTACCTTTAATTCGGTACGATGCACTCGTTAATATTAAATTCACTCACCGGACGAAAGAGGAACCGTATCCTTCGTCTTGCTAATTTCCTTGCACATTTAATTCGTACAAAGGAGAGGCCGAACTTCTGAAATACCGTTCGTGTTCGCGAACAAGCTGAAACTATAAACCAAGCCAAGACTGTTCATCGTAATTGTCGCAGATATTTATTAATCCAATTTCTTCCTCGTTTACTTTTTGCTAAACGATGCTTCGTTAAAGTCACACTTCGCATGGAAAAAGGGAATATTTTTTAATAAAATCTATCGAGTATCGTCCTCAGAATTTTACTAAGGTAGAGCCAAATATTATGTTAAGCCTTTAACAGAAATCGTACGTCAAACAATCCAGCATTAAGTTCGTAACGAAGTTGATAGAAGATCGAGGGCAATTTTAGAGCACTTTCAAAATGTACGTCTTATCTATATTAACGCCCTATTTAGACGCTCGATAGGAAAACACCATCGTTGTTTTCCTAACCGAGATTTCATTAAGGAAACGCGTAAACTCGGGGCCAGCTAACCATGCTGCTTCTTCCCCGTCCTGTTTCGTAGGATATTCGCAAACGTCCTTCCACTTGCAAACGCGGGGACTTTGGTATTGGATTCCCAGAGGGTTTAATTAGGAGGGCGTGTTGTCGGTAGCTGGTCGTTGATCAATAGCTCAAGGGGTGTCGTCTATCTCTTCGATCCTCTTTGTCCCCCCCACGTTCGTCGTTCTCCGTTTCCGTTCTTGATCACACGTCCGCGAGCCTCGTCCTTCCTTCTCTTGTTCGCGTTCGATTCCTCCTGGCTCGGACACTAATTCCCGACGAGCTCTTTGATGTCGTCTTCGTCGACTGGAAGACGCTGTTATCGTGTCGTCATGGATACAGACGCCGCGTCGCGTCGAACCGTCGTGCACCCAGATATATTCCTCGTCCTTGTCGTTTCACGTGAAAGATACCCACTTCGGCTGCGTTCTGCCGATCGGGACAGGAAGATCGCCAAAGTCTGTTGCAACTTCATCGACGTCTCAATGTCTTGTTCTTGACGGGGTAGGTACTGTAGGAGGCGGTGGACCGAACGGTGAATTTTTACATCCAGAATGCTTCACTCAACCCCGTTGAAATTTCTCTGGGAATTTATTATTCGTGATTTCGTAACGATCGTCAATAATGCTTAATGTCGGCGAAGCCTCTGGAATTTAGGAAAATTTGGTGAAGAAGGGGCACGTTTCATATCTCACTCGTTAAAATGAATTGGAAACTTTGAAACGAGGCCGAACAGAATGCTCTACGACTCTTTACCACGAAGTTGGAAACGTTCGAAGATCGGCAATTTTTCCGCCACAATTTGGGCGATCCTTTAATTTCGTTGGGAAGTGGTTATCCAAGTTTCATCTGTGCCAATAAAATTTCTCCCGAGAAAATTGCGTTTTCGTTTATCGCGCAAGTGTTTCCCGTGGCCGAGTGTTCCGGAATCATTGATCGTTCCACAGAGCCGGTAGCGATCCCATGATTCCTCGACGGCGTTCGATGTTGTTCCTATCAACGCGAACGTCTGCGCCGCGATATTTATTGGGAATATTGCGGCACGCCGTCTAAGCATTCGTTAAGAATAATAAAGCCGCGGGGCACGAAGCACCAGCTCTCTTTCTATCAGTTTTAATGGCAGCTTCTATTGGGGCTGACAGCCTCTGGTCCCGACGTCCCTCACGAGCGCAGGCCACTCAAGAGCCCGTTTTAATGGACGCGTCGGCAAACGAATATCCTCTTACGTTCTCCTCGTGGAAGTGTGCAGAGGGTGGCCGCTTATTATCCCCCGTATTGTAACCCTGTTTTTCTCCCGCTTATTGTGTACGCTTTCAACGATCATTGCTGCCCGATAAAAAAAGAAAAGAACCCCCCGCTGGCATTCCTTTCGTTTCTTCTGCATCATCTATATTATATTTACCCCTTTCGTTGTCTATTTCAATTATTCTATCCATGCCGTAAAAACGCCTCTTAAAAAGCCTGCGACGACTTCCAAATATCCATCCGTCGTCGTACGCTGTCCAAAGTTTCGTGAAAATTACGTTCTCTGTAATCACACAGTGGACGTTTTGTAAATCTCGTCGCCGTTGAACGTTCACGGAACTTTCCCCGCGGTTCAACCGTGTGTTTTCCGGAAACGCGCGGATCACCGGACATCGACGGTTCGACCGATCGTCGAATTCGCGCACACGTCGTCGGAAGAACGCATGGACTTGTTTTTCGCCGACCGGTAGATCGATAAACCGGCGCGGACATGTAAATCAAGGTAAACCGGGCATTTGCGAAGTTCCGCAGCCGGCGTGCGCCTGTTGTCAAATTAATCGGCGAACTCGCACGGTGGCTCGGCAAACGGTGCGCCTCCTCGTGGAACCGGTTTCCAGATTGCCCGCCACGAGCTGCCGATCGCAATGTTCTAAACCACTTAACCGCGGCCGCGGCGGCGGTTTAGACGAGCATCGAAAATGTGCTCGCGCCGCATCGAAACTCCCCTGACTCCACTAAATCCCGAGGGACTTCCGGGAATCGCGGTGTCGCCGTTCATCCCTGAATTCGGGATTAGCAGTGCCTACGCCCGCGTTCCGCAGATCCCTCTTCCGTTGTCGCGAGCTGCGCCTGTTTCGTGGAGTCGCGTGTTTCCGCGAACGTTGGCAGACGGTGGGGCGCTCGTTCGTTTGTTGCCGGGGCGCACGTGAGCCCGCGTGAAAAGCTGGCCCCGTCGGTTAATTTCCGACTTATTACCTCGACGCGGGACGATATAACCTGGAATCAGATAGATTAACCTCGCTAGTAAACCTCCCTGACGCCGCTGTTTCCCGAGCCAGCCACGCTTCGCTTTTGCCAACGTATAACGCGGCTTTGGAGAGTGATCTGTGTCTTGGAGGCAGGTTCGCTACGGAGATTTCGTGTGGATCTTCTAACGAATCAATTTATCGTTATCCTCTCGAGCAGAATTTTTTCGATCGAAAAAGAAATTGTCGATCGTTGAACTTCGTGCAACTTCGCGCATCGCGTCGTCTCGAACGACGAAGGGACAGTAACATTCGATCCATAGTATCAAAGCGGCACGTAGAAGGACGTGACAAAAGAATGCGCTACAAAGGAGCATCGAGGTTCATCGAAGCACCGCGACGTAGTCATATATCGAACCAAGCCCCCACCGTTGCAGAATCAGGATGGTAGCGGTAGAATAGAGAAACAGTGAAGGGGTTGATGACGTCGGTTCCGTGCACGCAAAATAGTAGTGCACCCTCGTGCGTATCCGAGAGGGGTCGGCCAGACGCGAATAAAAGATATTAATCCACGAGCAAGTCGTCGCACGGACCCTCTGCTACTCGGTTCGTACCGGGTGTCCCGTTTAAACTGAGATTCGTCGTCGCTGATTTACGCACGAAGTCGCTAAGAAGTTCAGCAGGCGGCAAGCGGTAGTTCACTAGACTTTTTGGCACGTCCCTGTACCCCCGACTAATTGCCCCGTGACCACCCCTAATTTGACGCTTATCAAGGGTTGCACGTTCAACGGTGGCTCGCGTATTTTCCCCGTAGCGCGACCGCAAGCCTTCTTATTAATAAGTCTCAGCTCAGAATGGGATATTCCCGCTCCGAGAACACCTGCGGGCTAAGTGTTTTGTTTCTGGAACCGCTTTTGTGTCGACCTTTACGGTATATATTGCCGGGCTTGCGGAAAGTTAATTAACGAGACTCGACTTCTTGTTAGGACACGCGGTGGAGAATTATTTTAGACGGTTTTTTTTTTCCTTACAACGCGATGCGTTGGGATTTTTGGAGGATTTTCAAGTTAAGCGCCACTGGATGTATTACAATGCCCGTTAAATATTCCAGCGCGAATAATAAATAAGATGGCGTGAAATACAAAAAATTATCGTTGGTGCCAACGAAGCTTGCAATGTAAAGGAAGAATTTTCCGAAGGAAGGAGTGCAATGGACAAAATTTGAATAGCGATGAATGAATAAACTTCGCAATAAGGGCGACGAAAATCAAATAAAATAGCAAACAATTCCGCAAAGGATTGAGTTTCGTATTTAAAAAAGCCACGCTCAACGCCACACGGATATTCAAATCCTTATTGCGCAACGATGCAACGAGGAAAGCGAATAGCCAGTCGGCAGATATCAGAACGAGTTAATCAAGAAATTAATATCTTGGCAACCGTTTCCTGGACACGGTACACCGGTCGGCGAAAGGGGCGTCGAGTTTTCCATTGTTTTTCCATTCGCCGTTCTCCCCTCGGCGAAAGCACGTGATAAATGAATTGGATGTAATCCGAATGCCTATTGTTTCGCTTTAACGAGGATCCCAAGCGAACACGTGGAAACGTCGACGCCTCTAAACGAGATATTACAGCCTGTTACAGGCGTCTCCCTTCGCGCATACAAACGGCCGAATGAAATTCCCTGCAAAGAGGCGAAACGTCTTCCTCGCGATCGACGTCGGATCGAATGCTCACCTCGACGCGCCGGCGAAATTGCGCGACTCGCACCGCGTAAAATTTACGCGCGGCGGGAATTCAATTTACACGCGTTGATCGCAAAGGAAGGGAAAGGTGTTAAAATCGACAGGGTTTAAAAAAATAGAGCGAACGGAAGAAACGAGACGAGGACGGTGAAAAACACCGGAACGACGCCGACGGTAGCTAATAAATGAACGTCCACTCTTCGGCTACGTGTCCCGCGTCACCAGCACGCAATTTCGATGAGGACGCCAATTCGTATCGCGAAAGTTGTTTACGAGCCGACCGAAAAATGCCCCGTCTAGCTGGCCGGGGTTATCGCGTGAAAATAAAATATTTTCTCGGGGGGCGGGGGCGGGTGTGTACGCGCGCACGATGGGCCGAGCGATTTATTGGTTTTCCTCGCGAATTTCGCCGCTGTTGCGCTATTTTCTGGCCGTGCCGTTTTATTGAAATTATTCGCGAGAAAGTTGCCGACGATATCGTCGTCGAATGGGGGAAAATCAAAATCGATCGGTCGGCGTTCGTCGATTTGCTTGGCGACGAACTGGTCTCGCGAGGTGATTTCTTAAACGAGACGTGGCGATCTTCTTGTTGTTAAACGTTTCCCCTTTATTTCTTCCTGCTCCGTTCGTTCGTTTCGTTTGTCGCTTCTTAATTTCGCGAAAGTCTCGGCGGCACGTGCACCTATACAGACCCGCGGCTCTCAATTAGCGAGCCACTCTCTCGTTCCGGACATTTTCCACGTAAGATGTAATGACCGTGGCTCGCTCGTAATTCCTGGAAGCAATTGCTACTCGCTAACGACCGTTAGGGAAGGATTTTATGGTGATCGACGATTTCCTGCAGGGACCTCGTGCTCGCCACCCCTTCATTATCCAACGAACACTGTCATCGCTGGATCTATCAAGGAACGATGCCACACGAATGGATCGCGTATTAACTGCGGATTCGGTGCCTGGCGCGTGATGGCTTGATTTGTTTGATCGATGATGTTTTTGGGAACAGCATTCGAGCTACTTTAGTCACAGATTAATGTTCAATGTATTACCGTTTATCCTTTTATCTCCGTTTTTCATTCAATATTTCGTTCAATATTTTTCATTCAATATGCTTGCTGTTTTTTTTATTTATTTCTTAATCGCGCGGATTAACGATTCGAGCGTTCTTCCGCGCGCCTTATGCACGCAGAACTGTCGATAGATATCACTCAATGCGAAGCGGACGTAGTATAGATTGCCCATAAATATTGGCTGCGCGAGATAAACTACCATTCGACAATATATTTCGACGATCCAGGATCGACAATAAATATTGAACGATCGAAAGCTTCTTTACGAGATTCCACGATTGATCTTGCGTATCAAACTTGAAATGCACGACTCGAATCCCACCGGTGGAGCCAGATTTGCATTTTCTTTGAAGCGACGCGAGACAAACAATTTGCCGTTTCGTTTTCCAACGCGAACCCGCGTTCTCCACGACGTGTTCCTGTCCTCGCGCGACAGCGGATCGCTTGTGCTGCACATCTGGTTGCCGGTGGTGGCGTACAAAGGAACTTTTTTCCGGGGACCCGGTTATCTAATAGCCTCGTTGACTTCATTAAAGTTCTCTGATTGCTGCCAATTCTACGATCGAGTAATATCGTTACAAGAAGGGGGGGCACCCTGGAATTCGATTGGGAGCCCCGCGAGGCAGCGACTGTAAAGATTGCGCCGTAATTCTATTTTCCGTCCCGTCGTTTATCGAACAACGTCTTTATTATGGACGATACGATTTAACGTTTCCAGGAGGACCGAGGCAAATCTCTTATTCGTAATCTTATCTCGACGGAAAATTGTAACAGGAGGATCGGTCATTCAGTTGCCCCATTTAGTTGAATAATTTTATGAGGAACGTTGCACTGCGATCTCAGCCAATTACTCCTCGGCACGAGTCGTTCAATGATCACAGCAGGTGACGTCGTCGAGATGGGTGTGACACTGTGCGTGCACCCCTTCAGTTTTTACTCAGCCTCCCTGTAACAGCCTCCCTTGCTATTCACCCAACCGTTCCTTTATTCCGTGACGCACCGCGTAGGGATAAGGGTGCTACACCTTGATAGCGTGCTGTCTTACGCACAAAGCGGTTAGAAAAATCCGTGAACGCATTGTCGACGGTACTATAGCGCATAGAAAGGTGGTGGTCGAGACTCGAACTTCACCCTGGTTCGTATCTGCCAGTTGTTCCCTCGTTCCGCCTTCGTTATATTTCAGTCACAACAACCGAACGAACATCGCTAATTCAGTAGGCATTGACGGAACCGCTGTTTTAAATTTCCATCTTTTTTAATTTCCACCTTTTTTTCCATACACTTTTTTCCATTCGAAATACGAACGGACCGACGACAGCAAGGGGCGAGTCTGTTATTTTGTTCCGCGGAAATGGCCATGTATTCCTTTCGTTGCAATGAAGTTTAATCCTCTTTGTGAATTTTTCCAAGCCGATTAGCGTAACCTCCGCGCCACCCAGTGTGCCAAGCTCTCGTTAATCCCGATGAAAACGAAGTCGCGTTTTCGCCGTTTGATCGCCCACGCGAATATCATTACCGAAATGATCGGGATTCTACGGTGCTGGACAAGCTGAACACGAACTTTTCCGCCCCTGCGCTATTTTACACGCGGACTTTGGCTTCGCGGAAATTTTTGCGATTTTTATCATGCGACGCGTAGTTAACGACCGATCGATTCGTCGCCCGTAGTGTCGCTCGTTCGCGGAAAATATACGCACCCTGTCCTATGTATCACCGGCTTTTCATGGCGGTTTAATGAAACGAATATTTGCGTTGTCGTTCTTTCCGGAATATACAGGGTCCCGCGTGAATTAGGGGAAAGAATTCTAGGGCTTTTATAATGAAGCAGCCCGTAATTCATCGAGCTTCTTATGCTATATATATATATAAAAAAAGGAGAGAAATAATATATATGATAGATACTTGTAATTATGGATTTTGGGTGAAAAATTGTCGATTTTTCCTCTGCCGCAACTTTGCGAGGAAAAAAATCGTAGAGCTATCTGCCAAGGCTCGTTCGAAAGAACAGTATTTATATTTTCGTCCCTCCGAGTTACAATTTGTCCGAAATATTTTTCTTTTGCCGAAATGTAGCGACGTATTAATTCTCTTGCCGAGCGCTTTTTGCTTCCACCGTTGATACGATAAAAAAGTAAAGTACTAATTACTTTTACGTTTCGCGAGATCTGTGCGAAATTCGTGGAACACTATTTCACCTTTAGAAGTTCCGTTGAAAATAATTCCTGAATTCCGCCCGGTGAAGTATTATGGAAGAACGCATCGTCAATTTCCAATTATTCGGGCCACGCGAATTTTGTCAAAGAGGTGGCGGAAGTGTCGCTTAAATCAGGACCGCCGGACATCGATGCTCGGGTGGCGATCAAAAGCCGAACGGAGCCTGGATAAGCGACGCGAATTTCCACGAAATTCCACGTCAGAAAGTATTTATTTCTCTGCTCGGCAACGCGGCCGCGTTCCATCGGATAAATTGACCTATTTATCCGCATCTCGACGCTTCGAATTAATTCTACAATCAGGCACGTCCGGCGCGAAACTTTTCGTGTCCGTTTCAGCGAACTGTCGCGCTTGATCCAACGTCGGCAATTTCGGCTGACAGGAGTCGTTCGATCGTGCCAAGCGTCGCGCACAGATTCCACGGAATATGCTTAATCCGCAAATAAAACTCTTTCTTTCCGTTGAATTGGTGTCGCAGTCGTGAAGGATTCCCGGTCGTCTCGTTACGGATCGGAAACGAAGCCCCACGTTTGCTCGACGATAGAGCGTTCGCCGGAATTGTTACGCATTTATTGGCACGAGGTCGAAAAGAGAGAACGCCGAGTTACTTTACGTTTCGTTTCGTTTTAATTCCATTTACGATCCGAATAACAAGTTTTTCGCAGCGAGACAGCTGTGTAAAGCGTTGATTTCACAGCAGAGCGAACAGGTCTCGACGATCCTGGGCATAATCCGGGCGGAATGCTGAGTGAGCCATGAATTCCGAAAGAAGTTGCCAGCGAGCGAAAAGTTCCATGGCCCCGTGGAATGCCATTTAATCGTTCCTCACACCTCCCCGTCGCCCTCTAACTTCCTTAACCCCATGCTTTCTACCGATCGTTCGCGATTCCGGTATTCACGGTGCTAAAACTTCCCGCGGATCGTCGAAAGTGTTCACCCTGGATAAGGTGTCTTGGAAAAGAACTTTGGCGCAGAAATTGTCTCCCCGACACGACGTTGTTCAAGTTCTCGGCGAATCATTGTACAGAGGTTATCCGTGGAAGGAAATTCGCGCTGAAGAACAAGCCCTTTTGGTATACGATGTGTGTGCTCACACGATTATCCAGAATTTAAATAACTTACTGTATACTTTCTATGATTCATGGATCGCCGTCGCGTTATTTGAAAAATTAACGACGAGGATACCGGAACAATGGGCGACGATAAAATGAAAAATACCGAGAATCTACAGCGATGCGAGGCTCTATAGTCGCAATATAAATCGTACGATCTTGGTGCAAGTTTCAAAGGGTAGAAGAACTTAAGCTTATCGTCCTCTTCCGCTTCTTTCGTTCGTGGGGCTCATCAATTCTTCAGATTTAAACATTATCGCCGGCAGAATGCGTTTCATTGGAGGGGCATGAACGGCAGCAGTTTATCCCGCTGGTTATTTGTCGATCAATCCGACCGCCGATACTTCCGGAAGCGCGGCGTCATCGTTTACTCGCGTCGGGATACTTAACGACTGATTTCTCGTCGAGAGGCGCCAGATACACGTGCCGAAGCCTTCCCGTCGTTCCAGATATTCCGCACCCGGGGATTACCATCGTTGTATGCCGGACAAAAAGTTGCACACCCTCGTCGATATTGATTGATTCCTGATGCCGCCGCGGAGATCGCGGTTTTTGCACGCCTCTGCCTCGAAAAGTGTCGCCCCGGGACCGCCCGCACGGAAGAGATAAGAGAAACGTCGCGAAACGCTGCAAGAATTGTGCGATACTCCAGAGATGTTGCGCTTACGAACGAGGCTTCGTTATCCACGCTTCTTGTACCTATACTTTACTTAGAGAAATGATAACAGGAGACCCCCGTGCGTGGAACTCTCGATTGTCCAAATCGAGAAGTACAAATCACTTCTGCATTCGTCGTCCAGCTTGAAATGCAGCACGCCGAAGGGATCGATTGTTACGTCCTGCTCAATTCGCCAGCGAGGCTGCTACACACGTAATCGTCTGCCCATGCACCCTCTTCGTCTTTCCGTTGACGCGACCTTGATGAACCAACCCTGCCAGTTTTTACCAAGAGATCCGGCGTGTTCCTCGCGTATCCGCTGTTCGATTAATGATCCTCGCGTCGCCGCGACGAACCATCCGTCTTCCCCTTTATTCCGATCCCCGTTGACTGAGGGACTGATCGTACCTCCGCCCTGCTCAAGCTTCGGCTTTGCATCGTCGCGGCACCCGAAGAGGAGCTGGGGCCCCCAGCCTGCGAAAGGAGATTCGAACACGCGAACGAAACACGTTTCCCGTATCGACACGCGAACGTAGCCAGCCCCCGCTGGTAATTGAAGTGGTTTATCGATCTAGACGCAACGAGCAGGTAGGAGAGCACGTCGAGCGAAGGAGGACCGAGACAGCTTAGAGCAAGAGCTACAAGACCATCTTCGAGTGATCCTATAAAAGAGACTTAAGGCTGGAGTGGATCATTTCTGTGCATGAAGCACGTACTTGTTTGGGAGCCAAATTGGCTTAACTCTTCCGCCGTTTCCCTTCCCCGCGGGTTCATACCGGCGAGCCGATAGCTACGGCATACAGTGCTCCACAACGGCAAGTTTCGCGTCGAGTTTTGCGATAAACAAGGACCGTCCCGGAGCTCGCGCTTTATCGTTCGAACCGCGATGCTTCGGCTGCGAATGGGCCCCCCTTTTATGGGAAGCTGCGCGAAACGTCGAAGCGTTTAAGTTACACGGGGAAGCTCGAGGTCGCTTCTTTCCGCACCGGGGTTTTCGCTTGCCCCCGACTTCGCGTGGAAAGTCTTTAACGCAGCGATATATATGTGTGACGGTTCTGCTCGGGAAACTTGAAATCGCTTCGCGGAAATCTGGATAATTGAATGGAATTTTACTCGCAGTCCCGTGTTTCGCGCGGAAACAGGAGAAAAGGATTGAGATTAATCCCGCCTCTTCCACGCGTTCGCCGAAGTAGTTAAAAGCTAATTCACTTATTTCTGCGAATGCCTGCTATTTTTGTTCCCGTTTTAACCCGTTTAAAAAGATTTTACGTCGCCGCGGATATTACGATTTAACAATTATCGTTTATTCCAAGGTACACCGAGTAACTGGGCTGGTACACTTTGCGGTTTACGCGTGTGCACACATTTCTATTACGAAATCGTGACAGTAATTCAAGCAGCCTGGTAAATGAACCGTGCCACGAGTATCCATGGCGCAACCCTTCGGCGCTATCGAACGAGGTCCCGGTTTCACCTGATCCCCAACATTTCCAGGCGCTGGCCCCCGCATGGTCGATTCTTAATTCGCGACGGTATGCCATTGTCGCCATTTTCCCGGCGATTAACCCGCGGACGGTCTTGCCTCCATACAAATTTCCTCATTCCCCGGCTATTTTTCTCGCCTAATGCACGCTCGCATTAGCGTCACGAGACTCCCCCCCTCCCCCTTTTGCCAGAGGGAAAATTATAATTTCCCTGGGAGAAGTCGCGGTTGAATTTACCGCGCCGCGATACGTACACTCCGTGACCTGCGGAAAATTCTCCGCTTCTCGTTTTCTCCGTTTCTTCCCGTGTTCTACTCCCACCCCCCGTGGTCCTCGATGGCCCGTGCGTGTTCGCGATAAAACCGCCTGAAAAGCGACCGACGAGGGGCGGGCGACGTGAAATTATTTCCGCGTGTACGCGACTGCGTTCCCGTCCCGTGTTATCAGACCCGGGAAGGTCGCCTCGGAAGGGTTGATACCATTGACGTATTCGCGCGAACACCGCCTCGATACGAGGGTCGTGGATTCCTTCAGGGGTTGCCGTGAACGTTCGGGGTGGACGATGAGGGGATGCACGGTGCGCAGCGTGGGTAGAAATGTTCGATTTTAAATCGATCTTACGCGATGAATTTATGGGGATGAAAACAAATACTGTGGGATGGTTATTATTGGTGCAATTACGCGGATTTGCTATCGATGTAATAGTAAATTTTTGGCGAGCGAAGATAACAGAAAATCGTGCGCACTGCGTGGTAATACTAATAATAATTACCCGGAGTATCATCTGAGATATTCAGAAAGTTCTGTACAAATAGGATGAGGTTGCGAGGGAAATGGTGCAAGAAATGATCTCGTTGACGGCTCAATTAAAAGTGCAGTGGCTAGTGTAAAATGGCGTAAGTGAATCCGTCGAATGCTGCGTCGACGATAAATAAAACGGGATCGTTACGGAACAAGCTGCACGGTGGCGATGTTATTGTTTGGCAAACGCGATCGGCTGGCAACGAATCGTCCGAACGGATTAACATACTTTGTCGCGTTTGTTGTATGTGATTACGATCAAATGTATTTTCTCGCGTAAATATTCCGCGATGCCTCGGTATAATTACCACGGCGAGCCGGGCGAGCGGCGGTGGCGGCGGAGACGGGCGGAAATCGATAACATTAATTGCAGGTAAATTACGTAGCGATGGATTTCCGGTTCGACTTGAAATTACGCGTGCACCGCGTCTTCTTTCCCTCGTCCATCGTCCAGCCGGTTAATTTCGATCCGCGTGAAACGTCACGTTCCCCCCGCGGTGATTTAATTAAACCGTTACGGGACTTCGACGTAATTTCAATTGCACCGATCGTCCACGAGAACGAGGCCGTTCTGCCGTGCGAAATGGCGTTTCGCGACGTTAAAGATGTCCCGAGGATTATCAGTAAACTTATACGCCATCCGGGAGAAGTAAACCGAGCGGACGAATAAACGTTGATCGCGTCTGATATAATTTCTTCTTTTCGAGGAGCAGCGTTCGAAAGAAATCGAGGGCAGCCCTATAAAAATTCAATCGCTCCCGGAGGGAAGCTTCGAAAGCTTGAAAAGAGAGGATTTCATCAGTCATCTAAAAATGATTTACTCTTCAACGTTCTCTCCGTTCGTTCCAGTATACTTATAACTCTAGGAATACTCTCGCTGAACAATTCTAACAGATCGCTACTGTTGTTACTATTATTGTTCCTACTACTGTTGCCGCGAGTTTAGAATATTCCTTTAATATTTCGAAACGTCCGTATCCCAACGACGTTCTCATAAATCCTCCTGTCCCGTAGGAGTGACTCGCCATCGTAATTCCGGCGAACGACCCACGTCTTAACGCAGAGGCAACGAGAGAACCAGGCTAACAGAAATTGGCCGAGATCGTAACCGGAATCGTAACAATGCTTGTCGACTGGACGACAGGGCTTCGTCCGTTTTGGCCGATGGCTTCGCGATCCGGGCAGGCTTGTGGTATCGTTCTCTAACGCAGATCATTGAGTTTTCCCAGGCTGGCATTACGTTTCGCTGCCTCGCCTCCCGATTTACCGTACTCTCAGGATAAATCATAGGCATGGTCGGCCATTAAACCGCGTCCGCAACGCGGCACGGTGTCATCGAGTGCTTCACAGTAATATCACGGTGGACGTACAGTACGGCACACGGAGTATCCTAATTGGTCGATTAAATTAGGGCCCCGCCGCATCGTTTGTACGTCAACGTCCGTCGCGACGGCTGTGGTTCGCGCGTTTCTACGCCGCGTTTAGATCATCGGTGACGTTGAACGATTCTTCGAAATCCGAGCTTATTAAGCCCGTTGTTATTCGGACGGGGCGAATCGACGTCGGCAGATTCGGTTCAACGTCGAACGATTGACGAGGACGAGCAATTACGCGATGCACCTTGTCGTGAATGAACGTTCGGCGACGATGATTAGACGAACGATGGGAATTTTTTGGAGTGAAATTGGCAAAATCCTTGTTCAATATATCATATATTAATATTATTTCCATCGCAGAGAATCAATAGATACATTCTGTTTACCGTAGTTTCATCAGTTTCCATGTTTGAGGAAGAAAAAAATTTCGCGCAATATATTCGCGATAGTATTTATTTCACCCCCGTGTACACTGTATTTGCCCGGAACTAACGCAACAAATTAATTAACTTATTGTTACCGGCGGCCCGTATCCAGAGAGCGAACAATTAATTTCCCATCCAGACTTCGGAGGCGAGCGTCTGCTAAATCTCCCAACGAGTTTACTTGGATTCCGGGGTTGCGGGTACAAGCGAGCGTGTATTAAATACGTAACAACTGGGCGAGGTGGCGCGATACACGGCAAACGAGACTCGAGAAGCGGAACCAGAATCAGAACTCGTGTGAACTCGCCGCCTGTGTGAAACGGCCCTTTCTGTGTACGCACATCCTCGCCGCACTGCGTACTACAAATTTACACTCGGATTTGACAATGCCAGCAACGTGTGCTCCCCCATTCGTTCGAATTTCCTTGCAATCGAGCGAGATTTCGTTTAAAAAGACACAATCGATCCTTACGTTACTTTTCTTTTTTTCTTCAATTCAATTATTATCCACGATTGGAAACAGCTATCCGACATCGAACTCGCTACATTCGTGTTACACGCATCAATACAAAATACCAATCGATCGACGCGTTCTCCTTCTCTCGATTCAAGATTGTTTTTCTTTTCCCCTCGAGCTAAGAAGGATCATAAAACAAACTGCCCCTGGAAATTGCGCTCCCATGATCGCGTCTAAAAACAATGGATCAGGAATACGCGCCACTCTCCCCGATAATTAAGCGCCGAGCAAACAGCCGGGCTACATACTTCAACGTGGACAAACATTTACCGAACGCGTTAAGATCACACGCGGTATTCACTTCTACCTGCCGTGTTCGTCGATTAACCGTAGATCGCCGTTCCGTTTTAAACTAATCCAACTTCCCACCTTCCTGTCGCGCCCTTTCGTCCATCGGTATACATTAAACATCCGCCGGGACGTAGTGGAAACGACCAATAGCAGCGAAAACGTTCCGCCTGTTTCGCCTCCGCTGGAATATATCTCGCAGTGGTAAGGGTCCGTGACGCGTCAGCCATCGACTCGGCCATGCGTCAGGGCTTATTATCGCTATTTGTCGTTGGCTGTTAATCACCGGCCGTGTTTATTCGGGCCACGATACAGGGGTAGAGGGCGTTCACGGACGACGCTCGGAACAGAACGGAATGGCTGAACCAGTATCAGAGGCCACGAATGGCGAATGGCATTCCAACGCGATATTTGCGACCCTAATTACCGCAATTATAAGCTCGCCCGTATTTTTCCCGTGGAACTGCGAGACCGATCGAACGAACCCCCCCGTTGTTCGACGGGACCGGGCGAATCGGTTCGGTCGATTCGTTTGCAATCGATTTCACCCCGCGTCGAACCACCGTCGCTCGATTAATAGGAGAGCTTGAAGCTTGCCCTTAATAACGACAGGCGGGCGTTCGATGATAAAAACCGCGGAACAGGAATCGCGGGGAATGAAATAATTATTTCCGACTGTGTCCCGTCTCCTTACGGTTCTCGGCGAATTTAGCTGTTAATTAAGTACGACGGGGGGGAATAGAGATAGAGGGAGAAACAGCGCTGTAATACGGTCCGCTCATTTTTCACCGGCGCGGAGCGCTTTTCAGGAGTTTCCTTCGTGGAAGCTCGCACGTTTTACGCTCTCAAGCGGCCGAGCTGTCTAATTACGTTACTGCTGTTCCGTTTCGCGCAAGAACGGATCCGCGTCTCTGCTCTGATCGACTACGGCGGCGAGCTTCTCTCTGCTTTAATTCGGTGGTCTTCGATACACTCTTTTTACTTCGTTGCGAGGAAAAATTGTCGTTCCTGACTTTCGCTTTAAAATGATCAGAGGTAAACTGTCGTGCGATTTTTTCTTTCACGAAGTTGCAGCAGTCGCGACCGACATTTACTGCGCGCGCATCGTCGAACAATTCTACATTTGTCGTTTAATAAAAAGTAAGGGGCAATTCTTTAGAATCGCTATCGTCAGAGTGTGCAACAATTAAACTGTAGCAACGAAACTTCGTTTTCCCACCGCTTGATGGAAGTGTTTCATACGGATCCGTAAACGTTTCTCCTTTGAAGTGTCAGCTTTACAGGAGGCGTGACAAAGACGTCCTCCGCCTGCCTAATTAATGCATGGTGAACGTTGATTAAAATCGGGGCCGGAATGATCCTGTCCATCTCGCGTCGCGATATTTCACGATTCTTCTTAATTAAAGTGCTTTGTACCGCGCGGACCGAGGGAAATAGAACACCGTGGATCGTTTGACGAAAAAAGAACTAGCCCCGCTGACGTTCGCTCCTCGTTACGAAAGGGGACTTGAAGGGAATTTTAAAAGGGGACCACGGATCCAGAACGGCGGATGCGTAGTCGGCTGATCGCGAATCCCGACTAATTTCGCGGGGATTGAAATTCAAACGCGCCGCCCCTCGCCCGTCGTCCCGTTTCTCGTCTTAGTTTGGGTTAGGTTTCGTCGGCGACGAAACGCGCGGCGAATTCGCTCCGCGAAACACGTTCTCATTGTCCCCCCCCGAGTTAATTGCTCTGTAATTACGGGACGATGGCCAGGGTTTGAAAAAGCGGTACTGGGAACGGGTTTCGGGAACTTATTTTATCTCCACCCGCTGGATTTTTCCGCCTCGCCCCACGGCTCGCAAGCTGGAGCGCGATTTTTCTCTTGCCCCGTTACTCGTGCTTTCGAGATTCACGCCGCTGCTTAAAATTCACTTCTAATGACGCTTCTCGATTCTGGGAATATTTTTTCAGTGTCGTAAAGAAACGATTGGACGCTTCATAATATATTAGCTTGTTATATATTACAAGAAACCGTAACGCTGTTGTTGTTATAATTATTACGATGATCATTTGTTACATTATTTATTACGATTGTAGAGTTTGGAAGAATAATGTGTATTCATCGATGCGTGGTTTACGCGCCGCTGAATCATGCATTATTCACAATTGTTTACGGCTCTACACTCGTGAAATTTGTATCCGCGTTTCATAATATTTTTCACTGACGTTAATCCCCGCCGATAAATATGATCCATTCATCGCGAAATAAAAAGGTGGGCGCGTTCATTAAAAACCGAATAAATTCGAACGTCCATCCTGCAGACGCGGGATTACACGGGAATCATCCCGCGAATTTGAGCGAAATAACGAGGGATTCGTTTGATTCGTCCCGTTGCGACGTGTGCAACAAACCACCGGTTCTTATTATGTTTCCCGAAAAAAAGAACGTCCCGATAGAACAAAGAGAAAAACGTTTTCGTCGCCTAGTTCGGCGAGGAGACTCGCACAAGTCGGCCACCTTGAAATTTAATGTCGTCTCGAATACCTTCAATCAATTTCGCTTCGCTGTAAACTATCGCGCAGGGGTCCTCCTTTTTCAATCAAACTCGCGGCTCACGATTCAATTTACTTTTATATCGCCAGACACGCTCGATTCGGGCCAACGATATTCATAAACAATTCTGTCGATTCTCCCCCGCGCACCGACCGGCCACTCCCGGCGATCGAATTAGGTATTTTAAATGCAATCGAATCGAGTGCCGGCTGCGTCAAATATTCGTCAGTCGGGGAGCGCGCGGATTACGCGTTTCGGAATAATAATGTCATCGAATTCGTGACCGTACAAACCATTCCTCTCGGCCAATTTCCATGGCGGAATTTCCATGGCCGCCCCATTCGCCGCTGATTGCCCGAAAGTACGCGATAATCGTTACTCTCTGTCACACTTCCCGTATCGGATGCAATCGGGCTTCGTGTTTTTCACCTTACAATCGGCCGTGTAATTACAGTTAATGAACCGTCCGTGACTGGAATGCTACAGAATAGTTGCGATACACGCGTTGCGTTGCCCTGCGAAACGCTTCGTGTCCGAGTGTGATGCACAAACACGGGAGAATACAAACGGAGGGGAAAAAAGGGCGAAAAATGTAAGGCGCGGTATATTTTTTGGTCGGTATCACGTTTCGGGTTCGTTAAATTATTCCTATCACGGATATTAATTGAATCCTTCTTGTTCGTGCTCGCGGGCGTCCCATAGTTCGCCTCGGCCATTAAAAAATAATTCGACTACGAATAATAGGCGCATAAGCACGGATAATTGGGGCGAGCGCGCGGCGCGGCAACTAAATTTCACGAAATGAACCATTATAGCCTCGGTTGCCCGGGCCGCAAGTGAATAAATAATCAGTCTACGCGGAATTTCGTTCGGTCGACGCGTCGCGAGCGGGCAAAGGGGACAGAGAGTACTCGCGCGGCACGACCGATGAAAACTCGGCTGGCACGTAGACGGGCTGCCGCGTTTCGGGGCGCGACGAAATTCGCGGAGCTACGTGACGATGATTCTTTTCCCGACGCTGCGGTAAAAGGGGTGCACGGCGGCGGCGAAACGATCCGTCATGCCGCGAACAAATGCCCGCTAACGACAAATAACGTCGAATTCTAACGGCGAATAGTTTGCGAACGCGCGACCGACATAGTTAAACGGGACCGGCGCGTTGCAGCTGGTCGCGCATGCCTCGCGGAACGGAAACGGAACACTCGCTTTGCCGTGTAAAATCGTTAGCTCGCGTTTCGAATATGAATAAACTGCGGCCCGATCGCGTTTGCAACGGGGCGACCCCGCGTGGAATGACAAGCGGGTCGCAGTCTCGACCCGGTCGTACGTCGTGAATGCGATCCCACGGAGATCCGAGGGTGGATCGTCGCGGACGTAAGTTGGCCCGATTTCGTTGTATCAACGTACGCGCTGGAGCGTTACCTGTTGCGACGTGTCCGATACGATTCTGGAATGGCTGGCACCGGTTCAATTCGGGCGCGGATTATAACTTTCGTAAAAGTGACTAACAACTCGTTTGCTCGCCCCGGTGGCGTTGATTCCGGTGCGCGTTATCTTTCCATCGTTTCCGTCCGGTTAATCGATACTTTTTATGAAGCTGCTTGAATCGAATTCGGAGATTCAAGGATATTTCCAGCAGGTTGCTTGCTTTCAGTAATTCCGCCTCGATTATGTTTCGGTTCGATCGGTAATTGAAGTCATCGTAAATAGTTTTGCGCGATGAATGTTTACATAGCTTCGACTCATGCGTAGAGGAATCCTCTGTGGAAAAATTAAACATTTATCGCCTTGCGATATTGCAGCTCTGAAGGTAAAAATAAATATCGAATACCTGCCGCAGCTAAGCATCGCTGGTATTCCGCGACCAAGTAATTTTCGAGAATCTCTTGCAGAGCTGTGTTAACAAAACAAAAAATATCCTCGAAAAAAAGAAACGAGTAACAGTGGCAATACGTAAAATTAATCTCGCGTTACTCGTCGCCACCTACGGCCACGAATGACGGGATGGTATGCCCGTGTTCGGCCCCGGGGGTTGGAGCGTAGGGTGGATGAGCCACGTTTGCAGAAACGAAACTAGTTCCGAAGCTGCTCCACGTTTGCGATGCGCCGGCCTGTTATCGTTGGAACTCGAGATTTCCCATTTAACTTTCGTTTAATTATTATCATGGAGTGGCCGAGCCGACGTTGTTATCGCGCCGCGCTTCGACCACCGGCGAAACGGCTTTTTCATCCTCCACGAGCAAAAAGCGACGGAATTATGAAGCACCGGGCGCTGCCCGTGTGTATCGGCCACGCGGCTAAATTTATGCGTATGGTTTTCATTCATTTTAAACAGAGGCCGCGCCACTGTTTTTAACTATTCATCCACTGGATTACCCTGCGGTCGCGTATTTTCCCACCCCTCCGGGAAATAATCGGGTAAAGAATGTCCAACGATATAAATCTCGTGCACGGGACGCGTGACCCTCTTCGGACACGTTCGACGTTCAGCGTGCCTCGTTACAGGATAATTCATTTTCATCTAGTTTATTACTTTTTTCCCTTTTTCTCTTAACGGGCTGCGACAGGTCGACGGTTACTTATTTCTAGCTAATTCAAATATTTTGATTCCTACGGGATACTGTCGGTTCCACTACCGTCACTGTAACATCACAGCGAAGAATGTAAATTACACCGCGATATTGTCTCTGCCATACGAAAGCAACGCTACTAAAGGGAAACCAACGGCGACCATAAATTCTCGTTTATTCTCCACCGAAATCTAATACGCCAAGTGTCTGTATCGTCCACCCCTCTTTCGCTCGCCCTTCCGTCCACCGGCGCATCAATAATCGTTTCTCGTTCCACCCCGTACAACGTAGCAATGTTAGAACGGTCACCAGACACATAACGTCTCGACCGCAGCGACGCTGACGTCGTCGCGACGCCCACTACCCCGTCCGTGGTACCGTGAACGCTGCGCTCTGACGTCTGGCTGCTGACGTAGGTGGTGGCTGAAACGTCCGAAACGTCTCGACAATACGCCGAAGGGCGACAGAACGGGGGAAAACCGGGAAAAGGGAACCGGGAACGTTGCGCAGTCGTCAGCGATGCACGTTGGCAGCAACCGAATCGTGGACGCAGCAATGACGCCGGGGTCTCTTCTTGCGCCGCATTTGAATCGCAAATTCCGCGCCGTCATTGTTGCAGCAGCAGCGCGCCGGATACGCGAATTCGAGCCAACGTATACCGGGCATGTTGGCCTCGCCGTCACTTTGACGCGAATTAAAAGGGATCTTCCGACTGCTTTGAGCCGCAATCCCGTGTTTCATGGCTCCCTCCACCGGGATCCGGTTTCCCTCGCTGCCTTCCGGCTTCTATTCATCCGCTTGCCACGGGATTCTGGATGAAGGACGGGCGAAGCAAGACGGGCGGCTGCCTTGGAAAGTTCTCTAAGTAGGATGCTCGGGTTGGAATGGGGATAACGTTGATGGGAAATGGGTCTCTGGATTTGAAGTCCTTTAGTAGGCGCAGAAATTGCTGTTCGCTTCTCTCTCTTTTTTTTTTTTTTTGTTCAAGGCGGCACGAACGGAACGGTCCGGGAAGTTCGGGTGAATTTGAATTATTCTTATTATTATTACGAATATTATGGAAATGCTGGTGCGCGTTCGTTTCATCGTCGAGGCCCGCGCCACTTCCCTTAGAAACGTTGCTCGAAACTTTCGGAAAGCTTCCTGCCCCGTTGAACGGCGTTGGGCAAGACTCGTTTATCAGAAACACGCACGCGCGACAGTATTCGCTTCACGATTTTTATTACCGCCGTCGCGAAATTTTTGCGTCGCGGTTAATACACCGGCGAGACCATAATTAACACCGGGCCGAGCGACGGGCGGCAGAGCGCGGTGGGAAAAAAAAAAATTCCCAAATGGAAATTAATATCCAGGGACTAGCGCGCGATCGCGCGCACACGCGGCAAATCGACTCGCAATTAAATCTTGATCGATTTCCCCGCCGCTCACCTATGGAATTTCAATTTTACCCGTTGCTCGTTTCACCTGATTTTTTCCCCGCCCGCGTCTCTCCCCCCCCCCCCTACCGCCGGTCGACGCCGATTAAACTCGGGCGTTGAGTTATGAAAAATTGATGCACCGCCCAAACGGCGTTCCTAATTTTCATGATAATGGGCCGCGGGGTTGAACGAGAAACGTACGATAGGCGGACAAATCGCTGCGAAAATAACGCAGCTGCGTGTACACGCGTCCCTCCCGTTTTTCTTCTGTCCCCCCCGAGCCCCTCCCTCGGGGTTTTGCATTCGCGGCGTTCCACGGCCCCACGGTTGGATCGTGAATTTTTCGTTCCCCGGGGGTAATACATTTTTTCCGTTGACAACTGGACATTTTTATTGGGACCAGCCGCGTGTACGGGGCGCTTCCGTGTAAACAGTGCGGTGCTCAGTTTGCGGGATACGTAAAAATGTCACGGAAACGTTCGGCAGGGGGTGGTTTTAGTTCGCGAATGTATTAGGTCGTGCCCGCACGGTGGCCGAAAATTGCTGGGGAAATTTTATCTCGCCCTTCGCCGGCGATGTGTGATATACACGGATTCATGAGAGTCGATGGAATATTTCGGGCGTGCGATAATCATGCTGGAAAATAGAAGCCTCGCCAGGAAAAATTATATCTGCCCCGCGTGTTCCGTGCGCGAGCAGCACGCGTGCCTTCGTACCGAATGTAAGGTTCGCTGCAGTTCTCCGAGAATTTGTCTCTCTAAATATACTTCGATTATTCCGACGCAACGCGAAACTTTTCGCCTACGACGTTAATACCGAAACGCGTGACTTAAATTCGCCAGCAAATATCCATTTGCGCAGAAATTCAATTGGATCGTCGCGTTCGGCGGTTCGACTAAGCACCGTCAGACGACGAAACGTTTCGACGCGTCGCGCGCTCGGACGCGTTAATATCCGTTCGGTTCGCACGCGTACCCCACCGGATATCATCACGCGCGCAGACTATAAAACAGAGCGGTTCGGCCTCGGTTCGTTACGACTAACGGTTCGTTTTCGATTTTTACGACGGCGAAACCGCGTGCTCGACCCCCGCCCCCCTCAGCGGATCGTCCGGCACCGTCGACCGTTAAAGGACCCGACGGAGCGGCGTGCAACGAAGCGTTATCGCGCGTCAGCGCGACCGGCTCTCCGCGTAATGCCAATTTTCGTTGTCCAGGAATCGACGTTGCCCGCGGAATTGCTCGAACGGATTCGAAAATTGCGCGCTTCCCTTTGACGCGGTTCACGCGCTATATTTTCCCCGGCTGGCTGCGGGTGAAATACGATCGACGTTGCGTGGAAACGCGACAGGAAGGGATGTGCGGGAATATAAATTCGAGATAATCCGGCGGCGGGGGCGAATTTTTCGTGCGAACAGAAGCGCCGCAGCGTCGCGCGTTACGCGCGTGACCCCTGGCCATGCTGAAACGGGTTATCCGCGCGTTGCGCGACGTGGACGCGTTTGCTCGTGTCTTCCGATACTTGAGGGATACTGGAGACGTTCTGTCGTCGTCCCGCGGCAGTCTGAATTTCGGGTGCCGCGTGCGACGAACGATGACACCGTAAAGATTCAAAAGAAAATTTGAATTACGAGCGGGACGCGTGAAGTGTGCGAGAAACTTTCAGCGGGCGTTTGCCGTAACGAAATGGACGAATGAGAAATTACTTAGACGAGGGGCGATAGTCTGTCAACGCGATGTCGTTGTATTGAATTCTTTTCGTTCACGGAATCACCGTGGTTCAAACGTCGACAAATTTCCCGGCTGTGATTTCACGAACTCCTCTCGCGAATCCTATTATTTCAAACGTGCCGCTGTTTCTTAGGACATTCCCTGACATTCTGTTTCCGTGGTATTTCTAAATACCCTGCTGGGTATCGCTATCGTCAACCCCCCGTCAGTGTCCTCCGCATTACCCCAATAACCCGTACAGACTCCCATAGAGAATAGTAAATATCACCTGCACTCGCCGGATTGTCACCTTTCGAGGAAGACGACCTCGGATCTTCCTCGTCGTTCTTCCACTCTTACACGAAGCTGCACCTACTCCCGGGCCGTCGCGTTTCCTACGAAAGAATCGACTCCTGTGTCTGCAAGTACGGTGCTCTCGAGAGCTCCACGGTATTACCATCGAACGAAGCCTCGACGGGGGCAGGTCTTCGATGGAAATGCACGGCGAAATTGACGGCAGGAAAATCTCTGGAGAGACAGAGGGGGGGGTGGGCTTGAAAGGGATGTGCGCGGAAGTCAAGGCCAGCCGGGAACGGAATTTGAATAATTGAATCGGGCCGTAGTCGAGGACGTACGTTAAATAAAATAACGTGGCAAAACGTCGGAATAAAGTCGGGGGAGTGTTCGCGAGTCTCTCTGTGTGTGTGAAAAAAAACGACGAAAAGAAAGAGGATGGAATACACTCGAGTGGAGCTGTATGCGATTCAATTTTCTCATCGTCGCCTGAGATACACCCTTCTCCAACCGTTTCGAACTGACGACTCGTTCCTAAACGATGGCTCCGGCGCAATTGCGCCCGGGACTTGCGTGCAGGACCGTGTCAGCTTAGCGTTTCCTGTTTCCGCGTAAAGCAGCTTGCCTCCGTCTCCGCTGCGAATCGGATCAAGCTGTGCAATAAGGATACTTTATATCCTGTATCCCATTACGTCAGGGAAATTGACGTATCTCTCTCGCTTGTGAATTTCATATTTGTTGCACTGCGTCTGCGTGGCTTCTCTGTACGAAGGTTCTACCAACAATAACAACAGCATTCTCAAATTTGAGAATTATCTAACCGTTTCTGTCTACAATTCGATTCAACGTGCCCCCCCATCGAACTCAACTTTAAAACCCTACATCGTTCCGACAATTAGCCGGCGAGGCTGTCCGACGAATTCGACAATCGTTCACCGGCGGCCGTGTAGTCCGCGTCGATCTCTCTCGAGCGGGAAGTTCGCTCGAGTTCCCCGCTGTCGAGTGTTTTCCCGCCGGATGGAAAAAGTTCCGCTGTGAAAACGTTTCGGGGGTTTGGAGGGTCGAAAAAAAAAAAGAGAAGAAAAATTGTTCGCCGACCGCTGCGTGACGATCCCGCGGTAAAGCGTACTTTGCGCATACCCGCAACGATTCATACTTAAATACGTACAAAAGCACGCGCGCGCGCGCGCGCGCGCACGTACCGTGAAAGCACAGCGAGCCATCGACCATCGCGAACCCGAGGACGTTGTAATAAAGCCGGCCGAATTAATCCAGCGTGGGCCGAACTGTCTCGCGCCGCGACCGGGTACTTATTGCTGGCTCGTATGAATGGACGTAAAAAACGCAAGTGTAAGCAGGTTAGACAGTGAATGGGCGAGGGGGGGTGAGAGGTTGGGGATCGGGAAAGTAATGCGACCAGGCTGAAGCAAAGTTTTTCCTGGTCAGTAAATTGAACACGGAGTCCTGCAGCGACACAAAATTGCACGGGGTCGCTTTTATCGGTGACTGCTCAGCGTGAATCGCGACGGTATACACCCCTACCCCCCACCCCCCGTCCCCCTCTGCCCCCGAACGTTTGCCTTTCAAAGGGATTACTATAGCGGCGAGGTTTCGGAGCCACGTAATCGTGAACTGCCAGGGAAAGGACCGCGGCTAAATATCCGTCTAATGGCCGCCGGGTTTTCAGCTACTTTTGCTTTTGAACGCGAGCCAGCCGGGGAACTAGGCCGAATGTATGAGCCCTGGCTCTCACGGCTGTCCGTCGACGGCCACGCCGCAAGGAACGCCCGAAATATTAACGTCGCGTGTCCTCGCCGGTTTAATGCATCAACGCGGGCCTACTTGGAGAATTTTCGCGATTAACAAGGGTGAACGCGAAGCGTTCAAGATACGTAAATAGTTGGCGAGCGAATTCTGTGACGTTGGTCGGCTTGTCGTTTGACCCTTTCGCTACGATGTACGTACGTGTACCGCGCCAAATATTCAGCGACCGTCTGCCAAAAATTGATGCAAATGTTGTTGTAAAACAGCGTAACGTTGTTTCGCCTGCGCTACTGCGGATCGCTTGTCTTCGAGGTGCGATAACACGATGGACAAGAATCGCGTGATAAGCTACTTGCACAGCCTTGACGGCGTTGTCTCGTGAAAAAATCTTCTCAATGTCCGTAGAGACATTTGATTTTGGAGAAATTTCGTAAAATATGTGTGCTCGCATTCTCATCCGTTGCACGAGCCGGAGGCTTCGAGTTTCGACTAGATGATAGAACAGCGTTTGCTATTTTTGGTTCCTAACTTTTCATCGACGTGACGCAACGCTCTTGGTCGAGGAATAAAAAAAAACAAAGCGAGCGCAGGTGGGCACAAACGGTATTACGATACAGCTGAAGCTGGCTTTAAATATTTAGCATGGCAAATATTTGCTTGGCCAAATAAATTCCGTGCCTCCGTTGCGGTGATACGCGTGGCGTCAATAAAACGATCTGTATCGTTGATTTTTAAATGCACGCGATTCAGCACCGCCGGCGGGTCCGTTTCGATATTCAAAAGCCGTCGGTCGAAATTCAATTCTTACGAAACGAAGCTTTATCGTCGGACAGGCCACACTCCATGCAAATGTTTCGTTATTGCACGTGGCGCGCACAGTTGTCCGCTACATCATGGAAAAGCCTTCGAAATTTTAGACAAGGGACACGTTCCGCATTGCAAATCAAACTTGTCGCGTTCGAACATGATTTTCTAATATTATTTAATATTCCGTTTAATAATATTTTCTGTGCCACTGTGCACATATCATCGTGCATTCACGATCGACGAGAGGGGCTCTGGGGACCGAAGGAGTCACGTGAACGAACTTGTCGACGAGGAATTTCTTTTCGAGGGATTACATGTGTGTTGCGCAACGTTGGACGGAATTCTTTTTCTGTTTCGTTGCGATTAGCGATGTCTGTCGTGGATAATAAGAAAAGTATTACTACTGCGTGTTACGGAGTTATTGGAGAAAGGACACTTATTGGATAAATGGGAAAGGGGGAATAAAAAATGTAAGGGGAGTTATAATAATCGTGGAACTGCTGTTGATCTCGTTATTATTATTTTAGGTGAGACGTTGAGCCCGTGTTTTTCGAGTAGACTGATATTAATTAAAATTGTTCGATCTCGAAGGCTTCGCTTCGGATGGTACAATAACGTCAGCTCTTAAAATTAATTCAAATATTCTTCTGCGAGAAGTTTTTTTAAAGAATTTCACCTGAAACATTTAAGACTGGCTTCGTTTAATTTCAATGCTGTAAAAGTTGCAAGAGAAATGGTGGGCAAGCGGTTCTACATTCGAAAGGGGTACAGAAATTGTATTTCCCTCGCGCTCTAGATGCTTCACGAGAGAAGTCTCTTCTCCGAAATCCGGATTCGAGTTAGAAGAACAGCGGCTCGCCGCGTCGGAATGTTTAAATTCGGGCCTGTTTTGCAAAGTCGCAGCGCAGAGCTCTCGCATTGTCCTCCCTCTGCGGAGAAATTTCTCTGCGGCAAGAAACGGCGAAAGACACGCCGAATGAAACAGTTAAACCGTAGAAGACAAATGTCGAGAGTGTTTCAACTGTGGAGAATTAGAAACGGGAAATGATTAAGGACAATATCTCATTCGAAACACGAGTTCTATGAAAGTCGACCTGTTTCTTAGGAAACTGTACGTTTCTGCGAGTCGAGAGGCATATTCTATATCAAACCGCAGAGGGGCACAATCCAAATTGTTTCAGACTCCGAATTCGTGGAAAACGCGAACCGGGGACGCGCGTCCTGCAATTAGCAGAGTCGCAAATGAACAATCTCTTAATCATCCCTGTCCAGTAATCGTTACGAAATGCTACCAAAGACGATGTCGTTTCCGTTCCGTCTTCGGTATTCTTCCACCGTGATATCGCAAGGGACGCGATAAAAAATTCTCGATCGCCCAAATCTTGGGCAAATTCGAACACGCAAGGCGAACATCGCACAGCACTATTTATTCTGAAGTAATCTCGCCGGAAGTCCACGGTTCCTTCCGCCGAGTTCCTGCAGGTTAAGGATGCTCGAATATCCGCGACCTTATTACCTTTCCAGCCAATTTCCGTGGACGCTTGGGACCGTCGACGTGGCCCTGCCTCGCGCGTAAAACATTTTAAAAGGGAGGAAATTCGCGGAGCGTGGGCAACGTTATCAACGGGAGGAGCGAAACGCGGTCGCGCTCGCGCTCGCGCCGGCCGTGAATAAATAACGAGCGGGCGCAGTTTTATCTCGCCAGTTACATTCGGTTTTTAACATTTTCCAGTCGCATTAGCGCTTGCGGATGACAGTGGCGTAACAATGCGGCTGGTCTTCAGAGCGTCGCGTCGTCGAGCGGAATGGCTGCCGGTGCCGTCGTTATATCGTTCACCGAACCGAATGCCCCGCGGGGGTGGCAAAATTATATCGCTGAAACTTGCCTGAACAGGGACATCGGCAAAGGGACGAAGAAATGAAGATTAGCAGATACATGGAACGACGAAGTTCGCTGGTAGATTTTTTTTTTTAATTCGAACGGGTTTACAATGGCTGAACAAGCGAGTGGTTAAGGCAAGGATTGAATGAAAAATGAACGAAACTTATTATCTTGCTGATCGTCTTGAGCGGTGATCATTTGTTGGTGTAAATAGTGCAGCGATGGATGCGTTCCCTTCGTGGGATGTTTGTGAGATTTGTAGCGACGTCGGGATCTAAATGATGCTCATCGAAGCTGAAAATGTACAAATATGTGCCCGTAATTTGTGGAAAATGCGAATAGAAAAAAATCGTGCACCGAAGGCGCCACGACAGATTGGTACAATGGAGGCAGACAGTAGGTTGAAAATAACGCGATCTCCAACCGGCATTCAGCGCGCATACGGATGAACGAGTAAGTGATACATTATAGGGCGCATTTTACGCTATATTTGTCTCATAAGCCCGCCTGCCTGTTGGATATAAATTGTGCCCACGCTAAAATGCAACACGCGTGAAAAACTGGGCAATCATACGGGCCAGATGTACGCATTCTACGTCACGTGCAGTCGCGATTGGTCTCTTTTTTTTCACGATGTCCCCGTTTAATTCGTGTTTCCGAGAATTCTGAAACACTGCAATCGCTTTTGTTCCGAATAATCCTCATTCATTCTGCTCGTTCGTCGACATGCATCATACGAAGCTTACCGATTATCCGACTCCGTTTGTTATTATACTACTTCCTGGCTTCTGTTCGTCGGCGGACGACTTCCGGGGATCCAGGTTGGCCCATTTGTGGCCGAGGTAACAAGAGACTACCAACGAATAGATAAATATCCAGACGAGCGTGTCCCAATAGAAAATTTCAATCCACGGAAACGAGAAATGTTCGTTGCGATTGTATAAGAATATATACATTAATTAATTATGTTCATTCTCGTTAACAGTTGCTAGTGAACAACACCGCGAGGGGGCGAGTGTAACGCGTTTCTTATTTTTCCACGATTTTAAGAGCATCCCCTGCGGTTGTAAGCTCGTAAAATAGTTTAGGGGTGGGATACGGCAGTTAATGGTCAGCCTATACGCGTAACATTTCTCCTGTTGGTCCTAACAGGTGGCAGTACAATTAAACCACGTTACGGTTATGTCAGTTACGTTATTTCTACCCGGTGGCCGCGTCGTGTTACGCCCGGTCCCGGTCGTTCGTGTATTTCACGGGCCTGGACGTTTTAGATTTTACGCGGGCCATATAAACGCGAGAAACGACTCGGCTCGCCCTCGGAACTGGCCAACTTGTCGCGGGGCTTTTCCCCTTTTCCGCGAGATTTCCTAATGACCGCGTCGATAGTTGCGTTGGCTCGTCGTTAGACGGAGAATGTCTGTTTCTCTCTACGAATCGTTCCGTGCCTGTTTTTTTTTTACCGAGATTTTAGCAGAAAAAGAAAGCCGTTGACACGTGCAACGTAGTCGGGAAAACTTTCTCGAAGTCCTTACATCAATTACATTCTCGACGGATTCGAATCCGAATCGAGGGTCGACAAATCGCTCAACGCTCGGACACTGGCGAAATCTCTGTAGAATTGTTGGCACACGCAAAGTCGATGCAGCGAAAAAGAAACGCCGGGACGCGCGGCCCAGGACGGCGCTATTTTCCTGGCATACTGTCACAGAACTCTGGCCAAACTGTCACTCTTCCGGCACCGCAGAGAATTATCGTGCGTGTGTCGGCGGTCAACCGCTGCCACCGCGATACTCCACTAAAAGTCCATGCGCCGTTACGAACGGCGAGGCATAAAAAGGAACTTGCCAGACAGCTCGAGAGGCGTAAAACGGCGTCACTTGGCGCAACTGTGCCGATCCCACGCGGCATGGATGTACCTATGTATGTATCTGTGTACGTATGTAGGTGGGTGACGTAGTGGAAAAGTTTCCAAGTGTCCGACCGTATCCGAGATCTGAAATCCTGCAGGTTTAACGACGTTTTCTTTACGAGTCCCGCAGGTCGAATCCGCTCGTGGAAAATGATCGCGACGGCTCGTTACCCGTTGTAATAGCTACGTCGTATAATTCGTTGATATCCAGAAGGATAGACGGCCCCTGGCATTTATGTGCTTTTAGCAAAGTAGGACGATTGTGCGGTATTTGGAGTTGGGCGAATTTCGAGAATTCTTCGGGGGGGTAACGTAGAAGAATTATTACTGGGGTCCGTGTAGAGGTATCGAAGTCGTTGACATTAATTATTTTCGGTGTGTAAAGGAAATAAATCGGACAATTCTTGGGCAACTAATTATTTGGACGATATCCTGGATATAATGTAAGTGTTGTTTAATAGAAAGAATCATTTTTGGTAGTTCGATCGTGCTTCAAAGCAGTCGTTGAATTGTTACCACGAAATGTTCGACGATTGAGGAAAGGTTGACAGGAACTCAGCTAATTTTCCCGGTTCCCTGGACAGGTGTGCGTGACGCGGGGTGTCTCAATGCCTTACTTGGTCCAGGATTCTATGGAATCCCCGGATTGTTCTTGGGGTAGGAAACTTCGGGCTCCCTTGTAATTGCTGCGCCATGAAACATCTGTTCACTGTCACTTTACCACCAATTTCTAAATCAACTTTAATTCCTCCCCGTGCTTACGGTCAGAATTGCATTTGCACAATTCGTACATTTTAATTAATGACAAATCACAATTCCTCCACCGACCAAACTTCTCTCGTTTCAATCTTGCCCTCCTTGTTCTCCGTAAAAGTTACTAGTAAACACCCCAGGGCCGTGTCCCTTTCGTAATTCGCGAGCTGGGAAATAAGTAGCCACGACGGTCATCGCGGTCCGTCTCGATATGGCCTGCTCGTTCAGCGGAAAAATGCGCGCGGAAGGAGGTGCTCCAGGGACGCTCCAATTAAATTGCAAATTAAAACGCATATTTTATGCGAGCGTTGACGGTGCCATTGGGACCGAACTCCGATGGAAAAGTAGCGAGATGGCGAAGCAGTGAATGATATTTCCAATTTCCCGAGGATTTTTTCTCCTCAACTCCTTTCATTCGAGCCCCCCATGCCACGAGTAACCGCCGTTACTGTAAACTAGCACGAACTCTTTTAATTAACGCATACATTAATTGCAAATAAAACATATGATTTTCAAGAAAGACGGGAAACACGGAGGAACGGAGAAATCGCGATTAAGGTGAAATAAAAGTTCAAAGAAACTGCTGCAGTGTATTATATTTTTGGAGCAGGGACGGCAGTAGAATTAGGCCTTCATAGCCGGACGAGTTCTTCTCTTCTTTCTTCCCATCATTTGCTTATAACTGTGAAGATTTCAATGTAGACCACAGCTTGTGCCGCGAAAACCTGCGAATCTGTGAATTTTTAAGCGAACAAATACTCGGACAGGAGCTATACGTGTACCCACGTTGGAAGCTGTCCAGCAGCGGCGTACAATGGTTGCAAACACGCGGCACTTGAGCAACTCTTTTTTTCTCCGTCTCACGAAAGACACAGCATTGCGATACGAAGAAACTCGTTTTCCCGGGAACCATTCCTCGTGTCGAGGATGGACAATATCTCGTTACTCGAGAATCTTCTTTTTCGAAAGAAGCCACGAACCCCGAAAAGCCATTTCGCGGTTTGAACATCCGGTAGGAGAATCTTCCGGTGATGGCAGATCCGGCGAAACTTTTCCCCGGAGAAAATCGTCCGCGAGGTGCGCGGACGTCTTGGCCTCAAAGTTGTCCGCGATGAAAGTGATTTCTTCGGACCGGAAGTATCGTCGGCGCCACCGATGCCCCCTGTTCGAGGCGGATTTGTTTTCAACATTTTCCAAAAGGAAACGCGAGACTGCAAACGTGACGGACGGAACGTCGAACTTTCCTTGACAGGCGAATTAACTTGGCGTAGAACGTCGAACTTTTTATCGGGTGACGAATTTGGAAGGAACTCTGTCTGAAGTTCTGGCAGGATGTGGGCCTTGTATCGTAAGTTACTAGAATTTTTTAGGAGGATGTTAAAGAGGACAGTCGTGAGTCGGATATCCCGCGACAAGGTCAACCGCGCGAGCAGAAGACTTGTCTGAATATTTGACAGTTATCCGACGTCGAAACGGCGGCAATCCGACTTTCCTCGTATTATTCCGCGAAGAAAAGGAAAAAGGAAAGAGACACTTTTAGTCGGCTTTGAGACTCCTGCGAGGGAGGGAACGCAAAGTTTCCATGGATTCGACGACGCGGAAGCGGGTAGGTCATTGATTCTTTGCTTGCCATGGTTTTCCACTTGAATGGGGGATGGTTCGAGGAATTTAAGCTCTCCGTAGAATCTTGAATAGCCGAAAAGTCGGATAAAGATGCTCCTCCGTAAGTATTTTCATATCGTACGGCTTGTCTGGGAGCAAGATGCTTCTGAGTAGCTGGAACGTACTAGTGTTTCCGGTATCGACAGATTGAAGCCGCTGCCAAACGTTCGTGGGAACATTTAACGAGAGACGGGGTGCTGATTCGGGGAATTTTCGTGGAAAATGGGAATAGAAGTAGTTGTTTGGATAGGACAGGAGGCTGTACATTCGGTAGCAGTATTAAAATGATCATTAAATCTTAGCTGATAAAGTATCAACATTTGCACCGCGGTAACTTCGAGAGAAAAAATCATACGACAGTCTACTTGCGCTTATTTTAAAGTGCAAGGTCTCTACTTAGACACCTCCAAGCTCATAAAGGTAGTCTTTTCCAAAATTTGTAAAAATTCGAACTCCTCTTTCTTTCACCAAGTTGCAACAGTTCGTGTTAGGAAACAAGCTTTATTAATTACATGTGCATTCTAATTCCTTTCGTGCCAGTCTACGCAGCGAAACTAATCACGCACTTAAAGAGGATTCCACGCAGAAGGAAATAGGCGACGAGGCGAAAGTGCAATCCCGTCTATAATAGTCGATCAGTCGGTATCGCGTGGACAATAATAGAATACTGACGCAATAGGAACGCGTCGACGACGTCAGGGAAAACAGATCGATCGTACGTTTGCATGGTGAAACGGGGACGTCTAACTCGCTATTCCCTCCTCCGACAACATAATTGTTATCGTGACTAAAATAGCCAGATCGGTAGACGGGGAGACGATGGGAGAGTTAAAACCTTCCATTCAAATCGCCCTCGGTGTCGTATTGTCCGGCTGATAGCAGTAAACGGTCGCATTACCAGCTTCATTTGCTCGTAAAACTTGGCGATAAATTATACTCGCACCCCCGCTGCTTTCGACTCCGCTTCTTCCACGTTAGCTGTCCCCTACGCGATCAGTGTTTAGCTCGTCCGAATCGCGGTTCACGCGGATGACTTAACGCTGGGATATAAAATCGAGCGTGAACTACTAAGATCACTGTACTAGAGTAAATCGAAGTAGGTAAACTTGTCGGTTGAAATGAAACGAATAAAGGGCTGTTTTACTCGAGTAAATGAAACACTCCGCGGCATGGTATTTTAAGCAACCCGAGCGCAAAGAAAATCGATACAGAAATAATTCATTCAGCGGCAAGATTTATTTGCACCAGTGGTCACTCTCGTGCGAACATTTTTATATCTCCATTTTGTCTATTAATTCGCAAAGTTTGCGCAGTAACTTTAACGAGCAACCGGAGGGAGATAAGCAATTCGAATAGGTTCGGGGGGGGGGGGGGGATGGGTACGACGTACCCTCCATAAAGGTTATTAAACGCGGCACGGAGTGGGCGCGGGATCGCGAAAGGGCGGAATATTTATGAAAAATATTCAAAAGCAGAAGCAGCGGAATGAATAATTCCCCGTAGAATGGTGGAGGCAGCGGCGCCTTCTTGCTTTCGACGCAGGTCGTCCCGATGCCCGGACACCAGCGTCGCCCGAAAATGTACATGCATTTCAATACATTAACGCTCGCACCTCGTGATAACGGGGATCACGGTTAAGCAGTCTGTATCCAGCGAATGTGGCGGCCGTGTTTTTCATCGCAGGCATTTTTCATTTTCAAATTTCGCCTCGCGTTGACAACACGCGCGTCTGGTTCTGTGAATCCGACGACGCAACCTTGCGGGCTTTTTTTGCGATCCCCGTATGTATGTATATGGAATCTCGTTTATTTTTTAACCACCTTTGGAATGGAAGTAAATAGTGGTTGCATGCTGCATGCGATACTGTGGGGGTGCTGACGAATTATTCGAGGGAATAATCATTTTGCCAGTGAAAAATATAACTTGGCCGTGCTTCGTTCTTTTTTTTATTTAGTTTTAATAATAATTATTATTACGGTCGATTTATCGAGGATAGTGTCATATATTGAGAGCGAGGATTGTAAGATTTTTTGGAATTATTGTGTTACGTACGAAAGGCTGGTTTGATGCAAAAGAATATTTTATATTCATAAATGTACGATTCTCAAGTGCCATATCGTTAGTCCAGACAAAACCATTCTTACGCGAATACACGTAAACAATTTTTTTAATGCGATCCTTGAACCCTCCACGGTCCACTGTGCTGCTGTGATTATTTCACGAATAATCACGCACCACTTGATTCACTGGCAACGTCCCATTCCAGGCGCAATAAACGCATAATGAGCACTTGTTGCCTACGCAATGGTCGCCGATAATTCAGTCAGAGAGCTGCCAGTGTTCTGCATTGTCTCTCAGCCTAGCAGGTTCGTTAAAGAACAACTGCTTACTCGCTGGATAATGACGATTGATTACCGATCGCTGATCGTTACTTTGTCTTCTTATTGAAATAAACGAGGGGAAATCTTTCAACATAGAAGAGCATTCATCTTGAGAGGAAACAAAAATTAATTGATCCACGCGCGTCCACATCTCTCTTCCAAAGGACGATGAGGGAGACCCACAGAAAAATGGTTCGATTTGAAGTGGACAGACAATTGAGGACAAATCTCGGAACGAACGTTATGAATTATCGAATCGAAATTGAAACGATCTCGCAGTTAATGTGTTGATGCGCGTGTTGCGCTCCATGAAAATCGACTCAATGGAACGGACGCGTCAATAGGAATTGTTTGGTGACAGATTAAAAATTATGCTCGAGTTACGGAACACCATAGGACTTACGGGGCGTATCCATTAATGAATCGACGGCCCACATTTCAGTGTTACAGGCGCGCGCGTGCGAGAAAAGCCTGTTATCCGATAGCGCCACCGGTAAACCGGATTACTGCGCTTACATTGGCTGGCGCAGATATGTTACCCTTTGTGAAACACCGGACAAAAGCGTCCGTGATTTTCATATTGTGCCGCCAGCGATCGACCTGTCCGGGTTTACGTTCGTTTACAGTTTCACGGGTCGCGATTTTTCGTACGCCGGCGGACGTTATCCCGCGTCTGACCAACGCGGCCACATTCTACTTACAACCAATCGCCCGGCGCCTCTCGCCACAAATTAACACTTCCGACCTTCGCACCAAAGCTGTCGCGGTGTCTTGCTTAAATGAACACTGCCGTCTCGTCTGACCAGTGATTGACCATTCCACTGCAGCATCGTCACGTTTGTTCCTGCAATCGATACCATCGAAATTCCAATCAAATCCAGAATTTCACAAGGAGCTCCACTTTCAATCACCGCCAGTCGACAATGCCCGTTCCTTCCACCGAAAAGAGCTTTTCCCCCCTGCGAGCTCGCATGAAAATCCACTGCGGCGTGCATCGACGAACGAATCATCCGTTGATATTTTGCGAAGCTCGTCGATCCGCGAGCCCGTTGGACTCGTGCTTTCAAATCGAAGCCCGCTCCCATCCCCCATCCGCGCCGCCACATGTCCTTTGATTCCGGGAACAACAAGAACGAGAGAAAGAAGGTGAAAAAAAAAGTGGTCCATCGGGGCATGGAACTCGTGCACGTTGACGGCGCGGTAGCCGGGCAACGGAGGATAGAGTGGTGAGGGGAAAAAAAAAGCTGTTTCCTCGTGTAGCCGCTGTCGGCCGACATTTTTGCCTTTTGGCCGTGTTCCCGGGGCGCTTTCACGATTATTGTTCTCCCCGACCAGCGTTTCACCGGCCCTGTTATTATCGTTCTTACCTTCGTCTGCTTGTTTCCTTCCTGCCGCGCAAGCACGTGCCACGAATTCGCGTGTACCTTGCGGATTTTACTGGATGCCTGGCTTGTCTTCATCCGTGCGCGGCGCTTGTAAACTTTTAATTTGGCTGAAAAGGGAGCTGCGGATTATTCTGTTTCATTTACGGATACCATTGGCGTCGAGTAATTGCTGAGCATAATTAAATGAGAGTTACCTGTGCACCAGGATAATTATTCAAGCCTCATTGAAGATAATAATTAGTATTGAATTTCGCTGGGAGGAATGTAAACGTGAATACATTGGATTTCATGAAATTCTTAACGTTGCCAGTTAGTTAGTACGTCCTCGGTACGATGTGGAATAATAATATTAATAATACGTTTAATATCGTGGTCACGGTTATCCTTTAGTTTTAACATCCTCCATAATTTCGTACTTGTTCCGTTTTCCGTGTTGCATGGCTTCCTCTTGCTGGTATCCCTAGTTCGGTCGCACTCGCAGCTTTTCAACCCTTTGTTCCGTGGTTTCTTCGCGTGACTAGTCAGGCTTGTCCTCGACGCTCCTTTGAGCTAGGCCAACGCCTTCATGAATATGCACGGCGATGACCACGTCTCGGTGAGCGTGGCCTGCGATGCGAATGAAACGCGACATACTGGCTAAAGATCACTGGCTCAGTGACACGGACTTTGCTGTCCGAGCACTGGCCAATGAGCGAATTTCGAGATTAGGGCTGACCTTCACTTTCAAAGCCCCTTGGAGAGGACTCTTGAAGTTGTCAGATTGAGAAGCCGAGTTCTAGAAACCATTCGTGATTCCGACAGACCAACACTGAATGTCCTTTGAAAATGATTAGACGTTGCTCGGGAAGAAAAATTTGTTAAGAATTTCGTAAAATTTCAGAATAATTCGTAAACCCTTTTTGCCGACCATCAAATGATTTCTAATCGAGCTACGTGAAAGTTTCAGTTGTTAAGTTTTAATTTTTTTGCTTCGCTATAAAATCGCGAATTATTCGACGCAAAATTAGTACGAGAATGCACCACCTCGGCTTATCGTTTTCTACCATTTCTGCCCCCTTTCCTCGAAAAACGAAACACCCGATGGTATCCGGTTGATTAACAAAGTTTTTCAATGTTCCACGTCGCTGAAGTATCTGTCGCCCCTCTTTTCAACGTCGGCCACGTTGCCGTCGAGAAACGAAAAGGCCGGAAAATCATCCGCGGCCGGGAGATTCCGCGTCGCAGCCGCGGAGATTTGATATCTGGGTTGCACAGGTGTCCGGATGAATTTACGACGATAACGTCAGCTAGACATTACATTTCGTTGCGGCTACATCGAGCCTGCTTGCATTATTATTATTTATCGATTTCCCTGTACAGCTGCCGAGTTGAAAAACCTGTCCGCCACTAGCCAACCGCAGAACGTTCGTTCGAATCAACACCGACCTCCTCTTTTGCACCAAATTTTCGATCATCAGCGTAGAAACAATGTTCCCGTCGCTTCGTCGACTTAACGAACTTCGTCGACGCATTCCACACAGAGATAATATTTATTCCGTGGAAATTCGCTGTTCCTGTGAGATATTAAAATTCCCGGGATAAACAGTGACCATCGAAGTGCTCAGCCCGAAGATGCACCGGCACGATAGAATTACCATAACGCGATTAGAGGATCGCGTAGTCAGACGAACGTCCAATCTAGTGTCACGGCTGCCAGGTGTGCCGACGAAGAGAAACAAAAAGATTAAACGAACGGAGAGGCGAAACGAACTCGTGGATTGGACAAGGAGAGTGACAATAAAATATACCAGCCCTCGAAGTAAAAGAGCGACCGTAAAATGCAACGTGCACATACACACACACACACATACACTGGCTCTACGCTGTGCACGAGTTTTGCTTCCTCCGCCGGTTCTTTCATTGTGTTTCTCGCCATCTCTGTTTCTCTATAGAAACGTGACGGATCCCGAGGCAAAGCACTTGGCCGATCGGTAGGGATTTCGTTGAATTAAAAGTACCGCTCGTCGACTCCCGCCTCTCCGACCCGTTGCTCTCGATAGTCGACAAACCTTCGGGGAGGAATTCGCTCGGTTTTAGTTCCTCGATCCTCCCTCGAAACTAATTTGCATACGTCCAGTTTTACGGTCGTCGAATCGCACAGTCGCCCGATCGCGCGGGATTAGCGTACTCCGCGCGCCGATCGAATCCGACGATCGACGACTGGATCGTTTCGGGTATTGGCTGGCTGAGTTAAAGGACGGCCGGATCGAGTTTTTGGCGTGATATCGCTGGGATTAGGGTTCAGAGGGATGTACGTGGCTCCGGGTTCAACGATTTTGATTTAGCGGAGACGCGTAATGTTGTTATTTTCGGTGGGAGATTTGGAGTTTCGGGCACGACGAAGAAACTGGTAAATTTCTTGGAAAAGAATTGTGGAGTTCGGGTCGGCTATCGATGGGATTTAATCATTCTGCGATGCGCTTCAACGGAATTTGCGAAATGGATGTTTATTCCTTTTCTATTGGTAGCCGCAACGGTTTCTTTTGTCGCACGGGTGCGCAGGAAGTGCGGGGCCAAATTAGATATTCCAATTTCCCGACCAGAGATGAAGATCGATCGGCGCGGAAAATGTATAAAAAAAAAATAAAGAACTTTTCATTTACTTTCGGCTCGCTGAACTTTGCAACTCAAAGTTTCATAATTCCACATAATATCTGCCCTATGCAAACGGTGCGCAAAGTGAGGGAAACGATTCAAACGATCCGTTAATTGCTCTGACGGTCGTATTTGCAGAGATTTTCGCGCGGAAATCGCGGCGCGCTGTATTAGCGGTATGATGTTTGCGCGAGAATATGAATCGAATGTTCGATCGCGGGGCGCACGGTTTTTCCAATCGCGTTTCGAAATTCGATCCGTCAATGGCGAAACATGAAACGCGGATATGAAGTTGCAAAATGTTTGTAACGGAACCCTTCACGAACTACTGGCGTCTAAGGGGTAGCGCGAGGGGGGGGTGGAGGGGAATTTAATGTTTCCGCCGCGTCGAAATTTCGAAATCCATCGGGGAAGAGTTATGTGGGGCAGAACTAACGCGAAGACGAGGGGCCTCGAAACCAAAATTTGCATCGGTGCGCCGCTATAATCCTCGAACTTTTTCGCTGGTCCCATGGGATGAACCAGCGAAACCGGCTGGTTAAGAGATCTCACGGGTCGAATGCATCCCCTTTTAATCACCACGCCGTAATTACCAGACTGCGCAACCGCGGGTCTATAATTTATCGCGATTGTTATTAGGTGGTGGTTGGAATGCATTTTTGAGAATGGAAATAAAAAATCTTGCGCAAGAGATTTTTATCAACCCATTGACAGCCTCGTCTAGCTACTGCTGCGAGATACGAATAAAGTATCTTGTTATCAAACAATCAAAACAGAGATATAACAAATGTTCCATAATATCTAAGTATTCTCGCCTAGACAACCAAACGTCTGGTCGAAGCAAAATGTTAAACGAATTTCGTTCACTTTCTTTAAAACGACCAACGTCTACGCCATAGAGATTAAAGGTAAGTCCCCATCCATCTTTCTTCGCGTTTACCTTTTATTTACCTCGTACCTTCCGATCGATCCAGCCGCGATAGAAACTCGGTAAATAGAAGAACCGTCACTGAAACCAAACCTGCGTCAATTTTGCCTCGATTCCGTGTCCACCCTCGACTCGGTTACAGGAAACTAGAAATTCTGACGAATTTTCACCGCAAACGCTGTCCCGCGTTCCGACGCGAAGAGCGTACCGTTTAAATTCCCCGGTGGCCGAATGGTATCACTGGTTTTTTTTTGTAATGTCTCGCTAAATTTCGAAACAACGCGTGCACCGTTATGAACGATACGTTTGCATAAACAAGCAATGGGAAACACGAAGCGCGATCATCGCGAAAATGACGGAAACATTCACCGACGATAGTGAAACCGCCAAAGAGGGATTGAAACGGCGGAGGGAGAATTTTCATTGGAGAGCGCATACTACAGAGCAGGAGGCCTCAACTGTGCCTACGTATATCGGTTTTCGTTGGCCCAGATCTATCGTCAAGAGTATCGTTCAGCTACCATATATACACCCTTTTTCGATCTGTATTTTTTTCCACTGTTTTTCTTTTACCGAAACCGCCCTGCTATTTGCTGTTGGTACAGCGGCAAGTATTTACGTTGCTGTTATCGAGTAGCGTTTCTTTGAAAAGAATTGATTTCGTCGATGTTACAATCAAGCGGGTCTAATCGCTGACGTGATTGAAGAATAGGATATTGAAATGCTGAGAAATATTTTCGCAAAGAGTCGACGGATGAATCTTTTGCATCCTTGCTTGCCTGTATTCGTTATTCTATTCCAATTGTGGTTATCCCGAAATCATAACAGTTTTTTCTTGGTTTAATTTTGTTAACAATTATTTAATTGCATTCATTGTTCTACATCTAATATGTAATTAGATTAGAGTAAATGTTAAATTAAATCTTCAGAGGTTACACGAGAAAGTATAGAGATTCAATGCTCGAGTATAGGATTGGTATATTGGCTGACCATGCTCGGACCTATATCACTTACGCCGTACTTATTCTTCTCTTTGCTGCCCATCAATAAGTTCGAGCTAACAACATTATAAATTACTTTTCACACTTTTTCTCCGTAATTCTCGATATATTTGTTGCAGTTTGAATAATTTTCTTACCGTTCCTCCAATCGATTAGTATGGAAATCGAGTTTGCAAAATAATGGTCGACGTCAGAGTTTGTTAGTTTTGACGGATTCGCCTTCTTAAAAATCCTCGACAGAGCTTCGAATAGACTTCGAATAAAAAGCTGAATTCTTTCTACCCTCTATCGATAGTAGAGTAACGGCTTGCGGAGTATTGTGACGGTTCGCCATTATTCTTCACTGTCGCGTGCCGCCCGTTGTTTTGCCCGAACCGTTTTATACCTCGCATTTTTCAAGCACGCAGGCAAGTGGAAACCCGAGAAGTTACGAGTAGATAAGTCATTTTCGAGCCTTGAAAAATTGTCCTCGCGCCGACCAACAGCGGTATGGATATTTCTTAAATGCTGGCTACACTAACACAACGGGCCGGCTGTTTCCATGGTCAACCGTGAGCCACGCAGAGATTTCTCAGAGGCTCTTGGAATAATGACTGGAAAGATTGTAAACGTTGTGCAAAAATATTGTGCATCTCCCAATTTCTCAAAAAGTTCTCCTGTGGCTTGCAAATAAAAATCTGCAAGCAACAACTTGTCTCCGGTACTATTCGTCCCATATGACTCGGGCGAACCATCTCGAACTAACTCTTCCTCTATTTATATTCTGTGCTTGCACATCTCAGTTTCCGTCGAGCCAACGTGCAACGGGACATTATTTGTTTATCAAAAACTACCAGCGTATACACCGGAAGCCCTTCGTCTCCCCGATGCTATGCCGTTTATACATCGAGCGACAGCGTTCCTTGATGCTGTTCAAACGACCCGCTGCTGCGCCTGTCGAGTCGAAGGCGCTGGCGAAGGTTGCAAATACGGGCCTGGAGGACCCTGGAATAGGGAGGAACGATAAACAGAACGTGAACGGGACATGGTGCTCGCAGATTATGCCAGTACACCAAAGGGAGCCAACGCTTTCTTTCGCAGTCCGCGTGTTTCGCTTCTATCGTCTACTTACTGTTCGCTAAACTTTTTAAATAATTTTTCAAATATTTTCCCATTTTTTAACGCGAATCCTCACGGAGATGAACGGGAAGAATATGTAAAAAAGAGAGCCGTGAATCTGGTTTCGCGATCTCGAGGGTGAGCTGCGCGCTTTCGCGCCAGCTTGAGAAACTCTTCTTGATGATTCGAGTGAAATTACCCTCGAAGTTCCCGGGTGGTTGCACCGGGGTACATTTCACCCTGTTATTTTCCTTCGGAGTCGCGACTCTCAGATATGTTTGTCACGGATTTCGCCCGCAATTTTATCCGAGTTAATTTCCTTCGTGGCGCCGTGCCTTCTCTTTCTTCCTTTCGGTGGTGAAAAAAAAAAAAGTCAGACCTCTTCTTCTATGCACTGAAACGCGGAACCACTGAATGCAATATACTGAATTCGTTCTCGCGTTTATCGTTTTTTTTTTTTTTTCTTTTTTCGTTGGGTGCTTGTTGCTGAGCTCAGCAAGAATCATAGTATTGCGATTAACCCCTCGAACAGAGGAGCTCGAATTATCTGGAGTTTTTGCCAGAGGGGACACGTGGCGACAGATGGCGAAGCGTTAACGAAGCTAGTAGATCATTCCTAGTTGACAGGCGGACAGTGGGATGAAGGAAAAACTGGTTCACAATGGGGATTTCCGATCGTTTTGCAATTTTTCATATAATGAACAGTTCTCGATTATACGCCGGAGCAAAATGTTGAAGCGGCTAAATATTTGTTTAATATTAAAAAAAGATGCACAATATTAAAAAAGGATCGCTAGACGACTAAAGAAATGGAGCGAAGTCCCTACTTTCACGGGCAATAATCTAATTTCCCCGAAAAATATTTGTTCAATTCCGTAGAGCCACTTGATTTCGAACATATTTTCGGGGAGATAAGCACCTGGAGTTTTCTGCTTCGTCTTCTTATACGACATCTTTTTCCATGAGGTTTGTTCAGGCACATGAAAGTAGAGGTTTCAACCTTTACAACGAGCCCGGGTAGTCTGTCGTACGATTTTTTCCCCCGTAGTTACAGCCGTTCAAAGACAATTGTTCAGTCCAAATTTACATAAATATTATAATTCCGCTCCGAAGCAAATTGCCGTTTCAATAATACCGTACTCCCTTGATACCGTACAACCCTGCCACAGCTGATTTTTTAATATCCAATCGATATTTCAGTCGCACAAAGTTATTGCCGCGCTGTGTATCTTTTACCGAAGAAAAAAACGCCGGTAAAAGGGAACTTTGTATACGATTTGCGTTTCGATTACACGTTTATCGAAACACCGGGATATTCGGCCGCAGTTTATCGGCCCTTGGGGTATAACGCGTTCACCGCAGCTACCCCTCGACCCTTTCGTACAGAATAAAATTTCCCAGAAATCGGGCATCCCGTACACTACAGAAATTATTGGGAATTTGGTCTCGTATCTTCCCCGGGCACGGCAAGCTAACCTAAATATCCGCCTCCAAGCCCTAGCGTTATTAACAGAAGATCTAAACTTTACTACCAATATTTTTCCCGGCCGGGTGATATTGGTAGCCCTCGAAATTGTGAAACTCGTGAACAAAAGTGGGGGGGGGGGCGTCGTATTTTTACTACGCGGCTCGCGAAATGTATAATTTCAACGTATTACGCAAGAATTCAAATATATTTTCTCTTCAAAACTGGGATGCTCGTAATTAAGCGGGACGAGCGCGGATATTAAAATTAAAGTCACTCCGTTTAAGAACAGGCATAGCGAAACGAATGTATCCAATTACGAAATATTTTCCGTCCATTCTGATGGAAATTCTCTAAACAACATAACGGATTACCCGCAGCGGCCAAGCCCTGAAGGGAGCATTAACGATGCCCAGGGGTTTATTCGTTCGCCCAGGAATTAATTAACGAGATCCCGTGCGCAACTTAATGAAGACTCGACTAGAGGAGAGTCGGCGTAAATAGCGAAGTAATTAACGAAACGCTTATCTCAGCTCGTAAGGAGACAGGTAGGGAGAAGAAAAAAAAAACGCGAGGAGAAAGAGAGGAAATGGCGAGAGACTGGCATGCGTGCCTCTTTCATTCGTTTTCCTGAATCATCTTCTCAAGCCTCTGTTGCTCTTCGTGGACGCGTCATGGGGATACACCCTGCGTTTCTCTTTTTGCCCCTGTTTTTTTCCAACCCCCGTTCTTCTTCACCACGCTTGGGCTGCCTCGTCTCTTCACTCGTCCCCGCGTCGTTGCCGCCCTTAACGCAAGCCTGCCTCTCCCTAAACGAGCCTTACCTTTCACGCTAAGTTCGCAGGCAACGCGTGTAACGAGCTACCTGAAAGAGTCTTGGGAATCTTCTTGGATGGATGGATTGGATGGATTAGGTGGCTCGTGAAACGCGTATTTCATTGCCAGCGGATTAACAGTGATTGGATCGGGGAAACAATTGTATTAATGAAAGTGTATCGACCGCGATTTAGCAATTATTGTCCGGTTCTTTTCCGCAGTTGAACAATATCGATTTCCGTCAATAATTTTGTATCGACCCTGCACAGAATTGTAACAATTAGGGCAGGCAACGTCGTAGAGCATTATAAAAATTTGTGAAATGTGGAACACCTCTAAAAATTGTCAACCAGTCTCGCCAAAAATAGTTCAATAATCATACTGAATGGTATCGCGTCGCGACGCCAGCCTCGCTCGTAAAGAGTCCTCTCGCACACTTTGGCGGCATAATTCAAGACGCTGGTAATTCTTCCAAGATGCTTGAAAAAAATTTTTTTCCAGCCGTCGCGCGTCGTTGAAATTTATCGCGCTGTAACTTACGAGAAGTAATGCACGTTAAAGACGCTCTTGGTAAGGAAAATGCCCCTACGTTTCGCGAGCGTTAATTTCGCCCCCCCCCCCTTTTTTTCTCTCTCCTCAACGGGGGCAGTTGCAGGTCAAATTTATTATTGGATTACGAGCCGCCTTCTTGATGGTCCTCTCGTCTAATTTAATCGCCACTGCAGGCGCTTTATTGCTCCTCGAATTTCATTTTCGTGGCTTCGAATACAACTGGTTTATTGCATTCGCTCGACTTTTCTTCTCCCTCATTTTGATTACTTCGTAACGCGTAAAAATATATAAAATTCTAGAGAGCGAGTACTGTCAATGGTATTTTAATGTACGCGTTTGCATCCTTCGATTTGTTTGTCGTTCGTCATCGAATGTAAAACATTGTATACCAAAGTATTCTACCCCAAACACTCTTCCCCTTTACTTGATATATCCCCCAAAGAACGCTCAAAGAACAAGCTTTTAATTATCCCTAGAATACCGCTCATACCAATACGTCACTTCTCCAAACAGTTCCGCTAAAAGCACAGCGCAACGGGCCAATAAACAGTCGGTGCCAATAAATCGCCGCATTCTCTATCGGTCCCCCATAACACTCCTTAGAAGTCCTTCGCCGGATACGCCTCTCGCAACCCTTTGTTTCCCCTCCTCGGACGAAAGTTCGAAAGTTACCAGCAATTTCTCACCATAGAGGGATGCACCGGCGCCTGCACGCACATTGTGTACCGGCGCCGGTCTCCGTGCCACCCCTACGCACGGCTCGTCGCTTTCTTCGCCGGATTCACCCCTTTCGCGACCCAAGGGGTCGACGCCAAGTTGTACGTCGTGGCCGCCACAACAATGCGGCCAAAAGTTGCCGGAACTTCTGCTCGAAATACACCCCCGGACCCCCTTCCTCCGCCCCGGATACCGTGGAGGGTCGAAAGAGATCGCGGGGTGGTTAGGGTAGAAGAAACGGTCGAAGTTGGCCACGATCGAGCCACCCCCCTTGTCGGGCGGCGCGAACACGCCGCGTCGTAAATCGGTGCTCGAAGTTCCTCCGGCTGGCTGAAACGGTCCGCCTCCCTTTATCCTGGCGGGCGGAAAACTGTGAAAGTTAAATTAATTAGGGGAATCTATCGTGGCGGCGCGTACGGTAAAGGTTGTGCAGTGTTTTCGAGTTCGGATTTTGATCGATGCCCGGCCGCCTCGCACGTGAAATTAATTCTCCTCCCGACGTCGGTGGAATTAATAAACGTGGGAATGATCTCGGCCGCTTTGCAGCGTCGAACGGGCGAAAAAAGGTGGACAGGTGTTGGTGGGGAATAGCTGGGAATGGAGCGCGAGGAACTGTTAGCTGCAGGAGTCAATATCGTCTGACTAATGCCGACTTACACTACTTGCTCGGGTTCGCGGCGACTTTTATTTTATCGCGCGACGAAATTTTCTGGATTTGCGGTATCTGTCTATGCCACGCATACCGGAGAGAAGTTTCGTTCGATATTCTCTGCCCTTCGTGCAGGAACGATTATTTTGAACGAATTTTTCGACCATTTATTCATACTCCAAACATTCCACGAAAAATATAGATCGACCGAAAAAGTGGACAGTGTCACTGACCGACTGGAATTCCTCTTTCGACGTCAGCATCTGGCTTCTTGCCCCCTGCACAGTTATCTCGCTTCGTTTCTACCTCGCACGGTCCGCTGACGATTGCGTCAGGCGAACGTCGAATTGACAGTAGAACCAAACGGAAGGAGGTGGCCCGATACAGGCCGTCTGAATCACCTCGTTCGGGACAGGAAGGATGCATCGCGAGGAGGGCGGAAGCAAGCTTTTTTCAAACGGGGAACGGAACCTTCTTACGTTCTCCGGAGCCGGTGTAATGGGCAAAAAATTGTACATCATGCCGGTGGTCTAATGAGATTTTGAATTATGTTGCAGTTACTCCACGCTCCTCCTCGCCACCCTGGGAGACCCTCTCTATTCATCAGTCTGCCTCTGGCGCTTGTGGCACTTGTTCCTTCTCCTCCGTTCGCCGCGATTATTCGAGATTTCTGTGAAGCACGGCCTAAACATTGGTTGCCAATAAAAATTGCCATTCACGAAACGATCCAACTTGCACACGGTACGATAACATTAATATTACTCGTGCACCGTTTCTCCATTACCAAATGAAATTTCGAATTCTCCGCACAGCGAACGCCGTGTCTTCTCCATCCAATCGAGTGGGCCGTTCGCGACACAAAATTTCCATCCACAAAGAGAACATATCCAGCGACCGTGTTACATGTCTTCCTCGAATCGAGCACCAACACGGTTCAGGCGTGGAGGAGAAAATTCCAAGAGGAATTCTCGCGACCTCCAGCCGTCCACCCCGTACCGCCTCCTCCTCGCCTCTCGTCGCGATGCACCTGTCGTCGATGCACCTTCCCGTAGCAAAAATGGCCCGGAATCGAAATCCGACATGCCGGCTGACGCTTCGGGAGGAAGCTCGCGGAGGCCTCGGTGACACGTGGGAAATCACGGTAACCAGTTCCATATATTCTTTCGCCGCGATCGCTCACGAATTTCCTTCCTCTTCCTTCTTCGTCTTCGTCCCCCCTCGACGATCGCGTCTTCCTTCGTCCGTGTATCAGGGTCAGGCGAACCTCGTCGATACGATTTCTAGGTCGACGGAATTTCCCTCGAGTAATCGAATTCGCTGTCGACGGAACACGCGGACGTGTGAACGATAATAGCCAGCGATAGCTCGCAGAACTACCGACGCGTTATGCGCCGCGCCGATATTCCTCGGACCGCCAGATGTCAGGAAGTTTATTAAAAATTGCAGTTACGAGCTGTGCACGTGCGGTCCCTGTTGGTCCAACGGCGGTACCGACGGATTGAACTGCATTAGTTTGAGTAGGGTTGATTCCATTTGGGACGGGGTAGCGAAGTTCCGACCTAATTGGGGTTAAATGTGAGACGGAATTGATGGGACGACGGTTAACGAAACGACGCGAACTATTTATTAGCGGAAATACTGTGTTTGGAAATGGAGATAGTGGAAATCAAACATGTGCGCAGGGAAATATGGACTCGAAATAAAATATATTACGCATGTCGTGGAATGGTAAATATTGTTCGTGGTTGTATACAGATTATTCAACCCAATTGGACGGAAACGTCAATGCGTTAAGTTTATCAGCAATTCCTTCGCGGAGATAAAACGGACGAAAGAAATGAAAACGCGTTCCCGTCGGTGCGACGCGTCCACGCGCCAGTTCGACCGCGATACATCGATATTCGCGACACGTAAACGGAATTAAATTTCACGACATCGGAAATAAGGAATGTCCAAATGAATATCGACATTCCACAGGTAAACGGTGTTAAAGTTGATAAGGTAATCTCGATGACATGGTGGAAATCAGGGTTCTCGCTTTCAATATATATATATATATATATATATATATATATATATATATATATTATCCCCCGCGGCCCTTACTCGCAGAAAGTGTGCGGCAGGTGATCGCTCACACATTCCAGAGAATCCTTTCCGCCGTCATGTGGGTCACGAGACCTGCGCCGGATTTCTCGATCGTCGGCACTTCCTACGTGCGATCGAACTGACGGCGAACGTGACACGATAATGGACTATCGAAGACGCACGGAAACGTCAAGAGTGCATCGATTACGAAAACCACGTCATCGCTTATCCACCCTGCTTGTCCCTACCGGGCTAATGGCTGTCAGCCGGCCGGCTTCGGGGAGTATTATTTTTTCAGCTGTTGGAAGATCGATTAATATTCCAAGAATCGTTCCGCAGAGGCATTCCGTAAATAGGCAACCGCTCTAATCCAACATTTAACAGTTAATACGAATCTCTCCGACGCCCGTGCGTCCGCGTGAAATAACCCATCTCTCTCTCTCTCTCTCTCTCTCTCTCTCCCGAGACTCCGCGTTCGCCCGACAAGGGGCAACGAAAGAATAAATAGGAAGGGGCCAGGGTAAATCGAGCATGTAATAGATAGAGCTGGTTGGCGAGACAGCGAAACGCCATTTCAGCAGCGCCGCAACGTCGGATCTCTCATTCAAAATTTACGCCGCCCTGGTAAATGATCTCCCGCGTGGGGGTGCGCTGAAAATTCATGGTATCGATATTCCCGGTTTCGCATGCGGAACCGGCCGCGTTTGGCCGCGGAACAATGGGACGAGCCGTCTCGGAGAACCGGCCGACCTCTGTTACGCCGAGAACCGGGCAGCAGGAACGGAAGCGATTTCCCAAAAATTATTCGCGAGGTAGGACGAGCGACGTCGGGGGGCCAAAGATTGCGCCTGCGAACGAGGGATTTCTGGGGTGGCAGGAGGAGGGTCGTTTGTTGTTCGTATGCGTGGCCGTATCCAGCGGTATCCCGCAACGAACGCTTTCGGATCCCCGCGGTCTCGGATCGGGCTTGGCAACTTTATTCGGCCTTAAATTCCCGGCCCACTTGGCTCCGGCTTGTATATAAGACCACGGCGTGCCAACTGCGGAGAAATTCCCTCGTCCACCAGCCGCGACAATGTGCATGGAAATGCGAACAAGCCCGATGCCGCCTAATCGCTGGGGTGGCTCGAGGTGCCACGGGATTTCCTTGATATTTCGACTCCTCGCGTCTACCCTCGGCTTGGTTATAGTAACTCGAGATGAGAGTAGAATAGTTGGAGCTACTCCGGCGGAGTTAAATTTCACGCTCATGGGCGGCTGCGCCGTGGGCGGATCTTGATAAGTGTTGGTGTATGCAAAAGTAATAGACGGAGGATTTAATTTGGCATTAAGACTTCGTTATGTGTTATACGTGGTTGCGTTAGGGCTGAAGTTCTATATTGCTGGGGCGGTTTAATTAGGAACGCGCTCCGGGGAACTGCGGATGATAAAAGTAACTGTTTTGGGACGGCCGTATTGTAAATAAGCAGTTATTGTCGTTTTAATTCGTTCGATGTTGTTCGTCGAATTGGTCGGCAATGTGCGTTAGGTTTGTACCCGCTCGGGAAAGAAATCAGGTGCGTCTTTAACGATATGATAAGATATTTCTCTGCAACCTGTGGTATTCAATGATATGAAAAAAACAATATTCCGTGTCATTTAAGAATGAAATAACCATCGCTGCGATCCAATTCCTCGGCAATGCTATCGAAAAATATCGAGGGGGTTAAAGCCCCATCAGCAAAACTTTTCGCTCTTCGTTCGAATCGCAGACAATGGCAGCTGAATAATAAAAGGGGACAGGGGTGGGCGTAAAACGCATATCGACTGGTGAAACGAGACTTGCGAAAAGTGCCTTAACGCCGCCGAGGGTGAAACTGTGAGTATCGATGGAGATTCGAGCCGTTCGCACGCGATTCGAACGCGTCGCGACGCCGTAGCTTGCCGTTGTTCTTGTTAACGCGCGAGCTCACTAATATTTTGTTTCATACAAGTTTCATTCTTTATGCGATTCGTTGAAACTTCTACTTGGATGAATTTGCTTCCAGCTACGCAAAGGCTCCCGTTCCCCGCATTCTAATATTCCAAAGTGGAACCTGACAGAGCGCACGTGTTCTTTTGCACGATGATTCTGTATTAGTTCTTTTGCTCCGCTTTGTACCCTCGCCCTCGCGCATCTTGCATTGTAGTTCCTATTCGCACGGAAGAGCCGCGAGTGCGAAGTGTTCCTCTTAAGTGTTCGTATCTTTACTTTTCGTCGTTCCGTGGTGCTTCGTTTCCTTGCATTCCTTATGAATATTTTCAATACACAGCACCGGGGTAATAAACTTATCGTTACTTAAAGGAGCAAGTCAAGCGGAACAAAATAATACAGCACGCGGATTGGCTCAATTGTTAAATAGACATCTGCAGCTCTCGCAATATCTGCCACTTAATATCGCGTGTCGGACATTAAAGAGGACGCACAACTGTACCTTCGTCGCGCGTCTGTAACCATCGCTTTCATTAAACCTTCTCACATCGCCGGCAAACCAACAATTCCCCGCAAGCTCCTCTCAATCTCGAACATCAAAGACTAAACACCCTTGCCGTGTCACCAGTCGGGCACCCCGAGTCAAACCACCGGCATCAAAAATATTCCTTGTCACGCTTCGACCCCACTTCTCGCACTACAACCCCCGGTCAATCTCTCTTTTAAGCCTCCTCATAAAAATTCAATTGGAAATTTAAAATGACAAGCAAACGACGCCCCCGTAAATGTCCTATATAAATATTTTCGAGCGATCTTCCACGGTTTTCCAGTTGTCCCACACGTTTAACGATGACATGGGCTGTTCCCCTTCGACCCACTGGTTCGAAGATTTCCTTTTATTCAAATACGCTCCGACGGTTTCGTCGTTTATTTATTGTTCATCGTTCTCAGACGCAGATGCGACGTCGGACATGGCCGATATCCTTCCCCGCGGGCTACTTAGCGGCGCAGCCAAGAAGCAAGGGATGCGGGTCGACGATAACTGCGCCGATTCGACGCACACGTGCAGCAGCCAGGGAGGAGGCTAACACACAGGCGGCAGGTAAGTTTAATATCTTCATGTAGTAAAGCGTGCAGGGTAACGCGACGCGACGAGAAAGAGGAAGGAAGGCAAGATTATTGCTTCAATATTACACCGGTGTCAGGCGTCGCAGGAACGTCTGCGTGTATCCTTCGCCCCGGATCCGCCTGCTGCAACCAACCCTTGTACACTGGCTCGCACGCTGGTAACGTTGGGGTTGCGGATGGAGGGGCTCGGAATAATTTGTAACTCGCGGCCAGGTGACACGCGGTGCAATTATTGCTGTTAATTAAATACCGTCGAATCCTAAATAATCTGACCGTCACTTATACAGAAATACGATTCGCAATACAGTCCCTTGGTAATAATAGAAAATTTTGGCAATGGATATATATTTCATAGTTTTAGGAATCATACGAAATATCGATGGTAGAATACACCCGATTTATTATTATCTTGCTTGCTGTAGGAATACATCACAGTTATTGTAAAATCAATCGAACTGTGCAATGTAGAAATTGATAGAATCGATTCGCCAGGTAACTTCGAAACCCTTTCGTAAATGCGAATAAGCTCTCGCGAAAATGCCCAAGCTGTTCGAACTCGTCTCGAGTCCATCGCTATCCAGCTTCTCTCCGCTCGAATTCAAGTGTGCGCGTATGTGCGCGCTGGGGTTTCACCGTTATTAAGCCATCTCTTACCAGTTATATCGTCTCTGGCGAGCCCTTTCGCCCGCGTCTTCCGCTTCCCGGCAGGGATCGAGAGGCACGGGCCGCGATTCGGGTAAGCTCGCGACCAGAACGCTTGTATTCCAGCGGAAACTCGGTGGCGGAAGTTATGTCCCGGACGGGGGATCGCCGGTCCCAGTAGATCGATCTTCGCGCTGCGATGGATTCAAGGAAACTCGTCGTTGACCTTCTGCACCTCGAGCTTTTTCATCTTGACGAATTATTGATCCGCGCAAAGTCTCGCAAATACGAGAGCCTTCTGATACGCGTTTCGTTTACACTTCGTTTGTTCGTTACGTCAAATAGATCTGCTCGTACGAAACGCAAACGAAGTCCCGGCAATAGAACATTGACCGTGGGGCCATTGACGAATTAGCGGTGTTTGACGGGTACCAACATCCGACAATCCGCGCGGGCTAAATCTCCTATCATCGAGCGCCGCTTGCGCGGTCTCTCCATTACGGGCACAAAGAAACTCCTGCAAAAAGACTGCGCTCGATTGGTGCCCGGCTCTTTTCTATTCCGGCTCCAATTGTCATTCGGACGGAGGCAGAGGCGCAGCCGGGAGGGAGAAAGGTAGACTGATCGGTGAATCAGTGTAGCAAGGGGTTACCGGAGGCAGAGGGGGATGGATCAATCGTCGTAGCGGAAGTGCGTTGATTTAGCAATCAGAGCAATGAGAAAGGGGTAGAACGCGGGGATAAAGCGAGGGGCCGGGACGGGGCCAGTGTAAACGCGGCTGGAAAGATGAACAAGCGACACGAACGAAGAGGAAACGAACGGTACACAGAAGAGTAACAGGGTGAAGGGTTTGTCGAGGGTGGAACCGGGAGGGGGGGGGTGAAAAAGGGCCGTGTGCCCCTAGTAATTACGGTCGGTACAACGGAATCATTTGTTTGCGCATTGTTTGCCGCAAAGCATTGTTGCGCAGCGAAACGTTCCACCACCGTCGGCCGTCGTACCCCTTCCAACCGTCGCGACGTTTGGGCTCGTTTCAATTCCCTTCTATGACTGTTCGACTGCTCGGCCCCGGCGCAGGCTTCAAACGCATTGTACCTTTGCCGGCCGCCTTCTCCGACCTACCGGGGGTGAAGCACAGGTGCGCGTGTATACGTGTTTGCACGCGTTACTCGCTAGGCGACGTACACGCGTGCGGGATACGCCTGGCGCGGCGTCGCGCCGAACTTCGACCGGACGAATTCGTTGCTCCGCTCCGATGACAAATTAAGCGGGCGAAACTCGCGGCTAACTAGCCGGGCGAAATAGCCTGCTCCGATGAAGAGCGAGCTGCTCGAAACTGTTTTCCGTTGGCCCCGGTTCGGATAACTTGCTCGCTATCAGTCGACGCGTCCGCCGCGTATACGCCGCTGGCCAGGATAATTTGGACGCCGGTCGGCTAATTGGTCGGCGATTCGAGTTACGCGAGCGTATTTTATTTCGGTCCCCCGTGTGTTTCGCCGGGGGTTATCTTGATGGAAATTCGATTCGCGTATTGTTACGATGTGTCTGTCGCTCATAGGAAGATATAAGGATACGTGTATGGGCGGGGTCAGTAGGTGAACAGCGTCGCGTGTATAAATGTAAAAATTTCGTGGGTTCAACGCTGCGATCGTTCGCTTCGCTTACAAATTCTGTTCGCAACAATTTCAACAACAATTCGACGCAAAGAATCTCATACGTTCCACCGCCCGCAAGTAAGTATCGTTTCATGGGTTTCGTGGGTATTTTCTCGGTGACGAAATCGAGCTCGCTCGCCGGCCAACCCGGCTCGATATTTTTTCATCCATTTTCGCCCGTCCCCCCTCGCGAATATACGGAAAGCTTCATGCGCTCCCGATATCGTTCGGCGAATTTTTACCGCGGCGGCCGCTTTGCCAGTCTATCATTCGTTTGTCCAGCGTCGTAAATATTGAATATCCATTACGACAGGCGGCGCGCCGCGCCCACAACCGAGCCGTTTCCGTGGAAAATTGCTTCGCCCGCTCTGGCCGGCATCTTCGATAATTAATACAGCCGCCGCGGCTCGAACCTGTCGTGGAAATAATGGAGAGGTTCGCGAGCCGTATCGTCGATCGGATATTTTCGGCGTCCCGGTGTAATGCGCCTCGATGCTGAGCTCACGTCTTTCCCCTTGTTCCGGCAAGCTGTTTCGTTCAGAACGCTTACATCCGGTTAGAATGCTTGCAGAGCAGGTGCTATAGAGAGAGAGAGAGGGTGGATAGTTTTCAAGTGCCTAATTTATGTGTCCAGAAAAGTGGAAAGGGTTCTTGTTAGAAGATTGGTCTATCGAAGCACATATTTTTAACCCCGTTACGGTATCGAGGCTGGAGTAAATCAACCTCGTAAGTAGTTGAAAATATGTGCAGTTTTCTGTTAGAAAGGGGTTCTGTTAACGCTTAGAGTTTCGTAAGGTTAACGCGTGTCATGAACAATATTAAGGTAACGCTTAATTTTGACGGACGAATTGTCGATCTCTGAACCGATGCAACTTTGAGGGGAAAAAATATCGTTGGATATTCTACACGGGCTCATATTAAAGGGCGAACTCTCTACTCTCGCGCACCTTAGCAGCTCGCGCTCAACCGTCTCGTTAAGAACAGAGCCACGAAGCCCTGGCAAGCCGGGTGCAGCCATATTCTGGACGGAAATAGGAAGTTGTTCCTTGGTGGGCGAACTTGCGCGAAATTAGCTGGGTCTACTTGGCGGAAGCGGGTCAAAGGTGTGCCAAGGATATATTACCTGAAAATTCTAGGCTGATTGAAGCGCGTGACGGAAACGCGTCGCGGCGAGGCGGCGTGAGGCGTGGCAGGCGAGATTTTCGAGCTGGTCTCGCTTCGGCGGTGTCGTCCGCTTGAAAACTGGCTTCCTAATTTTTAAACAAGAAACATCCAAGTATCCGGTTCGAAATGGGACGGAGAATGGATTTCGCGGAAACGGATCGATTACTGGAATCGAGACGCGTGTTGCCAGTAGGGGGATGAAAGGAAATTGTAGATCCGACCTAAGGATCCCCTGGGACGCGAAGGATCCCTCTACGGGGTATCGTAAAATATGGAAACATTGAAATTTAAATCGCCGTGTTTTATAGATTGTGCGTTGCGTTCTATGTTGCATGCGAAAGGATGGGCTCTTTTAGGGGCCATTACTGCGTGTTCGTGAAAAATTTAATCGCAATAAAAAGTTGATGGCTCTCGTTGAATTTTCGTTCCGTTAAAGGATTTGCTTTTCTATTTACTGCGCCGTGCTTTTTGATCTTTCTTTTCGTTTATTTCGCTGGAAGGGAACAATTCGTCGGCAAGCTTTTTTCTTACGTCCAGATTATGGTTCAACCACCGTAAGAATGTTTTTCGAATTCTTTTCTTCCCGTAATTGTCAAACCTTTAGTGGGTTGCTTCTAATTGGCCAACGCGGCACTAAAAATTGTTCCAGAAAAAAAAATCTCCTCGTTGCCCTGTGAACAGAAAATTCCAATTCCCAGTATTCAATGGCAATTGAAACGCATTCTCCCCTCCTTGTCTTGCTGTGTCTGCTATTTTTAGGAAAGAAGGAACTTTCTTTCAGGCGAATAGCGGTGAAACGGGAATCGAACATCTTCCAGCGTTGAGATTCCGCGTGGCACGGCCACGAGATCTCTCGTGCAATCTAAGCACACCATTACAGAGGTGGAAGCACGTTTAATCTCCGTAGCTCGAGCGTTTCAGCGCTTCCTGGTGTCGGTCGAGCACCGGGGCGATTCGTCGAGGGTCTTTGTCTGCATTTACCGCGATTTTCTTCTCCGATCTAGCGACGTCCACTCTGATCCCTCCTGATCGTACTATTTCCCCAGGATACGGACACCTGTTTGCGAGCGGACGATCCTCTCTTGCGAGTATCCTGAATATCGTGAATTATCAATAAGGAATCTTATCGTCGAAAAGAAATTCGCGTGATCCGATTTTTCAATTAATACGCAGAGTACCTTCAGTACCATGAATATTATTCAACTCGCAATGAAACATGCAAACCTTTCTTCCCGTCGAATAACTAAAAAAGGGACGCGCGAATATATACTTCTCCTCTAAAATAGAAAGGTCTTCTAAAACATTAAAGTCTGGTGCAGCCTGAATAATGCATTCCTCTGCAAAATTAAAGGGTCACTCAATTCGGACCGAAAAATAGTCGATATCCGAACTGCCGCGACTCGATGAAAGAATCATACGACTGTCTACCTGTGCTTAGTTTTTAAAGGGCGAAACCTCCGCTATCGCGCTACTGAATTCATTATATTACAAGGCGGGGCAGATAACCGACGGCGCTTTTCTCTTTAAGTTGTATCGAACGAGGCGAACGTTTCCGTTGAATCGGAATCAATTATCGAGCCTTCTCGTTTTCATTTCCTGTTCCTGATTACTCTAGGATCGTGCCCGGGGCGTAGACACCGCCTCCAAGTATACGCGGGCGATCTTTCTCGCAGAGCTGAAAGCCGTGGAACAATGTTACCGGATGCAGATGAGACTCAATTCCCTCTGGGCCGTCTCGGCCTCTTCCTCTTGATCGGAGTTCAAGCGGAATTTTAGACAGACCCATGGGGAAGGGGTTAGGGGAGGTTCGCTTTTAGACACCGTCTCTCGATTTGGCTCCCTTCCTTGTGTCCTTCAATTTTCACTGCGCCTCCGAGGTGGTTCGATGCCTTGTCGCGAGGAAATAGGCTTCTGAACGAGTCGTTTCGATTTGTCCGATAGTTTTCTCGCTTTTCCAGGCTCCTTTTCTTGTCCGGGAAATTTCAGACTGATGAGCTTTTCGTTATCGGCGCATCGATCTTTATTTCCTGGTATTCCTCTCCCGGTATCCGTTTTCGTCCGGTATAATGGACGCACCTGGATTCTTTTCCCTCGTCCCTCCGCGTTGATATCATTCACTTGATTTTGAAACGTCCCCCTACTCGGCACGCGGAAACGAATCTGTAAGGTCCTCGATAACCCGTGGGAAATTGTGGTAAATATTTCTGCAATCACGATTTCAATAATCCTCCCTTCAGTTCCTCGATTCCTTCTCGCAGTTCGTTCTTTAAATCAGTGTCAGTAATTTCTCCAATTTTTCCGACATTTTTCGCACCGTTTTCTGTCGTCTGTCTCGTGGTATTCCGCGTATGAAACTTTCCACCGCGCAGTTCCTTTGTTTCTCTCCTTTTTTTGAATTCAGAATTTCAATCCATTCTCCGTTCAGCGTCCCCCGTTTGCCTATCGGGGCGTTTTATCGCAGCGTCGAACCGGAAGTCCGTGGTCGATCGACCCCTGTCTTCGATCGACAGAGCACGCGGTTTCGTGGTCAGATTCTGGGTGGTCCATCGACTCTTCGTTGCAACTTTTCCTCCGACCACCGGTTACTTCATTATAATCCTCGATCGAATCGTCGCTTTTGAGAATTTCCGCAGGGTCTCGGTCTTTCCCTTTTCCTATATGCAGCCTTGAACTTGCGACCGATCGAAATGAAACGGAGCTTTCCCCTCGAACGGAAAGGAGGACCGCGACTGCGGTGCTATTTCGTTCGTTTCACTTGGTCATTTTCTAGGAGAATATTACCGAAACAAGAGAAAGAGGTAAAGAGGAAAGGCGCGGCACTCCGGTGCAGTTACTTCTCACTGCGAAATTTTTCGTTTCCCTTACTCTCCATTATTAAGCACGCCGAAATATGCGAACGGAATTTAAAGTAGAAGAAACCGCGGGCTCGAAATATGTCCCTCACGAAGTTGATACAGATTGTCTTCAGGAACAATTAAGCTCGCCCGGCTCGAAGGGAAAAATTCCACCCGGAGAATTCTTTCCGGCTGAGCGTCGCGGAAATAAAGCGCCAACGAGGGGCTCGAACAATTTAACGATACCGCGTCGCGGCGAGCACGAGCGCAATATTAATTGCACAGAATCACCACCTGTAATTAACGAACGGCCTGCGTCGAATCGAAACCGACCGCTGCTTTTCGCGACGTTACGTCGCATTACCGCACACAATTTCTGTTTATGCTCGGTTGGTGCAACGCGTCAACAGTCCCGTCGTCCCGTGGGCACGTGGATCCATGCCCGCAGTTGCATACCCGGCTGCACAAAAGTGTGGACGGTCCAATTACTCGGGCGCGTCTCCGCGATTTCTGATTACGCGTGTACTTCATCGCGTTAATACAGAGGGCGAACGCAGCCGACTCCGGAAGCCGAAAGTTTCGAGTCGATACCGCTGCCCGGTCGAAAACCAACAGCCGACGCGAGAGAGTCGAACAAAGCGCGGAATGATTAACGAGTTTTACAGCCCGACCGCCAATTCCGCTAACAGTTTTCTCGACGCGTAATTTCGCCGGCCCGGAGAGCCTTGGCGTCTAACTTTGTTCATATCCGGCCACGGTAATGGTGGCTCATTTGCTAATGTGTTCATAATTTAATCGGTGCACCGGCGTGCCAAGCACGCCCACGAAGTCACCGAACGCAGTCGATTAATTCGATCGAAATGTCGCTGGTTATGAAGGGGACGCTCCGCGGTGCCCGTGGGAAAAATTTTCGGAATTCCGGGACTCGGGCGAGGTGTTCAGTGCATTGCACGGGAGTTTCGCTCGCAAGCGCAGCGACGTCCATTTGTCGCAACGAGAATTCGTCGCTCGGAGGCTGCAGGAAGTTTTGTCAAATAAATTAACATCGTGAAGACTGATATCTGAGACAGTTACGTTGCACCCCGAGAAATCCCAAGGGTAGTAAATTATATTATACGATCGACCAAAAAACTTGTTTAACAATACGCGAACGGCGCACACTCTATTTATTCGAAACTTTACCTTATAGAAACCGGCTGCGAAAGTTCGACGCCACCTCCGCCCAGAATAACAGAGAAGCATGCAACCTGTTAACGTAACCAGCAAGTTGATTCGCCGTTGTAATTGCAAAGTTGATCGTTCCAGACGTCTATAGAGACAAAGCGACTGAAAGTTGGCGAAACGTTTACGTCGTTTCGGGGCGGGGGACGATTTGCAGATTGTATTTGTAGCGGGGCTCGTTGCAGCGTGGAACAGCTTCGTCGCGGAATTATTTATTTAAACATTTAAACGGAGACTTCTTTTGGACCCGAGGATCGTTTTGTATTTTAATCGACGACGATCCTCCGAACGCCTGCCATGTAAATAGCGCCCTCAGAGAACAATTTCTATCGCCGTGGAAGTCTATGGGAACATCAACGAGATTTCCACGCGGCATCCCATTTGTTCTTATTTCAACTTTTATTTTTCTGTTTCGGTTGCGACGAAACACGACTCGCTTGAATACCAAATTGACCCCGTCACGGTTCTTTGACGAGTCCTGCACGATCATTACGGCGATGCAAAATTGGCGATTCGACTCTTCGGATTGCCGGCGAACTTGCAATTCGAACTTGCGTCGCCTCCACCCTCGCCGCTCTGCCGTGTGCAAATCGAGACTCTTCTCGATCCATTATTTTCCCGTCGTTAGACTCTGTTAACCGCTCAGCATTTCGTTCGCACGGGGGCTACAATATTCGCAGGCAATACGACTCGTTCGACGATCGGTCATACGCTACTTGGCCGCGGAATTTCCGCGTGAACTTCGTTCCACGGAATCCCAAATTGCCCGTGTCCAATCGCGAAACGGTGCAAATTTCAATTAAACAACTCAGCGAAGGTGTACGTTTCAGTCCATCGAGCGGAGAATCGAACACCTCACGAAACACTTTCGAAACTCTCGAATCCGGCGTGCGCCTATCCAGAATCGACAGTCAGCCTGGAAACTTCGTACGAAGCCCCGACAAACTGTCGAATAATGGCCCGCTGACCAAATCCTTCCCGGAGCCCATCCTCCTCGAGCCGTAGAATATTTCACGACCCGCTCGATCCTGAAACGTCTAGTCCGATTTCCGCGTCCCTTCGCGCGACACGATTACACCGTGCCTCGATACACGTAACGATATTTGCGTCACGGCGGGACGACGGTTCCCAGTTAGACGCGTCGAGAATCGATTCGTATCGCTGCCTGTGCAAACCAGTTCACCGCCCCCGCGTTCGCTCCCCCAGAAACTACACCCCGAGCCAAGTTCTACCAGATGGAGAGTCGTCGCGGTCGTGGCGTATAAGTAATAGCTAAATTAACATCTTGGTGTATCCCGGGAGCGTCATCTGCTGTCTACGCCGCGTTAGTGCACCGAAGCCGAAAGACATAGGGAAGCCAGTCACGAGTGGCGTTACGAAAATGCATCCCCTGCTGGCGGTGTGCTTCGACGCGTTGCGCCTCTCGCGCGACCGGTTCGATCGTCTGAAATGGGGGTTCGAATTGGTTGAGTTTTGGGGCACGCCGGTGATCGTCACCTCGCGTCCCTGTCCCGACGAGCGGAGAATAGGGGAATGTAATATAGAAACGGGAATATAAGCGACTTCTGATTAGCTGGGACGGTGGTACAATTAGGATGGGTATAGAGCGAACGTGTCCGATTGATTTTGCGAGATTGTCGCGGCATCGTTCTAGGTTCCAACTGGTATCACGCGTTATATCATATTGCGGGATTGAGCAGCAACGGAATATCGTTATGCAGATCGTGTAAGTATATTCGATGGCGGTTTAATTGGTTCGCGGATTTCGGAATAATTGTCCGGGGGGATAATGCGTTAAGCGTCTCGCGGAGCGGAACGGTGCCGGTATGTTTTCACGATTTTTCGCCGTACAAAATTCCATGCGAAATTAAGCGTTTGTCGAACCACGAGACGCGCGCGTTAATGAAACCGTTGCTGAATATTCCAGAAATGTTTTCGGAAATATAGCAATAGAACGCGGCTCCGCAAAGTGGATTCCCCCCCACCCCCACCCCTTGATTTTCGTACGAGATATTTAATTAGCGTTCTCGGTACGACCAATTACGAGCATTCCTTCGGCTCGTCGTAAATTGAATTTACGAAAGATCGGGGGAAATACGAGTAATCGTCGGTGATTGCGAGCGGATCGAGATTCGGATTGGCAGATGGTTAAACGGAACGCGATTTAATGACACCGGCTACTTTTGACTGCGGTTTACGGCCGATACTGACCACCTTTGAGTAGATGCCGGCTGCCTTTGTTCGATATTCGGCGAAACGTGCGGATATTTCGACAATGCCTCGCGGAATTTCGTGGAATTACCCCGGGGGCCGAACGGCGGACGTGGTTCCGCGTTCACGGCTGAACGTGACAGGTCGCTTTCAGATCCGAAATATGAAAAGCATATGGTTCCGCGAAGAGTGGGTCGTGGTGTTCCGGTGTGAATGAAAGTCGGTTGGAATTAGCGACACCCGCGCGATCGCGCCGCGTCATTTCTCCGGGAAAATTCTTTATCCTCGGTTTCCCTTTTCACGGGAAGATTGTATAGGATTCTTTTTTTCCCCCGTTCTCTGGGATAATACGCGAGATACCTTTAAAAATTTTTCTCCTCGGCGGACGACGTATTAATTCCCGAAATTCTCCGGCAATTATCCTCGGTGGAAAATGTCTCGCCATCTGTCTCTCACCAGTGGAAACGAATTAAATGTATTGCCAGGAGAATATTCGATGGTGTGATGAATCGTCGCAAAAAATCATTCTTCCCCTCCGTTTCGCGCAAACTCGATCGTTCATTGATTTCCCATAAAAATGACACACGGCGCGCGTAACTTACTTGTTTCGCAACGCGTATCGATCCCGACCTTAACGTCATTTTTCGTCGATCGGATGCAGTTTTCCTTCCGGCGTGTACATTTCCGCCGAAACCGGCGTGCGTCCAGATGACGCACTGCTCGTGTCGCGTGCACAGAGCCACCGTCGTATCCGCAAAAGGGCAACGCACCGTCACGCGAACGTTCGACGACTTATCGATCCACGTGTCGTTACCTCGCGAGCCGGTCGTTTAATAAAGTACGAGGGCGTGCGGGCTGCACGGTGCGCCTTTATGTCGCTTCGTCCGCGTTCACGATCGAGCCGCGCCGTCGTATCGTATCAATCATTGGGAGAAGAACGCGCGAGACCTCTTTATTCCGCGGCGAAAAGATATATTCCGGCGGTCGTTCGCGTGCGGAAATTTCGAACGTTCTTCGCGAACGGCTTTTATATTGGGATTTAGCCACGACGATCGTCTATACGTCTATTTATTCCTTGGGCGGTCGAGGAACCGGGAAAATTTATACCGCGATCCCTTGTGAACGTCGAGCAACGCAAGAAGAATAAACGCGAGCTGCCCACAACGAACGATCAACGAAATCGAACAGTTTTTTAATTGATTAAAAATTGAATTTCGCCCGGGCCGGCCGTACATCGATTCGTCGCTTAAACTCGAGCGGGCTAAAGTAATAAAGTTTCGGGGGCATGCTATACCGAATTCGTGCAAGCCTGCGAGCCAGTAATTTCTTGCGTGATTGGTCGGCGAGGAGGAAGTAAACGTCCGAGGGGATCGACAGGGGGTCGATTATGCATACCGACTCAGATAACTGGGTCAAGTTACGTCTCCCACCCCCAGTCGTTATTGCCGTGTAGTCGAGTGGTCATGACGTAAACGACGTTGGTCGTAATGACGTCGTCCTGCGCATCTTCAAAAATCGCTGGTTCGTCGACGTTGCGCCCGACCGGCCCTTAAACGACGGCGCCCAATGCACTTGAACGCATTGGCGACGGTTAAACGATAATTAACAACCGTTCGCCGAAATACTCGAGCCGAAGAACGCGCAGCGTTTCCTTCGCGAATGAAAACGGAAATTCGCCGGCAGACCGATTTGTTGCCAGATTAAATTGCACCCGCTGAAAGGCCGCGAACACAAAGGGGTGCGCTAGGGTGGTACGCGGGCTAGGAAATAAAAGAAAACAGAAAAAAAAACAAGGAATCGCGGAGCAGCGAAGTAGTCGCGGTTACGTCCGGAAATTGGCGAAACTTTGCGGAAGGTAAATTAACGGTGGTAATAAAAAGTAGCTCGCTCACGGTTCTCGTTGAATTTTCCTCGCCCGCCCCTTTTGTCCCGGCCCTCGAACCGCCGCGATTCGACGGCGGGGGTGGCTGGGCGTAGAAAATTATGAGAAGTCTCCGGCGCAAAAACTGGTTGTCATCCGTTTCGATCGGGCGGAAAAACAAGCCCGTTCGCCGGCCAAAAACAATTTGCTTAATGCTGCCGGGCTCGTGCTATCGCGTCTGATAAGACGACTGATATATACGCGATTCGAGACTGGCCGTCGAAAAAGAGGATCATCCCCGTGTAATCTCGCTGGATTTGCATTTAGAGGAGAACGCTTAGACTAGACGGGGTTAGTTCAGGTAGTCGGCCGGTCGTCGATTTCTGTCCCCTATTCCGCGAATATCGAATTCAATGTTACAGATGGATCGCGGCGCGGGGTCGATCCAAAGAAAAGAGATTTTTCCTCCTTTCTCGGGCTCAGGCTGAGGACGCAGCGTCGAAGACGGCCGTTCGTTCGTTAACGAACGGACGGAAGCTCGAAGAGTTTTTAAACGGGTTCGGTTTTAAAATTGGAATTTCGGTAAATCGACATCGGACAGGATTGTTTGGGTTCATCGTTTCCGTTCTGCATCAATCGACACTGTAATCGACCGGTCGAAAATCCGCCGTCGACGTCGGATCCCGCTCACAGAAACGCAAAACACGATCACGCCTAATTACGGCCGGTCGATTGCTCGTCCCTCGGACAGAATCATTCAAACCAGCCGGACAGGTCGGTTAAAAAGGAAAAAAAAAAAAGGGAGGTAACGTTTGGAATTTTCACCCCTGGCTGCCAACGTTCCAATCAGAGGGGCAGAGGCATGTTCGACACCCTCTTACCCTTCCCCCGATGCACCACCCCTTGCCACCATTCTCCGTGTATATTTTCCGGGGAAATGCAAATTCCGGGTCACTGACATCCACTCGATTCGGGCGATATATCGCAGCTACGACGTGGAAGGGAAGTGGATGTACGTGTTCAGAAAGATAGAGGGTACACCGTGGAATATATTTCCAGTGAATTTTTCCATATCCTTCGGGGGGGGGGGGGGGGGCGTCTTAGGTCGGCGACGAAACTAAAACTGCCGGTAGTTTGGCGGTAGTCGAATGACGCGTGAACATTTTTCGTAGTACTTCGACTGTACGTTCCTCGTTTTTTTTTTTTTTTTGTTTCATTAACGACCGAATACCGTGAAAGCTTTCTGCTGATCCTACGACCCAGGGTCGCGTCCACTCGACTTCTCGAACTTCTGACCAACTCTTGAATGGATACGTTGCGCGATCCGTCTATTTCTATATCTTGCCGGCTTCCGGATTGATCGTTACTCGTTCAATTCTTAAAAACGCCGCTCGAGCATCGCGGTCGAATATGAAAGGGATTCGTGGATCGTGCCAAGTAAAGCCTGGCACAGGCACGGCTTTGGCTCGTCGAACGGACACGGGACGGTGTGCTGCGGAATTCTTTCGGTTAACCGCAACGATAATCCTCGAATCGATCCATTTCGGGAAGCGGTTTCAGTCCGATTTCGCGTAGCACGGCTTCCGTCCGCCGGTTCGGCCACCGTCACCCCTGAAATTGAAACATTTTTACGCCACTCGACCCGCTATTCCCTGTGTCGCCAAGACGGATATACCTGTTTCAATTTTGTTCCCTTCTTTTCAGTCTCGGTTGATTGCGTGTTGCTCTGTTCGGGTACACGCGTTTGAAACTCGTGAGAAAGTAGGTTCCCTCTCGGGCGAGTAGATGTGTGATATTGGGAGATTGAAGGAAATTTAGCGTGCGGAAGTTTGTGTTCGAAGGAGCGTTTGAGTTGAGGCTACGCTAGTAGGCAGAGAGTGTGCGGATTAGAGATTAAGAGACTTTGATTAATTGGGAATAATTCTTATCGCTGTGCAACGGTATATTTCGTGTGGAAATTCAGCTGGTTTCTGAGATGGAAACAAGCCGGCCGTTTTATTTATCGAACTGCTCGCTCGCCAAAAGTGAATGACAAATTTATTAATGAATTCTCGAAGGATCTTATTAACGCGGCGGCCTTTATTCCCGTTGCCTTTGCCGGTCTGTGTTCGATTGCAATACCGGAGTGTACGTATCTGTTCACGTATCGCGACGTGCCAGTTCAACGCGAACGAAAATTTGGCAGCGAGCGATCATTTTCCATGGGAATATAAAATTCAATGAAAAATGCCAGGAGAAATATTCGATATCGGGCGCGGTGTACGTTGTGAATTTAATAGGTGTTCAAATACGATTTACATTACTAAATAACGAGGAATTACAGAATTCAAGAATCCGATTTCGAAATGCACCCGCGCCACGCCGACGATGGAAAATATCATTATTATTATTCATCATTTCAATAACGTCGACACTGAAACGTTAATGGAACATTTGATCGCGTTGTCATGAACCATTACGTATGCACAATACAACGGCAACAGTATATTCGAAACATCACCGAGAATCGCCACTCGAAAAGGTATTAAAAAAAAAAAGACCAATTAAGAGATACAGATTTCCCATCGGCACATTCGATTGTAACGCGATAAAAAAAAACAAATCTCCAAGACCGATTCCATTTACGTTTCGCGCGAATGCAAAATAGAAATCAATACTCCATTATCATAATTTTCCACATTTTACTTCGCTCCGAATTCGCGCCGTTCTCGTAACACGCTCGTCCCCCTCCCCGCCCCCAGTTAACCAGCAATAAAATAATCCCACGCGAGGTTCCCAGGATACGAACGAGTTTCTCGAAATTCAGCCCGGCGTTGCATAATTAATCGCGGCCGTTCGCGTTCGCCATCGTCCGGCAATATCATGATACGTTCCATAAGTTTCGTGATAGGGAACAGCGGCACGTATGATGGATTTGTACTGAAATTGGAGCTGCCGTGTCGTTTGAGGGTTTCCGCGGTGTCGTGTAGCGGCTTGCTAACCTTTGATGCACGCGATGCGTGGCCACAAACACGGAGAAGTCTTATCAAGTCGGGGGAGGACGTGCAGCTCGCCCCCTCTATCGCTATTGCGCCGGTTCGTTTTATTAACGCGAGACCATCGATGCCCGGAAACGGGGCCGCGGATAGCTTTACCATAGCCGTATGAAATTATCGTCTCGTTATCGAAGCGTCGTTGGAAATATAATGACGAGATTCGGCAAATCTGTTCTCCCTTCTTCTCGAGGGCGTTCCCAGAAGTAGCGGGTTTATCTTAACGGGGATTACGCTTTGGAACGCGTTGACCTTTCGAGAATCTCCGTTCCCACTGGCCGAGGAGAAGAAGCAGGAATTAAACTAGACAGCGCGGGCGTTGGCCCATTAGCCTGCGCGACAAGGAAGCCCGAAGAGGCAGATGCGGTTGCAATAAAATTTGTTGTCACGGGCACGGGAGGGTGGCGGTGGGGGTTGGAACCGCTAATTTGCAAGTAAAAGGGCGACGCGTCGCTATCTAAAATTGCTCGGGCTTTCAGCGCGTATTCCCATTCAACGAACAAAGAAACAAGCGGGAAGGGATTTAAAAGAATGAAGAAAAATAAACCGCTGGAAGATACGTCGAACCGCGCGTCCTCTCGAGAAACTTCGATAAATCGGGTCTTCGAGGGAAACTTCGAAGAGTGATAAACTCGATTGCTGAATCGCAAATATCGAGTGAGGCGGCCCACCCCCACCTCCACCCGGAAGAGTTTCTTAAACCGGAAACGGCCGTGTAGCGGCCCCGCACGACAGGATAAACCGGAAAGGATAGAATCGCGTCTTCTTCTTCACCTCCCCCCCCGCCTCGCCGTTGCTAAGCTTTTGTTTGACTTTCAAATGGAAGCCAGAGGCGCTCTCCCCGCGAAGTTATTGCAATTTTCCCTTGGACCCGGCGACCTTTTTTCCGGAAGGGAATGGACCGCTTGCGTCAGCCTAGAAACGGATCATTTCAATGTAGACGTTCTTGGAAATATATCGTTTTTCTTTTTCGCACCGAGAATACGGCCCGCTGCCCAGCTCTTGCGCGTGACGAACCGTTTAAGGAAAATTTAATAACTCATCCCTCTGCCCCTAATTGCGTTTTATACCCGCGATACTTTAATCTGCCCACGGTACAAATACTCGCTCGAAAAAAAGAACGCGTCGTAATCACTTCAAATAATTAGCAACGCCGCCACGCGTCTTTTCGCAAAGTCGCATTACACGCGATGGAAAGACAGACACCCCACCCCCCTCGTGGGGGGGGGGCAGCTTGATACCACGACCAATTAATTCCGTGACACGAGAATAAGAGTAACCAGGAACAAGGAGGAGCACGAATGTAAATGAAAGATTTATGCGGGGGCTAAATGAAGGGTGGAAGTCGAGATGGAGCGCCATTTACTCCCTCGCGAAAGTTCGCCCTCGGTATTCCCGTTACTTTACGCTAAAGAGTAGCGACTTTTGGTCGATCCGCTAAGAGGAAAGTTCGTCGCGTAAACGGCGAAGAGAAGAAAAAAAAATTCACCATGGGAATAGTGGAACCGCCCGGTCCCCGTTGTACTCTCTCCTGGCGCGTCTCTCCTGCCGATCTGCCTAAGACTTCCGGTTGCGAGAACGCGTCGAATGTACGCGCAGTTCCCGGTAATTCAATCGACCAGAGACTGTTTTCACTCTCTCGGAAAATTATACAATTCATGTAATTGAATGCTAACAATACGCGCTAACGACCCTGTTCCTAAAAGGATTGAGAAATCTTACTTCGGACAATATGTATCGGAAGTATTCAAGCCGAAGCAACGTCTCGCGTGACTCCGCGGGATAAGGGAAAGATTGATTCGTATCGTCCGCAAGAATTACAGGGAATACCGCCGCGTAGGACACTTTAACGAGGCGGAATTACCAGGGCTGGACACCGGCGAAAAAAGCGTGGTAATTAGCGTCGCCGGAGCGGATTGAACTTGGCAATTTCGCGGCAATTTAACGAGAAATATACGGCACCACGGTAGAAGTGGTGGGCAATGCTCGTCGTTTCCCGTTCGCAATGTAAATCATTTTGTCCGTTTCTGACGGCGCGCCGATGGCACTTGCAACACGGCCATAAATGTCCCAGTTATTGCCGTAATATACTCCACATATACTCCCGGCTAAAGTATCGCTGAAAATTTCACGAGGGATTAAATTCAATTATCGCCCTGATACATTCGATAGTTTCGCGAGGCGACGCGAATAAGCGTGGCTTGAAAAGATCCACGGTCTCGTGCCGATTCTGCGTGGAACTGTTCCGCGTCATCTCGTGTCTCCTAGTAAATAGCGTACAATTTTGTATCGTGTGTCAACGTGCGCGCGTTTCGTAATCAAAGGGAAATTCGCGTTTCTTTTTACTGAACAGACGGGTGAAAAAAATTGCCAGGAAAACACGGGGAAACAATTATTTCGAATGCGAAGAATCCGCGACTCGGAGCCAAAACTACTCCCGTCATTCTCGCGGAAAAAGCAGAAATCAACCGGGTTTGCAACGTTAACGGGGATGACACGGGCGACGCGCGGAGAAACGAGAGAAACCATCGACTCGTGCGATCGCAATTATGCTTCCGCGACACCTCGAAAAACGCGGCCGGACAAAATGATACCAGAAAATTACGTCGGGCCGGGTTCACGCGCGGTCGGGGTTCACTGGATACGGGAATCGAAAGCAGCCAGCGATTCGAGCCGATTCGTTTATTTCCCGGCACGCGAAAATGCATATTGATTTCCTGCTCTCGCGCGACTTCCGGCATATGTTCCGTGTCGAGTATCGAGCGTCCCTCGCCTTTAACGAGCATTTCTCTCGGCGCTCGATTCCTGATATGCGCCGTCAAAAAACTATATCGAACGTGATAAGCGAAAATTTCAGCCAATCGGACAGAACGCCGTACTTCATTTCGTTGGATAAAAATGAATCGAATAAAAGCCAGATCGGTGTAAAAATTTATAATACTTGATTAATTTTCCGAGAGCTACCGGCTGTTACGTATTTTCCTTTCTGAGATATTTTATCGTGCCTTTGATATGACCATGTGGCTTCCTCGAAGTGCTCATTGAATTGCCATTACGAAAGGGTGTCCACTCCGAAGTTCAGCGATGGAAACTATTGTTCGTCCGCGAACCAATGAATTGCCAGGCGTCAGAAAATAACGTTAAAACTATTTCCCTTTGCGAGGCAACGGTTTTCATAAAAAAATTGTCATTAAAAAAAATTCAAACGCCGCCTTTTCTGCAACGTCTGCCTTTGCTTTTGTGCCTCTTCTCCACCCCCGGGTCCGGCGTGCAGCTACGAAAAAGCTACGCTCGACCTTTCCGCGTGCGCTTTCCCTTTTCCAGTTGCAACTCGGGCCACCCGACAAAACGTATCCCGTGACGATATACCGGTTCCTGCGGGTTCAGGAAGAGCCTGAATTCTTTGCCTGTATTCGCGTTTCGTGGCGTGGTCGCGTTTTTATAAAAGCAGCTCCCGGGGACTCCGTCACACCGACGACCACGGCTCCTCCACGTTTCCGCTGGCCGAGACGGTCACCGCTTCCGTTTGAATAAAGAAAGGCCGCACAGTCGTTTCGCGGGGATCGAAAGCAGCTGAACTTTTGCTTCGTTTTATTCTTATATCCACCGCGAATATAAAAATAGCGAAGGAAATAAAGATTGTTTGCTCGCGAGGCTTTATTCGGATCCCTTTTTTTTTATACGCAGGACGGTTTACGACAGAGACGTGACTTCTTGGAAATTAAATATCTGTTGACTTTTCTAATTCTCGACTACCCTTCTTAATGCTTAACGGGGAGGGTGAAATATTGCGGACGACGTTTTCTGGGTAATCCTTTAGCACCGAGAAGGTTGGTGGCAATTATTCAAATCCCTGGATATGTCAAATTACCGTCAATTTAGCTTCCTCTTTTAAATTCGAAGTATTTCTTAAGTGCACTGAATTCTATGATTAGAAACTCCAAGAGGGAGAAGTCTAAGAATGCATTTCGCCAGCGATGAAATTCCACGAACAAGCGGATATTATTTAGCTACCTAGTTTGAGTTTCATTCGAAGGGAATGAGGAAACCGGGCGAGCGAATTTTTCCTCTCGCGCGAGTCCTTTTAAATTTCCAACGCGAGGAGTTACTTTCATCAAACAGCCCACGATACACCCGTAACGTTATCGTTGTCCATAGAAATATATTTCGCGTTTCAATTTCGTCGGGCTCAATATCCATGGGGGACGCGAATCGATTCGCTGCGAAATTCAGCCGCAAGCCAAGTCCGAGAACGTTGAATCGCTGACGATTTCGGCCACGCTCTTTAAGCCTCCGTTCGACTTCGATTTCTCGTCGCAAGCCACAGCTTGCGGACGTTGCATTTTTGTCGGGTCGATGTAAGGGAAACAGTTAACCGCGGAGCACTTTCTGGTCTGTACGGGACAGATAAAGTGCATGTGTATTTGCGTGCTTAACATTTTCTTTTTTTCTCCGCCGCGAATATGACTTCGATGCCGTAGACGCGACGAAGATTTTCCATTCGCAGTTTCAAAACTATAACCAACGCGGACAAATGCGATACTTTTCGAGCGACGCGAAGGAAAAGAAATGGCCCCGTTTAAATTCACGCGGGTACACTACGGTTGTTATATAGAAAAGCATAGATCCGAGAATATATTCTCCTTATCAGAGAAAAACGAAAGCAACACCTTTCAGCATCTCCCGTACGACCCCCATAAACTTCCTCATCAGGCAGCAACGAGGGTGCAATATGGTCTACAAACAGGCCAACGAAATAAGCCTCCCTAACAAGATAGCGTGCTTGGCCTCGCGGTTCATGGGTTATTTATAACTCAATTCACCGACGTTGATGTCAACGAATTTCCAAACGGCGGATCGACTGAAGCTCCGTTCCTCGCCAAATTGAACCAGGTAGTCGAACAAGAAAGGTGACGCGGAAGGGGGAGGTAATAAATTGCGGGTGAAAAGTGGAGAAGCGCGAGGTGTCGCGTGGCGACGTGGAAATGGACAGTCCGAAAATAAAACTGCTCGCGAGTATGCAGATCGTTCTCTCGGTTTATCGATATTCGTAACTCGAATCGTGTCCGACGCTCACGCGGCTGCTTGTTACGCGACTCCGTCCCCCCGTTCCTTTCTTCCTATAAAGTCAGCATCGTTGCTCGTGGCGCGGTTAGAACGAATTTCGTCTGTGATTCCGACTGCCAGTCGGTCCAGCGCGAAGAATCGAATCGAATCGATCGAGGACGATCTATGACGGTTCCGTTCTCACGCTGGCTGCAACCGCGGTGCACTTTTATCGTGCACCCTCTTCTATCTTTCTCTCTCTCTATCTCTCTGCGAACCTGTCTGGTGTCGGATCGATAGATATTATTTCCGGTCTGCACACGACACATGCTGAATCCACAATGCGCTTCCGCGTGTGCACTGGGCCGCCGAGGCACGCCGCACATAGTAATTTCGAACGCGTTTTGCGCGTGCCTCGAGAATGTCTCGAGGTCTTTCTGCGTGCCACGCGACGCCTGCGATTTGCTTTTTAATGAATCAACCAACCCCTGCGGGCTGGGATTCGGTCTGACCGTGAGTTGTTCGCTCGAACTAGCAATCTGAAGAATCCTGATCTCGCGTGTCCAGATTTTAATAGGGAACGATCGCCAAGGATTTCTCTCTCTTTCGTTCACTTTTCTCCAGTTGTCGTCGAATAAACGGGACAAGCTAAGATAAGCCATATGAAAAATATGGAACGTGGACGTGATACGGAGCGGAAGGCGATCGTCGCGTTGTCTAGGTTCGCAAACGCCGAACGAGAGGGAGAAGCGTTTCGACGCGCAAACCGGCCGTTCGAAAAACTCTCGGATTTCCTCGAAATTCAGGGGAAACGTTCGCCCGAAATGTTCAACCAGCTCAGCTTGCACTCAACATTTCCAGCGGCCCGAAACAACAGCAACGAAGAAAAAACAACATACCCCCGCCCAAGTACAACATATACATACAGCGGTCGCGAAAGGAGGAAAGCGAAACCGATGGGAGAACGGGAAGGTATCGTTGGAAAATTGCGTTGGTTGCAACGTTCTCCGCTGGAAATCCATGTTCGCCTATGCCATGCTGTTCGAAACAACCGTACATCTGAAAAAAATACTAATATCCACGCGTAGGAGGAAAAACAGAAGGCTCGCCCGTTCGACGGGAACGTCGAACAAAATTTCCATGTTCCTCGAAAGTGTTTCAGGTCTGTCGAATAAACGGAGGTTGGGAATATTCGTTGCCTTTATTCCTGTTTATCGTCAATTTATCGCCGCGTTGAGATACCCCCGTAATTTTGCTGAAATGCTGAAAACTACAGCTGCAATATACACGCAGCTGTCATTTGTTTAATCGTAAACAACCGTTGGACATTCCATTCACTCCCTTGCCGTTGCTCAACCTTTCGTACTATTCATTCAATAAATTCGCCGCTCCACGGAGCAAAGACAAAAAAAAAAAAACACCTGCCAAATGGACATCGGCGCGTTACAAATCGACGGAGCGATCCGCTTCGAAAATGCTCATCAATTCTCGAAGGAGCTGCTCGTCGACGGTGCCATCGGGAGCCATTAAGTTCGTCGTGTAACAGCCGAAACGCGGCTCGCGATTTCCCTTCGTTACACCACCCCCCTTCCCCCCAGCTGCTCTTTCATCCCCCGCCGGAGAACGACGGAAACGGGTGTAGCAAAGCGCTTAAATTTAATCGGCCTGGAAATTCGGGGGCCGCGTGCACGAAGTGGGAATAGGCGGCCGGCAACCGGGGAGGGTAGGGCGGACGTAAAATTTATTATCGCGTCAATTAGAAATTGATGGAACGTCGAACGATAATCGATTTAGGATCGAATCGGTCTGGCTTCGCGGAACCCGCCGCCCGTCCCGTTTTCTCGTTTGTCTGTTTTCGATCGTTCGCCTGCGCGTGCATTTCGCTGCGCTTCGTAGAACGACCGAGTGATTCCCCCGTGAATATCCGTGAATTTTCCTACTGCGTCCCGATCAAGTTGACCATTTTCGTCGACTCGTTGCCAAACCACCGCGAGCGACCCGTGTACATCTTCCGCACCCATTCCCTCGATCCACTACTCGGCCCGCAGCGGCGACCGCGATAAATCCAGCCAACCCCGATGCAACTTGTTACGTTCCGCCCGGCGAACAATTGATATTCAAATAAACGATCGAGAAGGCGCAAACAATCTCGAGTCGCCGTCACCCCTTTGGGGCTGCTGGTGAAACAGTGGAAATAATGGCCACGACGGGACACGAAAGGGCGAGGCGAGATCGAGGAGGGTCGAGTGGTCTTACGTGCCCGCGCCTAAACACGGCCACTCGCATTCAAAAGGACTGCACAGCCCCGACGACGACGGTTAACGACGATGGTAATAAGGCGTCGCCGGAGGAGTCGCTGTTACGGGAATATCCTGGCGTGTCACGATCGAAAGTCGACGACGGGGAAATCGCCGCTGCTTCGCGAAAACAGACATGGCTGGAGGGGAGAAAGCTAGGGATAAGCTGGATCTTGTGGGTAGCGAGCTGGAGAACGATGTGGAAATTAATCTTACAAATATGCTATTCGCGATACTTCAACTAGTTGCGCAACGACCAACCCTCGACCGTGTACACCATTGATTGCATCCAACGGAAGGGTGCCACTAATCTCCTATAACGCACCCAATCTTCCACCCCTTTCGTATTAATCTGCACTCGATCCGGCCAATTTAAAAGCACGGGGCGGCACACGCGTACGGAATCGTAGGCGCCTCGCGTCCAGCCAGCTTCGCCTCCTATCATTTCCCGACAGAAGGACCTGTTGACTTTAATTACGTACACGAGCGTCTCGTTCTCGCGAAATAATCCTGTCGGCCGTTCTTTCGCCTCCTCGCGGAAGTTTCCGGGGCCCGACCGTTCGTGCACAGGGACGAATAATAAAACGGGAGGGGCAGCGGGGAGGGTAGAAGGACGACGTCGGCGAGGGTGAAATCCCGAAGTCGATGGGTCCACTTCACGACTTGTCTCGGGAGGGGAATAGGGATAGACGACGACGACGACGACGACGACGACAGCGGAGGGTGAGCGAAAAGTTGCTTGGCGGGACTCAAAGGCGTTCCTTTCCCGTTTTCTCCCATTTTAAACTGTCGAACGGCCGACTTCGCTTAGCCGGAGGCACCATACTAATTAGAAAACTTACGAAGTCTCCGCGAACCGTGAGAACGTCTCGCGAGAAAGAGAAATCGAGATGGGGGTAAAGAGCGAGGATATCGGAGACGTAAGAATCGCGAAGCCACGCAAATGTTTTCTTTAATGCGGGGCCACGAGGTTCGTGGAAGTTCACGGGAACAGTCACGGTGGTTCTTCGGAAATAAAACGTTTCTGTGCGTGGATTGATTGTTACGCTAATTGTGGGAGAAATTGAATACGTTTGACCGGTTTTATTTGCTCTCTAACCGGTCGTTCGGTCTAGAAATGTTTCTGGCGAATCGTATAATATAAACTGTAGCGTATACCGTAATAACGGTAGTGGTTTCTGTCGTAACCGGGAATAATAGCGGACACGGTGGAAGAAAACGAACGAATTCCACCCCCGTTTCACCGCCGTTCGATGTTTATTAATTAAACGGAACGAATCGAGGCTTTGAGTCTGATTTCCATTGGCGGGTTGGAAATTTTTGCCGATCCCACGACAGGCCTGTCCACCGAGTCGGCCGACGGTTTCGAAATTCACAAAAGTTACAAAGCGAGCAAGGACAAAGCTGGCCCCCGGCCGTTTTCCAATTTCCGATAGAAAGAAAATCGACAGCGCGATCACAACGTTCGTCGACCATGGAATGTATTTGCGTCCATGTTCCGGCGTCCTGCGTTGGGCGGAAGAAAAAAAATAACGGGGTGGAAATTGGCGAGAAAAAAAAACAAATGTTATTCTACCGTCTGGCGACAGCGAAGAAACGAGCAAGGATGTTGGAACAAATGGAGGTAGCCTTAAGACGGAACTTTTAGTGTATCGGGATGTTCGGAGAGTGCACTTTGGTGTACAAAGGAATGCGTGCTGTCAGAAATAAAGGAACCGGTGTACACCGGAGAAACGTATTCGCATTACTCATGCTCGAATCTACTTTTGCGAATCGAATGACACTCTCCATAAGATCCGCCTATGTACCGTAGAAAAGTCGTGCAAAGACGAAGGAGAAATGACGCTTGCAAAAGGTGAGGAAAAAGTGTCAAGGCGACATGTGATTTCTATTCGGGCATATCCTGAGCTTCTCTGTGGCGGTGCGAATTATTGAAGGTGTAAGAGATATTTATAGCTTAAGGTTTTCGATAACTGAGCATTTAACGTTCATATAATCGTGCTAATACGATATTAGTATCTCGGAATATCGATGGGGAACAAACGTTCGTACGGGACCTAAAAAATTTTCTCGATTAAATTCCATTATGGTGCGCGGAAACTGAATACTATGCCCTTTAAAATAATTCTAGGCTCATTCTCGTACGATCTTTTCCCGCGATGTTGCAGCAGTTCAAACATGAACACCATTACGCTCAGAACTTAGTAATTCTTCGCGGTATCACTAATAACGAGACGTTTCGAAAAATCGAACCACCGCGAAACGATTTCAGAAACAATTTCAAAGTCGCGTCGTTTCGCCTCGCAATACTAAACCCTATTTAATATACGTTTGGGAAACACGAAAGGAGGACGAACGGAGCACAGACGTGGCAAGACGTCGAGCATCGAGATACGCCCGTTTACGCTCGGCAATTTCGTTCCATCTTATCAAACGATTTCCGTGCCCTATTCAGGGCCACTAGATACGCGCAAAGAACATTTCCAAACTGCGTTATAGCATAGAGAAAGGTTAACCGTCCATTAAAAATCCGCGCCCGCGCCGGATGACGACGTTTAAATAACCGCCGCGCCCCTACCCCGACCATCGGTACATTTCCTTCCTGTACTGTTCGTCGTTTCGTAGAAACATTATTTCATGCGCCGCGGGTCGAGGGAAATTCCTCGATGATGAAAATCGCGGTTTCTATACCGGACCTCCATTTCCGTACGAAAGTCTTTGCGCAATTTCAATCCTCTTTTTACGGCCCCACGAGCGCCGGATTCTCTTTCCCCTTTTTTCCCTCTGGTTCCGCGGCTTCCTCCGCGAGACCCCGTTCGCTTGCCTTCCATCCCCCAAAAAGGGTGAAAAAAAACACAAAATGGAGGATAGAAACGGGTCGAGAAAGCGGCGAGGGGGAGGGAGGAACGGCGGCTCGATTTCTTTTCAGTTTATAAAGAGATAGACCCCGACGGTTTAGAATCTCGATAGAGCGGTACTCTGTGCCCGCTCCCATTCTCCCTTACTCTTCCACCTCCTCTTCGCTTCAGGCCTCATTTCGTAGCCCCGGCTTTTATCCGCGTATCATTAGTCCACCCCGTACTTCGTTACGAAAATTTCCCGTTCCTCTCCGTCTTCTATCCGAATGCTTTCCCCCCTGTACCATTCGCAAGCGCCAGACCACGCTGAAAATTAATTTCGACCAATACGCTTTGGAACGATGCGTTGCGAGCGACGGACACCCACGGGTGAATAGTTCGTTCACGGATTCGGCGAGTCGTCTTGCCACGTTTCACGATTAATTCGTTAGCAGAGACAACTCTGACGGGCCCGGACTTCTCGAATTCCTAAATGGGTATTTGGGCCTCGTTGTCGCTTCGTCTCCGTCGCACGTTTCTTTCCCTTTTTCAATCAATTCTCCCCTGTTCACCTCGCGGATGTATTTCTCTCATGCAATAATAATTATTAATCGGTGTCCAGCGAATCCAAATTTCCCCGCGTCCCCCCTGAAAGGGCCGCCGATCATTTCGAAACGGACTATCAATCATAGAGCGTCCGGTTGCCCAGAGTATCAGCCACCCCCCGAAACCCGTCCCCGTGGCCATTCCTCGAAGCCACACCCATACAATTAAATACCAGCCGTTCAACATGGCCATATAATCCCAGACCGAGCAACTCAATCGCGTATACCGCAGTAAAACGACACCTCCAGCCCCATATTCTAGTCCGATGGGATAACCACGAATCCAGGAAGCCCGTCGAGAGTGTACGTTACCGATCCATGCCGGTTTGTATTGATAATAAAATCCAAGGGGGCCAATTAATGAGCGATATTGGGCCAATATCGCGGCGGATCAGCGTAAAGGGTCGAAAGGGGGAAGCACGGAGGTACGAGTACGCGAGTGCTATTCGACATTAACTACGCCGACACCCTGACCGTGGCGCCGGAAGCTTGCTGCGCCGATAGAGGATGTGCAGGCTCGATCTGGCTCCCCGTGGCGCAATATTGAAAAAGCTACGCGAATGCTTGGCCGGCTTTCAGACGGATAGAGAAAGAGCAGCGGGAGGCAGGAAGAAGCGGTATCGCGAGCGAATTCGTGAAACTATGCATACGTAAGGGGTGGTCGGACGAATCTGGTGTTTGCGTTGGTACGCATTTGCGAGTAGGCGTGGGCGATACTTGTAAGGTTGCACGCGTGCAACGGTGAGTAAGCGTTGGTTGCGACGCAATGATATACGTCTGTGTTATGGCGATACTGATTCAGTAACGTTCCTTTTCTCATTCTCTTATAGAACTCTTATAGAGCGAGTAATATTGAGTTCTTTTTTCACACCTCAATTACCAATGTGCCGAAGCTATGTAACGAATCATTCGACAGGCGAACCTTGCACTACAAACACGGGAGGACAAGGTTCGTCGCCGCTATGGCTCGCCATGCACGATTTCAACTGGTCGACGTTAATTTGTCCCGATGCAGTGTCTGGACTGGACACCATAAATATTCAAATCGCGTGCCTTCCGTAGGTCAGGAGTCGCGCACATCCTTGCCACGTGACCGAACGACGGCCCACGTTTTCCCTTGCTTCGCAATGGCGAACACGTCCTCGAGATGTGAACTTATCATAATCCACTGGATCTGTATTTCGGGGAACAAAAGGGGGTCCGGAAAATTGAATAAAAACAGAAGGAGAAGCGAGGCGAAAATCTCGCAACGGATAACATTTTGTTTCTTCCATCGATATTGAACACGTTCGAACCGTGAACGGAGCGCAAGTTCTCCACGCGCGGCTGAGGAATCTTCCCCGGAATTTAAGAAGTCAGGGTTCACGGGGGATAGGGTCGCGCGGCCAAGGAAATATATTTTCTAAATTAACGTGCAGCGCATCGGCCCCTATAAGTCTATTAAACGGCCCGATTATAAAGTTCGCGTTAGACGCCGTTTAATTAATTACTTTCATCAGGAGCGTTACTGCGAAAACCGGCCGGAATTAATTTCCCTGACTTAACGGCGGTGAATGAAATCCTGTTAACAATGTGCTCGCCACGCCAGGCGGAGAATATTAAGATCGCGACTATGTTTCGCCAACTACAATATCGTCGCCAACGAGCGAAGGGAAGTAATGAAAACAGTGCAAGCTGCTAATTCATAAATAGATACAATTTTTCAATTGTATTATTCCGCGAAAAATATGCATGTCATATTCGGGCCTTCTGCAGCAGGTGAAACAGCTGCACCGTGAGGGTAGATATGGGGGTACGGTTTCGATGAATAGCGCGTAAGAAAGACGGTGGGGTCAATTAGTAAGGGAAACGGTCGCTTCCATCCCTTAAAGGAGAGTGTACGACGAACGTAACCCGTGACGATATTGGCGTGGCCGGTCGTTACTTTTATCGTTCGTCGAAGTCTGGAACACGGAAATCGGCCATGGATTACGAGGGACAGGTATCCTCCTCCCCCGTCTGGCTGGAAAACTTTTTCCACCCTCGTCTGGCTCGAGTGGACCCGATAATCGTGGCCTTTCCCCTGAAATACCGTAAGGCTGAGCGATCGTCGAGCCGTAGAGAAATTTCATCTGTAAATCAGTCGGCGATATTATTATGGTTACGCGGCCGGGATTTCCTATGTTTTTATTGGAGGAAGAATTGCAATTGCGGGGGTTAAGGTGGCAGAAAGTGGTGTCTTTATTCTTTATTTGTTACGAGTCTGGGTTTAAGGATCTTGCTATTTAACTTTACTATTATTATCATTGTTATTATTACTGTCATGGTTGCGAGTAACTTCGATAGGCAAATGATAAATGTTCTTAACATGTCCTCCCTTTCATTGAAAATAATCACGCCCGGCGAATGGAACTCCACGGTCGGGAAATCTTTCCTGAATGTATATCGAATTACTGGCTTCGTTCGCAGTTCGCTCACGTTGTCCTATCGACCGTTTCGTTTCATTTGCTGCGCTCCTGTTTTGTTGCATTATTAGCGAGGCAACGCGAAAAGCATGGCGCATTAATATCCGTCCAGGTCTGACCCGACTCTATTGACTCTGTCAGTTACTGCGATTAAATTACTCGACCGTCGACGCAGCGAGCTGTTCTCCAAACAATTTCGCAAGTCGCCGGGTCAGGCTTCGATAAACGCGATGCATTAGATCCCGGGAACCGTCATTATCTGGCCATCTCACGAAATGAAATTGTTGTCGGGTCCGAATTGATTTCGATCCAATTCCAAACGGCAGAAAAAAAAAAAATGTCTGAATCGAGATCTCTATCTTTGACAATTTATCGCGCCAGTGACTACATTGCCACTGTACGCCAGAAACTTGTATCAAAAAAAAAAAAAAGAGTGAAATAGAATATACGTATCGCGAACTATCCACTATGTGCAACACAGTACTCGACCCACGCCCTTCGCAATCCGCATTCGTAAAGGGAACATCGATTCCACCCCCGGATAATTCCACTTACGCCTTCCACGACCACCCTCCCGTACAAACACAAACATTTCGCGTCCCTTGTTTTCACAAAAGAAACTCCAGGTCCAGCCACTTTCCGTTCCTTCCTTGCCAGAGCATCGTCCGATATTAATCAACGGAACACGACGAGATCTCTCGACGAGACCTACGCCGCATCCAGACGTCGCGCGGACCGTCAGGAGGACCGTTTCCCGGTTATATTACCGTGGCAGAAGGGGCGTGCCCGAGACGTCAGGGTGATTTCGAAAAGAGCCACGCCGCATAATTCCCTAGTTAGTCGCCTGCCGGCTGCCCGTTATAACCCACTCGGTGCAATAAACATTTGTAATTCGCGAGCGGCGTGCTGGCGAAGGGGCGGCACGGGGTTGGATAGCCAGCGCTAAAAGCTCAGTGGAAAAAATATCAGTAAATCTCGCCGCCTTGTTCCGCCGACGTAGAAATTAACGACGCTTCTCCTCTCGTTACCACCCCCTTTCTCCTGACCCACCCTCGCCCACTCCTTTACGTTCCATCCGCCCCCAATACAGTTGAACCCGCGTGTATACGTTTCTTTCGTGTATACACACGGTTTTTAGGATACTGTGGAAGAGGGGACGGTATTACGATAGTATCAGATGTAGGGGGTGAGTCGTTTTCACTGGAACAGCCTAGTTCTTCGATGACGTAGGTAGAGGTGTAATAACGATGACACATTAGGGTGGCGATATAGGGGATGTGCATTACCGAAGTGCAGCGAACATAAAGTTTGTTCATGTCTGACACGAATTGTTGTTAAGAGCACCTATATAGTGCTAGTTGGGGTGAGCTGCTGGTGAACAGGGTTGTTCGTGCGAGTTAATGAATTGGGGAAGCTTGGGTTTGGGGTGCGTTTATGGGACTGATTGGTAATATTGAGGAAATACCAATCAATTGTTGTTCGAGCTAATACTTAATCTGCTTTACTCAAATAACGTCAGGATTTACCAGTGTTGAAGTTTAAATGAATAGACAATTTATTGTTATTGTTACTATTAATGAGAATGTACGGAACAAGAATTAATAGCATGCAGTTTATAGTGCGTTTACGGTGTTATATTTTTTAATTTGGTTACTCAGGTATGGTATGCGTTTCGCTTGTCTGACTATGCTGACTTGTACTACTTATATCTGCACTCCTGAAACACTTCAGGGAACACTTTCAAGTTCATAGAGGCGTAAACTATTTCCCTTTTCGTTGGAAGTTATTGAAGACAGTGTCTTTGTTCTTGGAGCAGCTCGGGAACCTGCTGAACAGTCCAAAATCTTCGCTCGGCTCTTGCAATTATTTTACAATTCCACTTCCCTGAAACTTGCTTTCAGTGTCCCGGCGACAATTCTATGTCTAATTCATGGAAATTCTCTAAAACAAAAGTTTCATAATCTTCGGCTCGCCGACCATTTCATGGAACCATTAGCAATATGCACTGCAAAGAAATATGCGCCTTCTATAATTATCTGATACCCGACCATACTTCGTATAATGGATGTAGAATTTTGGGCACAAAATTGTCAACTTTTGAATCACTGTAACTTTGTGAAAAAAAGTTTTGCGACAGTCTACTCTAGCTCATTTTACAGGGCGAAGTTTCTACCACCGACGAGATATAAGAATAGACATATCACCTTATGGACTTTCGTGGCCTAACCTGATTGCCATATCGACTCAGAAATCCCACGCTGATTTGGGCGTTTTCTGCTCATGACCGACACTTCTCATTGTGCATACGAGCAAGAAAGAAGATGGAAGAACATTTGCCACGTACTTTAGTTATCCTTTAGTTATAGTAAATTAATAAACCTTCTACATACAAACTATTTAAATTTTTAGTATAAGTTTTATTTTATTTGTGTCTATTGTACTTTTCATATTACATAAATCTTATTTTAAAATTATTTAAGATTTAGTTGTAAGATATATTGTAAATAGATAGGAAAGAATAGTTCGTAAGAATTGGCTTGTAATTTTGAATTCCAAGATCTTTGTAACTTGTACCTTTACTGATGAGTTGAAATAAATTTTCAATGAAAAGAATTCCAGAGCTCTTTTTCTTTTCACACCTTAACAGTCCTTGAAAAACCTAATTCCCATTCCTTAAACAAGTACTACCGTGCAGGAACTTTAAATGCAAAGTTCACAAGCGGAGAACTTGTAAAAATGGTCCCATACGTTATTAAAATTGGCAGCAAGACATTCATCGAAGCAACATCGTTGCTGAACGCTGAACGCTGAACGTAAAAATAGACCTCAACAATACTAAACATAATGCAACCAGGTATCCATAAAGCGCTTCACCAAAATTCAACCAGGTTGCAAATAACGCCTCAAGACATGCAACAAAGTTGCAAACAACTCCTCATAAAAATGCAATTAGGTTGTAAACAACTCCTCATAAAAATGCAATTAGGTTGCAAACAACACCTCATAAAAATGCAATATAGTTGCAAACAACTCCACATAAAAATGCAATTAAGTCGCAAACAACGCCTTAAAACATGCAACAAAGTTGCAAACAACTCCTCATAAAAATGCAAAACAGGTTGCAAACAACTCCTCATAAAAATGCAATTAAGTCGCAAATAACGCCTCGCAAAAACGCTACAAAGTTGCAAACAACGCCTCGTAAAAACACAACAAAGTTGCAAACAACGCCTCGCGACAACATTACAAAGCTGCAAACAACGCCCTGCGGAAACCCAACAATGTTGCAAAAATTCTCGAGAAAAATTTGCAACAATGTTGCGTCAAAAAATTAGCAACAAAGTTGCAAATCGATCTCTAAGAAGATGCAACAAAGTTGCAAACAGCGCCTCGCGAAAACGCAACAAAGTTGCAAAATTTTTGGCGCAACATTGTTGCAAATTTTTCTCGGGCATTTTTGCAACTTTGTTGTAAAAATTTTTGGCTCAACATTGTTGCAAATTTTTCTCGAGCATTTTTGCAACTTTGTTGCAAAATTTTTGGCGCAACATTGTTGCAAATTTTTCTCGAGCATTTTTGCAACTTTGTTGCAAAATTTTTGGCGCAACATTGTTGCAAATTTTTCTCGAGCATTTTTGCAACTTTGTTGCAAAATTTTTGGCGCAACATTGTTGCAAATTTTTCTCGAGCATTTTTGCAACTTTGTTGCAAAATTTTTGGCGCAACATTGTTGCAAATTTTTCTCGAGCATTTTTGCAACTTTGTTGCAAAATTTTTGGCGCAACATTGTTGCAAATTTTTCTCGAGCATTTTTGCAACTTTGTTGCAAAATTTTTGGCGCAACATTGTTGCAAATTTTTCTCGAGCATTTTTGCAACTTTGTTGCGTTTTCGCGAGGCGTCGTTTGCAACTTTGTTGCTACATTTTTTGACGCAACATTGTTGCAAATTTTTCTCGAGAGTTTTTGCAACATTGTTGGGTTTTCGCGGGCGTTGTTTGCGACATAATTGCATTTTTATGAGGAGTTGTTTGCAACTATATTGCATTTTTATGAGGAGTTGTTTGCAATTATATTACATTTTTATGAGGAGTAGTTTGCAACCTAATTGCATTTTTATGAGCAGTTGTTTGCAACTTTGTTGCATGTTTTGAGGCGTTGTTTGCAACTTAATTGCACTTTTTTGAGGAGTTGTTTGCAACTATATTGCATTTTTATGAGGAGTTGTTTGCAACTTTATTGCATGTCTTGAGGCGTTATTTGCAACCTAGTTGAATTTTGGTGAAGCGCTTTATGGATACCTGGTTGCAATATGTTTAGTATTGTTGAGGTCTATTGCTATGAAAATAAGTGCTTTTCTCACCCAGAAACTGATTAGAATTAAACGTTTCTACGCAGATTAAAATTTTTGTTTGGCATTATTCAATTTTCTTATTCCGACGTAGAGACTTCGTTCTGAAAAACGAGCTCAAGTAGACTGCCCTGCGATTTTTTCCCACGAAGTTGCATCATATCAAAAATGGACAATTTTTGGGTAAAAATTTAGGAATCCCCCAGCGTTGTCACCCAAATTACCTGACAGTACGAATACATATTTCTACTCGATACAACCTAAACCAAGTAGGCCACTGTAGAGCAATTATCATTTAACTCGAATAAAGCTTCCTGCGCCGTCTCTTCGTGGTGCATGAGACCTTCCAGCGGAAATAGCCCGGGTGCATTCATAATCGATGGCACGCAGGGTAGACGTAGACGCAGAGACCAGTAAGCCGAGGCTAGGCTGTTTGCGATTTTCATTTTGCATCGTTCCCAACAATAATTGTTTACACCTCGGGGGCGTACGGTGGCTAAGTTAAACACGACAGCCGTACCACGTACACACACAGCCCGCGGACGTATACACTGTCCAATGTGTGTCGTCATGAACACACACACACACACACATACAATTACGTGAAATTGTGTATGCGTTACCTTCTCCAGGAAGACTTTACGCGTTGCCCACCGTTTCTAACGACGGTCGCGAGGGTAGAAGAGCAATTACGGACATCTGCTGCCGCAAATCTACGCCCACACATAGCGAAAGTCTTCCTCATTGGCTTTCGTAAGCTACACTTTAATCCTTAAACGCGTCACCCTTTAAGGGATGACCCACCGACGAAACTCTTCTGCAAGCGTTTCCGTGGTATCGAAAGTTCACACGATTGTATTTCGTGAGATGTAGCTTAACGTAAAATGAGAAAGCTTTATAGAGAAAATATTGTACTTTTAGAGATTATATTATATTTACAGAAAAGCAAGAAACTGCAATGTTAAACCGCGTTTGAAATGCTTCCCCTAGTATCGAAAGGGGGTGAACGCGGACGCTTCCTTTCTTCTAGCCATTAATCGCTCGGCAAGTTGCAACGACGCACGGCGTGTAACACGGCGATCAATTAATTAATTCACAGGCCAGTTACACGACGTATTTATGCGACGAATTTATCTTCCACGGTTCGCGCGACGCGAGACAGCATATTTCGTCGGTTGCGCCCGACACAAAGGGTGGTAATCGAAATTCGTCGCAAGAAACTACCCGCTTTGTGACCGACGCGACGTCCCACGGATACGATTCCCTTCGGGGTTAATATAATTTGCGTAATAGCGTACCACGGTGATTGAACGACGTCATTCCGTTAGGACAATTGGCTGAATAAGCAGCTCGAACCATTTAATGGTTCCATTTGTATTCAAAATTGTGCGACTGCTCTGAACACCGCGAGAAATATTACGTATCATTCATTGGAAACGGCAGTCAGCCTAACGACTATACTCGCGCCGTACTTGCGTACGTCGACGTAGTACAACGACATTCCGTTTCTACGCCGCGTGCAATTCAATTCCGTTGGCCTGCTATTTCGTAACGCAAAGGGTGAAAACAAAAAAAGGACTACAGGTATAAATTATTCTCCTTTCGACAGCTGAATTGAACAGGGACTTCAAAATTCATTCTTATACGCGTAAGGATAGAAATTGCGAAACAAAAAGCAAAAAATAAATGTGGAGTAAAGTGATTTAATAGTATACAGTATACATTGATTATTAAACTTCCCTCTTAAATATAAAATCGACTAAACATTGTAAAATGTATTATTATTATTGCAGAGGGGCATACCTGTTAAATGATTTATACAATCGCACGGAATTAATCACATTGGCTTTTGAAATCAATTCCTGATATTAAACCAACAGTAACAGCAAAATTTACTTTAAAAAGCGGCACAAATGACGGATTTCTGAGCCCCGTCGAGGGTCTGCATTAATTCAAGGAGCGTTTAAAAATAGTCAGTCCTGTTTATCCGGCTCGTTTCTATGTATCTTGTTTGCGGTACACGGTAGCGTTCCCCGCCGACCGGGAATACGTCGGCGTACAAACTTGGGGGGTGGTTCTTCCATTTAGTTCCGGCTCAACGTCCCTCATATTGCGCGTATTATGCGCGACAAGCGTCCGGTCTGCGGGCTTCTTGGGTTCTCTCGCCAGTTTGCACTACGAACGTGGCTTTTGTTCTACGGTGGCCGGCCGAGTGTACCGTGGAAATGGGCTTATATCGCGTGCACGATACACGGGGCTCTGTGCGTGCGTGTACCGCTTCGAACCACTAAATAAACGACGGAGCTCGTTCACGCGGCTGTTCTTCACGAATGGTTCAATTTAAATGCCGGCTAGACCGACGCCATCGTATTGCCGCGTGCGTTGTCACGCGAATATTGCGACTGCATCGTAACGACGTTGTCCCGTGACAGTGTACCCCCTATTAGAGGTGTACTTTATCGAGGGGTGGATAGATTCCGGTCAGATAGACGACGAAAAGTTTACTGTCCGGAATGGTTTGTCGATCGTGTTAAAATCGAACGCGAGGGTAGCAGCGTATCGATGATTCGGTGGAACAGACGAATAGTGTGGAATTTCTTATTCCGCTTTCGATATTTTACGAAAAATCGATGGAAATGTTTGGAACGTTTAATTGTATCACAGTTCGCTACACGGCTTCCCCAAGATACACAAAACCGCGGCGAGCATCGTAACGACTTTGCATCCCCCGTTATCAAGAGAGATTATTGTCCCTTCATGCTCCACATAGCTCGACCGTAAAGAACCTCAACGGGATCGTATTTATACCCCTACAGGCGTCACCCGATGCAGCAACTAATTATAACCTTCGTTGAGTATCGTGTAAAATAAAAGCCAGACGAATGTTGCACAGAGGGTGAAAGGGGGTGGCGAGGCCGCCCCGATATTGCACAAGTCGTTCGTTTGAAAACCGATAAACCGAAGGAGAAAACCTTCGCAGCAGCGGTGTATCGTTCTTAACCAACCCCTCGCCCTTATATTTCATCCCTCCTCGTGGTTCGATCTGCGATAGTCGAGGAAGGCGTCGTGGAACCCTCGTAGGGAACGACTATTTACCATAAAATAGAGTTTCCAGCTCTCGGTGTGGCCGGGTCACATTTATTTCACCCCCACCCCCAACCCCCTTCCGGTCTATTCACGATACGTAAGGGAGAATTCAAATCGTCGTCCCGGCAGGTACGGCTTTGTCTCTGTTACAGGCCGAAGCGAGATGAAAATATTTTTCCGTTTTCCGTCCCTCTCGCCAACCAATGATCAGACATTTCCGTTTTTAATATCCTCATTTTTCCCCCGGCTTTTCCTTCGTCCCACATATATTTCGACGTACTCGCGCGACAGATCGGCTGGAATTGGAAGGGAAACCCTGACACGTGACGCGCACGTTCATTTCCCCGACACCGCGATTCCGTGTCCCCTTTTTCCCGCGACCTCGTTACCTCTTCGTTATCATTGCGTCCCGAGTGCAACAGAAATCGGGATGACACGTTGAAGGAGATCTTGCCTCCTCTTTTTTCCTTACAGACACCTACCGAGGTGCGTCGTAAATATACGATACGATATTCGTGAGCAGACGAAGATTAAGAAATTGCCGGTACTCCGGATCTGATCTGTCACGATTTATCTTAAATCTAGCTGATCGACGTAAAGTTTAACGCGCCTGCCAAATGGCCAGGTTCGCTCGTCGTTCTCGCGTTATTTGATATCGAATGAATAGTTTATCAAGGATGATAGCTGCGTTCTTTTTTTTTATCTGTCTCAATTTCAGCCGCATTTCCATCCATCCCTCGCGTCGCGCCAGCCCCTCGCCATTTTTCCCACAAGCACACCGTTCAAACTCCCCCAAAATATTAAACCCAATTTGTTTCCCGACCTACCCGCAAGACCTGCACATCTTCCCCGAAGAAAATAACTTTCCGCCGGCCGTCACGCGGTCGCGTTCCTCGCCGTAAAACGGACAAGCCCCGGCGCGGAATAAATCTCACTTTATAAGGGATGTTCGCCGCGCCACGTACGAGGAGTTAGCGTCACTTTCATCGTTTCCGGCGCGGCGTGCATCCGGTGTCGCTCGCACAAAACCGATTCCTTCGACGTCGCCGCGTCCCGACCGACTGGAAGCTCGCGAAAACTTGCGGCGCTGGAAACTCTCGCGGACCGACCCCTTCATCCGCCAGTAGTGAGAGGATTCCGACGGTGGCGGTTCTAATATCGCCGCGATTTTCGCGAAGTTACGTTTTGTCGGTTGTTCGCGATCCGTTAGAATTAGCTTTTGCAGTTTCAGCGATCGTGCCCCCGTTCGGATGAACTTGCGGGGTAAACGAGACGGCGACACGTGTGTGACACGAATCGCCTTGGTCCTTAGGGGACGGCGCTGCAAATCGCTGTTCCTGGGAATTGTCGGTATGTCGGGAGGCACAGTTGCAGGAATTCGGGGACTGTTGTTCGAGGCGCGTGGTGCGTCGCGCATTAATTGAAACGATAAATCGGTGTAGTTTTGATCGATAGAAATTAGTGGGCACGGCACGATGTTCCAGGTGCCGGTAACGTCAAGCTTTATGAAACATTCTTCTCAAAGAAAAATTAAATGCTAAGGGACGGCTAAATTCTCACTTTCGTTCACGACGTTACACTGGTTTCAAAGTTCGTCAAAAAAAAACTAGATCTATTATCCCAAGACCAGTTCAGTAAAAGAAAATCCAGTGTTCGGGGATCACTCCGCGCTTCCACTTCGTCGGGCCGACGATTAAATCGGACAAACAGCAGGCCAATAAATCCAGCGGCGCGTCGAATCATCCGCATCGACAACTTTAATCTTTCGTCGAGTTACATCCGCGACGTCCGCGACGCTTCTCGCGCGAGCCGCCAAGCGAAATCGTCGACGTTTCGACGAGCGCCGTCGACGTCTCGCGCGGAACCGCGATGTCTTAGGGAAGCAGCGACGGGAATAAATTTTATAGCCAACCGAATCGATCGAGGTTTTTTCCTGCTCGAAGTGGCCGGAAGTTGTCGGGGCCAGAACGACAGCTCGAGGCAGCATCCTCGCCTTTGTGCGAATCGCTGTGGGCCGCTAACCCTTTAATGGAGCGAGGACGCGTTAACTTTGTCTTGACGTCTTTCGCGGCAAATATTTGCACGGTGAAATCCATCGCCCTCTTTTTTCATCGTCGCGCAACGCCGGCGAATTTTCCTCCGCCGTTTTCCTTTCCCCGCTGCCGGTTTCGGCAATAATAAAATTCAACGAACGAGCTACGCGGAACGTCACGTTCCACCGCGGCGAGAATAAACAGGAGATTAGAAGGGCTATCGCTGATATGGCAACTCCTAAAACTGGATTGCGGTAACGTTGCAACTTTTGCTAACTGAATTGCTGTGACACGCTAACTTCTGGAACGAGGTTGCTTTAACGAGGCGTATTTAGCGTCGAATTTCGAGCGTTCAGCCGGGCGAAAAAAAGTGCGTTAGTTATTATCTAGGGGGGCGGTAACACTTGGATAAAGTGGAAAGTCAGTTTCTCTGTTTAGTGCGAAATTCGATGATATCGTGAATAGTTCGGTATGTCTTTGGGAAATATTTCGAAGAAGGTAGAAATATATTTCTGTTTATACAGACTGCTGCCATTGTATTAATTAAATGTTCGCGCGGAAGGGATTCGTTATTAATACTTGGATGCGCACAGACAGTTCTATAATTCTGTTAATATGTTATTCAGTTAGCATCGCTTTCGTAGAACATTCGAATGAACTTCACCTCGCGTGCATGAAAGCTTCTGACGAATATTGAAAGCTAACAATTCGTCAATTTCCACCGAAATCTACATGAATACTGCACCCAAGATTCGTAACAGACCTTATTAAGAATTCGAAGGGACCTCGTGAGCCTCCTCGATCAGACGCGAACGAGACAAAGCAATGTAAGGGAACGGCATTTAATTCTCACCGGAGGAGCGTGTAACTCTTCGTGGGTACACGTCGACGTAACGATCGACTAAACAGAAACAGATGCCCAATATACAGAACGATCGTTCTACGTGAACTGGGATGCGTCGTTTCTTCTGCGCCCCGAAGGGGAGAATATATTTGGTCACGTACGTGCAAGGGGTGGGTCGAATGGGTAGCGTGAAATTCACGATCGACTTCGAGGAGTCGTTGTTTATACGGGAGAAGTGTCCCGGCGCTCCTTCCCCAGTGCGGGCGGATAAAAAGCGATAGAAATGCTGGAAAAGAGCGGTGAATGGCGGCCAGGAAAGCATTGACCCGCGAAGAAATCGTTGAAAGTTGTTAATCTTCCGTACCCGGTGGAAAAGGGACACCGAATGGTGGTGGCGCGGTGGGTGGTGGCAGAGAAATTCGAGAGGAATTGTAAAAAGTCACGGGGTCATCTGTCTTCCCTTATAGCCCCGCGGTAATGAAGCACGAGTGGACTGTATTTTAATGCGGAAGAACGAGAATCATGCTCTTCGCGTCATATTGCGGTGTCTTGGACGTTGATGGAAAATTAATGTACGCGGAGGATGCTTTATGAATGCTAAGAGGTGCTTTAATGATGTGTTCGATGATGCTACTGGGGGGGATGGGGATTTGCGGCATTATTCTTGCGGCGATGAAGCGGGCCAAAACGAAGCCCGGTTGAATTTGTTGTCGTGCTCTGTTTGCGCGAGGATAACTTCTCGACCGTTTTAAAATCTTCTTCTTTAATATGCACGCGTCTCGTGGTCTAACCGAGAGTCAAAGGCGATAACAGAGCGAAACGTAAATGCGAGCCCCCGCAAGTGTAGATGAAAAGTTTCATCGGGCATATCTTTGCTAAGGTTTCTGCAGGCCAAGGATTCATCGTAGTTTCGATTCACCCTGTATCGACCCTTCCATCGGCCGCTCCCTGTCTATGCAGCCGAAGCCCGGTCCTTCTCACAATGTCTTCGTCCACAAAGAAGTTGTTCACCGATCGTGATGATAAAGTATAATGAAACGCAGTTACGCCATCGTTGTGTAATATGCGAGGAACAAAATTTCATTAACGAAGTCTTTTGAAAATGTTATGCTCGCCCTCTCAGCTTTCGCGTCACAACTAGCCCCGCGTGCCGGCCAGTACGTTTCGTCGGTTTATTCGTTAACTGAACAATAATATCCAGGTAACCCGTCCATTACGAACAAGAGAGAACGCGAATAGGATAATACGCGAATTGCGGTGAATTTAAATAGGAAAACAACGATGGAACAGGGTCGAAGGAAGTTCGACGGTAGTTACCGAGGGATAAACTGTTTTACTTGGCGCCGGAAGCGCAACATCGCGCCCCCCAATTCGTAAACGTAAGTAGCTTAGCCACGTTTACCGCACCGATTCAACTTTATTTGCCATTCACGGGTAGTTAACAAACGCACGCCGTTCGTTCATACAACGGCATCGTTCGTGCGCAATCGAAATTCCGCTCGAAACCGTCCCCGTTGTTCTCGCCGCTTAAATGCAATCTTGTGTCCCGTTGGCTCCGAGACGATTCCGACCGGCGGAAATTCAGTTTTACATAATAGCTGGATCACGGGCCACGCTCAGCGTAACGTCCCCGACACCTGGCGCGTGTGTATGCACCGGTTAATCAGAGCGCGGCGTCGAAACGTTTAGAACCTCTGCAAGATCGTCGCGCTGGACGCCCGTTTCGCCGAAGGAAAATTAGCGGAGAGGAGGCTCGAGTTTGTTGCGCGTTCGAAACGGGGAATTAATAGAAATGCCACAGGTGTATGTCGTGCGTGAAAACGGGTACCCTTCAGGAAGGGGAAGTTGATTCTCTTTGGGGAACAAAGCAGATCGATACTCGAATAATCCAGCGACGCGAATCGGTAACGCTGGCCTGTACATTCAATAAAAGAGGTTACTCATTCTCGCATCGAGGCATAGTCGCATCAGCCACTTCGATATCGGCAAAATGCCACTCTTCGTAGGTACGGCCGCAAGCGCTCGCACGAAGCATAGCCTAGCTGCTTGCGATTCTGTCGGCGAGCACATATTGCCATCGCACGCTTGTCCGTGGAAAGGGCGACGCGTGTATGCATCAGGTGCATCGTACGTTCACCCCTTCCTCTGGTATCGGTCTCGCTTCGGTAACACCACTCGATATTTCAGGTTCTTTCTCTCGGCATTACGGACGATTCGTCTCTGACGGAACGGAAGGGTTTCGCCTGAATTAATTGACGCGGCGACATTTTGGTAAGGGTTGTTGGGTGGAGGGGGGGGGGAAGTTTTTCCGATTTCGGGTAAGTATGTTGAAACGGGAGTTCCCTTTTATGAAATGAAATATTCCGGTGTTTCGTACGAAACGTTAACGTCTCGGAGGAACGCCCTGTGAGGGCGTTTCTACGTTTAATAAAAGGGTCGAGCAGTTTTGTCCGGGTAGGAAATTTGCATTGAAGGAATGCTGTCGTTCTGCCCGAAAATAAAATTACACGAACGTTGTTCTATTATTTTCTTGTTTACCCTGTTCTTTTTGCTTTTTCAAGGAACGTTTTCGTTCCCCCTTTTTTCCCCCGGTGTCGTTGTACGCGGAATTTTCATGGTATTAGCAAACGGATTTCGTCAGTTTTAATTTGGCTAGATTAAACCCTGCCGGTGCATTCTTGATCCTACCCCGTGGCTGGCACGGGTATATAAAAAGAGAACAACGAACTGTTTTAATTGAACTGTTGCGCGTGGAATTTTTGCGGAATTAGCGAACAGAATTCGTCAGTTTTAATTTTTCCCGTGTATTTTTTACTCCTGCTACACCTTCGGCTAACTGTGTAAAATTAATGAATTTCCATTTTCCCGTCTTCTTTCGGCGAACTCGTGTACATAGCTGCAGCTATTCGCGGAACCAACGTGAACACGAAACAGAAAAGCTACGTTAACGCAGCGCGTAATCCGCGTATTGAAATGTTGGCGAGACGCGCGTGAAACATTGCGTTGAAGTTAACTTGAATTTATTTATATTCATGGGCAAACCAGCATTCAAAGACTTCAATTTGCTCGCCAGCGCAAAAAGAAAATCACTCCATAATTCCCATCCATTCCCTCCGATCGGCTAAACATCGAAGGAAAAGAGCCCTCCTAACAAAACAATCAGCAACGGAGAAACCAATTACCTGCCCGGCCGTTCCATGATCATTGATCTCGTTGCATCAGTCAGGGTTCGCAACCGATGCTTATCAATACCAGCACCGTTCACTCCAACTACTTTTCTCCATTCTACCATTTCCTTCTTCGTGCCTGCTTCTTCCTTATTCCCTTTCAACCTTCTCTCTCCCCCTCTCTCTCTCTCTCTCTTGCCCCTCCTACCCTTTCCTTCGGTTTACATGGATTTGCAGCAGTCCTCGAGCCGCTGAACGATATAATAGCGAGAGCTACCTATGCACCCGGCGGTCGTTCTATCAGGTAGAAACAAGGAACGGAGAAGTAGAGGCGCAGCTCCGTTGAGACAAAGAGGGGATAAAAGGGAGCAACAATTCTAACAGTGGCCGTACACTCGCACACACTAGGAGATGCTGGCTCGAATTAACTGGATGCAGCTGCAACTGCACGCCCACGCGACTAGTTTTAGCTACCCGGCGAACGTTGGAAAGGCGAGCGAGAAGGCTCGCCTCGATCGTGGACCGTCGATAGAGTGAAAACGGCGCCGCGGCATTATTTCTCCTGGACTCGCGTGGGCGTTGCTCGGACCAACCGGGGAAAATTTATTCCACGGGGGGAATTGCGACAGCAACTCGCTGCCGGTCACGCTGATCCGCGTTGGCGTCGCTTTCTTCGAGCGGGCGCGCGCCTCGCGGCCCCGATTTTTCGTTGCACCGGTATTCGATGGCCGTCGCACGCGTTGTTATTTATGCGCGGCGAACGATCGGCTTCAAATCCGACGATGCCGCGGACCGATCAAGAATATCCCCCTCCGGTTTAACGAGCCAAGTTCGAAGCAGCGCTGAGTTATTGGAAGCTCCGGGCGGGGATTCGGTTTCGTACGGTATCCGATTTAAGGTGTGCACTTCGCGGGTATTGCGCTGCGTTTTGATTAGAAACGAAACACTAGTGCGACCTCTTTACGCGAAATATTTGGGAAGGAAAGACTCGTTGACGCCTGAGGTTGGTGCGTACGAATAATTCTGAGCAGGAGGGTACGTACCATCGATGCAGAAATTCGTTTACGACGGGGGTGTAACCTATGGGGACTTTCTCACGTTAGATGGGAAACTGGTTCGTTTCGATGGTCGTTAAAAATATGACAGAAAGAGGAGGGTTAATTTTCTTTTATAGAAATATTTTTCAATAATTGCAACGTTTCCTCGTATTACTACACCGCGGGGGAAATTATCTCCCGGATGAAATTTCGCAGCTGAATTTAACCAGCCGCTCATGAAACCCGTAGACAGAACGCGATAAAGATGTTGACGAGCGGATGATCGACGAGTGTCCATTATTACGCCAGGCCCCATGTGGAAACAATAAGCCTGGTAATTGGACGAGGTTATAATAAGGTACAGCGGCTGCGGCGTACGGTTAAACCTGGATGACCAGAAATTCGGCAAGTAAGTTATCGGCTCATAGATAAGCGAGCGGTCACAGCCCGCATACCAAATCGTTTACACGGACTTAGCCTGCGGATCGCCCCGAACATTCCTTATCGTTCTCACGTCCGTTGCAAATTCCGCTGTTGCGAGTAGGGAAAGCGCCGGCCGTCCCCGCAATTTAATCGTTTCCGCTTTAACCGAAAGAAAAATCACGGAAATATCACGAACGGTTCGACCGCTGAACACATACCCGTAGACTTTCCATTTATACGTCGCTGTAATTCACGAAACTACGATGCTACATTTCCTTTCGTTTATAGAATTCGCGATATCGTATACACTTATCCACGAAATTGGAGGATCGCGGAATCTCGACTGAAAATTTGTCGATACGAGAACCGACGTGACTTTGAGGGAAAAAATGTTATATTAGAAGGGCGAGCAGAAAGGAGAAGACGTTTTCTCCTCGCAGGAATTGTTTCAGGCAAATTCGATTAAGACCCGTGAAACTAGATGCTTCACCCTTTGAAACGATCCTGGGTAGACTGTCGTACGACTTTCTTGCCACAAAGTTTTTCAGTCAAAATTTTACATTAAACTGCGTTAAACAATTCTTAACTGTTGCTACATGCAATCGTAGCTTACAAAAATTCTTCCGGCCCTGCGTGCATCGTGCAACCTGCGCCCTCAAAAATTCACCAGCTGCCAAGGTGGATGAAGAAAATCGGCTGGGCAGAAATATTCGACGAGTCAGCGAAAGAACGACGTCTTACCCAGCGACGAGAAGGAAGACGCGTCCTCACGGGTTCGCCTCGAAGCGTCCGAGGAATTGTGCCTCGCAAAATTTCACGGCCTGTCCTCGATAGTGGAACTCTGCCCGTCGAGATATCGATTCCCCTGGAGGGTGTCTTCGGAGTGTTCTCGAGTTCGCCGGCCCGCGGGGACTTTCTGAAGAGCCTTTCGAAGTCTGAGGACGTACGGATCGTTCGAGACCCTGGTTGGATAGTTCGCTCGAGGCTTACACGTTCCTTCAGCCGTGGTTTCCGCCATGGCTTTTCCAGATTTCCCTCACCTGGAAGCGCCCCGAATGAAAAGGGAACATCTCCCGGGGAGGATCGCTCCGGCCACGATGATGTTTTTGTCAGGCTTTAAACGAGGATCGTTTTTCGTTCGACGGTGCGAGGAGGCGAGGGTCCCGTTAGAAAAGTGAACTCTCTAATTACCGGTGAAATTGGCATCGACGGCGACGATTACCGTTAGAGGACAAAGGGACCGCGACGTGTCGCCCTTTGTCTCTATTCAGCACGTTCAGACCAGCCGGGGATCGCGATTTCGCCCTCCAATCGGAGGGGATGGGTGTCGTTGTAATATTCAATGCGCGAATATTCAGTGGCGACCAGCGATGGCAGTCGCCGTGTGTCCGCGAGAAGTAAACGCATTTCGTTCTTGTCGTCGGGTCGAACGGAAAGAATTATCGGGTCCACGGTCTTGTTATCCTGCTACGAGTTCGTCGATTGACCCGCCGGTAGATTGGTTCAGGAATCAAAACGACAAAGCGGTTTTACATTCGTTTCAACGTCGGGGCCATATTCTGCTTTGAACGCGGAGGAACAAAAATGGTGGTAGGGTTTCTTGTAATGCTGCATGGGAAAGGAAACGTGCGAGAATGTCGGATGAATCCGTTGCAATTAGTGGAACGTTTTTGTGCGATGGGAAACTCGGTACCGCGAGTGCAGCGTGTATTAAAATGAACAACTGACAATTGATTAACCGCCGTACCGATAATTTTATCGTTTCGTCTATGGCGACGTATCGCGATATATAATAGTAGAATGACGATTTGCGCGACCTGCTCGCCCGAGTACAAATAAATTGCTCGCGTAATAATTTTCTATACATCTTCGTCTACGCGGTATTACCATAATGGTGGCAAACACGGATCATTTGATCCCTGACAAAGGCATCATTTCCGTATCCCGTCGATATCGGGGAGGCCATCGAAATTTAATAAATCGGGAATCGACGGGTATTCGGGGCACGAATCGAAATCGGCGGAACGTTCGGGAGAAATTACGACGACGCGGCACGTCGCGACGGACTCGCACGTCCACCGTTTATACGTCGGTCCGTGTCCGGATTAATTTAATGAACCGCGATGTTTGCACGCATCTCTACGTGCATTTACTGCCGATACCGGTTGAACGACAGCCGGCCAATAGTATCGATGCGATCGGCTCGCATTAAAATTGCATCCGAATTATTCGGAAATGTGCGTACACGCGAGAGCGTCAACGACGTTCCTGAACTATAATAAATATTCTTTCACGAGCTTTCCGTGAAGAATTTATTAATCCTGTCCGCAGCCCAGATCGGCTGCGCCAAAGGGAACAACAAAATTCGCCGGGCGAAACGGAGAGAAACCGAATGTCATAAACGCGTAACGAAGCGTCGATCGCAGAAATTTCGTCAATTCATTGTTTCACGCTGAACGCGGAGGGCCCGTTGATTTATATAATACAGATTATTTCGTAGGCGCTTTTCATCGAAACGGACCTGCGCCCATAATGAATTTTAGTTGCTCGCAATTTCAGTGTAATGCAAATTTTCCAGGCAACCGGCGGTGTTATTTTTTTATTCGAGCATCATCGATAAAGCAAAACGGAATAAATATCGCCAGTTTGTATTCGCTGAAAAATCATCACGAGCACACGTTCGGGAAAATTGAATTCCCGGAAGGAACTCCATTGCGAGGCGAGGCTTTCCCTCCCCCCAGCCCGTAGCCCGATTTAATGCATTTGTACGAGCGGCAACAACGTTTCCGTGCTGCACCTGGTTCAACGGCTAAATGACGTTTCACTTCGCTCTTAGGAGAATCAGTATTTATATCTTGCTGACGAGGAGAACCGAACGGACGTCGGTAATTCGACGATTCACAAGCGCATCACGGTTTTTAGCGGACTGCACAGGTATCGTCTATCTACGCGTGTGATCAGGCTCAACGATATTAGAAGCCGCGGAGGACGAGTCTCCGCGCGAAACGCTGTTATAAAAGATAACGATATCGGGCAACTCCAATACTAAGTACGGCCCGAGGGAGGACCGCGAGCGAACGCAAAAAGTATTCCCGATGCAATTAACCCGTTCGCGGTACGCACACCTCGCAGGTGATCCACGCCGCGAGGCAAGTAAACGCGCGTGGCATTCGACATCAGTTCCGCTTACTAACCCTCGAAGCATCGACGCAACAGCTAGCCCGCGAAATCGTCGAAACTCACGAAACCTTCAACGAATCTCCTGTTTGATCCCCTCTGAATCGTTATTTGCACGGACGGGCCCGGCAGGGCTACCGTAAAAAAGGCTCGCCCTTTCCTGTCAACACAATTTGCGTCGTCGCTGGCAATTCCGCGGGCGCGCCGGTCGGCTCGCTTTCCGGCAGATTGCGTACGACGATCGTGATGAGTTTGCTTTCGCGACGTAGACGACCGGGAAGAGGGCGGGTATCGCAGCCGGAGCCAACTCCGCGGGGTAAACACACAGGGGTTGCGCGAAAGGGTGGAACGAAACACGGGCCGAGGGTTGGGAAAGGGTTGGGAGAGCGCGGCGTACACGCGCGTACACGGTTTCGAGCGGCGGTTAACTTATACGAAACGGCTGAACGCGGTGTCACGGTGGCCGGTCGGCGTTAAATTTTCTCGAAACTCGTTTTCGGCGTTGGCCGGTCTCGCCGCCCCGGAACTTGGACGGGAATTAGACTCCGTTCGCTGCTCGAGTTAGATTAGACGCTGAAGAAGGCGGGTTGCGTTCTGCTTCGTCCACGAGCGAGCCCCGTTCCATGCTTCAGGATTCCTCGTCGGAGACGGCGTTTCAATTGGAGAGCAGTTGCCTTATTCACGAGTGGAAGCGAAGGAAAGAAGGAACAAGGGGGCGGTGCAAATCAAAAGGACGGAGTGATACGGAGTTTGTTGTTGGATTCCCGGGGAAAGATTTACGGCTTTGTTTTGCGAGAACGCGTTTTCTAGCGTATTGCCGGGCGAGGGGGGCGAGGGACGGTGAAGTTTGTTTAGAAGTTAGATGTTTCCGTTTCCTTTGCGGACCGTGTACTAGACGGCTCGCAAATTATGATGCGAGATTTGTTTGAGGGGTCGCGGCGAGACGAAGGGCTGGACACTTTTCGTAGGATCAGGGGAGCAACTTTTAAGGGACAATGTCACCATCTCGGTTATTCGTATTTCCTTTCGCGTGTAATGGCCGCGCGCTGCATAATAAACCGGCCATCGTATGTCGCGTCCTGTCGCGAACACAGAGTAGCGTGCGCGAAGCACGCGTAAGAAGAATGCGACGCCTAAGGGATTCTGTTATGAGAAATTAGTGATCGATTTGCGATGGTTCGCCGGTGTAACGGCTCGAGGAGTAGGCAGCGTAATGGACTTTCCTTGTCCGTGGTCTTTTTCCTGGCAGGCTTGCATTCCGGCTGCTCCACGTAGCATCGTTGTTCGCAACAACTGGAGACGTTGTCTCCGCGACGAAACAACGCGCGTCCCTGTCTCTTGTCGCGCACATGGCTGAGCAGAGGTAATGTACCCAATTTCCCCGCACAATCTCGTATCTCGAAGTTAATAATCATTCCTTGCACGCGACACCGTGATTCGGTGTGTCTGATGATTTCATCCCCGTGTACTTCGGGGGTGGTTAATCTCGCGCCAAGTTGGCTGGCGTCGGTTGGAAAAATTCTTGGGATGTACGGATCTTGCGGGACGAATTAGTAAACGACAGAGAGATAGTAGGTCTTGTTTTTGTACTAAATATCGAGTAAGTAATTGTCGCTCTTCGAACTGCCGTAACTTGGCGAAAAAAAAATCGCGCAACGGTCTGCTTGCGCTTATTTTAAAGGGCTTAGTTCCTACTTTTACGCCCTTCGATTGAATTTTCCGATACAAATTTTGTATCGAAAGACTGAGTGGAAAGCTGAAGGGCCTTTTTTCCTCCAAACACCTGTCGAAGTCAAACGCTCCTACGAAGCACACAAAATTTTTTCGGACCATTTCAATCGTGTTACACAAAAGTGGCGACTTCGCCCTTTGAAATGAGCGCTGGTAGACTGTTCTATGATTTTTTTTCGCCAAGGTACACCGGTCCTAAGATCCATCGTTTCTCGATCACAATTTAGCGTACCCGCTAGAAACATCTTCATACATGAGATGCGTTAATAAACCGTAAACACTCATCCCTGTCGTATAAACCGCCCGGTGTCCTCTTGGCAATTAGCGAGATGGAATACGAGGGCAATTAATCGCGAGGCACGATTGCCCGTACGTTTCGCGGAATTTCTCAGGTGGGGTGGTCAGTGTCGCGCGTCAAAAGCGAGAAAGATACCGTCGTCGTGTCTCGCGAAAGAAAGTTGGCGACAAAGTCTGGGAGCAGCCGGCCGAAATTAACGGCCCATTACGAAATGACTGGCGAGACACCGCGTGGCGTCGCGACGCTAAACTCGCCCCGCGAGCGTGGCTCAATTACGTTGATGAATTACGTATATCCGCGCGAGTTCGCGCGGGCCAGACAATGAGTTCATCTTCGTCGTAATTTCGAGTCACGGGGATTGCAGCTTCGTCGCATATTAGCCGCGTAATCCGGGGATATTCCGCGCGAAGACGCGACGTTGTTCGAAATTTTCTGGGGAATCCTCTTGCTGACGAACAGCGGCGATCCGCTTCGAATCCGCGGCTAATTGCAACCGTTAAGGGTGTCTTGTTAGAAGAAAGAACGAATATACGGGGTGTATAGATTTAACGGGGATTTAACTGGAATAATTATCCAACCGCTATGCCCCACGTCTCGTCTCTTATCATTTCGCTAGCCTACGGGAAATCAAATCGAACGAATCGTTCGAAATTTCGTCGCCGTACGCCGGACGACGTCCGATCAATTCGCAATACGCCAGAGTTGTAACGCGAGGAATAGAAATTCCGTCGATAATTCTTCCTTCCGTGGAACAATTCGTCGCGATCGACTCGCGTCGGACGGGCAAAAAGGCGAGCGCAACTGTCGATGCACTTCACGCCGCTGCGGCGTGGCGTTGCGATACTTCCGCGCGCGACTTTCGACCGGTAGCCTAATTGAAGCCGGCAGCGTCGAGTCCTTTTATTATGGCGAACAAAAGGCGCGAGCGGCAAAAGTCACAAAGCACGGAACTCATTACGAGCGGGGCCGGGGCTGGCAGCCCGCTAGCTACGCGACGGTGCGAGGGCTTGATGAGAAATTCCGGAATGGAAACGATCGACTCCGCGGGAAAGTCGTTCGTTCCGAGGCGTGGAATCGGGAGAAAGCGAAAAGAAAGGGGGACGAATAGGGGGGGGGGGAAATAAAGGCGGATCTCGGAAAGGGGAACGTGCGAAGAGTTTAGAGGGTGGCAGCGAGGCGGACGATGCCCAATATCCGCTTTGACGCGGCCCTTCGACGTCGTCGATCCGCTATTGCGCTCTCGTGTTGTTGAAATTTGCAAAACGTCGATCCACGGAGGAAAACTGTGAACTTGCTTGGGTCCGTCGTCGTCTATAGGGTCAGGGTGGAGTGTCGCGATAGAGAACCTGGAAGGCGAAATTTCGGCCAACGCGAATCCGTCCGATTTGCCCCTCGATCGCTTCGGAATTGGAAACTTGTAAATTCCGTGCGATTGCTTGGCGGAATTAACCACCCCCGCCGTAAGCAAGCCCTACTGGAAATCGTTTGTACGGGTTTCGAGTTCCGCAGTCTGTTCGCCGATGCGGCAACTTTTACCCCGAACTCGTGGTTCGTCTAAGAGACGATTTCGAAATATACGGGGTGCGTGGGGTGGCGCTTGTTTTATAAGAATTATCATCCTGTCGCTAGGCGAAAGGAAAAAGGGGGCGAAAAGGTACCGAAGGATTAAACGGGTCTTATGTCGTTTGTTCGATCCAAGCAATGCCCACTGGAGCTCCACCCCGAAATAGACCTACCCTTATAAGGCAGCGACAGCCTGAAGGCTTACCTCGGACGCGAACTGCTCGTTCCATCAAACGGATTCGTATTGTTTACGAACGTCTCGAGTCCTCGCGCCACCAGAGGGGGTAACTACCCCCAGGAAACTATCCTCCACTCCCTCCGCATTATTTACGCCCGGCACGTCGGTCGAGAGGATACCAGCGGATATACTAGTTTCGAAACTTGGATGAACTTCTGACGGGAACCACGGTGGCCGCGGAAAAGTGGAAATTTATGGATTTTCTTCTCCCTAGAATTTTGATTTGTTTCTTAATTGCGACGATATCGGGTACGAAACGTCGTCGAGGGACTCGTAAAATGCTTTCATCAATTTCTGGGTGGAAAGTTCGTATTTATCTCGCGAGCTTTGCCTGCCACTTTCGTCTCCTCCTCGCCTCTTCGAACGAATGAAACTTCCGGCCAATACGATGCGTGAGATATCCGTTTTATAATAGAAATCATCAGCCCGGAGTATCGATGCGGCAGCTCCTGTGCTGGACTGCACAGGGGCGTTATTTCAGTCAGGAACACTGGCCGGGTCAATTTTATATCGGAGACAAGTGAGACGCGGGGACAGCGGTTTCAATGAGGCGTAAACTATTTCGTTGAAGGTGTCTCCGTCATAAAAAGAACGAAGGAGACAAATGATTCACACATATGATGGATTCAATCGATTCTTCTTCCGGGATATCTGAAATATTCTTGAATACCCTAGCTGTTCCTCTTACTGCTGATTCAATGGCTCAATACGAACTCGATTGCGATTCAAATGGAGCTTGATTCTAATTGAAAATAGGTGTCTGAAATACGGTGTCTAGTTACACGCTAATTGATACTGAAATATCTACAACATATGCAAATCTAACCGTTCTTATCGAGAAAAATAGATCAAACATTTTCGTGCAACGTTACCTGGGCGTCGAGACCCGTGCAAATAATGACATACTGTACATACTTCCGTCTATACGTCTCGCTTCACTTAATCGCTGGCACAGGCCCCGTCACACTGTGACTTAATTATATCCCTCGCTAACTAACATAATCTGTGTCTAACTCCCGATAACCGAACAGCGACTGCCAGAAGCTGCTCGGATGCCAGGGTAATTAGTTAATGTACCATTGGCCAACGAGCCCGCTGACGATCGTGGCTGGCAGCGTGCAGAAACACCGGCTAGACGAGGTTAATTTCCAGCATAGGTATTCGACTTCGTTGATAAATCAGACAGCACCGGCCCACCGTAGACGTACAAACATCCACGCCATGCTGCTTAATCGATTGCCGCTTAATGACTGCGATGTGTTTCGGCTGATGGTCGGATCCACGTCTCGCGTCGTCGTAATTGAAGGAGAAGCGTTTAAACTGTGAACGCTTGATCGACGGCCGCTTAAAGGAGTCTTGATTTGCCGATAGATTTGTTAGATTGCACGCGACTCCTGCGTGCCCTTCGATGGAAATTTCTGCGAGATAAAGTGCACAAGTAGGGTTCAAAGGTTTAGAGTGTTCGATCGTTTCGTAACGTATAGAATGATTGAACGTTTCATTTTTTATTCTACATCGCGATCACGAGCTTTACGAATGGTAGTTACAGTATGGCATTTTTAACGGCACACCAGCGAATCAATGACAGAGACGGTCCGCACGGGAAAGTGAAATATTTCGAGAGGCCTTTCGAAAAAAGGAAAGGGCTTTACTAGATTGCGTTTTACGGTACAAGTGCCGTCGAGGATTTCGACGGTGTTTTATACCGAAATGTGTACAGGGTCTATCGGTCGATGGAAGGGTTGCTTCCGATACGAATATCTGTAATCTCTGGTGAATATACCGGGCGACGTTCTTTACGAGTTATGAAACGTTGGTCGTTATTTGTACCCGTATACGTGTTATTCGGGTGCAACGACGGGGCGCAGAATGTTGATTCGCCGTAACGCTTGTGGCAGAATGTGGCAAAACTTAATAAAGACGGTTACGTACGTAAAACGATATTAGAAGCATAATTCACCGTGCAATATTGACCCCGTGCGGTTAAACGTTAACGTACTCCCAGCGGTATACTTTTGCTAACGACGCCGGCTTGTATAGTTCTAAATATTACTTTCCAACTCGTTTCCCCGGGCACGCCATATTACTTAAAACGAAGAAAACGAGGGGAACAAGAATCGGACACTGTTTCACATTCTAGGCGCGGGTTGGTAGAAAGTGCAGAACGCTAATAATATACATCAAGCGGTAGCGATTTCTAATTACGCGGGGTGGACGGGAAATTTATTCCGTTGACACGATTCGCGGTTGCCCCCGTCAATCACACGGCGCAGCACTCGCCTTTATTTCACTGTGAAACAGCACGCCGCCGATCAATATTGCGAAGGGTATGCCCATTGTTAGACGCTCTATGGGTCTTCTATCGCGTCAAAGGGCGCATTTAATTAGCACCTATCGCGCCCTTCGATGCGTCAGATCCCACTATGGCTGTCCGATCGCACATTCGAGATATTCACGCTGGCCGCGGAGCGCGTCGAATATCGCGGAAGTTTCACGAGCCGATGGTTGCACGCTCAACAATAGCCGAGCTGGATCCGAACGCGAAATATGAAATCGTTGCTCCATCGAACCGTGTGCCGGGCGAAGCCTCTTTCTTCGTCAAAAGAATCTTCGAATTTCAAGAACAAAGGTGGACAATATTTCAATGGTACCCAAACGCCTCCTGGAAGGATCCAAGCGTTTCCAACGACGCTTTCGCTTTTCGGCTTGGACGATGGACGTCCCCGTACGCCCGCGGACGTGGGACGTCGACTTTAAAAGAGAAACGACAAATAAGACGAGCAACTCGGCTAGCGACAAAGGCGCCGGGAGACAGTATGTACACGGTGGACATGGATACCGCACGATCAGACCGGTTTGACGTGCCCCTGGAATACGTGGTTGAATTTCATTTTGCTACGTGACGTTTTCAGTTTCCGCCTATTGCGAGACGCGCCCCGCGCCGCGGTTAGAGGGAAGAACGAGGAACGTCGCGTCGGTCGCACGGATTTTTATTATCATCGACGCGAGTATTCACGGCCTGCAATAAAGACCACGATGAAATTCCGTCCAACGGTGAACCGCGTGGGGAGAGAAGTTCTTCTTTTTTTTCTTTTTGTCCCGGTTTAATAAGACGGAAACCGCGTAAACTACTACGACGGCGGGAAGAAGACGACGCGACGTCGCGATTTAGAATTCTTATCTCAATAATGTTTCTATTTGCGCAATATGGCAAAGAGGCGGAGGGACCACGGAAAGTTTTCATTTCCTCCGTCGCCAAGGAGAAATACGATTGTATCTTTGAGCAGCGAGTAAAAAAGAATTTCATTTCCTCCCGTAAGCCCCCCCCCCGGACAAGGAGCGCTATGACATATGCCCGTGCAAGGTAGAAACAAGTTTCTTTGAGGGAACTTGCGGCTGAATCTGGGCCAGCCGCTGTGTGTATCGCGTTCAGCATAGATTTGCAAAAAAAAGGAAGAAAAAATGCCCCACTTGATGCATCCTTCAGACTTTAGAATATTACTCGCACAACACCCCGCTGAACGAGTGCCTTGCCGCGTGCCTTTCTTTCATCCCCCGAACCTTTCGGCTACGAAATATTCGCCCCGCGAATGAAGCATTATTACCTACCCTCAAGGGGAGCGATAGTATTTTCCGAAGATTTTACTAATGACGATTTTCTGCATCGATTGTACTACAGAGTGATGAATCGCGTCTCGATATTCTTTACCCCTCTTCGAAATACGAAATTTCGCAAAACCTGGTTGCGTATCGCTTAGAAACCAGCCCTGGTCCTGCATCGCGTAGTCGAGGATGTATTTATTCAGGAAACCGCGGCACCGAAAAACGGTGCCAACGTTGCGTTCGAGTTCGTTTCAATTTTAATATCGTCTCCCCTGCGGCGACGGCGGGCCCCGATCGCGAAACCGATACGGTGGCATTCAGGTAAATAATTCGACGAGTCCATTCCGCGGTAACTCATATCCGGCAGACGGAGAGGAGTACGACGAAAAAGCGAGAGCGATCCTTGAGCTTCGTTCGTCTTCAGCATCCCTCGCGGCCGTTTCTTCGTTCTGAAACGTAAAACGTTGGAACGTAAACGACGAAGGTTACGGCGCGGGTGGAGGCGGCGTGGAACGCGTCTACCGAGGAAGAAATGCAAGAAGAACGAGAGAGAGTTCGAGGTTTCAGCGAACATCTGCCAAGCAGGCCGATTTCCAGCCAACGATAAGACCTCGAAACGCGGGCGACCCGGTATAACCGCGCCGGAATTCATTAGTTAACCCCGCGTTGGCGAGCCATTTCCTTGGACTCGTTTCGGAGCGCAGCCCGTGAACCACCGTGCACACCGAGAATGGTATCGTTGAAGAATTTCGCGCGACAGTGATGGTGGGGTTTCGAAAAACCCCTTTCTAAGGACGGCCCAGAAGGGGAGCATAACGCGATCTTAAGGGATGGTTCGCATTCTTCAGATGCACGGCATATACGTATGTATGTACATTATGTATGTTGCATCGTGGTGCTTTTGAAACTGCAATCAATTGTCCGCGACTGGGGCCACCGAGCCTTGGAAGATTGTCGCGTGAAAGGAGCACGTGAATCGGTCCGCTACCTCATTCTTCAGCATACATACGTCGCTTATCGTTTCTCGATGCTCAGAAATATATGAATGGCGCGGCTGTTAGTCGGGTCGCGCCTCCCGCAAGCAGGGTTTAACCGGATCGTGATAACGGCGGATAGGATATGATAACGTTCGTACTTGCGCCGCTGTATTATATACTGTGTAATACGTTACGTAACATGCAACTTGTTAGCCACGCGCAAAGGGTAAACCGAACACGATATTCAACTCCGGGTACTCGCGTGTCGATGGTCCGTCGCTGAGCGAATTTCGCAAGACTGTGGTCTGGCGGTGTTCAAAGAGATCCGGATTACAATTGCTCGTATATCTCGTGGCCAGCAGCGATTTCTTAATGAGCTGTTTCGTTCATCCCTCACGTACGCGTCGCTCGGTATTCGCGAGGGCCGCAATCGGTTCGCCGCGAGTGCGAGCGCGTAGTACATCAATATGAGAATCGCGAGACGATGCGTTTGGGCGCGACCGCGTGCCCCGACTGACGCTCTACGCCTGCGTGCATTCCCGACTCGTCTGTCCTTCTCTTTCGCGTCGAGAACGCGTACTACTCTTCCTCGGTCTGCCTCTCTCTCGCCGCTTGGCTTTAAAAGTGGTGGGGATAGGCAGGACCGTAGAATTTCCGCGGCGACGCGAGGGGCGAGCCGAGCGACGAGGTAGTGGGGAGAAAAGGGTCGTAGGGACAAGAGGGGAGACACGAGAATGTTTGGGTGGGGGTGCGGGACGAGGGTCCGTCGGTCGAGAGAGGTAGAAGGAGTGGGAGTCCCGCTTGTCGGGCGATGCCACTCAACCGAATCCCCGCTCTGTCCTCACGGCAGTCTGACGCCGGTCGCGCACTCAGCATGGTTGGATTTTCTTGCAGTTTTTCGCCGGTTCTACCGTGCTAAAGGCGAGCGCAGTCGATCGGTTCTCGCTCGTTGGTGCGTGTTGTCAGTGCGGCAATTGTAGTCGCTCGAGAACAATCGTGATCGAGTGTTGTAGACGCGTGCCTTGGACCGAAAAGCGAGGCGAGACTGAGCGAGCGAAAGAGACGCCAGATGCCCGAACCTAACCTCCAAAGGCCGAGATGAGCCGAGACGTAACTCTGGTTGTTTCGCGGCCGCAGTGACGCGGGGTATCGTCGCTTCTCGTATCGTTTCCTCGACGTTAACGAATCGTGTCCAAAACGTGTGCTTGCCTGTTGTGTTTGTTCCTCGTGCGTATACATTATCGCGGTATTCTCGTGATCGCGCCTAAAGTGAGTCGCGTGACAGCCGTGTACGTATGCCCTTGCGTCTTGAGGACGGAACAGAACAAGGGCGGAGAGAACAAAAGGGAGCGGAAACCTACCCTGCGCGTCCTGCTGGGTACGAGGGGAAAAATCGGTGACGTTTTTATTTTTTTCGGAGTGAATGAGTGCGGTAGACAGAGAGAGAACCGAGAGAGCGGTGAAAGCAAAAGGGAGAGGTAACACGGAAAGGGACTCGACCGTCAACAAATCTTGACACGTGGACGGGGGAAAGATTTCTCGGAAGATCGTTTCGTCGAAGGTGATTCGGTGTTTTTGGCCTGGACCAGCGCCCCGAGCTACACCAACGCTTTCCCAGAATCGGCTCTGCGTTTGTCGCAGCCTCGGCATCGGTGAGTTGCTTGTACACGATACATACACGCGCTCCTAGGTTTTCTATACCGTCATTTAAAATGCCGATTGAAAACTGACGCGTTTCACGCGTTTACGCTCGTGCAAACGGCATGCTGAGATGTCTCTACATGTGGCGTCTGGCCGCCGGAGTAACGCTCGCCCTCGCAAAAAGAGGCGAGAGCCATGTGTGTAGCGTGTATACGTCGGCCAGGCCGGATTGTAAACAAGCGCGGTCCTTTTAAATGCCTGCGTACCCCTCCTCGTGGCTACCTACCTGACGCAATTTCGTCCCTGTTTCCTCGTGGAAATATATTCGTACAATTACGAGTAGTACCACGCTCTGAGGCGGTCCCCGGGTAGGTAACCTTTCTGTGCGCTTCGATATTCCGGAGCACAAACTTGGCGGAATTTTCTTTCGAAGAGTATGTATATATATATATGTATATATATACACACACGATGTCCTCGACTCCGTTTGTTTTCCACGTTTCAGATAGACGAACCTTGAATAACACCGAGGAATATTGGTATGCAAAAGCGTTGAATCGTTAGTATTCACGATCGTTCGCGTTAAGGTGATGTCACGCGTGGACGGATCTAATGGGACGATTAATTGCATCGCAAAGATCGCGTTTATCTTCCTTTTTCTCATTTATATTTGAAATCGAACGAGGAAAACGTGCCCGCCGGAAAATTCTGCTGCGTCGCGGAACGGGTATGTCCGTGTGAGAACTGGTAATTTTATGTCGCGCGTACACGTGGTTATCATCGCCTGTCCTTAGATAGAACTTATCGGTTGGATTATATCATACGCAAAGTGACGTCTAGGTTTCATGGTCAATGATATACGATCTGGTGGGGACTAAAATTGCTTATGGATCAGGAATTCGAATTACGTATTTCACGATTCGACATAGAGAGAAAGAAGGGTGTCTGGAATGTTGTATTAATCTATGGCCCTCCTTTTTCGTGCAAGTTAGACACGCCAGAAATTCGAGCAAAATTATGACCGTTGAGTCACACGATACTGGCAGAGCGCACGATATTGGAGACTTTCTGGTATCCACGTTTCATTATGTTACACAAATCGTTCGTTAAGAAGATGTCATGGTGCAACAGATAAGATTATACGAGCTCGCGTTGATTATTCAACCTTACGTTTTATACGTTACAACCGCGTGAATCTACTTGTTATTTAATTAAATGTGTTTTTTTTCCTCCGTTTGTTGCACAACTTCTCGGGTGAAAACTTTTAACGAATGAAATTCGAAGTTCTAATTTTCCACCCTAATTCCTGTTCCGGAAAGCTTCGTGTCTGATGCCTGTTTAAATACCCTTCGCGTTCGAGGAGGCGCAACCCTCGTTTTTTAGTCATTACGGTGCTTGTATAGGCGCATTAAATTCTTGCTGAAACTGCCGGTCTGTTTTACCGCCCACTTGTTCTACGCCGATGCAATGAAAACTTAAAAACATTTCGAGCAGCCCCCTTCCCCCGGCCACCCCGCGGCGGGAGAAAGCCAGCGACAAGGAAATTCAGGGTTTTATGGAAAATCGAATTCGCCTGTTTCTTTTATCGCCACTGCAATGGGAATGCTGTTTCCCGACCTACCTCGCGAACGCGTTTCTTTCCGTTTCGGAGTAGAAGAAAGAACAGTTTCCACGGGAAAAACGATTGCCACATCTCGCTGAAAGCTGGTCGTTAAGTTCCGTCTAAAACGGCTCGGTTCTCGCGTTGACTAAGCAGCATAATTCACTTGCCTCGTTATCTCCGAATACGCCCGATCAATTGCTCGCCTCGTACCCGTACATCGAGCTAGCCACGAATATTAAATCTTCGACGGATGTTCGCGCACAATCGTGGAACGGAATGAAAAGAGAACACGAGAGACTTTGGCGGCGTGTCCGCCACGTTCCACGGTTCAATTCAATTTGAGAACGCGATAGTGGACGCCTTACTCGCGGAAACGCTATGCGTTTTAAGGCTGCGTTTCCTGCAGTGTGTTATAAGGCCGGTGTTCGCAGTTCGCATCGTTTCGGTGGAAACGATTTTACGGTGGCTATTCTCTATTTCGCGCAGGAGGAGAACGGGCGACGGGACGCTCTTTGAAGCCCGAGATTAAAGAGTTTCGTTGTGCTCGTTGCGTTCGTTTACGAGCGACCGCGGGACGCGAAAATGACAGTCTGAATGCGAAATTAGGCGCGAGACGTTTCAACCGCGGGGCGCACGCTAACTAAGCGCTCGGATATGAAAGTTGCATCGGAGGAGGTAGGGAACGGTGAAAGCTCGAGGGCCCGTGTATTTGCCATGCTCTTCGGTTTCCTTCGTGGGAAGGAAAAATCGACGGAAAATTGGCAATGAGTGTGCCCGGAAAGAGCCACGCCAAAGCTTCTTGACCCTTTGTTGCTCGAGTATGGCGGAGGTAGAGTGTATTGAAGTTTACGCTCAGGTTGACAGTGGATTTTGCTGCGCCAGTCGTCAGACGGCACCGTCAAGAGACACGACAATGCCGAAGTGTGTTTTCAGGTGTCGTTTGTTTAAGCTACACGGCTGTTAACTGTTGATCTGACTGCAAGGAGCGTGTCTGAAACTCCTGATAGTTCCACTGACTGGTGTCGTAAAGGGGGGCTAGACTTTTAGCGCGCCGCTGTCCGATTTATTTGGCAACACGCGTCACGGCCACTCCAATTCGGTGGTACGGAATAACGACACTTAAAACTCATTTGTTCTTTCATTATTCACCGAATGAATAATGTATGTACAAGGAGATAGACAAATTTTTAAACAAGTTTTTATGGATACAGCATTGCGCACTTTGATGCTCCGAAATAAATTAACAGACATATAATCATACGTTTAAGCTCAGAAAAATGTTTCAACCCGTTTTTTTATTTCAAAAAATGTTACCTAACTGCGTCACATGGAGCAGATTAAATGTTCTTGCTAATAAAAGTAATTATTCGTGCAACGGTCGATCCGTGACTCCGATATCCGAGTTTCCTCGCTTCTGAAAGCGTTCTCGGTTGTTACGTCGTCTTTAAGCTGCGTTCGCCTTTAATGTATCCCCGTACTAACCCTCGCCGGGATCTACACCGCGGGGATGTTGTAAAAATTCCACATCTGCCGGGTACACCGTGGAGGGAAAGACAGAGAGGCAGGTGGAACTGGTTGGAAAGGGACTGTGCTAATGTAGTGAGGCTCGGAAGGGAACTTTAAGACACCGTTTGTAGTCGGGCAGGGTCGTTTAGAGGCGGTATTAAATCTAGTTGCCCTCTGTTTTTGGATGGAAGCGTAGCACCCTGTTAAAGTTGCGGTGGATTTCGAATGTTTTCCGTGAGGGGGACAGCGCTCGAGCACTTCGTGCCACGCTCCTGCGAAGTTTCTTTCAATTCGCTCGCTGAAAATACACGACGTTTCTTTGGACAACAGTTGCGCGCAGTACTTCGCTGTCAATCGAATCGAAATTTATGCAAGAAAACAGGCGAACGCTTGCCCGACCGGCGAGTCTTTGCTATGGCGAAGGAAGCACCTACGATACCTAACAGTGATTTTCTCGTTCTTCTTTCGTGGCATCGTTTCGCGGACGTTTCGCATCCGGCTCGTTTACCGTTCTCGTTAATGAACCAACGAGCCCGGCTGAGCCGCCCGTCTCGAAGATTCTCGCGTACCCGTGGAAATTCGCCCTCGAATTGCTACTGTCCAACTCGTTTTTGCACCTCCTCCCCCCCGCTGTACAGGTAACAAAAGCAGGACAGCGACCGCGCGTGATGCTCAATGTGACAGTATATCGCCCGGCTGCAGGTAGGCAGTTTCAATTTGACGGAATTGAAATTTCGGTCAAACGTGAGGCGTCGAGGATAGAAACTACAGGTAGTCGCTGGAAACGGTCATTCGTAAAAAGAATACGTATCCGAGTATGTGCATGTTTCACGTTTCGAGTATGTACGTCATTTCGAATTATATCACCCATCTCTCCGGGAATAATCTCGGCATGAATAATCCTCGTCCATCGAAGGCAAACTTCCCTCGAACCTATGAAACTCGTTACCTCGCTCGCTCGTCTCTCGTAGCAGTATAAAAGCTGGGAACATTTCACTTCTTCTGGCCTAGTGACCAATAAACGATCCTCGGCCTGCGACGTTCTTAATAGGATATTCTTGCCAGTATCGCCGTGAATTACGCCCGACCCCGATAACCCTGCGCTGTCGCGTTCGTTCCCGATGAAAGGGCGACAGGCGAATATCCAGAACGATCCGAACAGCAATTCGAAGGCGGATCGGCGCAGAGTTATAGCCGATCGATCCCGTGCCTACGTCCCTTTGGATCTTAATAACCGCATTCCCGGATCGCTCGGTGTCGTCTGTGCCCGCTACGACTTCGACGCCGATGCAACTTGGCGAATTTCGTTATCGATGCACTCGAAAGGCGCGCCCCTTCGTGGCAAATTATCCCCATTCACTGCGGGGCCTTGGACTCGTCGGATCGCGTGCCATCGATTCAGGCGTGCTTCGAGTTCCCCCGGAGTTCCGGGAGCGACGTTCCTTGGGAAGATGCGTGCAGCCCACTCCTTTGTCGGCGGATACCATTTTTGGAGGCTGGCTGGGGGCGTTTAAAAGGCGAGGAACGCGCGAATTTCTAACGCTCATTAGCGATACGGTTTAAGATCTTCGTGGTAGCTGCGGGGGTCTGCGGCGCGAGATAGTTAACTGTACGCGTGGAACCGTGTTGTAAAATTCAGAAATTCGCCCAGGGAGTTTCCACGGGCTATCAGTTGTTCTTGTAGTTGTATTATCGATACTTTTTTGAAATTCTGTGCAGTCTGCGAAACGTCGAACAACGTTATCGCTTGCCTTTCAACAGCCTTTCGATATTTCTTCGTTTCTCGAATTCCGTACTCTCCGCACCTGTGTAACCGGGCCACAAATTATCGCAGCACGCCTTTCGAGATTCCTCGTCGAAACGGGGAGGGTTTTCGTTTCACCGTGTCACAGTTCCTTCGGCCAGATTTTTCCTTTTACTTTTTTCCCCTCCTTTTCTCGCCTTCTTCGACCGGGACCCTTCTTTTCACGGTCGTCTTCCAGCCGAAGTTTTCCTTCGGTGTGATGCGAAAACTTGGAACGGTTTCCCTTAGCTGCCCCCTCACGGCGACGTTTCATCCGCTACATGCAAATGTGCATGTTGCTCTCACGCGACACGGTTCACCTCGTTGCTTGCCAGCCACTTTGACCCGGGGGCGCGAGATTTCGTCAGGAATAATCGAGTCCTGTGTTCTATCTTGTTAAACGATTCAACGTTCTTTCGAGCACGGCTTTCCTCTCGACGACACTGTTCCCTGTACCATTTTGTAAACCGATTCGTTTCAGCGTGCCGGTAAAGATAGCTTATGCAAATTCTGTGAAGGTATGCAACCTGCCTACGGTGTTCTCTCAGTGCATTCGGATAAAGGTGATTTTCTAATTAACTCCCTTGTGCCATGCGTTAACTTTCTTTCTTGTATACGTTTTTTGTTTAGAAAGCAGCTTGCCAGCTTGCTCTTTTATCCGATGGTTTTCGAGAAATTGTAGTTCGTGTACATGCATGTATATGGAAGACATTCACCCGCATGGTTTCGTATAGAAATTGTATTTTAAATAGAGATATTCGCTCGGGTACAGATATTAAAAAAACGTTTTAAAATAATTTGTCGGGTAATCCGTTTTCCTCAAAATCTGCGAAAGTGAAGCAAACAGATAAATAAGTAATCAACCGCGAATCTTAATGGTCGCATTGATTTATCTATCTCTGGAATATTTACTGCAAAGCTCACAGAGCTTCGATCAGCGACGTGTTGCAAAGCGTGCGCTCATTAATGAGCTTGATCAGCTTAATAAGAATCGCACGTATGGCGTTTCCAACGCCATGCTGGCGGCGGTACGTTCCCCCGACCGATGTAATCGTGTTAACTAATGCGTACCTGCAGAAGGAGACGGTGTCTAAAAGAAAATGCACGAGTAGCCATTCCGTTTCTGCCGTCGCCGCATTCTGTGTAATGGACCTACGCTTTGAACCGTGACGTCTCTGTCGCCAAGTATATTTTTTCAGCCGCGCCAGTGTCCTGTTTCCTATGTGCAATGCTCGCGCCTCTGGCAGAAACGAGAATAAGAGTTGCACGTAGGTGCAAGTTTTCAGAAAACGCCGGCGAACTATTGTCGGTAGTTCTCGCGAACTCTGATACTTAATCCTCGTTCCACTCCGCACCGAGGATCTCGAGTTCTCTTTGATAGAGCTGAAAATTTTCACCGTGGACGCCTTTGTATCGTTTATTTATTTATGCTCGCTCCAGCTTGGACAGGATTATTGCCTTTCGCGAAACGGGAACCGAGGTGGATAGAAACGCGACGTCGATTAGACGGTCGCGCGGCGCATTAATCACGACCAATAGGTCGTCATGAAACGCGTTGAATAGATTTGCAGCCGGTTTTTCTTTATCCGTGAATTGAAATGGTAACGAAACGATGCAGTCTTGATGGGAAAATTACTGTTACGCAAGAGCGTTACAGTATCCTGCCAAGATCGTCCGTTTCGAAGATCCGTTCGAAGATTCCTGTTCCACTTGCAAGCTGCGCGCTGTAAATTCCAGGGACGTTGGATTTCGCGTTTGACAATCTTCGGGTACGAAGAAAGGATAATGTAAGCAACTTCGAAGAAACCAATTATCTGTCACCGTTACCTCCCATTCTTTTTATATCCACCGCGCCCTAAACACCAGATATCCTTTTAAACTTCGAAACGGACGAACCTTTACGAGCCATGAATCCTCCTAACGATCCAGCTGAACGGAAAAGCCTGGAACCGATTTAAAATTCTCCGTTTCCCCGAGCACAAGACTTACCCCGTGTAATCTCCCGATTGTCGACCATTTCTCTTCCACGATACAAAGGGCTCGCTCGCGTGTGAGCAACGAAAAGACTCTTAATTCGAGCGGCGGCCGATGAAATATCGAGCTTGTATCCCGTCAGCTCGATTTGACCCTTTTGAAACGGCTATTGAGGGCGGGCCGATAGGCTGCGGATCGGGAAGTGAACGAGTTCCTGGCCGTGTGATCGGTCCAGCAACGCGGAAAAAAGGTCTGGAAAGGAGGCCGGGGGTCGGGGAGGGACGCGAAAGAATGGAAGAAACGTTCGGGGCGAGAAGAGAGGAGTTCGCGTGAACGACAAAGGACGCTGGAACGGAAACACCAAGATAACACGTATACCTGGCGTGGATCGGCTACCTGCCCTGGGTTAACTTCGTCACCGCGGCCCCGGGTCGTTGATCCTCCGGCAAGGATTCAGCCGAAAAATCTCCGAGTAAATCGGAGATCGTTTCTGTTTGGAGGCCGTACCCGTTTCGTACTCGAAGCGGCGATTCGGATACGAAGGGGGCCAGGCAATTACCATTGCCGTTTGAATTAGCCCATCGTCTAACGATTAGACACCGATCCATCGAGGTGGCGCGGTGATTATTGTAGAACGGAGAAATTTTCCATGGCTCGCAGGCGAAGCCTTGACACGCAGCATTCGCGTACGATTCTCGATTGCAGCGCGCAGTTATTTATAGGCTGAGTATACGCCGGCGTGTCGCGTTGATTTTCCTGAATTAAATAATCATAGATTCTGTTGGGCGGCCGCGATCCTCGGATCGTCGGCTCGCCGAGGATTCCCGACCAAAATTTGCACGTTCCTCGACTATTTTTAGAACTCGTTGCTGTTGGGAATTCGCGCGTAACCATCTAGAGGGGGCAGGAATTTCCCGGCTCGTTTTCGTTGCATTCTAATTTCAGCGGAAAACGTTCGCGTTCCCCGTCGCGATTGCTTCCGCGATGAACGGGAACGGGCTGCTAAGTCGACTTCCGGGATTGTTCGAGTCTCGCGTAAAATTTCAGGTTACCGTTCGCAGATTCGTCTATTTAATAAAGTAACTGGCAAATTGGTCGCGACACAGCAGAGTGATTGAAACGTCGCCGTGGCGAACAAAATTGTACGCGATTGAAGATATTATAAATCGCGGCGTTCCCGGATTCGCAAAGTGGCACGAATTATTATGAATTCGTGTCGGGAACTTCGGTATTGTGCAACGGCGATGAAGTTGCAACGTGCAACGGGAAGAGAAACGACCGTTGTCTCGCGAAGTTAAAACGGGGAAAACGGCGCTGAAAATGGATGCTGTGAAAAATTGACTTTCGAAGCTCGAACGAACGCCTCCCGTAACCGTTCGGACGAGGGGGCAACAAATTACGTCGAGGAGCGTGGATGTTTAACAACCGTCGACGTTTCAACCATCTTTCCACGGTGCTTTCACTTCCCCCTTACATCTTCGCGGATGAGGTAAAGCGACGGGAACCATTTTTTCCCCAATGTTCGCCGTCCATAAGCGGGACCGTTCAATCTCCATTTCGAAAATTGAATTACGTTTTCAGCAATCGACGACCGCAATCGATGGCAATTGATTGCCCGAAAATGCACGGCGGCGCGCAATCCTAATCGCGTGTTGCGGTCCACGCGCGAGGCATAATATCAGTTTGTCAATCGTATTACCGTATTTGATAAAGTTCGCATTAACGTGTTCATTACTGCTGCCCATCGTACGCTGTTGGTCACCGCGATCGCGGTGGATCGTTGTCCCTTAATCGAGTGCTCGATCGTGCGTCGTTCGTACCACGCTAATAGGTTATCGTTTGGTCTAGAAAAGTACTGCTATTTATCCGTCGACGCAGCGGTAACGTTCAATTAATCATATCACTCGGACAACTTTGTCCACGTAGGTCGTCGATGACCAACGTCGATCCGCAGTATCATTTACATCGGCCGTCCGTCGACGCGTACGTACACGCACGCACACGTCCTCCTCTAAATTTTATCGATCAACCACTTTGCAGACTCCCGTGAAAGCGTGTCCCAAGTACACCGCGGCAAAGCCAGTGGCAGAGAGCCGCGAAATGTGGAACGAGGAAAAACGACTCGTCTTCCGCTGTGATTCGCGTTCTCCTTGACCCTAAGAGCGATTTCCCTGTTGCCGCCGCGATAACGCAACTTTCGAACGCGTCTCGCGTCGCAGATAGACGACAATCGAATCATCCGCGGGTTTCATTTAATTCGCTTTCATTTAATTTCTTTTCATTCGATACAGTCGATCGTAAACGTCCCTGAGCCGTCCGACGGGGCCGAGAGGCACGACCGCTCGCCTCGCGACAATTTGTTCTATCTTGAGAAACGGGTCAGTGAGTTCGAATGAAGGTAATCGCCGTTCTTTTCGGCCGCGCATCGACACGGGGGACCGTGGCGAAATTACCAATCGACGGGATCGATAAACGATTTCGCTGGAGAACAGCCAAAATCTATTAGATCGCTGGACCACGCTCTAGGCAAATCGTCCCGGCTGCCACTCGGCCGTACGTAACACTGCCCCCGGTGTAATCCGTCTTAACTTCACAATTTTCCAATTGGCTCTTCTCCCGCAAACAATGGCAGACACGGTCCACGAGCGAAATTCCCTCCTGGCACCGCGAATGCAATTGTACTTTTCGCGCGATCCTCGACACCGCAGTGGCTTATTATAACCGAGAAAGAGATAGATGGAATTGCCAGTACGAGATTACGTAAACGTTAAAGGAATTGTCTGGGAATTGTTCAACTTTTCGGCACGACAAGTGCGTTAACGAATAATGACGTTGGATTGAAGCGACAGGGATTTCGGGACGTTTAATCGGAGAGGTGTGCTTGACGAGTCACTTCAGGTCGATGCAAGGGTTCGCCCGTCTAAAGAAACAGTATTAAATTTAAGTACATATTCATTAGCCAGCTTTTGCCACTTGGACGAGTGGCTCGGTATTAATGTCGCCGGGTTTGCTCGATTCTCTATCAGACGAGCAGTCTGCTCCACTGTCAACCACCAGCTCAATATCCCCGAGTCACGTGTACACGTTGCGGTGCTGCAGCACTGTGTGTACCCGCAGGATGACACTCGCAATTAAGTCCACTCCCTCGTTGCCCACGAATACATCACGCTCTTCAAGGTAGGAAGTAATGGAGTAAAATGTCTGGTATTTTGGCACGGTGTCAGTGGTTCGTAGCGTTTCGAACTTGAAATGGCGGAAGGAAGGCCTTCGACTGTGCCACCGGCGTTGCTATTGAATCGCAACATCTGCTGGAACACCCGTTTAAACGATGAATATTTATTCATGTGCGATGCGTTCAACGATACTTCGGGGCTCGTGCGAACAACTTGTTCAGATTTTACGATTGTTATCAGATTAAATGCTGTAATATCCCGTATGCCGGAAGAAGAAAAAACGAATATCAGCGTTGCCCTGTTGCTCTTTTTAAACAGACGCAGGTATCTTGCCTCCAGGTTAAAAATTAATTTGCGAGGCACTCTCGCGTGCTACGCCACGCTGTCTCGTTTCCGTGTTTCAGACGAGCAGCGTGATGTCTCGTGACGTATTGCGTGCACAAACTTTCCCCGTAATTCAACGCGGGGGGGGAACCGCGATTTCGCGTTACGCAGGAGAAATGTGCGTTACGGGGCTGAAAATATGAACAGGACACCCGGGGTGTCGGGGAATTTTAGCCTCGCTCAGGTAAACGCGTCGAATGAACATATACCGTTTTTTTTCCCCCCCCCGGCTTCTTTACGAGTGTCACGGTTTATTACTCGCGGGTGTTAAATTTTCCGACTGCCGTCGTTGCTGCGAATTTATCGACGTTTCTCCTACCTCGAATTTCCGGATTTACTGAGGCCCACGATCGCTGACATTTTTTTTCTTCTTTCCTTTAATAAACATGTGTCCTTCAAATATCGAAAAGTCTGGCCGTCTGTTCGTATTTCATTTCGGCGAAATTTATAAATACGATCCGGCGAATTAAAAGATCGGAAAAAATTTCGATGGAAAATCCTCGATACTCGAAGCGCCGTAACTTCGCGAGGAAAAATCGTGCGGTAGTCTACCCGGGCCCGTTTCAAAGGGTGCACCCTCTGGTTTCGCGTGGGCGTGTCGAAGTTTCGTGAAAAAATTGTTCAAACCCCGCAGAGATGTTTAATTTCGATCGATTTTCGCAGCCGAAAGAGGCACCACTCAGTTTCCTACACCGTCTTGCGATAAAAAATTTTTGTACGGAAAATTCAATTCGCGGTAGCTAAAGTATAAACTTGCCCCGTTAAAATCAACCCAAGTAGACGGCGCTACGATTTTTTTTTCGCCTAGTTACAGCCGTCGAGATATCGTCGATTCTCCTATCAAGAGCGATCCCCTTATCTCGCGGAGCAGCGTGATTTATCAGATATAACGCTGCTAATCGAAGCGTGGAACGCGAGATCTTGCATTATCGCATCCCCCTTAGCGCATTACAATCGAACGGGAGGACGTCCACGCGTTTTAAAATTTCCAACGAAATCGCGCCTCGGTCGCGACGTCCGGCAACGAGTCCAACTGAAACGACGCGACGGAACCCAGGTATACGCGCTGTCGGATCACCGTGAGAGCCGACGCGCGTGGAAAAGGGAAAGAAAAGCGTCTCCAGTTTCAAGAAATCGAGAACCGCGGGGGCGTGCGCACCGACGATCCGGATATCCGGCACGGCGGTATCGCCGCCGTGGCGAGCGAGCGAACGGGGAGAAAGCCGAAGGAACGACTTGGGTGCAGCGGTCGCGCGTACGGATGGGAAAAGATGCTCTCCGTCGGCCTTTCTCGATGGTAAACAGAGAAACGGTGTGGAACGGCCGCGTGAAAAGAAAGGACGGACACTTTCCGGCAAAGCTGGTCTATTTAAAAGCATTACGCTTGCCGACAGTCGGCTTGCTCTATCTACGGGTTAAGTAACCGGTGATGTAACGATGCAATTCAACCTCTTTCCCCGTCCTCTTTGTTCCCGAAGGGGCGGGGGCGGAGGGGGTGGGGGGAGAGAAGAGAAATACCGTGATCGCTTTGAGGACAGGCGACCGGGAGGAGGCGGGAGGCGCAGTGACGATTGGACGAAACTACCGAGGGAGCTGTTTCCAATGCGACGTGTCGCTGCAGCAGAGATGCACAGCTGCAACGACAATGCAACGACAATGCTGCGACAATGCCGCGATAATGCTACGACAATGCTACGACAATCTGCATCCGACGAGGTGAACCGTCCGAAGAAGACGTTCTCGTTAGGTAAACCATCCCCTGTTCCTCGCTGCGGCACCCCGTCCCCTCCCAAGGTTCTCGTCCCGTTTCGTCGAATCGGATTTCCCAACGCTCTTGCCTGCCGGCCATCGATACGTCCGCTGTCCCTTCCGCGAGGCCAAACGACGCTCGCCTACCGGCCGCTTTAAGCGGCGGACACGCTCGCGAACGATGCAAACAGATCTGTCGATCTGGTTGCCGTTCAATGGTCCGAGGCGAGGAGTTTCTTGGAGGGGGGTGAGGGGGCGATTTATCGGACGCCAACGGGATCGATTTCTGCGTCGCGATTGCATGGAATTATCGCTGTTTAGTCGACTCGCTCGTCTCGACGCTCCTCGAATACACTCGCCACCTCCGGCTTGCTCATTTAACGAGGTCAGAGGGAAAGCCAAGCGCGCGTGGGTGGATCGTTTCAGTCGGGAGCGGCGCTCCGCGTCGAACAAAATCAACAATCCTCCCTTTCGTTCATCCCGCCGCTGTCTATTTGCAGTTGATGAAATTAACTGGAACGGTCAACGGAAACTCGAGTTACGCGAAAGCGTCGAAACAACGAGCTACGTTCGTGACGCGGCACGTACGCGCGCCTCTGCGTCTCGCGATCGACTGCTCGCCCTCTTGTCCTCGTGTCGCGAGCGTAACGATTCCTCCAAGGCGGCGGGCAATTAATTCGGTCGACCCCCGGGGGAAGGGAAACGCGACGGAACGTGCGCGAGAAGCGATCGCGGGCCCGCTTCAAACCATCGATCTTTCATTTCTGCCTTCGCGGTTGATTGATTAACGGACTATTCATAGCGCCTTTTATGCCTTCTATTTTTCGTACGCGCGTGCCAGGCGTGTTCCGCGTTACGAAGCACATCCATCAAAGCGGTTCATTTCAAGCGAGATCTAACGCGAGCAACAGAGAAACATCAAGGGGGGGACAGAGGCATTCATGAGCTCCTCCTACGCGAGCGCTCTTTGTGCACGTAAACGAGCGTTATCTTTGGTTATTGATTCGCAGAGAGACCGGCCGTGTACCGGTTAGTCTCGATGCAACGCGCTTCTTTCACTCCTATGTTTTAAAATAACGTTTCGCGTAACATTATTGGACCACGTTCTATCGGCCGACGGATAAATAGCTGTCCAAACGTATCTACAGCCGTGCCATTTACAAAGCGCACGGCTGGACATCGGTTTTAATGCGGACGAGGGAACGAAGGATGTCGAGGGGGTCGGTTCGACGGGGTATCTTTTCGAGGAGGAGTGTTTGATCGTCTGGTTTCGAACGGCGCGAATGCTCGTTGGACGATCGGTCTCTGAGACATTGATAAGAGCAAGATACCCAGGTCCACCCTTAGTCATCGCAAAACATTAGTCAGAACGACGGAGTTTATCGTCCCGAGGGTCAGGAATTCGTCGAACTGCTCGGCTTGTCATGCCTCGACAATGGCTAAAGGTCGTCCTCGCCCCTGCAAATTAAAGACACTAGTTCCATCGCAGAGTCATCATCAGCGCTCTAAGATCACACTACCAACGCAACTCTGTCGATTGCCGATTCCCACCAGCACTTTCGTATTCTCAAAACAGCCGCGTTCCACGAAAATTATCCTCCCTTTTTTACGAGGTGAAATAACAATTAATCCACTTGCGCCCGGTACGCGACTCCGTTAAGTCCATACAGTGGATGCTCTCCTCGAGCTGGAAATCTTCACGAACTTCGGTCCCGCGAAACTGGTCCAACCAGTTTACGAATCAAGTCACTTTCAGGATTTATAACTCCTCGGTAAAAAAAAAAAAGAAGAAAAAGAAAATAAAAAAAGAAGGGAAAGAAAGCCCGGTGTCCACCCGACGACCGAGCTAAATGAAATGAAAAAGTCTCGGGTTGCGTGGGCGTAAAAGGGTGGCGAGGCAGGTCGACCAGATATTGGATTATTACCGGGACGATCGCGAACGGAATATTACCGGCGGGTATTCGTGCTCGTAGATTAGCGCCGTAAATCTCGGGCGAAAGAAGGCCGCGCGAACGGCATAGAAAAATTTGCCTTAAAGGTCGGACGTTTATTTATCGCGGGGTCGGCGATACGGCCGGGACAATGCTGGTTATCCTAATACCGTCGTAAATCCGCTCGACGAGACGCGTTCGCCAAAGTTTTCGCGGTTCCACTTGGGGAACTCAAATGGGGGGAGGCACTGGCGACAAACAACTATCGCATGCGAGCACGAACCTGTCACGATAGTTGTTGCCTCCGCATCAATAATAACAAATACAAACGCGGCACCAGCAAAAATCGTCGTCCATTCGAACGATTCTCGTCGCTTCGTCGAATCAGACGGGGCGAACTCGTCGCAGTTCCATTCCTCGGCTATTTAAATCCGGAAAGCCGGCCGAAACATTAAACGACGGTAACTTATATTCATTGCGAAATATTCGCTCGTGCAGGTAACCCGCGAGCCGGTTACCGACGCGTGCTCGACGAGCGATGTCTCGCTGGAAATTCGCTTCCGCGAGAAGAAGGAACAACTGGGGTGGTAGACGTAACAAGGTTTGTAGGCGCAGATGTCGAAACGCCAGTTCTCCCCGTGTTCGCCGTCTTGGTGAACTTCCGAACTAGAATACTCTGGACAATAGTTCCGCGTCGCGGAATGCAAATAGCGTCGGCCTCATAATTCGTCGGAACTCGCGACCGGCTGCCGGCGACCTTTGACCGAGAATCTCGCCCCTGTCTCGGGACCGGCGACAGCGTCTGCTTCTTGCGCGCCACCGCCCCTTCCTCCTTCCTGGATTCAGTCCGCGCCACGGGGAGCAACACCTTTGTACAGGCATCCACCCACCGGGACAAATCTAATCCCGCCCGGCGGGGAAGTTTTAATTGCACGCGTAGAGAACGTTTGAATTCTTGGGCGGATGATCACCGCGACCCGTCTCGACACCGCAAATGGAAATTACCAGGCGGACGACTGTGTTCACGTCGCGGCGCGTTCCCCGGGAAGTTGTATTAAGCGTTGGATGGAAAGCGCACGGTCTTTATCGGGGGAGAGGGTTTGATTCGACCCGGGGTGGTTTCGACGCTGCTTCGGGAACGTTTCGTTGCGGTCGCGGAAAGAATATTGCTCGCAACTTCGTTATTTTTACGAATCCCTTCGTATCCTTCGAGAGGGATGTTTTCGAAGATACGTACTTCAAGAGAATACGCGGAAAGAAAAATTGATTTCAAAAATGTCAAAACCAAAAAGCGATGGTAATCTGACGCGTGAAATTGACGAAAATCGAAGAAGATTTAAGGGGCGACGAATACAACGGTGGGCGACGGTATCGCAACTGAAACAAAAGTTACGCGAGACAACGTTGAGAAAATCGTCGGAGAGAGACAGCCGAGGTTAAACGGTAATAAAACAAAATGGTAAACATCCATCGGAATATATATTTCCGCGCAGACCATATCCCGGTGGTTCGTGGAACTCGTAGAAAATTAGTCCCTGCTAAGCCATTTAACTTTCCCTTCCAATTTCCTCCCCGGCTCGGAAAAGAATAAGAGACCCAGTTTTTTGAAATCGTTCCATAACCAAGATGAAAGGCCTTTCAACGCGAGCCCGCTTTGTTCGGGATAAAGAGGCCACCGTCGTATTTATAGCCGCCCGTGGATAACCGCGTCAACCCCTCGCGAATAAAGTCTTCGATCACACCCTGGAATACCCCTAATCAATCCCGCCCCTAAAACCGACCGTTCGTACTTCGTTTCCGCCGTTCAACCCTTAACAATACATCCGCGCGAGAAGCAGACGGCCAAAAGTACCGGCACCGTTTAAACCCGTGTGAGAAGGGTGCCGAAAAAGCGGACTCGCTCGCGCAGCGAGGAGAGGCTTTGAAGATCCGTCGCGTTGAAAAGAAGAGTCGTCGCTTCTTTCGGACGCGTATCGAGGCATTCTTGCTCCTGGATTCCTTCCACCGGATCGAACGAAGGGTGGAAAAGGGCGGAGGCCGGGGGAAAGTCGAGAACATCCCTTCCTCCGCTTTCTGGGCCGTGTCAGTGGGTCACTTTTCCGCGTTACTTTTGCCACCCCCTCTCTCTCTCGAGCCCCCCAGCAGCGAGACGGCACGTGACCCGTTTTCCCCGCGGAGGGTACGCGTCGCCCGGTCGCGTGATTTCTGGCCAGGGTCCAGCTCGATTAACGCGTAAGTCACGAATTGATACCCCCGGGCCCGTCGTGGTTGTCTCCCTTGGGAACTATCGTGCCCCTCGGGGACGTGATTTACCGCGTCGTACCGCGATCGGATTAAGGGTTTAGCGTGTGTACGCGTATCGAGGTTTGGCGATAGTCGACGGCTTTGCGCATGGTCTGGTAACTCGGAATACGAATGCGTTTGGGAAAGATCGTGTTTGCTCGGTTACGGGACAGGGAGTATCGTCGTCGGTCGAAGGAGGGCCGAAGGATTTATTTATTCGACATTTAGCGAGAAAGCGCGGAGGGAAGTTTCTCGGGAGAAACGCGTGACGCTCGTAACGCGATGTTAGCCATGAATTTTTATCCCTCGCGGCGAACGTTCCGCGAGTATACTGGATGGAAAATTTTAATCCGCAAATGGACTTTGACAGAGTGCAAGGGCGGCGGCGTGGGGCTGGGGGATAAAAAAATTGGACGGTTGGAATTTACGAGGCGAGAGTGAAACAATATTCAAAGACGCCGAGAATAGAGTTCCGAGGTTGGCGGCGGTATTACGAGCAATTCAACTCGTCCGAAATTGGAGCCTTTTAATCACTCGACCGAAATACATACCGAGCACGATTCGGAGCAGCACGTGCGGTCCTTGAATTCCCTCCGACGTCGTTTATCGATTTCCCACCTTTTCCTTCCGCGGCGAGGCGAATTTATGAAAGAAAAATTCAACGACCCGCGTTATCTGAAAGAGCAAACATCCGAGGCGAGATGATTATCTTTCGCGTAAAGTAAATTACGATATTTGTAGACGCGATTGAATCACCGTACTGATAATAGCCGCGACGCCAAACGCGTTTCTCCCCCCGCGCAGAAACCCACGTGTGCCCGGCTAAACCGGTCCGAAGTGCCACTTTCCACGATCCGTGGAAGAAAACCGAGGGGGAAGAATTGTGTGCAATAGAGAGACCGATAGAACGTTTCGATATTTCTCCATCATGGCCCGCCGATACGTTGCTTTTTGTCCAAACAGCAGGCGGTATCTACAATCGTTTCATTAATTTCCTCGCAATATCTGCCACAAAAATCTCCGGCTATCGCGATCGATCACTCTAATGCCGGACGACGGGCCGCGAATCGCAGTCGCGCCGTTTACAATTTACAGGTAGTTTTATCGGGGCCCCGTCCGAAACAACCTATCGGACGCGCTAACAGAGGACAGCGTCTCGCGTAATAACGGGTCGATCGATCAGATCGATGCGCAACTCGCGCGACTGGTAGCATCGGCTGCTTGTAATCCTCCGAGGATGAACCGAAGTCCTGGACACGTGATTCACGGGGCGACGTGATCGGATTGAACGTAACGACCGTCCGCCTCGTAACCGAGGCGCAGAAGTTCCATCGCGGTGACGGTGCGCCAAGTGTCGTTATCTGCTCGAGCCCGTAGACGCCGTCGATATCTTGCGTCGTGCTCGCTCGCAACGGACAACGAGAGAATATCTCCGCCGTTGATTGCGATTGATTGATTCGGGACAACGCGCGTCTCCCGTTGCTAGACCGTCGTTCGTACACCGTCGAGAGTGGAAACAATCGCTGCAAGGGAAATTCATTTCAGCTTCGTATCCTCGAGCAGATCTGACAAATCTGTTAGCGAAACGATAGGCGATCCGTCTGAAGCAATTTTTATTTTCTTCCGGATTTAGAATGTCTCGCGTCGAACGGCTGTTCGCGCGAGCCACGAACCGAACGCAAGCACGCAACACCTTCGTCTCGTTTTCCTCCGTCAATCGAACCAAGGGGACCACGGAAAACCGACACATGGCCCGCACGCAACAGGCCGATCGTTCAGGCCAGTGTAGCACGAACAGGAAAATCGTACAAAATCGGCGTGGCCATCGCGCCGTTTTGATTGATCGTATTAGCTCGTCAAAACGCGGCAAAAGCGGGGAACGAACGGGAAAATGTACCTAACGATGCCCGCGACCGAGAGCCGATTAATCTGCGCGTCGCCATCGGGGCTGTTGTAACATTCACGGGGCGAGCAGATCGAAGCGGTTGCACGCGAATTTCGCCGGCGAGCCACGGCTGCGACCACGATCGAGCCGAACCGTCGACGCAGACCGATAAAAATACGTCCGATCGGCAAAACGGTGTGTCAAGAACGACAAGAATCTTCTGCCATCAATTTTCGAACCGTTAGACGCGGCTATCCGACTCGCGCGATCGTAATTACGCCGCTTTTCTCCTTGGCCGTTTCCCCCTTCGGTAATTAGCGGGCTGCCACTTTCGACTAATCGATGTCGTCGCACTCGAACGATCCGCCGTCCCGACGATTAATGTTCGAAACGCTCGATCCGACGTACCTCCAGCCAGGCAAACGAGCAGAGAGATTATGATCCGGACGTGGGCATCCATGGCGCAAGTTTTAATAGAAGACCCGCGAGAACCGATCACCGTGAGCGTGCACACCATTAACGCGGCGCGACGCGAACCCTCGAGTACAACGGGGGTGGTTGAACGTGTCGCGTTAACGAGACGTCGATGGCGACCGGTCCGGGCAACCGTGAACGCGCGATTAAAACGATCGGGGGCCTTAGAATCGGAGACGCGCAGGTGGCACTCGGCGTTTCGGGCAGGTATTATGCGCGTAGACGACGGATCATTCACGGATTTCAAGGGCGCGTGCACGCACTGTCGAAGACGAGTCTAGTCTCTAGTATTGCGAGCCACGTGGGCTAATTACAATCGATTAAAGCAGTTCGATTGCACCCCGCGAACGTCGGCGTGACGAGCGTTTGCTCGATGCCGATTCGACGGACGGTGTTGCTGCGGAGCCGCGCGTAAAGTTGGAATTAAATCAGCCATGGAATTAACGGACATCCTTGGAAACGTAATCCAACGATAATTTCGTATCCAATGAAACGCGAAGTACCGACCGCGCAGGACAACGGGACCGCTCGCGATTCCGACAACAGGAGCTTCGTTACGAGAATGAAATTAAGGGGCGAGCCGTTCGCGAAATCGATTTCAATCGAGACATCGCGAGAACGCGATCGCGAATCGTTCGACCGCTTAGAAGAGATCTCGCGGGGGCAAGAAAGCAAGTAAACGTAACGGGAGGCTATGGGAAATTTCCAAAGAACGCTCGACTTCCCGTCCAGGAACCGATCGATCCTCGCGGCTCGACTTCTCCTTACCACGTTCATCTTCCCATCGAAATCATTGCGACGTCGTTCTTGACCCATTCGACGAACTTCCGACGGTCATTTCACCGAGTTCCCGATCGATGCTCGATCTCGTTCCTCTCCCTTCTAAACTTCTCGTCCAACCCTCGCTCATTTTCAACCGTTTTCTCCCCTTTTTCTCGACGCGCACGCTGGACCGGCTCACCCCCTCGGTCGCGACGATATATCCCCGGTCTGGCATCGATCAGTCTCCATTTTATCACGGCGCGCCACCCTTTATCGCCGCGCTGTATTACGACGATACGTCAGCTCGCGGTTTCCCCGGCATCAATCGGCATTCAAATCGATGTGGATCGCGCTGCAACCAGGACGACTATTCCTGCTGATCGTGCTGAAAGGCTGAAAGATTCGGAACGTTCCTCCATTTTAAATGGGATCGAGCTTCCATGGAAAGCACCGTCGAATAATTTAGACGATCCGGTGGAATTTACGGGGCCGGAAATATCGAATAATTGATCGGCGTGGTATTATACTTCGCGCAGGAAAATTAATTCCTTTGAAACGTTGTCAGACGCTTGCTCGTTACGGGAAATTTTCTAACCCTTTTGATAGTACATAGTTGATTATAAAATTTGCAATTTTAAATAACAGTTTAATAATAAACATCAGCTGGAACATTACTACGGTAGCTAGTCGATAAAACCCAAAACGAGCCCCCAGTAAACTTCGCCCTTAGCCCAGAGTCCTGGCCCTCCCTCGCCAAAGATCAGCAGACTATCACCCCCGCAACCCACCCCGAGGTCTCCGTTCTCTCTGCACCGGGGCTTCCACGAAATCGTAACGGAGTCGCCTATCGCTCCATTTTGTTCTGATGGAAGGCAGGTCGGAAGAAAAATGTCCGCGACAAACGACGCTGATTCTTTCGAGGGGGCGCGAAACGATGACTCCCGTGCCGACTGAAAGTTCGATGAATATGAAAGTCCGGGAAGAAACGGGACAATGCGAAATGCATCTTTTATTTGCGCCGGCGTGCGCCAGGGCCAGCTCTTGTATATATCCGCGCGTTCCTCCCGTCGTCCTCGTCGACAAAGCGGCCAGGAGTTTTGTTTCACGCGCACTCCCCGGGATATATACACCGAGTGAAGTGAGCGGTCGTATTGTAGCAAGTACATACTACCTACGTGTGCAATGCGCCCACTGCATAAAGGGCGAGCGCAAATTAGCCGAGCAACCCTGTGCGACTAGCTGTTATCAGCATCCGTCCTGTGAACATTTTCCTTGGGGCGAGCTGTTCCCCCGTCGAAATTGGACGAAAAACTTCCGCCGAATGGCTTGAACGTGCAACTTTTCTGTCCACTTTGTAATTGTACATTTATTAAATTGCCGGGGCTGAAGTTCAACTCTGTTTTAAACGCTGTCCGCCCCCCGCTGACGAACGAGCACGAAACTTTATGAGCCTATTAAGAAATGGAAGGCGAACGATAATTCAGATACGCAGCGCAACGCAATTTTATTCCCGAATTTCTGGAACCTGGCTACGTGTACCACAGTCGAAGCTTTCTTCACAAATTTCGGAAATAATTGAAACAGACTTTTTCGATGAAAAAGAACAGACTCGTCTGTTTTCACCATTCTAATTCTTTACCAGCGAGTGTTTTATCATTAATAACGTGAAATAGTGTTTCGCGACAATTTCTGACCGTCGTTGCAAACAATTTCGCCGAGAAGTCGACACCCCCGTTCGTCTGCCCTTTCTCGCCAAACCGTAATGGCCCTCCAGACCTCCCGCATCTCTAATGGGTTCAATTTTCTCGGTTGAACGGCCCGGTTCATCGGCGCGCCGCGGTGTCCATAGATTAAAATGCGACAACCGGTGCACGCAGAAACGTAATCCGTTTATTGCGAAATCCGCGCGGCCGGCGCAAGCGGGGTTTCCCTGCGAATCGGGCTATCGGATGAGCATTCCGTGGCCAGGGGTCGCGATTCATCTGGCCGCCGGTGCAAACGTTCACGATAGTATCTTCGCGGGCGTTGTTCGAAACACCGGCAAACCTGCTTCGCGCTCGTACAGAAATCTCCCTCAGCCCCCGCGAACTCTGTCTGTCTCCTTCGCTCTTTTTTATTTCATTTTCAATAACCGCTCGATCGAGTTCACGCCTCGACGGTGCATCGGGAAAAAACGAGTATCCCGACGATCTCGCGGGCGGGCAACAGCGAATACGATTTTCCGCGGGATCCGGCCGCGGTGAACGATACCCGTTTCGACTTAATGATCGATCCGCCGCCAGCTAATTACCTTAATCGAAATTCACCGATCCGCGCGCGGTTCCGCGTCGTACCGGGTCGCGTTTCGAAGTTTTATTTCGCATAAACGCGGTTTAAAATCGTCGCTCCGCGTCCGCCGGACGGGCCTGTTAACCGTAGCAGTTCGATTGTAATTACCGTTTGTCCAACGAATTCGCGCGATCCGTTCTCTAATAGGATTTTATTGAATCGAAATGTTCGCGCTCGTTTCAATTTCTCTTCCCCGGAATTTCCTTTCGCTTCGCCCACCATTTTGTCCACTGATTTTCGTCGACACCCCTCCCCCTCCTTCCCTCTGTTATTTTATAGTTTAGTAATTTTTCGTGTATTTTTACCGCGCCCTCTTTTTTCGTTTTATTTTGCACGCGTTTCGTCGTCCCGCCGGTCGCCGGAGGCCGACGAATATTTAAGCCGATCGCTGAGCCGACGTAATTCGTTAAACATGTTTAATAATTGCGCGATCACGCGTGCGCGATCGTGCGCGCCGTTAAATTCTCGATACGAGCGGAAATACGATTGGCAAAAGGTGGCCCTTCGATACGTAAATGTTTAAGAGCAATCGGCAACGTCGATTATCGGTGTGCAGGGTTTTCCGCGTAAACGGGCAAATAGAATTGGCAAACAGGGGAACCGGAAACGTTCGAGTCGTAACGATAATTACCGTCGGATCGCGCGATCGCGCATCAAAAATTAAAAATCATCGCTGGATGTTTGTCATCCGGGTTGGGTCGCGTTCCGATGATTATCGTCGTGCTATTATTTTTGCGCGGAGCAATCCCGAGACCCGACAGAATTGCCTCGTAAATCGTGCTTAAATATTCATCGTTAAATTGCCTCCAGCCTCTCCCGATCATTTTCCCCGTACCTACGCTGAATTACGCCTTCTAACGAAAATAAGCGCACCCCAGCCACGTATCAGTGCGCGGAATTGATCTCGCGGTTCGCCGTCGAGCCTCTTCCGAAATTTTCGATCCACCGGATGAGCCGGGCCCAAATTCCCGATCGATTCGCATCGAGTGAATCGCGACGAAGGAAAGTGCGTCAGTACTCGCGGTGACGTCGGATTCAGGTTCGACGTTTCGCTAATTGCTACAGTCATGCTACACTGCTCGGGCAGGAAATTAATTAGCTCGGACACGTGTAGTCCGTGCACGAAGCGATATCGATTCTTTCCCCGCGTGTAATCGCTGGCACTAACTTTCTATCGAGCTCGAAGATTTTCGTGTTAACGGATGGTCTTCGCGCGACTGTCGATCCTTCTTCGCGTTAATATCTGGACCGTGCGTGTCGCGCGAGCCACCGGGGCAGCAGATAATTAATCAAACGTCATTCGGCGTGATTAAATAGTTGATTAAATTAATCGCACTGGAAACAGGAAGACGCTGTTCGACGCTTCGCGTAATGGCAGTCGAATCTGATTCGCGCGCAGGAGTTACATTTAATAACAGTATTCAATACCACGATGATATTCCTATACGAAAGAATCATTTCATTTCCCGCATCCAGCGATAACTGCAAAGAACTTCTTTTCGAACGTCCAGAAAAGAAATTCTTCGATTCTTTCTCCCATCGAATTCTTCGCCGACCCCAATCCATTAATTCCCCGTGCCAGAATATCCACCTAATTTAGACAGTCGTTTAATCCGCGAATGGGAACGTTTCAAAGCGACGACACCGCCGACTGGAGGCAGTAAATCCACGTCGCGAGTGTTCCAAATCGAACGTCGCGAACTTGTGGACTCCGCGTGGCCGATGTAGAAGAACCGAGAAGGGTGGGTCGCAGGTATATATATTTGGGCACACAGGGCTGAAAGAAACGTCGGAGAGGTGCCCTGAGAGACGGCGAAAATACGGAGCGAAGTAAAGTGAACCGAGATGGCAAACAGGGGAACTGTCCATCATCTGAGAATCGAACTTTTGCTCTACGACCTCGAACGGCTTCTAGGATCCCCTACAACGCCGATCCTTTTTTACGAGCGGGATTTGGATGGATCGTATTGCACGCTTCTCGCTAGGGACGTCGGTCGTAGGGTAGGACTCGCCGGGTCCTAGATCGAATCGAAGTTCGATTGTTCCTCGACCGTGTAATCGACAATGCCTGACGACGTTTCGTTTAACAACCTTTCCGTAGATACGTGGAACGCAACTTCGAATCGACGTTGAAAACGTGGAATTTCGATGAGATTGCGCCGCGATGTTGTACTGCGATTGAAATGAACATTATAATTCTGAGGAAACCGTAAATGTGCCGGGTATATTGAGCTCAAAGATTATTACAGAAAACATTCATCGCGAACTCGTGATACAAAAGTGTTTCTTTCGAGCAGTTATTCTATTAATCGTATTCGCAGTTCGTACACGGAAAGTTCGATTTCGCGAACGAAGAAATATATGTTCGCTTCGCCTGAACAAATTTACAAGTCACCGTTGTAACACACTTCGCGTTGAAAGGGTTGAAGTTACTGCATTATGTTCAGGCGAAGAATGGAGCTATTACTATCGCGAAGTTTCGTAAAGTTCATGCCGAGCGAAATTTCCCCGTAATCACGGTTTCACTTTCGTTCAACGAGGAACCCCGTCGCTCTTCTCGTCGACGTGTATGCACGCGCCACGAGGAGCCGTAACGTCGACGAACTTTTACGCTACGCTGTATCGCCCGTTCGATTTATTATTAGCGCCGGCATCTATCGCAGGTAATGGCCGGTAAAGCGCGTTTTAGCGAAGCCCGGTTAGGCGTACCGGTGCGCGGAGCGCGTTAATTACGGTTGTAAGCTGAAATTGCGATCATATCGACGGCCTGGGAACGCTGTTAACTCTCCCCTCGTCGTACCGTTTCGTGTGTTCCAACGTCTAACTCGCTAATTCAGTGTTAACATCTGTCGCGAGCTACGTACTCCCGCGAATTACTATGCGTACCACTGATGCACTTCTTTCTTTCGGGAATTCACTGTTCGCGCGAACAGAAAGATCGTTCGTGCCAAGAAGGGGAATAGGTAGGTTTCGTCTGACTGCGATCCCGAAATGATCCTGTTAGAAATCTCATTTGACTGAGCCGTTAATCGTAGATTTCTGCAAATTGGAATAGTATTTTAAAGTGGGTAGGGGGGGGGGGGTTGCATATTATCGCCGTTCCTGGGCGATAATTAACCGGGCGTTGATCGGATTGATTAACAATTTATCGTCGACGCGGACGCTTATAAATTCTGGAACGGAATTCCCGATCGGAGCAAACGAGCGCCGAGGAAGTTAATAATGCAGGTTAAATGGGGCGAGAATTAATAATGAAAACGATGCAGCGGGTTGATCGGTTCGGCGAGGAGTGGAAAATTCGGGACGCCGAGTCAATTATACTTTCGGGGATGTTCTATTGTTGGCGGGGCGTACTCAGTCGGGCATCGATGACCAGGATCTCCGATATTCTAAATTCCAAGACGAGAAAGCGTGTATGTACCCCGCGTGCAATTGAACGAGCGAGGAAATCACCGTGGAGAACCGTCTGTTACATGAACGGCACGAGTCATCGTTCACCTTGTTATTAATCTCGGAATGAATAAGTAATTGCCGCATGCAGGGATAGAATTACGCCATCAAAATAGAGCGATCGTTGTTTTCGCAACATATGCTCGAAATCCTTCGAGCATACGTAGTCTCGTAGTCTGCGTGGAAATAAATTAAATAATATTTCCTAGTGGAAGCCATGTCCCTCGCCACCCTCGTCTCTACGCCTTCGTTTGTCAGCTCGAACAATAATAACAATTAAACATCCTCGCGTCCCCTTCGAAGACCAAAAAGTCCGCAATCCTCGTCCGTCAATTACAATCGCAGCATCCAGCTGAACTATTGAATTGATCCATTCGTAGACACGATTCGCGATGAATCGAAACGTCCAGCACGCGAACGCGTTGCGTCACGCTCCGTACCGCGCGCTTCGCAACGAAGCCTGCAGAGATAGCGCGAAATAGTCGCGGTTTTCCGCGCGTGTTTCCTCGCATCCGTGCGATTAACGCCGCCCCGTGAAGTGGCACACACGCGGGTAGTTAGAGAAACGACGCGCACTCGACTTAATGATGACGTGAACGACGTCTTTGAAGCACTTGGCCGCGAGTCGCGGCGTATCCGCGCGCGTAACTGGTCATGAGACCGTAATTGCGGATAGCACTCGTGGAAATACTGTCGAGGAGCGTTTAAAGGGAGAGAACGGTGTGCGTCGAGACAGCGGAGACCCTGGCCGTGCCTCTCCTCTTCGAAAAGCTCGAGTGTCGACTACCTGCGAGTCGTCGAGAATCCCGGGCGACAGGAAATTTCGAGACTGCTCGCCGATGCTCAATTAACGGGACGACAATCTCTGGACGCAAGTTTCGTCAATCTTTCCTCCCACTTTTCTGTCTTATTCTTTATTTAAATACGCCAGAGGAATGTGTCGAACATTCCACCTGCCCCGCGTTAAACTCCTCGAACACTCGACACGTCGCGAAGTTCACTCGGAATTCATACGCGCCCCAAATGTCCCTCCCATTTTCTTCGCCAAGTGGTCTGTTTTAAAAATCGCGGAAGAACTATCCGGTTCCACGACAGACCTATTTACAATCCGCCCACCCCGACGCCTGTCCCCGTTTCTTTCGTTCGCCGGTGTACGCGCTTATCACGAATGGATTTTCATATTATTACTCGACCGGGTGTCGCTGCCGCTCCGATTACAGGTTTATTTGTACGAGGTTCCAGCAGGGGTACTTATTCCTCTGCCACTCCGACCGTATTTCTCCGCGCGAGCTTTTCGTAAAAATTTCGCCGGATCTCGCGGCAATTGAAACCGAACGTAATACAGAGCGAAGCTTATGCACGCCTACGCACATCTTTCCCTTCCTTTCACGAATGTACCACGGAATTTCATTTCACACTCGCGCTGCTAACCATCGAAATACGTTCCAACATCCCCCTTCAGTTCATCGATTTACCAAACGAGGATCGCTTTCCCATCGACCATCAGTCGAAACTAGGCTCCTCCTCCGGCGCGTTAATAAATCCGGACTAATGCGTCCAGTCGGTTCGATACTTTTCATTGCCGGGATAAAGCGGAAGCGTACGTTACGCGGAGTACACCACGGTGCGATTATCCCGGATAATTACAGACATTATGAAGTTCCGTATTACCAAGGAATTGTAGGTTATTGCAGGGCGTCGGGACGCGCGTGCATCAGCCGAAAGACGACAATGTAACGCGCGGGGCCTCGATTGCGGTTGGAGCAGCCTCGTTTCGCCGGGCTGTTATGAAAATGGCGTTTCCACCCTACCGATGGAGATTCAATTTCTTCCACCCCTCCCACTCTGGAACGACGAAACTTGCTGCCAGCTAACAGGGGAATCCCCAGACGAGGCTTATCACGAACTCCTTCTGCCGGAAGTTTCTTACGAACGTCTGGCGTTCCCTAGATTTTCCTGTGATCCATGTAGCGTGACTTAACAAGATGAAGGAATTTTCCACTGAATATAACTCTCGACCGGTCCCCTCGGCGAAAAACACGGCGGCTCTTCCGAGGTTCTTCGAAGCGTTGGGGAAATTTTCTTCGTCCCGATTCAACGAATTACAATACGCTACGTAATTTCTTTCGCTACGGTCGAATATCGAGTGGGTCGTCGGTTTCACACGTCGACTGCTATTCGGAGGAATTATCAATTGAACTTTCACGACTCGTTGAACGCGATATATTAATATTAATTTTCCCTGCCGCGAAACGACTACCGCCGGGCAATAATACAACCGATATCCTGGAACGCCTCTACGCCACCAGCACGGGCCAGGGTAACCCTGGAAAACGTATCGACATCCTTCAAGAATATTAAACCTCGAATCCCCCGCGACGTTTGCCCGCGGCGTTAAATATCCCACGGTGGCTATTAACGGGAATCCTCGTAAAACCGTCGCGACTATAATATGAACAATTCCGGGGTTCAATTCCACGGGCCGTTGCCGTAAAGAGGCGTCACGGTGGCGTCAATAAAACGCCGAGGCTGTCGGTTCGTCCGTCCGTCCGTTCGTTCATCCGTCTGTCGGTGGAGCGGCGTCGAAATGACGATGGCCGGTGACAGATCAGGTCCGGTTGCGGCCGGCAAAAATACGGCAGTGAAATTCCCGTCGGCCGCAAATGCACCAGCCCCGAAATTGCGATGTAAACCGAGGCGGATGGCCGGTGTGCGCGCGCGATAAACGAGGATAATGAAAGCGTTGCACAGGCTCTGCCCGCGAGTTTATTAAAAAACTTCGGTTCGCCGTGTCCGCTGTTCGAATGGTCCGGCTTGTCGTTAACTCGGACAAGATATTTTCTTTTAATGAACGTCGCGAATCGGTGAAAAGGGGAGGGGGGTGGTCGGCTGGGTTTTTGTCGGAATTCGCAGGTAGCCGTTCGGTTCACCAGGGTTGCTCCGTACTGAGACTCGAATTTTTGAAACGCAAAGGTGGGCTTCCTTCTTGGTTTCGATGTGAAGAGTCAGGAATTCTGGGGCAGAAAATTGTTGATCACTGTATGCTGTGCCTTCGCGAGAAAAAATCGTAGAACAAACTTTGACGATGTTGTAGTAGTTCAAATAGATCGGCAATTTTTTCATCGAAAATTTAGCGAACCTTCAATTTTGCTGGATCGTTGCCGGCGATAATCAATATTTTCAGTTAATATTATGTAGCAAAAAAGAATGTACATAATTCCGCTTTCTTTATTTTTTCCGGCGATTTTCATTTATTTCGCACTCCCGGATGATATTGAGTTAGATACACGGTCCGGTTAATCTCGAACCGTATATTCACGTTTTCCACAGCAAAATGAAACCTTACGCGAGTTTGTTTCGTAAACGAAACTAATGTTCCCGGGGGAGGTCCGATGAAAAATGTGTAAATTCAGAATTTTGCTTTCCGATTAAATCTCGTCTTCCATAAAATTGCTTTCCTTCATTCCGCGGAAGGAAGCGTCGGAAATTCCATACATTAATTTCCTTACCATCAAGGTCTTGCATACTTAATCGCGTGAAAAGTTTTTAATACACTCGAAGGTACTCGCGGGAAGAATAAGCAAAGCCACCGTACATACATTGTAGACGCTTCGCTGGAAAAAATTCTCTGCTTCGTCAGTCATCGAAATATCATACTTGTCGATTCTCTTGCAAGCACGAACAAATATCCAACCATGCTTCTTACTTATACAGTATCCGTTCTTTCTCTCCATTTTAATTTAAACTAACATCGAACTTGAGCACGCCCTGAAAATTTATATCACTGTCATCCCTCGACCCCTTCGTGCGTCTAAAATATCGTGATTCTAACGCGAGACGTGACGCGAAGTAGATTCGCGAGCTCAGCGCCGACTAAAATCCGATTTCGAGTTAATTTTTTTTTTTTATGCGGATCGATAGGCACGTTTTAATGGGCGACCAATCACGGGAACTTCCTCTATTAAAATCTCCTTTGAAATTCCGCGTCCGTGGTAGCCACGTGAATTATGGTCGTTTCGTAGGAGGCAATTATCGCCGCCCGCCGTCGCGATGCCCCTCGTTCGTTGGAAGAGTTTGCTGAATTATCGAAGGGAGGACTGCTCTCTAACCGGAAAACAGGCCGCTTAATTTTCGCGAGGCCACGATCCTGCGGAATGTTTCTTGCTCGGTTTACCCTCGCGATCAACGAACGGTTCTCGACGCCCCGTTAATTGATTCTTCATACCGTTCGAGTGGTTGGAATTCAATGGAAACGCGGAACATTTCTTGGGACAGCCCGCGACACTAATCCGACTCCACGATTGATCGAGCTGAAACGCTCGCCGGGACTGTTTACACGAATGCTGTATCGAAATTGCAGATCGTGAAAATTTGTATTTACAACGTTTTCAAAAAGACTCGAGGACACGGCGCGGCACTACGTAACAACGCAGGCGGTCAATTACACAAACGATTGCATTATTTTCAATCGAGGTCAACAATTTCCGGACGCTTCGAACCCTTCAGACACGGTTAGAAATATTCCTCGGGTCCCCCGTCGTTCGGGGCGCATTCCCCGCGTTGGACGCTCGCTCCTTAAGCCGGAGCAGTCCGCGAGCGTAGGATTTTCACGGTTTACGTGCGTGCGCGTAAACCGATCCGCTGGTACGTGTCGGGACTGCGCGATATCATAACGAACAGGGCGGAACAGCGTGGTTGGCGTACGAAGAGCCGCAGAATGTAACGGAAACCCGCGGCTCAGATTTAATTCTGCTCGACTATCGCGCCGAACGTGGAACGGATTGCGCCGCGATACGTTCTCCGCCTTTGTTTCGACCCCTCAGACTGCACCTGCAGGACGGTTTATAATCCGGGGATCATCCCCTTGCTTGACATACGCGCGCACAGTGGATCGGGGGGATGAAATGGTTCGGCTGTTTGATTCGTGATTTGTAGCGTGTAGGGTTTGAAGGGTGATACGGGCGTTGCATGCGTGGCAATAAATGGAATTGATTCCGGGTCGCCGTTGTTCGAACGAGACCGAAGGTGCTGTTTTCTATTGAAAAATTGAAGAGGGTAGAACGCGTACTAAACAGTGCACACGTGTTAAATTGAAACCTCGCGTTAAAAAAGTTCTGTAATTCTTAATCTCCCTTCGAAAATAAATATCGCAATGCTGCTTCAATACGATTCCTATTCGCCGGCGATCGACCACCACCGGAAACAGAGAACGCGTTACCACCGAGCTTATTACCTGCCATCGGCCAACCGCCCCCCCCCCCCCTAAATTCGATTTCCACGTTGGAACAAAAATTCCACCGGCGAACATATATCGTGCATACGTATCGTAATCTGAATTATTCATCGCGTCGCGGTAATTCCGTATCCCCTCGAAACGTACGAGGCCGACCGGTGCTTAATTCAAGAAACACGTTTTGGTTCCCCGAGAGGGTCGTTAGTCGGATGCATCACGGGCGCGGATTTAAAGGGCGGATCCGCACGTAGTAGGTGCAGTCGCTTAGATTGCACTACGAGACAGAGAGCGAGAGAGAGAGAGAGAGAGAGAGAGAGACTGCTCGATCGCCGCGAAATGATTACGCGAGCTTGCCCGATTATTCCGTCGAATGGAAGCATCCTTCTTCCGGCGCGGCGCGGTTTGGAAGACGAAAATGTTCGTTTGTCTGGCTGGAGCGGGAATCGCGGATCCAATTTCATTCGCGCGGGCCCGCGTTCGTCCTTCCAAAAGCATATTTACAGGCACCTCGATGCACTCCGATGGCATTTTAATCTGGCAAATGCATTCCGCGAGCCCCGGCTCGGCGGCCTCTCGCTCCTCCTCTCCCGGGTCTTCGATTCATTCGCCATCAACCCTTGCCCCTGTCTTTCTCGAACGGATTCGCGCGGACTTTTATTTCTACCCGACAGAACTGCCCTCGCAGGAACCGCCTCGTTCGAAGCGTACTTCCTTTTTTGGAAACGGAGCGACGTTTGGTCGGACCGCGCTGGAATATTTTTCTTCGATGCGCTAATTGCGAGGTGGCTGGCGCACGTACAATCAGTCGAGTTATTGGGATATTTTCTTTTCGTTTGGTTTCTTATGCGAACCCGTGGACGATTGCGGGACCCGCGTGAAATGAATATTACTGCAGTTGCCGATTGGTTACGATATCTCGCGACCTGTACGCGCGGTATCTCCCGTTTCGTCTGTGCGCTCGGTACAGGGGAGAAAAAAATCGCGCAATTAAATTCTTCATTGACGCGTCCACTCCTGAACGACTCCTTTCCAGAGATCGTCGACGCTTTCCGTTCGCCAGGGGCGTCTGTATTCTCTCGTCGCGCTGGGAAAATGTTGGGTCGACACTCGAGGGACACGCGGAAGCGACGAACGAAGGGTGATATTCTTCTCGGGAGAACCTTTTTGACGTCGATTCTATCCCGTCCCCCCGTCGTACCCGTCCCCCCCATTGGATCATTTTCAATTTATTTCCTCGCCTTTTTGTCCGAATCGTTCTTCGCCGTCCCTTTTCGTTTGTCCTCCGAGAGAGGGAGTTGAAGGGTTACGCTCTTTGAAACGATACAGGACAAAGGTCCGTATCGTTGTGGGGGTTGATTAATGAACTTCTTGCCGCGACCGATGTACAAGCGACAGGAAAAAATTGCAGAGAACGAGATCGAGGGAGCGGGGGTTTTGGTTGAAATTGCAACGTCGTTCCGTGGAAGCCACCGGTCGATTAATTGAACTCGTCGACTATTCCTGATCGTCTGCTTGTCATTGCTGTTGTTTCATCGTTTCGTTTTTTGTCCGAGGGTAAACTAGAAACTGCCCAATGCTGGACGCACGGTCGGTCGATTACGTCGATCTCAGCCCGATCTTTGTCGATCGCCATTGCGCTTCCTCGCTATATAAAAAGTTCCGTCCCTCGTAGTTGCGCGGAACATTAAAATATTCGGGCGGAACAGCCCGCTAATATAAATTATTGTCGCGGGGCGTTCCTTCGTTTCAAACGGACGCTGTACATCGAACCAGCTGTGCTGTCGCTGTTAAAACTTTTTCGAGCGTAAAGGGTCGACATCGAAATCCACTCCGCGGCCGCAGATTTTTATTATCCTCGCCAAGAGGCAGCGCCGTCATTTTCCAACGACACTTTTCCACTTTTCTGCCCGAAGTGTGTACGCGTACCCGCCACCTATCTCACCTTCCCCGAAAGAAAGCGAGCCGAATCGTTCCGTTTGTTCTTTATCAGTCGTTCAATGACCGTTCCGCGTTGCCTGTTGCAGACTCTCGAATCCAACGATCCAGCGACGCTGCGTGCACGGGATCGATACTGGCCGCAGGATAACTCACGAAAATCGTTCCGGGCAAGAAGCATCGTGGCCCACTCCATCGTTCCTAATTGACAGGCGGAGCACACCGTGGAGATCGGGAAAGAAAGGGACACGTACCTCGCGAACAGGATAGGAGACGAGCACAAAGCTCAGACGGCTGGAGAACGGGGAACGTTGAAAATTTACGAGTGAACAGGCCTGCCTGCGCGTCTTAGAGGCGAGCAACAATACATTGGGCCGGTCTTGTCACGTAACAAATGGTCCAGTCGTGAAAGCAGCTTTTCCTCGGAACGACACCGGAAGCGGAGGCCAGACATCACGGAGGTTCAACCCAGCGACGACTAGAGCGATCGCCGTTTCGTCGTTTCCCTCGATTTGTTAAATTTTTCAGCGCTGCTTCGCAATGGCCGTGTATTCCTCGCCCCTCTGAAATTGAGGGTCGAAGGGAACGCGTACGATATGACCCGGGACCGGCACACCGCCGAAGTATCCGCGGACGATTGAATAAGAGCGGAAAGAAAATGTCGAGGCTCCACGACGGAGATTCCTAAGGGAACGGAGGTGGACCCATCGGAACCCTGGACAAATGGGTTAAAAAAGATCGCGATGGACAGCGCGACCCCGTGCTCCTCGCGAAATGGTGATCGTGCTGCCCTCGTGGAAACGCAACAAGTGGCGATCCGTACCTCACCCGTGACCTATCATCGATGTTATCCAACGAACCGGGTGCTTTCGATCCAGGACCCGTCGCGTTCGATCTGAGGATTCGCCGAGCTCAGAATTTGTCGCGTAGAAGACGAAGGAGGCGAAGGAGAGGTGGAAATTTCGTTAGCAATAAACACGTGAAACTAATTGCGCAGAGAAGAAACCGAGCCAGGGGAGACGCGAGTAGACTGATTGCCCGTTGACCTCCGATTCGGAAAGGAAAGATTCAACTCCTGTTCCCAAAACGATATCGATCGCCGCGGGTCAAGTTAACTTATCGTGGATCGCAGAGGAATCGTTTCGATGGGGAAGAGCGTGGACGACTATGAACGGGACCCGTGATCGACGAAAGAAAAGGAGATCCTTGTTTCGAGAATTGGGAACGTTTGTTTGCTTGATTTCGATTCGATTCTCGGGGAGCACTGTACGCAACGCGTCCCCACAGCTTTTTGGAAAATATCCGGCGATAATCTGAGAGACAACGTACCTCGTCGGATGAGACGATGGTGATGAAAATATCCGCGGTCGAGGCTGGCGTTCCTTTGTTAAGTGCCGTCGGTCCGCGCTGCGTCGTCAAGCAGGCCACGGTGAAGAGATGCGTCGCGGCGCTGCTCCTTGTCTCCGTCGCCAGTATATTCTATTATACGCATTATATCATCAGCAGCCCACTGTCCAGGTAAGTTGCACGTTTTATACTCGATCGACATGCCCCTCGTCTTCGTTCTGATCGGTTCCGAATAATTCTGTTCCATTTAATGGCCCGGATTTAATGCAATTTCGCCGACTGCGAAAGCGTCCGCGTTTAATCGCGAGCACGAACAAACATTGACCGGTTCCTACCCTTACCGTGGTGCACAAATACCATGGAAATCATCAATCTTCCGAAAATCAGGCATCCCTCGATGAAATTGTTCCGCTGCGATATACACGTAGCTAACCGTCGCTCCGAATGCGTCTTCCATCAACGTTTCCCAAAAGCTAACCCCTGTTCATCCCCAATTTTCTCTCGGACACCGCTGGCTAGTTGCACAGTTAATTCGAGAAGACGAATAACCCCACGGGCTGAACGTTCGTCTCGTCCAGATATGGACCCAATCTCGCTTTGGATAACTCAAAGGCAACTCGTGTAGTGGCCCAGCGTTGCTGGGAGTCCGGCGTTATTTCGTGGCAGTGTAATTACGTGACGCCAAATTGTTGCCGGCCGTTGCTCGACTGTACACGCTTTCCTCCGGGACTTATATCTTAATTGCCCGGTAATACGGCACAGGACGAACGTACCTTTTGGTCACGCTTTGAAGTTAATTACGCGTTGTGCAATATTTGCAAACGTTCCCGGTCCACCGATGTTTCGTTCCATCTCGACCTCTACTCTGCTCGAATTTTTCCTAAATGATTGGTGGCCCGAGGATTTGCTTGATTCGAAAAATTTCGTTCAACTGATTACAAAGGAGTATCCAGTCACGATTCTTAAGCACGCAACGAGAGACGGAGGCCGGTCTGATTGGATCGCGGATCGATCGCACCGCTCGATACATTCCGATCGTAATAATTGATCGCCCCGAACAGACTCAGACAGTGGGTGCTGCCTGCACCTTTCTGTTAATTGATATAGTGCTTTGCCTCGACGCGGATCAATCTTAACAGATAACCTATGACCGTTCTGCAAGCAATTGTAGGTTCGGAGTAAACCGTCGTCAATCACGAAACCTAATACTCTCGCGTGGACATTGACATGTAATTTCGCGTTCGACGTAGCCAAGCCACGAATCTGCCCTTATTGCGTTCGGATCCTGCAGCCCCGAGCGTTGCAATATTCCGAATCACCCTCGTTCGCTCTTCCGTTTACCCAAACAGGATACCGTAAGGAACCTTACGTTGCTATCAAATACGCTCTAACATTTTGGTTCAACGCTGCTGGGGACAAGTGCGTACATAGAAATTTAGATACGCTCCAAACCCCTTCTGTATACATATACACAAATATATATATAGCCTGCTTCAAACTTCTTCCAAATATTTTCGTAACCTCGTAAAAATCTGGGTAACAGCTGTATCACAGTTCGAAACCATAGCGATTCTCTTATTGTTCGTTTGCGACATTGACTCCTACGAACTTCCAATCATCCCCGTATCGATTCCAATCTCGGGCAGAGGAAAGAGCAACGTTCACGGTCGAAGACGGACTTGAAAGATGATCGTAGGTGCAGTGCACGCCTTGCACCGAGGAGAGAGAAGTGCATTCTCGGTCGTGGGACGCGAAATGCGGCCGGATGTTTGTCGCACGCCCAATCAGCGCCAATTCAAGCTTCTCCTCTGGCCTTACGTCGGCGCTAAGCTTCAGACGCATCTCGTTGTCGTTCCATCCTTCGCGACGCCACGCGCCTTTCGCATGACGCACACCTTTCTGCCTCGACTAGGTGGACGGGGAAAATCGTGCAGGACCGGCCGCGAGATCACTGAACCGACCGCATTTTAGCGAGCACCACCGCCTTGTCGACGTCTCGGACGAATCGTTAAATCGCGATCGATGCTCGAGCTTCGGGGACGATTTCCTTAGACGCGTGTATCCTCGAGGAATTTATCAAGCTGTTCAGCAAGGAGCAACGAGGGTACGCTAGGAATTGAAACAGAAATTTACGTATCGAGTATACTATAATTTTGATATTGGAGCAATTAGTACGATCAAATTGTAAAGAAATTTTAATTCTCTAATTTCGGATTGTTTTGCGAACTGTCGCGATTCGTGAAACGTCACACCGTTGTACAATTGCTCTTAAATCATGCAGAGTTGCAGAAATATCCGTGACTAATAGGAAAGTAATGATATCGGATTAGCCAGATGAATGAGTCATTCGCGCGTTACGTCGACCGTTCGTTCGTTTTTCCTCTTCCGAAGCTCCGTTAGAAAGATTACTATCGACAAATATTTTTCTCGACGCTCGAACGCGACGACAAGAACGGACTGTAAGAAGTTTAATGAGAAATTCGTTGACGATTTCCCGGTACAGTGGAAGGCGCGTTAATTTCATTCGACGAGGTCGCAACAAGGGCTAGAGAATGGCGTCTACCGACTGAATATGTACATGCATTGCACACAGGGGGCGGAGGGGACCCTGCGGCTCGTGAAACTCGGAAAAGTTGAATATTTCGATGTGTTCCGACCAGACATTTATGCTACAAGTTTACACAACTCGATATTACCTTGACAAGACGGATGTTCGGAATAATCAAACTTCTGCTCGGTGAACAAGCGCGATGAATAATGTATCGCGCGAATAATCGACCGCCTTCCCCTCGATTTCTAATAAGTTTTTCATGGCAGGCTGTCGAGACATTTTGACATGCTCGTTTCGAATCGTATATTTCTAGCACCGCCAATAAATGTCCCTCTATTTACGATATTTCCAGTGGACTGGTAGACGGACTTCCCCCGGCAAGCAATTCGAAGTTGCGCTACGTTTTATCGGAAATCGAACGATTCGCTGAAATGGGATATGATCGGTTAACTTCATTTAAAATCGCGATCGAACTTTTTACAGCGGAGAGAACGAAAAATTGCGAAGCATCGTTCGTTTCGTACGGTCGAAAGGGGCGGGGGACGTTCCTTTATGGAAACGGGAAGACCGGAATTTCGGCACCGCGAGAGGAAACGATAACCCCCCGGACAAATATAATTCTCCGGGCACTGCAAATTTCGCCGTGTTTGCCTTTCCAGCAGTCTAATATCCTGCGAAGTAGTGTACCCATTGTGTATCTTTCGCGCGTGGAACGATCGTGAGAGATAAGAGAAACGGATCGATACTACGCCCCCGGAGTAATAACACCGATAATAATTTCCGATAGCAATCAGAAATGCCAACCGGGAAAGTTTTCAATGCAAACGAACACGCTAATTAATTTCCCGCTGCCCTGCAACTCGAATTACGTCCACCTAAAACACGCCCGACGATCGATATTATTCTTCGATTCCACGGGATTTGTCTATTTTCCGGCGCGGGGCGAAGGTGATTCCAGACAGCGCAACAAATTTCTTCGATTTCTCCGCGCGAGCCCCGCCGCCTCCTATTTATTCCTTCCGTTTCGTTGTGTTATCAGAAAAAGGAGGCGCGGTGATAACTTTCGCAGCAAGTTAAGCTTCCCTTCGCACAATAGTCGCGAAAGTTTTGAATCACGTTTAATTAAAGAACCCCCCCGCCCCCCCCCCAACCATCTCGCAATCTTAATTATTTCTTGCTCCACTTCTTACGCCGACTTATAGTTTAACCCATTCAGGAGCTTCTCGAAGAAACTGAAGAGTCCTCGGCCAGAACTCGAACGGAGCTCGCCCCCATAATTCGACTTCTTCTCGCTATTAACATGTCCCTCGAGAGGAATCCATCGAGCCGGAAAATCGGCGAGTTTTTCCGCCAGGCGAAGCACGAGTTCCGCGCGATCCCTCGCCCCCCCCCCCCCCCCCCCATAGCCCGGCATTCCGACACGCGTTTCGCCGACGGAATCAGCTCGCAATTACGCCCAGGGGAAAAACGTGTCTGCGTAGTTCGGCGATGCAATATCTGCCCCCGGTTGGCCGCTTCTTTTTTTTTCACCCCGCCTTCCGATAGTCGGCGCGCGTGCACGAGCGTCGCTCGACACCAGCCGAGGAAAATTGCGGAGAGGCTGACCCCGTTAAGCGAGGCCAACGCTGACAAAAACGTCCAGATGCGTTCTGTCCGGCGGCGTCCGTCCGTTTCGGGGACGGGTTCACATTTCTCGTCGGGCTTGATCGATCGACGATCGCGATCGCGACACTGGACCCAGAGAATCGAGATCGAGAGAGATAATTATTGATCAGAGGCAGCGCGATGATATTTCTAGAAATAATCATCACTCGCTCATCGTTTCGTCCTCTGCTATAATTGCCTCGAATCAAAATCACAACGATCGGTACTCGCCACTTGCAACAACCGATCTCAGATCCGTGCAACGCGAGGAACCCCCGTCGAACTCCTTAACTCCGCTTCGCGACCGCCCCTTCGGAGTAGCACGATTCCGCGAGCAATTCCAAAACGTGACCGCCCTCGCGAATTCTATCAAAGTTCCACGCTGATCCAGCTTTCGCGGCGTCGCGACGCGCGCGACAGTCCATTCGGTCGTTGTCGAACGACGCACACGGGTCACGTAGCTATAACGCGACGTCATGCAGTGTGGATCGGTCTGTGTGCGGAACAATGTGGCGGCACTTGGAACCCCGGCACATTAACATTGTCCTGTTGCTCCGGCGGTGGCCGCGCGACGGGCGAGCCTAATTCCGTCAATCCTGAGACCGTTCTGGATTACACCACGGCCCATATACAGACGCGGCAATGTTAACTCGTAACTCTCATCGATTCCGGTGTAAATATACCCGGGGCATGTATACGACCGTGCAGGATTTCCGTAACGCTAGATATACCGCGTGTAACACGAATCGCAGAGAAGCGAAACGCGCGAAGGGAACGTTGGTTGGCTGGCTGGTCGGCTGGCCGGGTGTAGCCCCTCGAAACATGAAATCCAGGTTCACCGGGAAGCAGATAACACCCACCCTTGAAGAATTAATGGCCGGGTTATGAAAGCGTCGCTGGTTGTAAACGATAGCGGGACCTCGCTCGGTGGCGAATCGAAAATTATCTCTCGAATTGTTTCCAACGAGGATTGCGATTTATTTGGTTCCGCGTGGAAGCTGGCTCGAGGCTTCTTGTCGCATTAAGAAACTCGAAGAGGGTTGTAATAGAATTGAGGGGACCTGATACGATTATAAAATTTGAGGAACCTTTTTTCATTCGACAAAGATTCATCCCCCGATGTTCACTCTGTACGTTATCCTCCGTCCGCCCTAGGGAGATCGAAGAAATTCTCGTGGAATTTCTTCTGGAGAAAAAATCCCCTCGTCCAATAGCCGGGGGTCACAAATCACTTGGACACACACGACCGCGCGTGATTATTAGCGGGTTCGAATCGTGCAGCAAGTTACCCGTGGCTAATCCTCAGTTTTCAGATAGTTTCAAGCGGACTTCGATGAGCTGGCCGCAAGCTTGTAACGCGCACGCGGTTATTCTACACGAGTTTCACGAGTTCTCGATGTACCACTACGTTCGCTCACGCATGCGTTGCCAATCGTTTTTCTATCGCCATTTTCGCCCACCATCCAACATTATTTACAATAGTTCGAAACATCGCGTCGTAAGACGAATGAAAGCGCGAAGAGAAGCAATTCGTTTGTTTCTCGCATAAGCGTGAAAGCTTTCAAAAGCGAGTCGACGCGGCGTCGCGCTAAATCATCGCGGAATTACCACATATCCAGCTGCGTTTCCCGTATACCGTTCGACGAGAAGGGAGAGACATCCGTCATGCATCGATGGACAGGCGACCTGGCCGGACCACTGGAACTCCCGGCGGTCTTTGGCCCCCGCTGATATTTTACTTGAAACGTTGCGCACGTCGCTGATAAGAGCGGGGACGAATCGTTGGAAAAATTGGCTGGCCACCAGAGTCGACGAGGCCCGCTGTCTGTTAATAAAGCTCCCGGCTGATAAGAGTCGTTCGAGGTCGGACGGGGAAAAATTGTCGGATCGTGGGATTGAAAGAGATTCGATGACCGGCGAAGGACTTCCGGTGATACGACGCGGAATTGGAAGCGCGAATCGATCGATCCGTGGTGGAATTTTCAAATTCACCGGAGAAATCAATGCGAGGATCGATGTCGGCGAAGAGAAAGGGAACTAAGAAAATTTCGATAGTGTTCCACCAGCGATCGGATCGGACGTTGGGCGTCGAAAATTGAATCAGAAATTCTGGCGGCGGTCGAATTCTGCGGGCCGCTACTGATGTCTCGTTTCTAAGCAATCTTTGATCTGTATCCAGCATGGTAGCGCATCAAAGGGTCAAACCTGCAAGCTCTTACGGGACTAATCTGAATCGTTGATATCGTGTAATTGCCTGAATCCTATCAACCTTTGAACACCGACACCGCCATATGGAAAATCTAATTTCGTTCCGGTCCCCGCCTCGTGGATCTTGTTTCTAAATTCCTCATACATCGGGATCCAAACACTTGATGTCTAAATCCATCAGAACTCGCGCTGTGTTCCTCCCTAAATTCATCCTGCTTCGTGTTACGCGCAGCGACTACCAGCTTCACTCTTTAATCTCTCATTAGTCGAAACCATGTAGCTATCGCTAATCTACTATTCACGCGGGAGTCGTGCTTTGATGAAATCTGAGCATATCTGCATGCGAAACGGGTCGGGGCAGAGGGGCGAAGGGAAACAGCTGATCCGCATCGCCGTCGTTCACGTTGACGCTTTTAATTAGTTCCACATTTTACAACCGTTGCAACGTTTTATCGCAATATTGTTGCATGCAACCAAAATGAACGCGCATCTCGGGTAGAAAGTACGTCTTTAGAAACTGTAAAACACGGAGCCAGGTAATTACGAACTACGAGTTAGTACTTCCAAACTATTATCTTGCCTCGGCGAACAGCGAAGTCCCCGCATACTTTATTAAGCAGTTTCGCGCGTACAAAAGACGTTAAGCATTTTGGAATATTTAATTAATCATTGCAGTATCTGACGGTGATATGTATACTATAGATCATTAAAATCTCGCGAGGTAAAATACTTTTAGCAGAGTGTACGACGGACAACAATTTATCGTTCGATAAAACGTACAACGGAGCCGGGAAATTATTATTATTATTAATATCATTATTAATATTATTAAGCGAAATTCCCCTGCACGTATCAAATCGCGCACACGACTTGTCCAATTATAATTTTTCATTGCCGCTCCGCAATAGAGCCTCCTCGCTTTGCAACGAGCACTGCCCCGGATCCTTGAAATGTTACATACCGGTTAATTTAACGCGCTATCTGACACTGGTCGTGATACAACTAACGCGCAGACTGATACCGAAACTGCAGCAGTTGTATCCGGTGGATCTTCGAGGCTGGTCGGTATAATCAGTAGTCTGTGCATGTGTGCGACGCAGCGATTCTGATACGTCCGATTGGACGTGAGCGTACTCGCGCGACGTACCACGCGCACGATAATTGTCCAGCATTAACAGCATCAGCAATAACCAAATATTCGACGGTCCATTCGCTAAACAACCTAACGCTTCCCAAAAAAAAAAAAAAAAAAAAAGAATACCCCTCCATACTATTGCCCAACATTCCACCCGATGCATCGCGTTTCGAAAAGTTTCGTCAGCCATCCACTGAACCTCCCACCAAAAAAATCGGGAAACCGCGTTCATGCATCATGCCCATGGAATACGTCCCGTACGCGAACACGAACCCGTGTCTCCGAACATCCCATTCAGCTTCTCTAACAATAGCCAAGCCCGGCATCCACGCGTTTTCTTTGCCTACGAAATCCAAAGCGACGTAATCCCGAGGGCATCGCGATATCTGGCCGGTCGTAAATATTTCGTTACAATAGTAACGACGTACGTATGCATCCCTCGGATCCACCTCCCCCCCCCCCCCCCCCCTAACGGTAGAATCTCTGGCCGTTCGAAAATCTTTCGTCGACTAGCTTTTCGTTGGACGTTCATGACAAATCGGTTCGTACGATCTTCGGCGAGAACGTTTCTGCGGCGCAAACGCGATCGCGAAGAATGCGGCGACGCCGACGGGGTCATGTCGGAAGGGCGGCGAGACGATTCCGCGGCGGGTCGACGCGTTTCGAATCGCGTCGCGTCGATGCACGGCGCGTGCACGCGTTATGCACAGGGACGAAGGAAAGCGGCGGAGGAAAGCTGTCCGGAAAACGGGGACGGACGCCGCCGTTACGACCCTGGACCGAAATGGAAGCCAATAATTCTTTGCGCGCGGGCGGACGTGCCCGCGTACGTGCCGCGGAGGCGTGTGTGGGCGTAGATAGCGGCTCGCCCGTATAAATTGCATCGTTTCCCTTGAACGGTTCATCGTGGCTCGACGATCCCGTCGTATTGATTAGAAAGTCCAATTATCGGCCCGGGCGGACGGATATTTCTATTCGCGTCGGTTTTCTTGGGCACCCTGTCGCGAGGGAGACTCTTAACGGCGTTACTGCTCCGAATGAACGGATGTTGGCGCTGCGAACATTCGTCGTCTCGGTGAATACAAATCTGTGAACAGTGCAGATTATTCGAGACGAAATTGGGATGCGCGAAACGGAATGTCAATTCCGGGGTGGCTGCTCGATTAACGCGAATGTATATTACGCGCTGGAACGCGCGATTTCGAAGCCGCTCGCGATTTTCGTGGCCGGTCGTCGAAAGCAGCGCAATTTCAATGTATGACGCGGTGTTTCGATTGAAAAGAACCCCCCGTTTTTTCCGCCCCCCCCTTGAAACGTGGCCGCGGGACACGGATTCCCGGCGGTTAGGTGCTTTGGTATTCAAAGAGCGCGCTGATCGCGAGTGGCGCGATCGTTGAAGTACTTGTCGATGTAAACGTGGCCGATATGCAGCATCGAGGGCCCCTTCTGCCGATAAGCCGCCCTCTTTCACCGTTTCGAGCACAACTTTGCATTATCGGCACGTCCCCGGAATCGCGCTTATCAAGCGGCCGTTCCTCGATTCGAGGCTGATCTCTCGCGCTGCGCCGGTCGACCTGGCCGCCGCGAGAGTTAGAGGGCTTTCAGTCGTTAATTTCGAACGGCGAAAAGCGCGGAGAAGGCAGGGGAGCTCGCGAGACTTACGGCGGCGACGGAGAAGCGGCAGCGTGGAGATTCGCCGACGAAAACGAAAATTAGATATGCTTCTTCGACGATCGATGACGAGGACCGCGAGGGGGACGTTTTCCGAAACAGGTCAGACGCGGAATCGGCCGGATTTTAATTGGCACTGTTGCAAAGATGAAAGGGCGGAAATGAGGTCTACCGAAGCGGAGGAAAGGAAGCGGTGCTTGCTTCGACTTCTGCTTCAATAAAGGCGGAAAAGCATTTTTATTGATCGACACCGGATCTTCTAATTAAATCTCTCTCCTATCGAACGATTTGGAATCGCGTGCGCTTGACAAATTCTGTTCAACTTTGCGTTAACGCCTCGCGATATTAACTTTACGCTATCGCGCTGAGAGTACAGCGAAGGGGGCCCGTTGAAACGAATCGCGGCCAACTCCGGCCGCGGCTTTATCTCGTTAATTTATTTCGCTGTTTACCGATCCCGGAGCCGCTTAAACGATTACACGTCGGCGTCCGCTTAAAAACTCGGACGCCGCGGCGTCGCGGCGCACGGGGCCGAGGCGGTCGTGGCGGTGTGCAAGGTTTCACGGAGATCAGCCGGGTAATTCTTTTCGACGTTAATCCGCTTGCAGCGTCGCGGAAAAGAAGCTTAGGGCAACATCTCGCGCATCGGGACCACCCTCTCGCTCTCCTTAAACGACGGATTAAGCGAGTTCCACCCGATCAGGAACGGGCCGTCCCGTTTCGTTCGCGAACGTCCACGTTCGTCGTGACGCGACGTCAATGATAATTCAATCAACGATTATAGCCCGCATCCCGCGGGAGAAGTTGCATTAGAACGGGCGAGTAATTAGTACCTGTCCGGCGACGGAACTCAAGGGGGGACGGGATGCGAAATTTTGCCGGGCGCGATCGAGCTGCCACTACGTTGTTAGAGGCGCGTCGGTGCAATAATTCCAGCGTCCAATATTCGGATATCTCTGTCTGTCTGTCTGTCCGCCTGTCGGTCCGTCTCTCGTTCGTGCACACGTTGGCCCTTGGCACGTCTTTGAGAGCTGAGAAATTGCGGGCGTTCCGGCGCTCCGCGTCCCTTTGACGATGTATTAATTGCTTCAACTTTGATACATCTCGCGCAACCACGGCGTTAATAACGTTTCTCTCATTGAACGCGTCGGGACCGAATTGAACGGCGCTCCGCCGGTTTCGACGGCCGTCCAATTCCGGACCCGCTCGAAAATCACCGATCTTTGTACGATTAAACGAGCCGGCCTCGCGGCATCTTACTACCCGATTCGAGCGACGGCTAATTCAGGTGAACGGGCGAGGGTTACCGAGGATATTCTGAACTTAACAGGGCTGCGATTGTTTTAAGAATGCGAAAGAAGGGTATCGTTGGCGAACGTGTAATGTGTAAAATTGCATACGCAGCGCTAAAAGTTTCCATAAAAATTCGGGCAATAATCCAGCCACGAGTAGGTAATTAAGCTTGGAACTTCCGCTGTAAGGCATCGATATAAATTCGATGAAACTCCCTCTCCGAAAGTTCCATGAAATTCACCTGCTCGAGGTTCACTGGTACCTCGCTCTTTTATTTTCGTCGTTCGTTCCTGATAGACGTGTCCCGGGAAATCGTTGCACGGGGAACAGCGTCCACGTCCGGCGAAATATAAGCAGCGGTTAAGTGACTGAATTAGGGACAAAAGATTGCGGCCATTTCTTTCTGTTAAGCGCTCGTAAGGCTGATATATGGAGGACGATAAACAAGCGACGTGGAATCCGGCCTGGTCGCCGGTGAGTTTCGGTACAGCTGCCAAATGTAATTGGACGAAATAAACGTGGCAGCAAAATGCTTTCGCTTCGTTAAACGAAGCCCTCCCTTTCATTGCGCCACCCCGCGGACAGGTATTTCGTTTTAATTTTTGCGACCGTGTTCCCGGCGCCGTGGATCGTGTCTTGGAAATAAGAACGAGCCGGAGCGATTCACTTCGGAGGGATTAAACTTATTCGTCGAACGAAATCCTGCATCGAGTTTCCCGTTTCAGCTTCCAAGTAACAATGGCCGCAAAGTTCGCGGTTGTCTCGCGATAAAATACCTTGCAGGTGTGTATTTTCTGCTTCGATCGTTAAAGCTCGGCGGAAAAGTCGTCGTTATTTGAACGGCCGTAACTTCGCGTGAGAAAAATCGCCGTATAGCCTGTCTGGGCTTATTTTAAAGCGCGACGTGTCCACTTTCGTGCCCCCGTGACGAATTCCGGCGGAAAAATTTTTAGCTCCAAGGAAAGTTGTATTCTGTCCATAGACGAAATTTGTCCGCAACAACTGTTCGCAATTATTCGCGATCAAGCTACCAATTTACGAATTTAACCCTTCTCGACGCGACTCCGTCTCGTCGATCCACGAGGCTCCATCAGAATCAGTGCACGACTTTCACGGGACCACCCACGCCAACGAAATGTTGCACCGGTCCCACGACGCATCGCCGACTCGCAGTCTCACAGCGTGATCAATCACCCCCCGAGATCGTTCTCCCTTTCGGAGCAAATTGATAGATTCTCACGCTCGGATTCCCCCGGATCGATATTTCACGTTTATCCCAACCCCGGTATCCGAGCCTCGTCGCCCACAACCTATCCACCTCTCGACTCTTCATTTTTCTCTCCTTCTTTCGTTCCGTCGCGTCCGTTTCTGCCGCGTCCACACAATTCTCGCGGCGGAACCCTCCGCATCGTTTCTCCATCAGGGGTACGTGACCGGTAGCGGCACATGGCAACAAATTGCTTCCACGATTTTTTTCTCTTTTTTTCTTTCATTTTTCACGACTTCAGCAGATGTCTAAAAATCGTTGGTCCGCTGGAACAGAGGGGAGGAACGTTTAGTAAAAAAAAAGAAAGAAATGAAAAAAAAATGGCAGAGGGAAGATCCCCGACAGCGGTCGGCCAAGATAGGTGATTCGAGGGGTGGTCAGGGGGCGAAAGCCATCAGAAAGGACGGCTGGCATCCGGCAATTTACGAACGTCCGGCGAAACTGATTTCGTGGCGACAGAAATTACTTCTTCAGGAAGTCGCGACCGCTTCGATCTCCTTTCTCCCGTCCTCCCTTCTCTATTTCTGGCCTTTCACAGTTCCGCTCCCTCTGGCTCCGGAGGACCTGCACGTTCTCGATCCCTCCCGGTCGATCTTCTTTCCCGTCTGGTTCATCCGCGGCGACCTATCTACCTCCGGGGTACTGTGCCTCGAACGCTTAGACCGCCGCAGCGAGAAACTCGCTCGGCGTGACGCGAGAATTGAACTCGAGTGCTGCTCTCCGCCAGACGATCACCGTGGCACCGGCGAGTATAGATACATCTTTCATTGGAATATTTCAATATCGCCCGGGGAGCGTTTTAGGGAAACAGAGCGTGTTTCAATTCGGAGTATATTGAATCCGCTTTCCGAGTGGTGTCGAGTTCGAGGGTCTCTGTGAGGAAGGAACGACGTGGGAAATATACGCGGAGCTCGGTAGATTTACTGCTCTCACGTGTGTAAAAAATAATGGGAAAAATCGATTAAACACTTGCTCAATTTTAATTGAATTCATCGATTGCCATATTCGTGCAATTTAAAGACTCGCGTCGAAGATTACTCCTTTTCGTTACGACTTACAACTATTAGACAGCTGCGATATCCACGCTTAAATATATCAAGCCACGTTCACAAAAGGGAGAGGAAAATAAAATGAAAAGGAATTAATCCGCAAACCATTTGGACCAGAAGCTCGCCCGAAGACCGCGCACAACGGGGAAACGAATTTCGGTGCCGCGACAGCCATCATGCCCGTTCACCGTGCGCCAATCTCTTTTGTTCCGGCGACATTAACGCTCGCGGCGATCGGATAGCGACAAATTCTACAGGTTCATTATTGGTTAAGCCTGTGCAAATAGTCAAGTAATTCTACTGGCCGATCAAATGCCGTAATCAAATAACTCGAGCCACCGGTGTATACGAAAATGCGCCGATCGGAGGCCGCGGAGTTGCCTAACCGAATTACCGGTCGTTGCAGCAGCCGAAATTGCCGCCACTGGATATAGAGGCAGAAGTGAACGTTCGACAAAAGATCGAATTAACCCCGGCGTTGCCCGAAATGTCGAACGGTTCGAATTACCACGTTCGATTCGACGCAACGGCGCGAGTCATTTTTGGCTTAGTTCCATGGATTATCGCGGCAAGTCGAACGCCTTTCGTGACCCGAACCAGAAAATATTCAATATGGGGAACGATATACAGAAACCGTCCGTGATACAGAATTCTGTTTGCGCAGTTGTTTTACACCGTCGCGCTAGAGAATTTCCTATTGCCTCTGGAAACGTCGAACGGACGTACAGACTCGAATGATTGAACCGTGAAATATCGCGTGGGCAAAGGAAATTTTTCACATACCTGTCCGTCTCGACCAATGGTACTGCATGTCGTCGCGAAATGTTTTCAAATGCTTTCGGTTTCGCTTTGTTCGACGTCGACGCGAATTTGTACAGTATCACGCGCGACGAACGGGAAGGAGGAGGTTCGACGAAGTTTCGATTCTCGAGATTCATTCCGCCGCTCCGTATCGAAGCCTCGGAGGCCGCAGCAGTTGGTGGAGAGAAAAGTCCAGTCGAGCTTTTATCGCACCTGGCGCCGCGGACTCGCGTGCGTTCGCAACGTTTGCCCGGTTCACGAGTTCTAAGCTCGACGTATATACGTTTTTTTTTCTTTCTTTTTTCACCGAACGGCTATCGACGCCAGATAAAAGAAGGGGGCAACGAGGGAAGGCCGGGGGAAGGTGGTAGGAGCTAGTCTGCCGAAAAAATAGGGGAAAAGAAGCGAATACCGCGGGCCGATTCGAGGAAGAAACGAGGTTGGACGGGCGCGCTCGCGATACTTCCGGTAATTTGCCGGGAGAGCATTGTTGGCGAAACTTTTTTGCATCCGAAGGGTGGAAAAACTTTCGTAGTTCCGCCTGCGATGCAAGCCGGTCAGAGCGGGGGGATAGACGGCGCTTGTTAAAAGCGTTTCCCCGATCGCGTTTCATGCCGACGATCGAGATAGATCTTTCGTGCACTTGCTTCGCGTATTTGAAACGTTCTTCGACGCGGCGCGAGGAGCAATCGAATTTACGGACGGGCGAGAGAATTGATACGATGAACGGACCTTGGCCTACGTTTTTAACGAAATATCCAATGTAATTCTTATAACGAGCGGCGTTTGAAAAGATTCGTTACGTCGCTTCGTTCCGACGCGATTAACTGCGATTAAAAACGGAAACAGAAATGAATAAATCAGTGGTATAACTCCTTCCATCCGCGTTCCTCCATTCGTGGGACGTTCTTTTCTTTTTTTACCAACAGCTGCGTCCGTGTAGGAAGGGTTAAGCATCGCAGAAACAGAGTCTCGCTCGCTTTTAAACGCGAACGAATTGCGTATCGCGTTTCGTGACCGTAACAGTTCATATATCTTCCCGCGGAAGTTCGTTCACCCTCGCGCACACGCGCCGCGGACTCTTTCGGACGCAGAAACAACGCGTACCAGCGCGATACAGCTTGATGGAAGCAGGAATTCGCGTACGGGACACTCGTAAAAACCGCACCGAACGACGCAACGAACCGCCGATACCGTTTCGTAGCCGGGACGATAAACGAGGAACGGAGGGGGCAGGATTTTATGCGACGTTCACGTCACGGTTGTCCATCGATGTTTCCGCCGAACGACTTCGGGGGGGTGGTTACGGGGTTGGTTACGGGGATGATAAAGTCGCCCCCGTGCTTATTATCCCAAGCGGGACGAAGAAAAGAAAAATCTCGTTGATTCTATCGAATTATCGTTACCACTAGGTTGTTGCGGAAATGTATAATATGATATCATTCAATTAGTAGTACACTCGGTTGAAAGATTGTCGATTCTTTTCGCGAAATTACGTCAATAGTATACCACGCAGAACTGGATGAAACCTAACAAGGGCGGAACGAACACGTATGCTAGGTTGACGAACGGGAATCCGCTCGGTTTCGAGCAATCGACGCTGGATAAGGCCGATTCCGCTGGGCTCTCAGCTGGGATGCACGCGTGTACGCGAGCTGGCCGGCTGGTTGCACGCCGACGACATTCTCCGCTCAAGTTACGCGGGGCAAAACGTTCCGCGCGGAAAGTACCGATTAGGATCCATTAGCATCGTAGCCCCGGGACCGAGGAATTCCCGTGCCTCTAACGAGAAAGCATGCATACGGAAAATAGGACCGACGGCATCCACGCGTGTTCGCCTCTGAATAGTTGCAACGATTAAACGCATTCATTCCACCGTTTATCGTCCGCGGTTCATCGTTACTCGAAACGAAAGGATCGAATTACTTTCCCTTGGCCGAAGTGAATTTTCCAGAATTTTCCAGAAGCTGTGCCTCGCGCGAACTTACGGATTCCGGTGATTAAGATGATCCAAGGGGTACGAATGTTGTCGGAATGGAAAGTTTTCGGTGTTGGCGTAAAGTCGAACTGCAAGTTCCAGCTTTATTCGGCTTCGTAGTCTACGCCAAATGTAATAGCCAGTCCAGAAAACTCCGGCTCAGGCATAATTCACACTCAACACTGCTGTCGTCCGTTAATTTGAGAGGTGGATAGTTGACCGTGCTCGTTTCAGATTCTCACAGGGCCCCTATATATAACCGTGCCGGCTCTTGTTTCTTTTTCTGCAGCTGGGTATCCATCACATTCCACGGCCGACGAATACCCAAATACATGCAGCCTCGAGACGTAGCGCAAACTGCTAATCGGCAGAACGAATTTCTTTTCGTTCGCCCCGGCGCGAACGTAATGATACTTCCTCGTCGCGGTGACACCTGTACGCGATACCAGCAGGTATAAGTTATTTATCGCGCGACCACCTTTTCTATATTTCCATGTCTCGCCCCTGCACGCGGTATCGCATACAGGCGACCTAGCGTGAACAAAAGTTCAAGAGAGTACGCTTTCGAACACACAGTTTACCCTCCAACATTTCTGTCACGGACACTTATCGAATATCACGAATTATCAGCCAAGTAAGGGAAGATCCGTAACAGGGGAATCGCGGAAACGACGCGATGGGATGGTTAATAAAGGTCGGCCCTCGAGAAGCAATTTTAGATTACGGGGCCGCCATTGTCGCCTATCGACAGCCGATTAAATTACAACGAGAATTGCTTGGAACACGGCACAGAGGAGAGGCGTCGTGAATCGCGTCGAATTACCGCCTCATATAACAGCGCCTTCGTACTTTTCGTGCGGATAATCGAATTACACCCGAGGCGTTTTCCCCGACACACCCGTCTGCCCCGCCGTTTTCTTTCTTCCTTTCCCCAGTTTTCTCGAACGCGTGGGTACATATAACCGACACCCTCTTTCTGCTCGCCCGTAGTCGATGAAACACCTCGTTTCTCGCGGGCTGGTTCACCACGAAACGCGTCGAGGGGGATGGTCGACGATTTTACGCGCCCGCGACGAATCGCAGAATCGCTTTCCCGAAGCTATTGTACCGTAGCCGAGCTCGCTGACGAATGTCTGATTGAATTTTTTCGGGCGAATGTGATTGAGAAGCGGGGGCGCAAAGATTTTTATTATATCTCTGGGACGCCGCGTGAATGAACGTAACCGAATCGAGAGGTAGAATTGGCGTACAGTATTTCGCATCGCTGAGGACTTGTTGTTGGATGAAATTTTGGAATATTAATACGCACTCCTATTGTCGTCGACAGCAGAGTTGCCGTTTCAAGCACGAAGCACGGCGATTATTAGACGTTCCTTGGGCGAACCGATTTCGCGACACGAGCACGAACAGAAAGGCGTGTTAGAAACGCATTTACGGGCGCGTTCCTCGGCGCTGGAGGATCAGGAGAAGATTGCCTGGTCGCTGGCTGCCGCGCCCGGTAATTATTAACGAGGGGTTGCAAAGTTAACGAGCAAGCCGAGGGGAAACTCCTTGCCGGAGATTTACAAAGATGCAAGCCGGTACAGGTATTCCGTTCATGTACCGCCTTAAGTAATCATACTATTGAGATCGATGTTGTTAGCTGCAGCGTGGAATTTCTGCGAACAACGCGTTGAATAATTCCAGTCGTCCATTAGAGAGCGTCGCACCCTTCCGTACAGAGCGCGTACAGCCGATCCCGATGCAAGGGCCGGCCCGTTTATCCGGGACGTTCTTCCCGGAGAACGTTTCAACCGCGAACTTGGCTTAGCTTTTGGCCCCCCCACTCCATTTGCCAAGCTTTACATCCCGGAAAGTGTACAGGATTCTCGAGCGTAATAATTACCCAATATTCCGAATTTTCTTCTTGTTCTTTCCATCCTGAATTCAATTTGATAGTAATAATTATAGCTGCAATTATAGTACGGTAAAATTAAAACGCTCACAATCACCCGCCCAAGAAAGTCCCGTTAAAAACAGTACAGCGTCGTCCTGAAAATACGAACACGGGAACCGAATAGAGAGGGCAAGCGCCACGACTCGAGGTAATATCAATTAAGGTAGAAAGCAGGAGCGATCGATCATCGACGATAATAAAGAGCTTCCGGCCTACAGCGGAACGCTCGTTTTTCATCGACCGCTTGTCCTATTTAACCAATGTTCATATCGTAGCGCAAGCACCTATACGCTTTACCTATTCCCCCCACCCCCCTCCACCCACCCCCCTCCACCCCCTGTTATCGACGAACGGAGATCCAAGATCATCCGGGGATCGAAATAACCCTCGAATTTGCTTACACATTTCCCTTCGATACGTTATCGTAAATTCGTATTAAGGATATCCCGCGTGGCCTGTTCAATACGAATGCAGAATTTGGGTCAGATGGCATCCGCTAATAAGCATGCGCCCTAATAGGCTTAGTGGATGCATGCATACAGCCGCACGACCTGATGCACGATAGGATGACGTTCCCGTATCTCTCTCGGGCCGGATTACGGGCCTACTGCGATGGGCTTACACGTGAACACGCGCATGGATCTTTCCGGATATGAAGCCGGGGCCAGGGCTTTTACGGGCTACCTGCTTCTCCTTAATCGAGTTTAAGGCGAATCGCTCGCGTCCGATCGATCCGTAGGCGCCACGGGGTTTATGGTCTCGCATGCTGGACGGTGGTTCACGCGTGTATCGTACCAGAAGGATTATTTCTCTTGGCGATTCGCGCACGGGTTTGCCCTCCGCGATGAATTTATGTCGGCGCGGATGGAACTGGATCGGTGAACGGACGGAGATATCGCCAGTTCTTTTATTGAAACGAAAATGCACGGTAACTAGTATTTCCAGCGAGATTCTTGCACTCGCGTTACGTAAAACGCGGCATGGTATATCTAGCTAGCCGAGAAAACAAAAAATCTTGCATCGAACAATCCACGTTGGACCCCGTCACAAAGGACGTTCCGTAATTTCCAGGCTAAGAAGCGCGTCAAGTATCTCGAGTATTCGAAGTTCGCGGCGCCGAATACCAGCCGCGAAGTGCACGCCGCATACCTTCCGCGGCGTTTCCTTTCAGAGGGAAAAGTTGGGGAAAAGTTCGCGGCCGATGGGGCCGAGGGACGATCCCGACAAAAGATTCGATTTGAATTTCATACCGACGATTATGGATGTAGATTTTCCTCGGGGCGATTCGATTTTATTCCGGCACGGCCGGAAGTCCGGACGAATCCTCGCGCTTCCGTTTAATGGCGTGGAACTGGAAACTCGGATGATGCCCCGCGCCGTGAACGACGTTGCGAATTATCCCAAGTTTTCAGATTCGCTGACAATTACTTGGTCGAAGGGAAACGTCGCGATGGTAAAACCGGACGAAGAATGCTTCTTTGTTTCGGTAGGGCGTTCGTAGCAACAAATCTCTTAATTGATTGTTATAAAAATCGTCGACGTTTGAACCGATGTAACTTCGTGAGAAAAAATGGTACGCTACTCGACCAACGCTCATTTCGAACCACGAAGTCTCTACTTTCACGCCCTCCTATTGAATTTACCCTGAAAAATTTGTCGACACCGTGCAGTCGTTTAATCTGGAACAGCGTTCGGTGAGGAAAGGTGCCTTCCCCTTTCCACCCCGTCTTCTGATACAAATTCTTCCAAATTCTTCCAAATTCTTCCGAAAATTCAATACAACGATGCAAAAGCAGAGGTTCCAACCTTTAAATCAAGCCCAGCTAGACTTCTCCACGATTTTTCGTCGCGGGGCGACGCCAGCTCGAAGATTGTCGCCCTCGCTGGCAACTCAGTGATCCTTTAATTCAGCGATGAAACCCGCGAAGCAAGCATCCCAACATTTAACAACAACCGCCTAAGTCTCACCACCCCCTCTCTACTTAACACCCTCGCGCGTTATTCGAAAGCACAGGGGCACGATGCATTATGCGGAGCGGCATTAACACGTCGTCGGCCGCGAGACTTCGTCCGATAAACCATTGACCATCGACCCCTCGCCACGAAGTCGCAGTCCGGTCGAGTGATCGATAAACCGGACACCGGGTAATGCGGGGCAAACAGCGCGATATTACACCGCCGGTCACGTACATCAAGACGAGTTTTGCCAGGCAAATTGCGAGCGGAAACGGGCGTGTTGCGACCCGACGCTAAGCTCGAAGCAACGCCGGTCGGGGCTTTCCGGCTCGTTCTGTCGCGATTTAACGCGTCCGCTGCGGAACGGAATCGGACACGGGAAATTTGTTACGTACGTCCGTTTCGGTTCATCGTCACCGCGCGCGCATTAATGTAAAAACGTTGTCGAGCGACGGTCGAACGATTCGTGACGCATCGCGGCGCGAACGAACGACGCCCGGGCGGGCAGGTGTTCGCCGTTGAATTATTTCGACGAGAATTCGTTTTCGATCGGGACGACGGAGGTGTCCGGAGGTGAACCGGGGGGGTGTGTCGCGAAACGAACGGCGAATATTACGCGAGCGCAGGATTATGAACGTTAATTGCGCCTTGCCGCGACGGGATTAAGATTTGAATGGATCACTTTGACGACGGGCTGAGAAAGACGTATTTCCTCGAAAGCTTCCAGTTATTCGGGTCTCGCTAACGGCGATTCCGACGGCGGGCTCCTTTTCTCGTTCTCTTGATAACGATTCTCTTTCGACGGCTCTTTGAGACACAGTCGGATTATCGGTAATCATAAAAATGCCGTCCGATTCATGCCAAGTGGAGCAATCCGGCCGCTTTGTCCGACTCGACGTTACCTTGTTCGCGATGCGCCTGTACCTCGTTACGCGGGGGGGAAGAAAAAAAGAAAGTGTCTTGTCCTTTGGCTGAAATCGGCGATAACGAGGCGCTAATGCTAACTGCGACGAAGGTTCGAACGGAGGAGCGATTCAATTATTGCGACAGATTCATGGAGGGCGCAGTGCCTCGAATGATATTGGAAATATTCTCGGAATATTTTATGCAATATACATTGACCCTTATATCGTGGGAATATATAATTTAATCGAACGCCGTTCAATATTACCGTGCCAGCTTTTTAATATGATTCCCACTTCGGTGAAATCGATATTCAAGTGCGGTAAAAGTTTGCAATGCGTGGAAAGAAAAATCGACTGGTCACTTTGTTTACAAATTAATTTTGCATTCTTTCTATGCATGTTTGTATACCGAAAACGCGTTAACGAGCAACGTCTCGAGTTTCCATTTAACTGTATTTAACTTGTTCCTTTTCCGTTTCAGTCTGATCCATCGGGACACTAGGCCAGAGCCAGCGATCAGGTGTTCCACCCTGAGAGGCGCAACCAGGTTGCCCTCGGCGCCCGATCATCGCAGCGAGGCTCGTTTGAGAACGGATCCAAAAGTGTTGGTCTTCGTAGAGACGCTGTACTCTATGCTGGGCAAGAATATAGCAGAATTGCTGGTCTCCAATCGAATCAAGTAGGTGCAATATAAATCGTGCATAAATATTTTACGGCGAGAAGCAAACGAACGAAAGTCTACGACAATCTAGCGATGCTGCGATAGCTAGATACATATTATTAGGTATTATAACGACAAACGGTACACGCTATAGAATTCTTTCAATACCGAGGGAACGAGGCAACAAGTAAAACCCTCGACACGAGAAAACTGAGACGTTCTAAGCTGACAAGCCTGCTTAAACTTGTTCCACTTAATCGCAGCAAATTGGAAGGCCGAGCAATCGCCTGCCTAAACATCCTCGATCTAAACTCGATTTAATTCCCATTGAAGATTTCTATCGGCGACGCGATCAATTTTTACCTGCGTTGCCAACACTTGACGCAATAACACGTCCGAATGAAAAAAAAGTGGCCACATAAAAGAAGAACGTTTCTCCCGAGCAAAGGGACGTAGCAGGGTCGTCAAACGAAAGATAGAAAGGGACGGGAATGTCGAAGCTCTGGCTGAATAACAGACAGAGACAAATAGGGTTAACGATAGAACCACCCTCGCCAAGCAGAACTGAATGAAGCGTCATATGTAGATAAAGTGACGTGAACGGAGTATGACAGAGGGCATTGCAAGTTAGATGTTTCGATGTGTCCGCGGGGGAAGGTGTGTTTCGGCGGAATGGGCCGTGTGTAACGCGAACGGATAGGGTGACAGAGGGGTTGTGCAGGTCGGGCCGCGTGAGAGAGACACGTGCACGCGTGTGTTTTGTGTATGCACGAGCGACACATTGTGTGCCTGCCATCCGATAATCGGAAAGCCAACCGGCGCACCTGCACACGTCTAACCGACGCGAGAGCTCGACGAGAAGGGGGGTTGGGGGTGTATTGGCCAACCAGCCTCCCGTTTGCTTTATCCGGTGCAATTTCATAATCGATAATCGGGACCGACGCCGGCGGCGAAACGGTGGACAACCGTTCGATAGTCCCGCGGGCGTGGGTGGGAAATTCTGTTTCTTCTCGAAGAGGAATTTGTTTAGTTTGGAGCGCTAGATCCGAATCGGATAGACAAGACGATTCCCCCGTTATACGCTGGAAGATTTGCCGATAAGGATAGGAGGAGTGCGGTGGACGGGCAATGTTGCGGCCAGGAGAAATTTTTTTCTGGGTTTCTTTCGGTTTCCTATGCAGCTGGAAAGTTTACAGAGTGTTCTAGCGAAGATTAATGGTTTCGTTCTTTTAGTTTTCTCTTTGCGTTTAATTTTTTTTTTAATTGTTATCTTTACCTATATTAGCTAATACTTTTTCTGTACCGTTATTTTTTAGTAATATATCGCTTAAGGGACATTCGTTGTCTATTGCTAACAATTATGAATACCAAGGAATAACTTTTCAAAAAGTCGTAACAGGTAGATACAGTACGGCGCACTCTCTTGTCACTTAATATATTTTCAGCTTTCTACCATTCTAAAGTACTTTGGCCTGCTTTTAAAAAGGAATTCGTTGTACCGTCTCCTTCGCCGGGCAAATCACTGCCAAGCCAATATATTTCTGCGAATCGCAGAAGGAACCCGCGGAATCGTGCGAAATAAGTAAAATGATGGGTATCAACGCGTTACACAGGGGAACAGTGGAACGGTTCCGAGCGTAGTCAGACAGGTCTATCCATCATTCACGACGCAAGCCCCACCTGTCACGTGCAATAATTCACCCATTACACCGATTACACGCGCCATTCCATAAACATTGGTTTTATCATACGTTATTATTGATCGTTTCATCACGCTCGATCCCAACCCCGTGTCAGAATTACCTCAACAACGCAAAAACAAACCCGACGCAGGTAATCAGGGATCCAATAAAGCACGCTCCGGCAGACGTAAGACAAAAACGAGCCGAGGGAAGATTTATTATTTATGAATTCATCCCGTTTAAACAACCGTGTGCGCGTCCTCCGATACATCAAACGCGTCGGAGACAGAGGTGCACGCACTATTTCATCGCAACGCGCGAGGCTATCCACGTTTCTTATCCGAAAACAATGTATCAGATGATATCGATCCCAGTTTCCACCCCTTTGTCACTCCCCACACTTTCTCTCTTTCTCTATCTATCTATCTATCTCTCTCTCTCTCTCGCCCCCTCTGCTTCCGTCGTTTCGTCGTTATTTTTTAGCTCCCCCCGCGGTACTAATGCAGTCTGCACCACGACACTCGTTACTCGTGACATCGACACGAGGGCGGTGGCACGGCCGAGCAGAGGGTAAATGTTCCGTGCCACGTCGCCAGGGGTGGAATCGCCGATCGACTCTCTCTCTCTCTCTCTCTCTCTCTCTCTCTCTCTCTCTCCTTCGTGTATTTTTGTGTTTTCTTTTTTTTCCCCCGCCAGCGGTTCATCCGCGCACTCCTCTCGTTTTCCATGTTTCCTGTACTTCAATTTTTTTTCTCCACCTTCCAGCCACGCTCCGCGCGTTTCATATTCCCCTCCGCCCTGCGGCGCGAAGGGTAAACAAATGCGCGGCGCAAGGGCGATCCGAGATGGCTCGCGACGCTTCGAACGAGCCGAGATTTCGTCCTTTCCGACGCGTCGCGTCGATTAGAAGGCGACTCAGCTTCTGTCCGATCGCGCGGTTCGACGAGAAATTGTCGCGAAGTTCGTCGGACGCATTTGGTGGTATTAATTGCTCGAGCGATCTCTCCGACATCGCCGCGGCGAATGAAACGCGAAGTCGTTTAAAGATCGTGACGATGGTGCTCGTGTCAACCCTTCCCGTGCACATGACGCGCAGGGCTTCATAAATATATGACGTTTCGTACGTGCGCCCACTGTGACGGTTTCCGCAGCCCGGTGCATGACGTACGAGCGACAGTGACCGGACCTCGCGGATTTCCGGACGAAATAAATACGTGTACGCGTCTGCCAGCGTCGCTTCCGTCGTGACGACCGACGTTGCTGGTCTTCCAGTTCGCGCGAAAATACGCGTGAACTTTTTTTCTCATCTCCATTACCGAATTTATTTTTCCGCGGCCGCGATCGCGTCCCGCGAGACACAGAGAACTTATGGACGGTGGCAGGTGCGAAATTTTACATCGAAAAACCTGGTCCCGTGCCAGGGAAACGAATGTAATCTTTCCATTCCCTTTCTCCGGATAGTATTCCCCTGATATATGGCAGGATCAGACGCTGGAATAAATTCGAATCGATAATGGGCAGGGGGGAGGGGGGCAAATTTTCTAACACCCTCGTTGAAAAATGTTAAAACGATCTCGGTGGTAATTTCGACGAAACATCAGCGACGATATAAACTGGACGCGCTGAATTTAAAAATCACCTTCCACGTTGATGCCGACCGATACACGTCGGCCCTGTCTCTGTGTGCTCGCGTCAGTCAGGGTGGCGGAAGGGTGGTTTTTTTCCACTCCATCGGCTGAAACAAATCGAGCATTCGATTTTAAGCACCGCGCTCGATTAAATCAGAAACCAGGAACAGATCCACCGACGGGTTAATCAGGATCGAAACAAATTACTGCGGGACGTCGAGCAGATCAAGGCCGGCTCTTGCCAATTAGAGGCCGTATTTTAAACTAATTCCGAGCGCGACGGGGTGGCTAAATGCCCCCTCTGTGGTTTTCACCTAATTATACCGTACGAGCTGGCAATCTGCTCGGGCTACTGGAAACGTCTCTCCGGTTATCTCAGCCTTCCCCCCCTCGGAACTTTTTCGACCGCCGCGGCGATTAATTCGCGGGGCGATTCCTCGGCCGGCCATTAATAAATCCACGCGAACGACGGATCACCGTGGAAGTTAATAGAGACACCGGGGCGAGATTCGAATCGATTGTTGGGTAAAAAAGGGGGAGAGAATTCATCCGTTCTTGTCGGAACAGGCGAAATTGATCGAATCCACTCGACGACGCCGAGCACCGTAATAATTATCGCCATGCTCAATTACGCTCGCCGCCTCGCCGTTCGTTCGTGAAATCCTTCGTTTCGCTCGTCGTACCAATCAGCCTCGTCTGTCGTCTGTTCTCCAGTTTTCCGACAGCCGTCGTCTCCTGCATTATCTAATATCGTTTGCCCCTCGAAGCGCTGATGCGATTAGTATGCAACGGCGCGGCGGAGGACCCCGGTGGAATGAATACTCGGCTCGATTCGATATCGCCCGAAGAACGGGAAATTTGTACAGCTTTTAACCATTCGGGGGAGGATGGGCCCGACGGTGGTGATATTTAAAATGGTGCTTGAAATGGCCGGGTGCGGGATTCCGAGTTTATATCGGAGTCTGCCGTTTTCCGAATTATCGTTCAAACGAACGGAATGAATCGAAGCTTGAACAAGATACAGGATGTTCAATTATTTCGTCGAACGCTCCCAGTAATCGTGGAACGGGGAGGAAAAATTGTGTATTAAAAATAATTTGCGCTTCGATACAAAATATTACCTCTGTCACTGCTTCGATTCATTCCTAAATAACGCAACAGTTAATTGTCGGAGGACTGTCAAAATATTGAGTCCATTATCACTACTAACGCGCGATTTCATTTTTGCATTCTCTCTCATTCTCTATCTCCCCCCCCCCCGTATCTTTGGGAAACGTTTGCACCCAGCTTCCCCTCGACTGAATTTCGCGACAGAAGGGTGCCTGAACTATCTCACGAGGCAAGACGGCTTAATTGTCTGGGCGTCTCGCGAAATTTACTCGCGGTTACGCGCTCCCTGTCTCTTAGACGATCCCGTGTAAGGAAATCGCGTAATTAATACGCCTCCAAAACGTCGCGGATCCAGCTTCTCGTTCTAAGTTGGAAGCTGCAAGCATTCTCGAGGACCACGAAAGACGGATAATTCTGAATGCACTACGGGCTCCTATTGTGGCGTCCGTGCTCCTCAAATAACGCTAATGGTGCATTCGTTGCATAGGAGAAGGTACATGGTGTTCTGTAAATGGTATGTTCTTCGTTCGCGAAGGATTCTATTAAAGGCCAGGATTCGTTCTTCACCAAAGGACCGTAGAAATGGGAAATACTGGCTGTTCACCGGATATCCATTAATTAATAATACTGTAGTGCCACTCCAAATGTAATACAATATTCTGTATGGGAGGATTCTGTGGGAAGAAATTAAGAACGGCGAAGAAAGGTATCGTAATAAGGGGAAATCGTATCGTCTGACACGAACGACTTATTCTACTTGCGAGCCATCTATTTCAGACAATCAGTTCCTTCGCTCGCTCCTTGCCACGCGACTCTGCTGAATGGCGAGACTGCAAATTTGATTGCAATAAAAGCGGTCTGTTCACAGGATTCAATAATTTTTTAATGCGAATAATAGACAACTATTCATGAACTGCGAGGGCGGAAGAAAAATAAAGATGCAGATCCAGGGGGTAATAAAAGCGGAACAACTAGAGCGGAATTTCGAAGGGAGGGGCTGGCGACGTGCTCGAAAATAATTGTTCCAACGTCGAGTGAGCCATTCTAAAAGATTTTTCGCTCGTGAAATGCCGTCGGAATGGGGGCTCGAATGGCTGACGGTATCGCGGGACAAAGGACAACACGAAACACAAGGCGCCCCACTGAAATTCTTTATTGCTCGCCTTAGTCGCCAGATTAGTAGCTAATTTTCTCTCGTAAACACGTCGAAACGTAGTAAAGAGCAGTCGTATAAAGTGCGGCCTGGTACATTCTCGTTGCGACCGAGAACGGTTTATCAGAACCTATTCTTAGCAGAGAAACGAGAAACGGATGGTCATTTTAAATGACTCGACAAACGAATTCTCAAATTCGCTCCCAACTCTGTACGTATAGCAACGCTGCTCGCAATTAATCCGTCGACCGTGAAACATCTCTACGCGTCCTCGTAGTATCGTCGAATCTGTAAGAATGCATCGCCAAGGTGTCTCCACCTCGCTGAATCCAACTACGTACATACGTAGCAGAGTGAGGACGACGAGATACGATCTGGCTCGATCGATAAATTCCGGTCTCGAACACAAGCACAATAGGCAGTTCCCCGAAGACACCGGTCGGGTCCGTTGCACGAAGAAATTGCTGGATCGGTTCAAAGAGGCAACGAGATTAGAAGCCGTTATCCGCTCCGTCGTCGTATAATCTGCACTCGCGGGCATTCGCAGACCACCGTGCACGTCGCCGTTGTCGTCCTCGTGTACCACTTCAAGTTCTTCGTCCGTGGTGTGCGCTGCGGGCGGAAGACATCCCTTTTGATCGACCTCGAAGCCCATTTGCAATGAAGAGGAATCGAAAGGCAAGCGTGTAAAGAGGATCGAGGCGATGGGAAGCGCGAGAAATTCATAAAGCTGTTCTTAAGCTGCCACGTCAGTCAGTCAATCAGTCAGCCAGCCAGCCAGTCAGTCAGTCAGTCAGTCAGTCAGTCAGTCAGTGAATCGGCGACCTTTTCGCATCGAAGCGATTCGTCTTGGTCCCAAGGGGGATTCATCCTGGAATTCGTTTGGGTGGCAGACGATGCCGTGGTTCAAAGTTCACCGTCTCCCCGTTTCCCCGCGGCTCGAATATTATCCTCTTTTTCCTCAGCTCGGTTATATTCCCCTTCCGCCCTCTGAACCTCCTACAACCACGCCACTTCCGAGTGGCCCTCTTATCGACCTTCCACCATTCAATAGTCCGACAGACTAGTTCCCTCATCCCCTGGCGGCCCGGCTCCTACGAGAATCCGCGGCTCCTTTGTCTTTGACTAAAGACCAGCCAGCTAGACTCTCTCGCCGGCGGGAGAGATAACAGGAATTGTCTGTGGCAACAATCGGCGAGAATATAAATCGAACGGCGCCGTTCGTCGCGGGTTCAGTTTGCAATGGAATTGCTCGCGCGATCCGAGAGAAGGCGATTTAGGGCGGAGAGAGTATAACGGGTTGATGTAAGAGGGGGGAATTTGGCAAAGACGATTCACCGAAGAGTAAAATGATTTGTTAATTTTCATTTTTATAGCAAGCTTCGCGTTCGTGGCGCGACGATTATTCAGGATTATTTTAGAGACGCTCGTGGAACGCGCGCGACGCGGAACGACCGACGCGTGCGTTTCAGAAGTCACGGATTTTACAGCGAAACATTATTCCGTCGTAGCAGCGGCCAACTATATCACAAGACACAATCAAGACGCTGTCAAGAAAGCAATCCCGTGCATTAACATCGGGCAACTCAGCAAATATGTTGCCGAACCCGCGCCGCCACTTTCCCTCGCCGGGCTTCCCTTGCAAATTTATTCCGACGGTATCGGGCTTCAGCTTCATTTGCAAGGTCAATTGCTGTCGTTAAGGGGCGGGGGATGGCGGTGCACCTCGTCCCGCTAAATTTCAAGCATTTACGATCAAAGTTCAGACTCTCGACGTCGAAGCTTCTTTCCTCGATTTTCGTGAAGCCAGTTTACGTCGTAGAATAATCTCGAATGCATTCTGACCCCCGGTGCTCGGACGGATGGACTTTATCTAGATCTTCCGGGGAACCGGTTTTTTCTCCTCTCTTTTCTTTTTTTCGTTAGACGGGAAAAAAAGTTGATGGCCCCGCGACGAGGGTAGAAACGTTTTGCGAAAAGACACGCGCCAAGAAACGAACGAGCCGTCATTATTTCCACGAGGCGGAAGGGTTTACGGCTGTCCATCAAGATCTCGAATTGCCACGGACCGAAGTTTCCGTGGAAATGCAACTTTCGCGGGAATACGTAATTTCGCCCCGTGAAACGTCAAGTCGTAAGCGCCCAAAACATCGTGCCGTCGCGTCGTGACTACGTTCCCTCCTTCTTCTTTTCCCGTTCCTCCCCGTGGAGAAAATGGCCACTCGCGAGGTCGACCGGGAAACGAAGGATTTCCCGGCTGCATCCAGCCTTGCTCGCTTTTCCGGCGATCTCAGGTTGGAAACGTTGAAATCGGGGATTGGCTCGACACAGATACCGCGGTTTAAAAGCTGTCGTTCTGTTTCTATTTCTTTTTTCTTTTTTCATCGACAACTTGGGACAACTTTCGTAGCTACGAGCAGCTGGGCACAATTTAGAGAAATTGAATAAGATAATATTAATTTGTGGTATTATATTTTCTTTAATAAATAGTACAGTCTCGACTTGTACAGTCCGAATGTATTGAATTCGATGCAGCTTGAAAGTTAATATAAAATCTTCGAAGTGATTGGCCACTGAAATGAAAACGTGCAGCACGCGGTTCATTGGCCTGTTTTACAAAATAGATACAGAGCCCAATAAACAATTCACGAGCAGTTCAACAGTCTTTCCGACCGTAGAAACTCTGTAATGTACTGTAAAATTTTCTTTCAACTCTAAAAAGATCCTTCAACCTAAATGTACAGGTGTTCCCGGCAAACAGGAACATAAACTGCACAGATTATTCTACACGTTCCATGACACCGGAGGTTCTGAAACTCCGCTTTCACGAGGCTTCGCTCTCACGCGCACCGGAAGTTAACTTCTCGCCAAATCTCGCGAGAAAAACACTGCTGGGGTAAACAGCGATTCGAGGGTGGCACTTGAAAATTATACAACCGGCAACTTTAAGAGTATCCTAACTTTTCCCGATTCTACCGGTCTAAATCCTTGAAATAGAGAGCGGTAAAGTTACTTAGTATAGAAATTCCGAGGGGATATCGCGACGTTTTGTTTAATCATGCTGCTCGGAAAGTTCCTTGGCTAATTAGAAAGTCAAACGATAACGTTGCATTCTGACAGCCAAGGCGCACAAAATAATTAGGATATCGTCTGCTTAATTGGTTTCATGGCTGAACAAGGAGATATTCGTGCTTTTAATATCGATCAGTGTCTCGCAAGTGTTCGAAGGAAATAACGAGGAACAAAGATAAATTAATTTCATTTTTAACTAGCACAAAAATTCCACTGCTCTGCATTCGGATTAAAACTTAACGAAAGAAGCGAGCGAATAAAAAGGGCGCAGTCAGGAATTAACAGTAAGGTATCTGATTTTTGCTACATCTAGTTGCAAAGAAAAAATGTGCCCGAGAGCTTTACGCCGCAATGCCATCACTTTTGTAACAGGCGCCGAGTTTAAAAAATTCTGCTAACTAACTTGAAAAGTGGCGACCGGTTGAAGCTCATAGAAAATTAAACCCCGAGCGCTCCTGTAAATGTCTTTTGATCTTTCCTCCGCATTTTGATCCTCCTTTTATCGTATCAAAGCATACCAAACCGGACCCCGAAAAAGCTTTCAGCCGGACGCCAGTTTTGTATCCGGCCGTTCGTTTGCCGTGAAACTGAATCTCGTCCAACTACGCATGTGTCCCCTTTGTTTCCGATATAATTGATAAATAGAAGGAGTAAAACAGAGTGAAAAAACGGCCCTTGTCGGGCCAGACTATAGAGACACGCGTGCATCGATCTGAAGTGGTACAGGTACGCAACAAAGGTGCCTCGAAACCGGCGTCGCGTATCGATCGAAACCTTCCCGAACAGGCGAATACGAGAGGAACTGACTTTAGGTTCCGAAACTCTTATCGAGGGGGGAACCGCGAAGGAACGAACTCGATTGGAACAGGATGCCCCCGAAAGGAAACGAAATCCACGGAAATATGAGACGCGCAGCGAGATTTCGTTCAGTCTCGCGGCAATTTCGCCGGGTCGTGCTTCTTCACGGGCGACAAACGGTCTAATTAGAAAGTCAAGTCTACAGTGGAGCACGTGGACGCGAATTTTCCCACCGCGGCACACACAACAGCGCCATAATTCGGGCTAACGCTGATTTAAGAGCGATATTTCAATTCTAACGCGACGCGAAGAAATTACGTCTCCGTAGAAGCTGGTTAGATGGAAATTAAGTTCCGCGCAAGTGGGACGCGGCGTCGTTTTAAACGCGAACGAATTTCCTTCCCCCTTGTTACACGTCCCTTCTTCCTCTTTCATTTCTCCTTCCTGCGTCGTCGTTTGTCCTTTATTGCGGACAAGGAACGGGAGAGGAATGTCTCGTCGGCGACATTTACAAAAATCAACGTCGTCGTTATGGCAATCTCTCTCTCTCTCCCTCCCTCTCACACTCGGCACTTTCCGTGACGACTTCGCGGCGGTACGCCAGCCGCGATATTAACTGATATTCTCAGAATTTTATTTTTCCGACGAGGCAAAGCGACCGGCTGAAGATTTAAGACTGACACGCGAGTAAGGACCTCGCGGAAAGCACCGCAGCCGCTGCATAAAATTCGTTAGAAATATTAATCAAGAATAGCGAGCGAACTCCGCGAAAACTTTACGTTTTCCACCGCGAACATTTTAACTCGTCAGATTGAATTCGACAATTGTCACTTACCCGTGAAATCTCCGCGACGTAAATCAAAGACGGCGTCCGAGAATTCTGCCGTCGAATCCGCGAGCGAAACTATCACTTTCTTCCAGCTCGAAACGAAAACTCGGCAATCCGCAGAATTCCAAACCCCCGCGTTCATCCCAAGCTCCGCGTAGAGTTCGTCCGAGATCGCTGTCCCGTTTCACAAATTCCCCAGATACTCCCGGAGAAATTGCCGCCGCCTGAATATTACAGATACACAAATGTCCCGAGGAAAGGGTTCGGGGCGTCGCATACGAAACAGCATCCTCGCAACCGTGGGGGACCACACCCTCGCATACCCTCCCCCGCGTGTACGGTATAGACGGGGCGCTGGAATTTTCCTTCATGAATAATTCCCGGCGTCCCTTCGTGCATTCGTTTCCGCGAACAGGCGGAATGCGTTTCAGAAATCTAGAAGCCGGCTACAGGTACGCCTCCTAAGCCCGGCGTCGATCATCCATTTCGTTTCTGCGCGTCTAGTCTCATCGAAATTCGCTTTACGTGCGCTCTTATTCCACCTGGGGGACCACGACGGTGTAAATGGGCTTTAACAGGGTTTATACACCTTCGCCCGTTCGAGCATTGACGTCCTTTTGACTCTCTATGCCGTTGAGGGATTATACGAAGGACTTAGAAACTTACGGCAGCCTCTCGCGGCGGTACGACCCGACTTTCCTTCCTCCGTTCTTTCCCGTGGATTTAACAGAGAATGTTTTCATCGATCGTGGTTCAGCAGTAATTTAAGGGAAAAGTTTTCGTGGATGACCGTGGAAGCCGAGGGATTGAAGCAAGTTTTTCTTGGACGGAGAGAGGGGCGAGCGAAGAAAAAAAAAAATGCTTAAGCTCATTAGATCGGAATTAGAGGATGCAAGCGTAAACTGGAATTTTACGTTTTCGCGTGCACGCGAACGCACCGGCGCATTTTAATGAGACTAAATAGATCCTTTTTAAAACAAAGGCTGCGTACAACCCTGGCTCGGGGCACGTATACGTTCAGGTTCTTCTTTCAAGCGTTAAACGTGTGCAAGAATAACTGAATACTTATCCCCGGAACGTGACCGTAGCCATGCGTTAAGACTTGCACGTTTCAACTCTATGTTTTTAATGAACAACGTACCTCCGCTTCTTTCTACAGTTTAATCAGCCTTGAACGATAACTCAATTCCCCGTTCAACCTCGCCGGAGTGATCGCCGAGAAAGATGGGTGAAATTTTACCAATCTCCTACACAGAAGCTTTTGTCGATTTATAGAAGTTAAATTGCTCGTTAAATGCCCCCAAAAATAATCCTCGCGCTCAGAAACAACGAAACAAACGCCCACGAAATTCTCCCAGCATATCCAGCCGCGAATTCCATATCCGAATCCAATCGCCCGAAATCTCCAGCCTCGAATACAGCAGCAAATCAACCAAGTCTCCCACGTACGCATCTAATGAAAGCAATTCGTAATCCAATCATCATCGCCAATGAGCACCTCCGTCGCTTGTTAACCGCCTCTTGTCAAGGAACACAGTTCGTCATTAACTGACCGAGGCGTCGACCGTGTCGATGAACGTTATCGTCGCTTGTTTAGCGCTTATCGCGGAGGATGCAAATCACGTAGGGCGGTGTCGAATCGTTTCTGGACCCGAGGCGTTCGCTAATCGATCGGCATGCTCGAGTGTGACGAAGGAAGAACGGCCCTCCTGGCCCCGTGACTGGGTGTTCCACGTGGAATCGGGTCACATCGTTTCTTCGAACGGGGACGGGGGAACGGAATCGATTCGATGGCTGGTCCCTAGCGCGACAATTCCATTAATTCCACGTTCGTCCGAGGCCCTTTCATCTGCCACCGAATCTCATTAACTCCGCGGCGGCTACGTCGTTGTCGGCCCGACAACGGCATCGACTAATTTACAGCCTCGTGAACCACGGATTTTAAACTCTCGCCACCCTTCGTCTGTTTCTGCGCTGCGCGAAACCGATCGCCGTGCTCCGTTCTCGATTCGCCCTCCGGCAATCTTTTGTTGTTTATTTCTAATGTAGAAAAAAGTTTGTTTTCGAGCGGAGTGTTTTTCGGGGTACGTGTTTATTTGAAGTCGAATTGCGAACCGCTGCAATATTTAAGTTCGACGAGCGACGCGAATTATTATTTTCCCTTTGTGTTCGAAACAAACGCAAATATCAACGGCGCGTCGTAGTGAAGCGTAAATCAAATGCGAACGAGTCTGGGATAAATAGTGCGTGATTGGACAATAAATTGTGTGTTCATTCTTATGCATAACAAATTTATATTTCACGGCAAATTAATTGGCGCAATTAGTTTATCACTGCGAACGGAACAACACGTTCCGGGTGTAGGCGTGTCACAACGGATGTGTCTCCGATATCGTCGTATAAATCACAAATTATTCCGAAATATTCCGCCCGATGCAAATTTAACAAAAATCGTGGATTCCTCTTTTTGACGAAAGCACCTTAAACGGTTCGCCACGTTCGCGCCCAATATTAAACGAACAAATCTAAAGTCGACTATGTTCGAATTTAATGAAAATGACGACGAAGTAATAACTTCATCAAAATAATTAAAATGAAACTCGAAGGAATGACAAAAATTTAATTAAAAATGCCACCGAAGCGTTAATTGCAATTTCAAAGGGGTCATAAAATGCTGGGAAATAGATTTTAAATTAACATTAAATGCAGAGCTGATACAGCGCTGTGAAATGAATCTTCACCGAAGATTCTTTTCTTCGAAACCGTTCAACTATTCGCGCCCCCCTTTGTACCAACCTTTGAGAGAACAATCGGTTCATCAGACGTTACGTGACTCAGAACTTATCCTAAAACACTCTTGACTTCGATCATCCATTGAACGTGTCTCGATTTTCCCGATATACCTTGTGTTTCTTCGCCAAATCTACGAACAAAGGGAGCCTGACAAAGAAATGTTCACCTCTGCCACGACAAAGAAAGGGGAAGAAAAAACTCGTAAAACTAGAGAACATGGTGGAAAATGTTGGAATGTTGCCTTCACTTTCTGTGGACGTGTTAGAATCTTCAGAACTTTTTCTTTTACAATTTTTCGGAGCAATTATGACATACCTCATACTAATAATGTCAAGTATTTTCTTGAAATATTGCAAATAATTTTCTGGAGATCTGTAAGTGGTACACACCAACCACATGGTATAACTGTTTAAGTAGTGCAGGTCAATATTATTGACGACAATGCTGAAAATAATTCTAAGGAATGTTTCACTTGGCATTAACAATACTAATAAAATTAATTAATTAATTAATTAGCTACATGAATATAGACGTTTCGTTGTGAATTGAAGAAAGTAAAGAAAGGAATATTTCGTTTCCCACGTGTTGGTGTTAAATATAATTGCAAACGTCCAAGTGGAAAATAGTGCGCCTGTGAAATAACGAGGTGAAGAAAAATTTGCTTGAAATTCTAAATCTTCCTGTTCGTTGCTTTTCCATTTAGATTCCAATTTTAATCTCTCTGCCATGGAGCTACCATTTTTTCGCGTCTCGAGTAGACAAAGGGGGACAGTGGGAAAATGGATCGAGGAAGAACCGAAAGCATGAACGAACGGCTTTATCAGCTTTTCCATGGCTGTTTTCCCCGAAAGAAAAACAGCAGCTGGTCCAGCAAACCAGACATCCCGACACAACGTGAATACGCAGGGAAAATTCTCTGAACAGACTTTTTTTCGTGGGGAGATTTGAAAAAAATTATACCGCGGAATAATTAAAGATGATTATCTGCCCCCGGCCGGATCTTTTCACCGGCACGTTTCACGGTACGTTCCGTTCGCGCTGTAAAACATTCATAAAAATCTCCCGCTCACGATTAATCTTCCGAAACTGCGTAATACGTTTTAGACACTATTCAACCGGATGGAAATGCTACGAAGAATATTTTTTTTGTTCCACGGTCTACGCATCTGTAAAAACGCGATCCCGCTCTGGGAATTAAATTGTAATTTTTAGTTACCGCTGTTTCGTGGCAGCTATCCTTTTCTGAGAGTTACTCTCGAGCGTCAAGTCACGTGTAAAAAACAGACAAATTTTTAAAGGTAGCCGTGCGCCATTAATTTAAGTGGAATAAAATTCGAATCAAACTTCGGCACAATAATTTTTGTTCACGAAATCACTCACGTCGCAAAATTTTTTGTTTTTTGCCAACCAACGGTACCGAACAGTAAGGTAATATTTTATCTAGCTTACGATCGTCGCGTCAGATTCATTTCTTCCGCGGGATCATCTGTGCGCCATTGTAATTGGATTCTTATCCGGACGAGGATCATCAACGAGGCCGTTTTGTCCGAGGCATAAAGATCGGTGGAAAATGGTTGGACGATCCGCGCGCGACGGTTTTATTCCTGGCTCGTTCACCCTTTACCTCTGACCTCCGGCACAAAAGAATAAATATACGCGTGGAATTGTCGAAGATCTCGACAATAAGCGTATACGAGTCCTTTTTCCATCGTGAACCAGCACAATATCGGATCTCTTCGAATTAAATTCCATTTCAATGAAATATAATATATTCCACCCGTGAATTGGTCCATTATATGTATTATATGTATATAGATATATACGCATATGTGGTTGACACGCGAGGTTTCAGACACGACAGTAGCATAGAGTAAATGGATTTCGAAAAAGATAACGTGAAACCCTCGGTACTCAAGCTCGTGTCTTACACCGGCGCGTCTGACCAGTCACTGTACAATTCTACTTGAACGTGTATACCACGCCAAATACTGAGCCGTCCCACTTGAAAAGTTTCTTATACATTTCGTTGCACATTCTAATCTTGTTCATCGGATAATTCTATTCTTTTGTTGTACCGTCAATTTTATTATCTACCTGTTTCATAATTCTACAAGAATTTCCATATCCTTAACTGTTGAAAAATTCCGTCCGTCGTACGAGACCCGCCGACTAACAATTTAAAAAGGAATCAACGTCATCGACGTCCCCTTAAAACGAATTCTCTTTCATTGAAAGATTGCCCAGCGAACTCACGGCTCGCGAAATATCCGCGTCGTCGAAACGATCTTCGTCGACTGACAGCTCGATTCCCATCGACGTAGCCGGGAATAGAGGGCCGCCGCGGATTGTACGACGGAATTCGCAAGGAATCGTTTGCGAAGGTGGTCGGATTTCGAACGTCAGAGTTTTAAAAGGGTCGGGCATTTTATTCCACTGGCTTGGTTCGTATTTTCTTATTCCACGTCGCTCATCTCACGCCGTCCTTCTTCATTCCGCTCCCGCGTTGCTTCTCCTGCAAATCCTCTTGACGAGGAGTTCGCTCGTTTACCCCGTCTGGCCTGTTCCTTCGAGCCTCTGGAAGGACATCAGCCAGACCCGGGATGATAAGTCCTTTTCCGAGAGTTCAGGGTAAATCGTGTTTGCCCACCATAGTTGCTTCTCGAAGAGGGTTCGTTACATTTTTTTTTTGTTCCCGCAGTTACTCTGGTCCGTGCCTTACTTTGTCAGGCGGGCTTGGTGTCTGCAGGATTCACACCCTCTAATAGACTTCTTTTAATTGTGATCATTCGAAATATTACAGTCTATACAATTCTCCAGAAAAATTGAATACTGTTCTCCGAATATTCTCTGCATTTATTTCGAATTTCCTTCGTTCCGTCATATACGCGGTTTCTCGTACCTGTCCCTCTTCATATTTCCCGTCACTTTTCGCACATTCTTTATTCCTCTCCTTTTGTCAGCCCGTGACGAACGCTCCGTCTGTTTTTCTCCAGCTTGATCAGCCCCTTGTACGTTTTCGTTGGGCCTCCAACCCCTTACCGATGCGTTTCTCTTTATCTCGGCCATTGTTGTTCCACCCCTGTCGCACCTGCACCCCGCTATCACTTCAGCCCACTCCAGACGTTACAGAAAACGACAATGGCGAGAAGATATCGCCTCGCGAACCGAACACTTCGCCTCACTTTTTATATTTTCTTTGCGCCACTGCGAATCTGCGAGTATCGCCGCTGGGAAAACTCGTCGCGTCACGTCCGGGAACAATTTTCCTTGTGTCGCGTAATTATTTTCTTGTTTCGCCCACCGAGGTTATTCGGAATATGTTTGTTGAATCTTGATTGGCAATACTTGATCGATTCATCAGGGTGAAATTAAAAACGACTACCGAACACACTGTTCTGCTTCCGTTCGTGTATGATAAATTCGATCTCACGGTATCAATGAAGAGTTCGGGGACGAAAAACTTTGCTGAAGTCGTCGGTTCGACCCGAGAGCGAAAGGAAGAGATCGTTAAAAATGTTCGAGTTAAACACGCTTGCGAAACTATCGGACAAATTGTTTCCCTCTCCTTTTCTGGGGAAGTTCGGATAGACACGACGACGACGACGGTCGGAGGATCCAGAATCAGGGAACTTCGTTAGCGACGGTACGCTGGAACTGCATCAAACTTGTCTACTTTCACCAGCAGCTAGTTATTAATACGAAAGCATGGTAAATATGCGCCGTAACCGGGAACAGTTTCGAGTGAATAGTAATAATTTCATTCTGCCTCGAGTATCTCCGGTTGCATTTATGCGCCATCCTTTCTCGCGATTATTGCGTTTTACTTGTCACGTTATTTGCCAGCCCTGCAAGGGAAAGTTCCCACTTTCCGATTCGTTCCGTCTGTGTTTAATTAATAGCTGTACGTATCTGTGCATTTATTCCGGTGCTCACGGTGCTTCAATTAATTCAAGACTAGTCAAATCGCATCCAAGTAATTTACACGAAATTCGTATACATTAAAAATAAAATACTGGCATCTTAGGGTGTGCAAAAATAGGTCTCGCGAAAACAAGACACATTTAAACTAGAACATTCTAGCGAAACATTTCCGCTGCACTCAATATTCCATGATGCATCGGTCCGAGGTTCCAACAAATCTTCAACGAAAACTGTGGAAGGCTCGCGCGGAAGGCTCAGGGCTCAAGAAACGTGCTTCGATGCTTTATTTTCCGAAGGGGGGCGCACCTTTTCCACGGGAGGCGAGGGAACGGCACGGGGATTCCTCATAATGCCCGGCAGAAACAACACGTGAAAATCCTGAACGCTTGGAGTCGTCGTGGAACAGAGTCAACCGGTCGTCTCGCGGGTAGATTTCGCGTTTAAATTCGAGACGCGTGCAGAAATCGCGAGGCTTTGACTCACGAATCTCTCGTTTCGAATCGCTCGCGAATCGGATTAGCTTCGAGGCGGAATCCTCGCACGACCGTGCCGATTCCGTCCGCGTGACTTGTTCGTTCTGTTTGTCGAAGCCGAATCAACGCGATCGCAACTGTATTGCCGTTCAGTGATACGTCGTATTTTAAACGACTGTGATAGGATATAGTAGCGTTGATTTTTTCAATGAATTTTTTCATGGAACGAATATGTAGTTCAACTTTATTCATTTTGCATAATTCATTTGTTAATCGTTTTTAAGGGACCGCGTGCTTCTCCAGAACGACCCCGTCGTTATCCAATAATTCTTGCAATATAAAGAAATCCGATACTCAAGGTATATCCGCGCGAGAAGCGAACAATAAGAAACAATTGGAAAGTTTCCGTCCGATGACGCACAATCCCGGTGCTCGAGGAAGAACTGGAACAATAAAGGCCTGAAGGAATTCTCTCTCGCTCCCTCGTTGTCCCGTGTAAGTTAGGCATGGTAAATCAGAAAGGTCCCCGAAAATTATGAACTTGTTTTCCCAGGACGACCTAACGGGGCGAGGTTTTCAAACCTCGAGGAAACAGGTCGAAGGTAGGTGCGGGGGTGGCACATGTCGGACCGAATTTACGAGCCGAGTACGACTTCTTTGGAACACGCCCCAGGGGTAAATTATTTCTCCCGCTGGCTACCATTGCCTCCTAATGTTACTCCTTCAAATACGCCATCCCGTATGTCTCAGAAAAGGAAGGTATTTTTTCGTGGAACAATTTCTTTTTCCCCCTCCGTCCCTCCGATTTAATCGAGGGCCGACAAGTCGAACGCTGTCGCAGAGGCGATCATCATTATTATTCTTACATTATCCAATGAATCGCGGCACACCAAACACTAAACGCCCAACCACGGACAATTGCGAAATTTGTTCAGACCGAAGCACGCAACAACCGGGCGGCGGTCACGAATTTCTCTGCGCCACCCCCTGAACGCTCTACCCTCGACAAATCATCCCCCGAGACTCGAGAGGCCTTTGCCTCGTTCAAAGGGTTGAAGCAATTATTCCATTCGCCCCGCAACAAGTAGAAACTCGCCAAAGGACCTAATCTTGGTCGATATGGGTTCTCGGGTTTGACCACGCAGGGCGAGACCACCCTAATTGGACGCCACGTGTTTCTCAATACCGGAAGAAGAGGGGAGAAAAATCGATCGATACCTTTGAAATCATTTTTTTGTAGCCGCCTCCACGCGAGAAGAGGACGCCGTATGTTTCAGGCGTACGCTGTCAATTGGCCGGCGGGGCGATCGCTGGCCAAGAACAAAAGAGCCACGTCGTAGTTCGTTATGACAGTTCGTTAGCTCGGTAAATTGCTGTGTCGTCGTTAATGGGCGGTTGCCAATTATCGAACCGATTACTCCGTCGAATTATCCGCCATTCATTCGTTAGTTAGCTGCAATTTTCAGTCGCGACACGCGACCAGACGCGGCCGTAAACTGTTGATAGTCGTCCGCCCGCTTATCCGTCCCCGTGAAATTACGACAGGTTCCAGTTGGAGTTGATCGGTCGTCGCAAAACTGTTGCTCCCTGAACCCTTTCCCCGTCTCGGACACGTTAATCGTCGGCAGAGAAAACGCGAGGGTTCACCGTAGGTGGATCAGGTTAACGCCGTTCGACGAGCCGACTGGAGCAGGTTTCGAAGTCGCGTATTATGCACGGCAATCTGATCCGTTCGTTTTATATTGCGATTTAATGAGAGGTTTATTGCTTAATTAGGAATGCGGGGAATGGAGGAGTATAAGAGGCGAGTAATTGAACCGACTGGGTGGTCGACGGGGCTGTGCAGCCTGTAATCTGATTGTTGAGCAGGAAGTTTGTGCAACGCTCTTTGCGCACAGTATCGTGCAGAAGTTTGGAACAGCCGGGCACATATTCCGAGATGTACATGCATTTGCTGAATAATCTTTAACGACAAGATTTCGAGACGCGTCTGAGACAATGCGCAGAGGCGGAAACGCGATTGCGGTTAATTAATCCGCTCAGCATTAGTGCTACGTAAATCGGACGTTGGACCTTCGCGAAACGAAGAAAGCGGTGCGAAATTTTCGCCAGGCGGTTTTGTGCAAGAATTGTTACAGGCGTGCGAGGCGGTTATATTTGCCCGAACTCTGGGGGAATTGTTGAGCGCACGTCGAACGCAATTAAACGACACGACTAAGATTATTCAGCCAGCTTGAACTTTTATACGCGCCTGTCGTATTACGTTCTTATTGCCGCGTATGGCATATTTTATGTTTATTCTCGCCATTTCACCAATTCATCACTGGTATCGACGGCAGTATTCGATTTTAGTGCCCGCCATCGCACTTCTATCAATAACTTCGAAGACCCGGTACGCGTTCCTCCCTGAACAGCCCCGGAAGTCGTGGCGAAGTTCATCGTTTTATTTCAGCGATAAAGTCGTTTTATCGGACAGTGGGAGGGAATAAAAAGCATGCGCGTTCGTATAAAAATCGTGATATTCGAACGGCGTTCGTGTACAGGAGAGCGGGCACCATGGAACGAATTCGAACGTTATTAAAAATCGAGGAAATAAAAGATGCGACGGGAATGGGAGCAGGGCGTGGATGGCAGGACAAGAAAAAAAGAATGTGGATGAAAAGCAACAGTGAAAATGCAAATGTGCATTATAATAGTGTATAATTGCTTTATTATTCTCGAGACGTTTCAGATGCAGCGCGAATGGGATTTCGATAAATGTCCCCTTGTTTTATCGTTTAACAATAACGATGGGGCAGGCTCGTTTCGCCGTTTCATCCTGTCGATATTCTATTATTTGTTTCTACTCTTTTTCGTGCATTTATTACCCAGCCTTCGTTTTTAAATAACCGATACCGCGGGCTGGAGTGGATTGAAATTGTCGTAACAAGCATCGAACAGGCCGTTGCTTCTGGTATCGACGGGCACGTCTGAATATTCGTACCGGGGCTGTTCGTTCGAGGGAAGGGTGAAACGATAGTCGCCGAGGGGAAGAGAGTGAAACAATCACGGGAAAAGAGGAACGTTTATTACGTTTCAAGGAACGCGTTAAGTCTCGCCGATCCTTGCTGCACCGAATGAAATAAAAAAACTACACGGCAAACGTTTTCAAACGAGGCCCCCGGTCGTGTTTCCTCTGTTCCACTGATGGTAGAACCTCTGGGAACCGTTGACACGCCAATTATTGCGCGCAGGAGCTTCGGGAATTTGTTTATCGATTCGTTTATAACTTTTTACCGCGAGACTTTCGTGTTCCATTTGATAGAATTCATTTATTCGCGATCAGTGCCGAAAATTCGGGATCAAATATTGTATTAATACCAATAAGTCGTGAAGAGCGAGATATTAATAATAATTTTGCAATCGTACCAGCGTTAAATGAATTGTATGATTTCAGGTACAAATTGGAGGTGGCCGGCAAATCCCTGCCCGTGCTGACAAATCTAGATAAAGGTCGATACGGGGTTCTGATCTTCGAGAACCTGAACAAGTACCTGCAGATGGACAAATGGAATCGCGAATTGCTGGACAAATATTGCAGAGAGTATTCCGTTGGCATCATTGGATTCGCGCCGTCCGGCGAGGAGAGTCTCGTCGGTGCACAGCTGAAGGGTTTTCCATTATTCGTGCACACTAATCTCAGACTGAAGGTTAGCTGGAAAAATTCATCGGATATTCTTATGTTAACAATACCGCGAGATATAGCTTAATCGAAACAGATTTTTAACCATCTAAAATTGCCACCGAACGGAAAGCTTGCTTCGAACGCTGAAACGGGGTTCCAAAGTAAGTTTCAGGGCACATACTCGATCGATGTTAAGATCACGTCTCGAGAAAGCGATTCGAGGGGGATGAAACGCGTCCACGACGTCCACGGGGTGTCCGTAGTTTTTATTGGCAGACGGAAAATAAATTTTGTCGCCGCACTTGATAACGTTTCGCGTGGAAGCTGGATCGTGAGCCACGTCGGATTGGCAATCTCCGTTACCGTGACGGAACGGCTCGACTTTATTTCGTAGAAAAATTGCCACGACACCTGGAAGCTCGAAAAGAAAGGCCGTCGAAGCGGGCGCAATAAAAGCATCGATCCTTGGTAGTATTATCGCGGGTCGCCGCGCGACAAGTTTCGCTCTTATCGCGAATTATTTCAAGGGGGGGAACCATTCGTTTCTCGATTAATATAATGGAATCACTTCGTTACTCTGCTGCTTGGAATATTGCCACGATACGTACTTTTCAACCGAGGTCTGGCCACGTCCAACCCTATTCTACTTATACCGCGTTCACCAGATGCAATGAACGCTGCACTTTCGTGCTTCACTTTTTTTTTTGTTATTCTGAACTTAATGTTTCATTTAAGAGCAGAAAATCTGACGTACGATTATATGCACCCACGTCCGAATTATTTTTAAAAAAGAAAAGGCCTGCAAATTGCGGTCAGTTCCACTTCCACCTGGCCATAAAAGCTAAGAGGGAAAAAGGACAGAATGGTAACCGCTCTTCTTCCCTCAGGATGCACAGCTGAACGCGGCGTCTCCTATCCTCCGATTAACGAGATCCGGGGAAACAGCCTGGGGACCACTTCCTGGCGGTGACTGGACCATTTTTCAGGCCAATCACAGCACCTACGAGCCGCTAGCCTGGGCACACCGGGACAGCCTTGACTATCCAGCCAACAAAAGTCCTCTGGCGACTGTCATTCAGGTGAGACACGCTTTTACGTCCGTCACGTTCCCTCGTATCTCGGTCGCAGCCGTGGCAAGATTAATGTCAGACAAACCAGGGGAAACTTCCGTTGCGAACAACATTTTTATGTCGCAATATAGAGCACGAGGCAAATATTTGAACAAACAGGTCAATTAAATTATTCTGGCCAATGCTTAGCACCGAAACGTAGAATATAATCGACGGAAAGACAGGAAGTACGTCTCCACCTCGCGAATAAGAGACCGAAGAAATATATCAGAATCTCTGACTGGCATCGACCGGCGCAAACTTCCAACCCTTCCTAATTAACCAAATTAATTAACGAGCCCCTAGTTTATCACTTTTCTTTTCGCAGTTACCAAACCTCCTTGCGCCTCCTCTCTCCCCCACCCCCCTGCAAATTCATCAGGCTGTCCCGCTTTGTTGAACTCGTTTCGCCGGCGTAATTGCGAAGAATATTAATTACAGCTAGCGAATAGGTATCTTCGCGGGGCTGGCTGAAATAAAGGGCAATGGAATCAAAAATTTAAAAGGAATACGAGCGCCGTTGATCCTTTGTTCGACGTGACTCGATGCCGCGTCGCATACCCAACGAGTTCAGATGGAAACAAACGCTTTATTGCCGGGATTATCAATTAATACTCGCGTTGTTAACATACAAAGTGACGGGTGGTACGCGAGGTTCGTTTAATTAAACGCGATTACGCGTCGCGACTCTCCTCCCGTCGTGGCACGGCTACGCTGTATCCGCGAAAAATCTTGTTCCCGTTGCGCCAGCAACATTCTTCGATATTCCCGGAGAGAATCGATTGTCCAGGATATCCGAGTGGCCATTAATTAACGTCCGCTGTATTCCACGGGAGGTTTCATCGTTTTCGTCGGGCAGAGAATCGTTGAACGGAAACCGGTGTCTCCGATTTCCGGCCTCGGTGCGCTATCAAATTGTGCCACGTGGCCCGTGCACGACCAACGTCGCGCAGACGATGACACGACGCCGTTATCCATTGGCGTCGTCCCTGTGCGTCGGTCAGTTCGCTTGGGGACGAATTGATGGCGAAGTGACGGGCAAACGGATCGATATCGAGGGTTCGGTTTCTCGGTCGGGGAATTTCTTTTCGTCCGATATGTACGCGAGCTGCGATCGACCGTTTCTCGTTAAGACGGGTTAATAGACCTCGGTCGAATTGGAAGCAGTTAATCGACCTTTCGAGACTGTCTCGCGCGGGGCCGGTATCTCGAGCCGGTTCGCTCTCTGATCATTCTTATTCCACCGTGAAAACTCGCGGCCGGGAAACGAAAACAAATGCGAAGTTTTCCGCGGCGCGTGTGCGCCGCTCCACTTTCATCCTGCGAGTGGAGTCTCGAATCTCTTCCCCAGAAATGAAGATGGAGGAGCGAAGGTGGAACGGCGAGGGGTTGAACCGACTATGAACAGAGAGAAAGGGGTCGAGGTAATGCGGATAAGGAGCACGGCGAGAATAACGTTCCTAAAATGGGAGAAAGGAGGAACGAATACGTAGGCATAATAAAACAGACACGAAACGAGGGAAGAATAACGTTGCTTCGTCGGGCCTCGAAAGGAGGGCGGACTACATTCAGCGAGGGGAAAGGGACGCAACACCAAGTGGGGAAATTAAAACGGAAAAATGTTGAAACCGCCAAGGAAGCAACGGGAACTATATCCAGGGAGAGAAAAGCGAAGGAAGAAGGACGAGGTAATAAGAACGAAAACAAGGAGTGTAAACTGAAACAAAGAATTAAGGGGTTTAAGTGGCGTCGCGGCAACGGCCGAGAAGGGTTGATATGAAATAACGCAAATTGCAGAGGGCAGAAGTGAAATAAAGGCGGAAGAATGTGGACGGAAATGGGAGGCGAGGGGAAAGGTAGACGCAAGAATTAAACGGATCAGGTGAAAGCGCGTAGAAAAGTATACGAAGAGGGAAACGGGGAGGAGAGGTTTTCCGTGGGACGAAATGGAGAAACGGGTAGGCCCGAAACAATCCGTAAAGCTGTTCCAGCAGCCGTTTCCATTCGTACAGGAATTCGCGATTGCGAGATTCCGCGATGCTGTAAAAGCCGAGGCGGAAGCGAGCGCGCGCCGGATGAGAGCGCCGGTGATCTATAGAACGAGAAAATGCAGACGCGAAGATGACACCGACTGCGAGTCTTGCTGGACGCGAAGAAGCTCGCAAACAGGAAATATTCGTCTGATATAACAAACGGCCCAGACGTGACATCGTATGATTTTTCGTCGCGTAACTGTGCACGCTTAATGTACGCGCTTCGTCTTCCGTCTGGCTGGCGACATTTTTTATCACTGAATCGCCGGGACGATTTTTAATATCTTCGCCTTTCAATTCCGTACACGACTTTCGTCTTTTGTCGCACGCGTGCGTTTCGTTAATTGTATCGCTCGTTTACGTTCAATTTGCCGAACGCGAATTTTAGTATCGACGATCGTGTATCCGCGTTCGATCATTTTGCGGTTGGCGGACGATATCGCGGCGCTTTGCGTGCCACTTGAACACTTATACCCAGGTATCGAGCAACCCTAGTAGTGAACGGTTTTAAGTAGATTTAGGGACCGCAGAGCCCTAGAAATGCGCGGCGAGACTTAGATTTAAGGACTTTACAGCCGTAGAAATTCCTCGGCGGAAGAAGCACGCTATGAATATCCAAAAAGTGACACGGGACGTTTGTTAGCGGTTGCAGAAATTTCCTGCAGAATTGGTTACCCGATGCGCAGGGATACGTGCACGATAATGTACGGGAATGTTTTATGCGATTCCGCGATTGCTTTATCTATGCACTGTACGCGATGCTACAAAACCTTGGTGTAATGAAGCGTTTTACTGGGCAGAGCCAGCAATGCCCAGCTAAGTTCTTCCGGGGACGATAATAAATCTTTGCTATTGCCAGCCAGTATCTTTCGCTTGAACAGCGATAAATTTTCTGTAGAAATACGGTGATAAAGGTGAGCCTGTCTTTTATACCGTTATCGTTATTTTTGCCTCTGGTGTAATGAAAGAAATTGTTGCAACGATGTTGTTATCGTATCGGATAAATTGCTCCGGCGATTCACTTGAACAAAGAAACTAAAAGCGGGCAATTGTATTGAGGTTCCCTCAATTAAATGTCGCGCGAACAGTCGGATCGCAGTCCTCGTTCCGCACCACTCGATTCACGTGTCCGTCGTCGATTCAAGATAATCCCAAACAGGCAATTTGTAAATTCCGTTACATACAGGCTGTTCGTTTCGTTGCAAAACGCAATGGTCGCCATTGAACGGATCTTGTTAGCAGTAAACAACAATAATAATCTCGCTGATAACCCCATTACCTGGCCACGGCTGGTAGGCCGGAGGTTCACGGATCACAGGTAACCGGGTAATTAAATCAGAAGCCAATCAGCCGTTGGCTCATTCGATTAATGAGCTTCGACAGAAGCTGCTTCATTTGCCCCATTCGAGTCGGCAATTTATTTCGCTGCCAGGACACGCGTCGGCCGCGAATCGTATCCCTAATGATCGAAGATTTAAATCGAAAACTAGGCCTAGCTTCGTACGGGTTCTGTTTCGTCGATCTAGATGGATCGATTGAGACTGCGAAGGATCCACAAAAGTGAAGGATCGTTTGGCTGATAACGTTCAATTTGAAGCAATGTCCAGCGAAGAAAAGTACGTCCACTTTTCTCCTCCGCCTTGAAATGTAAATTTTTTTTCGAAAAATTCGATTCAGGTATGCGAAAGTAGAGACTTCGCCCTTGAGAAACGGGCCAGATAGACTGCCGTACGATTTTTTTTTCACGAAGTTACATCATTTCAAAGATCGACAATTTTCCGCTCCAAGTTTATAGATCCTTTCATTTTGCGAGGACCGTAGTTACAATTGTATTATACCATTATTGTTCTGCGCCAGTGGGAATGAATCCTTTATATCCACGCGCGATTCCACGTGATGTCCACGATTCAGAAACGGTGATTTTCCCTGGAAAATCGCCGCCAACGAATGGGTCGTGTTCTGTAAGGGGGGAATAGAGCTGTTTCGACGTGTTATTACACGGTATCGTGCGACGCGTTAAACTAAAACATCTTTGAAATTAACGCTCGCCTACAAGCTTGGCGATCGATAAGCATCAGCGCGGCGAACGTGCAAACCCATTAACGTTGCATGCGGTCGCCCGATGAAAAATAAAGGGAACAAGATCACCGTAATTTCTCCGCGGCCGGTGAACAATTCTCGTTTTACTTGACGACCGATCGACGCGTGTGATCGATAGCCGCCTCGCGTTTACCTTTCTTCAACGCGGCCGTCTCGATGTCGACGAACCCCGTGAAAGAAAATGACGAAGAACAAAAAGGAAAGGGTTGCTTTAAGCAACGCGTTTCTCTGCACGGCAACGTAATTTAATAATATCGTGTGATCGATACGTTGACGTTCCTCCCATGCGTTAAGTAAATTTCTATTGGACCCGCATTTGTTATTGCGTTTAGGAAAGCGTGAAAGTCCTATCGAGCTCTGACACTGCGCGACGTTGTAGCTTTACATTTTTTACTACTAATGTTTTCGTTGCAGTAGGATTATTATTATTATACAAGAACGTGCAGCACGCGTACAGGAATGAATGATAATTCCTTGAAAACATACCGCTATGTATACACTGTTATTATTAAAACCGATACAGATTTTCGTCCAGCTCGATGGGTTCCGTCGATGACTGTTTTTCAGTAATCATCAAAAACGTTCCCCCCGAAAACGGATCCATTTAATCCTTAATAAAATGTGCAGTGAAGGCTCATTCACGGGGTGGATCAATCGACGATACATTCGTTATTCCAATCAAATATATATCGCCGTTGAAAATGGTTAAAGAGAGATTAGCGTTCCGTGGTCTCCCGTAACCCCTTTAACCACGGAACGATCTAAATCCGCACGAACGTTCGAGCCTTTATTTCCTCTGCAATCCTCCTTCCTGGTGAATATGTCTTTTTTTCCCTTTTTCCTACCATTTTTTTTTTTTTTTTTTTTCGCCATTCATCGCGCCCATTTTACACGATAGGATTATCCGCGGAATTTGATCGATATTAAATACCCGCGAACGTTATCAGCTTGCCGTGGGTAAACGAACTACGTATTTCACAGCCAGCCTCGTTTAATTGCAGCCCATTCAATAAAGGGTGGTGGGTGTGGGGGGGGGGGGAATAACCCCGGCTTAATCTATAGCAAACGGCTGCAATTGCGATCGTCGTTTAGACCGATAAGACTAAATAATAATAAGCGCAACGAGCCCCCATATTAAATGTCATTTTCGCAGGATCACGGCAGATACGACGGGATCCAGAGGGTGTTTTTCGGCGGTGGTCTGCGATTTTGGCTGCACAATTTGCTGCTACTGGACTCCCTGTCATATTTGTCCCACGGACAACTGAGCCTCAGCTTGAACCGCATGATCCTGGTGGACGTCGACGACATATTCGTCGGCGAAAAAGGCACCAGGCTAAGAAAGGACGACGTGATGGCGTTACTGGCGACGCAGCAGAGGATCCAAGCTCTGGTTCCGGGATTTAAATTCAACTTGGGGTTTTCCGGGAAGTACTTCCATCACGGTACCACGGAGGAAAATTTGGGGGACGATATGCTACTGGAGAACGTCGACAGGTGAGCACCGTTGCGTTTGCTATCTTCCTGTTACTCTCAATTTTAATCGCTGCATCCTTCCACTGGGGGTGTCATGGCGGTCGAATTTTTCTACCGGGGCTGGAACCGTTCCAGACTGTATTTCGCGATATTGAAACACGGCATTCACAATGGAGCGAAAAAGGGAAATGAAATCGACGGAAAGTTATTGCGCGAATCGAACGGTAAATAGAGCGCGAAAAGATTCACTGTTCGCGCAAATTGACGTATTGAGACCGTGCACGTGTCACGGCTGATCGAGCCACGGAAGTCGCAACCGGTTTGCGAATTGTCACGATTTACTCGCGCAATTGCGTTTCTATGGGCGGCAATTAAATGGTATAACCATTACGTGTATATTTTCGCTGCCGAGGAAACGAATATATCGAGCCGATCCGGACTTTCACTCCTTTTTAGGATCGAGCTAAAATGATCGCAGGAGTCCCTCGACAGCATTAATAACAAACGTACGGAATAACTGGTAATCGGACGATGAGTGTTAAAATATATTAGATCATTTTTTTTTAAAGAAGCAAATATTTTAACTTATATTGCCGACGTAATGCAATTAGCTCGGTTTCAAGCGAAGTGTAAACTATCAGAAGCGAAACGAAACTGCAGAACGTGGTATTCTTGAGGGGTAAACCGTGGAAATTCTAAATTGCAGATTTACGTGGTTTTCCCACATGTGGAATCATCAACAGCCCCACCTATACGAGAACGTAACGCATCTGCAATTGGATATGGCGTTGAACAAGCAATTCGCGAAAGACCACGGAATCCCAACAGGAAGCGGTTACAGCGTAAGTCCTCATCATTCCGGCGTTTATCCCGTTCACGAAGGGCTGTACGAGGCGTGGAAGAGGGTGTGGAATATCAAAGTCACCAGCACAGAAGAGTACCCCCATCTGAGGCCGGCACGATTGAGACGGGGCTTCATTCATCGTAACATAATGGTAAGCCTTTGCGTACGCTCTCCTTCGATACTCGCGTGCAACTAATTTCTTTCTCCGAAGGTAACTTTTAAATTCGAGAAAAATGAAACGCGCGTTTGAAAATTGATTTCGACGATAAGTTTAATTAATTTCTTTCCGGGAAAGGTAAATTTCGTTCGCTCGGTACGTTTCGCGTGAAATACATTTAATATCCAGGTGTCGTGGATTTTTATTTTTTTTTTTATGAAATGCGAAGGACATTGTTTCCGCTGGTATTTGCAAAAACGAATTCCGCGATGCGAAAAGCAACTGAAAAAAGGCAGGCACGCGAATGGAACGCTTTTCGTCTTCTGTTTCTCTAACGAAGCCCCTCCGAGCATTTCAATAGACATTGTTCCGCGTTAACAACCGGCCGTCCGTTCGAATACTGTACGAAAGCAATAAAGGAATTCACAATCCGACAAACGAACGCTGAATCGCGTTGTTTCGCGTTTTATGCCGTCGCGTTAAACAGCCGTAAATGCAACGTTAATTTCACCAGGCGAGCCGATCGTTTAACATAACAAATATGACGAGCATCCATATCGATCTCATATTTCCTCGTCTCCAAAGGTCCTACCAAGGCAAACCTGTGGCCTTTTCACGCACACGATCTTCATAGACAGATACCCTGGCGGAAGGGACAAGCTGGACAAATCGATACAGGGTGGCGAATTGTTTCAGACCATCGTTCACAATCCTGTACGTAACCCAACGTTAAAATTTTGCTCTTAATGAAATAATGATATCTACCCCAATTTACTTATGTATCTCTTCGTTGCAGATCAATATTTTTATGACACACATGTCGAACTACGGGAACGATCGTCTGGCACTGTACACCTTCGAATCAGTGATCAAGTTCATTCAATGTTGGACGAACCTAAGATTGTCCAGCGCGCCGCCCCTTCAGCTCGCCGAAAGATACTTTCAACTGTACCCTGAAGAATCCGATCCGGTCTGGGGCGTAAGTCGTCGAAGCTACGTTCTATAAACGATACATCGTTGCCTCGAATCACCGCGTGACAAGAATTACCCGTTCCTGTTACAGAATCCCTGCGACGATCAAAGGCACCAGAAGATCTGGTCAAGGAACAAGACCTGCGATCAGCTGCCGAGGTTCCTGGTGATCGGTCCCCAAAAAACTGGCACCACGGCCCTCTACACCTTCCTGTCCATTCATCCGGCGATAAGCAGCAATTTGCCGAGTCCCGACACGTTCGAGGAGATACAGTTCTTCAACGGGAAGAATTATTACAAGGGCCTCGACTGGTGAGCAAAGTAGTATAGTCGGAATGAAAAAAGTTAACCCGTTGCTCGTCACTTTAATTGATCACACTGTTTGCCGTTCCATATCGTCCAGGTACATGAGCTTCTTCCCAGCGTCGAAGAACGAGAGTTCGCGGTACTTGTTCGAAAAATCTGCCACCTACTTCGACGGTGAATTGGTACCGCGCAGGGCGCACGCGCTTCTACCGAGAGCAAAATTAATCACCATACTACTTTCGCCGGCGAGACGTGCCTATTCGTGGTACCAGCACACGAGGGTCCACGGCGATCCTGTGGCGAATAATTATTCCTTTCACTCGGTCATCACGGCGAGCGACACGGCGCCGAAACCCCTACGCGATCTCAGGAATAGGTAGGTCGCAAACGGGTGCAGACACTGGAATGTCTCCCGGTTTGTCACGGGGCACGTGTCCAGGCTGGGGTAACGGGTCGTTGAAAGTTTCTGCACAGCCGAATGCAAATAATAATATTATCCCGGTGTTTAAATAGCCGCTCGGTGGTGTAGAGCGAGCGGAAATCTAAATTGCAAATCGCGGCCCCGAACGGCCGTAGATCAGCCGTCCGCGTGTTCCGCACTGAAATATTAATTTCTACGCGGCAAGTATAATCGCCGGTGTCTGTTACAGATGTTTAAACCCCGGGAAATACGCTCAGCATTTGGAAAGATGGCTCTCGTACTACCCGCCCCAGCAGCTGCATATCATAGACGGCGAGCAGCTGCGCCAGAATCCGGTGGAAACGTTGCACGAGCTTCAAAGGTTCCTCAAGATCACGCCCGCCTTCAATTACTCGTCCCACTTGAGGTACGACCCGAAGAAGGGGTTCTTTTGTCAGGTTACGAACGAGGATCGCACGAAGTGTCTTGGGAAAAGTAAAGGCCGTCAGTATCCGCCGATGGAGGATAAATCGTACAAATTGTTACAGGTGAGCATACAGGATATAGAAATAAAAGGAATGCATTGGTTTAGTGAAATATGATTTTATTGTACCTGTCTGTTTTTTCTTGCTTGCTTCCAGAGGTATTATCTATCTCACAATACGGCCCTAGTGAAATTGTTAAAACGCCTCGGGCTGAGAACAATCCCGCAATGGCTGAAGGAAGATCTGACCGACACGGTGATGACCTAGCAAACGTCGATTATATGAAACGACACCGTTTCCGAGCTGTTTATCTCGACGGTGAACGAGATTCACCGTTTACTAGCCGAAGATCTGTAAAATAATTGTACAGTCGATATTCCACTGGACCCTTCGAGATCCTCGACAGAAGGACCATTTCAGTGGCCTATCCGACCCAGTGGATTGGCCTAAGATCGGTGGGACGCCTGCGAAACTAGTCACTAAGCGGTTTCACGGTGAACGCGACCGTTGACTGTCGATCGTTGTTAAACCGATAGCACTATTATTAACGTTATATCATTATTGTCATCGTTGTTGCGTCGTAATGGACATGATTATTAAGAGTGCGGCCTGCTTGCTGGTGCCATCATCCGTCTATAACGATTGAACGTCTCTCGTTCTGATCTTTACTACTGAAGGTAGACGAAAGAGAAGAAACGCGAAGGAAATTCTTAAATCGTGTCCCGAATAAATTGCACCTCGAATGCAATGCGACTACTATTTTTTCCTCGGCCCAGTCGAAACTATTTTGATAAATCGGAAAGAGGCGAACGGAGACCACGAAGGAGTGAAGGAGTAATCGACTCGAAAGCAGCGACTCTTCTCTCACTTGAGTAGTAAAGGGAAGAAGGCGAATGGACACTTTAACGTGCGAAATTATAAGCGACCAAGGAATGCAGAAAAGAAAAAGAGAAATGGTATTTTGGGAAAAAAAAGTGATGCTTGACCTCTGTGAGACGAGATCTGTCCAAATCGTGTTACAATGTTTGAAGAGATTTATTTCCTCATGAAAGTGATCAATGGATAGATCGAGCCTGTTGATGTTTAGATCGACGATCCGCCAACCCTTCTCCCCCGTGGTATGCACTAATTGCAGGATCGTATCTGCGAGTGTGAGACATTCGGGGACATCGTGCTTTTTTCCTCGCCCACTTACCTCTCGGAGACACAATGTACATTAATTATCGTTGTGTAAGCGTATTTAATGAAGAGCAGGAGGAAAATGAAGAAGAAAAAAAACTATAATGATTCTATGTATATTTTGACAATACTATTCTTGGTACCGCCGATAGAAAAAGTCGATGAAAGATGTGTGATCGCGTCCGTTTGTACATTTGTGTATCGTAGTATTTTGATGTGACCGACTTAATTAATATAAAATATGAAAAAGACGAATAGACTATATCGAGAATGATGGGTGCCTCGAATCGTTCATCATGAATTCTGATCTTGAGTGGAAGGATGTTAACTGCCTATATGCAATAATCGCCATTGTCACGTTTAGGCCACGCAGAGTCTGGTTTAATCGTGGCCCCCTACGTTCAAGGAAGAGAATTATTCATTGTTGAGCAGAATCGTGCGACATTTCGAAACTTTAATACCTGATGTATTATATTTAGCAAATCGCGTGAGTCTTGGGAAACGAGGACCTATTGCTGTGAATAAAATCGTGTTACCCGCAATATAGCTTAATTATGACGGTACATTGTTAAACGCATATCATTTACGATCATCCTTGCCAATCACGTATACGATGTATTAATTACTTATTCCGTACGCGGACAAATCTAATTTCGTTCGATTTAATCAAAATTTCCCCGACACACCGTTCTTGTAACGCATTTCTAATATCGCTAATTCCCCCGTTGGTTCACGGATCCAATGATGCAGCTCGTTTTGAAAAATTCTCGATTACTTAAAGAGAAGACAGAAGAAAGGAAGAAGGGATAGCACAATTGTAAATATTTATTTAGAAATAATGTATGTTACGAGATCTGCAGGCTCTGGCCTCGAAACGAGCAATTTAGAAATTATGACGTCGTTCCTTGTGAAGTATAACATTTGCGAAAGCTACGTAGCACCAGTGATTACATATTTAGATGCCAATTAATATCAGCGTTTTGTTAACCCCCTGTACATTTTGTTTTCATTTTTATACTGCCGTTAAACCGTGTCGCGTGACGTTTAACGAATCATGTACAAAGTTTATTGTTAATATGATAATAGTTAACGATAACGATATTAACACTAAGAGATTGATCTATTTCGTCGAATCGTGCCATTTTACCAGTGTTGTATATACAGTTGTATTATTGTGTACCGATCGCGGCGTCGAGTCTCTAGAGTCAATATTCATGAATTTTGTTCGGTATGGCGGTAGCAACAATTGCCCGATTTGCTGCCAGCTGACAATAATACGCGAGAATTCACTGTACGAGTACGGAAATTTGAGAGCCCCGTTAGTAATTAGCATTACTTCGTCGTTGGTTCACCCAGCCGGGCATATGTTTCCTTAATCAATTTTTTTCTTTTCCGAAACAAATTATATTTCGAAAAATGAGCTAATCTTTTCATACTCGAATAATGTTAAAATTACGATCGTTAGCCAAGGAACAATCATTACGTTTACGATCAATGATTACTTTATATTTAAGTACGCGATTTAATGTATTGCATCGGATTGAAAACTTAACCAGCGATAAAATATTGCTAATGTTAATTTGCGCGTGCATTTGTATTCGAAATTACGCGCACGACCGCGCAGAAACTAACGTTTCGTAGATGTTCTAACAGACTGTTGTTCAAGCGAAAAGAAAGGGATAATTAAATAGACAGGAGGAGAGAAATTCTGTCGTTGTACGAATAAAAGGAGACGCGTGTAGAATATGTGTATGACTTTAATAGGAATCTTTAATTATTTAACTTAAAATTATTCTATTGTAAAATACTGTAATAACTGTACGAATAGTCCGTAAGTTCTAATAAAACTAAAATTGAAAATCTTCGATATCAAATCTTTCATAGCTATTCTTTTACTTTGGTAAACTTACATTTATACAAAAAAAAAAGATCATATTAAGTACAATATTACAATATTACAATATGAATTCAATTCAAAAATTCACTTTTTCACTTTGTAAAAATGACAACCTTCACGCGTACGTTCCGCTTAGTCCGTGCTGTCCTTAAGCGGTGCCATCCCTTTTCTGTTTCCTCCCTACAGGACTTCCCGGCTTTCGTTCACCATAAGCTGAACCCGGTTGAAGATAAACAGGGTCCTCCCTATCGACACCGAAAAGTCTTCCCAAGAATGTTGCCCTGCCAGGAGCTCTCCCTTCGGCCATACTAGCCCTTAAGTGATTCAAATACTCGGATCTGTTTCTCAGCAGGCCCGCGTAGTTCAGAAAAACAAAGGCAACGAATATAACGAGAGCGACGGAAGCTGTTATCGTCAGCAGGCATATCAATTGCCAAGCAAAGTTTAACATAATTAATTCTACGTCGTCGTGGCCGATATCAAACAGGGGAACCAGAAAGCTACCAAAAACAGCACAGACCAAGTGAATCGCCACGATGTTGCAGTAGTCCTCAAGCGCGCTTCGAAACACTCGCCCCGAGACTATGTAAAAGATGACGCTTCCGGTTGTGCTCAAGCCAATTACTGCCTGAGGAGAATAGATATCCGCTCCTGCAGATATTATCACCAGTCCAGCTACCGTGGCTTGCACGCATCTCATTACAGTCCAGTGATGAAACTCTTCTCGGGGAAGCATGAAATGAAAAGCAACGACGCACAGGCTACAAGAAGATGCCGCCAGCAGATTGTTCAGCAAGACATTGCGCTCCGTTTTGCCGGCGATCTTAAGCTTTTCCGCGTAAGCGTTCGGAATGGCGAGGCTCTAGAAACATTCGATTAATCTTCGTTGACAGTTCGCACGGTTCCCGTTCGGTGGTCAGAGAATCTTTGAGAGCGTTACCTGCAGGCCAACGTACACCAGCAGCTGGCCAGCAAAGACGGTTGCCGAGGAACCGGAAGCGATACTCGCGTCGTCTATAGCGCTCAGACGAAGTATCCTTCGTCCAAGTGTCATGCAACCTATTAATCCCGATAATCCACCGACCAGGTGAACAATCGTGGAGCCAGCAGTGTCCACGAATTCCACGTTTCTCGATCTCAACGTATTCCTTCTCATCCATCCTCTAGGTGTCCAGATCCAGTGGATGAAAAATGGTTGCAGCAGGCCAGCCAGCAAGAATCCTATGATAAGGTAACCGCCGGTATGCGTTCGACCGACAATTCCAGACGTGCATATCGCAGCGGCGATTACCACAGCTGACCAGCCGATTATGGCTTCGTCCTTATCGACAATAGCGTCAACGATCCAGTATCCACCGCCTATCAGGCCGTGCATGTCGCCGGTATAGGCGATCACGATTCCAATCAAGAAGTACACTATCGTCACCCAGCAAAAGTCGATTACGTTTTGCAGTAAAATTAAATTCACATTATTCACTGGCACGCTACCGACGTGTATCAGGACAAAGCCGACCCGCAACAGGATTACGAGCAATATACGAGCAAGGCTTAGCCCTGACGATACACCGAAGCTCAAGTTTGCGTGGCTATCATTCAGACTGCGGCTGGAATAATCGTACAAGCTGTAATCGAAGTCGTCCGTCTGAGCGCTAGACATTCCCCCGGCGAGACGGAAGAGAAACGATGAATCGAAGTATGTTTCCACGGTCACATTATCGCGACACTAAACCGTATTCGTTCGATGTACAGTTGTCCGATTATAGAATGGAAATGATAAATTTAGCAAGGTTAAAGGCATGTGTCAGAGTTTAATATCGGCTGAACGATCGTCTGTTTGAGAAAGACGAATTTAAACTATACCGCATTTCACACCGATCGATCGAGAATAATTTCCACAGTTGACGAAGGCATGCTATGCGACTATCGTGCTTTATACAATGTCACAGACATAGCTGTTCGTATATACGCACCTGGAGTAGATAGAAAGCTATTTCTTAGCATCGCAACGACACTTTACAGCGACATATCTTTGACACAAGTCCAGAAATACGCGGAGGGACGATTTAAATATTTAAAATGTCCCGCGCAAACGGCCGCGCGGCGCACTGATTTGTTCCAGATTGACGAGCCAATGGCGTGCGTCGAAACGCGACAGCGCATGTCACGCTATTGGCCGCCGCAAGGTCGTGGTCAAGAGCCGCAGGGACGAGCCGGCAAGCGATGCCGCCCGTCGTCGACGTAGGTAGTCGTTCCAAGACGGTCGTCGTTTCGTCGGTGTTCCGTGATAAGTGACTCGTGATAAAGTTCCAACAGTTCCCAAAGTGTACGGTCGTTCTGTGCTCCGTTCTTGACGGAGGAGAAACATCGTGAGAGGATGGCCACGGTATGCTGTCGCGCACTTTACGTTGTCAGATGGTACGAGGTGTCCCGCGTGTTGAGCGTATCCTCCACCCTGGCCACAACAAAAAACTATCGGAATGTGAGTGTTGACATACAATATCTGTATCTTTCTTGTTTTCTCCTGCCTTTTCTTGTCTTACTAAGCATCGTACACCAGCGTTACTCTCGTTAAAGGAAACGTTTTCATAGATGCGTTAGACTTTCAAAGATTATTTTGCTGCATGTCTCCCCCTCCCTTCAATCGGACCAACGCATGCTGTATCTCTCTCCGTTGCATTGTATCTTTTGTAACGCATACAGTCCCAACCTAGGTAGAATTTTTTTAACCTAAACGAGCAACGGGCTCCGAAATACACACGCGTGTATCGTTAACCAACGAAAACCTGTCCCCGCCTGTATTTTATCGCCGGGAGCAGGTTAAAGCCGGTAGTACTCGCGATGCATACACAAACGTGTATTCTCCTGTGTCCCGTACGAATATAAATATCACGTGTCTCTCGGTTGTGTGCCGGTTGTACCTTCTCTTATTTATTCCTTATTTATTTCCCTTTTTTAAATATCATCGGAACTCCGAAGATATCGTAACAAAAAGAAAGCGTGAGAACTCGTAACCATATTTGTTTCGCGGTACGCGTGTAACCGTGTATCGGTGTTAAAAAATAACAATGACGTAAAAACTAATGACGTCCCAGCACGTGCACCATTTTCCGTTCCCCGAATTTCGTCTAACTACGTGAACTGTTATCAGCGCGATTAGACTAAAGCACAGCTTCGTATCCGTTTCTTCGGACACCGTTTATCGGAAACGACGCCGACATTAGGAGCGTATCTTCTGTCCCGTATAACAAACTTATCGTGGACGAACTTATTGCTGCTCTCGTCTCTTTCGTCGTGACTCCTATGCAATAAATCATTCCGCGGGCTGATAACAGATTACTATTAGCAGGCGCCACGTTCTTTGCGCATCCCGCGTCCGCAGTACACCGTTCCTTGATTAATTACCGTAACCAAGGTAAATTATCGTTTTCGTTCGCGACGTCCAGGACGCGTCGTTGCGTTCACCGCGTCCGGTTCGTTCGCGACAAGGAAACGATCGTTGCCAAAATTCGATCCGCGATCGACTCTCCTTCGGTTCCCTCGGTAATTCAATTCAATTCGTTACGGCCAATCCGAACGGAATCGTGATTCTCTTCGTCGAGCGGTACACACATAAGTCTTAAGGCGTCATCCCGATTCACTCCAGTAGGTCGTCCAAATTGATTGCAACCGAGGGGTTTTTCTTTTTTCCTCGGGGGGAGAGCAATACCCGAAACCACACCCATCTGGTTTATATTCTGCTTCGCGTTATCGGAGCACGTTTACGACTGTATACATATGTATACATACGTATATACGTTCGCGGTCCGAGGATTGGACCCTTGGCAATGGAAACGGTATAAGAAGATTCTATCATTCATTGGGAATTGAATGCACCGGGGATTCGGTAATTGAAGGGGCGCGTTCAGCTTCGGAATGATTGTTGTTTCTGTGTACGGTTTTGATAATTAGATTGGGTCGATTGGCGTAGCTTTATTTGCACAGCGAAAGGAACATTTTATTGGGGTTCACAGCCCGGGATATATGTCGGCTTTCGAGACGTCACTTTCGTTAGATAGGAAAATGAAATATGTATACGGTCGCTGTTCGTGCGCGGAGGGTTGGCCAGAGGGTATTTGACAATCATGAACTATCCTAGGGGGGCATCCATGATTCGACTTTGATACGCGAATAGACCCGTAAACCCCATACCCTTTAAAATAATAAACGACGTGTCGTTCGGGGAATAAGAAGATTGTGCGAACATTTGTCATCCGTGGCTTTAATAGAGGAAACCTATACGACGAGTTCGTACGACGACTCAACCTTTTCCATTAGAAAATCGTCGTGTTACTCACTGTACTCACAGTAAACATATGATTAAAAGGCGAGTCAATTGAGTTTAATCAAGTTCGTTGTCACGAACTCATTGATGACTGTGGCATTAGCCGTGTATTATCACGAGATAGTGGCGACGTCACTGATTAATGCAGGTCTACACAGATAACGAAGCAACAGTAATAATTTAGGAGTAATCGGTGAAAGTGCAACTGTACGAAACGGAGTTCTAATCTGATTAATTAAGAGAGACATGTTTTGTAATTTCATTAAGCTGTTGCACAGTACCAAGCGTCGTTCATACCCATTCGTACGAATAGATTAATTGCATCGTTAGCGGGATCAAAGAAATCATCGTCGTATCATAATTCATTTGCCACGGTATTGCATAAGAGCGTGGTACATACTCATGACGCAATGAAATCGTCACAAACCGCAGCTGATCAACTGTACCTGTCCACGATATCTACCTTCGACCGTCTCGTACACACGTTCAGAATATCCTAGAACTCGTACACCTTATATAACACACGAATTAAACGTAGTTCAATCAATCCTCCACAGGTGTGCAAATATTGATCACCTTCGAACAGCTGCAACTTCGTGAAAAAATATCGCACGTTACTCTACCTGTGCTCGCGTTAAAGGGTAGATCGTCCACTTTAACGCCGCTGAATTGAATTGTTCGAAGACAAATTCGATATTACAAGTCCGAGTAGAAAGGTGAAGGTGTTTTCCTCCTCCGAAAATTGAATAAAAAATTTTTTCGGAGAAATTCAATGGAAAGGCGTGAAAGTAGAGGCTCCACCCTTTAAAACGGGTCAAGGTAGGCCAGCCTACGATTTGTGTTCACGAAGTTACACCAGTTACAAGGTCGACCATTTTTCGTCCCATTTTTGGTGATTTAAGTAAGCGAAGCTGCGTATGCACGTAAGTAGGCCAATTCCCAGGATACAGCTTGTCCTGAACATTCCCGTACAATGCGACACCTGAGATCTCTGTCACACACCACGTTCATTTGATACGCGACATCGAGACGTTCATTTCGACCCACCAGACAGGATATTCTTGTCGCGGATCCACGGTTCGTGATACGGAGCAGCAAGCCATTGCGATTCATACGCGATTCATACCTATTCGAGCGCACCGCGATATCTGCTTTATTCGTGCGGCTGCAAGCATTTCAAAGTCCGTGTCATCCATCGCGAACAATGATTCATCTCGAGTAATCATCCGCGTTTCTTCCGCGCGAGCAAAAATTCTCATTGCACCTGTTTGTACGTCACTTCGTCGAATTGCAATTCACCGATAATTATCGGGGAACCTGCATGAATGAACGATGCGATCATAGAATATTCTCGGCTGCGCTCGATCGAAATTAATTGTACTTAATGGAATCAACGCGACGATCAATGATTCTCTAGATTATGTGCACCTGCTGGTTCATCGATCAGTAACTTCGTTACGTTTTCTTTTGACACAGATATTTTCCAAGCTACATTTATTCCTTCAGAATTCAAAACAAATGACGAGAGATTTTCTAAACGATTTCGTGAAAAGCTCTCGAGGCTGAAAGGTCGAGTACCCTCGAGCTGTGCAGAATTTTTTCATCTGTCAGTTCGGACGTTTGATGGAGCGATCAGTTTAACGAATTGATCTCTCAGTGAGCTGGCAGCTTTCGAGTTTGCTGCTTCATGGCCCGGAAGCGGAGAGAATCCGAATGTAACGGTCGGAGGTAAAAGTGCGGCGCAAATAGTTGTACGTGCGGGACCCTCGGTCATTACTCTGGCATAGATTTGCATAAAATTGGTGACTCACGCGTGGTACGGTAAACGTTTGCGTACTTGAACGGTCTCCACGTGCTTGCTAAACCTGTTACTGGCATTGAAACGCTGATATGGATCGTCTGCGGATCAGATATTATGGTGTCCCCGTATTATTTAATACTTCGATACAAATGCACACGCGTAATGTGCGAGCAAATCGGGACGTCTCCAAATGATTTCCAAACAGGTGAAATATTTAAGGCGCACCCTTTCTATATTCGAGTTGCATGGATCGATCGACTAATGCGTCCACGAGAACTAAAAATTTCCCTGTGTCTCTATCCCCTTGTAACGGAGCTAAATGCCATCCTTTTTCGATACTGTTCACGCTCTTGCCCCTATATCCAGATTAAAACCGTAACTTTCACTCCTTCTATCATAAAGCAGAACACCGCGAAACGACATCGCTTCTCGAAACGTCGTCCATAAACGACCAAGAATGCATTGCACGATAAATGAAATTGCTTTCACGGCGAAGTTACATTGTACAACGCTGACTTGCTCCTCGTTAAGTCCGGGCATGTCACCGCTTGAGAATAATATCTTACTGCGCGACAAGCAATCGTATGAAATTGACCGGGTAATTTGATTCGCCAAGAAACGAAGACGAACCGTGTACCGGAAAATGTTGTGCCACGTGAAAATTCTCAGTCGAAGCTCTCCTTAATTGCTGCATGGCTTAGCCCGCCGTGACAGAGCGCAAGGAATTCTTGGACCGATTAAGTTCTCGGACCGCACCTCTCCGAAGTGACTGGGTCCACAGTGATACCTGAAATCCCGTTAGGTAGCCCAGAGGTCTTGGGAACGAAATAATACCGGCCTCTCGTCGGGAAACAATGTCGAGTAGTCGTTTTGTAGCCGAATAAACGGCCGTAGAACGATGCAAGGGAGAATAGTGCTCTAGTGTACGCTTCGCGTTGGTCGAGGTAACGATAAAAACCCGCGGATAAACTTAATATCTCACTCGAGGATAATTATGACCCTTCTCAGAGAAAAGAACAGCCACGAAAATCTTAGCAACAGCTCGAGACGGACCGTTGAAATTTTTCCCATTGTCCTTCGCGTTCGATTTTCTTTTTCTGTACTTTTCTTTCCTCTGTCTTCCTTTCGAAGCGGGACAAAATTCTTTGAAATGGAAAATTGCAACCGCGTAACAGTTTCTGGAACGAGTTTCGACTTGCTGGCACGAACAAATGGGGTGCACTTATTTAGAATTTACAGCAACTCGAAATAGTCGGGTCGGCCGCAACGATTATCATATCTTCTCAAGCGGGACTGTACAGTCCGGCGTTGAAATTTTCTGTCGATGAAAACGGGGTCGGAAAATCAACGTAAAGGCTTGCTTCGAAATTTGTTCTGGATTCGCGCGAGCGTCGAATTTATTGGCGATCGTAGTAACTTCTTCAAACTTTATCGCTCGAGTGCCAAATACAGCGGCAAATAGTCGCTGTTCTTGGCGATCGTTTTATTGAAAAAGTTTGCCAACTGGGTCTTCAATGCCCATTGTTGATATATGTTCTTAGAGGAAGACAGTCAGACCAGGTTCTAAGATTTCTCGACTTTAAGATGAACGATTCCTAGACAACTTTGACATCTGGCATAATTAATCGAATTCCAGCGCCTTCGCCTTATGTTTAGTTCAATTTGCAAGGTACAAAACCCTTGGGCGAAATAACAAGATCTCTGTACAGCATAAAATCTGTTGCGCGATTGAAATTACAGAAACTACTATGGAATGCGAACTGCGTACAGAATCTCTCGTATCTGCCGTAACGAATTTTCCAATAAATCTACTAGGCAGGCTATTGATCATCGTCGAGAATCGTTTTCTATCCAATCAGTTTAGCAAACACAATTGTTTTGGGTCTGAAAGGTTTCTTTGCTGGCAACGAATCCCCGCGGAATTGGATCAGTTCTGTGAATCTTCGAGAGGAATAGTCCGGATTATTAAATATTTGATAAGACTTCGCGAAAAGTAATGGCTGCACAAGACTGTGCAATTAACTAATCCGCTTCGACGTCCAATTTTCCAAACTATACGCACGGTTCCGTTACAAATAAATTACTCGATAATCATTGACTTTCGACGATTTCGTTTGGGAGAAAAATCGATTTATTCATTACCGAGGCACGAATCGCCAATATGAAAATACTAACTCTGTTCCCGTTGAAAATTGTACACGACACGTGAAATATATATATTTTTTTTTCTCCCCGGCACGTTCTAGTGAAAATATATCAGGCACTCACCTGCCGTGATATTGTTCACCCTTAAAAGCTCTCCGACTTCATGGATTTACGAATCGCGCCATCAGAGCTGCCACTCATCAGTCACTCTGACACTCGCACGCACTTCCTGAAAAACTCTCTCAGCGTACAATAATTTTTCTTGGAGTGCACGCAAATTGTTGACCCCTTTTTCTTCACATTTATCTGATTGCTTCGTACTTCTTTCCCCATAATACTAGGCTGTCTGTATGTATGCGCATATGCACGGAACTATAAACTAAAACTACAAGACACACTCGTATGATACAATTAATTGCACAGACGGATCGTATGTCATCGGGGAACGTACAATAGCGTAACCCAGTTGTGTGGACACTGGCATTAGTATATCCGGACCGCTGTGTACATTGTTATAAGAATTACGGGGGTTGTACAGAGGGGTACAGACTGCGGAGGCTGCGGCAGGCGCCATGGACATCGATCTGTTCCACTGCACGTTCCCTCGACCTCGGAGAACCATCCAGGAGAGCACGCAGGATTCTCTTCTTTTTAAATGAAAACCAGATTTATTCTTCATTCCCGCATGCACAGCTTTGTTCACCCGTGATCATTTTTTTCTTCTTCTTTTTAATTCCACTTCGTTCTCCGCCCTCGTCCAACGCGACGTTTCAAAGAATTAAATGGAGAACGGCAAACACGTTTCCGGCGACAACACGCGTTTTCATTGGCCCGTAAAAGGAACCTGATGTATGTACACGCAATCGAAAATAAAAGGTGAAGACGAATAAAACTCTCGCCTGAATGACACGGGGCTGTTCCAGATGGAACTTATTCTCGACGGAGAAAGCTGAACGTAAATGAAGAGAAGTTCCAGCTGTAAAGCTCGTCTTAGCTCGGAGAAGTTCCCGACGTTATTAAACAGGGCACCAGCTTTCAAACTGGACCGTAAAAGATGGTATATAGAAAAGGTGGATGCTTTATTAGAGTTTTTCCGTTCGTGGCAATCTCCGTTAGATTTTGTTTACGAGCTTCTGTCTGTAATTAAGCATCGATCGACGTTCTATATTTCAAATGGGATTTCGTTTCGACCGCGTCAGTGTTTCATTCATTTGCTTCTTTCCGTTTTTTAACGAAGGCGTAACCACCAACCGACCTTAATTCCATAAGCTCTAGCATGACGGTTGCTCCTTTATCGCCGTATCGTGCGAGGCTGAAACATACCAAGTTATTGGGCTAATCGATTTTGTTAGAATTATAGGCCGTTAAAAGGGACCACTCCATTATCTTCACCCCATCAATTTCATAGAATTACGTTCATGAATTCTCGGCTTGCCCTGCCTTAATAGGTATAGCACAAGACGGAGGAAAGGCATGGACGAAATTCTTCCGCTGACTTTGCATCTTGTTATGAAACAATATGCAGACAGGGTGGTGCTCGGGTTCTGTGCAATTTAAGTTAGTGATTAACAACCTTCGTATATTGCATGCACTATCTTGACGTGGTCTTGAAAATAAGGTGTTTGGGACTAATAATTGCGTTCAAATTTTTCGATAACATTCTGCGAACGCTGGAAACTCCGACCGCGTTAAATTAATGGCATTTATGTATATCATAAAACGGTGGAGCACATATTTTATACCTCGAACAAGGTTATGACTGGAGGGACGAAAATTTAATTTGGGAATTCAGCAACTAAGTTAGCGTCGATTCGGTTATGCAATTTTTTAAGTACAAAATAAGTTCTAATGATTCGCTCAGCATGGTTATTTCATTTTCAAACCGACGACATCGCTATGATAATTTTTCACTTTCACATTCTTGTCATTCGAGCATCGAATATTCAATGGTTTTCTTGCATGGCTTGGTTCTGAATGAATTTTGAACATTTGTGCGAGCTAATAATGGATATCTTTACTATGAACGCACGATTCATTGAGAGTAACTTTTACGGGAACGAAGTACAGGCACAAAGCGTGCACGACGAAAGCATAATGTAATAATCTATAGAATAATCTGGCACTCGCATGAATTTTGCGCCATTGCGAGAGGTCTGCAGTGAAACGAGTAGACCACCATGTATATTCTACGCTATATTTATGGCCTAATTGCCACTATATATGTAGAAGGCCATAGGGTAATAAAATAAAGATAGGGGTGGAAACGGATTACGTAGGTAATTATTTCTTCATGGAAAGCACGGAGAAATATTCGTTATCGTTTCCATTCATGAAGTCGTAGGTACAACTCGGATTTACACGGTCGTGTAAAATAAAATTCATGTCGATTATCCAGATTAAAGTTAAACTTTGCGAAATTTCTGCCTTCTCAATTTTTTTGTACCGAGAGAGGAGGCTATTAAAACGTAGCATATATTTCGCGAACAAATATAATTAAATTAATTGCGACGTGAGCCCCTTTCATGCTCTCCAACCATTCGACATTCCAGTATAGTAATAGAAAAAAGTTTCATTCAAATCCCTGCCAGCCGTAATGTTATCGCGCAAAGAGAATTCAACTTGGACGCAGGCATTTATCTTTCCCCGCTCGACTTTTATATCAGTTCGACGGAAAACCATGACACCGCGATAGCGATATATACGCATCGTTAAATCGAATGAAAAATGTAACCTACATTTTTCGACTCATTTCGACAACGACAGACGTTTCCCACGTAGGCAATTACGATTTATTTCAAATCGGATTTCCAGGTGCGAGCCAGATATTTCTTTTTCCGTCCCGCCGCTTCCGTTTTAGTGCTTACCGTAAAATTAGCTTTTCCGTGAAGCTCGACGCGATCTTCGGATTTTATCGCGACAAACTATTTCCTTCTACCGATCCTGCAACGATGATCTCACGTTTCCAGGATATCTCTGAATTTCCATAGCCGCGACGCGCGAGTCGATGACAGGGAGGTTTAAAAAATTTGCTGAAAAGGAATTTCCGCGCGACAAAAGACCGATTCTTCCGTAAAACGTGTGTCCTCGCGAAGAACGTCAACGGGTAAAGATGCGAGAGGCGAATCAATAATCCATGGAGGCCACTCGGTGTCCCGTTCGAACCTCAGATCAGCCTGATCGTCGTAACTAAATAGGTTTGTCACTTGCGCGACGCGGAATTACGTTCTCCAAACGGATCAGGAAAATGTCGTGTACGCTCCGATATACCCTTGAAATTTATTCGACGAGTCGGTCGAGTTCCGTTCGGGTGAAATAATTCATACGGGGAACGAACTGTTCCATTTTTAATCCAACATGCTTTTTATCCTCGCACACATGTGCGATTCGATTCTCGCGCTGATGTAGGCCACGGCTTAATTAGATTCCGTTGCACACGCGAGAATGACAAAAATATGAACGAGCGGTCGTAGGTACAATACGGCCAGAGGGAAAATTGAACGTACGTACTGTCGCGCACCTCCGTTCCCCGAGACTGTTTCAAATTTAACAATACAGCTTCCAGCACTGTTTTCAGCTACTTTGGGTACGCGGCTGAACAATAACACGCTGTACAAGAGCGAGCTTACAAATACGTTAGCTTATTCCGTCCCCTCGACTCTATTTTTAAATTCGTCACGAAATACTTCGTGTTATACACGCTTAAGCGAGAGAGAAAACAAAACAAAAAGAAGGCGAACTAAAATTACCTGAAATGTTTCAATAAAATCGAAGGGACATTAACGGGAGAAATTTGTAAGTCGGAAGGACTCGCTGGAAACGGTATATCGTCGATTAAACACCGTATCCTCTTGAACACCGTCGACTTGAGGTAACATCGAATCCTCGCGAGGCCAGCTTTTGGCGTGAAATTCAATTTAACCGTGACACCGATCCTGGCACGAGCAGCATCTTCCGATAGAAGAAAAAAGGAAGATAAAAGCTTCAAGGATCTCTTTACTTGGTCGTAAAGAACTAACGCCAGTGAATACTAGGAGCCTTTCTGGAAGTCGGTTCGAAAATAGTTGGGCAATGCCAGCTGTCGAGCTTATGTATATATTCTTCGGATAAACAGATTCCCTTTGAAATTCTACCTCCGATTTTTTTTCAGGATTTCGAGTATTTTTGTACATGCCACGAAAGCTTAACTAAAGGCTGAATTTCTCTGTCGCGGGTCGAACATCTTTGAAACTCATTCCCGTAGTTGTCTTCGTCTATAGTAAACGGCCAAGGCAGCCGTGACCACTTTGCGGTTCTATCGCAAATAAATTTTATCGAATATCGTTCAACGACAAGTTCAATTTCGTCCAACATTAATCGTTAGCCGGCGATGGGGGTCGTATATCGATTTTCATTGCAAAGTTACTCGATGCATAGGTAATTTCCCCGTCAAACTCCAACGTTGTTCTGCGAGAAATTAATTCGTCTGGATTCAGTCGAGGATCGTTTATCATTTGCATGGTTTGTCTTTTTTTCACGTCGACGTAATCAACCGAGAAAAATCGATAATCGTATAAAGGGCACGAAATTACGCCTCCCCACTCGAAGACACTTGAACAGTCGTAGCGATTTAATAGTGGCTGTTATCGGGCAAATGGGGGTCGTAAATGGAGGGCAGGGCCCAAAGAATTGTGGGTGACACGTTTCCGTTTGGCTGTCGACTTCGCTCTTCGTATTCTATGCTACATTTCCACGGTCTCCTTAAACGATATTATTTCCTTCCGATAAATCCTCTTTTTTTCTTCATCAAGTAAATCGCGAAAGACGTCGCGCAAACGAAGGCGGTAAGAAAAATACATATCTCGCGCCGTGCCCGATGCACAATTTTCCTTCCATTGGGGAAAAAAAAAGTAGCTCGTTCCAGCTACTGTGGCGCATTGCATTACGTTTCTCGTTTAAATCCGTAATCCTGCCGGGTGGTTTGCTGGCCACGTTTAATCAGGCCCGCTCGTCGTCGCGAACCGTTGCTGAAAATGATTCTGAGTCGCGAAAAAGCGTCGTGTCGCCGAGATGGGACGAATTATTTTTAAGTTGCCCCGCCTCGCTGAATTCCGTCGTCGTCGCCTGGACCTGGACGAGTTTAGAAGTCGCGTTTGATCGGCAGCCAAAACCCCGCACCGCGTTGAACGTGTCACGGCGTTCGCCGTTGTTACTGGTCTCGAATCCGACGAAAGTCAACCGAGTTTCTGGCGTTCCTCGTCTGGCCGGTCGTGGCTGTTGAATGATGAACGCCGTTCCGTTCACGCGGCATAAACGACGATGGCCGGTCGCCAGTGACCCGTTTCCCTGTTAAAAACTGGTCAAAGAAATGAAATAAGCTTCCGCGTCCGCTTGTACCCTATCGATTGACCCAGATATCCGGGAAATCCGTTTAACCGAGCACGGTTTGCACGAGTTTCATCCATTTGTTTTTTTTGTTTATTTTCCACGGATTCGAAATTTACTTCGAAACTCTGGCCGCGGGCGTATGAATACACTCGGTGGAGTTCGCGTGGACTTTTCGAAAGACATTCTTCGGGAATGTTAGAACGAGACAGTGTTGGGAATTCAATGGTTCGTGATCCTCGAGGGGAACATCCTTTTCGAGTGCACGCCACTTGACGATAATGCGAGCACCTTAAGATTTACGCGAGCTTTGTGTTCGTCAGCATGGTCGAAAGAGTAAGAGAAGGATATAGGAGGGCGGAGTCTGTTTCTTTATTAACGTGCGTTTTTGATAGTTACGTAAATGTTGCACGTCGGGCGCTTAAACTAGATACGCTCGTAAGTACGATCGTGAGCAATGTATTCCGCGTCTCAGTTCGAGTAATTTCTCCGAATACATGCTTCCTTTCATATGCCAGTATCGAATATATTATCCCAAAATGGCAGGATACGTGTTCCTCCGGGTGAACCGCGAAGCAAGTTGCCCGACTCCCACGAACGGGAGATATATTTCGCTGAAAAATCCTGGTGTACGTTCTGTTCGTCTGATCCGACATTGAACACCGCGACTCCCGCGTACTATTTATTATTTGTTATTTCAAGAAATTCTAAGAATTATTAAGACCGTTGAACCTAATGGTGAGCACGTCGCGATTTAATATTATCCGTGCATACTTAGTTTAATATAATGCGCGTACATTTAAATGATTAAAAGGTGTTCAAAGTTTTCAATGCGAAAGAGAGGAAAGATGGGTAATGTTTTAGCAACACTTGGGTATTAAAATTTCCTTCGCGCGAACAACGTAGCCCCGATGTTGGCTGGTCGCGAAACGAAGCGAATTCACGAGTCCATGGGGGATTTAAATGGCCACTTTATCCTTTCCACTAGTGGCAGAATTTTAAACTAAGCCCTGTATGTTAAAAAATGCAAATCGTAATGTAAGACATATTCGACCGGAAGAGGCGGCGCTTACCTTGTACGTAACGTACGCAACGGGAATTAAATAACATAACGAGGTAAAATATATTAGCTCTTTAAATCGTGGAAACGTAACAACGAACCAGACTGTTTCGTATAAATCAGCAGGGAAAAAAACGTCTGGTCCGGTAACAAGTCTCTCTAAATTAATTTGCGTTGCGTTAAAATTTATTAAACTTACGGACAATTCGTTGATTCGAGGCGAAATGTTTACTAATTAGAGGAGCAGGATAGCTCGTTCTGTGGAATAAGCCATCAAGTTTACAACCAGCTGTAGGTTCCATTAACGTTCAGAAAATCTGCTCATTCACGTCCTCGAATGGGGGACATTGTTTGCGAGTCACTATCCATTAGTCAGACGACTGCTAATCTCATCATTTGTTCTCGGTTAAATTGGAAAAAGCTTTTACTCCACCCTAGCTGCACGTCTATCTTATTCCCCTTGGTTTCCACGTGCTATTTAGTTGCGTCGGACAAACGGTGCCTCGCGAGGAAAGGGGCACAAAACGAATCGTATTTGCAAATACCGTTTCGTATTTATGCGATTACATTCTTGCAAACATGATTCATTCCGATGCTTTTTCTCGATACTTTTGTGCACCGAGGAATTTCCCTCTCCCTCTGTTCAAACAAGAACAGAGATGAAATTTTTATACACGTCTGCTCCATTCGTTCGATGTTCCGTTCTTTTCACTTTTTTGTCCCTTTTTCCTCTCCCTCTCTCTCTTCTTTTTATTCATCATAAAAACCTGAAGCAGTTTTATTTTTTCCCCTTGTAAAATTCGAACAATAGTCGTTAGCAATCGTACGAGCATGTAAATGAACGCTCATGAATCTTTTCATGAAACGTAGGACAAGAAATCCATGGGTGGTCTATGAATATGCATGGCCGTGAAGGTGTTATGGCGTTGCCGCAAGCACATAAGTAGGCGCAAGCTCTTTGTAATTAAATGATAGATGTTCAGGCCGCGTAACGAGCTTCGAAAGATAGGGAAAACTAATGCCGCTCGTTTATTTGCATCGTTACGAGGTACCAGCGAGACATTGTTCCATCGAAAAGAAACTTCCATTCGCTAATCATCGACCGCAGACATTCACGAAACAGTTGTCGCGTTTCTCGGCTCTCGTCGAATTTTACAGTGGACTAAACTCGAATCGAAAGGACGGATCGTTGAACCTCGCGAGACCATTACACCCGAATTATTTATTCCACGACATCTGTCTGCGTTAGAAACGTTTTGATGGCTCGTTAATGATCTTGGCCGGTGTCCAAAATGTGGACGAGCCGTTCCTACAGGTACGTGGACGTTGCTTGATTCGCAGAATATGGTTCGCGATCGTGCGTTCCACTACGAGCACGCGTGCATGGAAAATTACGAATAATATCGTCTGCATTAATTCGCGAAGAGCGCCCAGAAAATAATTGATGCACGACGAAAGCAGCCGGCAATTATTATCATTAAAAGATATAATTAAACGCAATATTTTTTTCATTTGGCACAGTCAACGTTAGCAGTCGGAATGAAATTCATACATTCGTCAGAGTCATTTCTATTTAGCCCGTATCTGATTGAGTATTCCGCGTGAACGTATCAATCCAGTGACGTATAAATGTCCGATGGAAGTTTCGCAGACAGATTTCCATTACCTAATACGTATTCGTTAATCAGATATCGCGTTCAATGGAGACACTAGCAGAATTTCGACGCTGCTTGTCGGGCAATTGCAGTCGCGAGAGGACCTGTGGCCCCGTTCGACATTTTCCAAGTGGCAGCTCGTGCAAGGGAGCCCAGTTTCGAGTGTAAATAGAAACTTTCGCCGCAAGATTCGCCGGGAACGCTTTTAAACCGGCTGAATAATTTCTGTTCCTTGCGCTTGCAACTTCTCGAGATGGTAATCGAGTTGCGGAGGATCTCGTCAAGACTAAATGACATCTCGCTGTCCCCGTCGAAAGCGAAAAGTTTCCATACGAAACGTTGCGCAATCTCTCGAAACGTCTCGAAGGGACTGCTTCCGATTTTAAATGGCCATCGAGTTCTTAATTCGCGAGGAGCGCTGCAGCAGTATCGAATAAATTGGACAAACGGAGACGCGAGAGCGAGAAACGAACGGGAGGAAAAATGGAACGGGGCAATCGTTCGACTGGAATGGGTATTGAATATAGCTGTTTGGATTTTACGTTGAATGAATACGCGCAGAGCTTCTCAAATTTTTTCGAGAAATCGTCGAGATTAATTCAACGTAGCCGGCGAGGGCCGCCCGGTGCTCGATGTTGGCACTGAAAATCGAAATCTTCGGTGCGAGATATTTTTCTCGACTTTCTGGGTGTACCCATCAATTTCTTTTTTATGAAACGGAAGTAACGGCCCGGTTTTCACCGGAACGATAAGACTCTCATGGAATATTCTGCTCCTTGCGGTGGCAGGTCTTTCGAAGGAAAATTGCGAACAATTAAATTCTAACGCTAGTCCCGTAAATCGGCCTTTCGTTGCAAACATCAAGGATCTCGACGTTAACATTAAACTCGAACGGCGAAGGAAAATTAATGAGAGAATTCTTGGCCGATTCAGCAGCCGCGGAAAATCCGAGAAAATCAGGACGTTTCGTTTGAAAGGGGAAAAAGTCGCTCAAGATGTTCGCGACCAACTATTTGCCAAAACTATTCTACCAGGATCAAACAGTACCCACGATTCCAGCTGACCCAATTTTCTAAAACACCCCTGTCTACATCGGAGGAGAAATGGCAACAGAACAGACGACATAATTCAAACACCTATTATACGGTTTCGCGGGGCTCGTCAAAGGCGTACGAGATTACCTTAATCATTCAACCACGAAGGGACCAAAATTTCAACGAACATCCCTTTGTCGCGTTAGACGTAGTTGAATCCTGGATCCTTCCGAACGGAAGGTTTCCATTGACTCTGTTATCTGACGAAAGTACTTCCTTGCGGAATTAGATCAGGGTTAACGTATATAATCTCTCTATACAAGGAAGCTTCAATTCACCTCGTCATTATTTTCCTCCGGTACCAACAGCTCGAAGTTAAGAGTTTTATCAATATCACAGCACACGGTATATATGTACGTGTATACCATTCTGCTCCATCGTCGTCGATTTCTGAAACTTTTTTATTAACATAACTGCGCGGCGCAGAATTTTTCTTCGGCCGATATACTGCATCGTTTTATACGCACTGCGGTACCATTTGCAGGATTCCACTTTCGTGGAAATGGCCCCGTCGATCCTAGACCACGCGAAAATTTCCGCATCGCACGAACTGTCGTGCACCATCAAAGAAATGCATATTCGAGGTAATAAAGCAGAGAATCGACAGTGCCCGGGCCCGAACGAAGATATGTAAATGTTCAGGCGGAGGCTTCACCTTTTATCTCCCCGTGCACTTTGCCCCGACTCCACTACTATACAGTGCGTCGGGAAATACTTGTTTTATTGGTTCGGCTTTATTTCCTGTAACCACATCCTTTAAAGCGTGTACGGGCAATCGCGACCTGACCCTGGCCGAACTCCAGTTCCGGCACGACCCCTCGTTGACCCGAAATTTTGGATCCCTGCCAGTCTCTGTTGCGTACGACGTTTACGACGAGTTGAATCCGCGAGGAACGAATTTCGTGTTCTCCAACCGATTGAGAATTTCGCTGACCGCGGAATTGTAATTTTGTATCGCATGAAAATTCAGGAGCACGTGCGAATATATTTGTAATTAAGTGGTATCTTGTGTAAGAAACATTCTGTGCCCGTTCGATAATCAGTATCGCCGGGGGGGCAGCGTTGTTACACCGCTTAAGTTAGAAACAGTCGAGGCGATCTGATATTGGAATCTGACGGCTGATGGAAAACGCAATTAGGATGCACGTAGCCCGATCATGATTGTCTGATCTGTCTATTTGTAGCACGTGAAGCGTTTCTGCAATTCGCTGTTCCTACCGGGCCGTGCTAATTGAATGTAAACAGGTGAATGAGTAAACGTTCGGCAAAGAAAAACAGTGGAGCACGGTTCTATATTCGCGCGGTCGTGTTTTTAATCAGTTTTGTTTCGTTTAACCTTCGAGAAAGTCGAGATCCGGGGGATGGACTGTGAAAATAAAATAGGATAAAAAAACCTCTGCGAGGTGTGCAAAATATTTTAGAAAATATTGTTGCAGCCGTTATTGCGCTAACGCACAATAATTAAATTTATTTTCATCGATTTTTCGATTGTTCTAGGAGACATGGTGCAAACGATGGTGGCACATCTCCCAAAGGAACCTTTCCCTGACGACGAGCAAGTTCGCTCCCAGTTTGAGCCCGATCATAGCGAAAGGAATGGGAGACCCGAAGGCGTCCAAGGAGAAGACATCAAGATCGACGAAGGATGATAAAGCAGACGCTGCGAGGGAAAGTGGTGAGTGAAGGAATGCATTTAAATGTTGCCATCAGAATGGATACGAGTAAAAGAGTTCATGTATTTTCGTGCCACCACTTTGATCTTCGTGGTTGATAGCCCCTTAAATCATCGGTGTCTCTGGTCGCCTTTGTATCGCCAGACTGGAACAAATTCGTTCTGCTGTTTCAACTAGAAATTACAGGGAACTATAACTCACGTCCCTTACCATGATCCTGTATAAATAGACTGTTACAGTCAGGTTTACGCGAGTTCGTATCGCAGAAATCTATGAAACGTGCGGGGAGTAAAACGCGTGAAACATATTTCACGATACGCACAGTGACTGTAAATAACGATGTAACATTTATTGCATAAACATTGCGATCTGTTAATGGCTGTCGGTGCAAATGATGCATCCGCACGTCACGCTATTAAAGTCAATCTAAATTTAACTTACCACCTAACCCCTGTACGAACGGTAATTTTATTTAATACTCATTCCCATAGAAGTGATTAATCAATATATTGAGGGGATCAGATTTGGGGAGGATATTTCGCGTGATATTTATTTCGTAACCTGTAAACGGCAACGTAAACAACAATCCATCGAATAAACCCATTCAAAGGTTTTATAATATCGTTATGTACACTTGAACGCCTTTAATAGTGCTACAAAATCGCCAACGATCGACACTTCGATGTATTTACGGCTTAATCGAATATCCAAGTTGCTCGTTGCTAGGAAACCTTCAGCGATTACTGTACAATACTTGTCGCGTGTCGTCGAAACAACGGCGGGCACAATATTCTCAAGCAGATCGATCGTCCCGAGTCGTTACGGGGGTGAAGGAAAAACGGCATAATTGAATCTCTTCAGGGAAACGATAATCGCTCGAGAATACTCGAAATCCCGACGCAAATAAATCCACCGTTACGCGCCGACACAACTGTTCTCGCTCCTTTGGCAACGTTCCCTTTTCTGTAGCAAAATCGAGCACATTGCAGGAATGCCTAATTCCCTCAGGAATTTTCCAAACGTTGACTCTCCATCGCGTTTAGACTGTCCTCGAGCACCTCGAACTCCTCGAACTCCATTTTACCGAAATCATCGGCGGCCCTCCAATTGCTCTCGTTCACCTGCCACCTGTTCAGAGCGCTGCCGATAAATCGACTGGGATAACTCGATTTCGCGTCCTCCAGGTTGCCCAATTTGAAATCAACTTTGAAACCCTTCACCGTCTTGTTCTCCTCCTTTTTGGGCTCGAGTCCTATCACGACCGGCGGTTCCCTCTTTTCCTCCGACTCGGTCGCATTATTGTCCCCCTCTTCGACGATCAATTCGTCCTCCTTCTCTTGCTTGTCGAGCGTGGTGATCTCGATACTGGGCGTCTCTGCTATGGTGTACTGCCTGAGATCGGCCACCTTCTCCCGATTACGATGCCTCATATGATTCTCGACCAGTCGGCCGGTCAATTCCAGTCTGCTGTCGCAAGAATTGCTCTTCACCAGACGGAATTTCACGTAATCGTTCGACCCGTCGACGCACTTGAACCTGTTCTCGACTATCGGCGATATTAGCGGCCCGTTGCTCGAGTTCACCACCTTGCCACCGTAATAGGTGACCGAGGTGCCGCACTCGCGAATCTTCTTCAGCACGTCCTGGGACACGTAATGGCTCGAGCCGCCCCTGTCGTTCCCCTCGACATCGTGGCACACCACTTCCTCGTCCTCCGAGGAGATGCACTGCACCCCGCTACCGGGATCGGTGTCGGGATAATCGCTGGACACGCCGGAGCTCACGCTGCCCGCGTCCCAATTGTGATGATGATGGTGATGGTAACGATTCATCTTGTTCTTGGAGGATGTAGAGTCGCTGGGGGACGTGTGGCCGCTTCTGGCCTCGAAACTTTGCGCCAGGATCCTAGTTTTGGACTCGCAACAAGAGCCGTCCAACTCGTCCTTGCACCCTACCACCGACGCGTTCGAGGACGTGGACTTCTCCATGTTCTCGAACAGCTTGGTGAGATCCTTCGCCCTGCTGGAACACCTAGACCCGGCGCAGTGAAAGTAATATTAAAACGGGATCGAGGATGAAGGAAACATATTCGTTGGAATGAATTGGATCTCTCGGAACTTTTTAATCCCCGTGAACTATGTCTGGCGAATTTCTATTTCGTCGAGAAAATGTCAACCCTACCTGTCTGCCTCGTGCGCCTTCTCGGTGAGCTCGTCGAAACGGCTGTCGTCGATAGTACTAAGGTCCTTCATGCTAACGCTCTTCCTGCTCTTGCAATCCCTGGACAAACCCGAGCCGGAACTGTTCTTCATTTTCAACGTGTTCTCGAACATACGTCTGACGTTTCTCACTGTGTCCGGGTCCGGTAATTCCTCGTCGATGAGCTCGCGGTTCACCCTAATGGGATGGTAGAAGAAATGCTTCCTGATGGACGACTGCTTCGGGCTCTTCGAATTGCCGGCGTCCCCGCTGTCGTAGTTCCCCTCGCGACTTTCCGCGTCCGTTTTCTTCTGTATCGCGCCGGCTATCTTGCAGGTCGGCTCCGATCTAGCTTTCCCCGCGGAGGACGGTTTTCGTTCGATCGTCTCGGCTCGTACCGGTTCAATGATCACCACGTTATTGTCCAATAATAACTCTTGAAAGGAATAATCCCGGAGATACTGTATCAACCCGTCGTACGTGACGTCGCCACGGCCGCTGTTGTATATGTTCTTGCTGAACATGTTCGATTTCACGATCTTGTAGCGGACGTGATCGAATTCTTGACCGTCATCCGGGAGGCACTCCATTGAGTCCACGCAGCTCTTCGACCTGGTCAGACCGCCGTGCATCTTCTTATTGTCGTTCGCCTTGACACCGGCCGTGTTTTCAACGCCCGTTGACGCGTCGTCTTCGTCGACGCCATCGTCGACGGACCGTCTTCTGGTATCGCTGCCGGACTCCGAACCCAAACCGAGATCCGAGCTCTCCGATCTTGCCTCGAAGCCTAAACTTCCTTTCACCGCGCTGCAAGCCTTGCCGAGGATGTTCGAAGTACCCTTCACGATTCTCCCGAACCTACCCTCGTTCGATTTACCCTTGGAATTTTCCTTCCGCCTGTTCTTCTGCTCGAAGAAGTTCTTCGCGGTCTCCACGCTCGTGTTTGCCGCGTGCTCCTCCTGGTCCACGGTCTGGAAAAGAGAAATCGTAGTAATATGAATGTTCTTCGTATACACGTCCCTTGAAGCAATTCCAGCGAACTCTATTCCGAGACTTTGGGGTTTAAGTTGTGCGCGGCGCCACTAATTATTGTTAGGTAGTAATGCAGGTCAGCCGCGCACCGCTGCCGGCGAAACGTCGAAACTTTAGCAGGTGAACCGGGCAGGGCTCAAACTTGTATGCCACGAGAGACTATTCGAATAATCAGTCTTGAAAAGGTCGGGGTTGAAAGTGTATCGCGGGTCACGGCGCGCGATTGAATTTCCGCAGGATTTAGTGTTAATGTTATTAACTGTGTCCACGATCAATATTCACCTCTTCGCTCTCCGTTCTTCGATTTGCGTCACGAATTTTTCTATTCGACCTCGCGGTATCCGTACGACCGTGGGATTTCTTCCCGCTGTTCCTCCATTCTTCGTCCCTCTGTACATCCCTCGCGGCTGGATCAATTTCCTCGGAGGGCGGACGATATTTTCTCTTGGTCACGTCACTGTCAACAACCCTGAGCACCTGCGGCCTCCGCGACATGTCCTCCTGCTCCTCGCTGTCCGAGATCCAAATCGACTTGTAATCCTCCACTTCCTCGACCTTCCGATCGATCTGTTCGTCGCGGGAAACCGCTAACTCCTCATCGAGCTTGTATTTGTCCCCGCCAGACCCCGAGCCCAAGGATTCGCTATCAACAGCCGCGTTTGGAAAAGAATGTATCGAGTTTCTGTCGTCCTCGGAATCCTCGTGAACGTCCCGGCACAATTTTTCATTCGATCGTTCAGGCGATAAATCGTCTCTGATTCCTCGCGAAGACTCGAACTCCTTTCTCTGATAATCCTCTTCCCCTTGGCTGTCCTGCGAGCTACCGCCTTCCTTCGCGATGCTTACTTCGCACTTTTCCTCGTTCGTTACGTTACTCCCGGTGGATCTCTCCTCGACCGGTCGAGACTCCGAGCATTCGAGGGTTTTCAAGTTGCTCGAACCCGAGGACGAGTTACTCCTCTGCGAGAAATTATTGTTCCGCGCGTCGCCCTCGTCGAACTCCAAACGCACGTTCGACAGAGGTAACAGATTCAGTACGTCAAAGTACTCCAACTCTCCGTCGTCCTCGAAGAGGATACTGTCCAGGCTGCGGTGCTCTTTCCGTTTACGTTTAACCTGTAAATGGAGTGAGTTACGACATGCGAGGTGCTGCAAAAGGGGGCTGCATTAATAGTAATAAAGCAGAGGGGAAACGAGATGAACCATTGGCGTAGGCAGAAAAAACAGTGCTGTAAATTGTAATAATATTGGGCTCGCGAGATATGCGCACACGTATTTGGTTAAAATTCACTGCACTACCGAGTTGAATTTCATCGATTCGAATATCATTGACATGCACATTCGCTGTTCCAATTGCGCGATTAAAATCCGCGAAATATATCGCAGCAAGAGTGCTTCTCGTGTAATACGGATCAATACAGCGTTGTTCGAAACGACCCATAATGTCCCGGGAAAATCATTAATTACCATACCCGGTGACCTGTTATCTCCATTATTCCGGATTCCGTAAACGCGCGTATCTCCTTCTATTCTAGAAAATTTCTTCCCGATATCCTTCCTTTCAACGATCTAAAATATCGGTGCGCGCAGTCATAATGCTATTACAAAAGTTCCCCGCAATTCTAAAACACTCTGCACACGGTATAGCCCACGCCCCAAGCTAAATCGATATTTGACTCCGCTCCAATCGGAACGCGCAGAAATCTTCTTCGTTGCTCGGCCGCAATAATAAATATCAAAGGAACGTTTACCTGTGTGTATATGCAATCGATGCTACGATTGCCTTCGATGGGCCAATTATCCTCCACGATGTCCACCAGACCGCTAACGGTGTCCAACGCCTGGACGCTGCGATATCGTCTCGGCGATTCCGGCCAGTCGAGGATGTTCAATCGGTCGGGATCGGTTCGATTTCCTCGCGTGTACGGCGAGGGGTCCGCGAACGTTGGAAGTCCCGATGGAATCGAGTGAAGGCCGCAGGTAGATCGCGAGTAACCCGATTTCGCTTCGTTGAATCGTTCGTAGGAGTCCGAGAGATGCTGTTGACTCTTGGATAGCCTGAAATTTAGGCGAAGAAGCGTCGCAAAGCTGTTCTGCCGATACGAATATCCGAATTATACAGGCTGTGCCTGAAGGAAACGCAGGATATTATTCTTGAAACGACAGGTGTCGCGAGATTCGTAGGATTTACGGATTTCCGTCAAATCTTCTTACTCTTGGGTTTCGTGTCGGACAAGAGGAACTAGGGGGTAGCTGAAATTTTTATTCAACAAATGGCGAATAACGGAAAGATTCGGCGATGTCGGGATCCATCGATTGGCATTACTGAAAGTGGTTTAAAATATGAAAAATCGATGTCGAGAAGATCGCGGATGTGGCATCGGGGGACGGAAAGAAATTGTCGATTCTGTCGACCTGGAAGAGTTCGATTCGCCGAGGGCTCTCGGTTCGCCTGGGCTCGACGCGTCATGTTCGAAACAACGATTCCACTAAATAGAGTCGTTCAGAATTGAATGCCCGCCGCCGATTGCGAGCTCCAATTAAACCGGTCGCGCAACACGCAGCTGATTGGCATTACAATTGTTGGGAGGGTGTTTACTCCTCGACGTGAACGCGCAAAGAATCTTGCAATTATACGGAAACGATAGGAGCGATGCTATTACGCGCGATTAAAAATCGCAAACGAGCCCGTTACGTCTGCCGCGTTCTATTATAATTGAGAATCCTTAATGAATTATGTTCTCTTGCATCTAATCGGTGATCTCTCGAACGTGAATTGTTCGCTCTGGCTGCTTACTTTTAATTTTAACTCGCTAGGGAATTGTTGATGCAAATTATTCCTTTTTAACGAACCGGTCTATGAAATATATGGTGCACTGCGTTCGCCTTGCAACTTCATTTTTCTTTTTTTTCCCTTTTACCTTGTCGTGTCTGAAATCTTATTGCTATGCACGTGAGTACGTTTGGTCCAAGATCGGTAATTGTTCAGGCAACCTTGACACATTATTTTAAACGATACCATCGGAAGGATGTCTGTTTTATTTCTTTATTTTTTAATCGCACTTTGTGCAATCACTGAATGAATTCATCGTGGGTGAAAGAGAAAAAAAAGCTTCTTCAACACACCTATCCTTGAGAGAGTTTCGGTCGATCAGCTTGGCTCGCGGGATCAATTGATGTCTCCTGGGCAAATCGAAGGTTGATTGCCCTAGCCTGAAGTGATGTGACTCTCGATCGTGTCGAGATTCGTCCTCGGATATCACCGCAAGGCTCCTTGTTCGTTTCAAGAGCTTCCTGCGGTCCTGCGTGGACTGCGCAGAATTCGCCTCGTGTCGCCCCCCTTCCCTGTAATTAAACAAATTAAACTGCACACCTCCCTTTCGTTCGTTGACCTGAAAATCTCCTACCGAATTAATTAATATTAACGATGCATCGAATACATCTGAACCTAACGGTTAGCATTGGCCCAGCAAACGCGTCTCCCCGCTTCAATTTATGATCGTTTCATCATTGAAACAATAATGCATATTTCGGTTCTCTGTACGCTAACAGAGAGCGTTATTATTTGGTTTAATTTCACTCGAGTGACAAAGATAAATAAGTGGAACCCCGGTTGCCCAATTTTTGGTTGCACGAATTCCCTTTCAATTATATCCGAATGTCGCAATCAACCGCGATATATTGCATGCTAATCCTATCAAGGCATTATTACGTAGGAAATAGCATTACCCTCCGCACACTGAGATCTTGGTGTGCCTCCAGTCAGGATGTCGATACCGTGCCTCAATTATGAATGAAACCGTGTCACCGAGTGGTTGAAAGACGGGAACACGAGGTGCTCGATACGAAACAACCCCTTCGGATTTAATAAACCCCTCGCGGTGTTCGCAACGAACGAATGGGCGAAGCGAGCTAATAGAAAAGATATGGAAACGCGTGCGTGAAAATTTGTTTAACGGCCGCAACGGCGGAGCATACGAGAAATCAATGAAAGGAAAGCATGTATGTATACATATGTGCGTGTTTGCTTGGCACGAGCGAAGTGCATTCTGCATTCGTACAAGTGTCACTTGTCCTTCTGGTGCGTTTATTCCGGACACGGTACACGGTTCGGCTACGATCTGCATGAAAAATATCCTCGATGCAGCTGCGCGTATTTCACTCGACGTAATCCTTTGACGAAGCGTTAAGAAGAGAGCACCGCGTTAATAATTCCTGCTCCGCGACAGACTTGCTCTACTTGTCTGTGATATCTCTTTATTAACCCTTACGTTGTGCTCCAGTTTACATTGATGGAATAACGACGACTTCGTGTTGCACGAATATGAATGGTTAAAAATGGTGCAACTTCGTCGCGGTACACGTCAATTGAATTTCGAGTGGTTCATCCTCATTTGGAGGTACTTGTTCTCTCTATTGCTGCATTGTCGAACTGGCGTCCGATGGAACGGTAACTCGGGACAGTAACAACTGTCGCGACGACAGTTTCCAATCGTTTTCGATGTTCATCAATGTTCGATACGTCCCTGCGCTTTTGCTATAAAATAATGCTCCAAGGTAGCGATACGTACGTAGACGAGGTACAGGGTAATAATCAACGAAGTGGTCACGCAACGTTCGCTTATTTGAAAACTGGACGAAACCACGCCCTCGCGGGTCTACTTGTTCGATGAGCGTTGATAGAAATTAGAAGGCAATCCGTTTTCCCAGTGCCATTTCGAGGGGCCGTTATAGGAATTATGTTACGGCGTCTTTAATAAAACTGGTTAACTGAACTTCGAATGGAAACGTCGTTTCGCGAGTGGAAAATACGATTCAACTTTCCAATCGAACTACGGGGTGTACTCATCTGGAAAAGTATTGACCGGCCGCTTTGTACGATCACGTCTGACGACGGGACAAAGCGGGGTCAACATTTTTGGAGTAATTGGATTAATTAACTGCGAAACGCCGCGGTGGAAATCGAGAAATTCGTGCCGGGATCGCTCCGTGACAAAATGCTCGAGCACTGCGTTCGCAATTCGCGTATAACGAGAACGGAAATGTGCAGCTGTATCGCCGGTGCATCGCGAAACTGGAGCGAATAAAATGTGCGGTATCGGTATTCTATTCGTTCGCAGGAAATCAAACACACTTTGTCGCATGGCATAAAAAGAATCTGAGTTTTCTTCGGCGTTGGAAAAATATACTATTTATGTTCCATTCGCGAGTCAACTCGTAACTGCAACGCAGAAATACACCGGTCAACTCGAATCCCTGGCACTGTCTTTCGCGGTGCATTTATACAGCCGGTGCACATTTACAAGTAATTTACCTATCCCGTTCCCGTGAACTTGTCTAAAAGTTTAATATCGAGCCTACCTTTCCATTCTTTCAATTTCAATAGATCTTCTGGAACGTGGCGGCGATCTCGACGCAAAAACGGAACATCCTCGTTCTTTTCAGCGTGGCTAATAGGAAAAATCGTTGGATTTTCTGCTCGAACAGCCAGGGGCTGCGAGTAAAACATGTCCCTTCGGTCGACCGCCTTTGCGAACGCGAATCCTTGAAGTCAGGATGCAAACGGCGTATCGTCGTCTCATTGTGTTCGGCTGAGCACAGCGAATCGTTACGTAAGATTCTTGTCAAGTAATCTCGGTCATTTTTACGAGCCGCCGTTTCGAGTCACCGGAATTCCGTCTTCGTCTGCTTTTTCGTGCGCTTTTTCTTCGAGGGGGACTGGCAATTTTAACTAACCAATTTACGGAGTAATTTTTTGTAAAAACATCTTGAACCTCTTTACGAAACGCCGCGTGCTTTAAGGTCCGGCTGCCCGGCGATGAAACTACGAAATTACAGCGGGGCATTAAAGTAAAATTAGGTAGCTAGCTTGTTAGCTTGTTTACCGTAGGTAGCAAGACGGTAGATATTGTTATTAAAGCTGAGCATGGCCTTTAAAAATGCAGAGTGTCGTTTCGGATAGGGAAAAGTTGTTTAAGATAAGTGAGTTCTTAATTATCGGTTTGCCCGCTACCTTTTTCGTAGTCGGATTTTCATCTGTCTCATTAAACAAGCGTATTTTCAACGAATACGAATAATACATCTACATCGTGTTTTAATTCTTACGTGACTGCGAAATTAAACGGCAAACTGTTAAATTGAAAAATAAAGAGGAAAAAATTATATATACCCCCCGGAACTAGTCTCTCTACACTTCCAGAGAATACATTCGAAATTTACATAGCAATTTTCCATTACCTGCCTGATGCACAAACAAAGCTGATTAAACTCGCGAGCGGCCTTTATTCACGGAAAACCGCTCCCGGAAGAATCGATCGCGTGCAAACTCGAGCCAGACTTACAGCCCTAATAGCCTTATCGATAATTTCGCTGCTCCTTTTCGCACAGGTTTTCACGACGTTAACTTAAGTAAAATGTCGCACGCGAACCGTGAAGCAGGAGGTTAGCGGGAAGCAATTGTCGATCGCGATACGAAACCGCTGTTCGTTTTTCTTTATAAATACAATCTGCTCGACCCAATTCTAGTCGCGCGAACCCGCCGGGCAAACAAATCCTCTCTCCGTTCGATTCGCTTTATGAAAAAAATCTTGTCCCAATACGACTCTGTTTCCTCCCGTAAACGGTCGATTAAAGTTTCCATCGCCGTGAAATTTCGTTTCATCTATGCCCGCAAGACCGCAGGAACTTTGGTGCAGCAGCTCGTCGAGAAATAGGTTTTCTAAGACAAATTCAAGGGAAGTTTCGGCGTTAAACAACGAGTTTATGATAGAATCTACCGTGACGAAACGTCGAGACCCGGCAAGCGTCTCGGTAAGGGCGATTCGAGGTTTATTGCCTGCGAGCTGTAAAGGGAGAAATATTAAACGGTACGTTGTACACACAGACGTGGACTAATTCGATTGCTTTTATGGCAGCTTTCTCGTTTCTCAGACTCTACCATATTCAGATTATTCAATTGAAATTCAGAAAACTTTCTTTCAACGAGATCTCGATGGACGAATTTGGGTAACGGAGTAGTCGAATCGATTTAATTGGAACCACTTGCAATTGGTCGGTTCAATGAACGGACGCGTATAATCGACACCCAGACCGGGCGAAGGATTTCTTTAATACGGTTTTATACATTCATATAGCGCGTCGAGTAGCTGTTTTTTTATATTTCAAACACTGTCGTGAACGTATTGGTATCGATACTGGCTTCCGGTTCGATCGACCGTCGATCATTGCACTCGCATGGAGCCACAAAGGAAAGGCCTGAAGTCTGTACGGTAAGAGAAACGCGGCTGGAATATCCTATGACATGAACCGGAAGAAGTTCCGCGGTCTGAACAGTCCACGGTTCACGCCTGTTCTACAGAAACAGCTGGTGTAGGCTACTGGTTCACGGGTCAACAGATTCGAGATTGCCCTTACGGTCTTCCTGAATGATCTTTTTTGTCGTTGGATCTAGCAATAATTAATTAATCGCGTGTACGCTGCGGAGGACGGCCGAGCAAAGATGATATCAAATTTAATTCCGAATATATCTTCGAGCACGAAAATTGTAACGATCCGTGAAACATTGTTTCCACTTTTTTATTTAAAGCAAAGTTACAATAGTTGAAGCGGAATACGGATATCCCTTGACCCACTTGGCGTGTCCAGTGTTAACAAAAACCTCTCCGTTTAATTGAACCTCGTGAATAATTAAAAAATTATTCCATCGCGAATATATAAATATATAATTTGTCACGATTATTTTTCACGGAGGTAGTACGATGAATCGAATTCGTCAAGCTCGCCGTTTCTGTGACCAACGAACGTGCAAATTTTAAAGTACCATAATAAAGTGTACCTCAGAACCGCTTTATCAATACAAGGAACATAAGAACGCGTTGAACGTACGAAACCACCTATTTCGCGGCCATTATTTAAACCCTTCCCGAACGTAAGAGCCGCTAATTACGTCGAACAACGTAGTTGGCGAACGGGTCGTTTACACGAAAACAATTCAGCTGCCGCGATACTCGACTCCGTTCGATTTAACTGCGAGACGGGGGTTGCGTAAAAACCAGACGTTCCGTTTCGCGAAATACAAAGCACGGAAACGCGAACGGCGATCGATTTTCGTGATCGGCTCCTGTCATCCTTGACGGAGGCCCGAATGCACACCTAAAAACGAAGTGTTTGCTCCGGCGGTGCTTCGTGTCCATCGTTAGCGCAGTTAGGAGGAAAGCGCGAAGCAACGATAATCGATTGGCGGCGTTGAAGTTTCGTCAGAGCTATAATAACGCTCGTAATAACATCGCTGACGTCAAGTCTGCTTGGAGTATTTTTTTTAATTTTCTTTAATTTTCTTTCCTTCGCGCACCTGAGAGGTGTCTTACTGACATTGAAACTGTCAGACGCGCCGCGAGCCGCGCGATAAAGCGTGAATTATATAATATAATTCATGAGAACGGGCCGAAGTGGACCGTGACTAACGCACTGGCCAGATAAACAGCTCCGGATTAATGGTTGTAATATTTCTCTACGTGTCTGGGATAAAATAGCTTCGATTGTGTAATCGGACGGCTTGTCGAAAATATCACGAGTAGCGGGCACGAATCGCGTTACTTTCCGTTTTCGGTGGATCTACGATCGAGTTGCTGGAAATTCGGAGCGATTGCTATCCGACGGAGTTAGGTATTTACGTACCAGCTGTGTCAGAAAAGCCGAGGTGTTCAAGTTTCTTCTTCCTCGTTGAACGAAGTTGCAAGAAGGTAGAGTAGGTACTGAAAATTACAAGGGCAACTGCTCACAGGAACCAGCTCGCAGGAGATAGGAATTATAAAACCGTGAAAAACTTGCAAGGGCTGGCATTTCTTTGTTATACGTTTTAAATACACCAACCAATGATTGAAATCGTTCCAAGCTCGAAGGACGACAAATATCAATTGGCTCCCTGTTACGTTCGTTCCATCTGTTCACTTTTACAAAAAGATGCAACGCGAGTCTCTTACCAGTCTATCCGTCCTTCCAACGAATTCCCTTCCGCTCGGCCTTCGATTTTCCGATTCTCCTTAACGCACCGATCAGAATCGCTGTACCGCGACAACAGGGACACTCGCGAATCCGATGCTCGATGGAAATCGATCACGGCCAGTAGAATCGAGAGCAACAAGATCCCCGGTTACTTTACTTCTATTGTCCACGATGCAAGTTCGATCTATCGGCGGTGCGTGCCGACTTTTCACTTTCTCGTTCGCGCATCGACTGGCGGATATCGTTGTACCTGCCTGGCCGATCGCCACTGTACACCTGTTCCCTCGAAAGGACAACGTGTACCCGTGTCTCCACTCGATCGTCCATCCGTAGTGGGAGTATTGTACACCTTTAGCCTTAGGGTGTGACGTCATCGATCCGACGACGCGGAAGCGGGGTGAATCACAAACGCAAACTCTAGAGAACCGACGATTTTCCGCGTCCCGATAAGCTCGTCCCTTTATTTTCTAAATTTCTCCGGGGAATCGGCAAGGGTGAAAGAATGTAAGGGTGGAATTTTTTTTATCTCTTCCTTATTTTCTTTTTTACGCCTTTGGAATCCAATTTCCTCGTCGAGAAAAATGTTCCTAATGAATTCCGCCTGGAATGTACGATGCCTGATCGTCGGTCTCTTGCTCTCCGCGCGATTTTGACAGAATTTTGCAGCTTCATGTCGAGCGCGACCCATTTTCATGGAAAAATTCATTTTCCGAGAAAGGAAATTGGAAATGCATTGTAATGCTGATGTAACTACGGTTTCCAAGAATTTCTTCGCCCCGAAAGGAAGAACGAACGCGCTGTACTTCGTAGCGCTTAACAAGTTCCTTCCGCGATTGTTAAAATAGAAGGGATACGAAGAAAAAAGAATGCCAAACGCCTCCGCAAAACAATGACCACGCAGATTATTATTCCGAGCACAGAGGATGACGTATCATGGGTGTCTGCAACAATGCTCAATGTCGAAGATAGCGGGGGGACTGGAAGGTTAGATATCATCGTGCTCGTAAAATTCAAGGGTCAAGCGGTAACAACCGTGTGCCATATTCGCCGGAATTTAATGACGATTTCCTTGGGGAGGACGGAAGCGAGGGAAAAAATGATCAAAGCCGCAACACAATGGATTCCATTAACAAGAAGCTCCTCGAGCAGAGGTTTCGAGACTTCTGGTAACGATATTAATCGTTGCGATGGGTCAGGGATGACGAATATCAAGCCTGAATCGTAATTCGTTGCGCAACTTTTGTCGTCGACCCAGTCGAGGCAGGAGATCTTTAAAATTCCAGAAATGAAACCATTGTGATATCATCCGATATCGTAGCCAATGATAACCTTGATTATAGAACATTCCTTTTCACTATATTGTAACTTCTCTTGCACCGCTGTCCCTCATTCAGGTCAGATGGGAAAAATAGTCAGAAGAACGCGAGTACTCGACGAAAAATACGGTCAGAAGGAGCACGCGACAAGCGTTCTTGAAACCGGCAAAAATTAACACCGAACAAAATATAGACAAGACCGTTGGTATAACAAGAAATAAGCGGTGCAAAGCGCATAATATTTTTCGAACTTGATGCACGATAATTCTGCTAAATAGCAGCGTCAATTACAGCCAGACGCAAATCGCGCGTGACGTGTGCAAGATTTTTCGAATATATCGAATTCAACGCGAACAATTATGCCACGTGGGACAAATGGACGTGCAAACGAACAGATTCTCGGTGCCAGTAAAGAGAGAAAAAAATTGCGCTGCACAATTATTTACATTTACGCGCTGTCGGTCATCTGCTCCACTGTCGTTCATCCTGTCATCGAAATTTCATCCGTCCCGCAGACTCACGGCATAAAAATAACACTGGGCGCCAAACGTTCCGATAACAGCGAAAACTGGGGCATGAAATATCCACGTACATAGTTCTTATTCCCGACGTGACACCGCGTGAACTTCCACTTCTTTTCGTCTTCCCATGTTTACCTGGCCATGGCGCGACGTACGTCGCGAAATCGCCAAAAGATTTTACCTGAACGACATTGCGTCAGGCACGTCTCAACTTCACGCAGAACCAGTCCGCTTCGTATCCGGTTTTTCTGCTAAGTTCACTTCTTCCACGGGCAAGTTGGGGTCGTATTAAAAATCCATTGATCCTTTTATCGTTGCGACTCGACCGTGACACGGCCCAATGTGTATCTAAAGCTCCAGTCGTCCGCCTCTGAATATTTCAATCGATTTTGTCGCGTGGCGCAACTCCGAGAGGGCAAGGTTCACGCATGGCGAAATGGTATAGAAAGGACACATCGATGCAACGATTAAACATTCACTTGCGTTCACTCCTTCTTTTTTTTTACCAATTCGAGCGGAAAAGCGATAAAACGTTGGATCGATAAAGTTACCGCTGTGCACTGTTCGACGCACACTGTCGAATCATATTTGATTGAAGCTCGGAAATAATCCGTCGCTTTCCTGTTCTCGATCGAGCAATGTCCAAAGGAATTTTTCATTAGATAATTTCAAAGCGGCCTTCGAAATGTTTATGGAAGCTCTTGCGTCTGGTTTTTCGTTTCGTGTGCAACGAATCGGCAACGGAATGTCACGTGAGACCACGACGAAGAAAGTGACCGTGGCGCTTGGCCTAGGTACCACTTATTAGCCGAGTCACCTGGATATGCAAGTCGCGATACTTTCCTAACGATCGAACGGCTTTTATTTCGCCCCTTTCCACCGGGATCGCGTTTCACGCGCCTCTCGTTTTTCTTTCGAACAATTTTATACCATTACGCGAACTACTGGCGGAAAGGTGGACGCCGGCATCGATGACCGTTCGATCCGTACGACTTTTCATTGAAAACTTTTCCCCGATTCTATTTCGTTTCTGCTCCAAATGAAATCCTTTATTACCGTTATGTTTCATTCGACGAACTATAATCGACAAATTCGTCCGGGCAGAACGAAAGCAGTTCAGACCGGCAAAACTGTTCAATGCAGAAGCTTCGGTGTTGCGTTGTTCCTCGTAGCTGAAATTATTTCAGCGAAGAGTGAAAGGAACGTGTACGAGAAAAAATACTTCACTGCCGTAGGATATTTCTTTGCCAAGCGAGTGCGACGAACGTGAAATCACGATTCGTTTGACGGGACGGTCCCGATAAAATGACAAAATTCTCTTCGATGTTCGCGACAAAAAACTCTTTACGCGCACCTTAACGACGCGCGGTATTCATCCGTCGCTTTTCGACGATCTGTCGCACGCTTTCTCCGTCCAGTCGATGCGTTAGTCGCGTTTTCGCGTTTCCCGTACGTCGACGCGTTCCGCGTAAGGAAAAAGGACAGGTGATTGATCTGTAATGTTACCTGTCCGACGCTCCGACAAATAATCTTGTCACGGTTTCGCAATACCCGAAGGAAATTACCTGGCTTAATGATGCGAGCGAGAAAATTGAAATTACCTTCGACAGGGATATCCACTTGATGATCGAAAAAATGGTACGCCGATTAGAAAACGTTCGGAATTCCTCGTGGCTGATACGCAACTGAAGGGCCAACGAAAAAAACAGAACTGTCGTTAATTTCATCCCTCCTCTTTTTTCAACCCCTGTCCTGATGATTCACGGGGTTGCCAGGGATACCGTTTCGTCCCCGAACGTAACAAAAGCGCAACTCCATGACGTGCCGGACTGTCAACCCTCTCGAATCACCTGGAATCCAGGTGGAGTGATTCACGATGCTTAACAAAACGTTACGCGCGGCAATTGGAGCAAGCTTGGAATTTCTTTCTATGGAAGAAAGATCTTACGGCCTGATACGATTTCGTGTGTTGGATAACAGTAACAATCCGCGAGTCGGTCGCAGTTCGAAAAATGGGAGAAATTGATTTCGAGAAAGTGACGAGTAATTCGAGTAACGGGCGTAACTCGATCCAGGGGTCATTGACGTTCGCGCCACGTCTGGATCGATTGAAATCACTTTCGATAGAAAAATCGATCACCGGAAGAGACCGAGCGAAGGTTGTGGTCCACTAACCGCGAGCTGAAAAATTTTCTCGTCGCCGCGAACGTTTCCAGTGGTCGCGATCTATCCGCGATTCGAATAGACAGCCGTTTGTCACATGAATTTATTGGCCAATTTTTGCAAACCTTCTGCCGTTAACTGGCCGGTCGTATGAACCGCATAGATTCTTAGAGATTGGCCAATTTTTAGTTGCACTGATTACAATTTGCTTAATTATCAAACGTACTGAGTCAAAACGGTTGCAATACAACTTTGAATTTTTCATATTATTGAGCGGCTCGCGCAGTTACGCCGAAACGTGCGTGTGCACGCGGCACGCGAATGAAACCGGGCGGATTGATGTCTTTAGAAACGGGTAGACGATGTTGGAACTTTTGCCGATCAAAGAGCCAGCGCGAAAGGCGAATGGAAAAACCGTTTTTTCGCTTGTACACTCGAATTAACGATCGTGAAGGAGTAAAAGCGGTGAAAAGGCGCGTGGAACTGCAGCGCATAGAAATGCACTGGAACGATTCTCGGATGCGGCCGAAGATCGATTCCATCGACGGGCAGCCGTTACCTAATACGAAACATCAATTTTAATATTTCCACGCTTCGAGGCTCGTTGCCTCCTTTACGTAACAATTCGTGTCCGTCATGAAAAATGAAAAACAGAATAGAACCGTCCGTGTAACGATCCTATTATTACGCAAACGGAAATCTACCACGAGGTTGACCGCAGATCAAATTCTGAGACGTTCGTCTGGCGGATATTAAAGTCCGCCGAGTGCCCTAAAACATTTCTCGTTGAAAAAAAATCGTTCTCGGTTCAAAATTAAAAGCGATCACCGTGCAACGAATCTTTGCTCCCATAGTTGATTTCCCAATAATTAGACAACTTGAATTATCATCAACCGGAGTGAATGACACGTTGAACTTATTACGATTCGCGTTTAGTTATTGCGCAGGGAGAAACGACAAACGCGTCGCCGTTTTTGTTAAACAAAATGGAAAGTAACGTTAGTTGACCGGCGTCGCGTGATTCCTACTAACTTCGGAAATGTCAGGAAATGGAGTCACCGAGCGACAGGAAGTTACACAATGAGGACCAAGTTCCTGTTCTCACGAAGGAATTCCACATGCACCGATTACAGATCGAAGGGCCCTTTGACCAGCATGATCGTCGTACGCCCCTGACGTCTATTTATTGAACGAGAATCAATAGGAACGACGAACGAAAATATTTTTCCTTCGATTCCTGTTTCAAAAGCGGAATTCACAAACCGCAGGCGTCTCAATAAAAATATTGAACTCTTTGCCATTCATAACTTTTTGCGCTGAAAGCTTCCGCCTACATACGTATTCGTACGTAAAAATGATTCCTTTTAATACGCCGTCTAAATTCCGAATCAAACGTTAGTTTCGTCTATTACTCAGAAAAGTGAGTTTCACTTCCTGCTGGAAATAATTGTTCGGTCAACGTATGTACACCAACTGGGAAGCCCTACTTCCGGAAACATTTTTCTTCAATCCGACTTCCATCGTATAATTTTCACGCGCCGCGTATAATCAACTCTGTGAGGAAGAACTCGACTAATTAATGCAGAACCTGAATTCTATCCGGGCATCCTAAAAATCACCGCCAAAATAAAACGGGCGCAACGATGATTGTAACCGCAGCGCCTTGAGTGTTCGCTCGCGTCGACCACGTAGACGATAATTGTTCGATAAAAACTGAACCAATGATTCCCTGGTCAATTCACTAAAGCAAAAAATGAAGTACTACCTGTCGTTCCCGGCGTTCTCCTCGTACTCCATCGTCACCTGGCAATAAATGATCTTCACGGCGAACATGACGAACCAGCATCGTCCGCAGCCACTGAACAGCGCGTCGTTTTCGCACGCGTTTTCAGCAGAGAAATGACGGTTTCCAACCGACTAACGCAAGCAAATTTCGATGCACGTACGCTGTTACGGCCCTTTGTCCTGCACGCAGCTACGTGTACGCCAGTGAAACGGACAGAGACGTCCACCAAAACGGATATCCGGTATGTTCCGCTGTGCCGGCCTCTCCTCCCCTGTTTCGTTCTGTCGTTCACTCTTGCAACAGCATATAGAGTACGATGTCGCGAATTGATCGTATTAATTAACGACGCATCGTCTATTCGTTGATGCCCGTCCGAATCTCGATTTTCGTGCTGTTTGCATGCATTCCGTGGCTGACAGCCACGAAATGGGCGAGGGGGTATGGAATAACATGCGGTTTAACCCCTCTTACCTTATCGATTATGCGCGGAGGAATTTTGGTGTCCACACGGTGTACCAGAAATTCTGCTGGAGAAGTTAATTTTTCGGTTGGAAGAGTCGTAGGTAGATGTCAACCAGGTCCGAAATTTTTCTGAACGTCCTTTCGTCGTTGTCATTATTATTATTGTTACTGTTATTATTATTTAAAAGTATCGCGAGGACAGAACGGATTGTCGTCGACCCGAGAAATTGTCCAGGTGTACTTTATAATTTCGTTCAATTCTTTAATTTTCTAATGGCCAAGTTTTATTGCTCTTGTTCACTCTGAGTTTCGTTAACGAGAAACGCTTTCATTGATCTATCTGTTGGAAATAATTTCGCGATACAAAGGCATGCAGAAGCAACGGAAGTACCAGTTGTAATTACGTCGGAAACTACTGTCCGGAACGTTTTCTTTTTTATTTGCTTCTGTCATATTTAATTGATGCCAGGAATTCGAAATTTTCACAATTTCCTTCATTTTCCGGATATAGGTTCGTCTCGAACCATTTGCGCGCGACCATTGACTCGTTATTGGGTTTCCCGTTTAGACAATCTGTCGATTTAACCGAGAGGCGCGTGTACCCACACGAGAAATATAGCGAGAATTTCTACAAACAGCCGACGAAACTCGTTAATGATATCGTGAACAGAGAGTTTGAATTATGTACTCGTGTTTCTAGGAGCGTCTAATTAGCGGAACTACAACACGCGTGCAGTTTATCGAAATGTGAAATAAATAAAATGGATCCGCTTAGGAGAACCACGTTAAGTATGCAAGTAAATTTGGCCAACCGCGCGTATAATAAATTTTTCATTTTTTAAATCGTACGCGCATTAATTTATTCAAACAAGGATCTTGGATATGAACGATCTAAACTGTTCCCGGCGGAATTCGTTTCCCTCGTATTATATGAAAAGATAATGCGCGTCTCATCAATATGAATAAAATGGAAGGTAGTTTAATTAAAGTGAAAAGAATTCGCTGTATTCGGAATTTCTCCGACAGAAAAATCTCGCCAATTTATTAACAAATTTCTCGCGACGTCGAGTCCGATAACGACACGCTATTTCGTCCTGAGCGCCCCGGAAAATCGTTCGAATTCAGACGATCCTCTCTTTTTTTTCTTTCTCTAAAGCATTGTCTCCGGCCTCCCTCAATCTTTGCGCCGCTCGATTACAGAGAGACAAACGCAAACAGAATAATACTCGAAAGAGAAACGTTCCCGAATGGCTACTTTCAGGCAATTTGGCACCACAGTTTCTCCCCTTTTATCTAATGATTTCACCCTGCACCGAGTACGATAATCGTGCAGGTGCAATTTCGTGGTGCGCGCGCGCGCGCCCGTCGCAAAGATGTCCACAAAGTGGTGAAAGAGGATTGCACCGTTCGCGACAAAAAAAAAAAAAAAACGTCGAGCGGAAAACGGGCTCGCCTGAAACTCACGAAGTAAACTCGCAAGGTCTCGTCGAGGATTTCGTAATTAGACCACGACCGCGTTAATAAGCACAGACTAACCGTGTCGAAATTCTTCTAATTAACAAATAATCGTCCACTAATGGTAAGATCTCGTTGCAACGGGATCGAATCGCTTCGACTGGAGGCGTCGTACGGTTTTTCACGGTGGTCGAAAAATTTCCTCGAACGGAAAAATGGATAGAACTGGCAACGCGAAAACTGCAACTCACACCAGGGCGTGCTTTATCGTCGCATGCCTCGTGTTTAAGCAACACGGAATGCATCCATAGTGGCGAGTAATGAAAGATAGACAGGAATAGATTAAAGTAATATCATCGTCGGGAATCTTTATATAGTATATAGTAGTTTCTGCTCTGATATTTATGCACCGTAGAGAAGTTTCAAGCAATTTTTCGAGTTCATTAAAAATCTGGGCCACTCTTTGCTTCTCTATTATCGTGCGCCGCAATTAGCTTACGGCGCGGTTAATTTCTATTGTACTTAATTTCTCTGTCTCTTTCTCCCGATCTCTTTGCCTTTCCTAACCGTTCGACTGCGCGTATTTTCAATTATGAAGGAAACTGTATTAACAATACGGTTCATTGGCCGGGGTAATTGAGCGAAAATCCTTCGTTTAACGTAGAAATTGTATTACGTTAAAGGATATTCAACTTCTTCGTTCCTTTCCTGCTTTTATCCGTATTTTCGGTGGTCGAAAATTGAAAGATGATAAAGGTCGATTACTCACCGATGGCATTTTTGACGTTGCCTTTCCTGCACCCACAATGCCTCTCCAAGGGTGTGCGCTCCGCTTTGTACTCCACCCATGACCCACCCCCGAACGACGAGGCCTGTTACAAATTATCATTATTGAATGGAACACTCACGATCAGATATTGTCTTGCGTATAGTTATAATTGATTGCATCTGCTTAAAGATTATAATCGTGTTGTTAATCTGACCATGAGCAACCGTTTGTTTTCTATATGCATTCCGATAATATTAATTGCTTATGTTAATCGCGTGACTGATTGCACATTTTTTGCATAAATGAATAACAGTGCGGCTTGACGGTGTGGTTGTTCAGTCATTTTCACGGTTAAATTCGCAGTTATACTAATTTTATTGCAGCTTTAGTAACGGTCCGGCGTTCACGTTTTTCCTCCCCGGTATATTTTTGCCAATCTTGGTTTCTTTGAAGTCGTTCAATTTCACGGTCGGTTTCAACAAAAGAATTTTCTCCACGGGCAAATGGTATCGCAGGAAAGATACTGTGCCTACCGTTCTGTGTGTGTCGCGGGTGAACAAATTTGATTACGCCACGGCCAAAGTGTATGCATATGAATAGTGAAAAAGAGATACGGAGGAAAGTTCTTAGAGAATGCGGGCAAAATAAAGAATGCTTTAACAAATCCATGCTTTTTTTATTGCAAATAAGCATGCCGGTGTGATAGCAGATTTAGTAACTGTATTCGTGCACAGGTGGCGTGCAGGGGTTACGATTTCTCACTAATGAAATTGTTCGGGGAAACGGATATAAGTGTGAAAACGGAATAATAACTTTATGTATAGTTGAACTGAGAGTTGTTCTTACGTTAATTTTATCCAGAAAGGGTCCGAACCTACGGTTTGTGACCCAGTATTGTAATCGATAAAAATAAGCTTTTTTAGGTAACAATAATTATTAAATATTACATTATATTTTCACATGATCAATATTCATTTTAACGTTCCACAATTTCCCACATTCTTTAAGTGAAAACGCCTTTCCCACGGTATTCCAAAATAACGAAGCAAAAAGACTAGAATACAAACCTAGCAATACTTATTTCGTACCCTTGATACGTATCTCTGTAATTTCCCCGTAATACCGCTCAATCATTACAAAACTGTACAATCAAGCAGCATGAAAAAAAACACATTGTGAAGAAATTCCACTGAAAAACACCTTTCACATCCCACGCCGGATATGTGCCATGTCGAAAAAGCTTACGAAAATCCAAACAGAAACAATGAAAAACAGAATTACTACCACTGTATCGCACGGGGTTGGAATGTATACACCTGGGGTGATGTATGTATTGTAATATTTCACCTACCCTTGGGGAGATCACCGACGGATCAGTCATGCATCCTTTAAAAAAAATCCCCACGCGACACGGGAAATGTTCACCGAAACACGACGAAACGGACGCACGACTGCGGAGAGAAAAGCGTTTTGCGATTTTCGCGTCTCGTATTTTTTTATTAATGCCAAAAGCTCGTGGAACAACGTTGGTGCGCGCGTTGCTTATTGGTTGAGCAGAATCCAGAGACAGACTGGTCAGCACGGGAAACACAACCACCGCGAACTTTTCACGAACGCCAGGAAGAAGGGAGGACGACACCAGAAGGTGGTGGTAGGCATCTTAGCCACTACCATTGCGAATCGTCGAAGAAATGCAAGAGGATGAGCTCTCGCGGAACGCGCTAATTGTTAGACGTTTCATCTTTTTCGTTTTTTCAAGGGAAACAATTAATAGATAAGAGACGAATTTACTTGGGGAGAATTGTTTTTCGTTACTGAAAACGCACACCGGTTTTACTTTCGCGACCGGATGTACGTGCAGCACAAGTTTCGTGTAAAACTCTGTACACGCGGGGATAAACGGTACAATAAGGATTAATGTTTCCTTTTAATGACTGAACTTGTTAATAGTTGCGGTCAGTGTCGCGGAGCGGTGAAAAATAGATTTGTCATTAAAAAATTTGTCTTACGAAACTGAGCTGCGTGGAAAATTTAATGTATAATAATTAAATGTTGAACGCTCGCACCATTCATCGAAATGGAACGAGTTTCGAATTATGCAATTGCCAATCGACTGGTTACTTGCTGCTCGAATTCAGCGTACCTCGCTCTTTTCCCCCTGTTATACGTTTTTCGAAAAGCAAATCGTTTGCACAAATCTCCTTTGAACGCTGTTCGAGTGAAAATTCGTTGCTGCACTCTCGAACAGGTCCTGAGAAAAACGGAAATTGGTCAACGATGCTCGAGCGCTTTTATGAAAGGCGCTCGCATTTTTGGTACCGAAATCGGGACGCAGGACTACGTTTCACAGGAAACGAGTTTTCAGGGCTCACGGTACCAGATTACTTTCTTTTTTCAGTCTTTTTCTCGTTGAAAAAAAAAAGAATTCCGTGCAACGTTGGAAATTATAAAAAGCCAACGCACGGAACGTTTTACGTAACATTACATTTCTTGATAATAACTGTGCTACTTTATTAAAACATACGCGAATTCCTGCATCTAGCCACGAAACAGAAAAACGGATTCGCTACGTTTTAGCAAATAAATATAAATATACTGGAGAAAATTGAAGAAGTGAATATTTAATACTATCGCTGTTCATTTTTATAATTAAACATTTATATCACTCCACGAGTATGTACAATCGCGAACTATTTCTGTCTCTTATCTATTCCTGTCTCTATCTACTCCTGTGACAATAAACGACGACTGCAAATCGTTATTCCTTATTCTTCCGTAAAAGTCCACAATAAAGTGTTCCATCCTCGTAGATGCGTTTCCAAGGATCGTGTAGCCGGATCGCAAGTGCTTGGTTCCGTTCTGCTTAGAACAGAAAGATCACCGCACTCGTCTCATTCCGGTCTCCACACTCTAATACCTTCCTCATATCAACGACAGGTAACCAGGTTAACGTGATCCAACTCTCAACGCGCGACCAACGAGTGAACAGGCTCGCGGAAATACCCTCCGTTCTTCTTTGAAGGATCTTTAACTCTTTGCGCACCCTTTTCTTAAACCCTGAATGTGTAAAAAAGAAATTCGATAGGTACTGTGTTCAATTACTCAAAATGTAATTCATATAAATAATTGCAGCGAGAGCATAATATTGCGGTGAATATTTATACAGATTTTTAGCCCACGGTTGCTGAACAGATTTTTAGCGAAGGGGCTGAAGTAGTGAAATACAAACGCTGTGGAAAAAAAAGCTGCGTTGAAGCAGTTCGTATGTAATAGCAGGTACTTTCTCAAGTGGGATACAAAGTTCTGCTAATACTCAGATTTTTCGTTCGACATAAAACGGTTTAAGGAGAGTTACAAAAGTGGAGCGGTCGCAGCGGGGATGCAAAAAAATCTGTCTGAAGAGTGATCCCTTTATCGGATTCAGAGCCAAAGGGATCCAGGTCGCGTTAGAAAGAGTTTCTTTTTTTTTTTTTAATTAAGAGAGCATCGCGTGCATTCGCCTTCGCACGCTGTGAAATATTTGTTCATTAATGTAAATTTATACGTAACGTAAAATCGTAATTTTTATTTATATAATATATAATAGATATAATGTGCTATTCTTTTCCATTCGTCGACCCGTCGTACGAAGGAACATAAAGCCGTCGCTGTTCATCGCTTTTACGACTAGCTCGTGCCAACAGAAATACCAAGCCGTTCGGTCGACGGAATAAAACAGTCGACAAAATTACGAGATGCCCGAAAGGACGGGGGGGGGGGGGGCACTGTTATTTTTATCCGCCACAATTCCGGGTTCAATTTACGTGCCCGGTGTAAAATAGCTGATTTTTAAATTTCATTCGCGTCGCGCTACTCTTGAATCGTTCAGCCTTCGGCAGAAAAAGGTTCGCACTACCGGCAATTAGAATGTTCAAAGAAACGCTCGCCAGACGGAGTTAAAAAAGAGAAACTGCATTCAATTAGTCCGATCTGTTCGTTTCGATGATAAAAAGTAGTTCGAAACTCGTTGCACGGACAAACGCGAGATATAATATTTCTGTTCCCGATAAATATTTCATTTTTAAATCGAACCTTCGATTCATACAGCCCTATTACAATATACCAGTAGCATTACAAAAAAAATTACCCACGAAGATGCTCGAATATTTCAGTATTTTTTCATCATTCGAGTATAATATGGATATGCGCATGAATTAAACCAAGCTTTAGAAAAATACCTTATCTATTAATTTAGAAGGCAAGCCTAGAAATAAATGAAACGCGGAAGATTGTTTCTATAGAATTGCAAAGGATCGATGCTTATAGGAAAATTATATTTCGCAGAAACTAATCTACCAGGCCAATTAATTTACGAAATATTAAAATCGATCGTACTCGTTCGAGATAGTAAAAATGAAAATCTCTTCAGCCACAGATGTGACGGTCACGTATCATCGAGGATTACCAAGGGTCACGGTGCCTTTGCCATCCAGAAAGGAAAATTGTATGTTTACCTTGAAGCCAATCACTCACACGATAGGAGACTTTATCGACATGCTGAAGAGGGAGGATCGTGGAATCGATCGAGCAGCTGTGACGACTATCGGTGAGTTTCTTAAGAATTTCTTCGGGACACAACACTGTGCATTTTCCAAATGAAATTTTCGATGCGAACTAAGTAAACGGGATTTTACCGCAATTACAGACGGTATCAGGATAGCCTCTAGTAACACAATCGAATCATTAATGGAGGACGACTTTCGATTGATAATAAACGACGTCGATTACGTTGTTTCACCGCCTTTGCATGACAAGCACACGATGGTACCTATATATCTACGTTACTTTTTATTAAAATAACTCTACGAACCGTCCAAATCATTTTTGTTGATGTAATTGATTAAATAAAGATCAATTGGCAAAGGAAAGACAGTGAAACTTGTTCCAGGAAAACACAGAGAAGCTGTCGGACGTCAAGACGTTAGTTGGCCAACTGTTCGAGTCGTTTCACGTTCGTGAACATTACGTCGAGATAGAGAAGCAAGTACTGGTCGAGCTGGAGGAGGTCAGACTGGAGCTGGAACCTATTGAACTGGTAAATCATCTCGATGATCGAACAGTCGTTCAACTACGAATCGCTAATTATTTCAAAAGTACGTGTATCAGTCTCGAATGAATCTGTCAACTGTGCCGCATGGCGTAAAAACGTCAGAGGGACGACGGTATCTGAACTACGCTGGAATTTATGGAGCTGGACATGCCATTAGAATTCCAATTATTCCACTAAACGTGCACCGTCCACTTTTATCGCCTGTTTTCTCTTCACCGCGATGAATTAATTCATCCTCGGCGAGTTGGTCTCTAATTATCGTCTTGTATGCGCTTACAGGATCGCGTAATTAAACTTCGTTTTACCTAGCTGTTGTTCTATCCCCTGTACGAAAACTGTATGTATATGTATTGGAGCTCGCGTAATCCGTACCATCCTATTATAGCTGTTTCGAAGCTCTTAATTGTGTAATATAATCGGCAGCGATTTCTTTTCTATTCTCTCATCGTTTTTCCGTAATAAGTGAGAAGAAATTAAGAAATTGACAACCGATTCACTGGAAACGGTAACACGTAGTTGGAAGAAAAGAAGGGATAAATGTTGATTCTTTAATTGCGTACAAAAATTGTTCCCCTTAACTTCTTCTCAACAACTTGTATTGGAACGGCGCTGTGGTTTATCGTTATCACCCGTGAGCATTTGCAGTTAATTTTATTAGACGTCACGGCATTTGTTGATACTCCTTTATCAATGCGGAAATCCGCGACAAATGCAACGCGGTGACGGTGTAATCGCGAACGCCTTAAGAATCTCACGTATCGAGAATTGCAATGGAAATATATCTTTCGATCGTCTATTACAGAAACTGCAAGAACTGGAAGTCACCGCCGCGAGGAGGGCGAACATCGTTATCTGGGTGTGCCTGGTCCTGATGTCGGTTCAGTTCAGTAGCTTGGCGCGATTAACCTGGTGGGAATATTCATGGGACATCATGGAACCGATTACATATTTCGTTACTTACGGCACCACAATCTTGTGGTTCATCTACTTCGTTCTGACAAGACAGGTAAATAATTCCGAGTCGCCTCTCGCAATTGCAAATATCCTCGTGAGAGCAAAACACGAGAAGGTGTAATTGCAACTGCAAATAATCGAGAAGCTTCGATGTGTTATTTAACAAACGATACTGTAAACATTTGGAGGGATTAATTAACATTTGGCACGTTGTTTCATCCCAACAGGAATACATGTTGTGCGACGTTGTAGATCGGCAACACTTGCTCGCGCTGCATAAAAAAGCAAAGAAGGCCGGAATCGACCTGAACCGTTACAACCTTCTGAAGGAGCAGGCCCGTGAATTGGAGAGCACCCTGAGGATCATCCGCGGACCCTTGTACGATTTCAAAACTCGAATCGAACAAAAAAAGAGGGAGCGATATAACAGCTCGAGCAGTAGTTCAAGATCACCGAGTTCCTCGCCTAGTCCCAGTCCTAGTCCCAGTCCAAGCCCGGAGAGAAGTCTTCCTAAGAAAGGAATCTTTCCTGAGAGACACATGTGGAAAAAACCGGTTCCCGAAGAAACACGACGATTCAGTACGCTCTCGATGGATAAAGATTCGAGGGGTTATTGATCACGAAGGTTCTAGGTGATGATGAATCTCATTGATACAAGATTCGACAAGAAGATTGTCGATGAAAAAAAAAAGGATATACACTCAGGGCGATTAATGAATGACACTTGTAATGTAAGAAATAGGATAACCGTAACAGGACGAAGGAAAAACGAAAAAGGAACGATTAGTTTCTTATCGCGTGAAAGAAAAAAAAAAAAGAAATGTTGAAAACGTTGATATCCTCGACGGGGTCTTCCGAGTCTTAGGACGACACTCCTAATCAACGAGTATATGTGTGTATAGTATATTTGCCCGATGCTCAATGTTGTTGACTGCTGTGCATTTGGAAGTCGTCGAAGAAAGAAGTGTATATATCGCACAGTTTTTTACGTATAATTATCATTGACTAACGAGGAGGATTCGAAATGAATCGAATGGTTGAGATGCTGTAAAGATATTTTGTTAGGACGATTTTTCTTCGATCGGCGTCGATGCATAAGACTAACCATTAGAAGCGGAACAGTGTAATTATTTTCTTTTGACGTTAAATGACAAAGAACAGTATCGAGGGGCACAGCTGTACATGTCTAGATCATTGAATTGACGATTTCATAATACGAACAATTTATACCTTTGAAATTCCAATGGAAGTTTAATGGTGAAAACGAATAATTGAATGTTCCATTACTAGCGGTTTGTCCAGTGCATACATATTTACGTATGGCATGGTTGTATTTGTAATAAGTTGATGTCCTTAGTTATAATTGAATTTACCTCTATTGTAATTTTCGCACAAGTGATCGAAGCTCAACAATTTTATTTAAATATCCACCTCGTCATCCTGCGCGTAACATCATTTTTTTTTACGTCATGATACATCGACAATATTGTTAATGTAAATATACAATTTCGTTTATTTTTCACGATATCAACGCACCAAGATTTCATCGCAACAGACGTGGTACAGCGTACTTAACTTTCGTTTCAATTAATTGTTAATACTTGTCAAATGTGTAACAAGTTATTTTAATTTCATATTACTTTACACCCGATACCAACGTATATCGTTGCCTACTATTTTATTAGAATATAAATTTTGCCAATATATTTGACTGCATCTAAGGGGTTCAAATATAATGGCTTTTATCAGAAAAAAAACCACATTACAATCAATACATTGCTTGTAAGCATAGCGCGTTCGGGAAGCTTACTTCGCCGCTATTCATAATAAGATTTTAACGTTCGATACTTGTAATGGCACTTACACCACTCAATCTTTTATTCCTATGAACTCTACTGGTCGCACAATGAAAAAGGAAATCGGGAATGTTCGTGCAACGGTACAAATACAATATTAGCACCGTTTAAATTAAGCTAAAATTCATACAATTAGCACTACTATTACTATTGTTACGCTTTAGAGTATCGTTCATGAAAGTATCTTACATACATAAGATTAACATAGATTACTATTTCTAGAAATTCTTTAAGAAACTTTCTCTCGCTTTCGTAAAAATCCTCTATCCGTCCGCTCGAACAGCCAACCTGTTTCACGAATTGTATTAACAATTTCCTTTTCGAAACCTTCGTATGCGGTACTGTATATTAATATAAAAGACCATTTGTATCTTCTTCCTTTTTTGTTTATTTCTTTTTACCCAACACTGGTTGTGACAAAAGTGGCGAGTCTGAAAAATTCTTCGCCTTGGAATTTAGGGTCCGTCAATTTAGTTACGAATCAGCGAGAGAATTGAACAATTAAGATGAATACGTTTTAAAAAATCTGTTTTAAAATTACGTGTACATTTTCGAGTTCGGTATCTATTACACGCCAACAGGTGTAATAACGTTCGTTGCACACTTTAAAATATACGGCAACAACTTCCACTAGTCGATGGTAAAAAAAGATATAGAGGAAGCTCGTTTAAGATGTAATGCTAATAGTTTAATTAGGTCGCCAGCGAATTAGGTAATTCGTCGTCAAAGTAATTGAGCACAACTTCAAAGCACTCCTTCCCGAGCACAGGAATTGAAAATGCATGTCTCGCTTTCTTGTCCCGGTTCAAATATTTCGCTCTCTCTCTTTCTCTCTCTCTCTTTCTCTCTCTCTCTCTCTCTCTCTCTCTCTCTCTCTCTCTCTCTCTCTCCATTGACAATCGCTTTAGCAAAATGATCTAGTGCCAATGTTCAAATAGTTGTTTCTACCCTTTCGTAATCCGTGACTAAAAAAAGAAAGAATCTTTGTAAATTGTTTTCCGAAGCACGATTAGCAGACAGTGTGTAAGGTCTTTCGAAACAAATGCGTTTTGCATCCCTATAAAACACTTTGTATATTGATTATAAGAACACGTTAATTCTAACTACATTATGTATAACGTCGCTTCCCAGAAACGAATTTCTTGTCCTCGCAAAACAGGCTATTCTTCCTGACATATTTTTTACAATCTTTGGAAAAGATTTCGTATACATGTTTTTGTACATATATAAGAGATATATATATAGTATATACAATATATAAATGTATATGTACTATGGTTACTTTGTGAACGTTCTTGTTGCATCGTACCCCCCCTGAAGCTTACGAAGAAACGCCTACATAACTTTTAGATTGTTAATGGACAATGATCAATCGAATTTGCAATGCCAATGTATATATATTATATTTCTGTATAGTTCGTTTTCACGCACGGAATAAAATTGATCGACCGAATGAAACACAAAACCATAATTCATCCCAATTTCGTATCGTACTGGATCGATAATCTGAGACAAAATTATGTGCATCTAACTCGCTATCGAAACGCTTGTCCATGACTAAGAAAAAATTCCTTTTCCCGTATGCCGATCAATACAAAATCGCAGTAGAAGCTTTACGATTTTCAAGTTGTCTCATTCGCATTCCTGCTCCGCTAATTATTAATGACGCTGTAGAATACAAGCTGTGGCATCAACGATCAATGATATCACTGTCTCAATGGTCTGAGTTCGAATTTCGGATGATTTAATATTCTATTCAATTAAACGTTTGGTCGTACGCGAAATACATAATTGTAACGTGTATATATTAAAAGTCGCCGCGGATGCATAAGCACAGATGAGATTCTCGTCGGTACAATAAGTATTTATACAACCTTTAGTTGTGCTGTGATTTACGTCCATGTATCTAGTTATGCGTCTAAAAAAAAGGGATATTCGAAAATAAAGTGCAATATATATATATATATATATATTGAAAAGTCAATTTACCAATAAAGACATTCATTTAATAAACCTCTATTTTAATGTTTTGTTTATTCCATTTTACATCCAATACAAAAAATTGGAAAACAAAATTTAATTTCTGTGTTTCTGGCCAAAATTGCGGTGGAAAATCGTCGATTTGTAGATTAATGATTGAGTGCTTAAAAAAAGAGGTAAAGAATGCTGCTACACGTCAATAAATGATTTACAAATGCTACAAGCGCAGTTTATTTTTTATAAAAAATTAGAGAATTCGTTTGCAAATCCCACCTATACTATTCTCGAACCCCTTCCCAAAAATGAAGCAGCTTGTTCCTGGAACCGAGGGCTTCAATTCGAGAGGTCGTTGATTAAAATCGAAGCAGCAGAAGCTGAGATAATCGAATTTGTTTAAAGAAATTATAAACAAATGCGATTACTGCCACTTCCCGGCAAGCTACACCAATGATCAACAGAAATAAATTAAAGCTCGGACTATTAACTACCATCTCCAATTAGTGTGAACATTCTACCATCAACAGTTCAATTGTTGTAAACAATTAAACAATTGAAATTGTTATTACGGTCCAGTGCATATAGTTACAGGAACGGGGTATTTTTTATCCTGTAGCTTATTCTTTTCCCTTTCTTTTGAGATATCGTTGATTAAAATCGGCCCAAAGGAAGCCGAGAGAACAATTTTTAAACAATTTTTTCGGGGATAATATGTTGAAAACGGTACAAGTGGCGCCATCTCGCGTTTGCGGCTTTTTTCGCAGTTTCGCATTCCGCCAAAACCAAATTCCTGGATTACATCGTTAATTTAAACAATTGCGTTTTTCTCGGCTTCCAGTGAGTATTTTTTAACCGGACTTGTCTTAAATTAAAGCTGGGAACCATAGCTACCTCCTCTTACAGTTTAAACAATATGGCATTGTTGGTTCAAAAGTTATTAACAATTGAAAAATCGGCAAAAATGAACTCCGGTTCACTCCAATTATCTCGGTTTCCGAAGGGGCTAGAGTAATGATCGGCTGCTTAAAATAATGGTAAAGGGTGCCGCTACACCACAATAAACGATTCACAAACCCCGCATGCGCTATTTAATTTTTATAAACAATTCAATAATTCGTTCGAAGATTGCATCGAAACTATAATCGAGGATCTTCCTACGCGTGTAGCAGATTGTTCCTTGACCCGAGAGCTTCAATTTGAGATAAAGTTGATCAAAATCGGCCCAGTAGAAGCCGAGATAATTTAATTTGTTTAAATAAATTATAAACAAATGCGATTACTGCCACATCCCGCAGAGCTACAGCAATGACTAGACAACATAAATTAAAGCTAGGAGAACCAGCTACCAGTTACAATAGGTGTGAACATTATTCCAAATGAAGTTCATTTGTTATAAACAATTAAACAATTAAAACTGTTATTACGGCCAACTGCATATACGTACAGCAGCGGGGTATTTTTTGTCGTGTAGCTCATTCCATTCCCTTTCATTTGATATCCCATTGATTAAAAAACAACCCCCAGGAGTCGAGATAATAATTTTTTAAAGTTTTGTCGGTATCGAAATGTCGATAACGGTACAAGTGGCGCCATCTCGCGTTTGCGGCTTTTTTCGCAGTTTCGCACTCCGCCAAAACCAAATTCCTGGATTACATCGTTAATTTAAACAATTGCGTTTTTCTCGGCTTCCAGTGAGTATTTTTTAACCGGACTTATCTTAAATTAAAGCTAGGAACCATAGCTACCTCCTCGTACAGTTTGAATAATATGGCATTGTTGGTTCAAAAGTTATTAACAATTGAAAAATCGGCAAAAATGCACTCCGGGTCGCTGCAATTATCTCGGCTTCCGAAGGGGCTAGATTAATGATCGACTGCTTAAAATAATGGTAAAGGATACTGCTACACGACAATAAACGATTCACAAACCCAGCTTGCGCTATTTAATTTTGATAAACAATTTAATAATTCGCTTGAGAATTGCATCGAAACTATAATCAAGGATCTTTCTACACGTGAAACAGATTGTTCCTTAAACCGAGAGCTTCAATTTGAGATATAGTTGATAAAAATCGGCCCAAAGGAAGCCGAGAGAACAATTTTTAAACAATTTTTTCGGGGATAATATGTTGAAAACGGTACAAGTGGCGCCATCTCGCGTTTGCGGCTTTTTTCGCAGTTTCGCATTCCGCCAAAACCAAATTCCTGGATTACATCGTTAATTTAAACAATTGCGTTTTTCTCGGCTTCCAGTGAGTATTTTTTAACCGGACTTATCTTAAATTAAAGCTAGGAACCATAGCTACCTCCTCCTACAGTTTAAACAATATGGCATTACTGGTTCAAAAGTTATTAACAATTGAAAAATCGGCAAATATGCACTCCGGGTCGCTGCAATTATCTCGGCTTCTGAAGGCGCCAGTTCAATGATCGCTAACCTAAAGTAAAGGTAATGGAATGCACTACACGACAAAAAATACCCCGTTGCTGTACGTATATGCAGTTGGCCGTAATAACAATTTCAATTGTTTAATTGTTTATAACAAATGAACTTCATTTGGAACAGTGTTCTCAGCTATTGGAAATGATAGCTGATCCTCCTAGCTATAATTTAAGTCTTTTGGTCATTTACGTAACTAGCCAGCAAATCGAAATATTGGCATTTGTTTATAATTTCTTTAAACAAATTGAATTATCTCGCCTTCTACTGGGCCGATTTTTATCAACTATATCTCAAATTGAAGCTCTCGGTTTAAGGAACAATCTGTTTCACGTGTAGAAAGATCCTTGATTATAGTTTCGATGCAATTCTCAAGCGAATTATTAAATTGTTTATCAAAATTAAATAGCGCAAGCTGGGTTTGTGAATCGTTTATTGTCGTGTAGCAGTATCCTTTACCATTATTTTAAGCAGTCGATCATTAATCTAGCCCCTTCGGAAGCCGAGATAATTGCAGCGACCCGGAGTGCATTTTTGCCGATTTTTCAATTGTTAATAACTTTTGAACCAACAATGCCATATTATTCAAACTGTACGAGGAGGTAGCTATGGTTCCTAGCTTTAATTTAAGATAAGTCCGGTTAAAAAATACTCACTGGAAGCCGAGAAAAACGCAATTGTTTAAATTAACGATGTAATCCAGGAATTTGGTTTTGGCGGAGTGCGAAACTGCGAAAAAAGCCGCAAACGCGAGATGGCGCCACTTGTACCGTTATCGACATTTCGATACCGACAAAACTTTAAAAAATTATTATCTCGACTCCTGGGGGTTGTTTTTTAATCAATGGGATATCAAATGAAAGGGAATGGAATGAGCTACACGACAAAAAATACCCCGATGCTGTACATATATGCAGTTGGCCGTAATAACAGTTTTAATTGTTTAATTGTTTATAACAAATGAACTTCATTTGGAATAATGTTCACACCTATTGTAACTGGTAGCTGGTACTCCTAGCTTTAATTTATCTTGTCTAGTCATTGCTGTAGCTCTGCGGGATGTGGCAGTAATCGCATTTGTTTATAATTTATTTAAACAAATTAAATTATCTCGGCTTCTACTGGGCCGATTTTGATCAACGACCACTCAAATTGAAACTCTCGGTTCGAGGAGCAAGCTGCTTCACTTTTGGAAAGGGCTTCGAGTATGGTTTAGGTGGAATTTGCAAACCAATTCTTTAATTGTTTCTAAAAAAATAAAGGCGCTCGCACCATTTGTAAATAACTTATCTACGTGTAGCAGCATTCTTTACCTTTATTTTAAGCAGTCGATCATTAATGTAGCGCCTTCAGAAGACGAGATAATTGCAGTGACCCGGAGTTGATTTTTGCCGATTTTTCAATTGTTAATAACTATTAAATCACATAACCCACATTGTTGCAACTCTTGGAGGAGATAGATACGATCCATATCTTTAATTTAAGACAAGTCCGGTTAAGATATACGCACTAGAAGCCGAGAAAAACGCAGTTGTTTAAATGAACGATGTAATCCAGGAATTCGGTTTTGGCGGTGTGGAAAACTGCGAAAAAGGCCGCAAACGCGAGATGGCGCCACTTGTACCGTTTTCGACATATTATCACCGAAAAACAGTTTTAAAAATTGTTATCTCGGCTTCTGTTGGGCCGATTTTAATCAACGATATCTCAAAAGAAAGGGAAAAGAATAAGCTACAGGATAAAAAATACCCCGTTGCTGTAACTATATCCACTTGAGCGTAATAACAATTTTAAATGTTTAATTGTTTTTAACAAACGAACTGCTCATGGCATAATGTTCACGCCTATTGGGGATGGTAGAATATACAGGTAGTATTAATTTATGTCCTCTGGTCATTGATGTACCACGCCGGGAACAGGCAGCAATCGCATTTGTTTATAATTTATTTAAACAAATTCAACTATCTCGGCTTCTGCTGGCCCGATTATAATCAACGACGTCTCAAATGGAAGCTCTCGGTTCAAGGAACAAGCTGATTCGCTTTTAGAATGGGCTCCGGGTATAGTTTAGGTGGATTTAGCAAACATATTTTTAAATTGTTTATAAACAATAAACAGATCTTGCAGTATTTCTAAATCATTTATTGGCGTGTAGCAGCATTCTTTAACATTATTTTAAGCAGTCGATCATTACACTAGCCCCTTCAGAAGCCCAGATAATTGCATTGACCCGGAGTGCAATTTTACCGATTTTTCAATTCTTAATAACTTTTGAACCAACAATGCCATATTGTTTAAACTATAGTAAAGTATAGCTATGGTTCGTATCTTTATTTTAAGACAAGTCCGGTCATAAAGTATACACTAGAAGCCGAGGAAAACGCAATTCTGTAAATTAACGATGTAATCCAGGAATTCGGTTTTGGCGGTGTGGAAAACTGCGAAAAAGGCCGCAAACGCGAGATGGCGCCACGTGTACTTTAATGTGGCCGTACGTTTGTAGAGCCTTAGTACCATTACCAGGCCACTGACAACGTTACCGACATATTATAAAAGGGATGTTTGTTATTAATTTTATATCTCGGCTCCTAGCGGTTATTTTTTGATCTATGAGGAGTCAAATGGAAGGGTAAGTAATAAGAAAAAAAACGAATGAAATTATAATTACTGGAAACTCTATAGAGGCGTACAGAAGAGATTGCAGGCGAGCAAAGAGGGATGCAAGGGGGTAAATGTGAATGCAGAGGAGGAACTTCATTCCCAAGCTGCACCCTTAGATAATTGATTATAATAAGAAGAATCACAAAAATGGAGCTACAGGATTTTCATAGAATTGAACGCCGCGGCGGTGTAAATGAACTGGCGCGAAGGGATGAATAAAAGTTACACTTTGCAATTGAAAGGGAAAGTTAAACTATACCTAAGTAATATCACGATATTATATTGTACCTAGATAAATATCAAAATAACAGACTGAAAGTGTGCTGTTGCTATAAATCACTGCTGCCCCGCGGTTCACACCTCATGTTGCGTTGCTTCCCTGTAAATCGTTCTTTGCACGCAGTGTTTCATAACAGTACCACTAACATATATAGTACTGATTACTGTTGTAACAATAGCATAATAGTATTGCTCGCTGTTGCAAGCTTGCTGCATGCGCGGAACGATTGATAAGGGATGCTGATGCGTGAGGGCCTTTAGACGCGGGTTGAACAGTTGTGTCGTAAGTTCTATTCTGCCCCTGCACCGTTCCTATTTTATCTTTCATTCGCGAATCAGCGAAATTGTCCATTGAACGATGACGATAAACGTAGCGCGATCTTCCAAGGGTTGCACATGAAGCAAGTGCTGTCAAAAGTAAACCGTTCAGATCGATTTCTGTATCACACACCCGATAAATGACGCTATCTAGCGGGATGCTGCGAAATTACGTCTTCGTGAACGGAGCAATGGCGTAGGCGGCGATCCATGTGATAAATTAATTTTTATAGCTTCGTGGGTGGCGGCTATTTCTATTGGTTGCTGATCGGGTGCCTCCCACTTCGAACGGCGATGCCTTCTCCTGGTTTATTCCATTCAACTGTAATACCATGATATACCATTTGTCTCGTTTTAAATGAGCTGGCAGGAGGACGACGAGGATCCGTGTAATTTCTTGACAAACCGCGCAGCTCTCGCGGAATTTATACGATTTTTATTGAACGGATCATTGCCGCGAAACAGAATTAAACGTAACTGCGCATTACGCACGTACGTGCATACGTACTCCGATAGTCCGTAACTCACAACGCTGATGACTTGCGTAACGTCCAATACAATTTTCAATTTTAGTCACCGCAGTTGCGTGATCGACCATCGATTCGACCGAACCTCGACTATTTATCGTCCTGGAGTGGACAAAAAGTCCAATTGCTTTCCACCTACTATTTTCATAAAGTACCCGACCGACAAATTGAACGCAAAAGTCCTGGCGCAGCCACTCGTCGAAGTCTCCTGGAACGTATCGTATGCGGGCGTTCATGTCTCCTCGTATTCCCAGCTGCGCGAGCCAACGTACACCCAGCGTATACAGTAAGCGCCTACCAGCAACTAACCACCTCTCCGACGTTAATTTAACATTAACAAAACCTGAACAATATTCACGGACAAAACTGTACACTTCGAGCCATTGATCATCTCCGTATCCTTCGAGGCGCGAATACATACGTACCGGTGAAACGCTCAAGTCAACTCACTCACGGGTGATCGAGGTATCTACGGAATCGGTCGCGAGATACGCGTGCGGACAAAAACCAGCGCGCAGTTCTCGCGGCTGTTTCGCGCGCTGGAGATGGATGCTGCACGCGGTGAAATCGACAAGCTCGGCGGCAGGAGTGGACGAGGCAACAACACGGCGAGGCGAGGTAAAAGGAGGAGAGACTGCGAACAACGGAAGCAGTTCTCCGGAGGAGTATAAGAATAAGAGGAAGTAGACGTAGTGAAGAAACAGAAGGACAAGAGGGAAGCGGCCAGAGGAAGAAGAGGGTGGAGGAAGAGAGGAAGAAGAAGAGGAGGAGGAGGAGGCAGAAGAAGATCAAGCATCTAGAAGGAGAGGGAACGTCAGCAGGGAGGGAGATGAGAGAACGAGAGAAGGCCGCGGTAGTCCTTCTCGGTTGACTAGGTAAGATAAAGACGAGGCGGACAAACGGACTGACGAAGGTGGCCAAGGTAGGGGATATTCAGTCTCGCGGCCACGTGCTACACGAGCGCACGCCCCGAGCCGGCCGGTGGTCCAGCCACGATTCCGATTCTCTTCTTCCTCTTCGTCTCGTTTTGTCCCACGCTTCCTCCTTCTCCCTTCCATACTTCTTTCGCCGGCCGTCTTCACCACCGCGTCTTCCTCCGCCGCACTTCCCGTGTTCTCATTTTTCCTTCTCCCCCGATCGTCGATTTTGTTTTTTTTTTTCTCTTCCATTCGTCCTTCCCCCCTTTGTCGTCCGTCTTTGCGTCTCGTGTTTGGCGACTCGTGTTCTCCGCGAGCGGATCCCGAGTGGACGCCGCTCCTCGCCGCCCGGTAGAAACGCGGAGACGCTCGATCCGCCTCCGATTCCAGTGGCCGGTGCACGGTGCGGCGTGTTCCGACGTTGACTCGCATAGTTCACCAAGTACGGCACCGAGTATTCTGTGACGTGAGCAAGGGTGTGTATCCTTTGCCTATTTACTTGGATAGGAGCTGCAACGCGAGGGATATGGGAGCGCGAGTGGATGATGGTGCGCGGACAGACACGCGGCGAATGCTTCGTTTTGTGCACTGAAACGTACGTGTGACCCGAGGAACGGACGTCCATGCGGCCGGATAGACGGCTAGTGAGATTTTTCGAACCATTGCACCGGCTAATGGTACGTGGAGCAGGTTACGCGAACGTTGCTGGACGGGGAGCCTAGGCGAGGCTGTTATCTCGTGCGATGAGTTCGAGCAGGAAGAGCAATGTCGCGTGGTTCAGCGGGACGATCGTGGAGCAGAGGGTAGTTAAAATAGGTCGATTGAAACGCACGGGGATGGGCGACACATGTGGTGATTGTGACTCGACGCGCGGTCGTGCGGTTGGACGTTGTCTGGCTATGACGGGCCAGATCTACTTGGCGGTCCGCGAAGCGTTGCTCGCGTCTAGCAGAATCGCTGGCCGTGAGATACTTTCGATTCTGTTTCGTAACGTACGATGTCGTGCTATCGGAAGGGTGATCGAGTGCGATCAGACGATTGGGGATACGATGCTTTAGCCAGTTCTGAGGACCGACCTAGCCCACGGGCTGCTGAGAAAAACCGATTCGCCTCGTATGTCGGTTATTTTTCATTCTCTCTCCTCCATCCGGCGCGTTCGATTCGGCTGCGTCGACGATTAATTTGTCACGACGTCCGGGCACAACAATTTCAACTGTCTGCAGTCGGTACCATGATAGCCGTGTGACGTGCCGCTCACAACCGGTTCATTAAAGCTGCAGCCGCTCGTCACTCATTGGCTGCCACGGGTTGGCAGCGATCGCGGCGTTCGCGATAGAAAAAAGGAACGGAACAGAAACGATGGAGAGAGGGAGGCAGAAAAATGAAAGGGATAAAGAAACGGAGGTGTACTGAAAAAAGATAAGGAGAAAGAGGGAGAGAGAGAGAGAGAGAGAGAGAGGGGGAGAGGCAGAGAGAATTTTGTACACAGGAGATACTTTTGACGCGAGTGTTTCACCTTTCAATCATTACTATTACGAGCGCAGATGGCCCGAGGGATGGTCGGTCAGGGTGAACGAAATTGACGGACAATTAGGATATTAATGATGCGCGATGGCCCGAGAAAGTCGAGAAAAAAGAATTGTGCGAGCTGTTCTACCACGGTGTTATGCGTCAGACGAGTAGGAAGTGTGCATGTATTCCCTCACCCGTTGAAAGCTTTTTCTCTACGAGACGAACAACTTCGCTCGCAACGTCTACCTGTCTAGTTCGTTCGGCGTTTATTAAGCGGATTTCTCGAATTCGCCTGCCATCGGTGTATCGATAAGTCGAGTCAAATAATGGACTTCCAAACGTAATTGCAACGATGATGTTCGTTACTGCGGGCAACGAAATATTAATTTCATCAGAGTATTCAGTTTTCCGCGAGACATTGGTCGTTTGGATTGGCCTGTCGTCGACGAAGCCCGGTCGTCTTTTTTTTCTCTCTCTTTTAGTTCCTCTTCGACGCAGGATTATACGACGCCGCTAATTCAACACGCCGGACGATCTTCTAAAGAGTGACGCGATGAATTACGTTTGCATACACCGCGGTAACGCTTGTGCTGGTAAAAGAGCGATCATTCCAAGGACTGTAAACTTGTTGCGCTCGTAGTAACGTTGCACGAGCCTCTACGTTCCGGCTTGATCTCACGGGGAGTCGTCTTGGATATATTCTCCAGAGAAATTGCGTGCACTGCTTGCGTTTATTCGTTTATATCTTATTCTTTGTTATTCTCCTACATTCACGTTACTACAACGTTGTTGCAAAGGGACACAGGAATATTATTTTCTTTTTTATACATATCTCTCTTGTTGCATTAAAAATGTTGCGCGCAGGAAATGGAAGTAGAATCGCCCGAGAAATCAACGAGCTAGTATCGCACGACTTGCACGGTGCTTTCGTTGCGAAAAGGGAAACAAATCCCAGGTGTTCCCGGAATTGCGTAACGGTGCGCGTAGCAGTGACACGCGCTAATGTGCATTAATATCGCGATTCTGGTCGAAGTTCGAGAATCGATCGCAGCGACTGGGAGAATTGAAAGGGCCAAATACCCCGTCGACAAATGGACTACGTCCCCGTCAATGATTCGCGAACTTCATCCGGCAATTTCGTTATTCGTGCAACGAAATTAATTATTCCATAGGGCCGATAATTGAAGCAAGACGCTCGTTCGCCAGTCGTCGAGCGTTCCCGCGACGGTCACCTCGTTAAATTCGAATAATATTACAATTATGCCGCCACGGTGCGTTCGTTATCGTGGAAATTCGTTTCGTCGCGTTATATTTCCCGCAGTAAACGGGACCGTTGGCCCGTAGAAACGTGGATTTATAGGTGCCGCGCGGAGGCGACGATACATTCGATGTAAACCGGTATTCCGCGCCGCGATATCGGCTTCTTAATTAATTTGTCATTATTTAAGGAAGACGTCTCGCGATAAAATTTACCGGCGTCGCGAACCCCGTCGTGTTTTCCCGGTTGCTCGTTCATCGTTCGATCGATTCGATACCATCCGCGGAGAGTGTTCTCGAATTGAGAAGAGACGAAAAAGAGAGGGAGAGAGAGAGAGAGAGAGAGTGAAAAAAAGGGTAAATCCGTACGTATCCTCAATGCCTATGCCATCGTTCGAATTTTCCTCGCGCTTCCTTTATCGTATCGCGTCACACGTCGATAGCTGGAAATCAATCTTCCGACCAACTCGATCGTTTAGAAAATTTATGAAATAAAGGTCAACGAATTACCCGCGACAACGAATGTTTCTTCAACGAAATCCCAGAACGCGCGTTTCATCCGAAAGACGGACGGAATGTAACATTTTTTTCAATTAAATTATTCCATTCGATCGACACCTGCGCTTACACGCCGCGAGTTCTAAAATATTCTTCTGCCTTTGTCGCGTCGACATTAAAGCACAGCGATATTAAACACTGAGCGAACATGAATGGCGTTTCCGCCATACTATCTTCCACCGCCGTACGACCGTAATCCTTTCGCGCGAACTTACCAGCCGCGTCGAAACATTTTCGAGAAAGAAATCGTGGCGCGCTTAAAGGCGGCGCTCGTTCTTGTTTTAATGAATCAGGAATGAAATCTCGTTAATCGGAAGCGGGCACGCTTACGCGCGTCGCGGTTTCGCCCGGGTTACACGGGATTTGGTCGCCGCGGCGAGGATGAAATTAATACGTGGTCGAAGCCGTAATTACCGCACGTATTTATGCGGCTTTTGCGAGGCGGGCACCGTTAACGCGGTAATGGCGTTACACCGCTGTAAACACGACATGTTATCTCGACCGAGCCCCAGTGAGTTTCGCGTAAGGAATGGCGGCTGGGCGAATGGTCTTCGGTCCGAGGAAGTTCGTCGCGCCGTGCACATTCATCGCGGGGTTAGAAGCAGTCCTCGAACCGGCGATTAGAACAGAGAATTGGAGAATGCCTCGGGGCAGTGGTTTGTAAAGTAACAGGGAACACGTACGCCCACGCGTGTCAGTGGTCGAGGGAAAATTATCAACTGATTGAGAAGTTAATTATCGCGAACCATCGGATCGTACCGGTTGGCCGCGCGGTCGTAAACTCGTCGATTTTCCAAGGATATTTCGCCCGGAAATATCGTTTCCCAGCGACGAATCTTAACGGGATTTAACGGGGACTTTCTAATCGATGGTGCCGGTAAGAATAAAGAAACACAGATGTATTTAATTACAGAGAAACACGGCAGATCGATTCGTTGGACCATTGAAATTAAATCGAGCAGAATTATCCTCAATTGTATCGCGGAAACGTCGAATTATTGCCACCGGTGTGCTTATTGTTCATTTAACGCATTGTCCTCGATTCGCGACGGCACCGCGTCGAGTTTAGATAACAAGATAACACTTTCTAAAACGCCTCCGCGATCGTTCGGCCGAACTGAGATATCACGAATGCCAACGGTACCGATTGAACCCCGTCCGGAGAACCGACGTCTGACGATCCGCGAGCATTGCTTCCTGCTCGAATTCGTCGCCCCGTAATTTCAATGAGACGAGAGGGTTAATGTTGCGAATTCTCGCGCGATCGTTCCAGTTCGCTCGCTATCCAAGGAGGTAGAGGGACCGAAGTAGCGGCCGGTTGTCCCGGTTTACCGGAGCTCGTGAGAATCCGCGGCGAACCCCACGAAAATTTTCAACGGGCGTCGGTGCTTGTAAGACACGCACGAAAATGTTGGGCCGCGGCATCGAACACGGAGCGGACGGTTCGAGGGACCGGCGAGGACAGTTTGCATCGAGAGATTAAAGAACATCGAATGGACGTGGGCGATTTGTCCAGCTCGGCAGGATTGGCTGGGAGCGGATCCATCCCTGGTGCAACGGGTGTTGGTATCATTACAAGTACGACATCCGCCACCGCAGGGTGGTGGACGCCTACGTCGACGATCGCCACGGCAGCCGCCAACACCGACGTGGTGAGTACTTTTTGCTCCTTCTCGTTTCTCTTTTTATGTTATTTGTTCTTAGCTTTGGTTTAATCCGGTCGGCGATGTCGAACCTGAACTGGACGCGTGTACACGGTTCGACAATAATTGCACTGCAAATGCAACGATGCCCGTTCGATTTTTCTGAAGTTATTAGAACGGCCAAATTAGTCGGGACGGCCCGCTGAATCGCACGCATAGAAATATTAAGTGGTGTGGGGCGGTTACGGGCCGGACAACTCGCTCGCGTTGACACGGTTTTAATTTGCCGGGCAGGATTACATCGAACGAGCCTACATCTCCATTTGCATCCGAATTTCGTTAGCAATGTTGATTTCCTTAAGTGCACTTATGCACAGCGCATATCTCTATATAATAACGACAACAGTAATAGCGATAACGTTTGTCGTAGCGTTTCCGATTTTATACACGAGACGAAGAACTAACTTTGTAAGCGTCGTATCACGTAGTTCTCTATTATTACGTTCTCCAATCACAATTAATTCAGCCCTTCTATATAAATACGCGTCTACGCAGGAAAACGACTACGTAACCTGGATAGCTTAATCCCAGTGCCAATAATAACAGACACGGCCAACCTACGCGCAAATTCTACCCAACTTATCTGCACAATAAACTCTATCGCACAGAACATCCCCAATTTACAACTCCCCCACCTCGACAACCGTCGTGCACGTAATCTTCAAGCCCCTTCAAAACCCCCGTCGCCGTTCAAAAAATTCCTCGCACTTACGCCCATCCTTTCTTAACGCCGGCACACCACGTTCGTCGTTTCAAAAACGAAAAAAACGAAAGTGAACGAAGGCAGCGTTGTTCCAACAGACCCACATTTCGCGCACGGCCCGGCCAAAAGAGCGTCGCGAAGCGTGCGTGAGTGCGTGCGTGTGCCCCCTCGACGTAAAGGCGAATCATCAGCCGTATAACGCGGGGAAAAAGATCCCCCGGCTGGCACGCCACTTTCATTTCTTCGTCGAGTGCCATTCGTCATCGGCGTCACCTTCGCGCGTTACCTAATGAGACGTCCCCCGTGGACGCGGGTGCGCGATTAACGGGGCTCGAATATCGCAACGGTCGTGGAGGAGGCCGCGACGCCGCGGAATAGAAGTCGCGACGAAACGTGCGGCCATCGGTGTGCACGGGGAACATCATTTGGTTCCGTTGGAGCGCGTCGAACTGCGGGGATTAGAACCGAGGCGACACAGCCGCGTCATCTGCTGGACGATCACCCCCACCTTTTTTGCTTCACCTGCGACCGGGCCTGAGCTTCTGCCGACCGTTTTAATGGAATCAACGGACGTGACCAATTGGCGGGGTAGGCAGGGTGAATCTATCGAGAATTACGATCGCCACCCTGGTATCGGAGATTCAACTCTGACGAAGATTTCGAGGGGCGTTGAGAAATCTCGAAGCGATCGTTTCGTTGCACCAGTCCCCGTTGCGACGCTTGATTGCATATTGAGTGGAACGCATGTCGGCGTTGAAAGGTCGTCGATTCGGTTCAGTCCACCGCGGCGAGCAGCCGTACGCGAACACAGTGGCAACGGAATGCGAAACAAGACGTCAGTCCGTCTCGGTGGCCGATCGTCTAATTACTTTTCTTAATTCTTGTCCGCCGTCGATCAACGCGGCCGTCTCGTCGGGACGTCTTTTCACGCGCACACGATTACCACATCGCAGTCGCCTATGCAAAAGATGGATCAGATTCCTCGGCGCGGAACGTCAAACGAACCTCCTCTCTTTGAATCGCCACGGTCTCGCGACACGCATACCCGCCGCGGATCGGTTGAAAAGGAGGAAAAGATCGAATTGTAAAAATATTTCGTAACGTTCGCGCGGACCTTTGGCCTCGGCCATTCCTGGAGGTTCTCTCCGCTCTCGAGAGCACGCGCTCGAGCTGTCGCAACGCTATTTCGACTCGATCGCTGGACGAACGCCCTTTTACATCGACGATCGCCACCGCGTTGCGAAATCGAAAAACTAGAATCGTTACACCCTTCTCGCGCCGCTGGAATTCATCTTCGTATGATCCTACCGCGGGTTTCCTCTCCTGCACGATTTCGCCTTTCTCGCGCGATTATTCTTAAGGTCGCGGAGGGTTTTCCATCGATTACGCTTCTCGCGCTCGCGGTTATTTTGAAACGTCTGTGAATTCACGTGGCATAATCATTTTTGCGATTACCACGTATCAATATCAATTTGTCCCGCGAGATCTTGTTATTAATCACCTCGATCGTTTCTCGGCTCCCGAGGTAATTACACCTCGCACAGTTAATTAATTCCGTTGCGCCTCGGACTGCGTCAATAATCTATACCGAAATTCTCCGATCTGCTGTTGAAAGAATCGAACCGTCGCAACAGAAGTATTTAAACGTCCACGCGGGGGTACTGCGAAGGACGATCTCTTATCGCGTCGATTAAATAATCACCTGCCCGCGACAGATACGAAAGCCAATATCGTTTGCGATGTTTCGATGCGCTCGCGAACGGAGCGGCATTCTTTTTAAATCGCATGCACGCTCTCTCGTCCACGTACGGTTTTACCTTTCCCGTCTCGGTCGTCCTTTCTCGTCGTATCGTCGCGCCTGAACCTGCGCGTTCTACACGCCGCTGCCCGTAATGACTGTCTAACTAGGTTTTAATACGAACACGGTCTCGCAACCAAATCCCTGCTTCGTCTCGCGGCCTCAGAATAGGAGGCAAGAAAAGGTCTCCTTTTTATCGTGACTCCGACATATCCCAGCGTAAACGTACACTCGCGTATTGCGATCGTGTCTCTACCTTTCCACCTTTCTACATCACCGAGATTTTCAACCTTACGAGCGCCAGCCATTGGTCGGCCGGCGGCCGTCGTTCCGATCGATTCGTACGGAATCGATCCCATCATTCACGATGCCTTACCTTGATCGCCAATAAATCACGCCGGAATCGTCGAAAATTTTTGCCATCGACGGGCACGTTCAACTTTTAATCGTACGCCGCGAGGGTTCAGATGTACGCGAGAACGTCGCGGGATACGCGGATGTCCTGTAAGGTCGGTGCTTGTTAAACATTCGTATGATTAATCCGACGTTGCTAAACGGTGTCCAGTGATCGTCGTTAAAATAAATAGCGTTAGCAGCGGGAGTACCATCGACGGATAATATCACCGCTGTTTCTTATCGTATCGTTCGCCTGTGTCTAGGAGATTAGCCTTTTCTTTTTCATTGAATTTTTTCTTCCTCTTCCTCGCTTCGTTCCCGTCCGACTTCTTCATTTTCCTTTCCCCACCCCCGGTCCCCTCCGTCCGCTTCCTCGTCCACATCGAGATCGTCAGAGACCGGCAAGAAACGGTTCCATGATTGGCACATATTGCGCGTGCTTGCAGCATGATCACCGTCTGCATTCTAAGCGCCTTCGGTTTCTTAGCCGAAGCGTAACCACATGTCGCATCTTTTTGTTGCAGATGAATCAGCTTTGCAGGGTGTGCGGGGAGCCGGCCGCGGGTTTTCACTTCGGGGCCTTCACGTGCGAAGGTTGCAAGGTCAGTATCCATGGAACCCTTTGCTCTCTTTAGATCATCAGACCGACGGAAAAATTCAATGGCCGTTTATACCCGCGGATCATTTCGCTCTCGCCCTGTCTCTCTGCCTGCCTTTTCACTGTCTTCCTCTCGGTCCGTTCCCTTTTTCTCCTCGCCCCACGACAGGTATATATGTGTATTATGGTATACCTGTGAATGCAAATAAAATTGTAGCCTCGAGCGTACGGACGCGTGCATCATCCTCGCGTTACAATTACCGGTGCACTGTACCCGACCGTCTTGACCCCGCGGTTCCCTCGTTTCGTGTTTCTACCGAAACAAAAAAAAAAAGAATTACAATTCGCGTTCTCGTTAACACCGGTTAATCCCACGCGCTCGAACGTTTCGCGTCGACACCGTCGCGTTTCCCCGCTTCGATTCAATTGCCCGGCCACCGTGTCATACTCAATATTCTCAATCTTTCCATTCTTTCGTCCTCCGCGAAGAATTATCGCCTCGCGGTCGATTCACTAATTCGAGAACCAAGTTCCGACGTATCTTTCTGCTCCACAGTCGTTCTTCGGGCGTACCTACAACAATCTAGGCAGCATTTCCGAATGCAAGAACGGCGGGGTGTGCGTGATCAACAAGAAGAACCGAACCGCGTGCAAGGCGTGTCGGTTGCGCAAGTGTCTGATAGTGGGTATGTCGAAGTCGGGCTCACGCTACGGGCGCCGCTCGAACTGGTTCAAAATCCACTGCCTCCTCCAGGAACAGTCCCACCAGGCCCAGACCCGCCTCATCAAGGACCCGAAGTCCGCTTACGAGAAGGCGTTCGGCTCTCTCGACGTCGCGAACAATAATAACAATAACAACGAGAACACCGGTACCACCAGCGCCGCCAGTATAGGCATGGTAACCACGACGACGACCACGGCGAACAGTTACCACCACCATCATCATCACCAACATCATCAGCAGGACAGGTTCCCGAAAAGGGAGGACCTCAGGCCGCAGGATATGCCTGGTCAATTGAGAACGTCAGACATCCCGGCAAGGACCAGTCAGGATCCACTGTTGAGGCCGATGGACTTGGTCAGGGGGCCCCACGAATTGCTCAGGCCGGAAGTGTCCAGGTTTCCAATGTGGAGGGGACCGCCGTTCTTCCATCCGGCCCTGACCCATATGCAGCTTCTGAACACGCCGTTCTTCCCGTTCCAGCAACGATTCATAGTACCCTACGTGAACCAGGTGGGCGCGCCGCAAATGGTGGCGAGCCTGACGAGTTCGTCGAGCGACAGCGTCAGCCCCAGGTCAACGCCGTCGCCCAAGAGGAACGACGACGACAACAGAAGCGGCAGGGACGAGTGCAGGGACGGGGTCGGGGGTTGTCAGAGGGGTCAGATGGAGGCGTACGACAAGAGTCTGGCGTTTCTGCGCTCGCTGGGGCCGGAACAGGACGAACCGATCGATCTGAGCATGAAGGCCGGGGGAACGGACGGTCAGAGGGCGGCGGACGCGAATGGCAGCACGGAAGAGGAGAGGTCGACGGACAGCGAGGACAACGAGCTGCTGCAGGACACGGGGCCGCCCCTCGATCTCACTAGGAAGACGTGACCCCGGACTGCTCTCGATAGGAACTGGACCGGCTCGTGTTGAATCATCGGTGGAAGACGTCGCTCCGAGTGCCAGCCTTATCCGGGCACAGAGACTCGCATTGTTTCGCTCGATCACGGTGACGATGGGACGACTTCGACTGCGCCCGTCGGAGTGCGTTCCGCTGATAGAGAACGATTGTGGACAGTTGAAGAGACGAGGGAGAAGAGTAGGAAGAGGAAGCGGAGAAGAAAGGGGATGCTGGGAGGCGAGCGAAAATTTATAACACAACCAGGGGGGAGGGGGGGAGGGGGGGAATAGTTAACGGAATCAACGCGAAAATAATGACGGCGTTGGAAATGAAAGACGCATATGGGATGAAAAGAAACAGGGACGAGGAGGTTGTACAATGAAGGGGCAGCGATAGGAGGAAGTACGGAAGAGTGGACGTCACGAGCCGCGTGTAGCCTTGCACAAATGACTTTACGATCAGCGATCGGATCGACGTAAAATTGCTCAAGTCCATGGTATTAGCCGACACGGTCCCTTTGGCTTCAGCTTCGCCAGGTGTTCGTTGACGGAGTGGACGACGATCGGCTCGATACATCCTTTCGTAGAGAGATGTACGACGGACGATTGTGCCTTAATCGATGCCTTTGAACTTTCGTATTGAGTGTACGCGAGGGAGACATAGAACGATAGAGGGAAAGAGAGAGAGAGAGAGAGAGAGAGAGAGAGAGAGAGAGAGAGAGAGAGAGAGAGAGAGAGAGAGAGAGAGAGAGAGAGAGAAAGGAAGGAATGGGGGAGAATGTGAGATAGAGAAAAAAGGAGAGGGAGAGAGAGTGCCAGTAAAAAAACCACGTGATAGTTTAACGTTTAACAATAATCGCCCAAACGTACGCGATGTAACGAGTACGTACGTAGTTACAAATACATGTACATGTCTGTGAGTGCGTGAGTCAATTTGTTTTTATTTTTTCTTCGATCGTCTAAAAATTCACGATCGGTGAGGGTGTTCCGTGTGAAGCGGTAGTTTCGTCGCTGTAATTTCGACGCTCGGGAATGGCCAGTGTTTCGTTAAGCCGCATCGAGATTTCTGTTTATTTATATCGAGTCTTTTATTTAACGCGATTCAATTACTCGCCAGTCTGCCAGTCTCGTGGATACGATCGGTGTTGCACGCGTTGTCTTTCGGTGGAACGTCGGCGCTCGTCGAGATGCGTTTACGATCGTTCGCGAGAAGCCGACGCGCTGAGATCGTTCCGGGTCGATCGGAATAAAGACAAAAATGTGAGGAAAGAGGCGAGGTGGGAAGGTACGCGTGCAAATTGTGCCGAGTATTCAGCGAAAAACATATGAAATAAAATAAAGAATATTGTGTAGCCAATATTTGTGGCGTTCTGATCGTCGTTCATTAAATCTTCCCTCGATCATCGTTTCCCTTACGCGACCGTCCGTAATCACGTACACCTTGAACTCGAGATGGTATTCGATTACTTTGGTCTCGCGCGTCTCTCGCATTCCTCGCGTCGTCGCGAAACGCACACGAACGGATTCGCACCGCGCGAATCACCGTGCCATCTTTCCGAGTTATTTATTTAGTAATAAATTTGTCCGCGTTGATGTACTACGTGAAACACGTTTCCTCGGATAATTTCGTTCCAAAGCGCGAGACGCGACACTCGAGGCGCTGTCCTCGCGATTCCCCGGAGGACGCCGCGAGGATGCGAGACGATAAACGCTGTTTAAACAGAAAGAACGAAAAGAAGAAAGAAAAATCTACAGCAATAAACGCAGTGGTATGTATCGATCGTATGTGCTGTGGCCTGACGTTTGACCTACCCCAAGCAGGAGAACGGGCACCGTAAAAGAAATATGGGGTGGGAGCGAAAAAGCGAAGGAGGAAGAAAAGAAATTAAGAGAGACGCCTCGGTAACGTTTGTGGTTCCTCGCGGACGCTCGAGCGACTCCGGACGACGTTCTTGCGCGGAGCGTTTATTGCTAATTACACCGGTCTGGAATCGAGAAAATTTCGCGGTCCTCGTATAATATATCATAGCCGGCGATAATTTATGAACGCCCGTGGAGCAATGAGGAACTGGAAGAGGTATGCGATCTTCCCGAGCGGAGATCGCCAGCTCGGTATCACGTTTCTAATGCGGCCTGCTCGACGAATCTGTTCGACTTCGGAACGTTTCCCTTCACAGCCGCTTCGTGAACGCTTCAATTTCAATTACATTCATTCATTCTGCCATCTGCCAGTTTCGTTCGAACAATTGAATTGGACGCATAATTCATCTTAACTGCGTTCGAGGAGTTCCTCCATTCATAAGAATCGTTGGTAACAATTATTAACAATCCGACAATCCCTACCGACTTTCCTCCGTTTCTTCCGCGGCGAGAATTCACACGAGGCGACACAATCGACAGGACACGGCGCGTTCACCTGCGCGCACCTGCGTGTATTCACGAGCACTCGTGTCCCGTAACCCCTGGATATTCAAATGCCTCGGGACCTCCGCTTGTTGACTTTGGCGGAACGAAGAGAATAGAGGCCACTCGATGTCCGTCGAACGAGCTCTAGTGGTTTCTCCGTTCGACAATTTCAGGTTTCCGAGTTTCCACCTCCTCCCCTGCGTGCGGTGAAAGAAAGGAAAGAAAGGAAAGAGTGCCAGCAACGAACGATGATGGGTACGTGCTCGCGATAAACGCTTTCGTCGACCGTTCCAGAATTGCGTCAATTCTGTCAAACAAAGATCCCTTCTACCGTGGCCGTCCGGTAAATGGAACTATTTGCCACGGTTGCGCAACTGTTTGAACGCTATCGCGTTTCAGTATGACTTTTCTATTTCCCTCACGGCAAGAAGAAACTGACGCACGGCGTCCAGAATTCCACGGTGCACAGGTAGTCAGCGCTGACAACGCATTAGCTACCATCCTGTGATCTTCTCGCTGTAAAATAATTTACGGGGAGTAGAAATTCTGCTCTCTCTCTTTCTCGCCGACGTGGAATCTGCATTTCATTTGTTACAGCGGTTCATGCACGCTCTGCTCACGATCCTCCTACTATATTACGTTAATTTGTGCGCTGGATGTAGATTCTATTCGCCGTACGACACCTGTGACGCCGTACATCGCGCCCACGTAAATTATCCCCGGGATGATTTACGACACGTCTCGAAACCGCGCGTACACACTTCTGCTGCCTCGAAATCCTACGGACGTGTATCTGTTATTAATGTCGAAATTAAAAGGGACGACGAGGGGGGATCGTCTACCTAGACGAAAACAAGAAATTTCTCTCGATCTAACACACCTGTTACGATATTAATCGTTCAATGGCCGCACGTTTCGTCTGTCTCTGTTCATACATTGATTCCTCCTCGTTCGTTCTCCACTTGTCGCGTAAACTTTTCACTCGTGTTATGCAAATCCCGATGAACACAATGGGTTGGTTACGGCGTCGCGAATTAATCGATCCCCGTCTTGGCGACGGACGGGGGCGTAGAAATGACGAGGGTAACCGGAACATCCGGACGGACCGGTTGTCCGTCGACGTCAATCGTCAGACGAATCGTTTTCGTCGCAATTTTTCAACCGCGAACTCGCGTCCCGTAGCTCGTTATCAATTTCACGTCTCGTTCACATCGCTACCCGTTTCTTCGCGTCTCGCCGCAGTCATTATTATCGCGTTTCCGTCCGGCGGGTCGGGCGGCGATTTTTCACGTTTCGCGTCGAAATATTAAACGGGACGTTACGTGACGGTGGCGTTCCTGGAAGGCAACGCGAAGCAACGCTGACGAATCGCTTCCAATTGTATCCAAGGTACGCGGTGACGCGCGTGTGCGTTCAATTTTAATTTCGACTTCGTCGGAGAACCCGCAGCGACGCGAGACAGGGTATCGTTGGTTAAGCATGGCCGAGCATATGGGCGAAACTGAAATTGCGAGGCTCGCAGCTGCGCGGCAGCAACCCTTATCCGCGGTACCTGTGTGCTTACGTACTTGGAAGGTACCGTGGGACCCATATAATTGCCCGTTCAATTCACTTAATCGTCCAATTCAGCGTGATCGGTGACAAGTCGGTGACAAGTGATTAATTAAAGTTCAACGATCAATACGAAGCTCGATACCGATCTAGTACCGTCACTATCGTTCGAGAATAGTTCCACCTTCCAAAGTTTCCGAAAATCCGAATCATCTATTAATTTCGCAGGGTGTGAAATGTTCCGCGACACGGAACAGGTTGAAAAAGTTCCACCGTCGTCCGGCGACGAACGAAAGAGGCACGGACCACTGCTGGCGAGGTAGCACACGCAGCGAGATCGGCAGATGCTCGGCACGGGTGTAAGAGGGGCCCATTACACGTGAATGCGTGAGGTAAAGAGGTTTACTACACCTGTGGCCTGTGGGCTTGGCCAGTCGGGTCGTTAGCGGGCGCGACAAGGAACGCCGTACAGAAAATCTCGCGTGGAAAGTGTCAGTATAGAGAAAGAGAAAGAGAGAAAGAGAGAGGGAGAGAGAGAGAGAGAGAGGGGCGGAGGCAAGAGGATAGCGGGGACAGAGGGAGGCCGAGGTTGACAATCCGGGGTCAGAACTGCGTTGGTACGATTGGTCGTCGGGAAATTCATAATATGTTTTTCGCAAACGCGACGTACGAGACGAGGCGAGTCGAGGCTTCCATGCTTCGTGCGTCGTGTCTTCAGGCTCGAGCGTCTCTCGTCTGGACGTTTACGAGCGTTTGACCCTAAGCGTACGCTTGGGAGCAGAAGATCCGGAAGACACCGGAGAAAGGGAGAAGTCACTCTTTTGCGGTCTCGCTAATTGGCTGCGTTGCACACGCACCGTCGTGAGAGGAATCTTCGGCGGACGTGAACCCAATATCGCCGGCGCTACAAAAGGGTTGTGTCCGGCGAGATTATGGTCGGTCTGTGACGCATACCTTCGGTTTGACGATTCGTTAACGGGGAGGCGAGTAATCTGTGCGAGCGGCTCCCAGTTGCGGGGGCGTTGCACGCGAAACCGGTGGACACTGACGAATCGTTGAATTTACATTCTAGCGAGTAAGATTTACGCAGGGAATGTTCTTGAATAGCACGGTTAATTGGGTTCCGATTGATATTAGAGCTCTCAGGTTCACGAGGTCGCATGGCTGTCGTGGTACGCGTGATTGTTGGCATTTTTTACGCGCCTCGGTTATATGGCCGACAGGAAGAATGGATAGAATGTACGATTTCTCTGGGGAGAACGGATAGGAGGCTAAGCTCCAACTGGCTTTCCGGTCATTAGGCTTGTCAATAACTTTGACAGAGCATGTTGACGCGGGATTTTATTGGAACGATCTGTAACATATTGTGCAAGTATCGCGTTTATCTCGAGCAAATTGTGCTTGACGCTACTTTCGTGTAGTATCCGTGTTCGGGAATGAGGGATCGTTGATAATAATTCATTATCGATTAATACGGCTGTGGTCACCTTTTGCAATATCGGCGCCGCTTTTCTACCTGTCGACGTACGCTCGATACTCTGTTACGGAAAGATCCAGCCGTGCCGGCCGTTTCGAAACCTTGATTTCGAAAAATCGAGGAACGAGTAGCGATAACTTGTCAGAACGCGATAATACGCAAGGATTAATGAAGAGAACTGGTTCCACCGAAATACCATGTAAATCTACTATTCATGCTTACACGCTGTAATAATCAACGGAACCAACGATCGTAATATAATCTACTCGAGCAACGATTCTTCTTGTTTTATTTCTATTATTCCGCGTACAGCAAAAGCATCATTTTGTCGTACCAAGAGTAACAACAAGTAACAACATGCCCGAAACATGGTCCATAATAAAATCGTCTATACCGCACGCGATCTCTGCACGAAGTAACTACCAGAATGATAGTCAAATTTCTCGGAGGTGCTACTGTGGTACGCCTGTCCTTTCGAAAATACCTTTTAATTGCCACGGTGCTTAGCGAACGTTCCAGCTGTGTCATCGAAACTTTCCTGATCGAAAGTCGCCATGTAGGCGCGGGGCCCGCTTTCAAGAAATCGCGCGGCCGATCATTAATAACAGTCGCATCGTCGCTAGTTCGGCCGCTCCGCGTGACACTTAACAAATATCATAATTTATTTTTTATTCCCTCCCCCCCTTACCGGAGTGTTACGTGAACAATCGCTTAAAGGAGTCGCGCGAGTGGCGATCGATTTTTCTGTTACCGTGCCGGATCGTTTAATTAACAAATTCGTTTCGCGCGGATGTCGAAACGCGACACGGACGAGACGCGAAGACGAGTCGAATTCTTGTTCGCGAATCGCTGCCATTTATAATGGAGGGAAGGTCGAACGCGATAAGGGAATTCTGCGGTAAACGATGCGCAGCGAGAATGCGTATTTTTTGGAGCCAGCGCGCTTCATTATGCGCGGCGCGGTCGAAGAGGAACGGCGGATCGAAGCGGAATCCAATTCCGTGGGAAGTACGTAGGCAAAGTAGAAGTCGGATGGAAGGAAATTCGTTGTCCAATTACACCCGTTTGAATCGCGCTACGCCACGTTTTCTACTTCCACGTTGATTTTTTCCTGTTCTTTTCTTTTCTTTCTGAGGAACAGGGAGGACGCGAGAGAAAGCGAACGGTCTATGATCGATACGTCGGGCAGTTAAATTGGACGTTGCAAGGAAGCATCGCGGCTGCGTCGACTTAATTGATACGCGGGAGAAAAATTGCGGGTCGTCCGTCAAAATTTTACACCGCGGACGGCGGAGTAATGGCCGCCTTAAATAATTTCCAATGTCGGCGCGGAGCGAGAGAAACCTCGTCCAGTTTTAATAAATCGACGTTCGATTGTCGATTGATTTAGCACTCGACGGGACATCTAGGAGGAGCACGAAAAAGGGAAGAACGTTCGTCTACGACAATTGTCCGGATTCTACGGAGATAAATTCCTTCCGAGAAATTCTCGCCGAGATCAAGCGCGTCAAGGTACGGCCACCGCCAAATCCGAATCTTTAATTCATTATCAATTAATCACCTCAACTTTACCGAACGTTCTCCGTACTCACCGGTGGCTGATCAAGTTGTTAGCCATCTGTAAAAATTCGTTCGTCTCGCATCGAACCTATTAATCGTTCGCAATTGCTTAACCCATGTCGAACCATTCGGCGTTTCATTTTTACAAACGCACAAAACGTACATATTTGCGCACCGCCCTAAAACTTCACCCCCGCGAATGTCACGCAATTGAACCTTTCATTCCTCTCGTTGGCTCGTTCGTCAATACCCTCCATGATCGTTCGCGAAATCGAAGGTAGATTTCTCCGCGAACCATACCGAACCTCGTCACCGGCGGATCGAAGGAAGAATCCGGATGGAAACGTGTCGTCCGCGGAACACGGCCATTAATAAAAGCGGCTTGGTCGGCCACGATAAGGGACCCTCCCGCGTGCCGCAGAACCAAGCCGTTAAGGATCCGGAGTCCTCGCGGCGGGAACGCCGTGGCACGTCCTTTCGCGCGGACTAAGGTAACTTATTCTCTGTCTTTGTGGGCGCCCTTTTTGCTCGCTCGCTCCGCGCGCCGGATAGGGTTAAGTGGGTGCGACCCCAGGACGCTAAATAATATCGAGCTGTGCCATCTACTGAGCACGTAGCGCGCCATCTTGAAATATTACGCCGGCCGCTTTATTATTCGTTTATGCGCGACTTGCATCCTCCGGCCGCTTCACGCCGCTTCGTTCTGCCGCTTACCGATCATTATGTGCACTTGGCAAAGTCTCCCCTCACCCCCCTTGAACTCCCCTCCGACTGCGATACTCTCCGGAAGCTGGAACATGGGCTGGTGTTTCTTTCTTCATTTTTTTTTTTTTATGCACGCATACAAGGATCGCCGAATTTCCATCGAGGATTCGTCGATCTTTCGGACGCTGCAACTTCGCGAACGAAATTTTGTTCGAAGCGTCCTCGCGTTGACGCGAAATGAAATCTGCGAGGAATGTGTACGTGAAATGTATCGACGTGTCGTCTAGAATCGACGTCGAAACGTCGAAGCAACCCTCCGCGAGTAATAACACGTTCCGGAGTCAGGGTTCAGGCACATCGTGGTTCTGATCGAGTGTCAACAGTGGGAGCTTCGAGGAAGTGAACCTGTTCGAACTATAAGAGGAGCACCGTCGTTGCCCAGGTTTTCCAAGAGCGTGGTTATAAAACAACATTGACAAGACGAAGGCAGCCTTGGAACTCGAGATTCCACCAGCAGAATTCGAGAGCAAACATGGGCGCGATCCGGCGACCGTTTTCGACATCACGACACGAAAAGCACTTCGCATTCACGGCCCTCCGTCTTTTTTTTTTTCTCTCTTCGTTTCCCTCCCCCTACCCCCTCGCTCTTTCTCGTCTTGCCATCGTCTCGTTAGTATATATGCTCGTACTCTCGAGATTGACATTTGAATTTCAATGAGCCACGTCTTCTCCGGGTGTTCTCGTCTTTCGAAACGACCGGGGAGGAGCGTCCGCGGGCACGGCCACGAGCACCGGCCATTAGTCGCGTCTGTCTCTCGTGAATTCGAGGCGAAACGAAAATTGCTGGTAATACAGCCGATTCCGTGGAAACGGATATTTGTCGTTCGGCCGGTGGATCGGACAGGTGGGCCGGTATTATCCTGGAACGACGGTGTTAATCGTGCTAAACGCATCGGCCGCCGTGGCTGCGCTCCTTTTTTCTTCTTTCCCGTTCGACTAAATTCTGGTCCCCCCCTACGATTCGCCCCGCAGGGTTCACCGAAGTCCACCACGGTTCCCTTTGAGCGAATCGACCAGGTCGTTTCGAACAGCCGCGTCGATACGAATACACTGCGGCCGCTCGATCGACCCCCGCTCGAGACAATAGAAACGCGCGTGACCGCAGGAAAGTTCGCGTTGCTCGCGAAAGATTACGTGACATTTCGTTGCGCCCGTCCAAGGATCAATGGGTTACGACCACCGTAAAACAAACACCGTAGTCCGAACGGCGATAAATTAATCCGAGGACACATTTCCGCAACACTCGACTACTCGTCGGCAGTTAATTTTTACTACAATGCAACGATTTACAAGCCGGCAAGGCAGTTAATAACCAAGGAAAGCAAACAAACCCGCCAACCATTTTCCCCAGTCGGAGGCCGCGTATCACGCGCATCCGACGCGCCGAAATTGCAAGTCGAGGCAACGAGGAGTCGCGTACGCGTTTGGTCCCTGTGCCACTCGAGCGCAGAAGGATCCGGGCGAGTACCGCGAAACCGGAGGATCGACGAGAGCCGGGAGCAGGCCGTGGGGCGAGGAAGCTTATTTTGTTTCCCCTCAAATTCTCGCGGCCGTTCGAGGCCGAGCCATTCGTGCACGACGACGCGGTCCGGCGAACGACGAGTCCCGGATTACGGTGCTTATATGCGTTTACCTAAATGGCGGGCAATTAGAAAGATGGTAATGAAAGTGCCAGTCGAATAGCGCGTTTCGCCGCTCCGCCAATAAACCGTCGGTTTTACGGTGCGGCGACTCGGTGACTCGGTCTCCTTACCTAAATTTCTCGCAGTCCGCATTAAAGTTCGTGCCGGGGCGGGTGCGCGCGAGCGCGCACACCGACGACCCGCCGGGCGTATCGTTCGGGGAGCGGCGTGGCGGCGTACGAGCAAACTGGATACTTATTAATTAAGGATAATTGCCGGAATTTACGATATCGTTCCGCTTTCGCTGGCGCGCGGTCGTCGCGACCCGGTCGACTCGGTTTTTCGGCGAGCCTCGCGATCGCGCGCTAACCGCGCCTCGTTATTTTTATCGCGAGTTCTGCCTCCGAGTGCGCGGGGACTGGTTCTCGCGCTCGGATTCGCGGGGTCGGACGGAATTGAACTGGGCCGGGGGCGAAGGGGTTACGACGATGGCGCGAGCACGACGAAACGAGTGTATATTTTCTCGTTTCTGGAACCAGTTAGATGGGGGGAGCGATAAGGGATTTAGGGGTTCGTTTTTTGGAGATATCTTTGAGGGTATTCGTGTTCCTGACGTCATTTTTTTTAGGCCTCCTTTCGGGCACTTCGGGGAGACGAGATCTCGCTGTTTAAACAAATGGCAACGTTTTAAGTCGAAGTTTTTTTTTTAGACCATTTTGCTTCTGGCGTAGTAAAACGTTAGAGGATTAAGATAGCGGCAAGCCTGCCCGGACAACCTCCCGAAATTGCAAGTCAATCGAACAACTAGATCCTGAGATATCGCGTCAGTTGCCCGTACGAGACTGTACATGTCGGACGAATTAAATATCCGCGGCTCGAATCAACTTCAACGAAACCAGCCAGATACCGAAATCACCGTCGTATATAAGCAATCACGCGAAGGTCCACGCGATTTCGATGGTGGGTCGTAGCTTATTCGCGGCGCGATAAAATCGACGTTAAAAGGCCCCCGTATCCGAGTAGTTCTGAAAGGTGTAGAGCGCGGGCGCGAGCCGTTGTTATCGTGAATTGAGCGCGTTCCACGGGCCGCATAGGCAGCCCCGGTACACCTGTAACTCCTCTTCTTTATCTCTTCCCCGGCCTCTCGCTCGCTCCTCAGGGGTATCAGTTGCTGATCGATTCAACCTGTGGGTGGTCTCGGGACCACGGGTACGTGCTGTAACCCTACTCTCCCCGATCGCTACCCGGTGTCTCGAACATTGCGCCGTTAAATCGCGCGGACGTTCGATCACGAGTTGCTGGAACGCGGATCGAACCAGTCACCGTGTGCACCGCCTTTACGATTCCCGGTGCCACGTGTTTTATGGCATCGTTCCTTACCGCCAACTACCCGTCGACTGGTAGCTCGCGCGAGAAAAATCGCTACCTGAGATTTAATATAATTTCGTGTAAATCTGCCCTCGCTGCCTACGTTCGGGGGGGGGGGGGGGGGTCGTTCGGAACGAACTTTCTGCGAGCTTCTTCGATACTTTAATGCCGGATACTTGGAAACGAATCGAGCTCGATTGTACGAGTTTCAACGTGGATAGAAAGTTGCGCCTGGGAGGCATCGATTTGTCGCGGAATTAAGCGGCGACGTACGAGCGGGATATTTTGATCGCACGATTTTTCGAGGGGGGGAAAGATTGACCGGAAATTTTCACCCGGTAGGTAGCAGAGGCAGTAAAGCTGTTGTTGGACGGGGGCGTAAAAAGGCGAGAAACAAATGGGATACAAGGGTGGTAACCTGCACTCTCGTATATCGGATCAGGCTACTCTAATATTCGCCAGAGACTTTTGATATCTTCTAGTCGCGAGGCTCTAAGGCGATCGTGAAATGTATTGCACGTACGAGACGAGGAACAAAAGCAGAAGGTGAACGACAAATTCTGACGAAACTGCCCGCGACTCTTAAACGCGTATATCCTCGCAATTCTAACGCCAAAGCGATAAATCGATCAATGCCTCTGAATCACCGTAACAATTTTCGTCCAGCCTCTCGGTGGGTCTCGCACCAAAAGAATTGACTTCCCCTTCCTTTTTATTCTTCCATTTCTATCGCCACGGTTGATCGACATACGATTTTTCCGCGGCACGCGAATCGTTGCTCGGCGGCACAAAGGCGAACAATTTACGGGCCGGATCGTCGTATCTGAAGCCCAGCGAACGAAGGCACGTCGGATATTCTAAGCGATAGATATAAATTAAAGCCCAGGCACGCCAGTTACTCACCCGGTGCATTATGGATCGCCGTTACCCAGAAGATATAGTCTCGCCTTTATCGGGCCTAGATCACTCGCAATGCCCCGCCGCGGCATATGCAGTTCATTAATCCGTATTTGCAATAGGCGTGTCGTGCGTGCAAATCGCAGGCTCGCTCGCTCCTTGAGCTCTCACTTTCCGCCCGTGCTATTACGGAACACAGGCCACTCGAGGGCAATTAGCGCTGTCAGATCTGAATCTGTCACTTTCACATGGACGTTTCAATATTTCCCCGTTACGATCTACGGGTGATCGAGCGCGCGCCATCGTTTATCGTTACACATCGGGAAATCGCGGTATTGTTGTGCACATCCGGGGCGGTCTGATGCATAGTACGATTCTTTTCTGCGTGCACGCGAGGTATTGGAAAATTGGAGATATCGGACCCGGTCTGACCGATTTGGAGCATTCTCGACTGAACGCAGGGCAATTCGTTTCTGTTCGCTCGTGGCTGATTAATGCGTTCGTTCATTTTACGTGACGCGAGAAAGTTGTGGTTATTTAGTTAAACGGAGTATGATAAATTGACTGGGAATGCAGTAATGTTTTTTACAACGACGTACAGCACTGTTGTTACATGCTATTCTTAAATCGCAGCCTGGATAAGTATTTTGTCTACCAATTAATATATTATCGTTTCCAACTCTATTCGGCATGTCTATCAAAATTCCTAATTACGGTGCACCAAGAACCAGCGAGAAACGTAACGAGTACTTGCTGCGCGAATACAGTGCGTCTGTCGGGTCAAAACAATTTCCGTACCCCTGTCATCTGGATTCCAAGTAATTCAGTTCAATCGGCGACGAACGGATCCAACATATCTGCCCCTCGATAAAAGCAAGGAGGAAGGAAAATCGAAGGGTTATCGGCGGGTAGCGGTTCGACGACAAGACCAGGAGTCTTTCGTTTTCGCTAGGACCCTCTGCCAGCTAGTGCCGCCGGATGCGCGACAGCAAACGATACGGGAATGAGATACGACGCGAGTACCATGCCGCAACACGGTCATAATCTACCTCGCGTTATGAATCCACGAGTGAACGTGACGATACGTACCGGGTGTACGAGCGTGTCGCCCGTCGATACGCGTATGCGTTTTCCACGGGGGTGGTCCGCTCCTCTCGCGATTGGAAACCGGCCGCTAATCACGTTCCCCGTTACACGGGACGCAGCAAACGTATTCGCGTCCTCTTTTGCGCACCCGCCAATACACACTCGCGCATTACCTGCGGTTCTCGCGTGGCTACCTGCCCACGGCTGACAGCCCGCGGCACGTCGTTATCGAATTTCGACGAACGGCCGTCTAACTAAACGGCTTCCACGAGCCGTCATACGCGGACGTTCGGCTGGATACTTTGGCTGGCAAGAGTTAATCGATCCGCGAGGAATGTTCGGAGATACGACTAAATGAAGCGGGGTCCTCTTCATTTTTTTTTTTTTTCTTCGTCTACCTGTTTTGTTTAACCAGCGCGCGCAAGATATTTCGCGCGAGACGGCAGAAATAGTCGAGTTTCGTTTCTGCACAGCTGAGTAAATTTCCCGCGGCTGCTGGATGATCGGCATTCCTGAGTTAATCGATCGGGGTGAATTTTTCGGCGGCGGATTATTTATGGCGTGAGAAAGAATTCCGGTATGGTTGCGAGCGAGAATCAAGGTAGGTGCAACGAAATGGATGAGATACTGCGAGCTAAAAGATTTCATTGACGATTCTGCAAATCTCGCTGGGTGTACAATTTTCATGCGCGACATAAACAGACGTACGATCTCGTACACGACACTGCCCGTCCGTAGGAATTAATCGATGATCGTTGACGGGGCACCATGAAGTCGCAACGTTCTTTACAGAATACACGATATTCCCCCGGCTTCTATCCGCGGGGCCGTCCACGTTGACAAAAATAACGGCGAATGAAACATCGTACGGTGCCTCGAGGACGTTCGTTTCCGATCGCGGTCGATCCGCCGGTCGACGGGTCGCGTCATCGCCTAGCCGAAACCTTTCACGACCCTTCCGTCGGACGAACGACTTCAATGAAGTCCCGTTGATAACTGAAACTGGCGTCTCGAATGCAATTAGCGCGGAACGTTGAACGCCGCACGCAAGAGCCGTGATCCTCGAACAACTGTTCACCAAGTCACTCGCGCCTAACAACGAAAAACGGGCACCGGACGACCAGACAACCGGCCGGTCCGTGTACCCCATCGATCCAGACCTGACCTGTCTTCTCCCGTCGTCTTGGCTCTCCTTGTGGATGCCGCACGTTCGTCAATTTCCCCAATGAACGTCCGCCATATATATATATATATATATATACATATATATATATACATATATATATATATACACGTCGAATAATGGAACGTGAGCGGCCAGAGTCGTTTCGCTCAGGCACGAACTCGCCTAATCATACAAGCCGGCACTAGCTACGGCCCGGTCGTTTCGATGCGTGTACCCGCGAGTTTCTCGCTGCTCGAACAGACCGCCGTGTACACACAATACCCGTGCGCTCTAACGGTGAAACGTTGGGAGGATTTCACGCCGCGGCCTGGCAGAAATCTTAATTCTCGGAAGAGTAAAACGACCCGGTCGCGGATAGAAAGGCAACGGGCCGGGCGGGGGGGGAGGGCGGGGGCAGCGGGGGTCGGCGGGGGGCAGCGCTGTTCGAGCCGCGGCAAACAGGAGAGGGGTCAAACGGGGGTTCACAGAGGGATACGCGAGACTCTCGCAACGCCCGCTGGTTATACGAGGATAATACAGACAAATCGTAATCCCGGAGGCACGGAACGAGTGCCGATTAATTTCGAGATGAGCCTTGTCAAAATACAGGCACGCCGTTAAGGACGATGCCCCCACGTACCGGAGCTAATCTTGACTAATAACTGTCGCACACCGTAGCGAGCAATAGAAAAAACGTCTGGAACCTGTTGAACTCGGTATCGAGAGGAGGAGTGCCACGGGACCGCGGTTGTACTCGCGTGTACAGCGAGTTCCGCGGCAGGTATGTACGATGTAATGCGCACGTTCGTGCGCTCATGACGGGACTCCTGATTTGCACCGGTGGATGTCACTGTCGTGGATGTATGCGTTCGTGGATCGGGAGATTCCCGCGGGCGAAGCAATCGTTCGGTTGTAGAAGAGACAAAAAGAACAGGCTCGCACATTTTTAAATATCGTTCAAACGTTGAATTCGAAAAATCGATGCGCACGAGAATGATCTCTTCGCTCGGTGGCGTCAGACTGAGTTGCGTGAAATGTCGTCCCGCCGGTAATTCAGTGAGTCGAGTATCGCCACCGGTTTGAGCGGATCGTTAGGAAACAAGCTTCCCCGATGACGTTTTCATTAGGCCTCCAACCGGCAGATTGGAAATCGACCGCGGGAACGAATCGTTTGCAGGATGCACAGCATCTGGATGCACACTTGCATGCCCGTAGACAATGTTTCGTCTAGTGGTACACTTATCGATGAATTATCGGTGGACCGTCGAGGCAAGAACTGGCGTGACCAAAAAGGTCCGTGCGCTCGTTTAATTGCGAAGTGCTTGAAGTTTTTATTGCGCCCCGTTTATTCTCTATCGCGATGCACGCGATCGCCGCAGGATCTCGCGGGCGAAATACTACGATGCTAACAATTATCGTTACTTACTTCCTTCCTCGCGAAATAATACGTGCACGCTTTATCGCGTAGATGAACGAGTGTTCTGCACTCTTTCTGCGTCGCACGCGTACGCGCACGAATAACGAACGTTTCGAATTATAAGTACTGGAACGTTCCCGTCGCGAGTTCCCAATTTCTTTCCCCGAATCTCGAAGTATATTAATGACGTACGATGAAAATGTCGATTAAGAAACACGGATAGTCCTCTGCGCGATAGATCGCCTCCACGAGCACCCGCGCACGTAAATCACCTTAAATCGTAGCGGCACGAAAAACCGATACGCTCGTTCCCAGTCACCGCAAGATCGCCTCACTGTATCGACGATCTTTCTCGACACCGCGAGTCCTGACGTCCCCGGGACCATCGGGTTCGAGCATCGTCAAGGCGGCAAAATCGTTCGGAGGTGTAATCAAAGCTAACCACCGCGTTCCCTCGTAGCCCATGACGCGATGCTGTTACGTGATCGTCGTTTGTCTCTGATGGCAGCGCTGAATGTACGTAGCAGGCTTTCCCGCACGTACGCGGCGAATTCATGGAACAACCCCGGTGGACTAACGCCGCGGTATCTGGATCGAGCTCGACCGATGGACCGGCCGGTATACCGGCAACAAATTGTGCTCGATGATGATTCGATCGGCGTATCGATCCGATATGCCTGCAATTTGCGAAAGAAATCGAGGCAACAACGCGATGCGGCCGCGGCGAGTCACGCGCTCGTTACACACACCGCGGCCGCATTTGTTCGTCCTTGCTAGCCGGGGCTGCTACCAACGTGCCAATCCAGTTTCCCCTCGTCGGATTATCACCGGGGAAATACTATGGAACTCGAATTTGTGGCACGTGAGAACGCCATGAACTTCTGCCACGAGAAAAACGTCCGTGGCCACAGAGCGATCGTCTCGCGTACCTCTCGTAGATGAAAAACAGCGCAACCAGGCGAGCACGTCCTCGACCGTTTTCCGGGGTCGTTCGCGCGTCAGCTATCGCTGATTTAATCGATCCTTGTGTGGGGTAACCATCGATTAAACCGCGATCGAACGAAACCGCGTTTATCTATGGAATAGATCTGAGGCGGGCGATCCGCAACGGATAGTTCTGCGAGCGGCGGGGACACGTTTTATAGGCCCGATCGAGATCACGATCTCCCATATATTTTTCCCACCTTCTGCCCGCCTGTGCCCTGTCCGAGCGAGAGAACAGACCGGCCGAGGGATCGAACGGATCGACGGAGACGAAACGAGGGAGAGGCAGAGAACGGAGCAAGTGGCGGCCGTCCGAGAGGAGGACAACGACGAGCCAGGGAGAGTCTCATCGGCCACTTCCCATGTTAATATCCGGTTATGCGTAAGGTATGGAGGCGTACGGCCAGTTTGCATGGAAACTAAGGCATTACCGTGCTGGACCACCGGCGTCGAACCACTCGTCGAACGGCCCTGTTTGCCGACACCTTGGAGGACGACTTGGAGGATCCCCTACTCCCTCTCGCGCTTCGCCCTCTTATCGCCGCCCTCCTTTTCTCTTTCTCTTCCCTCTGTCGCTCTCTTGGGCCAACGTTTCCTGTTCGAGACGTTCCCCCGCGTTCTGTCGCGGATCCTCAGATTACGGGCAACGAGTATCAACGACGGATCAAGCGAGGTTTTATCGGCGGCGGGACAGGGCCGGCCTTTGCTCTCTACCCCGAAGAGCCTACTTTCAGGATCGCGAGTTCTCTCGGGTCTGACAAATATTTCGTTTAATCGAGTCCATGAACGGAATCGTTCGGTCCGTTCGTCGATTAATAATTAATCAACGATCTTGGCGATCTCGTCGTTGAGACAAGAAAGGGGTAGATCGCTTTTGATTTCGCGGTCAGATTCGTAGCGTCCCACGAAAATATGGAACCGTCGGAAACCTGTTCGAAAGGGGACGTTTCGATAAAGGAGGAGGAGGAGGAACGAGTGATATCACCGGTCACGACTGCCTCTCGGCCTGTCCTTTTTTTCACGGCGGTGGAATGAAAGGAAACTTTCGGAGCGGTCTCGATCTTTTATATGGGGTGTAGATTAGACGTGGGCCGTCGATTACCGGCTTAGAGGCGACCCAGCCCCTTTCTACGAAATTTATTCCTATATGCGTTACCCATCGACCGTGATACCTTTCTTTCTTTCGGTGCTTCCTTTTTCACCCCGATAACTTCAACTTAATGGCGATTCCTATGTGTCGCGCGATCAGAAGAAGATCGCGGTCGTACCTTCGCTCGCAAGCCGCGTCCGGACGTGATTTACGACGATCGAAATACACCCTCGAGGGTGGAACGTTCGATGATCAATCGAGCGTAAATTACCTCGCCACTGTCATCCGTCATCTCTCTAATCAACTCGAGAGCTACCGAATCCTCTGTCCAAATAGTGCCGCGTACGAGAGCGCAAGGGTTTTTGGCGGCCGAGCGGAACAAACCTGTCCACCTGTCGACGAACTTGTATCCACTACGGCCCTGCCTCCGTGACACCTATGCCCCCCTCTCGTCGGATCTAAAAGTTCTCGTCGCCCACACTCGGGTGCCTAGGCTTAAAGAGGTTCAAAGTTCCCTTCGTGGTCGTTTACGCCTTATTTATTCTCGTAATTTACTCCCACGCGGCCCTTGCACGCCGGCAATTTATTTTACGACGATCATATCTGGAAGTGGCTGGCAGAGTGCCGCCAGGTCCACCATACAGGACTTGTCTTTACTCCGTGCACCACGGGTTCACACTCGTTTCCAGAGCATAGCTCCGAGCGACACATTCGAGGCGAGGGACAGCATCGATGCGGAGAATTTCAATTTCCATTTGATCCGCTGAAACGACGGTTCTTGTTTAACGAAGGGGGCGGTGTATTTATCGTGCCAGGTGTTCACGTTGCCCGGTGTTTGTGATAAATTGCAATTATCGCCATTTTGCTGCGCTTCTACTCGCGTTAGTTTGTAATAGGATAATGACGATGCACGCGAGACGCTTTTTAATGCGGCACGCCGAAGATCGACGGAAAAACATGTTCGATAATACACGACGCGTACGTGGACAGTTTTGTTTATTCATCGTCGGTCAGGAATACTAATTGCATCTGCGACTGATCTTTCTCCTCCAACTGTCTTTCTTTTCTTCTTTTTCTTTTCCCTCGATCACGAGCGAATGCAAAGATCACTCGCTGTCACTGTGAGATGCAGTTTAATAGATTTTTCTCGCACGAAATACTCGCGTAATAACAGAAGCGGCTGTGAAGTAAATCGTCGTCCTCTGCACCCGTGGCCGTTGCGACATTCTTTATCGAAACGATCATCGTCGCGGAAAGTGCGCTACGCAATTATCGCTTGCGAATCCCTTTACAAAGCTCGAACGTCTCGTATCCGACATTGGTCAAATATCGTTTCGGCCAACGATTTCGCGATCCTCGTGCGCGACCATCGCGTAAATTTTCTCGCGGCGTTCAACGATCGTTCAACGATCGCCAACGAATTCGCCCCTCGCCACGACCGGAGCACGAGAACGACGCGCATAATTTGTCGCTTAGCCAGGTTGCATGAACGCGATATCCCCGGTTACGCACGAGCGTCCGTCGAAATTAACGAAATTTCGTCGGGCACGATCGTCTCGGTCGGCTAGAAGTTGCTCGGATACCGGCGAACCGAGTAATCGCCGCTAAGAGGGACCTTTTAAATTACAGGCCGGTCCGCCGATAAACAGCCCGGACGCGATGGTCCAATTACGCTCGCGTATTTATATTCAATCGCTGCGCGCCCGCTCCGACGTTTATTCTGCGTCGCGTGCGCCGTCTTAATGAGCACGGATCGCAGGCGGACGCAACGGGAAAGTGAACGATATTTATACGGAGGGCAATTTCGGGACTTGCGTACGCGAGACTGGAACGAAGCGCCGAATGTGCCGCTTGCTCTTGCGAAAACATCCACCCTCACGTTTCCATAAGGTATTGAGATTTATTCAAATGACTCGCGCCCATGCGCCTCGAGGATGGCGTTCATACTTTAATCGGACACCCATCCGGAGACTTTCGTCAAATCCTTGGGACGCGTCGGAACGGGAAGAACGAGACGATTGCCGGTAGCAGTACGGGGGTTAGTTTCGCGGTTCGAGAACAGGGCGTTCATACATCCGACGAACGACGAGGCGCTAACGGGCGTAAAATGAATTATCATTTATATACGCGCCCGTTGTCGGTCGCGTGTTGGTTCGCGTTGTCGTGCGACGAGCGTTGTTCGAACCCCACTTTGCACCTTCCCGTAAACGGTCACCACTGTCAAGATGCGCCCAGGCTGATTTATTCCGATGCGAGCCGCCGCCGCCGCGCCGGTTGCTTTATGGGTGGAAAATTAGCAAGGGTTACGCTGCTGAATGGCGGAGTCGCCGTCTTAACACCGACCGATGCGTTCAAGGCTTCTTTAATGGACGACGACACGCCCTGCTTAGCGCCCTTTAACACCTTCCGATCTCCTTTAAAGAGCGCCTTTTTCGCGAGGCGATCGCCGGACGGTCCGCCAAGCGAAAATTTCCTCTTTGCTCGCGGAAACGAGTTTGCCCCGGTCGACGTGCTAAAGAAGAAAACATTCGCGTCGCTTCTGTGCGGGCCCCGGTGCCCACGGACGGACGAGTCGCAGGTACAGCCGTGGAATTTCTTTCGCGAACGTCGGAAATTTCTTTTTTTCCTCGTCGGGAATGAGACGACGGAGGGGATCAATCGTTGACTCGACGATCGCACCGCTTCGAATATCGCGGATCGATCGCGAAAGAATTTATCAACGCGATGCAAGGTTTAACGTTGCCCCGCGTACGTTTTTTGTGCTCGTTAGGTAAACGCGGCCGACGCATTTCTGAAGGGGTAATATCTAGGCTCAACATTACCGCTGACAGAGTTAAATAGCGTTCCCTGACCTTTCGATGAACCGCGATCGCTAAAAGCTTGTACCGCGGGATTAGCTTAATAACTTCTTTAGAAGAGGTCTCTTTCCTAATACTCAGCGTTTCTTTCTTCGTCCCCTGTGACAATTAATAACAGCCGGGCACAGTGTCTCTACGTGTGATTACCAGAGGGTACGAGCAAACATTCATTTCTCCGATTGACAACGAATGATTGATCGGGCCTTTGTACAACCACCGTGTTGCCTGCGTATTTCATCGTTCCCATCTAACCGCATCTAATAGAATTCTTCGTCGATTTCTCAATTCTATCTCCGTCGCGAGCCGAGAACTATCTCAAACGTACGTATCTTCTTCAATTAGCAGGCCCGATGTTCCGAACACGTTCCCCGATATGGTTGATCACGACTGTACGCAGAAAAGGAGTTCTGAGGAAAGAGGAAAATTGTTGAATTATATAATAGATTATTTCTGTGTCTCGTTACATCCACCCCTCGACACCGTCGATATCGAAATCGTCGATTCTCCGTTCACGTTCCCGGGGTTACCCCCGAAGAGGATTCGCGCGGGGACCAATGCATCAAACGGTCTGCCCTGTACCTGCACTACGTGTCGCCGTTAAGTTACAATGACTGGCGCTTAACCCCTGACACAAGCTACAATGGCTGGACGTGGCACCATAATTGTTATTTTAATAAGCTAATTTTCGCCGCTCTCGAGCGCAGCGCAAACGCACGCGAGAAGGGAAAGGGCCGAGCGTAGAAGAGGGCCGTTGGACTCGCGCAGAGGGAGAAGTAAAGGTGGAAGAAGGTGCACAGGGTACGGCCTCATCGACGGCCACGTCGGACGTGCCGAGATTAACGGCTGTACTTCCGAGGGTCTCGACGATTTACCCGTAATAAACGTAGCCACGCTTCTTGCGCCGCGATTCGTCCTCCTTCGTTTTCCTTTTCCGCGAAACCCTCCTGCCTTGACTATGCCTCTCGTAACCCGTCCATCGTTTAACGATCCCGCGGACCCTCGTCATTCACAGATCTCCATGGATTTCTAGAATTTCAAATTAAGAGTCACGCGTTCGTAATCGAACTTCCTCGCGGTCTGATTAATGAACTGCATCGATCGTGTATTCGTTGGCGACACGGACTCCTGCCGAACGAAAGGGGGAACATCGTTGCATTCTCTCCGCGATGCCCGCGGAATTTCTTCTATCTGTGAGACGTTTCATTTCTGAACGCACAAGTTGACCCCGCGGGCCACGTAGATTTCCCGTAGGGGGATTCGTACGATCCTCGCCCAATCGAGCGGCCGGGACATTTATCTCGTTACAAAACGTCCCGTCTCCGTGGCTGGAAGATCGATAGGCATTTTCTAGCTTTATCGGACACGATGGAAATCCATAATAACCGCCGCCTTCCGCGACCTATCCCTAGGTACTTTTCACCCATTGCGAAATGTGAAAGGACTCGGCCGCAGCTTTATATGGCTTTCAGCGTCTTATTATTTCTGCCACGGCCGGCATCTATTGTCAAATGGCCGCCGCGGAAGGTTAAATAATGTCACAGCTTATACGGCGACGAGATCTCGCCGCCAGTCTCTCCCCTTTCCTTTAAAGATCAAATACTTCGAGCGGAGAGCTCCCCGTCGCGGCTGAAAACGGGAACAACGGAAACCCGGATGACTGACTACGGTAACAACGGTAATACGGTTTCCACCCGATATCAGCCACGGCGGGTTAAAAGCATTGCCGGCGCTAATCGACGCGATCCGGACAAATGCTAATGAACGTGAACCCTTTCTCCCCGTCCTGTTGAGCTCGCGTCATCCTCGACGCACCGGAGAACGCGGCGCGTTCAATTTAAAGCGGCGCACGGAGCTTCAGAAGAGAGAGGACGTTCACTCGCATTAACGGCTTATGGGATTCCTGCGTAACTTATTTACGATGACAAAAAAAAAATCGCGACTCCCCCGTCCGTCTATAATATACGCTCGAATCCGCTATTCTTCAATTACCGCTCTTCCCCATTCTGTAGTCCCTCTGTGTTCCCGCCGGTCTCATACCACCCCCCCACCCGTCCCTTTCTCGTGCTCTCTTCTGAAGCTCGTTCGCTCGCCTCTCTCCTTGTCGCCCCTCGTCACTGTTCTTCTCCTATAACCCTTTTCCACCATGGTTGGTCCCTCGTTGTGCATGCGCGTGTCTTTCTTCTTCTCTGTCCCCCACCGTTCGCTTCCCTCTTCCTGTCCTCTTCTCTTTGTTCGCTCGCCAACAGCGGTGTACCGGGTTGCGTGCATCTGAACGCGTGAGCGCGTACAGTACAGGTTACCGAGAGGGTGGGGGTGGGGGGGAAGGGGTCATAGGTCGGGTACCATGTAAGAGAAAGAAAAAGGGGCAGAGGTGGATGGGCGTGGTTCGTATTTGAAGTAGAATCGACCCTCCACCTTCTATACCCTTCGACGTGTAGGTTCTCCGAGCCGCGGACCGGCGCCGACGAGATACGTCACGGGAATTCTGCTGTTCAAGCTATTGAAAAGAAGTGCTCCCCGTCCGTACCCCGCCATTCTCGTGTCCCAGCGAGCTGGACCGTTCATTAATTCGCGTGTTAATCGACGACGCGTATTTCGTCCGGCTGATCGTCGACAGGGGGTGGCTGTGATAAAATGGAAACCGACGGACCAGTACGACGAGCGAGAAAGTTCGCGGACGGTTGGGGAACTATAGGACATTGTTGCGTATCAATCATCGTGGATAGGTGGTAAATTGATATTTTTTTCCTCTTCTCTCTTTCTTTTCGAGGTGTAGAGTATTTAGAGACGGCGGCCGGCGGTGTCGTAATTAGAAAGGGAAGTTGCGTGCGTTCACGTGTACGATTATTAGTCGCCAAGGAATACCGAGGAGACCTACCAAATGATCGGTCTCTCATGCCTGAATTACTATTACGCGTGATATTATGTTTACAAATATTCCGGCAAGCTTCTGTGACAGTTTTACCAGCATTTAAGAACCGAGGCTTTCAGTTCTGCTCCTAAATTTATATTCCCGTCTGCCGAGTAGGCAGGGTCATCAATAAACCGTCAATTAATTTTTTTCCATCTCGTCTCCCTGTACCACTAACTATCTTATTTTTCGTTTTTTTATTACACCGTCACGTCGGACAACCAATTGCACCACCTCTCGACATAGAGGTACAAGTTTTCCCAGCTCGCGGCGGCGCCGAGCGGAAACACTTATGAAAACCCTCCCGGCTGTCCGCGTTGAATCGTGTTGACAACAGTGTCCGCGTTTACGATCGATAATTATCAGCGTGCCGCGGCCGCTTCGAATGCCGTGCATACCACGGGGATCCCGCGGTCCGATCCGCGTATCAAACGAGAGAAGCCGGCACCGGACCTCGAGGTGGCGGGTCGCGTCGTATCGACGGGTCGCTCGTCGAAAACAATTAAGCGCGGTCTGGCCGGAGATGTTCCAGCTGGATAGCGGGTCGAAACGAACGATTCATCGCCCCTTTCTTTCGCTCGACGGGCCGGTATTCTGCCGTGACGAGTAGCCGATGGGCATCGCTAATTTAATAAAAGCGCCGCGTCGGTAAATGGGCTGGCCGAGGAGAACGGTGAAAGGGGAACGGCCGCGGACGGGTCCTGTATCGATGACCAATTTAGATATCTCCTATGGATGTATCCCGAATGCGGCCTTGAACGAGGTGTCAGGACGACTCCACGATCAGGCCCGCGATGTAGACGTTACACATAGTTCGTTCCGTTGGAAGCACCGCGCGCATTCTGCTTACTCACGTCGGTCGACGTGACCGTCCGTTTAAGTAGAATCGCCGCGGGGCAATTAATTAGCTGGGAAAAACGTTTTACGCCCCGTTCACGGGCGCCGCGCGCCGCTCAGGCCAGGTGAAAATACGCACGGTGGGTGGAAGTTCTCCATGCCGATAATTCCCCGCGGTTGGCTCTCCCTTGACGATCGTCGGCAATTAAAGTCTTGCACCCTCCATTAATCTGTATAGGAAAGTGGACGAGCGAGGGGGAGAGACGGGTATACGAACGGCGAGGAGGAGGAACGGATACCGTGGATCGCCGCGGGTGTTTCCACGACTCTGTCCTCGAAAACGCACGAACGGGAGAAAAAGGGTAAAACACGACGGTTATGTCACCGAGGGATAACCGCGGGTGGGACCGCGGAATGATTATGATTTTCCTGGCGACTCCGAGGTAAGATATACGCTAATATGTATGGCGTTGCGAGCCTTCTTCCGTGTTAAATCATGGTTTAGGTGAGTCTGGGTTAGACGTCCGGTGTGGTATTTAATTATCGGGGTCCCGATGGGAGAAGGTAATAAAGGGCCCTCTATAGGACGTCCGAGGATGAAATTGTAGTTCGGATGAACGACGATTATGTTGCTGCTTGGCTTGTTACTTTTACGATTAACCATTGTATCGGAATATTATCCGGAATGTTATCGTCCGGGCAGTGAAATTTCATGCGACGCAGCCCCCTTTGGAATTATTAACACAGATTTCCTTGGATACCAACGTTTCACGGTTTCGCCACGGAGGAACGGTAACGCGTTCCAATTTTTCACCGCGAAACGTCCCGAAATCGAGGAACGCGACGGACCGCTCGCCTCTCACCGACGAAACGACGGCGATCCGTGCGTCAAGAATCCTTCCCACAGCTCTCGCGCGGAAAGAATTCACTTAGCAGCCCCATAAATAATTCACCGCGTAAAATGATTCGTCAGACTGTCCGATGGTTTTTAAGAGTTCGATAGAAAGCCGGGAACATATCGAAGGCGGCCGCCATCACGTTTCCTTCGTCACGTGTCTGACAGGGTAATGGTGCACAGGTATTAACCAACACCTAGGCCGCGGGACACTTACACTCGCCGCAACGACAGATAAATTAGTGATGCTCGCATTGTGGATGGGGTAATAGACGTCGCTCTGCGCTGACATTTAAGCAGCGACAGTGTAACCAGCTCTGTTGTAATCGATTCGACGCTGCGCAGTTCGACGTTGGCGGCTCCATTTTCCGCTTTTCTCCGCTTACGCCGGTCCGCCGACAGACGTGACGCCTGTTGAACCGTCGAACGAGGGAAGAATAATGCGCTCCGACCTTTTTCCAGCGGTCCTTTACGTCAGCTGGATATGTTTCCTATATGGCCTCTAATTGCTGCACGGGTACCCCTTATAGGAATATTCATGAGCCCCGATAAAGTTGATTTATCGGGCGAAAATTAATTAGCCACGTGTAACAGGGACAAAAGGACGCGGCGAGGCAGATAGCGACCAATGCATATATTCGCGTGCGCACAGAAACGGCGTTAGCGCAACGTTTCCTCGTCGCAGCTACGTGGCATTATCGCGGCGCTTCAACCCTTCCGCGAATTTCGCAAATTGCAGGCTTCGCCGCTGGGGCAAGCGCGTTTTTCCTCCTGTCGAGATGCAATCGACAGTCGTCTACCGGGATCGATCGGGAAATCGACGACGGCGAACGGTGCGAAAACGTGGCGGATAGGTGTGAAGCGCGTGCATCGTTTGGGCAGAGGTGAAGTTCAGAGGAAATCGACTGCGAAACGATACTCTCGGGTTGGCGTTTGAAATTCTCGATGGTATTCGTTTCTCGATCACCGAGAAACCGGTGTACGACGTCGTACGATACGCACGTCGAGTACAATAAAGGGAACGAGGTAGCGAACGGTTCCGAAGTGAATGGACATCGAACGCAATCTCATTAACGTCTGGCTTTTTGTTTTATGCGATCGTGATCCGGCCGGTTACGAAATAATCGTGGCGTCCTTAATCTGGGATCACCGAGGCGCATCAAAGTTACCGATGGAATATCATTACGATCGAAGAGATTCCCCTGTTTCCGTCTCGCTCCGACGCCCGGCACCCCGAGGGTTCCCGTGCAATTTGTGCGAGCGAGACGGACCGCTAATGATAGTCCGAGTAGAAATATATTATAGATGATGTTACGGGATACACGTAATGAGTGAAACGTGGCTTTATCGTGGAGTTTTGCCGGCGCGGTTCGTTCTAGCCCCGCGCGAACGCTCGGATTGTGTCCGGCGATCGATCCGTTCGGAATGGAAATGCGACCCGCGATACTCGAATCGTTCGGTAATTACGTACGGAAACGACGACCTATGTACGCCTGACGAACCTCTGTTGCTTCCATTAAATTCGTAAACCTGATACTGTAATCGAGACCCGTTGTAAATCGTAACCTGTGACACGAGTACCCTGTTTAGGCAACACTTCGATTCTTGGACAGGTATGCCCTGCGTTACGTTGCACGGCCGAATTGCTTTCACGATACTCGAAGCTCGAGCGTCGCTAATTTCAGGAGCCGTCGAGTCGCGAGCAATCATTGTCACGTCCGTCCGACGAATTCGTGTTCCCCGATTCCCTTACATCCATAAATCCTGGGGCTCCGTGGAAGCCCCTCGTTCGCGGTAGCGGCCTCGCACACGAGCTTCCAAGAAGCCAGGCAACAGTGGCTGTCAGAGATCGTCCGGACGGAGGCGCAGTAAAACTGTGCAAAGACAGGAGGAGCACAGATCGAAAGCTCGTCCGGTTCGTTCTTTTATTCTCCTCTCCGGCGTGCTTCTCGTCAGGACGACAGGAGATAAACTATTCGCACGCGGTCCCGACGAGCCGCGTGTACCTGTTTCCCATCGTCGACGTTCGAGGCAGGTGAGTTATAAACTGGCTACCTCGTCGCCGATCGCCGTCGTCGATCGACGGCGTCGTCCTCGTCGTCCACGTCGTCGTCGTCGTCGTCGTCGTTGGTCACCGGTATAACAGAATGTACGCGTATGGGCCTGATCGTCAGGTATGTATCGCCTTGAACGGGCACCCGAGATTGACCTCTGACCCACGGGACGCAGGTGAGCCGCGATTTTTCAAACGATCTTCCCCGCTCCCGCGCGCACACGCGCTTCGCGATATCCGCAGAACGCTGGAGGACAAGGGGAGGTGAGGCCGGAGGCAGCGTTTGCCGATTGGTCGACGCCGTCCTCTTCGCAGCCAGTGACGAGAATGGAGGCCATCCTGACCCACTCCCACCGCGCCTAGTTTATTCTTACCTTTCCATACCTTTCCATTCCTTTCCTTGCCTTTCCATTCCTTTCCAGAATCCGCGGGCAGAGTGTCGTTGCACACTCCCTTCCCCTTCCCTCGTGGACTGCGACCACCCCACGTTCGCCACCTGTGTCGTCGGGAGTCGAAATCCAGGAAGTCTGGGATTCAGCGTGGTGTACTGGCGTCCACCAGGGAGATTTTGCTGCGCGTGAGATGCGACTCGTACGTGGTGACTTGGACACGGTGGTTAGCAGTCACTGTCCTTTTCCTTCTTTTTTTTTTTTTACAGTACTGGTGGGTCTTGTTTGTGATTTAATTAGACATCCACAGCTTTTCGTTCTGCCGTTGCTCACGGTGTACGTATACTTCGTTACCGCGGCGAAGTATTGCTTCAGCCCTTGCGAACAGTTCGACTCGATGAAAAGATCGATACTTTCATTCCAATAAACGCAGGCCGCTGCGACGATGACGGAAACAGAAGCGAAGAAACGTTTGTTTAACCATCGACGAATTTAACAAACGACGCGATTTCCTATATCGCGGTTAGACTGGTATCCTGTTCATTCCCAGCTCGTCCCGGCGTCTTTCATTTCCTCCCCAATGGAGCAGCTTAAGTCATCACGCTCTGAAGCTACCTTCGCATACACCCTCCGCCAAAAATACGACGCCGCCGCTGGAAAATCGTTTGCCGACGAACAATCGACACTCGAAAATCGGCGACAGTTCCCGCGGCAGCGTGTCGCGAAACGAAATTCATCGCCGTCGCCCCACCGCGACGTCAACTGTCGCGCGCCCTCGACGACGTTCGACTTTGGTTGCAACTGGAACCGTGGCCGAAAACTTTTGACCGGCAGTGTACACACGCGTATACCTCGCAAATACCCAGCGACGCCCACGTCTATCCACCTGCCGGCCTGAATAATCCCCTATCATGACATTAGCGTACAATCCGGCTCGGATTAAGCTTGTTAAAAATTCACGGCCATGCGTTATGTGTGGCCAGACAGGGACAGATTAACGCGATCAATCTGTACCGTTGATCCTACTCCCCCGTCTTTTTGTCTCTTGCCTTCGTTGCTCCCTCCTCGACTCCTCTTTCTCACTTTCTTTCCTTTTTTTCACGCTTAATGCCTCCGCGCCGTGCTATCCCTCTGTTCTGGCCAATCTCGTGGCGAAGTGTTCCCGGACGACGCCACGGTGTCGTAATGCCCGCGAGCGTGGCGAGTAATATCTCTATTAATAATGTAATTGCCGGCCGGTGGAATCGTGCATGCGTGCAACAGCCATTAGCAGGAGGTATCCGCTGTGTAAGGGAAGGGTTGAGGGAGGAGGGGGGTGAGGGGAGGCAACCCTCACGACGGACGGTTCACCTGTGCGCGTTTACGCGGGTCATGGGTGGAATTGGTGCGACCCGCGGTCAGACTCGAGCGAACAGATGGACACGGATGTACGGCGTTAAATGGGAGAGAAAGAAAGGAAGTTTGAGGACGTTTGAGGCTAGAGGAGATGGAGCGGAACGTTTGTTATTGTTCGTAGAAAGGGGTGGATGACTAATTGTTTGGGTAAATGGGGAGGAACTTTTTTTTTATGCCGAGTTGGGCTTTTGGAAACGTGTAGATTGAAGTGAACGTGCGGAGATTTCAGTTTCGAGTTTCGCGAGCGGAGTGGCGAATAAGATTTGCCGTGGAAAATATCGATGTCCGTGTTTCCGTTGAACCGGCGTATGTGTTAAGATACAATGATTTCCGACGCGCGCTAAACACCTCGTGACCGAACAAGGAAGTGATAAAATGGTCGAACGGCGATGGCAGGGTGTTAAGAATTTTTTGGTACGTTCCGGCGAATTTGGTTACACGCGCGCTAATAATTTAAGAGTTTTCGGCGATTCGCGTGCAAGCCGGCCGAACAAACGCACCGCTCTTCTTGCACCGTTTCGCAGACGTGTTTACTCGGAACGGTACTAATTGCATTTGCACAGTAATGGACGAGGCCGCGTGGCAACTGCGTACGTTTTCTCTTCGACCAATGAACAGTTCTCCTGACTGAATGGCAGGCATGTGCCTCTTGCACTTCTGTTCCGTGGTTTAACCACGCGACTAACACCCAGATGTGTTTGCCATTTCTTTTTCTCGAGGACTCGTTCGATTCGTTCTCCACCGTTCAATTCTTACCGTGCGCGTAAAATACTTGAAAAATAAGAGACTCGATTTGCGCTCTTTCCGTAGAAAAATTCGTTACTAATTTGTGGCGCAATTTGTGGATACAGTCCATTGAAATTGGAACGTTCGTGTTCCGTACGACTTATGGCAGAGCGCAACTTTAACGAAACTATTCCACAAAACGCCATGCATTGTGCACGCGGTTGTCTCAGCGTGAAATTCCACGAGCCGACTTCTACGAAGAATGCCCCGCACGGAAAGTTATTAACGGCGATGAAATCCGAACGCGAACAAGACGAAAAGGACGGTGGCCGCATGCGTGAACGCATCTCATTCGCCCATTAGGAAGGTATTTCACGGCGTGTCACGTTTTATGTCGGCCACGTGACTTCGCGTGACACTGGCGAGTTGAGTCGGTGCCGGGTCAGGGGTCACATGCGATTCGCGTCGAACCGTTCGGCCCTTGCAGTTCAATGGTCATCGTCGTCTCTAAGTTCGTCTCGAAACTAACCGTGGCCCGAACAGGCTTTTCCAATCTTCTTCGTCGATGATTTCGTATTGCAATAAAACCGAAGGAATCCGTTTGCTTTTTATGGATGTATCGTCTCGTACGCCGGGGAAAAGTTTCAAAGTTAAATTTACCTGATGAATTTTTTTTCGCATGCGCGCGCGCGCTCGCGCGCACAGCGTCTACGAGAGCCGGGGAATTGAAGTATAATTGTCGGACGTTCCTTCTGAACGATGAAATTATAATTGAAGTGCCGAGCACGGGGTGGTTTTAGCGAGGCACGGCTACGTCTTAATGCGGTGAACATTTTTGCACGGAAATTTAATTAAGATATCCACGTCCCATTAGTAGTAAATCAATGATACCCGCAGTGTGAACATTAGTAACTGTACACGAAAAGGTGTTTCAAAATATTTCCATTCGAACTTCTCTATCCCGTGTGTCGAACACTTCTCACCCTACATTCCGTCCAACCGTTTTACATAAACTCCATTCCGAACGCAGCAACGTGAAACAAGTATCGTCACAATTCTTGCGTCACGTCTGTCATGCCCGATCCTCCAAATATCTCTAACTATGTACTAATATAACCTACGAATTTCACTCCAACGAGGACCGCGCCGTCCCCTGTCTAGTCCTACGATCCCCGGGTCGTATCGACAAGATTTACACGCGTCCCTGTCGCTCGGGGGCTGGCCCCGCGTTCCCCGATCGTTCTTGTCCGCCAAGGTATTTTACGTGAACGTAACGCGACCCAAGATGACATATTCTAATTTGGTTAAACTTTCATAAATGGGACAACGACGGACGGGATGAGAGGCCATGTCGCAGCAGGGGTGCACGGCGCTCTTTTAACGGCTCATTTGCGTCCCCGGGCAACTTTACGGTCCGGCTGATCGATTATTTTATTTTATTTTATCCCGGTGTCCGCGCTGCTTTCTCGATCTCAGGCATCGCCGTGCACCACTCGTTTTATCGGTGTATCGCGTTTCCGATTCGACCTCGCGAGATCCACCGTTTCTTCACTGCCACGGGAAACCCATCGAACGTGTGAGAAATCGTTCCGGATAATCGATCCCGGTGATGGATATCTCGTGGGTCCATTAAAATTATTAGCATTCGAAAGCGGTACGGCGCACCGGGAACTCTCGAACTTTTCGTTGGCCGCCGCGCGATTTTATTCGGCTAGAAATTCTGCGCGCATCGTGAAATCATTTCGGGCAGGGTGCGCAGGCGAATCGAAATTCGATTAAGTGGTCGCAGGTCTTGTACGCGCGGCCACCGGACCGAATGTAACAACGGCGGCGATAAAAATTAGAGAAACCCCGCGCGATGGTTATCGCTGTTACACGGTTTTCTAAATTATACAAGGCACTTAATCGCTACTCATGCCTTTATCTCCGACCATCGAGGAGGAAAGTAAAAGGATACTTTCTCTCGAACAGACGAAATTCCGGAGTCACCACGCGCTGGACCATCGCATCAATAATCGTAAAAGCAGTTTCGAATTTAGGATCCGGTGGAATCTATTGCTCCATAAACGGGCAATAGTTCAAATCTGATGTTAAATATTTTAGTGGAGGCTGAGCGGCGTGTAGTCCTGAAATATTTTTGTCTCTCGTTAATTTCTTTCAAAACTACACGAAACGTCATGCTCGTTCGAACCTATTCCCGTTCGAGAAATCTTCCTATTTTCCTTTTCCTTCTTGACGAAACGGTGTTAGTTCCGCGACTGTAAAATCACTCGTCGCTCCGGTGGAAACCGTGGAAAAGTTGGAAATGGCAGGTGTTTGCTTAATCGCCGATGGAAACGCGCACTTCGCGGGAACCACGGTCATCTTATCTTTACGACGATGAGTTTTCAGCCCCGTCCATTCGCGCCCGTTCTCTTCCCTGACAATTTTACAATTCCGTACACCGTGCGGGAGTGCTACAGGTTTATAGTGCTTGCGTTTATAATACGTCTTAGGCTTTATGGCCGACCGTGCGTCCGTTGCCAACCACTCCTTCCACGCTGAACGTCTATTTTTCTCGATTCTAGTCACGGCCGCGACAATGTCCCCTTTCAGTGGCCTGGTGTTTAGAAGCTCGTGGTAATTTGGTTGTTTATGCTGGCCGTTCCGTAGCAGAGCAGTTATCTGTCTCTGAGAGGCGCCGGAATATTTAGTGCGACGAGAATACGTGAAACAGGTATGTACATTTGGTATCCGATAGATTGGAACGGAGAGCTTTCGTATCTTACAGTTTGCGCAAAAATTGTTAACACGAATTGTGACAATACCTGTGAACGTCGAAAGTAGAGAAGCATGTACTCGGTCTCTTTGTGCTATGTATTAATCGATTTTCGTTTTGGCATAGTGCGCGTGCATTAAAAATTGATCCCGTTCAACATTGACGTCGCGCACGCGTGCGAATGATATCATGATCGTTCCTCCTGTCTCGTATATCCATCGAGCGTGGAAAAGAATCGGGGTGGCGCGGTTTAATTACCAGGATCGATGGTGTCTAATTTAATTATCGATAACCGTGCGGGACGAATGACTTCACGGGAGATAAATCCAACGACGACCGGCGTAGAGAAACGATCGATCACCGACGTGAGAGTACCGAGCGTTCGATTTGGAATTTTTGTTTCGAATGCCACGAGTCACCCCGTGTCTAGCAGTCGAAGATTATGCACGCATCGCAAACGCGAATGAGATGTGCTCGCTACGATACTTGTTCGTACACTTGTCTGATATCTGACGAGTATTGTACAGCCATTGGCGTAGACGTATTTCGATTTTCTTGGTTCATACGAAATCAGCTTTATGAGGGAAAAATCTGTCACAGTCAGTTTATTGTAATTCATCTAATTTATCTCGTTTCGTTCACCTCGATCCGTCCTCGTAATTCGCTATCGTGCCTCATAATTCATCTATACGAAGGTATATTATTGGCGAAGTAACAGAATTCTAGGAAGCCCGGATAAATTGTCGTTTATTTCACAAAATTCCTGTAACCAGATTTTCAGTCACACGAGCAAAGAAACTAATGCACTGCCTTAAACCAACTCAATTTCAATAGTATACACCGTTCTTTATCGCGGAAAGAAGACGGAGAGGCAAAAAAATTTCGTTCAGCCTAACAGAACAGACTCGCCGCGGGATCAGTAGTATTGACCGTTCGTGGTCAGACACCGGGAAGGCGTATTTACGCCACTGGCGGTGCACGCCAGTTGTATGCAAATAAGACGGGATAAAAATTGATCAACGTCAGACACCCGATGAATCTGCGAAGCCAATCAGCGTGTCTCATTAACCCCCGCCCCCGTCGAACAGTGCCTGTCAGTTTCGTGGCGAATCGTTCGATCGTGGTTGCCCGATGGATCGCTTGTTTCGCGAATACCTGTCGCGAGCGTGAGAATCACTGCATCCCAATTGATCTTAGGGTCAATGAAGCTGTTGAATGATGACCACTGACAGGTGCATTCACAGGTTTGCCCATAATACCAGCGAGTTGCCGGCGAGTTTTTTAACTGTACCTGTGTTCGTTCCCCCTGCGCGATCTATCCCTTTCCACCTTTTCGTTCGCTCGCTGGCTCGTACTCGCTTCATCTGCACGGGCCACATTCTCCGCGTTTCTCTGGTGTTCCCTCTATCGACGATTCTCTCGTTACCAAGAGACCGCGGAGGTGAGAGAGAAAAGGACGGCGCGATGGTATTGTCTCGACGTTATTTGAAGTTGTTAATTATCCAGGGAAATTGAAGATGGTACGGTCCGGTCGATCGTCTCCCGTGTGCGAAGTGGCAGTGAACGCTGGACGAGGAAACGATTGTACGAACGACAAAGGAAGAGTAAAGGGTAGTATACAATTGGTTGTAAAAGTTTCCAAGCGGAAAACGGAAAGAATGTTCTCTTCGAATGAAACAAGGTCGAACAGCTATCGGTATTAAATTTAAAAGAAATCCCTTTCCGATATCAGAACATCTCGATATTAAACTTCGAACGCGTAGAACGTTGCGTTGAAATCGTTCAATGAAATTTAGAAAATTCTACGAAGCCGCACGTGCGGCCACTCGAGCTCGATTTATCTACGATCGGGGGAACTTCATTTTCTTCGCACCAACGTGGTCGTCGGGGAATTAATTTCCCCGCGAAGATACACGACTTCCGCGTCTATTTTTCCGTGCGCGGCGGCTGCGTAATTCACAGGATCAGCCACCCCGGCGTACGTCCGCTCGCGGAAAGTCGAGAACGTGCGGAGCTTAACGCTTTAAGTGGTACAAAGCTGTCCGCGATTGACGCCGCGTTCACGCCCGCCAGGCGTTCGCGTACCGGTAAATGCAGCCGATTCATCATCGAATCATTCGCGCCGGGAGAATTCATTTATATTAATGAATGACTTATTAATCACGGCTGACGAGCGGTCGTGCCTCGTCCGGCCCCTCGCGGGGGTATCAATTATTATTCGCGCGCGTTGCGGCCGCGCAGGTGTCTCCGCGCGTGATTGTGCTCCAGGTATACTTCGGTTCGAGCGGATTTAGCGTTTAGACCCGAATTAGATATGGAGCGGGGGAAGATTCGAATGGGGGGTAGAGCGGGTGATGAACCTGAAACTTTCCTCAGGGCTGTGCTGAGCATAAAGCGATAAAAAAAAAGATAACAGGTGTGTTTTTGGAGTGTGACAGGTGTTTCATATAATAGGAAGATAAACGAATATTATTGAGTCCCATTATTCGGTTCGCTCGGAAAGTCAATAAAATTATCAATTCCGATCATTTTCCCTATTAAATCACAGGCTTCCATGCGCCGCAAAAATAATTTCTTCGGCATAGAAATTTTCAAGCACTCCGAGAGGAACTGCGTATCCTAGGCAATCAATGGAAATTTATAGGACAGCCAGTTCTATCATCGAAACAACAATTTTCTCGCGGGGAACCACCATAGGTAGAACCGCCGCTCGACCCAGAACCTCGCGGAATGCTCGCTGCTTGACGAACCTTGAGAAATCGACTGGAGCCCTGCGATTGACAGAAACAATATGTTTCAGCGGCCCCTCTTCCGTTTCAATTTTAACGAGCTCGACGGGACGGCGCGAACGCGGGCTCGCGAATTCCGATTTTTTTCTGACGGGGACGCCGGTCAAACGGAATCGTGATGGATAGGGGGTGCTGAGATTTAATTCCGATGATTGGAATTGAGTAATTGGCGATGCGCCGGCGTTCGCGGGAAATCGCGTAGGATCGATTCTTTTCCTTCAATTAGCGGCCGGTCGAACCGCCTTCTTGTTTAGAAAAGGGCACCGCGAGGAAGATTGAAGCGGTGGAATGTTACGCTCGCGAGATCCATCAGACGCCGGCGTGCGCATTTTGATTAGCGCGCATCGTTGCTTAATTCACCGACACACATTCGATCATACGTTTAAAAATTCTAAGCGCAATGACTTCGCCTATGCGCACCGTCAATTTCAAGTGCAAACACTTCTAGAATGTATTCACTTATGTATCTTAAAAGTAGACGAGATGCTTTAATGGTTTCGTCGATAATACGGTCAAACAAACAGAGACGTAATAAGCGACACGTTCGCTACTTCTAAATCTGTATAGATTGCAGCAAAATTTATTAGCGATAAATGGTCCTGTCTAAATAAAAACGTCCCCTCTTACATTTTTCACAATGCCTTCCTTAACGCTCCAAGTGCGCGCCGCGAGATGCGTGTAAAAAAAAAAGAGCCGCTTCACCCTCGCAGCCGGTCTTCAATTATTTCAATACTCAATGATACATTGCAATCGAATAATTTATTCGCTCGATAACGCGTCGAGGCGCTAATGACGAACCTGCCACCCTCCCCCCCGCGGTACGCGCCGTCCATCCACGTTAATTAGAAAATAGCAACTGTGCGCGCACGTTCGTTCGTTGCAACGATTATCATTATTGCCGGCAAGTCGGCCGTTTCAGCGGCTCGCGAGAGGAGTTCCCTTCCTTTAATCCGTGATTGCGGCCCCGCACAAAAGGGTTGCTGCATGAAAGGGTTGCTGCTAGTCCCGTGAAGAACCGGATGCTGATTAACGGCCAGCCGAGACACTAACGATCTCGTATTACCGCGATATAAATGATGATATTAACAATCTTGTAAACTGCATCGTGGGAGTCGGTCGAAGGTGAAACGCTCCTCTGGCCGTCGGTAATTAAGATCTTAATTAGGTATTCACCGGCTGGCGCGGGCACCAAGAGCGTCTTGACCTTCTCCCGCGGTGCAAGCTTCCTTTAAACGAGACGCGTCTCGTCCGCCGGGCACGACGACGTCGAAGTAGACGCGACGACGACACGTTCCGCGAGGCATCAATAAATCCGCGGGTTCCAACAGAACGGTGTAAATTACGACTGCAGTTGGAAACAGGACACGTCGCGTCGATCGATCCGAACGATTGGCTAATTTGCCGGCAATTAATTCCGCCTGAACCGACGCGCAACTCGCTCGCCACGTCGTCGCCTACGGCCAGGTAATTTCCCAACAATCGTTCGGATTACAAGCGAACCGAGGCGACGCGATGCTCTCTGTCCGCTCTTACTGATTCATCGGATCGACCGTTATCGGGGGGGGGGGGGGGCGCATCTCCGGCGTACACTTTTCGGAAGATCCACCGTTGCGATAAGCGGAGGGGAAGAGGGGTCGCCGCGATGGCCTCTCCGTTCGCTACCAGCGAAGATGTCTTCACGAACGACAAGAATCTCGACGATTTGATTGTCCAGCGGTGACAATGAGGGACGCTCCGAACCGTATCGTGGATCAGCGAGTGGGTAACAGAGCTCGCGTAATTTCGGGGATAATTAAAATATTTAGACAGGACCGTACGGTCGCGCGCGCGCGTGTACGTCGACTTATTTCACGACTTACGCCGGCCGGGACGATAAAGAACGGGCTGGAATGCCGGACGATCGTATCACCGCGACTTTTATGCTTTCTTATGTTGGCCACACACCGTCCTCCGCGAGAAACGTCGTGGACCGCCTCGTTTAAGTAAGCCAATCTTCCATGGAGGGGTTCGTTTCGACAGATAGGGCCGTTTTAAGGGTAACGCGACACCGCAGACTTTTTTAACGAAATCGGGATCATCGCCGGTGTCGAATAGCGGGAGGCCCTTGACTCCGAATTTTACGATGAAAATCGTGACCCTTTGTCCCGGCCGATGTTCCGATAGCGGATGAAGGAATTCGGGGAATATTTTCCTACGGGCGTTCGAACGTCTGAGATTTCGGGCTGCTCTTTCTCCTCCCGAGGGAACGTTGTCATAATTTTCTTGAACCCTCTGATCTCCTCGATGCTTTTCACCCGTTATTGGAAGACCCGTAGATGCGATCGTACTTTATTTTATTTCGTCCCTCGGTGTGTTCTCCAGCCTGTGAACAGGCAGGTTCGTTACGAAGGTATGCCGGGGTGAATCTCGGAAGAAAAGCGGTGGAACTTATTCTTGGCGAGGAAATATCGTGAAAAAATTCGACGAATGTTCGCGTCATCGGTGGCGTAGCAGGTCCGAATGTGACGTTTCAGTTTCTCCGTGTTGCATTCGTTCGAGGATTCCGATTCGACTGACGGCAGTCGAGTGTCGAACATGTTTCAACAGATTTGCTGGCGACTCGCGATCGTCTCTGTGCATATCCAGCGAGATTCCCGGTTCCGACGATTCTGTCGGATACCGTTCGTTAGGATGGTTCCCTCCCTTTTGGAATACCAAACGCCCCTTGTTCCGTCGAACGTCCCGGCGACGGGGAGGAACAGGTATGCCCAGAAACGTGGAAAAATCGTGAACGCTCGAGCGAAGTTACGTCTGGGCTCCACGAAATAGATGTTTCTTTAATGAAATTTCACTCGTGGATTATGCAGCGCTTATCGCGCATCCGTGTCCGACTGTTATGATCGTGAAACGCGGATTGCATTCGACATTATCGCGCGTCAATCGTTCTTTTTCTTTTTACAATTCATTCTACGAACAATATTCGGTTACGAAAACTCTTCGAGACCGGTGCAAACGTTCGTCTCATTATTTCGTCGCCGATAACGACGCGCAACGACGTCACGGGAGTTCTCTATCCGTCACGATTCTATTTCCTTATCTCCGACCGATCGAGCAGTCATATTCTGTTCAACGGTCAGAATATAAACCGGCATTCCTCTGCAGCCAAGGATCGTAAATAATTCTTCCTGAAAAGACTGAAACGCGTGGTCGTCGACGGTCGAAGGCAATCAGTATCTACGAGGAAACGAGACACACTCCAGTTGCGGACGACCGATAACTAATCGCCGCAAAAACCGGCACGAAGTAGCAGCGAAACCATCAACATCGTCGTTCATCGTCCCGCTAAAAAGGGGCACGACTAATTGCCGCAAATCCATGAATAATTCAGGCGGACGGGGCCAATTCAACGACGGTGCTTGATTCATTCCGGTCTGGCCGTAAAAAATGTTCAAAGTCCACGGTGCTCCCTCGATACAGGTGAGCGATACAGGACCGATACAGGACCGATACGGACGAGAGACCCCATAAACCCACCCCGTCTTCTACCAGAACGTCTACGAGATCGCGTAAGAAGCAGAATCGCGACGAACAAATATATTGGACGAACGTTAAAACCACGGAGGAGAAAGGTGGATAGAGTTGGCGTAGGAAAAGGTGTATACGATATTAATCGTCGCGCGGACTATGATTCGCGAGGTAGCGTTTATCGGGTACCGGGAGGGCTCGTTAATTATCGACGTATCCACTGCGAGAGCGGCCGCTCTTAATTGCGATCATTAGGCAGACGATTGGAATCGTAAAGATATTCGAGACGAATATTCATTCGACGAGATAGCTCGTGACGTGTCGAGTTTAGTGAGAGTTCGTTGGTTCTTTGGAATTCTGTTTGCGTTGGTTCGTGTAACGTTGCATCTTTATAACGATCGTAACGTATTATCGTGGTTAATTGTGGGAACGTGAAAGATAAAATCAGGAAATTCCAAAATTATAATATACGTACGTAAGTATACTTCTAAACGAAACAATAATCACGTCTATGCAACGAACGAACAGCTTGATATCAATTTTGACAGCAACGCTACATCAGAACCGTCTCTGTATTATCTCCATCCTATTTTCTGTCTGGCTTTTAAGAATGAACAGTCACAGAGATTCATGGAAGAATTCATAGAGATCCTAGTGTAATTATAATCGAGTAAAGTTACGGTCCTGGGAAGAGCGTGGATCGTTTCCAAAATCGGCAGCGTTTCGAGCGGTGCAGCGTCGATATCGGAACGGAACCGATCTCCGGTCAAGGAGCGCGTGGGTGTGCGATCTTTTGAGCGAAGCCGCGCCGAAGATTATCTCCATTATCTTGCTCTATCGCGCACGATCCTAAGATCTCACCCCGAGATACGATCGCGCCAACGATCGAGCCTCTTTCTCGCGTTGGAGCGGAATAGGGCCGCGACCGGTCGCTCCATTATCGATCCCCCAGCCTGATCGTGGCCCGTTTCCCTCCAGTCTCGCAAAAATCACCACCGCGGCGCGATCATCCTCCGATCGATCCCTAAGTAGACGCATTCGAATCGTACGATCGACGATTCACCGCTACGTTTACGGTTACCAGGATGTACTTCGCGCTCCGAGCAGCCGATGTCCATAAATTTCGCCGCGCAACTAGCTTAGACGTTCCTGTCCGATCCTTCGTGATTTGATTAATTCTGTTCCTTGTAAGTGACACGATGCAAAATTGGATATTACCTGGATGAAAGAAGGTGGAAGAAGGCGGGCGAGTGCGGGCCGCGAGCCGCGCAGTCTGACGCATTTAACTGTAAGTGAATCGCAGGATATCTGGGAACTCGTAACAGCGATGAAGTTGTCTTGAAGTGTGTTCATTTATGATACGTATTTATGTATATCATGTATAGGATATTGCCATTCGATTCGCGCGAAACTTTTATCGTTGTGGCGTTGTCGCGCATTCGCGCATGCGACATTGCCGAAGCGCAGCACGGTGCGTTTCGTTCGCGTGTCGCTCAACGATGTTAATTACCGATACCGGGGGCACGTGAAAATGTTTGAAGGGCCGGTCGTCGAACGTGCACCGATCGTTCAATGCGTCGATTGATCGAATCGGGGGGCCCCGGGAGCACGTGCACGCGTACACGTAAGCCCATCGGAGACCCCAGTAAATACACGATGGGAGCGGTGTTCGATATATATTTGATAAGCTGCTACACGGCCGGTCGACCGCTGACAAATCGTCTGCAGATCGCCAAACCGATATCACGGAGTTGGACGACGTGCTGATACACCGATGCATCACGGCGAAGCCTCTTCGGCGACGAGTTTCTGGTCCATGCTTGTGCTCCTTGAGCGCGAAGCTATACGGAGTAACGGAGGAGGAAAAATTTGTTTGCACTGACGGGGCTCGCGTTATTTCGGTAGTACGAATAGTTTGTGGAAAGATATTTAAAAAGTATTGCTATCGTTATCATTTTTGTTATTATCTGTTGCAATTATTATTGTACGCATTATCGTTGCTACGCTTGTTTCTTCAGATCCCTTCCAATGTTATCATTATTTCTTAACATTGTACACCTCACGTGTAACAATATATTGAAACAAGTTTCAGCAGATTTGACAGAGCGGAAGGGGTGAATTGAGAACACGGTGGGGGCGTTTGTAAAATTTCTGACACCGCAGGTTCACCGATTTGCAACCGCGGACCGAGCCATAAATTCGCTAGAAAATCTTCTTTACGAGGATTTAGTCCCGTTTGATCCTGTTTTGGAAGACGAGGTAAAGTTCGAAGTTTACAATGCTCCCGGCTGCTAGGTAGCCATATTGATGGCACCATTTACAAGCTCCTGGCCGTGAGCGCGCGCTTCTTTATCATATCATCTGGCTGTGTTCGTTCGGGTTAAATGAAAATTTCACCCGGCCGCGGAAATAAATCTTCGGTTAATCCGATGAACGACACTTGATACTCTGAATCACACGATTAAATCGAAACCAGTTATGAGAACACGAAATACAAGCTACTCTTCTTCCCCCGGTGGTTATTAAAAAGCGGCGCGATCTTCATGAATTTTTCTTCTTTTCTCTCCCTCTTTTTATCTCTTTCTCGCCCTCTCTCTCTCTCTCTCCCATTCTCTCCCTCGTCTCGCACAGCGAGTTGGATTTCCTGATATTAAGAGTGACCATACGCCTGGTTAATATGAACGACATACCGTTAGTTTACCCGTTTTATAGACCGAAATTATTTCGACTCTGGGCCCCCGTCGACCGGTTCTCGTTATCTCGATTGATCCTCCGAAAACATCTTTGATTACTTGAAATTCCAGAGAAGAGCTAGAATCCTGCGCGGCTGAAAATTGTCTCCTTCAATTTGTAAAACCGCTCCCCACTCTCCCCGTTCCACGTTGACGAGGTGGACAAGCATAATCCTTGAATTCATAATTTCGTTAACTAACTTAGTTTACTCGTCTTCTTTCCACTCCACTTATATTACACTGGCAATCGTGGAGAACCCTTGAGGTGTAGTGGAAACGAACAATACATCACCGGGTAACTGCGTTGCTTCTCAAGGCGAGATAAAAAATTAGCAAATGTAAATTAAATCGTCACGCTCGTCTTCGCGAGCGCAAATGCGAAAATCTATTTCTCAATGCGCGCGCACGTACACATATCGCGCAGCGTAGCATTAGAGGAGGCAGACGGTCGAGTAAATAAATTATATCACTCAAAGTTGTACAAACACTGTCTCCCGAGTCGAGAATTTTACGATCGATCTCGCGAAGATACAGTCGTCAACGGAAGGTGACACGTCTATCTTTGGACCGTTGTAACTCGGCGGAAAAAAATCGCAGCTCGGTCCACCTGGGCTCGTTTTAAAGGGCGAATCCTCTGCTTTCGCGTACGCGCCCGTTGAATTGTCACGAAAAAATTTCTCAACGACGCTCGATGTTGACCAATCTTCGAAGAAGAGAAGTGCATCCGCTCTTCCACCCCGTTCTCCAATACATCCTCGCGTCGCTGAAACGTCGAATTCCCGATTCCCTGAGAAACGTCAGGACGTCCTCGGATTCTTTCTCACGGGGCCATCAGCTTCGACGCGATAACGAACAGCCCGGTTAATCGGCGTTTATCGCCGCGCGCCCGTGGACCGGCACGTTTCACCGCTCGACGATCTCGATAAGGGGGCAGCAATGAACCCCGCAACGGCAGCGCCGCCTTCTAAATACTGGTAATGGCGCTTAATATATCGCCGGCAGATAACAATCGTCGGAGAAACGCGGCGATACGCGCCTCCGGACTTTTTGCCGGGCTTTATCTCCGGCGAAAGGGGCCCCCTCGTACAAAGGATCGTGCGAGAAAACGAGCGGACGCGATCGCGCCTCCCACCTCCCTTCCCGTCGCGTTCCTCCTTTTGCATCCCTTCCGGTAGAATCCAGCAGCCTCTCTCGTGCAACTGCGCGACCCCTCCAAGACAGATCCGTCTCGCGTGCGAGCCGCGAGATCCGTCGAGATACTCTGACAAGCGGCGTCGAAGTCGGCAATTAAACGCTCCGCGCGACTTTAATCCTCGATTCTCGATTTGAATACTCGATAGGGGGGTGCCGCGCAGGAAGCGTTAGAAGCTGTCCGATCCGGCCGCGTTATCGACATCTCTCGTTGATTCATTGGTTTGGTAAGGACGGGCGAATAATTACGGAAGGCCTATCGGGATCGCGTCGACGAACATTAAAATATAATTAAGAACGTTAAATAAACGCGACGTCCGTTTAAGGAAATATCGATGGGTCGCTGAAACGAACGGACGGCCAACGGAGATCCGCGCGAAATCGCGTTGCCCCAGCGATAACGAAACGCTGTCTGCGTACAATAAATAATATCGCCGGTGCCCCGATCTGCCTGCCGCCGAGCGACTTCGAAGAACCGGCGGTCCCGGCGTCGCAATTTTCGACGCAATAAAGTATCTCGTATATGGAGATTCCATTACCGGGCTCAGCTGTTTCAGGGACGTCGCGTATTAAGTAAATTTATACGGCACCTGACTGTCATAAAGCGCGCGTCATCGCGATCGTGCTTTCGTCGCCGTTTAGCACGCGTTCGGGCTAGAGACGCGACGATTTTCCCTTTTTTTTTTTCTTTCCTTTTTTTTTTATCATTTTAACAGCCACCGAAGCTGTTACGCGTCGGCCGACAGGATGGTGAAAAAAAAAGAGACAACAACCTCGGGTATCGCTAACGAGAGGAAGATGAACAGCCGCGGGACGACGAGCGAGTCCTCGAGAGACGAATAGCGTGAAAGAAACGACGATAGCCGTGAGAGGATTCGATCGAGAACGTAGCCGCGGTCGATAGCAATGACACTCGTTGCATCGTTCGAGAGGTTTCGTCGCGGGGTCAACCTCTTCTCCGCGAGAGAAGGCGAGAAGAAGAGCGACAGCGGGGGTCACGCGAGGGTCAAGAGGCTGCCGGCACACGGGGTTGACGGATAAACATAATGATTTAATGACCATTTCGTACGCGAGCGACACGAAATTCTATGATCGCGGCGCCTAATGACACGGCACTTGCCACGAGGCTGCAATTATTTTGCGGCACGTTCTACTCCAATGACGTCACCGTCGACGTACCTTCTCACGCCCTATGACCGGCCCACGGGGAAAGTACACTCCACCCTAGTGGCACCTGTATAGCCCTGCGCACCTTCCCTGGACCGCTCATGTTCGCTTATCTTGGAACCAGATTTCTTGTTTTTTTAAATTTATTATTCCTCCTTATTATTCCCAAATTATTATTGTTCACAATTAATCGGAATTAATATATTTCGCGTAATACAATTAATCTTCCAAATACTTGAATTAGATATGCAACGGATCGTCGGTAGTATCGCACCTTGGTCGTAGCCAGGTGCTAGATTGCCAGCCCTTCCGTCTCTATTCCACATGCTTCGTTTCCTATCCTCGTTTTCGCTGGCACAAGGAACGCTCGCGATTCCACGAACCGGAGAATTTCAACCGCGCCGGGAATTCCCTCCGGACGACCGGGAATAGCAAAGAGGTTCATCGAAATCGGTGAAACGGTGCGCCTTCCGAATGATAACAGAGTACGGTAGTACGAAAGTTGAATGAAACGGTCCGTCCGCGCTGACGCACCGTTCCCCGAACCGCCCGATTCACAGAAAAGGTATCACAGCCGAGATTCTTGAGACGCGTCCAATTCGTTCGAATTCGTGGAACTTCGTCGGAACCGTGTATCGCTACGCGCGGCAATTTATTTCACCCGTTTCCTCGGCTCCTCCAATTTCACGTTCCAAATTTCTCTACGAGACACCTTTCAACTTTAAACTTTCCAAATCGCGGCGTCATTTCCATATCGCAGATTAACCGAGAGCAAACCAGTGTCAGCTCTTCGTGGAACTCGTAAAGAATATTCACCTGGATTTCGCAATGCCCGGCGAGCGCTCGATCGACGAGCGATTTAAATAAAATATCAATTAACGCGGCGCGAGGTCTCGCAGCAGCGTGGCCGCGTTGAAAAGCAACCGCGCGCTTGTACCCGCCTCGTGTCCAATATAAATCAGATTGTATCATCCGATGGTGCTTCACTTTATCTGCCGTGGGATCTCTCGCGGTCTCGTTCGTTGGGCAATTATCGTCGATACATCGACGCGGGGAAAATGTCACCGTTACACGTTCACAGAGAAATCGCGCGTCTTCGATCCCTTCCCACCTTCCACCGCTGTCGACGCGGATGTCGACGTTCTTCCTATATTCTTATTTCCCCCGTCGTGCTCTCTCTCTCTCTCGCGTATATATATTTTTTTCCTCGTTTTTCCTCCACGACGGACAATTACACGGCGTCGCGCCGAGAAATTCGATTCATCTCGATCGCGCCGGCCGGATTAGTCCCGGCGGCGTGCAACGCCGTCAATTCCGGGAGAAAAATGATCGCCGGTTATGTCACATTGTCGCGCGTGGATTAATAAATTGCTCGTTGAAAGAACCGACGGAGGATCCTTATTCTTTGTCTTCCTTCGTCCGTCGGTCAGCCTTTTCGCGACGGTCGTCCTTCGTCGTGCACGTTGCTCGATTCTCCCTCTTTCGACGCGGAATTACGTGCCGCGCGTGGATGCACCTTGAGAGCGAGAAATAAACGTGATTGCACGCGTCCCGGAGCGGACGGCATTGTGTCGACCACGAAGATAAATTTTCTATTGCGCCGCGCGGTTAATACACATTTGAATGATAACGCGCTTGCGAGCATCGTGGCCAACGGAGGAATCCTTGATGGGATCGTGGAGCGATTTAACGATCATTGTTTCGCCGGTTAGAGAGGGTGGGGATAATCCGGCGGATTGTACGAAGCTGCGGCACGTGATTGAACATTGTTGCAACTCGGCGAACGGCAGAGCGGCGCGAGAGGTTCCGCGAGGCTGTTTAATCCTCGAGGATTCGTTCGTTTACGTTGCATTAATCTCTCTTGAAGCTGTAATTAATAGAATTATCTTCGTTACCGATATCATTAGCGTCAATACATTTTGTACGAGCCGCGGGTCTCAAATATCGTACACAACTGAACGAAACGTATTACGACAAGAGGAACCGGTGAACGATAATGCGATATTTAAGAATTCGCGTTCGCTGGATATATGTTTGCATAGTTGTTCGATGGGTGGCAAATAACTTTGCGAAATCATAAAAAACGACGAGATTTTTACGGACCAAACAAGGTTGCAGCGTTCGTCGGCGAATAGGAATGGAGAGCTGCAGGGTACTCCAGTTTACGTGAGAAGATCGGTCGGCTGCTTCATATCCGTTCATCTTGTTCTGGTCCCCGTTAAAAGCCACAGGGTGCAGCCGGGTTACCGGGGGAAAGACTGAAAGGGGACGATGTGGGTGAAATTTATGTATCTGCGGGCCACGGGAACGAGGACGGGCCTGCTTTTAGACGAAAAGGGAAGAGCAGGGCGATATGGGGACGGCGGGCGCTCGTATTTCGTGATATTCGGAACGCCTACTGCGACGAGCCCGAGTTCGGGGTGAATTCAAGTCGATTAAACGGAAGGCTGTTGATTTCGACACGTCGCTTTTATTACCAAGATCCGTATCCTGTGTCTCCCCGATAATAAAAACGCTCAAAGCTTGCTGGCACTTAAAACTCGTTGAGGACGATCGGCGAAATTCTTTCGTACATTACGGCAACGATAAATAATCCCGGGACAAAGATTGGATTGATATTGGCGATTAGCATTCGACATCTGGACGTTGCGAACGGACGATTCAGTTTGAAACTGAGCGTCGGATAATTGGTAAGTGAAAGATGGAAGTCGATACCACGCGGCGGGCAATTATGATAGAAGATAAGAGTACGTCATTGATATTCATTTAATCGTGGATCGTCGTTTAACTTCGCGGAGCCGCTAATCGATTTCTAGAATAAACAACTGGTTGAGGCGATTTTCTCGATTTTATTTAGCCACGAGGAATATACCCAGGTTGTCGCATGATCGCCCGCAGCACGGATATTATACTCCAATTCCAGTTTCACCGAATTATCATAACGACCTCGTCCCGGAGTCGAGAGATGGAGGTCGATTTCTAATTCCTCGTTCGCTGTGCTCGACGGGCGTCACCATAAATTCCAAAGTTTACGCGGGTTTGCTTAGTTTTTACGAGCCGCCCAGTTTTCAACTGGTGCCCGCCGTTCCGGGCCGTTCGAATCGTTCGATCGACCACCGTCGTCATCTCGATTGTCCCCATTCGTGGCTTTCACAGTCGGTTCTCTGCTGATGCTCGAGCATCCTGGAACGAGAATCGTCGCGACGCTACATCGCGATCGAAGATATTTTTCTCGGACTAATAACTCCCTCGCACCCTCGAAGTTTCCCCTCGACTTGATTTCATCCTTCGAAGACTGATTTAATTCCATTAAAAGATCCCACGCCGACCCTTCTCCACCTCGACGAACTTCGCTCCCCCTCGACCCTTATCCTACGCCAAACTCGAAACCCACAGGACGCTCCTACCGACACCCCAAGTACAATCGATCGTTGAATTGAATTGCAATTAACAAATCTCGGCGAAGCTTTCGCAATGAGAAACGTCGACGCGTAAAGAGAAGCCGGGCTGCTTCGTTTCCAATGCGACGCGACCCGCGCCTATAAATAAGCCCCGCGGCGGGCACGCGAGACAACAAAAATATTAACAAAAGGCCCCCGGGGCGGATATTTAATAACGATCGTCCGCGGCACGCTGATTTGCGCGTCAACCGAGGCGCGTTGCATTGACGCAAATCGTTCGACGTACGCGTCGTCGATGAAAAGTCCGGCGTCCTTGTCGCGCGGAATCAGCCGGCCCTTAACGTGTAATTCCGCGTGTTAACGTTTATTATAATCCGTCGGTTCCCAGCACTCGCCGGAATGATTGTGCGGTTAAAGCGTGGCCGCGCGCTGGCACGAGCTCTGCCCATAGTGCTCGCCCGGTGCTACAAAGCAGCTGACTTGTAAAGGATGTAGACGCTGCGCGTCCGTTAATAGCTGACATCGTGAATGGCGAGAATTTCATGCCTTTCCCGGCCGCGACAGGTTCCTATCCACCTCTTCCTTTTCTTTCGCTCGTTTCGCGTCATAATGAACGAGACATCTGTATCCTTGACGGACCGATCTAGCTCCGGTTTCAGGGGAACCAATGATCGGGCCTGGCCCCGGTTTCCGCCACGGAGGATCCATCTGGAGAACGCGGTGCGCTCCGACAACGAGCCGATAGCGATGCGCGAGAAAGGTGTACAAGTTTAACGGACCCCGCAGGACCCGGCGTTGCACGGAACGTTCGTGTAATTAGTGGGACGCTTAGCATAACCACGAGATGGAGACCGGGCGGTAATTAAATTCTACATTGATACATCGAAGGGGAACATGCGTTTCGGTGTTACGTTTCGCTTGCGCAATTGTTCCTATGCTCATTTTCATATCGGCGCGTTCATTTATTTAGTTGGACGGTTCGAGAGATCGTGTAGATATCGGGTGAATTATTTCGACGCTGCTCGCCGGGCAGCGGTAAAGACTTTCGACACAGAGTGGACCCGCTGCTTCTATACCTGTACGTATATTCTATACACGTGCGTTACTAATTCGTTATTAACCCATTAGTTATCAACGGTATACAGATCGAGTACAGCGACACGGAATAGTTACTCGTCCCTCTTCTCGATACCTCCAGCGCCAACACTCTGGCGATCGTCCCATCGACGAATCCAGTCGCAACCGTCCGTGTCTCCGTCCATTGATTAAACAATCCTCTCAATCTCGACGGTCGATTTCAATTCTCCCTCGAGGCCCGTCGTCGGCATCGAACCGGCGCACCGCCGCGACCGCCCGGCATTTTTAACCGGGCCCCCTTTTGGTTCCCCGTGGTCGGTGTGTTTGCTCACACCCACCTGCGGCCCGGCGTGAAATCAATGCGCGTGTAGGCGCGTGCACGATAGACACCGCGGCGATACCCCGTGCATCGTGGCCGAACGTTGCCACGGACGTGAACAGAGCCGATGGGCTTTTCCGTTTAGCCGGATGATTTACGACGCGAACGTGTCTCGGGAGGTGTCGATCGCATAATGGCGAGTCCTGTCGCCGTCGATCGCCGGCCGATACGGTAATCACGGGGTGGCATCTACCTGGCCGCGATCATAACGATAATGGCCGCTTTGCGGGGAAGACTTCATCCTACACGCCGTGCGAGTCGGCTACGTGCACGGTGACGGTCCGGCCCTTTGGACCCTCGTGGATCGCGGGGAACGAAATGGTGTCCGGCAAATTATTTTTGGAATTCGCCGCGTTCTCGCGCAACCGAGGGGCGGCGTTTTCGCGAGGCGTTCCGAAAATCGTCTCGACCGGTCGAGCTTCGAGATCGCGCGATACGCTGACGCTCGTCCGCCCGGACAGCGTCTCGACGAGTCCACCGACGATATTAATAACCGTGACTATTTTCGTACACCGATCGGCTCGCAGTGGAGGCAGAAAATCAGCATACCAGATATGCCCTAAGCCGAATCTCTACGCCACGTTCGTATCTGGCCCATTATTTATCGAACACCTGTTACACGAAGTGGTCCAGCGAAATTATCATAAGTCGACCGATCACGACCTCGACTCTGACTCGTGCTGCTCCGCGGACGTCCTCCGGCAATTATATCGAAAACGGGCGTACCTCGTACGTGTGCGTGCGATCCACCGAGGCGAGGACACTACGGTGGACCAGCCCGATCAAACAGACACCGTGATCCGACAGGAGGTCTCACGTGCCGCGGCTTAAATATTCATCAGGCTGGATCGAAAGCGGTTAGAGGAGAGAACGCCCGCTTTTACGATGGCAGGTATTAATTTAACGAATAAAGATAACGCGGCACAGCCATAGATCTATGGTAATCGAGCGATTATGAATTCCGCGGCGGCGCGTCGGCCGCGGCCAAATTTCGTTCGCCGTTTCGCTTCGATTCCGTTGCAGGTCGCCCGGAAACCCTTCGACGGTGTACGGAACACGCTGGTGATAAGTGCACGGGGCGCGCCGCGAAAAATCGCCGAAATTGACAGCAATTTGCGACGCTCGTAATCTTTGGCCCCCTCTTCATTCACACTGCGAGCTGCGCCTTGCCCGCGACCGTCCATCATCATCATCATCATCGACCGGACGAGGTCGAGAGACCATCCGCCGCTACGTGATCGGTGTGGTGTTACAGCAATTTCTACGATACCGCGGCACGTTGCCGTACGTGAGCATACGCTGTCGTGAACGTAGCCAACAATAAAGGGAATCCTTTGGGCCCTGTGCCTTTTATCGTGCTTGTGCAAGGGACGAGCATGTAGTTCGTTGGATAGGCCGCCTTTTGTTGGAGGCGAATGTTAATTCAGCTAGATGGACGATAAATCATGGAAGTGGTAGTGCGGCCGGCGGCTGGGTTTCAGAGTCGGGGGAAAACGGCGGAGGCATTTACGGAAAGCAACGTTTTTATCGGTGCAGAGATAAATGAAGGAAGCGGTTAGACACGGGGGGAGGAAGCATTGAACCACGACGATGTAATGGGCCTGTAGATTTTTAATTCGCCGGGGGACGATAGATTAATTTAATTTAAGGAACGCCCACTTGGAATTCATTACCCTGGGTGAAAAAAATGATTCACATAAAAGCGACACGGTGTATCGAGCCGAATGCGTAATATGGTAATCGGGGAGTTCTTTTTTTTTCTCTCTCTCTCTGCCGAATTATTTTTACAAGTCGACGACCGTGGATGAATTCTGGGCTCGTCTCTATTCGAAACATTCTCGATTTCCACGTGCCCGCGGACCTCCAGTTCTATTCTGCATTTAATATCGCCGCGGTGCGAATACGGTTTTACGATTCGCTTTTCTTTCTCCGTCGCGTAGAGACGGGTCCGCGCGTCGCGTCGCTACTTTAATTAAAATATTACATATTCCCGTCGAATTGCAGAATGAAATATTGACAGTGCGTCGAGGAAGGTTCGACGGTAGAAAAAAAAAAACTAGTTATTATGTTTATCATTCGTTTCGTTACCACCTCGTGCGCGAACAGCGTACGGGTTATTTAAGATCCTCCCGTTCGTTACTCAACGTCGAATTTACATTCGTCCACGATATTCTGGAAACACGTACGTCAACTCGTCTGTTTAAATATTGCCGGACGGCGACGCTCGGGGCGTCATTTTTTTTTTTCTCTTTCCTCTTTTTTTCATCCTTTTTTGGCAGATCGCGATCTGAAAAATTCGTCGCCCGGGGCGTCCTCGTAAAATCGGCCGTCCCGATTTCAAAAGCTCCCCGGAGAGGTAACCGGGGCCACGGTCACATTTCACGTGAACTCTTGCCTACGCGTCTCCGCGATACCGAGAAATCACGGGCCATTAATGCCGCACGGCCAAAGAGCGTCTTCGTATTTTTAAGCGCGTCGACTATAAGTCATTTGGTAATCGGCAAGCGGCTATTGAGGCTACTCGATCGCGAACGCCTGACATCATCGCGTGGGAAATCGTGGGTGAAAGTTTCGAAATGTGCCGGTCAAGCGGTTGTCGTTCGCGTATCGCGGACAGTTCCGTGATTATTTATCGCGACTAGACCACGTTTGACTCTAGCCCGGACCGGGCTGACCGAATTCTCGGCGACCGATATGGGCGTGGCGTTAACGATGAACGCGAGACCGGGTGATAAATTTCGATCGTGTCTGCCTCGTAATGGCTCGCTCGAAAATTTGATCGGATTCCCTCGTTCCTAAACATTTCTGGATGCTTTCCTCTGGGGGGGGGGGGGGAAGGAAAGAACAGTTGGAACCAGTTTCGGAGACGTTGGTACACTTTCTGGTCGCGTCGATTGCAGGGGAAGGAAAAGAGAGCAACGAGGAAGTTCTAGCAAAGAACGCTAAGCTATGCGGGTACATTTGCGCGACAAGATATACACGCTTACGCATAATCTCTCCGACAATGCAGTCAGTTTCGTTCGAACCGCGGAATCCATGGTGGAATCGTAAAGAGAATCGAAATGTCACCGAACCACCCCTCGGCTCCCAGCACGACGATCGTAATAATTCCGCACGGATAGCACAAAAATCCTCCAGTTACTATTAATCCCGTCTCAACCTCGAACGATTTTCACGGTGGACGCTCTACGGGGGTCGACCGCCCTCGCCCCCTACATACCGTCGCTCCTCTCACCTGTCCCCATGGATTTACAGGGCAGCCCTTATCCGACGGTGATCTCTTCGGGAACGCAAGCTCATTTAAAACAATAAACCGGGACAATTTCATAAATTTCGCCGCGGAAATCTCGCTGGATCTCGGTAGAGTAATTTTAATCAGGAGTGCCGGCTCTCGCCGCAGGACGTCCAGCCGCAGAGCGTAGAGAACCGCCATGGTTTCTACAAGGGACTTTCTCGCATCCCCGCGGGACCCCTTGCTCTGTTGCGGCGCCCGGCCGAAATTCGGGGCCCCACGCTACTAATTTACCGCTACCTGGGACACATGCACGCTCACGGCTGTTGTTTTCTAAGTTGAGTTACGGCGGCACGCCGGCAGCCGCCATGGCTTCCCCTTTCGAGGCAACGGTATAAATAATTCCCCGGTTGGACGAGGCAGAAACGGACTGCCGGGCACAGGGGGCGGACGGGTGGTCCTTATTCGTTTTTCGTGCAAGCACAAAGCCACGGTTTCGCCTGCGACGGGGACTGGTAAGTGGTGGGTCTCGTGTTCGGACGAGCTGTGCGCGACGCCTGTTTTCCACGGGGTACGAGCCACCCCTTTGGGAACTAGGGTTCTTTATGGAAGAACGTTACTCTCGGTAGGGTTCGACCGGAGATAATACCTGGGTGATTGTTTTAATGGCTCTTAATCTTGGTTCTTTCATCTCGAATTTGGTTGAAAGGCTGACGGTGGGGATATGGCTTTTCCGAAATTTATCGACGGTTTGATGTGTGGAACGGATTCGAGGACTCCGGTGTTTGCAGCGATTGCGTTTCAATTTATGGCTCGTCAACGGGCCAGAAGAAGAACGGTCGAGATTAATGTGAAAAAGCTCGAAATACAGAGCCCGAATTATTTTAAGGAAAAGTCTGGCCAGAACGGTGACAAATCTTCGGTGACACGGGGACACTCATAAAGGTTCGAACCTCGATCCTTATCCGGCCGTTGCCTTCCCGATGATACGAGCCCCATAAACCGAGGCCAAGACAGAGGAAAGAAAAGAGTGAACCAGCGACGTTTCACACGATCCACCCCGCGCGTCTATCGACGCAAAGCACCACGTTTCACCGCATCCAACCCATCCAAAGATCGTCTGGCACGAAACTCCGTCGCCTGGGAGTTCGACGGGCACCGATACACCGAACCGTCCCTCAGACGGCTACGACTCAATTAAAAATCCCTTCCACGTTCTCCATCGCGTTATCCAACCGCCGTTAATCATCCACTTAACCTTTACGATCATATTTTCGACGTTTCGCCAGGAGGCGACGAGCGATCGCGCCGCATTCGGCTAGGCGAACACAACCAGCGTCGTCGGGCCGAACGGATACGCGACGTCTAGCCGCTAGGCCGCATCTTATGCGGTGCGTGCATCGTGAGAAAATTATGGAATCTCATCTCGCGGGAATTCCGATGAAACAGCAGGTGCGGATCCCGACGGTGCCAATCATCGTTCTGGACGAGCCGGGTTCGACGATGCTTCGGCGCTTCGCGTATCGCGTCCGAGTTTAGCTCAATATCAATCTAATTTAGCCGGGGATTTCGCGCGGCTAACGGTCCCGGCGCTGCATGGGAATCGTGTCGGGATCCGGACAGACGGAATCGGGCGTAAGCCTCGATTATCCGTACGCTCGTTTTACGAGCCGGCCGCGATCGTCGCGTCCGCCTCGTCCGGCCTCGTTCCATCGGGCCGATTTAGCCGGCCGGCTCGATCGTTGGAGATTCCCAGGGCGCTGTTTCAATTAATTAGCCGCCGTTCGGGTTGCGGGTAAGCGCGGCCTGAGGACGGGTCTTTATTTACATTCGCTGCGGCGGTAGACACGGGGACGGCTGTGGTGCTTTTCCGTAATGGCACGGTGATTGTATTATTTTGTTTGTCGTGGTTTTGAAAATTGTATCTTTCACGATGAAATACGAGCGGGTGATATTTGGAGAGATCGTGCAGCCCGGTGTAGTAGAAATTGGAAGTTCGAAATAGAGGAGTTCAGTTGGCGAGATTGCGGCGTGCCGCGTTGTCCACTTCCGGTAACCGTAACGCGTGTCTCATTAGTTTCTTACTCTGGCTTATGGAGAAATTAAATGCATCGTCTCAGGGATGGGTGTCGACTCCACGGGGACCCCATGCAGGGCACCGTCCTTATAATGAACGCTCGCAACATCGTCCTTAAGGGTAATGCACCGGCATGCGAGAGTCACCATGCTCGATGCAGATGGGAGCGCTTGGAGATGAACGTTTGTCAAACGTGCTATTTAGATAGCTTGGAAAAATTTTGATCTTTGTATTTATGATAAAATTTAGTTCATTGTATAAATAATACGCGAATCGGCTGAGAAATATATGCGCTCGGCAACAAAACTGAACGATCTTCTGCATTGGAAACTTATACAGATCGCAGTCAAATCGAGGGCATTCGTGCCACGTGCGAACCGTTCTATTACATTTCGTTGTTAAAGAAAAATTGTTCCTGGCACTCGTCGTCTATTCCTTCGTTATGCATTGCGACGAGAATGGAGTCAACATAGTCGAAGATAAGAGCGCGTTAAACAGCGTGCTACGTAGAATTTTCTTTCATATCGACCGTCTCAATTAAACCCGTGTTCACGGAGATTCCTTGACAAAAGGCGACGTGTGCCCCATCGATCAGGCAGCGAATGATGCAAAAGACGTAATCGTCCTGGGAGTTGCAAGAAAGGTTCGTTGTCGCGTCCGCGAAGGAAAGCCGTCGATTTACGCGACAAAGCGACGCAGGGTCGACGAGCCTTTCGCTCAGGTTAATCCACTTGTCGGCGTTCGTGATTTAACGTGCGGTTGCACACTTTCTGTCACTCGTTGCGGAATCTCGTGAAATATTGTGATTAATACTCTTTTATCGCGACGTTATTACATTTCACCATCGTTCGCATTCTCTCGCAGTTTTTCCATCTCCACCTCTCCCTCCATTCTAGCCCTCCTAAGCAGTGCGTATTACGGCGAAACCGTAATTATGATTTATGACCAATTTTTCCGCTACGCTCGACGGGTAATTAAAAAAAAAAAGACAGAAAAGTTGCTCAATTAATTAATACTGTTCAATCTGTGCCCGCTTTTTTGCTCGCGCGGTGTAGATAATTTTAGATCTAATTGAGGTAATTAGAAGGATAATCGCGGAGATTCAAACACGAAGATTGAGAAAGAGGCTGCTCAAATTTCGCAAGTGTGTAAGGTGTTTTCGAAACATTTCGTGAAACGTGCGAATGATTAATTGCACGATATAGGATGACCATTAGCTATTCTATATAAATCTATTTCTCACGAAATCTAGCCGATTACATAATTTTAAAAACACGAGTAAAAGTCGATTCATAATCACCGTTTCCCAATTATCTCTCTTGCCTGCATTATGAGTACGCCGTCTTAGCTACGATTCAAAGTAAATTAAACGTTCCCCCAGCACCAGACAATCCCAAAAATCAATTAACCTGTCGCGCAGTGAAGGTTCCACCCCTCTTTCAGCCCCGACAATGAACCCTAAAAACCACCCCGCCATTCTAAGGGTACCTCGGCAAAAATACGGAAGGGCTCATCGCAAAAAAATCGCTACGGAAAGACGATTTTCGTTCTGTACGCGAACGACCGCGCCGGGGCGCCGATGCTCCGGTGTAAATCACCTGGCCACGCGGAGGTTTTCCGTTGCCAGCAGGGCACCGGGCCTCGGCGCGGGCCCCATGGCGGTGTAAATGTATAAATACCAGCCACAAATCTGCCAGCCGGCTAATTTATAAATTTCACGCCGATCTCGTAAATGCGTTTCTGATTTAGCGCTTTTAAATTATCGCTAAACCACTTCTAACTGCCCGACCGTGTAATCTCTCTCTGCGACTACGAGCCCCGAAGAGCCATGCCACCCTCTCCGCTGTGAACCGTGTTGGTATACGCCGTTCGATAAATTTCGCCGGCATAATCGCGAACGATACTTCTGCCACAGAGGAGGAACCACCCCCCTCGAATAAGGGAGGAAATACGGTCAGACTTTTCGAGTTCAAGAAAAAGCATTAAGAAACAGCAACGTTGGAAAACTATGACTGAGGTTTCGTTTCTTTTAATTTCGTCGCGCCAACTATGTCTTTCAAGATACAATCCTCGATATCATTAATCCACGATTGTAAAAGAATTCACCGGCTTGTTCGTTACGATCCTGACAATCGGCCATTATCATTCGCCCCGATCCGCAAGGGTCAACGACGCCGTCCGATGCGTTTCACTCGCCTATCATCCGTAACTACGCGGATAGATCGACATCGAGTGCTCGATACTCTGTCTGGCCGGTCCGCTTGGCAGTCAGCCCCGTTCATACAAGGGTAATTGAAAATTATTTGGTTAATACGGTTGATCGATTGCGACCCGTTAACTCGTTCATACATCACCCGCGACCACGAACGCCTCCTCCACCTACCCCCCTCGTTCCCATCTGCGGCGTTTCTGTCTCTTTTTCTCCGTACGATCGGCCGTGTCCGCTGGCCTTAGCGAGAGGCGTCTTAGCGGGGTCAGGTCGGCCAATAAATCCAATACGCCACGGTTCGTCCCGCGCGAGAGCAGCAGTTTTACAATTCATGAATTTATTATGGGCACCACCGAGAAATACCGCGGGGCCTCTGCTATTGATTTATCGTTACGCTTCGTCGGCCACGAACGGTCCCAATCTTTTCTGGCGTACGCTCCTGGCCGAGACGGCCGGGCCGCGGGGGAGTTGACGCGAGAGAATTAAGCTCACCCCCGTTGGGCTTTCCGGTCGGGAGGCAACGCCATAGATACCTGCGTCACTTCGGGGAAACGCGTGGAAACTCAATCGCGTGGAAGACGGTTGAAAAATGGAGTGCGGCATTTGATTGGAGTTCTGGGATATTGAGAACGAAAGTGTTCGAGGGTCGCACAGATTGGATCGTTAAAGTTAATAGGACGGTCGATCGATCGCAATTTTTATACGTTAACCGGGGTGACGGACGAATTGGTAAGCACTGACGAAACGTATCGAAATAAAGAAAAAAGAAACTCTGACGATTCGTGACACTATCACCACCTTCGACGTTCGGCGCGTCGCAGCGAAGGGGTTAACGACACCGAAAAATCGAATCGCGTCCAGAAGCGCGACCCATCGAGGATCAACAGCGTCCGCGACGTGGATATTCCACGTTCGAAGGAAGAGCCGAGGTCGAATCGGTACAGTACGCGAACTTACCGCAGAAATCCCGTAGTTCATTAATCAAGCAACGCCCGGAGTCGGAATGCCTTCGTATTTCGAGAGTTGCAGTCCATTTATCACGGCGGAAACGTATTTGTAGGCAGTGGCTCTGCCCGCTTCGCTAACAAGTGGATACGCTGTCCCCATGGATGATGTAGCACCGGCTAGGCTGTGGACCCCCTATGGCGTCTGACACCTCGAACCTTACAACCTTCGAACCGTACTCCCTCAACCTCGACTCACCCCGCGCGTGCAGCGAATTTTCTGTGGAAAACCATTGAACGAACGAAGAATCCGAGATGTACCGAGGCAAGTACAGGGGAAAGAACGAAAGATGGAAGAGCGGTAATGTTATCACCGCTCTCTTCGCGCTAGAGAGCCCCAGCGGAATCTTCTTTGGCGGTCCCGTCGGGCCCATTCCCGTTTCTTCGCCTGGAAACTCGAAACGGTGATTTACCGCTGGAAGGGAAAAATCATCGTCGCGGAACGGGTAGCATTCGATCATCGAGCCGCGCGCTTTCAGCGAATTTTCCCCCGCGGAAATCCCCAAGAATCCAGCCGACCGGTCGGAGGCGCGTGTTCCGAGCGGAACGCTCGTCGCTCGAGCGGAGGGTGTAATTTATCGAAGCGCGCGCCGTTCGGCGCGGCGCGGCGCGGCGCGCACGGTGACGCGTTACATAAGTTACAAGTTGTCGGCTGCTTTTTTACCGCGGCGCGGCCAGCCGCCGCTAAATTAAATATGAAAATGCCGCGGATTAGCGGCTCCGTTCGGGCGCCGATACCTGGACGTTTACACGGGGATGAAGCGTACACCGGCTGCGCACAATTGCCAAGCGATTTATCGACGGCCCGCTAATAATTAACTACGGGACTGTCTCCGTTTAATACGTTATAATTAATACGACCGGGTAATCTGCGCCGGCCGTTATTAATGCCACCGCCGCTTTGATCGAAGACGTGGGAATCGCCGTTAAGGCGCGGATAAGTGATTATATTGATCCGCGGGGGATAATCGTGCGATGGATTTGTTTAAACGTCGTATCGTCGGCTCGGTGACGTATAGGCGGCGGAGAGAATCTCGTTTCGGACGTCGTGCCATGAAAAAGAATAAATTGAGAAAGATATTCGGAGCAGCCATGATTCTTCGCCAGCATCGGCTATCTTCAATCTTAACAACACTTCATTAGAATCATGAGAAGGACCTCTTAACACCCACGCCGGTGCCCCCGGGCTATGTAAGAATCGTTCCAGGAGCGAGAGCCTCCTCGTGGATCGACTGAACTGGATCCCCGTGGCGGCCGAAAGGTTAGCCGGTCTACGAGTCCGCGGTGTTCACGGAGCAGGCATGCAAAAGGGCACAGCATCCGCCATAATTCGTGGCGCGAGCACGACCGAATTGGAATCTCGAACGCGCTTTTGTCCGCTTCTTCCTCCGTGGCCGGCGTGCTCGCCGGGCCAGGTGAGAAACGGTCCGGTGGTAATAGGCGCCGCAGTTTCTACCACGACGGACCCGGCTCGATCCACTTAGATCGAATCGCGTAGATTGAATTTTCGATCAGCCGTGCATGGGGCGCAGAGGGAGCGCGGCTAACCAGTCCGACCGACCGGTTAGACGATCGTTGCGCCAGGTCCCGGCCCCGATTTCAATAGCAGGCGGAACGAACTCGCGTGTGAAGCGGAATTTTTGTACCCTCTTTTTCGTTCCTCGCCAACGATTTCGGCTTTCCACGATGAAACGGCAGCTCGTTGCTTTAAAATACATCGTGGAGTCGCGAGTTCCAGCGGAGATGGGTTCGCAAATGTGGGAAGCTGGTGAATGTTTTGTTTTAATTTTTTTAGCGAGCAATGGAATTGTTCTGTAATGCTAAAATGTCCGAAATGAAAGAAAAATATATGAACTTTTTACTATTATCCTCGCGCTGTTCTTTATATTATTCTAGATGCGTGTCAGGATAAATTCGAATAAGGGCAAAAGATGTTTCTTCGTCGAACGTAATTGTACCAAGCTCCCTATGCTGCCCCTGCGTATGCCGCATCGTTTCGCCGTAATCTCCTGCTTCTCTCTTCGGATAGTTACACACAAACCCCATTACAAGTCACTCGAGCCATTCGTTTCACGTTCGCCTAGGGTACGGCCGTATTGAACGCGATCTATCGGTAGCCACGGCCGCGGCTGGATCTGCGACGAAAGTGGTGCTCGGGGCTCGCAATAATTTCGCCTCGGCGTATTCCTCGCGTTTTCACGCGCAAGACGCGGTAATGCTAAGGTGTCCGGGGTTATAACGCGGCAGAAGGCGGCTACTCCACCCCTTTCTCTTCAGCCGTTTTCGAGGCGACCAACTTCTCCGCGGGCCAGGAAAAATAAGTAAAAGACGGGGCGCGCTTATTGAAATCGGCCCCTACACGCCGCTCGTTGCTGGCTTTGACGGGTCAGATCTGCAGTTTGAAACGTGGCAGCGCGCGAAACTTGACGTCCCGACCCCTCCCAACTGCTGTTCCCTGTTCCCGTCTCCCTCGAGCTCCCTCGTCTCCCGTCTCCCTTGCACGTGCTCGCGCGAAACTCGAGTTCCTCTCTTCGCGGGCCCCGATACACCTCGGAGCTATTGAAAATGTTAATTGACGGGGACGATCGGTCCGAAACCTTCGTCGACCGCGAATTATTCTGTTTGAACAGTTTGTTGGGAGTTTTGGTTGTGCTTTGAGAAAGTTGCGAATCGGAAGACGCCACTAAGACTCGTGGAATTAAAGAAACTTACATTTCCTGATTTTAACAAATTTTCAAAGAATTCCGTCGTATATACGAGACGTGTGCGATTAAATTTAAATTACTTATTCCATCCTTTATATTTACTTCTCCACCCCATTCTCCGCCCACCACAATTCGATTTCCCTTAAACAAAACCCCTCTAACATACCACCGAGCGTCTTCCCCCTTCGTCTCTCAACAAGCATTACATTCCACTGTTACTGCACACCTCTATTTCCACCACTCTAGCCCGGATTCCACAGGCACTGGCTGCAACTCGATGTTGGCACTTTGTCCGCGTCGACCGATCGCACGTGCCCGCGAGATAACGCCCGCGGTTCTGCCTCGAGCGTTATCCCTCCTCGTCGAAGATTACACAGGCGTCGCGTATCCAACCGTCTCATCCGTCGCACACGATTTTCCGGTAACGCTCGATACCGGGGAAACCTTTCGTGTCCCCTTAACGACAACCGATTACGCGCGCCAGGTACGCCAGGAATTCTCCGCGATCGCGTGTTCCCTCGTTAATTACGCGTCGCAGGCCGCGTAGGATGTATACGTACGTATTATTACGCGCGGACAATCGGCGTTCACGATCGATCGTGCGGCTAACTGTTCCCCGCAGATTTTTTCCCGAATAAGAGATGCGCGGCGAGCGACCTGCTAAGTAACGAGCATCGCGATCTTCCCCCGCTCGTGCATCGTAAAGCTCTCCGGCTGGAATTCGGCGATGCCTGCGGAATATTCAGGGACTCGCCGGTCTCCCAACAGATCTTCGGGGATCTACATATTTAGAGTCGTGCACGCGAACGTGACTTCGTACTTTAACGATCGGGGAACGAAGGTGACGTTCGAGGGAAGTCACGTCTCGTCCATGTCCCCCTGCGCTCGTAGATACTGCGCGAGCCGCGCAAGTCCAGATTTGCATTCCCGTTAAGGATATTTCTAGATCTGTTCGAGGGAGCATTGGAACGGTGCCGCATTCCGAGCGTGCCCGTAACCGTGGCACATTGGGTAATGGTATTAATTAATGCCTCGCTGACACGTTCGAAGCGCGCGGCAGGATATTATTCGGCTACGTACACGCGCGGTTCGTTAATGTTAAATAGGTTTTGTAAATGAGGTTTGCCTTGAAGTCCGGGCGCTTCTTTCGATCAAGACGACCGAGATCAATAGAAACGAATTATTATGTTCCGATACCTCTGCGAATTCAGAATCAACGGTGCGTTACTCCGACAAGTATAAAGGCGAATTAGAAAGGTCTCGTGCTGCCGGCGAAGCAAAGCTTCGAAAATATCCGTCTCGAGCTCAATTAGATCGGAATCGTATCGCCGTGGCCTGCCGTTTCGCCGCGTGCTCGAAGAAGCAGCCACGCAACGCGAGACCGAACTCCAAGCCAGCCCACCAAGGAAGCAAACGAGTCTCTGAAATCGCGATAACGAAAGCCAAAGCCCCCCGCTGGTTTTCCCATGACACTCGACCCCGTCGACGCGTAATCAAACATTAGACGCGGCCCTGGTAGCGGGAGTTCGTATCGAGTCCGTCTAACTCGCAATAAAGCCCGACAGCCAGACAGAACGACACCGGCCGATCGATTCAGCCAGGCGAAAGATCGCGAAGATCGGGCTCGCGCTTCCGCGGGATTAGCGATCGGCTAGCGGTCAGCGATTCAACGGCGAGCGTTCGTAGCGGGGAAAGCACGACGTGGGAATACACGTCGCCGCGGATTACGCCCCCTCTATCGTAACGCTCACGGGCCCCGGCCAGGTATAGCCGGCGAAGTGCAGCGTGTGTTCACGTGAACACGCCGCGCCGCGTTATCTCGCTTGCATGCGAGCCGGCGCGGTGCAGCGCGGTGCAACGCGGCGCGGTGCGGCGCGGCGCGGCGCGGCCCGAGCGAGTGCGACCCGCCACGGTATAAGTATTCACTTTAGCCTGGCGGTTCGTGACCTCGTATCGCCACGGCATTACAGCCCTTCGCTTTTTTATCGGGGCGCCACGTCACGCGGAGGCTGCAATTACTAATTTAGAGGCGAGACCGAGTCGTGCCAAATCCCTCGCAGAATGCCGCCCTCTTTCTCTCCTCTGTTATATTCGTATGCAAGCCGTGGCGCGGTGTACGTCGTGGCAGAAGAGAGGAAGCGAACGTACGACCTCGTGGATCACGGCTACACGGATACGAATCCTCTCCGCTTCTTCTGCTTCTTCTGACGCGCAGAGCACGCCGTGGTTGCACAGGCGTACAGGCCGTGGTAGCCGCGGGTTACCGTGGCCGGGCATAACGTACCTCGGATGCAACCATCGAAATATGTTGAGCCCTCGGGGCGCTCGCTAATTACATGCCTGTCGCGGCGCGCGAACGCAGTTTCCTAATTGTAAGCGCTCGCGAGGAGGGAGAGAGGGAGAGAGCGAGAGAGTGTCTGGCCATCGTCGGACGTCAGATTCGCTCCGGGCATTTTTCGCGCAACGACGTGCCGGGGGTAATAGAAAAGCGGCCCCGGATTAATTACGCCCGCAGAGTACACATTTCGTTTGCTGGATGCACTGTTGCTGATCCGCCAGTGATGCCTGGCGGTTTTGTGAATCGTGATGGCCTGATGGGTTATGGGGGCACGCCGCGAAGATAGAGGATGCAGGAAGAGACTTGCGCTTTGTTTTGCGGGGATTTTTGGGGCCGGATTAATTTGCGGGGTAAATCAGAGGTCGCGCCGCTTGATACTTCCTGACTGCTGCTGCTACGATTCTTGTTCCAACGGTCTCCGTTACGTCGTTCGACCATTTCGCTGAATCGGATAATTATACTTTCACTTCCATTGTTTCTTCGTTTTTTTTTTTGTTTTTTTCGAGGCAGAATTTTCAACGTTGCCCTCCCCACAGCTGATACGCGAAGCTATTCATACTGGAGCAATGGAGATCGGTCCTCGCGGGGAATTTGTTTTCGATGTATATGCAGCGAACTTATGCAACGCGGAAACCATTGAAACGAGACTAGCGTGACTAGAAAACTGCTTGCTTTCGTTTTAAATATGTTACCGGTGTACGCAATTTCGGAGCTTGCCAAACGGCCAAGTCATCGTTACGACATTCGAGAGCATCCTCGTGAATTGATGTTACTCCGGCCAGGTAAACCTCTCGAACAGCCACTGGATGGAACTTACCCCGATCATTCTTCACAGGTACGTTTCCCTCGACCGGCAAGAAGGTGTTCAATCTCCTCCTCAATTCCTCGGACGCTCGAGCGAGACGGAACGAGACATCGTGAAACGGGGATTCGTCGAGCCGACCCTCGGCTCGTATCGTAGAACAATGAAGGGCCGCTATTAATATTGGCTCACTATCTCGCCGGTATCGCCAGTTTCACACTCCCCACGCACTCGAGTAACACGGCCCGCGTAGGGACATTTTCATTGCATATTAATGCGCCTCATTACTGCCACTCTGCACCGCATTACTCAATGCTACGCCGCCTGCCCGTCTAGTGTTTCAAACGGGATCGAGGCGGAAATGCTATTGACCGTGTGGGTTCCAGGTGTGAAAAACTCTCCCCGTCCCTGTTCTCCCCGCCCCCTCGATCCGTAGGCGAAAGGTTTGGGGTTCACAGACGATCGGTAATACGACGAGGAATAATATTTTCGCGTAAATTGTAATAAACAATGCATTTTCAACTAAAAAAACTTCGTCTAAGAATAGTAAGACTAATTTCTAATAATTAATCGAAAGAAAAATTAGAATTTATTACATTGCGCTCATAACGAACTGTCTTAACTGCCCGAATGTCGATGACGAGGCCTATGATAGCGGGACAAATTCATTTTGCTTGTCATTTTAAAACGGTTAGAACCGTACAGTCTAATAAAAATACGTGTCGCAAGGTGTTTTCAGGTCTCGTACCTTCGTCCCGCGTTTCCCAGCCCGTGGACCTTACGCGGAGCAACCCAATAATTCCTACGCCCGCGGACACCCGATATTTCTACTCTCCCTTGACAGTTCATTCTTAACCTTGTCCCGTCTAACGAGCGGGGTATTAATAAGATTATTAATAAGCGAAAGTCCCGCCGGGGGTAATGCGCGATACCTTTCCCCTGGTCGCCTGGCTGTCGACCAGTCCCACAGTTCCGAACACCTCCGTTACACGGGCGCATCCAACGCGATACTGGAAACTGGTGGTGTAAAAGGTGCGAAACGCCGCCTCCGGGACGATTATTAATCGATCCGGCGACCCGATCGGGGTTCAGGCGAACCCTGTACATTCTTGAACCGGGTTCATTGCGCGAGGTCGTACGGGACGACAACGGAGACGACGAAGAAGCCTCTTATAAGAGACGTCCGGGACATTAGCTATCGAATCGTTGCCCCGTGTAAGGAATACTTAAATGTCGAGGGACACGACTCTGTGCCGAGGGATAAACCGTTGGCCGGGTCGTGGTTTTATCAGAGCGATATGTCAGTGCGTGACAGCACGGTGTGTAGACATCGGTCACGGGACGAGCAACATTTCTCACCTCTTAGAGCTTAGGCAGGTAAGGACGTCGCGACGATGCTTTGTCGAATCGCTCGATTAAATTACACCATTTTTCACGGCCTCGTTCCCGTCTACGGGACTGCCGTCTATACTCACCTGAGTCGTGTTCAGGCAGGGGGACACGTTCGACGGTTTCACGATGATGTTGTGATCGATGCTGTCGTCCCTGCGGACACCTTCCTGGCCCTTGGGCTGGAATCTGTAACAGGTTGAGGATAAAGAATTGTGGGGAGTTGATGAACACGAATAAGTCAGATGCTATCTGTTCGACTTGAAAGGTGGATTCCTGCTAGTGAGAAACTGTAGATAGCAATAAATATACGAAGGCGCTAGATTATGTGTTGGAAATAATTCGAGTAACTTGAGGCTCCGTTCTACAGCAGAAATATATAATAATAATGATAACAATAAGGTATACATCTTTCGTATGTCTTTCACCCTGTACGGTTTAGAAGCTACAGCTTTACTATTATTATTATTATTCTCCTTATTATTGCTTGCCTTTACTTTCACCGTTCGGTTAATTATTCCACGGAACTTCTGCTGCTTATGCAACTCCTGCTCAGGGACGCGGACGATGTCACCATGCACCAGCCAACTATTATCAAGCGTTTCCAAGAGCATCGAAAAAATGTCGCGCGCGGTAGAGTGGCGTTTGACAGGGCAGACCCTTCAAAGTGCGATTATCAAACATGCGTCGCGCCGCGATCAAGCGCGCAGCTGCGCGCTCATCCTTTATCTACGCGATTCCGCTGCGCGGAATTCAGCATTGTTGTCTAATTGCGAAAAATGCACCGCATACGGGTGTTATCGATGCCGCTCGATCCACGGTTCCACCGGGTTTCAACAGATTTTTCGAAAACGCGATTCGCCTGCACCCTACGCGGTCTTTGTTTATTCGCGAATGCCTTAAATCCATTAAACAAGAGAACCAGAGTGAAATTGTTTAAAATTATTAGAAAAGTACCGGCGCCCGCGGCCGTCCTATCTAAATCTATTGCACGACGTTCGCGAAGAGGTACAGGTGCTCCGTTCGCAAGGTACGACTGGTCGCGGAAAAGAAAGGCGCAGCGCGATTCACGGCGGAGGGCAGAAGCGGCGGCGCGATTTAATTGCGAGGACATTTCTTATATGGAAGTTATCGGGTACGGCGCACGTGCCGGGGCGGTGTGGCGCGGAACGGAGCGGAACTCTTAATGGGGGGACCACTCGCGCGTCCTCGTATTCGAATATTTTCAATGGCCTCTTCCGTGCCTCTTATCTAAATGCGATTCCCCGTTATCTAACCGTTGTCCGGACTCGTCACCGGTCCTGCGTCTCTCTTACTTGTCCCGCTGGCCATGGCCGGCCGGTGCCATCGGTTGAAAGAATAAAGTATACGAAGAAAAAGAGGAGGAGGAAAGAGGAAGACGCGGGACAAGAGACGGGTGGAAGAAAAGACGCGACAAAGAAGAAGAAGAGGCAGGCTCGAACAGTCCAGTTGGACTTTTCTTCGCCGTTCAGAAGAGTGCATACGTATTCGCATATCCCGGTTCGTTCTCCACACGAACGTCCGTTCCGTCTTCCCTTCTTTCTCTGTTTCGTGGCGTCCACGCGGTGTCTGTACCCGCGTTGCACGTTCCAGCGTGTGTATATATATATATATATATATATATATAGAAGTGCACACATGGCAATCCGCGTACGTCCCTCGGTACAGCGGAGAGATCGAGATGCAAAGGAGACCCGCGCCGCTTTTAAACTCGCCGCCGCGAAGCGGATAAATTCGCCCGGGTCCCTCGATCTATTAATTCGAGCCGCCGCTTGCATTCCTGCGGGGTCTCGACCGCTGGTCTCCACCAGGTCCTCGCGACCCTTCCTGCTTTCTCGCGATCGCCTCCTCGCGCTGGCTCGCTCGAACCGCTACGCCTTGCCGGCCGCTGCTGGATCGGTTCTACCCGCGTGTACGCGCGACGTGCGCGTCACCTCGTCGCGAACGCTCCGCTCGTGCGTCCCGCTGTGAACGTTCTTGATGGAACGTGCGAATTTTTCAATTGGCCCCTCGTCGCGTACTCGAGATGAAAATTACGACATGGTCCGACAACTGGATCTCGAGTAATCGCGTCAGCCAGGTCGCGATACGTACGTGCTTTAAGAAATCGCGAGAAAAAACGTTTTTTCGACGCTCGAACCGCATCCCCCATCGAGAATCGCGTTACGGAACGTAGGATACGAGCACAGTTGCGTACGATAGCCTCGCAGCGCGAGAATAATTCCGCTACCAAGCCTCGAAATAGAACTTACAACGCACCGTCGCGACGCGTCGCGTCCACCCGATATGTGCAATACGTCCGACCCTATCTCCTCGCCGATCATAAAAGTCAAATATCGTCCCGCTTAAAAATGTCGAGCGTCGCTCCGAACGTTTCGTTCCTAATACCACGGCTCGGTTTACAACGGTCTTGCCTCTAAAACGTCACGAAGCGGCATCCCGAGTGTCGATCCCACCGGGCATCAACTTCCGCGAGGGAAGTTGACGAGCTCGCGTCCAGCGTCGACATAAACTACACGTCTCGTTGCGAGCGCCCGGTTGTATCGCATAATTACCACGCTTTACAGCGCTCTTTACACTTGTTTCCACACCACTGTATCTCCCTCGCATCGCCGTGTAACCGGAGATCGTAGGTGAAAGAGAGAGCGAGAGAGAGAGAGAGAGAGAGCGAGAGAGAGAAAGAGAAAGAGAGAGAAAGGTATAGGGAGGGAGAGAGAGAAATAAAGAGAGACAGAGAGAAAGGCAGAGAATTGGCCGCGCACGCCAGCCCTCGCGAGTATAAATCCGCGTACTCTCGCGTGGCGGACCCGAGAGGGAAGCGGTTTTTATTCCGCTCGGCGCGCGTTCTCTCGCGCCAGAGACGGGCGTAGATAAAGACCTATCGGCAATATAGTATCAAGAGCGGCGTAAATAAGGATAATGCGGCGTGCCGAGGGTATACTTCCTGCTAGGCGTGTAGGTGTAACCTGTGTAAAAGGTAGATTAGATTGGCATTACCGCCGACACTAAAGTAAGGCCGTGGTTATTAAAAGGCGACCGTAATGTCCCGGCCAATATCGGCGTCGAGTTTCGCGTTTATCGACGCGGGCTCGGCACATGCGATCCGCTACAATTATGCTGCGACGGGGTGTACCGCGCGAGAAACGACGGGAGAAACGCGTGGACGGTCGTTAGAAGATAAGAATAAACGCGGTGGATTCGTCTTTGCTCGGAATGATAAAGTTGCCGCGTCCCTGCGATTGGTATCCCCTGTACGCTTCGCGTACGCTGGATGGGGAATATTCGCGGAACGCAATGAACAACGGTGATTATCGCGAACATCGAGGAACGAGAATTGTCAATTTCATTTTCTCCGCGCGAGGAGGGTTCACGTTCGAAACGAATTCAACGGGCGGACCTTTCTTCAGGTTTCCCTTCGCGCGACGGAAATTCTTCATTTCGACCTGGCGGGCGAACGCGCATTCGTCAATGTTGGCTCCGGAAACGAGCACGCGAATGCGTCCGCCTCGCCGTTCGCTTCCACGGTTCGAATTCAATTAGCGGCCGCCTACCTGGCGCGGTGAATTAATCTCCGTCGGAAGCTTTTATCGTCACCGATGAAGTCGAGGCAGCGACGCGACGAAGGCTGAACGAGATTTTTCCGATTCCTTCGCGATGGCACTTACCAGCGCGCCAGTAGAAAAATGCATGCGTACTTGGGGACAGAATTCCTGTTCGTAATTTTCCGCTGCCGGGAGTGCAATTGAAACGCGTTTGCACAAGTATGAAAATGACGCTCCTTTAAAGATGAATACACGAGAGGAACGTGGAACAAGATTCTATTAAAAAAAAAATAATGGAAGAAATATTTTTTCAGTCTCGCGATTCATTATTCGTAACCGAATCGCCTATACATATTCAACGAACTTCCCATTAACGGTGTGCATATATACACAGCGTGCAATACATCTTCCAACAGTAGCCTCCGAAATTTCTTCGGCAAACCTCTTCGAGTGTTATCTGAAAAAACTCGACCAATCTAAAATCAACAACCAGGCTCTCTTAGCCAGCAGGATCGGTGCTACTCTACCTTGCCACTTAACCTCGACCTGTAATACCTGTCTCGCCCAAAATGCTCCTACCAGAACCCACACATCCGAACACCCTTACCCACGCGCAAGCCGACGACACTTGTCGAGCTCCATTTCAATTCTTCCACGCTTCGACTTGCCGGCTGTATTATTTCATCGCGGTATCGCCCTTTTTTCTCCAATAACAAAACAATAATTAATTAATTCGTTCCGCAAATCAAGTCAGTGTCCACTGTTTAAAGCGAAATAAAGAGTTCGCTTCACAAAGACTGTACTTTCCCGTATCTACTCGAATGCATTCCACGCCGGTTGGTTCTGGAAGCGACAGACGGATGCGCCTCGTTTTCCCAAGCATTCCCGTGGGCCACCGTTAAGGATGCCCCATGCGGACAGCAGGGTAAGACGGATCTCGCCGATCTCGTTGAAGATCCGCCAGAGTCTCGAACGTCAAACCGCGCCGGGGACAGGGCACACGAGAATGGCGATACGCCTGGTCGGGGCCCTTTCTTGATTGTCCGCGCCGCGTATGGGTCGAAGTCGCGAGAGGAGCAGCCCAGGAGAGAGAACCGCAGAGAGAACAGCCTTCTCTCGGGATGTATGAAGCTATAAATCTTGCGCGACAAATCGCTAGCTCGCTCGTTCGTTCTCAGGCTAATTGTTGAGACGCGCTCGAGTACCGTGTTCGCCGCTCTTCCTACTCGGCGATGTCCTCGCGGACGTACGCTCCTCTCGCCACGTCGCCCGCGGCTGAGCATCGATGAGCATACAATCGATTAATCGATTATCCGCACCCGAACCCCGTGGCAGCGTGTTCAGCGCCCGAGTATCCGCTGTCTAACGACGTCCCATCGCGAGGATTATCCTGTCGCCTCGCTCGTCATCGATTTCCTCCGATCCGATGTGCGATCGCGGACAGCAATTTCAGGCCTTTTGATGAAACGAACTCGCAAATTTTCCTATTTTACAGGGCAGAATTACTGTATTTAAGTGTTTTAATCGCTACATTCGCGATCACTAACATCATTAATAACTTTCCTATCGATACGTAAATGCGGCACAAATTTAACCCCATCGCGGCTGCGATTTATTTCGCCCTCGATCCCTCGACATCCCAACTCGAGAATGAAACTTTCTACGTTGTTCTGCACCCCGTGAACTGCGTTACGCGTTCGTCGGGAGATCCTCAGCCGTATGACGAACGTATTCGAGCGGCCACGGGAGAGAAATCCGCGCGTCCATTCCGGCCGTAAAGAAACTTTCTCGGCTAGCGCAAACAGCGCTATCGGTGTAACACGCGATAAGTCCGACTGCGGGTCACGATCCGTGGGCGCGCAGGTGCGGCGTTTTTTCCCAGCCGCGGTGCACAACCTGCGCGTCGATCGTAAACGAATAAACAGGTGCGCCCAGCGCGAGTCGCCGGAAAAATCCTGACCCCGGGGATAAAAGCAGCCACCTGCCGGGCGAATCCTCCCGGATCGATTCCCGTCCGGGAACAATGAACGACGGACACTCGCCGAGATGGAAAGCGGAGACGGAATGTTTCGTGACTGGCGTCTCGCGCGAGGCGTTTCCACGATTCGCCGGAGTCGCGTAGAAAGTGGACACCTTTTTGTTCCGGGAAATCTGATGGGTTTGGAAAGTTCTTTTCTTGTCGCGCGCGAGAATGCCGATTTCCTTTCGATACGGTGGATCGAAAGGAAATGGCTGGTTGGAAATGGCAATAAATGGCAAATTCGTGTCCGAGATAATGAACCGCCGCGGAAGTTCGATACCCTGTCATCCTATACAATGAATTATTCCCGTACCGGGGGTGAATTTCTCAGCGACGCCACTGAATATCTGCCTCAGCGTCGAGGACCTGACGAATCTTTTTAAATTGCAATCGAATGAACGATATCGAGGCGATCGTTTCGGAGCGCGCAAGCGGAATTCGTTTGAAACGAAGCTCCGCGGTACTGATCGAGGATTGATCGTCGATGTTAGAGGAAAAGTCCTTAATCGTTCGGCATTTTAACGGAGCACGGCCGGAGACTTTTCCAAGAAGGGTTCCGGCGAATCAGCCGGGGATCGTCCTCTCTGTACGCGGTCTTGTCGTGCGCGCTGCGCCGAGCTGCGCGGCGTCGGCCCCTTTACCGTCGTCGCCCTAGACGCCCGTCCGGAAAGTCAAACAATGCGACGTGCAGATTCCGCCTTATTTACTCGCGGTATCCGCTAGAAGGGCCCTCGACATGCAAAGCACGCGTTGTCATTTGCTCCCATCTCGAGCGGATCGGTTTACGTTCGCCGCGCTCGAGAAAATCTCTCTCTGCGTACACTCCGCGGAACTCGCCGTGTCCACTTCCTTCTTCCTCCTCCCTTTCTCGCGGCGCGCCACAATCTCTCCCTGTCCGCTTTGTTTTCGCTCCGGTGCCCGCATCCACGGTCCAGAAGCGAACGGAGTCCTTCTTCTAAGCTGACGTTTGGGAAGCTCCGTGGGCACCGCGACTCTACAGCCCCGCAGCGCCGCGGGACATTTTTGTCGGGCAGATGGGTCTCATTGGACCGCGGTCTGTCGCCGAACAGCCACCATTTGTGCAGGTGATATTATTCCCCGCGATACCTATTATATCGGCACTCGAGGGAAGTCGCCGGTCAATTACGAGGACGGGGATCCTAAGCCGAGTCAACTCATCGAGCAGGATATTGTGAGCGAACGTCCAAAGGTGTATCGCACGCGAGATCACCTGCCCTCTCGTCGGACTTCTAATTCACGTCCACCATACAGTTTCTTCCCCCGGATCGAAACTTTTCGAAAACCTCCCTCGATTTAACGCTTTCTGCGTTTTGTCTGTTTCTTTTTCCTGCTTTTTTTGCCTCGCCATTTATTTCACCTTATCGAGGTCCCGTGAAACCCGTGGAGGACTGAAAACGTCCCGCCAAGGGCACTATTAATTCTGATTTAAGTTCCCGTTACGCGGTTTGTGTGGTCCCCATATATCAGCCGGTGCTATCGCTTTACCGCGAAGCAACGCCTTCGTGCGTACCTGGCTCCCGTTCAGCTCGCTATCTTACACGCGCGACGTCTGCCGGATGAATAATTTGGATACAATCTTAATCCAATGACGCATGGCACCCGATCTCACGCGGCTGCTTTGCCCTGATTAAGGACGGCCCGCTTTCGTGCTACCGTAAATCTCGACGTCCCATTGTCACGGAGGATGTTCCCAATCCGTTCAATAGACGCTGCCCCGCTACGGCGTTTAATCCTAAGAATAACTTCCTTCTTCGGGCAGGCCTGCGCGGTCGTACCGCTCTATTCTCAAAATCTTTTGTACCGTTTAATATAGAATAATAAATTGTCACGCGTCTAGACGGAGCGTAATCGTGCTTCGTTCGATTACGAAATATATTTGCAATCGTGTCTTTGGCGCTTCGAAATTGCTCGCGAGGAAAGACGGTACCGTCTCGAGTAACGCTGCTGGACACTCGACGAAGATTTGCTTTCAGTCGTTTCTAAGCGTTTCGCGATACTGAAGTTACGTTTGCGCGTGGACAATTTCGTGAAAATTTGTACGAATGGAACCTCGCGAATTCTCTACAAATTCAACGGTACCGCAACGTTAAAGAATGGAGTCGGTCGAGTCGGAAGTCGCCGCTCATACTTTCTTTACCCGCAGCTGGAGCCCCGGAATCCGGTTGAATGGTTTGTAACCGTGTGCACGGAATTCCCGTCGTAAATCAGATGTAGGAACGAGTGGGGAAAAAAGTGCACCACGCCGTTGTTCGTAAGTCCCCGCCGGCCTGTTGCAGTATTTCGCGAATCGCGAGTGTTGGCCGTATTTCGTGGGAGTATTTCGCCCTCTCCGCCTGCCTTTACGGACCAGAAGCCTCTCTGGTTAACGTAACCCGGAGGATCGGGAACTGACCGGGACCGGGGACCACCTCGCGGCTACAAATTGCATTGTTCGCTCGTGTTGCCGCTCACGGATGGGGTATTTAATGGTATTGTTCTCCAATTCCTCTCCGGAGGATCGCCCTTTGGTCCCCGGCGCAGTTTATCATTGCTGCGTCGGCCGGAAGTTTCGCATTTCTAAATACCGATATCCCTTACAGTAACGAACTCGAGGAAACATACAATTGCAAATTTCACTGCAAACTGCCTGGCACCTCGCAATTTCGCAAACACGTAAACACTGTCGCGGTTATCAAAATAATTTCTTCCCTATTATCGTCTACCTGTAAATTGCTTCCACGCGATTCCACTTGCATCGCGCTCGCGAGGGCGCTCGGGGCTCGGTTCAAACGGCTATCCCGCCGAGGTCAATGGAGAAATCAGCTCGAAAGTCGCCCGGTTGTTTCGACGTACAGTGCCGGGGTCTTGCGTTCTTAAGCGTTCTGCGGTCTCAATCGGTCTAGCCGGGGCTCCGCGATGCAGGGCGGAGAGGCACGCAGGTCGGGCAATAAGGAACAGAACGGTTTTGCGGTTCGACCTGGCGGTTCTCTCCCGCGGGGACTCTATCCTTCTTGTCCCGTATGCGCATCGACGAGCGCGCACAGACGCAACGTGGCCGACCATCGTCAAGAAATATGATGATTGCAGGCTGCTACCATTTACAGTAGTGCGGTTTTGTCTCGTACCCGGCGCGTTCCCCTTTCCTCGAGCGTTCCGTTTCGCGTGCGCCCGTAGTCCCCGCGAGCCGCAAATCTTCCACGTTTCTAAGTGACTTTAAACTAAGTCGCGTTTCCCCGGAGTAATCGTCCGCTTCGGTGCCTCGCATCGGATCGCGACGTAAGCGCGATCCTCGTTTCACGGGGACGGCTTAATCCTTCGTCCGTGGCGAGCAACTCCGCACTCCGCTTTGTCCCTCCCGAATCGTTCAGTGAGCGGAGAGATTTTTCGGCGGAGAGGATTTCACCTTCGATCGAATAGCTCTGGGAGCCAAGTTTCGTCCCGGAATTCAAAAGACACCGGAATCTTCGGCGATCTCTCAAAAATGTCCCAAGTTCTTGAACTTTTCGAGACCACCTAGATCAACGAGGTACTCCTTAAAAAGTAATTTTTAGTTTCTCTCTCGTCCCCTCCTCCCCACCTTATCCACTCGAGAAATCTTCTCCAAGAATTCAACATTGTATCTGTGCCACGGATCGACGCCACGAAAATTCCACAGAAAATTCCCATATAATTCTCTCGCACTGAAATCGGTATTAAGAGAAATGGTAGCGGGTTAAGGAATAGAGGACGATGGGTATCGATGCACCACGGGATTGTCATCGAAGATCCATTTCGGTGATCACGGTAGACACAGTCGCCGGCGAGCGTTTTCGTATGCGATAAATCATCACGGGGCTCCACGGTGCTCTCACAATGCCGTACTAATCTTCCATCACGCACGCACGATATAACTACGCCCGCATGGCGTCTCGTGATTTACCATCCTGCGGCTAACCTCCATTATGTATGGCGCGCACGGTGGAAACTGTTGAGAATACCGTGCACCTTGCGCTCGGATAGTTACGTGCAGCGCGCGTCTTCGAATGCACGCCGGCATGCATCGATTTTCAAGTTACTTGCCGACCGGCACGGAACCCGTTCGATCATCCCCCTTATCCGCCGTTCCTTTGCTTTCGATAATCGTTTCGGCGGAGGGACGCGAAACGCCGCTGGCGTTGCACCGCGCTTTCAATTCGAGCTCGAACTTATTTTTGTTTAATTGAACGCCGAGCAATTCGACGAGACGGTGGAGCCAACGTCTGGCTTCTTCCTTTCGAGCAACGACGGAACGAGATATGCACGGACGATTCTTCGGCGCGGTATGATTTTAAATCCATTGTCCAATTATTTCACCGTCGTCGATTATTCTAATCGGATGTTTCGCGTACCGAACGAATAGCGGCGCGGCCGGTCGGGTTCAATTAAACTTAAATACGAGACGCGGGCCACTTTGACAATAATTCTATCGGTGCTTAATTGAAGCGGAGCTCATTCGGCAGGCAGATCCTCGTTAACATCGATCCTGCGCCGGCCATCTCGACTCCGGGATATCTGTCACTGGATATCTCCTCCCGTATTAGAATTCCCCGTCCTACCGGGCATTCATCCCGGCCCGTTCGCCGCCTAACATTTAAGATTTTACCCGTGGTTCTGGCCGCTCGATCGCAACGACCGCCGTCCTCGTTACGATATTCTTGTTCTAATGTCCGCTGACATTACGGCGTCCTCGGAGATTCTTTATCGGCGACCCGAGTGCCACGGTGCAGGAAAACCGCCTGGCAGAACAAGCGGCCACGGGGGAAAGAGAAGGAAACAAAGAGGCAACGAAACACCGTGGCGACGGGTCGTGGAACGAGACAGAGGCTGCCCGAAGAAATAAGGAGATAACGATATTTGCACGCACATAACTCGCGTCCGATAGGAATAGGTCGTCGTCGTTGTCGTTAGGTAGCGTGGCGCATTTCAAAGAATGGAGCAATAAAGGGGGTTTTACCGTATATGCGGACGATCGGGAGTCCCTCTGCGCAACGTACGATCGGGGGATTACAATAATTAAGTGTACATCGCATCACGATAAAATTTCATGGCTCTGCGGCTACGTCCGCGGCTAATTCGCGAGAATCCACCGGGGCAAACAACTGTTCCTTTGTGGAGGAATCCGTTTCACCGGGGATCTAACGGTGATCGATATTCGTTCCTTGTTGGGTTATCCTTTAACCCTTCCGCTACGCTGACGTCGATGATCAAAATGATCTCGATCCGCCTAATTCGGATACCCTGTTCCGTTTGGCCGAGGTAATAATTTGCACAAGCAACCGCGACAATATATTTCTGAATAACCGAGGGTGAGGAAAATTTTTCATTTTTCCATTTCGATTCACCGCGTAACCACCCACAACGTCGCTATGCGTCTACGGCCAAGCGCGTGGATCTAAGTGCATCATAAATACGTATTCATAGGCCGGTGGATGCGGCCAGTCCTTAGAAGCCGAGCAGTAACGAGCGGTCGAGCACTGTTTAGCCCACATTCGAGGGAAACGAGCAATCCTCGGGAGAAGAAAAATGGGAAAAGAGAGGAATAAAAGAAGAACGCGACGCGATCGCCCAGCGTTTCGCTTCGCCTCGCTTTATCGGTCCTCCGTGACCGGGGAAAATTCTGTGACGGCGGCGAAGAAACTCCCGTCAAGACCAGCGGAAGAAACGGAGAGCGCGACAGGTTTTATCATCGGGAGATAAGGGAATTTACGGGTACATAACTCCGGACCGATAGGGATAGGTCGTCGTTAGTAGGTTGCCCCGAAGAATGGAGCAATAAAAGGAGGACGACGAAGTCGTGGCAATCGCGCGGCCAAGCTTTTTACGACCGATTTTCACGGAGTAACGGTCGTACGATCGAGAATTACGCCGCACCGATCGGAGATCCACTCTCGGTGCTAATAGCGTACAAAACGGGCGGCCTGTATTATTCACTCCGAGAGCTCGCGCGTCCGTATATGTATCGCGCCCGCTCCCCGAGCATTTCTCTCCTCGGCTCGAGATTTGCGAGCGGTTCAGACTCGCCTATCCGATCGGGTGCGTACCTTTTAGGGGCTCGATAGACCGGACAGAGTCTCCCCCTCCTTGTTCCATTGAATTATTAAAAGGCTGACTTAGAAACTTGCCGTGGCGATAAATTATATCGGCGCGAGGAATATTGTTGGCGGAAGGACGCATCGATTCGCCTGTCCGTCGAGATTCGAATGGAAATCGCGTCCAGGATCGATGGATCCTTTTGCGCTGCGTCTTTCGTATACGTTTCTTCGGTGCGCATTTGTATCGGGACACGGGGAGTATCGTAAATATGGAAAAACGACGACCTCCTCGACGGCTAAATTACGGCCGTCTTAATCGAGGCATTCGGGTAAGGCGTACGCATAGTTGCGAGCCGGATCGCGCGTTCGTGAATGTGCGCGCGGATTAATCGGTTTTTGCGCAACAACGTGGAACAGTGTTCACGGCTCTGTCGCGGAACCGAGATTGAGAGACAAGCGGTTGCGTAGAGCGCCGGCTGATTGAGCGATCCTGAGCGCAGCCGAGCGAAATTGGCGGTGAACATCGGGAAAACCGCTGAAACTTATGGTTAACGCCATTATGGCACACCTGTCGGGGGTTGAACGTTACACTGGAGCCCAGTTTCCACTTGCATCTGCTCGCTGAAATTCTCCACGCGGGCTGCGTAGATTGATGATCAAGTGGGACTGGTTGCCAATGCCTGTGCATTACCGATACACAGATATCCAATCCCGAACGGTTTAAAAAGACAACAAAAATCGAACCCACCCTTAGTCCTAATAACAGATATCAGTAATGAAACAAAAGTGGGAACCTTTCAGATATTAAAATTCATCCCCGATAAAATGCTCGCGAGAAACGTAGAACTTTTGTAATATTTTAGTCCCAAGTGTTGCAGAACTTTCACCCTGATGTATCCATTCCGCTGTTAATTATTCGTGCTCCAGAGTGATCCACTGTCCGGACCAGAAATCGCACAGGGTAAACCCGTTTCGAAGGTTCGCTCGTGAAAATAATAAAATGCACGCTCGCCACCCCACGCGGCCAGCAATTTGCGGCTAACGAACCGGCGATATCCATCCGGGCGCGTAATTTATATCCGCGATATCCGTCGTCCGTCCCTCGTGGCTGTTATTATCCGCATTAATGACGCGCGTGCACACGCACCGTCCGCGTTCTGACGGAATACGCGGACGTGTCCGCGGCATGAAGACGTAAACGGATGAAATAATAGTGTGACATAACCGGCGGGTGCGCGCAGACCGATCCCACGGTTGATCCACACCGGACCGGCCGGTTCTAATGACGCAATCCGGCGAAAGGAGCTCGCTGACCGGCCTCTCCTCTCTTGACTTTCGTTTTGATTTCATTAATGGATCGGGTGCCCGCTAATGCGACTTTGTTTGCCGAGCACTCGTCTCGCGTTTAAAGAGGAGCTACGCCGCGCTGGACGCACGCGTTGTTTCGCGCTTAACGTCACACGAGAACGTCTCGTTTCTTTTGTCGTCTCTCCTCGCCTTGTTTCAGTGGAAACAAATTTTTTTTTTTTTTTTCCTCCGCGAGTCTTCTCGTAGTGTACACTTGTATTCGCGGTCTACGGAGAGCTTCCTGGTTCTGCTCGGATACCTGGATGTATTTGAATGAAGTTCGAGGTCCGTGTAATATTTTTTCATTCATTCGCATTCGGATACTCTGCTCGTGCAGGGTTCCTTATTTTTGAGAAAGAAATCGCATTCGTCGACCGTTACCCCTCGATATTCTTCGTCCCTTATCAATAATTCATTCACCCCGTGCCTGCGAACTCGGCATCCACTCATGCCGCGCGCTCTGCCCAAACGCGCTCCTCCACGACAGTGTCCCGTTCCCTCGGCCCCGCTGCGATCCTCTCCGGCTCTCTATACCCGCAGTCCTCGTCCTTTTCCTACCCTCCGCTACGAGATCACCTGACCACTCGGCGACCTAGCGAGGAATTAACACTTCCAGCGGTGTACCGAGCGCTCGCCACGCCGGGTTTGCTTATGCTAATCGGCGCGAGCGGTTTCGTGCCGTCTCGCCGCGTCGCCGACGCTTCAAATATATTAATTAACATCGTCATTAAGCCGGCTAGCCGCCAGTTACTGGCTTTTCCTCTGCATCTCTATCCTCCCTCTCTTCCCTCTCCTCCGGAACCCTCGCGCGAATCCATCTCCGCGCGAGGCGTCCACGAGAACGAGCACGCGAGAACCGCTCTTAAAACGAAGCGGTACAACCGATCCTCTCGCGACTGTTTCTAAACGCAAATATTTTATTCCCGCCTCCGGATCGCTCGCTGAAAGCGCCGCGCGGATCGTCGTCGCGACTCGTTCGCGAAATTCTGCCTGTCGTTACGCGGGGGACGCGTTAAATCGACCTGTTCGATTCTGTTAACGACATTGAATAACGGGCACGACGGTCCCCGTGACCGCGACGCTTCTTAATTTTTCTCCTCGCGGTTCACTTTATCAACTTCTCCTGGTTCGGTAACGGACGGGGCAGGAAAGCAATCAGGTCTAAGCGGGTTCGTGCGAACCGCGATGCAACCGCGGGGAAAAGAGTCGCCGGAACGGTATCACACGGTGTGTAGCGGTAATTAACGATCGAGTCGCCCCGCTTTGTCGCTAATCATTTTCACCGTGTACCGAAAGTCGTCCGCGGAGAGGAAATATGGCCTATCGGAGGAGGCCGTGCACCGCTCCTTAACTCGTTGTTCGATGCAATCGCCCCGACGATACACGATCGTCCTAATTAGGCGGTAATTAGATTCTGTTCGGTGATTCCAGCTCGTGCACCAGCGACAGCGCGGGCACCTTCTCGCGGAAGCGACGACGGGAGCCGCGCGAGATCGTTTTGAGGCAAGTTTGGCTCGACCGGCGACCCGGTTCAGATACGAAATCGTACGGACGGGGCGATAACTGGGCCAGGATCGATCACGATCATGATCACGAGGGGACACGTGCACGTAGACGTCGTGATCGATCGATTCTGATCGGTTAATCGGTTACGTAGTGCTCGGAGTGGAAGCTACTTTTTGCGGCTGATAAGACCATTTCTTCCGTGCTCGCCGGCTCTTGTGGGAAACCGTGGATACGATGATTCCAGATACCTGGCCTTAGATATTTTAACGAATGAATGTCGCGTGCAAATATTTGTGCACGAATAGCGACAAAATATTCTGGATATTATGTGCCCTTCTTTGTATTTGCGTGCACTTTGCCAAGGTTTGTTATTCGTGTAATGAATAGTATTAATATGATTATTATTATTATTATTATTATTATTATTAAGGCACTTATTTCTACCGCACTGACGAAACAGAAATAAAATATACTAATGGACTCTCTCAAGCACGATTATTAATTCATTTCGTTGCTCGTTCTTTCGAACGAAAATTAAAGTAAACGCGAAGGGTATTGCGTGAGGGGGCAGCGAATAAAGTAGAGGCATGTTACCGATTCTGCACGGGCCCCGGAGCCCTGAATTCCACAAGCCACGCCGCCGCGTAGGGCTCCTCCTGCACCTTCCTGAGTCGCTTTGTCCGGCGTTATTTACGGCGCGCGACTCCGGCCGCGTAAATTATGGAGAGGCCGGCTTTCATAAATTCCGGGACGAGATATGGAGCGACAAATTCAAGTCGCTGGGCCTGGCGCCCGGGTCGTGGTCTCACGCGCGGGCGAGCGTGCTGGCGCGACGGTAGCGCGCACGACCGCGCTACGGAGCGGACGGTGTTTCACAGTGAGATGAAAAAGCGTGGAGAAATTCGACTTGCACTTGACTTTTTGTCTGCTGGAATCTAATTGGGTCCGCGAGAAATTCGAATAGAGGATTATATCGGTCTCATGCCTCTGGTAGAGCTGCTGTGCTCGATGTTCGTTCGGTGTGGAAATTTGTGGAATTTATTTCACGGCGTTAATAAACTATTGCGTGGCTAGATATTTCGTTGGGGATCGCGTATAAATTCGTCGGAGTGCTAACAATTATTCCCGTGTACCGGCGAGTAGTAGTATTACGTACAATATACGTAACGAAGAGGCGAGTAGAAACAGACAGTCCGTGGTCAGACGATTCGCGTACCTTGTGTCACTCAACGTTTCCCTTTTCGTTATGGGCCTATACCCGACGTATGGAATTATTGCCATTGTTATTCTGCAGTTTTGGGACAAAATTGTCTAATAAATAAAGGAAATCGCGATACTTGAACTTTTAATACAATTTCTAACAGAAACCAATGGAACTGAATAGAGGTCAATCAAAATCAATGGAAAGGCAATGAATACATAAGTACAAAAAAAGTATATATTTCTACTATCAAATACTTTCACAGTGGAGAAATTAAATCCTCTCTGATTTTCAACGCAAAGCAATTTCTAATTAAAGCATCATTGGCACACAAAGTTCGTGTCGATAACTTCGGTGGACAGTACCTGTCGCCCTTCAACAGTTAATTATCGGTAAGGGGTAACAAGCAGAGACCTGTTCATGCAAGATTATCATTTGTATACGGACTTCCTGCTGCGATAAACGCACTACCGGCGCCCTTGCGTTTCTACTCTCGATGCCGATCCGGGACCGCGAACTCTCGGGGGCGAACCCCTTTCTCCCGAGCAGCTTTTGTACGAATCAAGTCCCGGGCCCGTGAAAGAAGCACGACCATCACACGGTAGGATCGACATATTTTAACGGGGTGAAGATGCGGGTCAGAATTTATTGGAGGCTGCTAGAGATAGCAGTGGACCTCTGTTTACGCGTTTGCATTCGTAGCCACGTGTTATTTATCGACGTATTTTGTCGCCTCCTCGACCATACACCTGACCTATTCGGTGCCTACGATTCCCCCCTATACTTTCCAACTATATCGAACTACCGATAAACCGCCACGAGCGCAAGGAAATTGAATACAACGAGGAAGTTTCAATGTGGAATACGATAGAGGGGTGTTTTATTATTTCGAGTCGCGGCGTTGATTACGGACGAAGTAGAAACATTTTTCGCGAGTGCTCGCACGTTCGTATTACGGTCCGACGCTTCTCGGATTTATCCCGAATGGATTTTTGCCGGCAGAAATCGGTAACGCGGGCCAGGAACAACGAGGAGAGAAGAAACGGTCGGTGGTGCACGGTGTTTCGCTGGGAAAGGGAAGAAGAGGAGACGGTGGTCCCGGACGACGTCGAGGAGAGAACACCACGGAGATCCCAATCTTGCGTGGTGGCCTCTCGAGCAGTGAGTAAAAGGTGGCTAACATCTCGAACATCGTCCCTGTAATCTAATGAGCACCTGCTAGGAGCGCCGCCTACGCTTTTACATGCATATAGACGAACACTTCTATGCGCAGTCCCTCGTGCATACTTCTCAGGGCCGTAGTTTCGTCCCACGCGGGCAGCTTTGTCTTCTTTTTTTTTTTTTATCCCCCGCCGTTCCCCAACAAATTTCCAACGAAACGAGCGCCGAGAAAATACGAACCGCTGAATTTTCCCATCCGGGCGCCGAGCACGGCGGTACCAGGAAACTCGAAAGGCATATACCAAACGGCCGCGACAAGGCTTGAGGAATCGTAGAATCGTTAGAAACGCGACTTTAACGGCCCCCAAAGCCGATTTCATCGTACACCGTAGGCACAGTCGATAGAGCACGAGAGGCCAAGCGAAGACGAAGAAGGTAGCCGGCGTATCGGATATCAACGGCAAGGAAGACAAATAGCGAGACGCGGCGAGAACGTTCTCTTTGCGAGGCCATCCACCGCAGGGCCGTATATCCTCGCGCGAGATCTCGAACCCCTGACGGATGGCATCCAATGGCGTAGACACGGCCGAGCGAATATCGGATGGGGAACAGATTGCCGGAGGAAGAAGGAAATCGAGAAAAGGAAGGAGAGACGGCCGGTGGTGTCGCGCGACGGCCCCTGCGCCTCCACGCCGTCAAACAAACGGCGAACGCACGGATCCCAACACCCGCGGATGCGTATGTACGAGCGGACAAGTCCTCTTCGAACACGGAGAGAGGGGTACGGCTATATGTTATGAGGGTACAGGTGCCGGTTTATCCTCCTTCTTCGCCGTGCGCTTCCACCTCCAGCTGAAAAGCCTCCGTGTCCCTTCCTGCGGCACGTTCTCTCGGCGTTGTCTACGGCCACGCTGCTGTTGCTGCTGCTGCTGCCGCTGCTGCTGCTGCTGTTGGTGCTGCTGCTGCTGCCTCTCCTCTTTCATTTTTCTTCCCTCTTTGCGTCTCTCCTTCTCTCTGTCTTCGTCAGAGTGCTCTTCAACCAGCGCGTCCGAGTCTCTTTTCTTCGTGCCCTCGTGCTCGCGGTGTCGTCGGTGTCCGTGAGACGCTCGGCTGTGCCGCAGAGACCGTTCGTATGCGTGAGGTCGCCGCGAGTGCGGGTGAAAGTCTACCGCGGGTCACCAGCCGCCCCTACCCCTCCTCGTGGCTGTATAGGTGCACCTATATCGCGCGCGACCGACGGTCAACTCGAGCCTGGGCCGTATGCTGCCCTCTTCCCTTCTAGCGAAAACGCCGGGCTGATATCAAGTATCTCACCTGGGACTAGAAAGATAGAACGGCGCCGATAGGTGCGATATGACGCGCGGAAGCTTCCTGCCGAGTCGCGAGCCGGAGCTTCGCGACGCTCGCGAAACGTTATTAGGGGTGGCTGGATGCTGGATATCGAACGCGTCTCCAAAGAGAGGCGAGAATCGTTCGCCGCTGTCCGTTCGATATCGTTCGTTCAAATAAATGTTCGATTGTCGCATTTGCCGCACCGGAGAAATCGTTCAGAAGTCGCCGCGCTTAAATGTCAGGTTAAGCTTTGCGCAGTCGGCCGCTCCAAATTGTCCGACCAACTCCAGCCGTCCTCAGTCGCCCGGCACCGTGCAATGTTTCATCCTATTGACTTTAATAGCCCGGGCGAGCAGCTGCCTCGCGGAAATCGCGCGACAGCCGTTCGCAAAGAGCTATCCGGCGATAGTTCGACCGGTGAAAGCGTCGGGTGTAACATTGTCGCGAGGCGTGGGTCGCGGGGTTAGGCGATAGGCGCGATTTCGCCTCGTCCTCGGTCGCGCGAAACTCTACGGGATCAGGTGGGGATCCCTCCCCTCTCCGAGGACTGTGTTCGTTAGTCGGACGTGCGCCATTCCTCGGCACGAGATCCGCGCGGTGCGCTCACCTGTATCTCTATACCGCTCCAAATTAATCCTTAATTCGATCGGGGTGAACCGAACATCGTATCCACCGACGTGGAAGTGTATGTTTCGTTATTGTATCATTTGTATCGTTCTTCAGAGGTTCGCTGAACTGAAGAGAATACTTCGATTCACTCGCTTCCTTCCTCCAGGATTTTTGAACCTTTTTTTTCAGAGGTACCTTCTACTTGGACGTTAACGTTCAGCGCACGGCACTCCGTGAGAAAAGGAATGCCGCTTCGCACGTACACGTTCACTTAATGAACATTCCCTGATAAGTTACAGAAAACGAACAGGAAGTTCCGAGGGGACGATAGTTACCGTGCAGAGGCGAAGTTACGAACGGACGATTTCTAACGCGTGCCAACTGCTCGCGGAGCAAAGACGACGTTTTCACGGAGCGATGCGACTTGGTCTCGCGTAACTCGCTTCATTTGCCGCTAGTCACGTGTCTACCTGACAAAGTACCGGCTTGTAATTCGCCTTGGGTCCCTGGCTGCCTCTAGAACCATTCGTGTATCGTTGTCCGAGACCGACCAACGACCCGTCGCTATTTCGCGTGAAATAGATAAATTCTAACGAGCCTGCGATAATTCGTTCTTTAATGTCCCTCGCTGAACGATTATAAAATTACCGTGCTCCTTATTCTACTATAATTTCAAGCCGCCTTTTTTCTTTCCCGTCCTCGCGTACATTCGACTGCTCGCAGTCCTCGTTTTCCTCGCTGCGATTCATCTGCAATACAATTCCAATACGCGTACGTGCACCGTAATAGTTTATAGCTACGCTCTCGTAACGCAGAGTCTCGCCGTTCCAAAAGTCTGCGCTCCGTGTTCGTTTTTAATTAGCAGTTCAGCGTTTGGTCGGGCAACGGCGCGGATGACAAGATCAACAACTCGGTCACGACTAAGCGGAATAGCGTAATTTATAAACCGACGTTCACGTCGGATCGGCAAGCGTCCCGCGGTAATTACCATCGAGCTTCTCGACCCGTTCGAACTTAAAGTCACCGACGACCTGCCGGAGGAGCAGAATCGAATATCTAGAGACGGAGGAGGGACAGCCGCGGCGAGTGCGCGAGAGACAGAGAAAAAGAGAGAAGGTCGAAGCAAAGAGGGCGAGGAGATCGGAGGAGGTGGTAGGTTCTACTGATTTATGCCATGCGCTTTATGAGCCGCGTGCTTCTTGCACGACCGCGGCGTAAATTTTGTCCGTTGTTGCGAATCGTCGCGAATGCAGGAAATACATAGAGCGAGGAGGAGACACCGAGAAGAAATCGAGACCTCGCCGCGAGACCCTCCTAACCCGGTCGTTAAGACTTTCTTTTTAAACAACGACCCCGCGCTCGCTTTCCCCGGAACGATGTTCGATGTGACCGGCGTCTGGGAGACGCGGTACATTTGCGTACCTCTCTCGAGCCATCTTCGATGCTCCACTTGTTCCCCCTGACTGGAAATCAGCGCCGGGACTATGAACGAAAATTCCTCGTTCCACAAATTAGTGCACACCTGCAACAGAACGTTTCTATCAAAATCGTAAAGTGCAGGACAATCTCGCAATTAGACGCCCATCGCGACGAATAAATTACAAGCGTTATCTCCGCGTCAATTCTGCTGGAAAACCTTCGTCGAAGGTTTCATCAACTTCGCAGGAAGATACCGTAGATCCCGAGTGAAGCATTAACCCCGAAACCGCTCGCTAGACTTATGCCAACGCGGCCAGGTACGCATCTTGAGGTACGATCTCGCCGCATTGAATTCTGTTAGGGCTTGCCGGCTTTTTCGCGCGAGCTTTCAGGTATGTTGATTGCGAGCAGCGATCCGCGATGCGCATAGGTGCCCCGGTCGCATAGCTGCACCGCGCCGACTGCAACTATGCACCGCGAGCCGGTATAATGCGGCTTCGTTGAGCGACATCGGTTAAACGATGCTCCCGAGCGTGCACCGTGGATCGCGCGCGAGCCCAGGCCGAGCAGATAACCGACGGACACGTGGGAAAATTACCGTGCCGGCCCCTACCGATTCTTCAATCCTCCGCGCGAGCCATTGTGACTTCAGCATTTGCATACCGCTATTGATTTATTCCGAGCTATCCAAGTGCACGCACCCGGGAGCACCGTTTCTATGGGTCGCCGCGTGAGAATCGTGGATTCATCAACTTTCCTGCGATTGTGGTCTTCGTTTATTTTCCAACGAGCGGGCCGACAACGAGAGAGTCCGAACGAAAGGGGGCGGGGAGGTGCTCTTTTCTCTCGCTAAGGATGACGGCAGCTCCGCGTCTGGTCCGCGAGGAACTTGGATCGCGAAACCGCGGCGAGCGTAGCTGGCGATTTTCTTTGAGGAGCTTGGCAACAGCGTCTGCGATTTGTATATACTTTTTGCGACTGACAATGGATAACGATTTAATGCGCGTGGCGTGAAAAGAAGACCGATTCGAAGAACCGTTTCAGAGGTCCAATTTTCCGGCCACGGTTTTCCATCGTTCTTCTGAGCACACCGTTTCTTCTCTCGCGTCCGGAAACATTTTAATCGATGTGTTTTTTTCCCCCTGGCACGCGCGATTCCACGAACAGCAGCGTCATTGCAATCAATCAAAACGGAATCGCAATTAAGGAGGCTCCCGAAAGGAGCGACCTGCATAATTAACGACCAACGATTTCCTCCGTGACTTTACGATCGAATTTCACTTTCTTTTACGGCGTTGCGATGTCTCTGCGGCCGCGTCTAAATTCTCCGCGAGCAACGTCGTGCTCAACGGAGTATACCGTCCGGGAGGGAAAAGCATTAGATCGCAATCAATCTAATCGCCTGTTGAGTTTCATAAATCCGATAGGTTTATTCGCATCCATCAATGAGCAATATTCCAGCTGCCATAAATTTCATCCCTGATCAGTCTTAATAGACAGGCCAATCACCTATCGGTGGGAGCACAATGTAATAAATGTTTCGAGGAAATTGAGATAACGAAGATCTAGCTAACAAGCGTTGCACTTGTGGTTCCTACGATTCTCGATGTTCCTAAATTCTCCGTCGAGGCGATCATCCATTACTATCACGCAAAACCTTCCGCTCTGAAACTACGAACCTCGTACTTGTTTAAGACGACGGGGTATCAAAGTTTCAGCACGATAATTAAATCCACCGATCCCCGCAATAAACCGTCCGCGGCGACTAGTTACTCGACGTCCAATCGAGATATTCTCGCCCATAGATTGAACTACACCTCAACTTCGTGCAACGCAGCCTCAACCGTTCGCATCACTCTTCCCCGTCTCGCAGCGGAACTCCATCAGATTCAGCGTGCCCCGTATCTCTCGGGACCTTCCCGAGAGCTTCCCGAGAGCTTCCCAAGCTGCGGAGCTTCTAACTCCGCCGAGCCATCCTCGAACTCATCATCATTCATCTCCCACACCGCCCTACGCACCTCCATCCTCGATTACGAAACGGAAAGCCGCCGCGGCATCTCCGTCGAATCTCATCTTCGGGCTGAAACAATCTCGCGGAAGCCAATCATTACTCGCGACGGCGGCGAACCAGAAGCTGGTTCGTTCGAGCCTTCGCGATCGTCGCGACGCGGAGAACGCGTCGCGCAACGTCGTCCCTAGCGTTCGTTCGTTTCGTCGCGCGGCCGAAGTGTGTCGCCTTATTGCCACCGTCCTCTCTACCCCTCTTCGACCAGCGGACGTCTCATCCTTCTGCGGCGGTCGCGATGAATGGCAGAGCGCGTTTTCCTCGAGCCGCTTTACGACCGAATTCCATTCCTTTCTTTCCACGCGCGACCAAGGGAAGCCTGTGTGTGGCTGTCCACTCCCTCCGGTTCTCCTCGCGCGCCGAGGCGGGGACGGAGAGGACAAGAAACGCGGAGGGCGCACGGTCCGGGAGGTGGATATCGCGAAAACGAATGCCCAGAATGCTTTCGTGCGCTCGAAAAACTGGTCGCACCACCTACACGAGCGATACCGTGGCGAAGAGGGGGAGGTCAAAGGTCGGACCTTCGCGGTACACCAGGCCGGTAGGCGCGATTTTTTCCCCCCCGAGACCGACCGAAGTGCCAATGAAAACCGGGTTATTAATAAATCGATGAGATCGAGGCTCGTTGTCCGTACGAGCGGACGGGAGGAATGCCGGGCGGGGAGTCGAGCGCGGGGGAACGGCCATCCACGGACGTGGTTTTCATGAGGCCGGTGGGAGGAATAAATTAAAAATAAAATCAACGGAAGAAGGTCAGGCGTCGCGACATTGCTTTAATAAGCAGCGGCGTGCGTTCCACTCGCGGCGTTTCGCCCCGTTCCCTCTCGATCCTCGCCGCCTTCGATATCTCTTTCCGTCGCGAGACCCGCGCGAGATGCGTCGCGACCGCTTCCACGGTTATGGCGAGCACTCAATTGCTCGACGCTCCTTAACTTCTGGATTAGGACGCGGTCGGCCGTCGCGGTCGCCCGGACTCGGCAGGAATAATTATTGAGTCGCGTCCAGGGCTGCGACGTCTCCACTTTCCTCGCGGTAACGCGATTTCTCGTCGTCGCGTCGACTCCCTCGTGGCCCGAGTGCGAGCGCTTCGGCCGCGGGGCCGAGTGCGCAACGCCGACGCGTCGTTTCTTCTTTGGAACCGTGGTTCGGGGCCCAAGGCGTACCGGTGAGTAGCAGTATCCTGGATACACCGGCATCTAGATACTTCCTTGGCGAGCTTCAGTCCCGTATCTGAGCGTAGATCGGAATTCAGGTACACGGTAGCACTACCTCGAGGCGCACAGCTCGTGAACACCACCTCCGTGGAGAGGCCGATCGGCCGGTGCGAGAGAAACACACGGCGGGCGAAAAAGGAGGAAACAGGGTACAGGGGGCGAGAAGGGGGAGAACAGAGGGAGGACGCGAACGACGGGGGACAGAGACGGTGTCAAGGGAAGCGAGAAGAACGGAGAAGAAAACAAAAGGGAGTCGGGAGAGAATGGGCGTGCGGGAGAACGGAGAGACTTCAGCCCCGGCGGCTCTCTCGAGGTCCGCGGTGATCTACCGTCCCGAGCCAAGCCCCTCATTAACGCCTTTGCTAAGAAATTACACGCAGTCGGTGGCAAACAAGAGCAAGAAGGTGTCGGCCGTGCTCGTTCGAATACACGAGACCTCTGCCGTTTCTGCCCCTTGCCGATCCACCTCCCTCTTCCGCCGGGTGTGTCCGTCCGTGTCCCTCCGCCGTCGCCTCGCGTCCTTTCCTCTCCCTCTGTGCTCGTCGTAAAGCGTGCGAACCTCCGCAGCCAATTCGATCGAGATTCTGGTCCAGATATCGCGGGACTCGGGACTCACCCTCGCGCAAGCTAGACTCCTTCTTCGCAGATCTCTGCGATTTTCGACGCTACTTCCGGCCGAATCGTGCGTGCCCGAATGCAGCGGACGGACCTGTAGAACTTTATTGCACCGGTCTCCCTGCGGAATCTTCAGCAGGAAGGACGAAATAATTTTGCTCGTTGAATGAAACCTTCTTGTCAGCGGTTACCTCGATAGCTACGATTTATTTACCATTATTATTTTTCCGTACTCGTATCTGTGCCGCGTTACGACGCATGTCCCTGTCCGCTCGTGAAACCATCCCAGCCATCCGACCAAGATTGGTCCGCGTTGCGTCTGTTCGCCCTTCCCCCCCCCCCCCTTTCCGCTCCTTTTCCATGTTCATTCTGCGCTGCCACGACCCAGAAAGATTCACCCACATCGGTCACTCGCGCGATCCGCCCGACGACATTCGACAGCGGGGGGTCGCGATGTTTCCCGTCAGTACGTCAGTCATTTCGATCGTAACACGCAACGAGCACCAGCCGGTTGCGAGGGGAGCGGTGCCCGGAGGAATTCGGCCGACCGGCTCGTGAAACATTGCCGATGTCCGACGATCGACGTCATCCCGGAACGGCCACGCGAGTATCGATAAATGTAACGCGTCGGTACGACCTGTTCAGATAACTATCGAGGGGAAACGGTATCGGTTGAATTGCGCAAAAATCGTCGAACACGATTCGGATGACGGCGGTGGAGCTCTGGGAATCGGGTGACCCCTCGAGTCGTGAATCAGAAGGGGTCGTACATTGATGTGAATAATTATTCGCTCTCGTTACCGCTGAATAATAGTAAGACAGTTTCTCGAAGATTCTCCCTGCGATTTTAGTTAGCGATCGAAACCTCGGTATTGAACGATTGCATAAATTTCTACGGGGAACATTATCGGACGCGAAAGTTCATGTAGCGTTTCTATATTGCGTTGCGATTCGCGATAGGATACAGTGTCAACCGTTAGCTTCGTTTCGAGAACGCCGAGGGGGCGTTCGTCGCTCTTTCGTCCCGCGATCCCGCGGACTCGTAGAGAAGTAAGGGAATGCGTTCCCGTGTCTGCCAGATGTCTAAATGTTGACAAGCCTCGGCGAGCGGCTAATAGCCGTTTAATAAGATTACGTCTCCGGCCGGACGGGCTCGACGTGGCCGAAACACGCTCGCCCCGGTTCGTTTGTGCTCTTACGGCTCCGTTTTATGGTCTCGCGAAACGAGTGTACCTTATGGGCATGCACGTCTCGCCGCGGTAACGTCGAAACACGTGCGCCAATCGTATCCGTCCCGATACGTGTCGCTTGCGATTTTTCGCCGCAAATCCCTCCGCGTCTGTGTCAACAACTTTCATCGTCCGGGAATAATCTAGCAGTCGGTGCTCGGTCTCCTCGTCGCAACTTCCGCGTCGTTCGAGGTCGCACGGGACGTCGTATCGGGACGGCCAGTCCGGTGAGACGCGATTGTTACAATTCAAGCGTGGCGCTAGAGCGTTCCAAGCAACGCGACGGTACGGCGAGCGCAACGGTGCGCGCAATCCATCGACCGGGACAACCCTTCGACGAGGGCAGGTCGCGATCGTTCCACTCGTCCTGCGTTAACCGGCCGCGAGGTGAACTCGCCTCCCCCGAATTATCCTACCCCGCGAAGCTCGCTCGGAATCGAGAGACATCACGCTGACCATGCGCGTACGATCCCCGCATGGAAGAGTGGCCATTTGCATTCTTATTTTCACCGGTGAGCAGTTTCACGGGCAATATCGCGAAATTTATCGGGCTGCGGTTCGCGATGATATTTTACGCGTCGAGGCCGGTGATTCTCGCGGGGCCCACCCATGGCGGCCCTCGACGTCACCCCATACGTTTCGGCCGCGTGCAAGAGGGACGGGCCCCGGAACAGGCGTCGAACGGGCTGGAGGGCAACGGGGACGCTCGCCATAACCTCGCTATTATTCCGCTATTTATACCAGCGCGCCCGCTGCTCGCGGCCACCTAAATCTTCTTAATACGCGCCGGTTAGTGCACTTTATTAAACCCCGCGTGTGCACGCGCACGAATCACTTCCTCTGCCCGCCATCCGGTGCGTTCCGTTCGCTTGCTCGTTTTTGGCTCGCGTCCCACCTCCAATGGCGGAGGGTGGACAAGGAGCGCCGCAGGATGTCGAATTACTTACACGGTCCGCGGGCCAAGGTCTGGGGGCCCAATAAGAGACGGTGAGTCGAGGGACGTGTCTACCGATACGGTATATTAAATTGGACGTAATGACCTTGGATGGGAGTCACCCCTCCGAGAGGGAGCGTTTTAATTGCATGCGATTTCGCGCAGATTCTTTCACTGTCAATTGATGGGATTCTTCTCCGTTTGGAATTCTTCTTTTTTTTTTTTCTTCTTTTCTCGCGTCCGGTTGGTAAGAGTTTCGCAAACGGTGGTTTCATTATCGTTTCATTGCCAGAGGTATTTATATATCGCGATCCAGTAACTGGTACGACAACGATAATTCATCAGACGTTAATGCTTGTCGATATTCTGTACCGTTAAGGCACGTCTGGCCGGGCGTGTCCGGATCTACTTCGAAACATTCTCCCAGCCGCCGCAGCTGGACGAGGAACCCTACACAGTTACCGGTCGTTCTATCCTCGTCGCTGGCTTTAGGAATTAAGCACGGGCCATTATTCTACGCGGTTCAATCGGAGATTCCCCTCGCGGATTCGAAACGACGAGGCTTCCACGGTGAATACGGTCGTGGACTAGCGGTGGACTTGACCTCAACCTCGCGGGGATCAAAGAGGTATTTTCTCAGTGGGGATTTCGCGTCCATATGAGCGTCAGAGGTGCAAGATAGCAGGCCGCGGTGGCATTAAAGTCGATAATTTACTGCCTTTTAAGGAACTCTTACCGCAGCCCGCCTATTATCCGCTTCTGATCATCGCGTTTCACCTTCTTTTTCCGGGACAAATGAGCTCGCCTGGAAGGCGCCGCTCTTTCCGACGAACGAGCAAACGTTTCCAGCCTCCCGTGGAAGCGTTTCTCGCCCACAAGGTCCACCGACGAATTCCGTTCCTTCCCGATCGAATCCACGGAAATCGAACGAGGCGTACTTCGGCATTGTCCCCGGACCATCGACACCGACCAATGCAATTCCTCTTTCCGCCGTCGGACGCGTACACTCTCGTCTCGGTGGCGAATTTTTCTTCCCGTACGCCCTTCGAGCGACGACATCGATCTCATTTGCATACGCGGCTTAACCCGAGTCGCCCGAAAGCGTTCAGCGACCGGGACGCCTTTATAAACCGTTCCACGGAGAAAAGACAAGCTTCCTCCGCCTTCCTGTTCTGCTTTTCTTCCCCTGTCCGCCCCTCTCGCCTCCTTGCCTCACCCCCCCCAGCCCCCAACAAACGTTTCTCTCCCTCCGCCGACGGGGAATCCCGCGTCAGCACCGTTCACCGACGCCAGGTGATTGCCAGCCGAAATTTATGCTGTCGCAAATTCTCCGAAATCGCCTGGCACGGGGGCTCGGGCATCGACGAAACGGTGCGCGGGTCAGATTTATATAAAATTGTAATGCGGCGTCGCGCGTGTAACGAGCAAGACCGTAAGCCGCCGCGCTGCCTACCAGCAACCGACCGCCGAACGACGTTAAAGGGCCCGAGGGACGGGGAGGAGACTTTTATAGCGGCAACCGCATCGTGGATCGTTATACTTGCCGGGATTTATAGATTTACACGGGCCCCGGCGAACGCGCCCCCGGTAGTTTAGGGCGCTTTTAGGACGGCCGCGAGTAACGATCGGCTTAAAATCCATCGTTTAACGACCGTTTTAAATTCGCTCGCTCGCGCGTCCTGCATTACGTTCTTGCAGAATGTGTTCGCTTATCTGACGGGGGAGGGGAAGCGATATCGCAATGGGCATTACCCGAACCGTTTGCTTCGACGATATTTTACATTCTTCTTAATCGGCTCACTGTGATTTACGGTTTCAAGTAGAGAGACCTCTGGGAGACGTCTGACGCGTTGACGTGACAAGTCTGTTGGAATATATGCGCTTGGTTGGTGTTAAAATTGATTGGTTTTGAGCTTTGAAAGAATCGAATGTTAGTCCTTTGCATTTTCTTAGAGTATCTGTGTTCGCGTTCAAGGATAAGTCGAAGTTTGTAAACAGTACGAAGCTGCGGGTCTTTCGATAAATTATTTACGCGCAGGGGGCTAATCCGCAGCACTGCGCTGATCTTTAAAAAGATTCTCGAAATAGGCAAAGAAAGACGTTAAAAACAAAACCCCTAAAAATAACTTTCTTCTCGTTCTTAAAACTAATCGTCCTTTCTCCGCGACGATCCCACGGCTGCTTATCAAAATTCTGAATTCTATGCGATGCTCGTTCGACTCGCGATTCCCCGGAAGTGATCGTCCCGATGAGTATCGCGTACACAGCAGAAACGGAGGAGGGTGGCGCATGGAAGGGGTGGGTAAGCAGGGTCCAGGAAGACAGAGCTCCTCCTCGAGTAGGAGGAATAGGTAAGGCCTCGTACGTGGAGCCGAGGCGGGCCGGGGCAGGCACGAACGAGCGAAAGACAGCGTCGTAATCACATTACCGCGATTTTTCCGCGGCGGCTGGCTATTAATTCCGCGGGTGTACATATATGCCCGCTGCGGAAGGACCGAGGGAAGAAGTGGAGGAGGAAGAAGAAGAAGGACAGCGATGAGATGCGAGCGAGAAGGAGAACGGAGAAGGGTATTGAAGCGAGGGGGGGAACAAGAAAAGCGCAAGGAGCACGAACAACGAGCGGAAAAGGAGGAAAGAGTGAATGAGCTGAAACGAGTAAAAGAAAGAACCACGGAAACGGCAGAAGGGAGAAAGAGACGGGGGTCCAAGAGCAAAGTGGAAGAAGAAGAAGAAGAAGAAGAAGAAGAAGAAGTGGTAGAGGAGGAGGAAGAGCTGGAGGGTATAGCATGGGACTCCACCTAAGCATCTGAACGCGGCCCCTAAGCATCGGTGTGCGGGTGTGGCGAGTACGTGCCGGGGTCGACGGGTCGGGCCTCGACGGAACCCTGGACCCCTGGAACCTGGATCTTCGAGCCCGTGAACGCACGCAGCACCGCGTTCGAGCCGACCCACAGGTATCCCGCACACGCTCTCGTACCTGTATGCGAGCGCGACCGGCCGGTACACGCACGCACGAGCTTGCGCGACCAGGCGGATCAGCGCGAATAGGCATAGGCGTGGGAGAGTTCATTCAGCCAAGATACTATCGCCGATTTTATTTCCAACCGGATATATCTACGTGTATGCCCGTTAACCGGCCGTGCGCCGATGCGCCGGGCTGTTCCTCTCGAACCGCATCCTGCCACGACTCGTTGCTGTGCCAGGCCACCAGGGATTTAAATTAGAAAGATAATTTTCTATTAGTCCCGCGTGATAAGCGCGCCGCCGTTCCGCGCGCGAGCGGCCCGATACCGTAGGCGATGGTCCAACGCGTTGGCGCTTTCTTCCCCGTGGAACGCGGCGGATTTTTTCTCCCTTGGCGAGCTCTCAGCTTTCGAGGCTAATTTTATTCCCACCGCGCGTGACGGAGTCAGAGGAGAGTTGGGGTTGCCGTACGGGTGGCGAACTGTTGGCTGTTTCAGGAGGATACGCGGAATTTCTGCGTCTTTTTGGAGCTTTCGCGAATCGTCGACGTTGACGATTCGGAGAAGTGCGTGTTCGTGGCAGAGAAATGATTCTACCAACGTCTGACTTCTTCGAGGCGGAGTATTTTACCTTTTAAAAATTGGAAATTCGATCCCAAGTGTATGCGGTCATCGTCGAGAGGAGGGTGCGCGTATGCCTGACGAAAATGGCATAGGCAAAATTACGGAGAACCGGGCGTTCTCACAGTAGCAACGGCCAGAGAGGCGCCTTCTTTCTATCCCCGCCTCTCTTCGGAGAGGATCTTCAGGGGTTTCGTTTTCATTAGCCACGCACCGATTAGGGCGAGCCCTCGCGAGTACGCCGCGTCCCTGGCATCCACCTTCATCATTCCCGGTAAAAGTTGTAACTCGATTACGCGTCTAACCAGCAATTTCAATACTATTAAGAGGTCGACGGCGGCGCCGGTCCCGGCGAGTGTTTCGTCCACTGGGCGAAAAGCCTGCGAGATTTGCACGAACAGTAGATGTCTGACTACTTCCCTTTCTATCTACGCATGATTCATATGAATCGTGCTCGTTGGGTGCGCGGTGGCGGGTTTGGCTTCCCGTTGCCTCGTTGCTTTGGGATTTTTCAGGCGCGATTGCTCATTTATTCGCACACGCGTAATAAAATAAACGATACCGATATTAACGTTAAACAACAACGAGAATAAAAGCGCGATATCTGTCTATTTCTGTTGGCATCGTTCTAATTCGTGCGCCAGACGATATCATTGAACCTGCGGTGTCGTAAAGAAGGCGTTAAAAGTAACTCAAAGTAGGAGAAACACCAGGCAACCTCAGTAGTTCAGGTCCGAGCCGTCAGCACTGTACGCTTGACAGAGGAACCCGGAGGGTCCCGGTAACCGGAAGCGGAATAGTCGTCTGGTGACACACTCCCCAGAGGGGAGTTCTTACGTCTCGATCGAATCATACAAGTCGCGTTTTTCCTCCGGACGGCTCGTCGCTAACAAACACTAATTCGTCGGGGCACGTCCGCGGCACGACGAACGACAAAGGTTCGTTGTTTCATCGCGACCGCTTATTAGAATATCCATGGCCGATCTTCGACCCCGACGAATAAACCCGGCACGTCCGGCGCATGACGGGACGTCGAACGCGTCGTCCCCGTGTGTCGCTTTTGTACCGGCATCTATCAAACCGTTCCACGGAACACGTTCACTTTCCGCGTGTCCCGCGCTGGTCGATCTCGAAGGCGAAGCGAAAAAACGAGGAGAAACATAGAACGGACAAAGGATGGGGCGGGAGAGGAGATAAAAGAAAAAAAGAAGAAGACGAGACACGGGGCGGACGACACCACCGATCGGTGTCGTCCATGGACAATGCTTCATTAGAGTATTGTCGGTGCACAATATCGCACAATTAGCCCGTGCTCGGGCTCCCCCCCCTTCGCTTTTAAAAGGTCCCTCTTCGTTTCACCGTGCGACGACGATCTACGCCACCGCGGCACGATCGGCATCGCCATCATGATCAAACGATCGGCATCGATCGACCATCTCCCCCGATCGCCCGTTACGTGGCTGCATTATCCGCCAGGGCATAATGCTCTTCTTTATGCCGCGCCTCTTACCGCTTAAAATCGCCTTGGCGTCTCACGCTCGTACCTCGCGACGGTGCCACGGAACCGTATTGTGCAGCGGGCCTTCCGCGCTGGTCGGGAAGTCGGGATTCGTGGTACGTCGGACGCGGCGACACGCGCGTTGCCCGGACGAATCGTAATTAACCGTCGATTTCGCGGCGATTCGGCATCGTCCCGTATCACGACGCGGCTCGAATCATCCCTGGTTTCGAAACGATATCTCGACCGCGGCTGATCGGAGGGGCAGCGAAACGAGAACGTCGGGGTCGAACCGGCGTCGATTTTGCTCGAGACCATTTAGCTGCGCTGCGACCGTCTAATAGAAAACGGGGAGAAAGGTTTATCGACCTGTGCGCAGATGGATGTTTCAATCGGGGCCGAGATTCGATCGGGTCGTTCGACCGTTCGATACGATAAGATTCCCGATCGGCGTAAGGTACGTGCACGAGCGTGTACCGCGGTGTCGTACGTTTGGACACGGCAAGCGAGGCGAGCCGTTCCGTCACGACAAAGTTCTGTGCTAATGAAAATTCCGGTAAAGAATATACACCTATGGAAGGAACTTGGGTGGAATGCGGTCCAATTAGAAGACTCTTGCCCGGCCGCGTTTTCTTCCTCGACGCTCGCGAGAGGGAGAATTGGTTTATTACGTCGAAGCTAGAGATACGGTTCTCCAGCTAATGGCGATTTCGTTTCACGGTCTCGTCCGTCGCCTGCTCTCGTATATACGTTTCGCTCGGTATCTTCGGCGTTTCGTCTCGCCATTCCCCTACCGCTGGATCAATTCCGTTGAAATTAAAAACACTCGAGTCCCTCTGTAACTACAAATGAGATGCATCGAACGATCGAACAATGGCAACTAAAAATCGTGCTCTATTTTTTATTCCTGACAGCGCGACACCTATTCTGAAATAATCGCAGAGCTGTTTCCTTCGGAGACGAAAGGAAGAAATAAAAACGACTCTCCAATTCTGCCCGCAGACTCCAGGAAATTCCATCTCCGTTCCATTTGGCCTGACATCGATCGCAATCACGGCCACGATTACACGCCATTATTCTGCGCCTCGGTTGCACGACGAACGAAGATTGGAAGATCTGGTTCGACCGTACGTATCCCGATCGGAAGCGTGGAGCGCGGTTCTTCGAAGCTATTAACGCGAACCGTGATTCGTCCGTGCGGGGGCACCAGAGATAGATGGGGGATAGATCGGCGTTCTCGAAAGCTTTTAAACGATCACCGGGGAAGGAAGACACGGTGAACCTGTCCGTCGCGTCGCGGCGGAGACGAGCAGCACCCACTTCTTCGGGGCTGAGATGTTCCTCTCGGGGCCGCGCTGCGTGCCGGACCCAGGTGGGAGGTGAGAGGTTAGGCAAACACGGGCTTATCTGATGGCCCGTCAGCGGCTCACGGCCCTTCTGCGGCCTGTGCCGGACCTTCTGGTATACCGTAACGCATTGTCCGCGCACCGGGACGAGAGGCAGAGCCCTTGGAAGGTTTACCGGTGACCCCGTGGAACGGGAATACCTCTTCCGTTCTAATAGCTACGGTGTCCAGTTGCGTCGTTGTCTTCGACCGGCGCATTGGTACTTCTGGTTGAATCGAATCGTGGATTCGATTTACCGGGGTGAGCAATTGGATAGGGAACATCGGTGGGTTGATTAATTTCGTTCGCGCATCGAGGTGCGCGGATCGGATCATTCGAAGGGCTCTAGTAATGAACGAAGATCTGCGACAAGTTGGGCGAGTTGTACGGACTGCATGGGAGTATTGTTAAGGGGGGTTAAGAGGAATTTCTGGCCCGCCGAAGAATTTCGGTATGTTTGACTGGGGTGGTGATTGATGATAGTACACGGTATTTACATTGCGAGAAGAACACGTTGGGAATATGGTCCGTTAAGATGACGAATAGATGAATTACTGTGTCTCTGAGTGTACAATGCTGCGATACGCAGTATCGTGCGACTGCTTGTTCGATAATCACCGAACAGAACCGTAACGAGGGGTTAATACGTTCTTTCGCAGGGTGCAGCCTTGACGCCGAGCAGAAGCGTGATAATTTCATTCGAACGTAGATATTTTCTATTTAATTAACGAAGCAATTGGACCCGTTCTGTCGTAATCAGTAGTCCTTTCTTTACCCATTAAGCATCGGCCAATGATCGCGTAGGGAACATCGATGATAGAAACGTTCGCTCGGCCTCGATCCAGAATCCCATGACGCAGCTCTCTCGAGAGATCCGAATCGATCGTCAAAGTATTCAGGGATCGTGAGAGCACGTCACTTTACGCTCAAAGATGAGTGCATCTCTTTTCGACAGGTACATCCACTCGGTTGCCCGCCTCCTGTGATCGAGCCCCACCCCGGAATTATTGATTCGTACCGATTCTGTCTTGTCGATCCGGCTCTCATCGTCCTGTCTCTATTCGTTTCTCCCTCTTTCTCTCCCTCTCTCTCAATCTCTCTCTCTCAATCTCTCTCTCTCTAGGCCAATCGTTTGATAAATTCCTCTTTGTCCCGGCCTATTCTCGCCCGACAATGATATCCGTGTAGAATCTTTTCTACGGTAACACGCGACTAACGAGCCACAGATAAGTGCGTTTCTCCACGGCTCCCAGGTATTCGGCGTAGATTACGTAACGTGCCGTGTAAAGAGCTACGCTGTCTAACACGGCTCTCGGCAACCTTAAGTGCTTAATGCTCTTTCGATTGAAAGACTTTCGACCGAGGGGGGGGGGAGGGGAGAGGAGGCGAAGCGACGAGGGGAGCGCGGAGGCGAGGATCGACCACCGGGCTCCCTTGACGACTCTATCGCCGCGACACGACTTAGCATCCTAGAGAGCTTGGAAGTTCGCGACAACGCGTTCTCCGCGGGCTCGCGTGCGTACCGTCCAGCGAAATCTTCCGCCCATAAATTGGAGCCCGGTGCCGTAATTGAGACGGCTCTATCGGCCGTCCACTAAATCCGCGGCGTCGCCGTCCAGCATCCGTTCCCCGCGAGCGCGTGACTTACCGGCGTGCACGCGTTCCACGTGCACGCGCGTGATACCTGCGCGCGACGAAGGGGAACGACAGGTACGAAAAGGGGAACGGAGACGGGCAGTGTGCACCGCGAGATCGGGCCGACTCCGGGACGCATTAACAAATTAATTCCGCCGCTATCTCGCTCCCTCTCCATCATCCTGACCCGGCCGGGCAGCCGTTGCGGTCGCAGGCGTGCATCGGGGCCGCGGCGAAATTCCGGGAAGCCGACGTTGTCGACGAAATTTACGCGTGCTGCATAAATACGCGATGTGATCATCGCGGGGGCACACCGACGCCTCGCGACGGGGGCGTGTTGTTGTGTACCGCGGCCCGGCATTCCCCACTCGGCTTAAGACAACCGACCCGCGCCGATTTAGGATCCAATCGGCCGAGTTTATGCGAGCTTCGCAGCTGGACGCGCGGCCGGTCTTATTTCACGGTAACGTTATTACGCGACCGACCGGCCGAGGAGACCGGGGCTGATCGGGCCGCGCCGTGAGACGCGTGTACAGGCCGTACAGGTACATACCAGCCGCGGCTCTTATCCTACGCTCGGCCGGGCTCGCAGGGTGTCCCTAGAACCGACGACAGCGGGGTCGACGGGGTTACGTATATCCTCCGGACACGCCGGCGCTGGATATGGCGTCTTCAATTATCGAGCCTCGTCTTTTCACGGGAAAATACGGAAATTGGTCGGGCCTGTTTAACCTATGGCCACGTTAGAGATACTGCGGAGCCCTTGGGACGGATGGACGAGGTTCAGGTCCGAGGGGTATGCGCGCGGGGATGATAGTAGATTATTCTAATCGTGTTTGACCGTGTTCTATTACCGGTGTAATTAAAAGGGCTCCCCTTATGGAACCGTGGAGAGGCGTACACGGTTCAGTGGGAGAGGGACGCGAGCGGAGTTATTGTTGTATTAGTTTTGGACACCCCGTAGATAAAGTACGATCCCGCCAGCATCGTCCCGCTGGAGGATAGGGCTTGTTCGGTAATTAGGCGGTCGGAAGGTGGCCGCGGGGGGTCCGTTTTACCTCGAGCTGAAACGCGTGGGCGTGCGCCATTGCGAACGGGTTAAAATGTTGCTGGCGAAATTGACGGCGACTCTCTAATTAGGCGCGCGACCGGCCGCTTCCACGGATTCTCACTCGATCTGCGGCGGTTTTTTTCTTGCGCTGGCCGATCCTTCGGTTGAACGCGAATTTCCGCCAGGCCCATTCGCGATTGCCTGCAAATTGGCGTGAATTTTGGTCCGTTCGCGTAAAGGCGCCGCTTGGCAACGGGTTCTCTTTGAAACCGCGAAATCCTTGAGAGGGAGGCGATCGTTCCGCCATACGCGTTCTCGGAAACGTATGAATACTGCCTGAGATATACCAATTAACGAGGAACCGAAATTCGACCGATATAGGAGGCGTGTCTCGAGGACTCGACGAAAGATACAATGGTTACGATAGCGTCCGCGCATATACGTTGCAAGCATTATTTTCCTGCAACTTCGCGCAATACTTTAAATTTGCCATCTAAGAAAAAAAAAACACACCGGTGGGTGGTCTCGAAGGGGCAACCAATGAATTCGTTGAAAGCGAAGAAAAATAAATTAAACGCGTATCGTATTTTCTCTTACAAGTTGCTGGACTGATCGAGGCACGAAGCGGCGCATACAAACGGGGTGTGACCGTATTAAATTATATCGTAATTATAATCAACACGGCCGGCGGGGTCGTGCGTGGTTACGGCTCTCCGTACAGGTATTATCTCGTTCGACAGAAAGGCGAACAGCGAGAGTGGTGGGTCCCAAAGGGGAGAAAAGAACGGGAGAAGGACGTCCAGGACGCGGCCCACGCGCTCGAGAACATCTCCCGTATGAAGACATAAATCAAAAGGCTTTCGTGGACGATGCTCGCAATTACATACGCGTAAGCGTAACGTAATATATAATGACGCACGCACGGCGTGGGGTACGTAGCGAGGGCTCGTTATAATACGCGCCTGCTTCGTTTACCGAGCGGATCTCGCTCTGGCCACTTACCTCCTTTGCACGCGAGACAACCGATCATAGTGTGGGAGTCGTGCCAATTTGCTCGGTATTTGGACCGCCCTTTTACATAACGAGATGCTGCCCTTTCACCCCCCGGTCGAGGGACCAACGATCGAGTTGCACCGTGCTATCTATCGTCGAGACTTTCCCGATCGGCTATCGTTTCTTACTCGTCTCGTTACTATCGCGAGGGTGACGTCCGCGACAGATGATACCGCGCTGCCGCCCGATTCGGAAGGAAAAAGCGACAGGTGCCAGCGTTTCTCGCGATCGTACGAAATTCCGCTGATTCGACGGACCTGTCTTAAGGAGAAACGGTCAACCGTGGACAGACGAGCGCCCTACGATTTTCACGCACGGTTGATAGCGTTGCCACGCGAGAGTCAAACAGGTGATTCCTCGTGGACGATCGGTGACGACTTTATCGTGGCATCCGTGAGATAGTCAAACAAGCGGAAGGAGATCTGTAACGGGCCGTCTTTTGTGGCCGGCCCGTGTGCCATATATCGGCGTGTGAACGCGCACTCTCCGACTGTTTGGTGAAACAGTTTGACGGGGTTACATAATTGCCGAGCAAACGTTGACTGTCTTGGACAACACGGGGGACGTTAAAGGAGGGCAAACACGGCGAGACATGCCGGGCTCGTACGAGACCGGCTTCACGGACTTATTATTCGACAATATTGTCTCGTTTCGGACTTGTCGACACGGGGCGAAGATCGATCGGATCGGATCGGGCGGATGATTTATCGGCCTCGAAACGAATCTACCTCGTGCTCTCTCGCTGATCGGACAAGAGATCCAGCGTGAGATAATAAGCAGAACGGTCGTGGAACATTTCGTGCGCCGTTAATAAGAAACACATTTCCAGACGATTGTGGCGAAAATCGAGGCGATCGCGCAGTCATCGTTGAAATGAATTAATTGCAGCCTGGCGACATTAACGGAAACTGTGATAACAAATTCTGCAGTTCGAATTCGTTTGTGCGGCTTCTTTTAAAGCTGAACGCCAGCGATGATGTAACGAACGCGACGACGCGACGCTGCGTTGAAAAATTACCCGACGATCGAAGAAATTCATCGAGACTCCACGACTGAATTGCAAATGATCGTGCCAAACGAGAGTTGACTAATGAATCTTCTCAATGTGGCAACTGGGCGATCCAATAACTGACACGCGGTGATGCACGTCGACCCACCCGGGCTCGATCGAGTCTCGTTAACCCACATCCGACGAGGATTTTCGATCAGAAGGATCCATCCGCGAGGCTTTCCGGGTTCGCACGAATCTTAGCCGCGGGCCGTCGTTGAGCAGCCCGTTAACAACAAATTATATCAATTTGTTAGTGGCGCGAGAGCAGATAGAACTGCGGGGGTGGCGTGTTGCATGCGTGTTCCACGGCTATAGATCACCGCGGTCGGGTTCGCAAAGGCGTGGAAGAAAAAGGACTATGCGGGGCCGCGAGGCACGCGGGCCTTCGAGAGTATAAGAAATCGAAACAAAAGCGGCTCGCCAAACAGGTAAATACTTCTTTGTTGCGGACTGGCCCGCAATACGGCGGGGGTCGTAAATTGTATTTAATTCGAGGAGAGTGACTTCGCTCTGAAACGAAACGGATCGAGTCGCGGAGCGGTTTCAATTGCGTCCGAGCCGCGATAATCGACCAACGACTTCGGTCGTTATAAGACATATTTAAGCATCGTTAACGTCGTCGTCTTCGTCGGACGATGGAAGATAACCGATACTTTCGAGAGGGACAATTACACTATCACCCTGATCCCCGTACTCTGGCCATTTTACGATCAAGATAAAGGCGCAGCGGAGGAGATTCGAGAGCAGATGCGTCACTCCCAGCTGCCAGGTTTATCTCAGGAAATACCGGCGATGAAATAGATCGCAGGTGCGTGGGTGCCGGGGCACCGGCTGTGAAAGAGCGAGGGTGTTACAAAATATGAAATTGAGCCTATTTGTTCCAAGTGGCCTCTGTGAGAGCCGACCCGCAGTGCCGCAGGGAACCCTGTTCGGGCCCGGCACCAGTTCCCCACCTCCCTGTTTCTCGCTCACGAGGCCCCTTCCCGGTCGCTCCGCCGTGGCCTAATATCATAAATCCTTCGGGGTGTTAATACGTTCGCACACTCTTTGCTTCTTTCGTGCACGCCACCAATCCGGCCTCACGTGGAGAATCCACCTCGTGGACCATTTCGTGCCCCTTTGTCCTCGCGATACGTCCAACCTTATTTGTCTTCCGGTCGGGATCTCGAACCGGCGAGCTCTTGAACTTCGCCGCCGTTCAACAACGATCCCGTATTCGTTGCGTCGCGGACAGTGGAAGGCGGCAGCTATTATTAAAAACCAGCCGAGCATAAAAGTTGCGGTCAACCGCTTGGATCGGGACAATCGATCAATCCGACTCCGGTCGCGATAAGGCAGCCTCGTAACCCGTTCGAATTCCGTCCCGGTGAACGATTGCTTTTCCCTCGCGATTAATTCTCCGTCCAGGTGTACCCGTCGAGCACGCGACGGGACTTCAATCGCGAATCGCGTCCGAACCAATTACGCTTGCCGAGTGTATCCCGTTCGACGCGCGTCCCTCCCCCCTACCTCTCCGCCCCAATAGCATCGACGAATTGTTGTTGCTTTTTACTCTTCCTCTTTTCAATTCCTTTTTCGTTTTACGCGGCGCGTGCACGCGCGAACTCTCGCGGAAACTCAACGGTGCTTCCCTCCCTCCGTCGGTCACAGTCGGTGCCCGGGCATCGCGTCCAGGAATTATCGCAACGCGCCGTGAAACATAATAATTAGTTCCAGTTTAGCGGGGTAATGAGCGCCGGCCTCCATTAACGGCCTCATAATTGTAACCAAGCCCCTATTAAAATCGACCTTATAAACGCGTGTGCTCGTTCTCCCTTCCCGTTGGCGGCGCTCTTGCGGGCCGAGAAGAGTTTGCACGCCGCCACGGCGAACGCTATCTTCCTCAAATCGCATAGCTTAGGCTTGCGCGATGCCCCGCGAATAACACCCTATAATTTCCGACATACTATACCGCCACGGTCTTATCCACGACCGATCCTCGCCGGATCTCCGCCGATCGCTCGGTTTTGCTCGATTTTCAGATGGGATTTCGCGCGGTCACGATACAATGTCTTCGTGTTCTTATCGGGGCTGGGAAACGTGGCTGCGAAACGTATATACGAAACGGCCCGGCACGATTCATCGGTTTATTTTAATTGCAGATCGAACTTTCCCGATTTCCCGACGGCCGGGAGTATCGGGTGGGCCTCGCGATACTGTCGACTCGACGTGTCGTCGGCACGGTTTGCCGTTTCACCGCCGACGAGTTTCCAGCTTCGTTATATATTTACTTTCTATGCATTAGTCCGGGGACACGGCGATTATGCGCGCACGGCTACAATGTTCGATCCGCCGTGAATCGGACGTATCCATGCTGTTGCGAATTTCTGCGGTCCCCGAACGTCCGGTAAACGACACTGAGTTAACGCATATAGAATGTCGTTTCCTTAATGAAACTTCGAAGGCGTATAACTTTAACGAAGCGCGGCGGATTCGCGCGGAAATGTACGCCACGCTGTTTTCCACGCTTGAGTGATAAATTTTCCCCAAACCGTTCGACGCGGAATTTACCTGGATGCCTCGCGCGCGTCGGAGAAAAGGAAATTTTACGGGCCGCGATTAATTTCGCTCCAACTGCGTTGCGAGAACGAGCGTTCGGGAAATTTTCGAAGGGCTGTGGAAGGGGGAGGACGGAACGATAAACCCATTAACGAGAAGCTCGACGCAGTTCATTTAGTAACGGGGTTCGTTTTTGCTCTGCCCCGCTCGCGTACGTCTCGCGACTCTCACGACTTGTAAGTTAGTGGCCTGGGAGAGGCAAACCGAGGCTGTTAAAGATTTAGAGCCGGCCGTTAACGGTCCTCGGTAATTTGCATTCGCGACTCACCGGAGAGCGTTCCAAGATTTCTGCTTTCCTATACGTTTTTAAGGCAGTCTTCCTCAAAGAACTATAATGAACCGTGTGACCGACACTTTGAAAGAATACTTTGAAAGCGTCGAGACTTCAAGTATTAAAGTACAACGGAGCGCGATCGATTTGGCAAAGTGGTTACCAGTTCAATGAGAAGTTTAAGTACAAGTTATTAAACTGGGACTTAATTGCAATGCTGAAAGAAATTGATTCTGAAGTCGCAATCTAAAACAAGCTGCATCTTGTGGATCAAAGCCTTGAGCGGAATTTATTACAAGGACCTGAGTAGCAAAGGAGTCACTTATGCGCCTCGTTAAGTCGGGTGTCCTTGATTTTATAAAACATTTCATCGACAACAGAAGAAAGAGACGTTCAATTTTCCGAGGGCACTGATTAACATTCCATCGGATGATACATCAACCCGACAATAACTTTTCACCGGCACGAGCATTTCATCTTCCAGACAGTCCCCTTAACAACAATCAGCCGCGCCATTAATGTACCAATCATTAATAACCAATTGCGACTCTCACTAACCGGCCACTAAATTACTTTCGTTGCGCGCCATTGACGAACGATAGTTTTCGAAATGGTACACAGTTTACATCCGGAAGCCCCTTACGGTATTCATTCCGGAGCCGATGGTCGCGAGAGGTTCAAGGATCTCATTAATTAATCCCCGCTTATGCGTCTCATCGAGTCATCAATTATTTTCTTCGCTGGGGAAAAACCGAGTGTTTTTCGACGCTACGCAAAATGTTTCCGCCCGCGGTACGGAAACGCGCGATTTCCCATGAAACATCGATCAACGTTCCGCGCGACAATACGCGAAATTAGGAACGGCTCCCGGCGACGTCGGAAAGCCCGCTGCCTTCCAGGAACGATCGTCTGTTCCGTCGATGGGCCGCTCGTCAACGCCGCGACGCAGGTAATTGTACAATCGAGGGGCAATTATTTCGTCGAGCAACCGTCCGCGGATCGTCGGCGTCGAGCGCGTCCGCGAAAATCACAACAAACAATTAATCAAGCTGGAGTTGCGAAATTCTTCGAGCGACCCTACGGAAAATTGAATTTTCCAGCGGAACACCGATCAACATTCCGCAGGTCGCCCCACGTCCCGGGAACAATCGCTCTCCCGGCCCTACGGGACGGCCAAGCGTGTTCCGTTAATGGGACGATAATTAATAATATTACACTCACAATTACGCGCGGCCGTATTTGTTTTATCGCGATCTATCGGGCAGCGATCTTCTCCGCGCGAGAGGCACGTTTCACCGGTGCGTAACGAGCCGTCTCACGTGCTAGCCGCGCGCGTCCGTGTTTCATAATTTATGCCCGCGGTATCGCGGCGCATAAATTAATACTATGTAATACGCGTCCCGCGAACAGCATCGTTGCGCCGCGCACCCGAGATCGGATCGAACTCTCGCACTGACAATCGTCAAGCCTCGCGAGGATGTTCCACGGTCTTCGTGCCGAACGTTCCTCGCCGGCTGCCCGATTAATTATTGTCCGGGCAACGTCTTGACGTCTTCACTAACGCACCGTTCTGCGGTCGCGAAACTTTCCCTTTAATCGCGGTTCGGTTCACGCGGTCAGCAGAGAGCGGTACCGATTCGAAACGAACGTAATCACGAGTTGACTTTGCCTCGACGCGTGACCCGGCTTGGCAAACCGGCCAAAGTTCGACAGGGGAACAAATTCGCCTAATTCGGTACGTTTGTTAAAGATCGCGTAGCACTTCGCGAGGATCACGGCCACTCCTCGAGGTATCGACACTCGATTCGCCGACAATGCGCGACGGCCAGAGGTCGGGGGTCGTCCCCGATCCTCGCAGATATCATCTCGAGCCGCGATTCCACCGCGAGCGGCGCGATTGAAGGTCGGCTGAAACGCGTACGATCCTCGCGCGAATTTCCGATCCGGATTATATTAAGATAAGAGGCGCGGTGGGCGTGACCGGTGCCGCCGACGCTGCTCGTCGATCTCGTTAGAATTTCGGAAAGGTGGAAAGAGAGATCTGAATGGTATCGAGGGATCGCTGATCGAAAGGGGGCCCCGGTCACGGGGTTCGATTCTTGGTCGCGATTCAGCATGGAAGTGGAGATGGCGAACCGATAGCCGCCGCGGTGGGCTTTCCCCGTGTACGTATCTTTCAACAGATATCGCGAGCTTAATTAGAACTTTCCCGACGGAAGTCACCCTTACAAATTGCGTCGAAGACATTCACAGGAAAATCCTAGTACACTAATAAAAATAATTGATTGGCTATTAGAACCAACTAATTCATCTGTTCCCCTGCCGGGGCCTGCGTGAGTCCCAAGGATCGCGAATAGGAATGGGGTCTGCGAAGGATGGTTCGTTAACTTCCAGGAAAAAAAGCGTGTGCTCCTGATTGGCGTGGCTCGATCCACTTTACAGGAGAGCGAGGTGCGCCGTGAGTCGAGATAAAAGGTTGATTTTACGGGGCATCGCGGAACTCCACGGAGCTGTTCCTGAGCCATCCTACGGCCTGATCGAGAGGAGGTATAAAGGGTGCCGACGGGCATTGTCTGGCGTTTAGTGCTGGCCCGACCTTTGCTACATGTATCGCGGCCCCTCGGCATCCCGATGGGCTTCTTAAACGTTCCTCCCTTCCTCTCTCGACGGCATGGCAGGTCTTGCGCTTCGCGGTCGGGTCGTAATACCCGCGCTTACGACTCTGCGTCTCGCACCTCTTCGATCCGCGTCCGGCGTTCTGCTTCTTTTGTAACCTTCGGGAACAGGCGACTTGTATACCACGGCGGTTCATCGAACGCTCTCTATTAGCAGCCGCATTATGATACCCCCGCGAGATCGACGAAACAGTCCTCGCCGATCATTTTTCCTAGGCAATTTTCTACATGAACGAGGACGAGTCGCGCCGATGATTGCAGCGTCAGTCGAACTGTGACACCTCTCGCGCGAAACCGCGAGTACCCGGCGTTTATTAATGAGCCGCGAGAATTTCTTGCGTCCAATTCACACCTGCCCGAAGTATTCTCCCCGGCAAGCGACGCGTCGATGAAAACCACGGAAGGACAAGCTTTCCACTTCGGCCCAGCGAGCTTTCCACGCGCGTTCGCCACTGGAGTCCATAATTGAAATCAATCAGAGGATCTCTATTTATACCCGCGTATCGTTACGCGGCGCGTACAAAAAGAAGCACAATCATCGATACCTCGTTCCGATGTCTCCGTGGCTCGTCGCGAATTTTTCGTTTCCCGTTCGCCGCGCTTTCAGCCGCGCTTTCAGCCGCGCTGCGGCCGACGGTGTCGTTAGAAAAACGCGCCCGTGTACCCGCGGTCGCCTCAACAGCCGCGATAACTGACGCCGCCTTTTCTCGTTTTCTTTCCTCGTCTCGTTTAACTTATTTCGATAATCGGCCGGCGAGGTTTCCGCGACGTACCGGCGCGTATCTGCGCCGCCGATGATGCTTCCTCCGTTTGATCGTTTCGCGGGTACGTTCCACGCGCTGGAATTCCTTTCCCGGGAAATTAAGCGGACTTTCAGAAATCGACGTGCACCTGGGGGGTCGTTGCAGGACACTCTTTAAACAGAGAACGTTACGTGCACCGTGCAAATGTAAACGGCCGTTACTCCCTGACCTCGTCGTATCTTCTGCCCGTTTCCACCGGTTGACACCGGCGCGGCGTGTACACGCGTTAACCGAGAATAGGATAAACCTGACTTTCTGTATACCGTTTTATGGATTTGCCCGGCGAGCCATAAAGGATAATGCCGTACTGCGTTGCCTACGTATTACATTTATGCATGTGTATATCACGCATCTAATTGTGGGTAAACGATAGGACATTACGCTGATTGTTAAGGCTAGTCTAACGACGCTCTTCGTTGCTATAGAATTCCAGATTTTTTTTTTATCATACCGTTTCCTCGAGTACGTTCGCGCAGGGGGGGCGGCGAGGGTGGTTGCACGGTCGGTTCCATTGTGGCTTACCTGTCTCGTCCGTTTGCTCGTCCTTTTATTAATGGTCAAGCGTTTAACCCGCACTGCGCTGCGCGTACGCGAAATCTAGATCCCTGAGCGATCGCTTCGCGGACGAGCAGAGAGCCGAGAGGGAGTGTCGCGATATCAACGACATCGTTCGACGCGGTACGCGAATGAATTTGGGGAACGGATTCGGTTCGTAACGAGCAAACCGGTGCGTCGCGTGTTTTAAATGAATTTGCTAAAAATAGTGGTGAGCCGCGAGGTGTATGCGTGTGGCAAAGAAAGGTCAAACGGGGAGGATATTTGCATAAAATTTCATATTGCCTCAGCCTGTGTTCATCGTCAACGACGTGTCCAGGAGTAACGATACACCCTGTACATCATAAACTCGTGACAATTCCCGGATTACGACCTTGCCTATTTACGAGGTATGCGAGGGAATAGTCGGACGACGAATCCACCGGCTATAAATTTATGCGAGACGAAGAATTCGCACGAGTATTGATGCTCGGCGGCGTCGCAACAATAATCATTCCTCCGTGTAAATCGAACCGATCGAACGTAGCCACCGACGCGTTAATATCGCTCGTCCGGCGTTGCTCATTCCGCCATGGGGTACGTCACCGGACCAGCAACCGCAGTAGCCTCTTTGCGCGTCGTTCTCCATGGTTTTTAAGTGTACGCGAACTCGCGCGGCGCGTAAATAATAAAGTCGACGAAGGGAAAATAATGGCTGGCCGTTTAGGTAAAACGGGAAGGCGGCGGTTAATTTCACTTAATTGTATCAGAATTATCGACGGCTTTAGCACGCGAGAGTAGCTACAAAGTAGCCACCGTGAAAAATCTAATTATCGGTGGTATCGTCCGCCCACAATGGCAATTTATTTCCGGAAATACCATCGGTTCTGGCACGGAGCGTAATAACACGTTTATGGGGAAACCGGGCGGCATAGCGTTGAGTTTATATCGAATTTCTTCGCCGCGTTACTTTGTCAGTGATAGTCACTATGATCAGGATCCTGGCCACTCGGCGAGGGCCTGGGAAGGAATACGACGCAGGGCTGCCGGTCGGCAATGCATGAGCATGCATTACCCAAAGATTACGATTATTTTATAGCACTATACGCGCGAGTCGTAAAATTCGCGTGCCATTTTAACAACTGGCTTCCTGCTGATGCCGGTCTATACCCAGTGCTCGATCGCGGTTAGGGAACGGGTCTGTTTACCAATGTGGTTGCCTTTTAATTGACAAATAAATCATCCCAGGGGGACACGGTCCGCGACCCGCGTTCCCGATAGACGTTCATCAACGCCACTTTTATCACGCCCGTTTTTACTTAAACGCCGCTAATTGTTCAGATTTTCTCCCAGCACGGATCACCGTTCGAAATCCTACACGTTCTCGTAATAAACGCCCCTCGAACCTCCGTCCATTCACGTATCCTACTTTTATCACGATTTCAACGTCAGCCTCGCGACGGTTTCCCAACGTTTCGAGGACACCATCGAAAAGCCTGACGGATCGCGCAATTAGGGGACATCGAATATAGACAGCGCGACGCGTCGCGAGTACATCACCGTCCCGGTCGGTTCGTATTAATGGCGTACACGACTCTTTAGACACGACGGCGGAGGTTACGGAAGCCATAGAGCGATCGCTCCTCCCGGCTATTGTGGTCCTCCCAGTGGGAGCGCGTTTACACGGTCTATCGTTCGGTCGGTTTCGACTCTTTCATTGTGAACACCCAGGCCCCCCTCCTCCTCCTCTTTGTACCACCGACGTCGTTCTTACTAGGCCTCCGTGTTCCGCTTTTACGCCGGGCCACGTCTACTGCCCGCTCTTCGCCCTCTGTGATACGTGCGCGCCGGTAGCCAAGGTATTTACCTACTTACGCGTCGCAGCCACACACGTGGCCTGCGATGTGTGTGCATGCGGCTGTCGGGACATAATACACGAGAAATATGAGCTCACGACCCCCGGCTATACGGATTCTGATGATGAGAACGAAATGAGGCTGAGCGAGGTAGCTGCATCCGGAGGAGATCGGAGAGTGATTCATTGGCCGGGCGGCGGGGATTAAAAATTGCCCGGAGTCAGAGGTGGCTAGTATGTTACATCGAAAATCGAGCGATAGGCCCCTCTGGTGGGCCCCTTTGTACACCGGGGAATTGTGGACAGAAGGGTGGCACCGCTGCACGCGATCGGATAGAAGCGTATCTTCGAAGCGCGGGCGCGACGTTGATTGCGACGTCGCGTCGGCGTCGCACCATCGGATTCGTTGCTGGATAGGCGAGCTTGGGGAAAATGATTGTCCTGCAGGAATACCGACGCAGCCGCCTAGCGGCAGGTAGGAAATGAATAAAAACATCGCGAGCGGCCTCGGTCTGTTCGCGGGCATCATACAATTATTCTGCTTCGGTTACCATACAATGCTTACTTAAAGTCAGAGATTTCGTCGCGCGATTCCTAACAGCTACCAGCAAAATGGCTTCATCGACCGGGCCGTTTGCATGCGACCAATCGTCCCGGCCCATTATTCTCGGAGACACACGACCAGTCAAGGGTTTCTCGGGAATCGACTAAACGCAACCAAAGCCTCCGGGTATTTTTTAATTCTGAAGTGAAAATACTTTAGAGCGGAATTTTTTGTTTACATCGAAACACTGCTTCGTGTTAATCAATCCCTCGAGGTTCTCCTTTTCCGTCTCGTTCTGGTTATTGTTAATCGTTGGTAATTGCTGTCTCGTTTGCTGGTATCTTTGGAAATATCGCATCTGTACCTTCCACGTCCGTTGGACTTTTTTGAATCGCGAGCGTGACATCGAATCGCCAGAAATCCAAAGAAAACAAACCATCCGCCCCTGCTATTTTTACCTGCAATTACACACCTCATAAACATCTCCTCGCAGCCGGTTCGTTCCACGGCGATGTTTATCGTTCCCCGTAGCTCGATCGTCGCACCGTCCAATAATAATACCACCGGCGTCCATAATCCGTCGTATCATGACGTTTGCTCGGTCTCCCTTTGTGCGCGCGGATCTTCGCAGGTTCGTGCACGGCTATACCAAGGGACAGAGACGGAGAATAACATAGAGAGTCGAACCCGATGTCACGGGCAACACAGGTGTACAATGCACGTGAGAGAGTCCCGTATGGTAGACTACTTAAAATGCATTGGCAATAAGCCACGTCGCGTTACGCGTCGTCGTCGGTGAGCCTTCGACTTGTCTATGGGCCGAGCCACTCGCGAGGCTTAAAAGTCCCCTCTCGTCTAGCCGTGTAAGCGAGCGTGCTGATGAAGCGACATTTTCACGAGCAAGCGGAGATATTAACTGTGGAGGGAACGGTTGGACGAGGGGGCTCCTTTTTCGCGGAGGAAAATTAAAGGGACGAAACTGCAGGATTCCAAATAACAAAGGTAGCAAGGTATTCAGAAAATTGTGCAACTCTGTATAGATTTCAGATGTATCAGCAACGTTTATCCCGATCAGAGTGTTTGCGAGGTGAATTCTCAACCGAGGTACAGGATTTCTGCAATTAACCAAGCTCCTCGCGGTGCAATTTGCCAAGCAATCGGAGGCCGGCACATGCGAGGATCACGAGAACGCTGCGAAATTTTGTCCGCCGGTTCGCCAGTCCCATTAACGCAACCGGTTCGCCGTTCTAATTTTCATGCACTCGAGATTGAACTTGAAGTCGAGTTGTATCTAAGACCACGCCACTCTGCTCGGCTGTAATGAATTGGCGATGCTATTGCGATCATCGGTCCATCGATCTCTCTCGTCCGCAAGTGCAAGTAGAACAAGCCTGTCTAGACAGACAGAGAGCAAGAACCACCAAGTCAGAACATTAAGCTACGATGAAGTTCCTCGGGTGGGGTTGCTTCCACCTTTCTCTCTTCCACCTTGAATCGCAGCCACCGTATTTATGCTTTCACAGATCGGCGGAAAGGTGTCGGAATACCTGGCCCCTCTCGAACGGGGTGGTTGGAACGTAATTCTGGTAACGAGTATCTAATTCAAACATGGCCGCGTCGTAAGCCAGGCAAAGTGCGCTGCAAGTCGGCCCGCTAGTCGTAATGGTGTTTACGGCCAATTCCCGGGTGCTCGTGTGCCGCAGGTAGCAACAGGTACGCCGTATTCGCTCCAGAAAAGCATCGACGACGTTTACACATGGCCCATCGAGTGGAATTCCGCGATGAATGGAACTGGCGTACTTTACCCGTGCCTCGTCTGCTCTCTTTATCTTCCTCGCCGTTCCGCTTACGCTCGCGCGAGCCAGGTATGGGGACGCAGGGTCTCGCAGGCAGTGGCTAAATGCGTGGCGCCGGGTATTGTTTCGAGTTGAATCGAATCAAGTCGCGAGTTCACCTTTCGAGGCGTTAATAGTTCGAGTATACTCCTGAAGGGGAAAGGGTTAACGGTCTACTCGAGTATCCACGTATTCCACGCACCATGAAATAATTGACTGTCGAATTATCGGGATAAATTATATCCCGAACCAATGTGGCAACATAAAAATGCTCAATTCTTTGCGTACAAATGAAAAACACTGCGTAAACGTTTGAGAACAATATCCCCAACATTATCATTCTGATAACACCAGCCGACAATACCGAGAAATAAGGGGATACGAACGTTTAGAGCGACAAACACTTATCCGAAAGAAAGTCGAAGCCGGTCGGGCCCTAAATCGCCGTCTTCCTCACTCCCGTTCGCAGGATCGTAAAGCTCGTCCATTTGAATATGAATAAAACCCTCCACGTGGATATATGTACGGATGCACACGGACGAGCGATGCCGCGCACGCATCCCTGCCAATCCTGCCGGCGGCTCGGCTCGGCTCGGCTCGCCCGAACCCGGGAGTGTTTTACGCGCACGCATTTATGGATTGTTTAATGGCGGCCGCCTACAAATTAGACGAGCGGTAAATCAGCCATCGAGCAGACCACACCGTGCTCGTACAATGCACGGTGGGCATTGTTGTGGCCGTGTCTTGGTGGCTTGGCCAATAAAATATTGGGTGCACGCGCACGGCGAAAGCGACACACAGCACGGAGACGAGAGAGGGCAACGTTCGGCCCGTTGCATATCGGTGGTTGGTCTTTTTCGCGTGGAGAAAAGCGAGCCCGGCTCGTATATCAATTGACGCGGGGGATAAAATACGTCCCGGTCAGAAGGAATAACGAGCTGTCGCGTGGAAACGCGTGAGAAAACTCGACGACGCGACGACTCGGCCATTGTCCTGCCGATAGCCGGGCTCGCGGACAAGGGGAAAAAGAATCTCTAACCAGCCTCGTTTTCAGAGATAACCGGTGTCGAGCAAGGTAACGGACCGTTGTAATGGTTCGCCTGGATTTTCCCATAATGTCAATGGGTTAGCCAGAGCTGCGCCGTGTTTTCTAAATGGGCCGCGCGACGCGCGGAAATCGTGATCCGCGGCGCTCCAGCTTGATTATCGATGCGCCGCCACTTGCGGACACACAGAAATGCCTCGGTGCGCTTTCTCACGCTGAGAATCGTTATCACAGGGTTGATAAATCGGGCCGGGGATTGTTCGTGGAATTTTCTCGCGACACGTTTTTCGGTGAATTACACGTTGCTAAGGTTCTCGTAGGGCGAGAGGAATGTGGGGAAACTTGATAATGATTCGATCAGGGTCCAATCGTATTGTTTAAACGGGCATACGTATAACTGCGCTTGGTATAGAACTCTGCCATCGGGCTCTGTCGCAAATGGAAGTGTACAGGACGAAAAAACAGCGAGAGGCGTTCGATAATCGTAATCATAATGGTCGCCAACGGACTGGGGACAAGTTCGAAAACCATCGGACAGATCTGCTGGAGAAACTGGTCTCAGTTTCCCCCGTGCCACCAATCGAGAATCAAATATCCCCTTAATATTCTGAAAAAACCCGTGGAGGATCGCTTTCGTCCTGAGTAAACTATCGCCCCTCGAACTCGTTGAACACCAGCACCGAGTCATGTAGTCAAACAGAGCCACATCACCGGGGCAATATAACCGACAGCTATTTCTATTATTAGAAACTCCGCGCGGCGTATCTTCTGCGTTTTCAATAACAAATCCTGCGACCGCCGCGAGCACGGGAATTTATATTCGATGCTCCGCGTTATTCCGCCGCGGCCGAGAACATTGTTGCGTTCCACTTCGCCGTTCCGGCGGAGGCATCGCGTATTCGACTTTTACTCGGCGACGAGGAGAATGAGCGCGGGCGTGCATGGTCGCGAGGAGAATCGGTGCAACGGGTCGCTCTCGGTCGCTCGTTACCAAGGAAAACCACAACGATCGACGGTAGTCGAAGGCTATTACAAGGAAACTTTTGAACGCGACGGACGGTACGCCGGTGTGCCGGTGTGTTGCGAGTCATAGGAGCATTAAAAGACACAACCGTGCGCGAATAGTGATTACTACGAGGCTGCTCGCAGCTATGGCCGCGGGTTGATTATCTCACCTGTCCGGACTCTTTTACTCTCGCTCCTGCTATAATAGGTTCCTCGTCCCCGTGCCAGTGGTCTACCGTTGCCACACTCGCTATGCGATTATACTTCTTGCTCCCCTATATCTTCGCCTCACCCTTCGTTCTCTCCCACATACCGGCGTGGCGTGTTGTTCCCTTCCAAGCTGTTCGTCCTACCTCCGCCGCCTTGCCGTTCCTCTTCGTTTCACTCGGGGCATCGCCTTCCTCGTGGAAAGTTTTTCGATTTCCCGACGCGCCGTTCGAGAGCCCCCCCCCCCCCCCCGGTACTCGTTTTGCAACGAGCATCGAGTGAAATGATATAAGCAATGACGAAGATTTTTCGCGTTTAAGATATCGGAGAAATTATGCACACACTCGTACACAGGTGTACGAAAATCACGCGGGCAATGATTAATAACCACCGGGAGAAAAATGAATTCGCGTGGTCGGATGATATTGACAACTTTCGCATTTTACTGCTGTCCATAATAATGTCTAAATAACCGTGCACACGAGCATGGAGTTCACTTAATATTAAGTGAATTAATATTATCTAAAAGTTAACAGGAAAAAGGACGATATTCAAGCGCGAACGGTACAAAGCTACGCAGTGTCCGTTGAAATCCCCACCAGGACGAAATAGACGATTCCTTCGCGAAGAAGTGGTGCAATTAAAATTTTCACCTAACCATACCGCCGGTGTCTCACCCCCGGGGGGCTTTTATCTTTCCAATAACTCATACACCCCTGCGAGCGGACAATCCTATCTCCTCATCCTCTACCGACTGTTCTCGTCGGCAGTCGCATTTCTCCGTCAGGGAATGGCAACACGAAACCAATCTCGAGGGATCGAGGGAGGTGAATCCAATCGCCGAAAGAAAACACCGCGGCGCACAGAAAACTCCATTAGACGTTAGATCGTTCTTCCTCGCGCGGGTCCGACGGCGACTCCTCGCCGTCGTCGTCGTCGTCGTCGTCGTCGTCGTCGTGTGTTCGCCAACGTGCGCGCCTCTCTGCGCCGCGTTGTAAAGCGAGACACGAGGCCGGCGAAGAGGCGACGGAGGCCGGAGGGAAGAACTTTGCGGCAACCGCGGTGCCAGCGAGCAGAAGAACAGTCGCTTTTTTGTCCAAGTCAATATATCAGCGCGGGGGCCATGTCTAACGGGTAATGCACTGCCCGACCCCTTCTGCACGACGAAAGGAAGCTGCTTCTGCTGCTGCGCCTCGTATTGCCGCTGTTACTATTACCGGTGCACCGCCGCCGCGGAACGCTCCGGGCGCCCCGACGATTGTCGTTGTCAGAGAAGAAAACTACTTCATTTTCCACGTTAAGCTCCGGCAAGTGGTTGCTCGACACGGTGCGACGCCCGGTGAGGTATTGGCTTTGCGGAGGCCGATGGGTAAGCCTGGGACTTGTCCCCTTTAAATAACGCAGAGTGGGATAATTGGAAGATCGACGGAAGATAAGAAGTTCGATGATGACGACGAGCTTCGTGTAACCCAGGGAGAATTGGCTATCCGTATTAATCGCAGAATTCTTTTCTCAATGTAGCGATTGATTCTCTTCACCCCGTCTTACCCTATCCTGCTACCGTCTCACCCTGCTATTATTACATCTCTGTCGTAACAGAAACTTGTTGCTATAATGCTCCAGGATTACCCTAGCTGTCGCTAAAAATTTTTGTTGTCCTGCGATCAACCATTACCCGAGCCTATCCTAAAGTAGGTGGCGCGGGGTAAGGTGCAAGCGCCGCGTGTACACGGACCGCGTATTCTGGTCGCGTCACCATCGAACACTCGCCGCTCAATTAGCCTCGCATTCCGTCAAGCGACAGATGTTGCTGCCACCCGCGGCGCGGCACCGTGAATTTGATCGAAGGAATATGGATACGGTCGCGGTATCAGTGCTAAAGGTTTCACGCAGCGAGTCGAACGCGGTGGCAGGGGTCCCCGCGTGAAATATCAAATTCAGAAAAACAATTAATTACAAAATTGCATAACGACGTAATGGCGGCTCCGCGGCGGCGTGCGAACGTGTGCGAGCCGGTGGCACGAACGATCACGGCGCGCGATATGCATAATGCACGACAATTTCACCGCGGTCGATGGTTTTTTTTTTTTTTGATTTAAACGACCAGGCCGATCATTAAGCACGACCGTTCCACGCGGACGGGCCGACGCTATCGATCAGCAGGTAGACACCGGTCGATCCATTCTGTCCACCTCTGGAGCTACCGGGTGACGTCAAGTCGATTAGCATCTGGCGACCGATCTCGCCGCGAATTATTGTCACTGTGCGCTTCCGGGGTGCCGCTTTCTATCACCCCGCCGGGATTCGACGCCCACCGCTTCGTTCGAAGACGTCCGAGACTCGACGAGCTGTCGATCAGCGATCGTGATCGACGCGTGATGCCTGCTCGTCGACGTATAATTACTGGGGGCTGCTAGGCAATTAGGATTAGCTATTTGGCGAACGTATTATCTACGGAATGGACAACCTGTGACTGCTCATCGATAACGATTTTGGGATATTTAACACGTCGTTTAGCTCGCCGATCTCGTTTCACCGGGACAACAGGCGAAATTGCCGCGCATCTTGGCAAACGGAGAACCCTGACAAAGAAATTGGAAGCGTCTCGCGAAGTAAGCACCGTCTGTTCTCTAATGCTTGTCCCCTAATGTTCATGGCGTCTAAATGAATGTTAAACCTCGATCATCCGCCCGTTTCTTTCCTATCGCGGTTCCTCAGTTGCTCGTTGATTTACGATCGCGCCGATTCGACGGTTAGCGAGACTCGCGGCGAAAAGTACACGCTCCCAGGAGCGTGTACGCGCTCGCGGCGTCGTCCTTCGCGACTCTTCTTTTTTACCCGCCCCGAACGAACCGCGATGCGAGCACCGTGTCGATCTTCTTACCGCGGTCGCGTAAGTAGTCGCGCCGCGCCGTAGGCCTCGCCGCCTCAAAATTACCAGCGCGCCGCTATGAAAATGATAATTTACTGTGACGGGCCTCGGAACCGTGTATCTGGTTCACGGCGAGACGCGCGAGAACGCCGCTACCGCGCGGTTCGTGGTGGCGCGGGCCAGACGCGCAGGCCGCGCCGCGGAATCCGTAGACGAAGCTGATAGTCGTTTTCTAGCGTACGAGACGTCGAGGAAGCGGCGGTATAAAAGGTGGAAGAACGAGCGTGAAAAATGGGAGACACGATAATGGACGGTCCGGTGGGAGGTCCGGTTATGAAGAATGGGGCACCGCGAGGGGAACGATTGAAAAGTAGCTCTCCGGGGTTCGAGGAAAATTGCGGATGAAAATAATCGGGCATTAGCCGCGTATTCACGGACGCGACGCGCGAGTAAGCCTCCTGGACCCGGAAACGACGGTAAAAGTCAATCCCTCAGGTGGATCCCCGTGCTCGCGCTGCCTGCGTTTCCCATCGCGGTTATTCAAAGCGAACGCTAATTAATAACAAACATTTATCCACGAGCGTGCCGATTAATCTGGCCGATAAGCCAGCGAGCCGGTTCCCACACAGAGCGCGTTCGTTAGAGACCGGCCGTCTCAGAAACGTAATCATTACCGTTGTTATTATCGTTATCGTCATTATTATACCATGAATAACTAAAACGCGGCGGACGAATCGGCCGAGTCATTCTCGCCCTCATCTGCGTCCGGGGCGGAAGAGGGAGGACGGCAGCGGCGGAGGAGGAACCGTGGAGACTTTACGGTCACGGTTGGAAGAAAGATGAAGAGGCAGAGGCCTCCCGGAGGCCTTCTCGCCTACATTTTCATTCGCCTCGTCTTTCGTTAACCCTTTCGGTCACTCCTTCTTCACCGTGGTCTCTATACGTACGCTCGAACACGCGTGTGCGCGCTGGCGAGCGCGCGCGAGCTCGCACAGGGGCCGAGTATTCGCCAATTAAGCTCTATTGAAGCGGTTCAGGCACCGCGAGGTGGCCTCACGCCAGGGACCTGGCCGTTAAATCCAGATTAAGAGCGGCCCATGACACGTTGAATCCACGGCTCGTCGATCCAGAAACATTTAATTTAGACGTTGCCGCCTGTTGCCAGGTGGAGGTATCTCTTTATTCGCTGTACGCGCGGGTCGTGCCCGCCGCGGCCGGGCCCAGGGGCGGATTAAAACGTCGTCTCGTTCCGCGCCGGGAATTTATCACGACCGATTCCTTCCTGCATGGCGAGCCCCCGGCCTCGACGAAACTCTCCGCGAAGGCGATCCACGCGATCCGACCTCCGCTGCCGCGCGTTACCTCGCGGATACGAATATATCGAATTATTTCGATATGCTCGACGCGTCGACGATCCTCCGTTGGTCGTCGGGGCTGACAAACGGATTATGCCGGACGGCTGTCGCCGCGGATCATCGCGCGGCTCTCGAGTGATTCCAATACGCGAGACGATTTCGCGGCCGAGCGAGTTCGCTGCGATCTCGAACGAGGCCCGATTCATTCGCGGCGCGCACAGGCGAGCGAGCCTGGCCCGGTACAAAAGGAGGTCGAGCACCTTGTGAAGGGCGAGGAAAGTGGTTCGCGGTCGTTAGAAGATTACGATCCCACAATGGATAAAGGGAACCCTCGCGCGTCTCCTCCTCCACCCACTTGTCCCTTTAGATGTGTTTATTCAATGATAACAAATTACCGAACGAATCTGTGCAGTCATACTCTATAATTGCGACTACCGTGTCGGCGGCGATGGATTGCGGCCGTACGGTCCGCCCGTCGATGAATCGTTCCGGGAGGTTAGGACCCGCGAGAAAGTCGAAGGTGAAAAAGCTGCGGCAATAACAGGGGCCGCGGTACAGAGCGACGCGTGTAAGAGAGTCAAAGGAGCGGCAAGGAGTACGGCTTTGCGCACGAAAGTATTCATCCTATTTCTATCGCGCCGGTGATTATATTGCCCGAGCCTTCGCTGGCCTTTTTTTTTTTTTCTTTATTAACCATCGTTCGTCGCGTCGGCATCCCGACGTGGAATTATTCCGCGTCGCGCGAGCCGTCGAGGGCCGTTAACCTTTAACGAACGAGAAAGAGAAGCGCCGCGATATTTTACACCGTGGTCGCGGTACACCCGATACGATTAGCATCTTCGACGTAATTGGCGAACACTTTACCGAGGATCGCGAGGACGCGATAAGCCCGGTGATTTTTCCGCGGTTGGGCTCTGCCCGCTCGGCGCGGGCAAGCTGATTCATTTCGCTCCCGTTGCTCGACGCGTTCCCCTCGTTGTTTCTCCAATCGCGAATCGCGCTTTCTGCATTTCGAAAAGCGTCTTCGTCAAAGTCGCCGGCGAACCCTTCGCTTCGAGACCCGTCGAGCGTCAATCAAACGAGCGGAGAGCCACGATGGCACCATGAAGCATGAGCGTCGAGGAGGTGACCCCGGAAAAGTCGATACAGGACCACGGGAAAGCGTAACGCGGTTGACGACGGCGCATTCGCGGACCATTCCGGACTGGAACAGAGACAGCCGGCTGCAAGGGACGGCAAACTCTCACGGCCTCTGAACTCGCACTCGTCATAACTGCAAATGGAATGAATACCTGCCCAGCCGTCTATAGTAGTAGCCACGAGTGCCCATTGCTGGTGGATGGTTACTGGCATTTACGGCACTAACCCACTGAATGCAAGCTTCAAGATTGGCTCGAGATATTAAGCGCGCCTTGTGCACACGTACACGAGCGCATTAGATGCTGCGGCGTACGTACACCAGCTAAGCCACGAGGTGAGGATAGATACCTGTCTGGCCGCGTACGACGGTAGGTAGAACCGTGGTCCCCGAAGCAACGAATTACCGGATGACCCGACGACGACGACGACGACGACGACGACGAGGACGACGAGGACGACGAACACGACAACGAACACGGGGACGATGATCGCTCTTGTCTACGTGTACGCGCCCACGAAGATCAGGGAAGCAAGGTGCGAAGGTGGCATCGGCTCGAGCACCTGCTACCGTCATTATCATCAGCCAGCCAGTTCAGAAAACACGGGGAGCAAGGAGACGGGGCTCGAGTCTAATTCCTGCCTACGGCTGCAATCCGCTCTCATTGCTTGTGTGTCTCTGAGGCCGCGAGTGCCAGCCTTTATCCGATTTACTGTGCCACCTCGTCTGCGCGGCCATTACCGTGGCCTGACCGCAAAGAGGCTGCTCTGCCCCACGGGCGAAAGATTTGTCGAGCGACTTCCGGTATTCTTTGCGCGACCGTTGCGGCAAAGCAGTTACTTTAGAAAATGAACGAGGTACGATGTTAGCCACGGGGATGGGGTGGGGGGGTGGAGGGGGGATGATGATTCTCCGTCGTTTGCGCGACGGACGAAAATTGATTGGGTAGGAAAAATCTGTCGGAGAGGATCGCGTTCAAAGCTATGTAAACCGAAACAACGTTGCTTCTATTGTCCCGCGTCAGGTGGAATTACGAACACGGCGTATCGGTTCGGGAAGTCTTGGATGCCGAGTTTACGAGCGGTGCAATTCGAACTGGGATGGCACGGTGTCCTTTCGGTCGGGCGATGAAGCTCCGAGTTGTAGATACGCGAACGAGAGTAAATCAAACGGAGGCCACGTTGATTCGTTTGCATCGATAACGATCCCATAAGGGGGCATAAACTCAGCGCGCTGCTACGGAAAGCCGAGCCTCTAGGTTTCCCAGTTTATGAGAAATATATTTCTACGGGCAAACAACGTGCCGCGGGAAAGAATGAACGACCGGGAGAAAGGTATGGCTCCGTGCAATCGTATATTAGGCGCCCCGCGGTGGTTCGACGATGCGAGGAAACGGGACCTCACCGCGGGCAGAGCATTATCGCGCGAGCAACGCCGGGAGAATCGCGAGAATTCGAGCGGAAAGAGAATTACGAGGCGCGGACGGCCGAGCGGAACGCCGAGCATTTCTTTCGACCGATGGAACAACCGGCCCGGGGATCTGTCGATCGATCAATCGGATTGTCCATTATACTAAAATAGTACGAATAGACAAATCACTTCGCGGACGTCCGTGGGTTCCGACTAAGTTACGGGTAAACGTACGATCTACGAAGATACTCATCGGGAGGATTTATTAGAAAATTCGACGATTCTTTGGACTTCCCCAAGGCTCTGTTTATTGGAATCCTCTGCGAGTATTTTATTCCATCAGCGGATTATACGAGAATAGACGCCGTCGAGGACTGAATAGGTGCAAACAATAAACGCGACAAATTATCGCGGAGGGTGTCATCGCATTTTAAGGGTGAAGTGCACAATTGCCCGAGAAATGCCCGCGGTATATTTCAGCGGAGCTTCAAGCCTCCATAGAGAGATGGCACTGGGTACACTGCCTGCGAGGAGTCGAAAGCCACGAGCTTCATCCCCCCGGAAGCAACCCCTGTCACCGCGAAGCGAAACGGCTCTTCCCCAAAGTCGACGTACCCGGAAATTTCTGAAGCCCGAGCGAAATGTTCGCAGAACATCGTGGAACTCGGCAAGATCGGCAACCATCGTTTATTATAACCCGTTGGGGGCTGTTCCTGAGCGAAACGAAAATTTCCAATAATTTACCGCTAAGGTGAACTCCTCGTCCGGCCGTAACACCGATAACTCAGCCCTGCCTTCGGGAACTATGCAAGTCACCAGCCATAAGGAACAACGCGGCTCGCATCGCGCGGCTATCGGCTCGTAAAATAGGAAAGAAGCTCGCGTGCATAAAGAACACGGAAGGAAGAGATAGGGGCGAGCACGAGAGCGAAGGTGAAAGATAACCGTCGGGAGTGCGTGGACCATAGGAGCGTACCACCCAGCGAAAAATTAATAAATCCCGCTCTTAAACAAACAAACTCCACCCACCCGCGGATCGGATAAGGGGGCCCGGCCATTGATTTATTAATTTAGAGCTGCCCATTCTAAGACGCGGCCGTAGGAACAGGCCGAGGGAGGGCGCTTGCTCGCGCCTGCACGCTCGCGCAACCTTCGTAGCGCTTCAGGACCCGAAGTTAAGGGATCCGCTATCCGACGTGGTATCAGTAATTATAGCCCTGAACGCGGGCGCGCGTCGGTTACGTTCATTACTGAATTATCGGCTCTGCTCGGCAAACAATGTACCCCTTTCGACCCTGCCACCCCCCACCCACCCCCCCGCGCTACCCTCCTATCTATTCCCTTTCTCGTCCACCTCCGCCACGATCCGGGCTGATCGTTTTATTCGTTTCTCCGTCTCGTCCGCCTTCCCTTCCAGTATCGCCTCTCCTCGCTCTCCGAGAAAGAGACCGGACGGTATCTGATGGGCCACGGGCTGAACTACGACCGGCCCTTCTTCGCTCCATCCCCCTTTCTTCTCCTTCGCGCGGTCGAGCTCTCGACGATCTACGTGGCCGGTTGTCTAGCGAAATTGCGCGACCGTCTTTTTCTCGAAAATAGCTTGCGGAACATTCGACGATTCGGAGGAAGCTCAGGTTTTTGGGGAACGGTGTACCGTGTCGCCGATGCGCCGACGCGATCGACAGTCCCGAGGCACGATGTGGTCGTGTCTTTCAGGTGAACGGCAGAATGCGCAGGTAGAGTCGCGGAGACCGCGGGTACGGCGAAGAATTTATATAAGCCGGCGACCGTGAGACGGAACGATTAATGACATTGTATTGTGCGGCGAATTTCGCGTAACGCGAGATCGGCTGAACAGGAGAGAACGATCCAGCGATCGCGCGTACCGCGCAGCTTTTATCGTAACTGGTCCGCGGCGTTCTGTCCCGCTTCCGATACGCTGAAATTTAATAAGTCTCGACGCCTCGCGAAACCTCGTTACGCATACGAATTTTACATTCGCCACGGTGTTATTAAGTGTGAATCGACCTTAATACCTGGGTGCACCGTATGACTGTACACCGAGGGACGTGAACCCGCGGATGCGGCATGCACCTTTGCTTCGTCATCCATGATGAGGAACGCAAGAACGCGCATTACCCACGGATCGCCGGGGCTTTTCTGGTCCACCGTGCGACCGATTCGACCACCACCATCGACCGCTACCTACGTCCACCATAGCGAAGCCGTGTCTATTTATATCAGGTGTCCGCTTCTTGTTCATCATTTTCACGCGGCTCTTCGTTAACGATTATGGAAACTCTACGGTTTCACTCAGAAAAAGCCTACAGTTTCGTTTGCGTACGATGCACCGCGAGCGAGGTCTAATTTAATTACATCAATAACGGTCGCAAATAATTTTTCTTCGACGCGAGAAACGATCGATGGGAATACTTTTCACGCATTAATTTCTCCACACTGGCGTAGTATCGGGGCACCTCGTCACCCTGCCGCAGGTCTGCTACTTTTCGCGTCAGTCTAGGATCGTCCGAACGCCCAACGGTGATGCCGTACAAGGTGTCTAGCCGCGTTTTACACGCGGGTCACGCTAGAGTAGCGCTTCCACGAAACCGTAGCCCGATCTCGGTCCGAAACGTTCCCGCTGACACGAGGTTTTATGGTTCCACTTGGGGCGAGCTGCGGTCTTCGAGGATAGCGACCGAAAATGAGCGAGAGGGCTGCACGCAAAAAGAGGGCCGCGGCAAAATGTAGCAGTCTACGAACGCAACGCTAGGCATAAATATGCAGTTCAACCCGCGTCCGTGTTGCGTCGGCGGATAATTTATGCCGCGGCAGGTTCCGCGCCGCCCAGTTCGCCCTAAAAATTATTTATTTGATTGAACGACGCTTCGGGGAAGGCTATTCTCGGCCAACCCGGATGATCGTTCACGCGGCAGAGAGAGCCCGTTCCCTTGTAGAGCGCAGAAAGGGATGCCTGGGTGACGCTCGGGCGTCCGATGGGATGGCCTCGTTGCGCGTATCGCTCCTTCGAGTGCCGCATTGCGTGCGAAACACGACAGACGACGATTGGTAATATTAAGCAGCGCCAACCAAGTTTGCGCCAAATATAGTCAGAACAGTCCAACGTCGAGAATTGCAATTCAAGGCACAAACAGTTACGGAGCGTTTCCCTCGGCCCTATCAATTAACGCGAATGCCGTCGCGCCAGAGTCACGGGGACAATGTTAGACCTGTGCGCATCCCGTGTATCTTCGGCATCGCGCGGCAGACGATCCATTGTAACGAACGATACTAATCTGGTATAATTAGATACACCTGCGAGGCTGTTGCAAACAATGTCGAAAGTGCAAGCTTCACGCATGAATCATATATTCCGACCGATGCCTTCGAGGTCGAGTTACGTTAATCACGAGCCAGAGATCGATGCAGATGCACGCGATATACAACCTGCCCGCTATCATTGCCTAGCACGCGCAACGAAACGGGAGGGACGGGTGTTGGGGGAGAGAGAGAGAGAGAGAGAGAGAGAGAGAGAGAGGGAGGAACGAAATAGAAAAAAGCTGATTGCGAGGCAGTCAACCTATAACTTTCTACCTCACGACCCATCAGCTTCCCACACTTGATTCGTCCGCGTCCCGGCAAGAACAATGCCAAGCATTGTCCCGCCGTGACTATAATTCGTAATTAGCCACCCGATTAATTATCGATTTATCGGCCAATTATTATAATTATCTCCGGATTGCGCCCCGCGGATCTCGTGCACTAGAGTATCCCGGTTTTATCTGATAGCCCGACCGAGGCCCCCCTTACCCCCGTCGTTCCACAACGGGCCCGGCGAACGAGCTTACATAATCCTCGGGGCCCGAGCTTCTTTCGCGAACAGGCGTTGCACACTGGGCCCGCTGACCTCTGCGAGCCGCGTCGAGCAACGAGAGAACCTCGCGTCGTGCTATCTATATCGTCCGGTATCGTTGTTTTACGAGGCACCAGGAAACCCTAGTAAATTGGCACAATTATCCTTTCGCGTGGACCCACTCGATATCTTACTCGCGGGACGCGTGCGCACGCGAATCGACCTCGCGCAACAGAGATCGGTATACCTGGTACGTGCTTACGTGGCCGGTCGCGACCAACGCGTCGGGTTACAGGGGAAATAATTCACCGAGTTAATACGCCGAGATAAATTACGTAGGATGATAATCGATGTCTACGCCTATGTCATCCGAAGTAATAAATGCACCCCGCGCCGGGTACTACGGTTCTCGCGGTTCATCGTGCCCGCGGTGACTTGCCTCGAACCTTCCCCTGTCGGGTACCCAGCCGCGGAGTTCTCGCGAATTTCACGTCGATCCGCGGTACGCGGACGATAGATCGACTCCGCGACGGGTCGAAAAATCGTCGTCCTGCGAGGCGAGACGCTCAACGACGCCGTCCTTTTCTCGGTATTCCGCGAAGACGCGAGGCGCATCGGGACCGAGGACGGCTGGATCCGAGCTGGACGGCCGATCGGAGGAGTGGTCGATGCCAGATACGAGGGTCGACCTAACTTTATTGTATTTAATTAATTACTCCGTCGGATACCCGATCCTGCAATTTGTACCCTCCCGTAACCCCGCGCCTCGCCTGATCGTTCCTCTTCGCTCGCGGTCGCCGCCTCCGCTTCGAACGCGACCTCCCTTTTCCACGCTGCGCCGGGAATCGAGAGGAATCGAGAATCGCGCCAGCGCGGCGATACGCGTCGAATGCGAGTCGCGCGACGTCGGTGCTCGTCCCGTCGGACGAGAGGTTCGAGAAACGTCGAGGGAAGGCGAACGGGGTGGAGAAACGGACCGGCGATATAAAATGGACCGACGAATTCGTAATCGACTGTCACGCGCGATCGTAAATCGCGGGGAGACTCGGCTGTCCCCCTTTGGATAAGGAACGAACGGCGTCGCGAGTCGCGACTCGCGGCATAAATCAGAGTTACGGGGAAGCTGATCCGGCGCGCAGCGTCTTCGCCACGGATGATCCGCGCGCGTGTAAGGTGGCGTCATAACACGGGTAATGCGACCATAATGCTAATTTACCGTTTATACCGACCGACGCCACCCCGTTTCATCGTCGGCCCCTCCCTGTTCCGCGCCGTTCCGACATTAACGTTGGGTTCCCCTTCAAAGCGGCTTGACCTTAACCCTAGGTTCAGCGTGGCTCGCGTTCGCGCGGAGATACAGGCTTGGATAACGAGTAAACAACGCTCAGGATAGCTAAGCTTCGAGTCCGTCTTGTAAACGTCCCCGCTTTTCTTCGTTTCGCTGCGCGGATCCTTCTTAACGCGAAATTTCATTCACCAGCGGGAGAATTCGTTCGTTGCGGGAAGCGCGAGCGCGTATTGTGCGCCCCGACACGTGGACACAGAGGAGCTACCCCGTGATATATACCACGGGTGATGTATTATCGCAACGGTAGGTAAGATCGGGGTTGCGTTTCATAGCAAGACGAAGTACCGCGGGCACGGAAAGTAATAGGGCAGAATTTATGCTCGCACGCCACGAACGATTCCGCGCAGGTGTATCCCGCGTCCGACACGCGGCGTACTTTTCCTTGCAACGTATTTTCCCAAGCCCGATTACTCGTCGCGCATTAACGATAACGCGGACAAACGATCGCTGACAACGTAGTTTCAATTGCTATCGACTGGGATAAAAGAAACACGCGTCGAGATCTCCGAAAGACCACCTTGGCGCGCGGAGGGTTGAAACAGCGACGCCGCGTGATTCGAACCATTATTCCAGCACGTATCATTCCGTGCGCAAACACGGGAGTTCAAAGGGAGGACCAACCTCGTCCGTCATTATTCCGATATTATATTTCTCGTTGTACTCGGCGATCTGGAACTTCACCGGCGCAACCCGCCTACCGTGTTCCCCGGTGATTGGCTCGAATTCGTAGCTCCTCGTCCTTTCAGAGATTCCTTCGCCGGTGTTCCATTCTTCGGTGGGCCCAGCGCCCTGAAGTGGGCCCAGGAGTGGCGAGGTCGACCGAGAGTTTCCGGCCGCGGCTCAACGCGCGGATAAACATTCGTTCGGGCCCCGAGGTGGGTCGGCTTAAAAAGGCGTTACACTATTGAGTCACCGACGAGTGCACTTGTAACGCGACGTGCGGCGAGTCATCTCGTGACCGAATCGTGAGAAAGACAAATACAGGCGTCGACCGAAATCGACGCCGTTGGAAAATTCGCCTCGCGTGTACGCGCGATTGTTCCTTTCGATCGTGCGGCGTATCGCTCGTCCGACGCGATACACCTCTCGAGCGTACCGTCCGACGTCTCGTCGACGTCGGTCCTCGCAAGTGCTAATTTTTTTTTTACTTAATTCCAGTTCGTGAACCGTTTCTGATCCGGCGAGTGATTCGCGCGACGGCACTTAATATGGTGGCTCACGGTCGCGATAAAGTTTCTCGCTGCATCGGCAGGGGTGTACGAAGAGGGGGGGAGTAAGGAGGAAGATAATTACGTGTAATTGCGTACTTGCGTGCCGCGGCGCATGTGAAGGGAACTCGTGACGTACCAGCGTCCGTGGATCGTGCCGCGCAACACGAGCTGCGTGTTCGCGCAAAATGTAAACAGAACTGGAGCAGCATAATTGAGGTGCGAAAGGACGATCGCTCGAGGCGTTCGTCGGTCTCCGGCGTGAGTACAAATTGCTCGGAATATCTTGTTTACGTGCAGCAGGTATTTGGAACGTGCTGCGAAGTATTTTTACCGTGTACGGAGCGTTGGAAATGACTCGTCAACTTGAAACAGCGATAATGATCGCGGGAGGCCTAGTTAGCGGCGGCTATTGTTCGCCAAAATTGGCGACGCTCCCTCGGTACGTTCTGCGGAAACTTCGAAGCCGCGGGTGAACACGGAAATTGGAAATCGATCTGCGCCGCGAGCATCGCACTTTCGCGCAGCAATCGCGACGCGACTCGAGTCCGCCTGTGCTGAACGAGTCATTAGCGTCCTCTTCTCGAGGAGGATGTTGAACTCCAATTAGCACCCCGGTACGCCGTGCGTCGCGTCAATTCGAAAGAGTCGCGCACAACTGCTTCGCTTACGGTCAACGGGGTCCGATCATTGTCCGCGTGCAGCGTCAATTCGTTCAATTAAAGGCAGATCCTTTAATTGCCGCGGGCCCGGACCACAATATCACCCCGGCAGGGTGACTCTCGTTAATACGAACTCGAGATACACGGGACGATCGGTCGTATCCTCTGCCAGTCGCCCTTCTCGCGCAACGAACGAGAGGTACGATGGCAGAATGAAACAAGACGAAGGGGAAAGGACGAGCGAAATGCGTGGAACCTGGCTCCGGGATATTAACATTATAAATCGTCCGGGCCGGCGACACGCCCGGGGCGGAGCCGATCGTATCGGCTCGATACCCACCTCTGGGGCCCGATATCGATTACGCTCCAGTGATTGGCAGGATTCGTAACACGCCACGGGGATCTCGTGGCGGAGCCGATCGATCGCCGATCGCTCCTATCGATTCGATAAAAGCTCGCGGGCCTCGCTGTGCCACGCGATGGACGCGGAATCGTGGAATTCTTCTGGATCGTCGCGCCCGCTATGGAACCATGAACAGGCAGAGATCGACGGTGGTAACTCTGGCGTTTTCATATTTCGGACGTGCTTGAGGAAATTGAGGGGGTAGTTAAATAAATTTGGAACCGCGTGTCGAGATCGTATTTGTCTGTATTCTGGACAATTACTTTTGAGAAAACGCAGATTTCATGCGGCATCGCGCAGGCGTGGGAGAAGTTCCTTTATAAATCGTAGCAAAGTTGATTCAGCGAACCACAGTATTGTATCATTTCGAAGTCGTCTATTTCCACGCGGAGCGTCGTAAAACAGCGTGCGCAACGGGCAAGCACCGTCTCGAAATTCGCGTCAAAGCGGTACGAACGCCGACGGACTCTTTCATTCCCCTTTCACGGGCAGTGAATCTCGCATCGACGTCGACAACAACGGTGCGCGCTGGCCAAATTGAAGTATTCAGAGGTTGCGCGAACGCTGCACTCCCGGCAGGCCGTCGAATGTACGGTAAACGATCATATTATGGGACGCGGCGCGATGAACGTCAGGAAAATTTATTGGGAAGCCGCGAGAAAAAAAGCTCTTATCGGCACGGAGTGCTGACCCGCGTGTTTGCCGCCTTTCACTATATTTATTGACACTAAAGGTGAAAACTCGTCACCCCGTTGACGACAACCGTTGTTGCGCTCACGATAGAACCCGTTCGATGAGGCGCAAAAGGAGGCCCGCCTGAACCGGCGAGGCGAGTGAAATCGTTCGTCCCGCACCTCCCGAACGGGATTCAACCGGGGTCTCCGTCACGGCGTCAATAATCCTGACGTTAACTGTCGAAATGTCATTGATGCCTCGCGGAATTCTCGTCGTTCCTCGTTCGTAGGGCGATTTTACAGCCTCGGAGCGGGTCCCTCGTTTCATACTCTTGCGTCACGGTTGCTGCGTGCCTTTGGACTTGAACTTTCCGATAGAAAGTCACGACGGCGCTAGGAATGGCGCTTAAATAGCGGACGCGGGATTTACAGCGAATTATTCACGCCTGTAATTATTTTATTTCGCCCGCGTGGTCACGCTTTCTTCCGCTCGGCGAACAGCCGCCGTGGGATTTCGGAATTTGTTGGAACACGGGCGGAACACGTGGAACGGGCCCTCGTTGCTCTCGAGATCGATTTTACGATGCACGGAAACCGGGCGCGAAAAAATCCTCGGAGTTTGCTATTCCCTTTGCTCGTCCCTCTTCGCGTTAACTGCTGTGGCACGCCAGAGAACGGACCGACTTTGCGGTCGTGATCGTTCCGTTCTTCCGAACAATGGGCAGCCAGTGTTCAGGGGACTGTGTCAAAGTGCCCTTTTATTGGGTCGTATTTTACCCCTTCGCATTCGTGAACGCACGCGTAACGACGTCAGACGATTCACGACGGACGCTGTCGATCGGGACGATCGACGCGCCCGTGTCCGTCTCTTACGGCGCTCGGTTTTTCGCAGTATTTCGCAGTATTTCGCAGGCGAGCGTAATCTGTCGGAAAAATTCGTTGCGCCCGAACGGTTTTGTTAAGGAAGTCGATCCGTTTGTGCTCGAGGCGACGCGCGACGGCAGCCAAATGCAAATTTATGACGAACCCCTCGACGGTGACTGCAGTTTTAACGCGGCCGCCCTTGGCAAGACCGAAATTCCTAGGCGACGTGGTCCACGATCGACAGAAGCATCCGGACGAAGAATACCGCGGGTAGAAGTCGACCGCACGGGAACGAAGCGTACGAGAACGCGAGTGTGGGCACGTCGCGTCATAACTCCGCGAGCATTGTAAATCACCGTGGACGCCTCGTGCACCCATAGAAATGGTTATATTCGGCCATAACAGATCGTACCCACCGCGACGACGACCAGGCTATATTTTAATAGTAACGATAAATTACTTACGAGGAGAGAATCGCGTCTCGGTACCGGCGGCGATGAAACCCTCACACGGAGAGGGCGCGATCTTCTTGTCGAGCACCTACGGGCAACCCTTTTCCCCCTTAACGCCGTATGGACAGCCTATGGGAGCGAACTCGTTGCCACCGCGGGCATCTCTCGCGGATCGTTTCGAAAGCGCGACAATTTTTAACGAACACCTGCCGAGCGTAGAGAATTTATCAATTTATCCCGTGCCGTTACGTGTTTCGATTACCACAGACGTACCTTTCACTCAACTTGACAATACCCTATTCACGCGACCATTTTTGCCAAGCGGATCCACGCTCGAGCCAAGTAATGCCTACAAATTGCCACATCGATCTATTACTAAGGTAACATTTTTTTTCCCCCGTTCACCGAACGGGCATCGCGGTTTCCAAGAAATTGGAAATCCGTTTAATGCCAACGCTGTACCCGTGCGGTTCGTAGTCAAAGAAGCGCCGAGTGTTTAATTGTGAACGACGCTCGCCAGGCGGATAACATTTTCGACGCCCACAGATGCACGCGCGGCGGCGTTCGCGGCCGTGTGTTCCAGAAACCGGGACTCACCAGTGAACACTAATCACTCGTTTATCTGGCACCGGAGAGCTGCAGGATTTTCGCCTTTAGATATCGCCTGGGTGGCAGGGAAGCGGCATTACGAATCCTGGACGAAAGATTAATGTTCCCCCGGGAATCGTTGTTCATTCATACGACGACCAGTCGCACGCGTATGTTTAGGATTACACCCTGATAACAGAATGGACGCCGTCGTGACATTGTGCTCGAGCGATCACCTGGACCCGCGGGCACGACGCTCGCGTTGCCCGCCGGTGTGAATGAAATTCTTCGATTATTTATGTCGCGAGGTGGATCGGTGTTGCCCTTTTCTAACGAGGACGCGAGGGTGGACGTTCGGGAGATAATTTTTAGTTACCTCGGTGTCGTTGGAAACAGAACCCGCTATATCCAAAGGATGTTTAGAGTACGCGAAATGCAATAATAAAGAGCGCCTCACGGCAGCAGAAATATTTGACAACCTCATAGAATCCCTGCACTTAATTTTTCAAGCTCCCCATAAGCTGATCGATATATCAATTTCGAACAGTCCCGAAGAATGTGGCGCTTCATCTCAGCTCCAATTGTTCCCGCTTCACCGTGATTCTACGCGTACCTTCCGAATCTCGGACAAGGTGGAACTTGCGAAAGCTCTGCCAACTGCTCGCGAGACCATCGCCCACGCGGCGTGCAAGGTGGTCCGGGCACTTGAGATCTTCGGGTCTCGGTCCCCGGACACTTTTATGCCCCCGACGACGAGCGACGACGACATCGCCGGGCACCTTCCACACGGCGTGGGCGAGTCATGGGAACCTGCAGCCTGTCGTTTGCAAGCCCTCCCTTCTTGCTTCCCGGCCGACCATTTGTACGACGTTAGTACGCGGCCCCGCGTAACGTCCACTTCATTATATATTCGCCCGTTTCTCTATTGTATTTTAATTGATGCCGGTGGAGCCGAGCGAAAGGGGGAGCGTAAACGCGTTCGCGGCGAACTTGGAAATGCGAGAGACATTTCCGATCTGTCCTCTGAAACTCCCGTGGAGCATTGAGCTTGGTCAGGAGAAAGCAGAAACTTGTTCGCAAAAGATTTTTGTCGTTACTGTGCCACTGAGATCCTGTAAAATTCCATGGGCAAAGTGGACTACAACCATGCTTAGGAACAAGGGTATATCTCGATGTTGACTTCCACTGGCATAGAGTTGTTCCCGATCGTTCGAGCCTATTCCCCCGTCGCCTCAAAATTACCACATATATCATCGTCAGATATCTCGCAGTTAAAAAGAAACCTAATTCGTTCCTCGCCACAAATTGGACCTGCCCAACCTATTTCCATTACACGTGCTGCTTCCAACCCCGATACCAAGCTTCGGGAGATACCCAGAAAACAGCCATCGGTCCCTGGGTACAACCGCGTCAGGTGCTCCGAAACGTTCAATCTTCGCCCGGAAATTCTCTCTTCTAATTTTCTGCGCACCGTCGTAGAAACGTGGGACGCGAACGCCGGCCGGCGGCCAACGATTTCGGTCACCGCGTCCCCCGCTGCCCCCCTCGTCACGATCTGGCGCACAGGAAATCGCGTCCGATTTTCGGTCGTGAGACACGTGGCCTCTGCACCGAGCGATTTACCGTGCCGTGGAATGCGGCGCAAGGTGGTACGCGATAGAGAAAGAGGAGAAGCTGGCGGCTCATGCGAGGCGAGAGAAGAGAAGCTCCGTGGACTCGTGGTCCGACGTTCCTACATACCCATCTCGTCGTCTCCTCTCCCGTCCATGACGATGTCTCCCCTCTCTCTTTCACTGCCGGGCTCGTTCGCTTCCTTTTACGCCGTTCGTCCTTCTCGATCCGCGCCGCGCGCGTGTTGGTGCGGGTCTTGTGCGAGCCGTATGTAATACCGGCGAGGCCCGTGAGCGTATAAAACGCGTCTTTGTGAACGCTCGGGCCAGCTGTTTGTCTAACACCTCGTATCTGCCTGAGGTCAGTGGCGATTCTGTTACGAGCGACCGGGAACGGCGTTCGATTCACGGGCCGAGGTCAACGTTCCACGCTCCTGCCAGATCGACGGCCCTCCTGAAATGTCCGCTCCTACGACGCTCGGTTACCGCGACATCGAACCTGACCCCCGGTCCGCCGTCTCTGCCCCCTCGCCACCTCGAACCGAACTCTATGATTTATGCTTATTCGACAAGCAGAATTGACGAAGAGCATCGCGATCGACGAACACCGTCGGACGATCGGTCGCGCGCGAGCCGACGAGATCGCGATCGCATCCCAAAACGATCCGGGCAGTCGCGAGCAGCGTAATTAATTGCTCGCGTCTCTCGTTAACCCAACGTTGAATAACGGATCCCGCGTTACGTTCGATTTAGTCGCGAACGGGGCGCGGACTCACGCGAACGTTCGAACGTTCACTTTCCCCGCGGCGGCCTAGCGAGCCGGACCGAAATTCCCATCGACGAACCTCCGAGCAAGAAGCCCGGCGGACTCATACAATATTTAACGACGGACGAGGAACGACGCGCTCCTCGGGACATCGTAGCCCATATCCGACGTGTCCAGCCGGGCACAACCCCGTGCCCGACGAGGCCGTGTCGTTCGAAAGAACACGTTGCACGAAAAGGGGGATGGGCCCCCGTTGGCTCTGTCCTCGGAAAGGACGCGGCACACAGAGCCAATAACTCGGTCGCGATCTTCTGGCGCTTGCGACGGCGGAAAAAGTCGGTCGCCGGTAATAAATACATCGCGGAACCGGGCAAGTCCCGAACGGCCATTGATATTCGCGTGGTTTCTTTCCCGGGCGCCGCTAATAACTTATCCGGCAGACGGTGGCCAGCTTCTTGCGCGTCTATCGGGCGTCCCCGGCACGAGGTGGAGAGAGTCCCGGACGCTGTCCCGTCCCTCGGGTCGCTCGTCGAGGGCGAGTGATGTTTTCTGACGGGGGCCGGCGAGTCGCTCTGTGTGGTCCTCGTGTCAAAATGTGTCAAAACTCGAGTTCGCGGTCCCGGCGTCGAGGCAAAAAGTGGTTCGACGGCCCCACAAATTAACGGGCGAGTCCTGGCGCGGGGCAGATCCGGCGCGGAGCAGGACGAGGCCTGCCGTACGCGAGAGGAGCCACGAGACACGGACACCGGACACACCCGTGGCCGTTGTTCAACTCGAGGCGACGAACAATTCCGGGCGAACCTGGTGATACGCGCGGTGTTGAAATTCGACGGTGCACGATGTTTCCCCGGCGAACGATGGGACGGTTCTATTAATCTCATTGGGAATCTCGATGAAAGAATTCCAAGGAGAGACGGGACACGATTGAACCGTTCTCGCGAAGAAATACTGCGCTGTTCCCTGAAATGTTACTCCGTGTTTTTGCTGGTAATTATCGCAGGTGTTAAAACGATCGTCGGCCCAAGGAGGATACGTCTCTGCTCAACCTTTAGTGATGCCCCCGGCGGCACACACGCTCAACGGAGGACGATTAAACGAAACGATTCGCCGCGTGAATTGCTCAACGCGTAACGCTTCGCCGTTCGCGGACTTATTAACGGGGCCCCCGTTCCCTCTTTGCGGGCAGCACCGGCCGCGCGACCTTAACGCGATCGGAATTTTCAGCGTCTCCGTTTCCTGCTCGTCGAGCTTCCGGCGGGCTCCTCCCGGCTCGCCCCCGACGCTTCAGATAAAAATCACGGTTTTAACGGGACGCAAATGGCCGGCCATTGTTCGACAGAATCGAACCGTTGATTTTCTATGGGATACGACCGCGGCATTGTGCAAACCGCAACTGGATGCGCCTCTGCGCGCCACGGGCCCCGAGCACGGGGCGCGAAATGTTTGGCCGCGTCTCGATTTCCACCAGATAAAATTATATTCCGCGTGTCGGCGAATAATACAACCGGATACGCTGGCCGTTGCGCGACATCTGTTGCTCCACGGTATTTTTCGTCCCACGGTGGGACTGTTTTCTAAACAGAAGATCGCCGTTCCGGAGGTGGTGCCGTTGTTAGGTGGCAAACTTACGTGGACGCGAAAGCTTCGGTTTCTTTTTTGTGTGACTGATGGTCGATAGGACGGGACGGGGGTTGTTTTGAAACAGGCTGCTCAAAATAATTGCTAGATCCTTGCCCGATAGATGAACCCAGATATCGACAATAAGAGGATTATTGTTAGCAAGCGTTCATTGTACTTCAAGGGAAGATCTTTGGCTGCGGCAGAACGCGGGACGACACTTCGTTGGGTCGTTACACAGGAGTGAATCGTAACATTGCGAGCGGTTGAGAATCGCTTCGGAGCGATCTAAAGGAGATCGAAGACCGCTAACGAGGTTGTCTATCGTGTAAACTCTGGCTCGATATTTGCTCGATTATCGACGCGGTAACTGCCATGTACGACACGGATCGTTCCGCTGCCAGAACGATTTCCTCGTCGATGGACGATTTATTTGTGGATCTGCTGCATTCCTGTTAAATCCTTATTCGCGCTCAAGGATCTTGGAGTCGCGCGGCCACGTCGGCCGCCACTCTCTTTCTGTATTATATACTTGTCCGACATTGTTATTATTGCGAACACGGCCTGCAGCTGCTCAGCAGGGAATAATAATGATCGCACGGGCACCCCTTCGTTGCGCGCCGTCCATCGAAGTCACGTACGCTCGGTATTGTTATTTAATCCGAATCAGTCGTTTAAATTAACCGAGCCGCGCCGACCGGCATCGATCGGAGTATTTTCACGGTGCACGTATCGCGGAAACTTGGAGCGAACCCGAACGTCGATTAATCGGCCCTTGTAATTCTACGGGTAAACACTTCGGGTTCGTCTGTCGATCTGTCGCGGATAATTTCTTCGTCGAGGTTCTTTTCCCAGTCGACGAATCTATGACAATAATCAGACTGAAGCTGCTTTCTCAGAAAAAATTGCAACTTCTTAACGATTCTCTCGCAATAATTTGCCCAAAAATATGTATCGTTCGTGGACTATCGCTTCTTCGCTGCGTTCGTTGTTCGTCGATCACGGTTAATTAACTCTCGCGCACGGCATCAGTAGCCAATCGTACGTCAGTGTGGCCGTAGAAAAATCCACGGCGGATTGTTAATTGAAAATTAACAGCCCCGAGTCGACCGGTGAAGTCGGGGCGAAACGGTCTGCTCGCGCGTGCGTTCTCTCCGGCGACACAATAGACGCTGCGAGCAATAATCCCCGGGGCAGCTTCCGTACGCTCGATCCCGGGGCGGAATACGTTCAGACATCGTGGCTCGTTATTACGGAGGCCGAATGGGACGACCGCACGCACGGTCGGACACGGCAAAAAGTCGTTTTCGCGTAAAACGATCGGCGTTGCTCCGGCTTTCCGTCGTAAAGTAGCGCCCACACGCGCCGATGCTACGCTCGCACAGGCCTCGCGCCGCGCCAGCAACAACGTGAGAACGTCCGCGGGACGATAAAAGTTACGCTCGTGAATTTTACGCTCGCTCCGTCGCCCGTGTCCTCGATCGGTAGCGCTTTCGAAAAATCGTCGGCGAGCGCTCGTCCGCGATACGATTCTTTTTTATATTTCTTTCACCCCCCCCCCTCTCTCTCTCTCTCGGCGCTGGTATAATGACTGTTATTAGGCGAGAAATATGGCGCCGGCAGGGTCGAACGAGCGGAGAAATATAATTCGGTGTTTGAACAGTGTTACCGATTTGTCGGGGCGATTAATTTGCCACGGGTCTGACGACTCCATTTGGACGTTTAGCTGCCCGCGGAACGGTGCACGCCAATCACGAGGAACGTACGGGATCAATTAATGAATCGCCAGAGGTTCGCCAGCTGTATACAGAAGGTACAAGCTACGGACTTCGCAACACCGGCCCCGCAGCATCGACAACTAACACCGTTACCTGGAAACAAAGCGATATCCCCGGGGCCATGATTAATTTAAAAGAGCGTCCGCGGTGCGAATCGATCCGTTATTCAAAATGAGATCGTTAAAAGGCCGCGCTCGAAGCACCGTTCACGTCGATGCCCGCGCGAGCGAAACGCGCGCCGCCGATCAAACAATTTCTCGCGACGATCGCCCGGAACGTCGCGTGATCGAGCAATCGCGGTTCGCCGTTCGAGGGCCGCGAGTCGATAGAATTTTCTCAATCAACGGGGTCGCCCTCGACTCCGCGGCCCCGTTGCGCCCGGAACGAAACGGAATGGAACGCGAATGCCTCGCGCACAAGCCGATTGTTTATACCTTCCTGCATTCCGGCTCGATAAATTCGATTTTTTACACGCGTATGAATATAGTGCCGGCCATTCAGGCGGTCCCCCGCTCGGGTCGTGTCGGCCCGTAGTCCAGGCCGCGGCGACGTCGTGGTCGCGAACCCTTTTACAAGAAGCTCGGCCCATTCAAGAGTCAAGGCGCACTGAATTATACCCCGCTACGGATTCGCACGGATTCGACGGCGCGCGAATTCGCAACCGGATTCCCCCGTGCCTGACCTCGCGGGGCCAAGCATTCCCCGGGGGCGGAAGAACGGCGGACGGTTCAGGGGCTGGACTGTCGGACTGCCGCGGCGGTCGAATCGTCGTGCGTGTAATAATGGCTACGATCGGGTGGAAAATCGTCGCGCGTCCCCACGGTGAATCGCAAGCAGCGGCCGTCCGCGACGATATCGACGCCGTCGATCGTTATTAATAATCGGTGATCGCCGGAGTAAAGCGAAGCGGGACGCGCGGAAACGCTGAACGGAAGACCATCTTCCGAGAAGCCTATTAACATTCGTCGTCCAACGATACCGCCGCATCGCCCCGCGTACCGCGACGTTTACCGATCGTCGGGAATCACGCGGTGCCAGGTATCACTGTGGAAATCTAGAATCGTGGAAACCGAACGATCCGGACTCGCGTCGCTCGATCCTTGTCGGCCGCGTGCCTTACGTTTGTCCGGCGACTCGTTGCAGTCACGTCCGTCTTCTATTTTCATCGATTCCATCGATCGAGGAGCCGCGTCTATCCAAGATGCAGGGGGGGGGGAGGGAGGGTAGGAGACGGTACCACGGAGCCGTTTCACAGCGCGATAGGCCTATTCGTGTAATTTATAGTCGCGTTAAGGATAATAGACACGACCGTGCTATTCGTCGGCTGGAAATGACAAGTACCAGCGCCTGTATCGGTGCGCGGCCGAGCTTTTTTTCCGTCTCGTCTTCGCTCGTCCCCGTGCTCGTCCTGTTTTTTACATCCTCCTACTACCTGCTCCGGCCGCCACCATGGTCGAGTAAATATGTAGAAGCGCATACATCACGGGCTACGCGTTTTTCCCGGCGCAAACGGCGAGGCAGAACGAGACGCGTATACGTGTACGGTAGGATCGAGCGGCGGGACGAGGAATGAGGCGAGGAAGGACTCCTCGCGGACGATTATCGGTAACTTACGTATGCAGGCAATCTTGTAGCGTTTGCGCAATTATTGGAACACCTCGTGTCCGTAATAAATGGCGGGATATGCCCTGAAAGGTGTTAGTTCAAGATCATCCGGTGATACAAGACCACTTCGACGGTATCGCGGCCTGTCTGTCGCACGATTTCGTCACCGACTGCTGCTCATCCGCGCGGCTACCTACCGGCACCAGTTTATGTAACCGGTAGGCGCATTAAGGTTACCCTCGATCGTGGAAAGTCGCGCCTACCCTATTCTTCGCGGCTCAGCGCCGCGTTTTCGCGATTATTTTCCAGCGCGGCGATACGCTTCGAGCGCGTACGCCAGATGTTCGACTCGAGATTGCCTCGGAATGTGCGCAGCCGCGACCTGCGATCGCTGGCGATCGGCACGATCGTTTTTTCCCGACATAGGAATCGACTGTCGAGGAAGAACGCCGCCGAGATATTCGTACGGTTTCGGTAGAAGTAATCGACGGGATTGTTCGAATAAAGAAAAACGAATTCCTAAATAGCGACGTCCATTCGCGAGATTTCAATGCGCCGCGCCGTGACGTGGGAGTAATTGCGACACACAGAGGTACGAGCGCGCACCTACATACGAACGTCTTCGCCGACCTTGCGCTCGTCTTCCCTCTACGGTGCAATCGTGCGCTCCGCGATCAATTACGCGATATCCAGTTTCGTCGCGCTCCTTTCCTAACAACGTGGCCCAATTAAGGACGACGATTAATGCATTCGCCGCTCGGGAGACCTTTCCTCCCGCTGCGTCGGCCTTATGACTCACCGTCGGTTCGTTTCTCCGTGGCTCTGTTAACCGAGTTTTTAAGGACCAAGCCGCGGCACCGTTGAATCTCGTTGCTCTAGATCTCGTCGATAGACCCGTCCACTGTTCGCTACACGTGGGATCGACTTTTTCTATTCGTCACCGCCCGCAATGTCCGATACGGAACGCATTGCTCGATATATACTTGCGCATCCTGCATTGCGGGTCGAACTACGAACGATTTCAACGTCGATCGTGGACTATTTTGTTTGGACCGATCCTCCCGTCGCTATAGTTGCAAGATAAAGGGGTACTGGGCCTGCCCGAATTTTTGTTCGTACGTCGTTCAGACTCCTCGAAAATACCCAACGACTCAATAACAGAGCGTGCGCGTAAGTATGTAGAATTCGTTGCATATGCACCGTGGAAGGAGCGAGCGGTCGCGTATCCTGGCCGAGGATGATCTTTCAAGTGAGAGGACGAGTCGTCCTTGTCTGTTCGGCCGGACGGCGGGGCACGGAGCGTGTACATCATGCTCAGGCCGGTCAGAACGGCTCTCAAGATCGGGCATTCGAGTGTGACCACACATGTGTAATTCCAATTAACATCGCTCGCTCACGCGCGTAACGCTCGACCCACGACCCGCGCACGCGGGTTATTTCGCGGCAAGTTTCACGCGTGCACACCGAACGGACTGATTGACTGACTGATTGACTTTTCCGCCGTCTCCTCTTCGCTCTCGTTGCTGCTTTTCCCTTCGTTTCGCTCTTTTCTGCCCCGCGCCCCTTTCCACGGACGCCTGGCCGACCGCCAATCAACCGGGATCATTTCGCACGGTGTCGACACTCGCGCGAAGAATTTGCTACGATTTCGTGAAAAGTCGATTCGCCTGGCTAACGGCCAGCCGACGCGAAAACCGTAACGAGCAGACGGTAATTGGACAGCTGGTCATGAGATAGCATCGGGCAATCAGGTGCGGGGAATTCCTCGCGACCGCAGAACTCTTCCTAGCTCCTCTAAATAGATTTCTGATTTTTCCACGCCTCGCTGTCGGAGCTCCCTTTAATATCTTCATTATTGCGTAATCCTCCCCTCCTTACTCGGGAATTATTAGGGGCGTCCGACTTATTCGGAGTAGCTGCTAGTTGCATTCGGACAATTATGTCTAGCGTACTGCCTAGTACCGAAAACCAGCTCCACATTTGTATCGCGTCACCCGCGCGAGGGCAAAACGTAGAAAAGCTCGTCGAATTTTTTTCTTCTTCTAGAGAAAGGAAATACGCTCCAACGTTCGCAGTAAAATATCTACGAAGCGAAGTATCATTGGCGCCCAATGTCCGTATCGAAAAGTTAATTATCCGGACGAGTTGACCAGCTGGTGCCTCTCCTTGTTAGCACGTACACTTCCCACTCGCTAACCGCGGTGAATCCGCGGCGCGCAAGGACCACACGCGCCGCGCTGCAAGTGCATCGCAAGTGGCCTTTATTTCGTGCGAAAATATTGTCGCGACGTCCGCGAATAACACGCGCCGCTCGGCCGTCCCAACGAAATAACATTTTGCCCCGGCCGTTTCAGGTGTGGAAACGTATCGCCGCGGCAAGGTGCGTACGCATTCTTCGTCCAGTTCTGGATCCCCCTATTCGTTGGTCGTTTGTCCGGCGCCGTGAAAGAACGCTCGAACGATGAACAGCTCCGTCGAATTATTGTCCGGCGAACGCGACAATTACCCGGTCGAAGGGAAGCATCGAAGACCTGGGTCATTGTGCCCGGTGAAAAAATCAACGCGGACACGAACCCGGGGTCCCTCCCATTTCTGCCGCAGCTCGTTGCACGCGATCTTTTACAAATGCGAAATTTATCTCCGATCTCGTGTACGTGGGTCCTATCCTTGGCCGATGGACACAGATCTATCTTTCAGTGGCACCGCGCTAACTCCATTGTTGGCCTCGGGTCAACGGCGTCGCTATTGTCCGTGGCCGCTCCAAGAATGAGTGTTTTGGTTTCCGTGAATACGCCGAGTGGCAGCTTCGAGTGCACCTCGAGGCGTCGATCGTTTTTCTTCCGTCTCCGAGATTTACCTCGCCTGGTCCTCTCCACCCTCATTCTTTTTTTCTCTTCGGCTCGGCCATTGTCTAGCGACGCCTCTGTGTTCTTCCCCGATTCGTGGCCGAAAGAATGGAAACCGCTAGAAGACGAATCGTGGACGTCGCCTCGGAACTGTGTCGATGAATTATCGCCCTTGCGCGCTCCAGTGCGTCGCTCGTGCACGTCCAGCGGGCCGATTTATCTGGATATCCAGGAACGACTTTTCGGAAATTCGTCGAACCGCCGCGCTGTTTATCACGTGGGTGTGTTGATCCTTTGTGAGATCGACGGGCATTATGCGCGGTTGCTGGATATACTCCGGAGTGCCGGACACGGCGACGGTGATTGAATGATTGTGCGCGAGACGGACGAGCTATTTGTAACGCGAAAATCCCCTGAAAAATTTTTAACGAACGTCGAATTATTTTAATTTATCGCTCAATTCATTTCGTGTTCGTTAAAAATTTTTTCGACCCGTTTCGTCCGAACGAGCCCGGACAGTGGCCCGAGAGATTCGTTTAGGCGTATCGGCCGAACGATTTATCACGTGCTTGTTAATTTCTTATTACGAGCGGACGCCGCGGGTCGACTACCGGCACCGACCTGAATATCTTTAATAAGCGAACAGGCCAAACGATTTCAGAGCAACCGTGGCCCAGGCCGTGCGTATTCGAGATATAGATTGAGGTCGATTGTGACCGGCGGCCATGATTAATCGCGACGATCAACCCTCCTGATCGGGCAGCGCGTACCCTTCGAGTTCCCTCAATGCCTACAATTAAATGAATACTCTTCCCTCCTCTCTGTCCTTCTCTCCGACGCGCTCACACAGGCACGCAGGCCGCTCTCTTCGAGCGCAGACCGTCGAAATCCAACGATTCCTCCCGATAGACGGACAAACATCGAGTCCCCGGGGTATCCGTTCGAATCGTGATCACGGAAAAACACTCGTTCGATGCGTTTGAGGCCGTCAATCACGCTCCGGTTACGTCAGTGCGCTCTCGCGGCGGGACACGAGGTAATTACGGTCAATTAAGTGCCTGCAAATACGATAACAAACGCCTTTGAAACGACAGAAAACGCGCCGCACAAGATTCGCCAGTTCGTTAAACATTGCACGAGAAACAGGAATAAAACGTCGGTGCGCAAGAGCGATGGCGATTTTAAGACGATTAACGCTCACGCGTGCACTTGGACGAATTCAACGCGGCGATCGGTGATATCCTAATAAATAAATTTCGTGCCGAGGATCACCGGCAACAGGTGATCAACAGGCCGACGATTATCGGGAACGACCCGGGCAGACGGTCGTTTTCAACATCGCAGCGTCGAAACCGCCGCGTATCCATGCGCATTGCGTACCCTACCGAACATCTGTCCGGAACCTCTGCGGCGGAGCGGGTCATTAATACGAAACAGCGACGCGTCGTCGTCGGGACCCGTGAAATCCGGAGGATCTCGTTATGCGTAACCGAGTACACGGAAGTGGGACAATACCGTGCGCCCCCGAACAAGAAGAAGAATGGGGCGCCCCTTAATCTGACGGCGCACATAAATTCGCGGCAACGAGTCAGTTTCCGTCGATACAAATCCGGGTCCCGCGTCCAAAGGGGTTTCGCCAGATGTTCGATCGCGGTGTCACCGATTCTCATGGTCGATCTAACGAGGCGATCATCGACGATCGAGGCCGGTTCGGGAGGCGCGCCGCGATTTCCCCGGCTAAAATCGACCGTCCAGCAGAACAGATTGTCCGAGGCGAGTTCGCGACGCGTCGGAGTACTTGTTCTTCGTGAAATTTCCGTTTTATTGTGCCGTAGAGCGAAACGGGCGAGCCGCGGCTCGTAATGAGCGACATTAAGGGGCCGTTGGGCGCGTGACGCGAGTTACGATTCGATTGTACCGGCCTCGCGTATCGAGAGGAGACCACGTCCGGGGCACAGTAGAGTCGTTTTTCTTCGCGAGAATCGAAAAATTGCGTCGGCTTATGAACGGCACCCGTGCCCGTCTCCAGCGGCCGTCGATGGTTCGCGAGGGCGGAACGTCGGTCTTTCGATTCGCCAGGCGTATTTAATTGGATGTAACCGGCGTACGGTTATCGAATGTCTGATACGGTCCGCCGATGGCCGAGCACGAGATCGCGATCGCCGAACAAATTGCCGGGAGCTTCGCTTCGCCTCGAGTGAATGAATAATGGAGGAGATCCCGGTTGATCGACGCTAAACGGAAAGCCATAAAACCGAGGCTTATACGGACGGTGAACGGTCGAGACGCGCCGATGCGCCGCGACGTTTTCTATCATTTTCTCGTCGACGTCGATCGAGGCCCGGCTTCGTTCGGATGTGTGTCGCCGGGATCGCGAATGAAAAATAATTTCCAATGGATCGAGAGATTTCAAGGGACGAGCGGAACGGACGCGGTGTCAATTCCGCGAATTCGGAAACGTCGTCGTTCGCTCCCCCGAAGGAGCCCTCGGGGGGCTGATGCGCGCGTACCTCGGCGGTCTGCCCTTGAATTAAAATGGTAATAGAAATGTACGGATTTGAATTGCGAATGTCATAGCGTGCAGGCCACGACCGAGCCCGGGATATGTATATGCTAAGCAGCGTCTTGTTTTGAATTTAGAACAGGCGCCATCTTGCCGGCAAGCGGTTTGCACTTTGCCCCCTTCCAGCAGGTAATTCGTGCGCGACCAATGGGGATGCATTCCGGAAACCACGTATGCGCCGGCTGCTATAACCCACGAGCTATACGTAGCTATTTCATCGGGCGAAACATCGAACCCCTGTCCGTGTACCTTTATTCGTGACAGGCAGTAGCAAACTCATTAACCTTAGGCTCGCCCTTTTCCCTCTCGTCGTCATCCTTTTCTTTTACGCCTATGGACGGCGCGGCGATGCTATTACGGCTGCAATATTCATTGTTTCACGCGTCGCGTTATTCCTGCGAGCACCGTCTCGTTGTGTTCGCAGAAAAGTATTGAGAGGAGGCTCGAGAGACGCGTCGCAACGAAGAACGAAGCGCGCATCGAAACGTTTCGCGAAGCGCAGGTAGATTTTCTAGGCGCTGTTACGTGCGCGATGATCCCGCGACAGTCAACGTTACACCGCGAAGAAACAGGAATCTTAATTGCTGCGTCTAACGCGTGATCGAAATGGAAGCATTTTTGTCCAACGATCCTGCGTTAAATAAACCTGACTTCTAGACTGAACTCGTCGTTAGCTTCCTAGCGAACACTCGACCGAGGCGGAACATTTATAAACCGTATTCCTTTCTCGGAACACGAAATTCTTCGAATCCAGAATACCCCGCGTCCGACAGGTAGAGGGTGTTAAACTCTTGAACTCTTCACCTCCGAGTACCTCCGATTCCAGGCCCGTCTCTGCGGCCAAAAAGCGATCGTCAGAAATCTTTCGCAATTAGACCACGGCCCTTCCACGACGTTGGTTCTTTCGCCCTCTGTTTATCCAGGGCAAACAGCGCAGGCAGCCGTCGCTCAACGAGGCCAAAAGGGAAAAGGAACTTAAGAAAACGAAGCTGCGGAACGGGACGAAGGAAAGAGGAGAAGGTCCAGCCTCGAATCACCACCCTCCTTTTATGTCAGGACCTTTCTCCGCCTCGTATTATCCGCTCGCCTAAGTCAACAGGTCCTCCTATGATGCCGTGGCTTTTCTGCCTCTTCCCTTTTCTCCGTTTACCCGTCGACACCTTTGACCGATCGCCCCTTCGACCGCGTTCCCCGTTTAATCGAAGCGTGGAAGCCGCGCAGTTATTGGAGCAGGTCCGTTGAATCGGTTTGCAGAGGTAATTGTTAAACCGTGTAGACCGTTTATTTCACCGGCCACTGTGCATTCGATGATTGAGCCGCGATGTGGCAACGCGTCACTCTTGACGAGATATCCAATTTTAATTGCACCGCGCGCTTGCGTAAGGATAACGAGGCGAGGATCGATTCTCTCTAAATCGAGGCCAGCGAGGATAATGGGGAAAAATTGCAGCCGCGATTCGCCGGACGACGCGACTATATTGTTACACAGATTTCTCGATTCCTCTTTACTCAGCAGCATCCCCGTTTCGGTACGCCTCGATACGATCGCAATCGTCGTCGATTATTTTCTCACGCGATTCGATTTCTATTTTCAATCCCGCGTCGCTGGAATATCTAACAGGTCGTGGACCGCGTGCGTCGTCCACCTTCGCGAACATATTCCGCCGCTGATAAACCCTCCGCCCGTTCGCAGCGATGCCAGCCGCGACCCGGGCGATCCGCCGGATCGATCATTAGGCCCGCGAAAGCACGCCTCGTCGTTGCGTTCTCCAGGCAGCGCGTTTCCCCCGCGTACGCGAATCGTCAGCGGGCGGTCGCTTCGATCGGTGAAATTTCATTTCCATCGTGCATATCGCACCGGCTCGTTACGACCGATCGGGCATTCCCCGACTCCGGTGGGGAGAATGCCAATTACGTTTGTTTCCTCGGACGCTGTTCTATCCGCCGGTCGATCCTCCCGATTGCCGAGGCGAGGCGAGGCGAGGCGACGCGCGTGCATCGTGTGTGCGTTTTTCGATTCCGTTACTTCCGCATCGATGGAAACGTAGTCATATCGATGCAGCCGTAAGATAGCCGCCGGTGCCCCGTGTGTGCCGAGCGTTGTTCGCGATCAATAGATCGCTGTACCGGCGGATCGGCGATCTGGCGATCTAGCAGCGGGAGATCGTGTAGCGATCGTTCGTTCCGCGATCGCGCACAATACGAATCGTACGTTCCGGGGTCGTACCGGGGGCGACTGTCTACGTATACTACTTTGGATCCGTGAGAAGTGTGCTGCCCGCTCGCGGACCCGTACACCGCTCGTGCTGCGCCGTAAAAGATACTTTCGACGACGATGTATCGTACGCGTACCCGTACCCCGTAGCCAATGGCCACGGGGCGAGACGGCGCGCCGATCCGAACACTCGACGGGGCTAGGCAAATCGTGGAAAATGTTTTCGAGCACTGCGATTCGAGGTGCCGCGACGTTCGGCACCGATCCTGTCCCGTTTCGTATCTCGCATCGCGACAAAAGGTTCGTCTATTGGCTCGGTTCGACGCTTCGGATCGTAAGGGTTCACGTTGGTTCTGTACCGAATCGACCGATTAGCTACGCGACGCAGCCTCTCGCCGCGATAATTATTTCTTTAGAAAGTGGCTATCCGAGAAGAAGTCTTTCGGACGCGTTTCGGGTCGAAGGTCGGAAACGTATAGAACGATCTAATCGACTGGTTCGTTGATCCGCGGTCGTACAAGCCGGCCGCTCGTCGGGAGGCCTATCAGCCAGGCTGCATCCATTCTCCGGGCATTTATAAACGACGTTTTCACAATTGTCAGCTTCGAATGGCTGTCAATGGCGCGTTCGTCCCCGCACGGACAATCCGAGAAATCTGGTTCACGTAATTATACTTATTGAAACGTCATCGTTATACGGTATGACATTCTTCTTTCCCGTTAGCCGTTAACTAAATTCGTTCGGCCTTTCCCCGTGGCGACGCGCTACGCGTACGTCGAAAATGCGATAAAGAGGAATTCAATCGATTAACAGTACAATGATGCAACGCTGCATCCGCCACGGGGGACACTTCGCGCCGCAAAGATTACTCGTAATAGGATTACCGAGGCGAGGAGACCGAATCCTGTCGGTCACGATTCCCCCTCCGATCGGATCGATCGAGATCACGCGGATCCCCGGTTGAAATAATATTTCCAAGAGACACCGATATGTTTTCGCTGGTTCTCAGGCACGCCGGGCATCCGTTGCTCACGGAAGGTATGCGGCGTCAAGTATCTTAGCGGGCAAAAGTTATATTATACCGAGCGTATCTGATGTCTACATGCATGCTGCTCGTATATAGCAAGCATTCACGCCGGCATGGTGCAGGGCCCCGGGCACGAAATAATGCGCGAGGATCGGCCACGGCAGCTGCCGCCAGCCTCGCAACGATATCAAAGGATTTGCTGATTCAGAGGTGAGCACACGAGCGTCGGGCTGCAGCAGGAGTAGAAGAAGAAGACGAGAGCGATGAGAAACGGTTCGTCCGTTTTCCCCGCGAAGAATCGGAACGTCGATCGATCGATCATCGAGGGCGTAACGTCTTCACGGACGCGCGGATCTAGCATAGGGTGAACGAGGCCTGACAGTTCTTCCCCACCTGGGCCACGTTTATTCCGTCACTGAAACGCGATAGCTCGTGGGAGTCGGCCGACAAAAATTCTACGACGCTTCGAACGGCTCCGAGGCAAATCGGCGTAAGCGCAACTTTATTCGAAGCATGAGCTACGGTGGGTCGGAAAACTTGACGTTAAAACTTTCGACCGACTAATGAATTAAGTCAGTACTTTCGTACGCGAGCAACCATTGCCGTTTTTTCCTTAAATAATTTGCGAAGATCTTATTCAAAGGTATTTTCATTTCTTTATCTCCTAATGGACTTGCACTGATTTTCTTCCGAGCCCCCCCCCCCCTCATACGTGTTCTTCCTCCAAGACCTAAACTATCGTCCCGCGAACGTAACACCTCGTTCCACTCCGTCTGGAACGCCATCCGCGGAATTCATATTTCCAACAATATCCCTTTAACGATCCATCACTCTAGCCTCGGCTCGCTCTTGAATGCGCTTGTTTCAGTCGACGGGATCTGCGGGGTGTCCCCGGGGCGAGGTTTCGCAACGCGATTTATCGGCCGTTTATTTATTTTCGCCCGTTCCCGCCCGAGCGATACCGGGGTGTCGATCGCTATCTTAATTTCGTATTGTGATCGGTCAAACGGTTTCTGAGCCAGCGCCGAACGGGCCGAGCGTGTTCTACGCGCGCGATCGCGACACTCGGTGCCGGCGGCAACACCCCTTTTCGCGCTGGTCCGCTCGCGGAGCTGCCTATCGCACGATGACGTAGTGCCGGACGTGGAAACTACACGGGATTTTACGAAACGTCGCCACGCGTGCAACTATCCCGGGGTCCTTTGTCAGGCAATCAGCGTCGGCTTGTGCCCGCCGCGACGCGCGGTGAGGAGCGTTCTTTTCGGCCCTGGTTAAACGCGCCGGCAGCGTTCCCCGTCACGCCGTTCTAACGCGAAGGTGCAAACAATTTAGTCGATCGGGAAACACAGAGGTGGAAACATTGAGCGGCTTTCCGATGGGTCGATGGATTCTGATGGAACGATCGTGCCGCGATTTTGATAAAACTTCGCTCGGCTCGAGGAACGGTCGGAAATACTGGACGCGTATATTTCTTTCTGTCCTGCGGTTATGTGGGTTCGAGGGGTGAAACCAGCCAGTGAAATCTTTCGGAACATTGAAAAATCTTGTTCGAAAAATTTTCTGTCCTACCTTCCTTTGTAAAGGGGAGATCGCGGGGCAGGCGAGAAATCGAGAAGCACGGGTAGAAAGAAGCGCGAGAAGAAGGAGTGCACGACGGCCCATAAAGCGGATAATTTACGTGTTCGGGGGTGTATATCTGGTTCGGAATCTGCGGCGGTCGAAAATTCTCGAGATGACAGGCCAGGTAGACGCGAGTGTCCACCGGTTTTAGATGCGTCACGATTAAGCTGGTAGGCGGAGCCCGCGATCAGATTAATGACGTCATAAACCCAATAAAATATCACCGAGAGGGCCAACAATACGGGCGAATCCCATGGGGAATCGGGAGCGGTGTCCCTGTCCCTTGTTCACCCTTGGTCCCCGTCTCTCTCTCTCCCTCGTGCCTTTCCGTGTCCTGGACGACCACCGCGACCCCGTCTCTTCGTTTCCCTCCTCCCATGCCTGATGGATGATGCAAATAACTGTGCCTGGTCCTGACGCAACCGTCGAACGGTCACGGAGCACTTTTCTCAGCAGGTGGCTGGCTCTGCTCCGGGTGGCAGGTCCGAAAAAAGGGAAGAAACGCACAGGGGAGGAGAAAAGAGAGCGCGCGTCTACGGGGGCGGTTAGGGAGGGGAAGCGGCGGAGAAGAATGCAGAGCTCCACGCTGCTGGTCCCCGCAAGAAAGTCGTGCTCGACCTCGGCCAACGATGCTTCGTCTTTCTTTCCCGACTTCTTTTTTTCCCCTCTTTTGTCAGCCGTCCCGATCGACGGATCGCGCGTCGCTCAATAAAAACGAAAGTCGGTCGACCGTCGGAGGGTAGGTCCCACGCTTCAGAACTCTGCACGACTTCTTGACCCATCTTTTTTTTTTTCTTCTACTCCCGTGTTCCAGGTTCCCTTCTGTGTACACTTGTCGCGAGGGCGACGTTCGCAGGACAAGTTCTATTCTTCTTCGCGTTGCGAAGTGTCAACCCCTTTTGGGTGGAGGGCACAAGGTCCGACAGATCTGCGCGGAATGAACGTCTCCCTCGGATCGAGGGGAATTCCTGAAATTCCGTCAATACCGACGAATCACCTCATTAATGGTGCAACCGGTGTGCACGTGCACGATCACCTCCACGTAGATCGGACTGCGTTTAATCGACTCTGACCGTCGCCGGTGCGGGCAAATGAGTGTCTAGCAATGGCCGACGAACATCCGGCGATCTGTCGATGATACCAGTCATTGCCGGCCATCGTCTCTGTCCTTCGCGCTGGTTGTATCGACAAATTCGTGTCCCGCGGCGAACGAGGCAGATCTGTCACATCCGTGGAGAGCAATCAGAACCCGCGGCATGTATATCGCGTTCCTGCCCGTGTAGACCCACGGAACCGAGGTCCCGGGGGTCGGATATCGATAGTTTGAATCGACGGACGATGTCTCGTCGTGCTCATCAAGACGCGACAGGACAGCTCGCCGGTTGCTGCGTCATTCGCGTCCAAACGCAGGATGTATACCTTCGACGATCGCGTATGCCCCTCCCGTCGCCCCCCTTTGTTTTTCACGCTGGACCCGTGAACGAGAATAATCGGTACTCGCGGATCTCCAATGTGGAGCTTCGTAATTACGCGGTCCTTTTATTTCCATCGGAAGTTACCTTGGGGGAATTCTTCTTCTGCAGTTTTGTACGATTAATGAGACGCTGGCAGTGGTCGTTTCTTTTCTTTTTCAAACGTGAAATACCAGTACGGCTAAAAATTAGCTTTGCATTCGGAATGAATCCGAACGGAACGAATCCGTTCGAAGTGAACTTTCTCGAATATTTTCTGCATTTCCTTTTTTCGTACGCTTTATTGCCCCCCCCCCCCCCCCCCGGAGTCTTTGTACACCACGGGCTAAAAGAAAGAAGAAGCTCGAGGGAAGAATTGCCGGCTAAGGTCAGGTAGTATATTTAGGCGGCTCGAGGCTTGAGTATAATGCAGGCCAATCTCGACCCCTTGTCTTGGGTACCTTCATTTGCTAAATTTTACTAAAGAACAGGGGTTGTGTAAAAAAATAAAAACTCGCTCGACGGAAAAAATGTGTAACACTTTACGAGGCGAACGAAAACATTTCGGGATAAGCCTCCGAGTGTATTAATTGGGTGTACATCGGTTCCCGGGCAATATACGCAGGCCGAATGTTTAACAACTTCGAAAATTCTTGCTCCGCGTCCGAAGGCACGTTCCAGGTAGAGCGTTCGTGGGCCCGAGAAAACCAAGCTGATCCTTCGCGACAATCGAATCGATTATGACCCATTCTCGCCACCTATTGTTCACCATTAACTAAGGGCGTAGGTAATCGCTTTACGATGGCCAGATAAGGTCAATGGATTGTAAAAAAAAAAAAGAAGAAGAAGAAGAAGAAACAAATAAACGTGCTCGAGGGGTCACGGCTGATAGTAGAAACTATAAGTGAAAAAAAATTAAGAGGATAGATATTGGAAAAAATCGTGGGGTAGCACAATAATATCACCGTAGAATCTTTACGACGATTCGATTCTCTCTGCCGTCCGCAATTTTTTTTCTACACCCGCGTTCAACGATATCGGTTTCCGTTAAATTCGACGGCTGTACCGTTCAGTGGTTATCTCTGCCGTCAAATCACCCGGAAAAATCACGCTGTACACCTCGGGCCCCGACGCGGGCAAACTTCTCGGCCAGTCGCTCCATCTTTTCTTTTACGGTCGTTCATCGTGCATCCTCGGATTATCTGGCCGAGAGTCTTTTGCGTTTTCTCGAGGCGGTCGTAAAACCATTGATATTCCCCGAAACGAACGCGTCCAACCCCGAAACCGAGCGCAAACATTCCACGAGGCTGACCGTCTATCTTTCTACGGTCTAACGGTGTCTGACTTTTTAGCAACGGTACAGGGGTCCTGCTTTCTTTCTTTTCACCTTTCTCCCGACTATTTTACTGGGGCGCGTGGGGGAGAGAGAGGGGTGGTGCAGGCAGGATTCGTACGGTTCTTGCATTTTTATGGCGCGTGCGCCGGCCCAAAGGAATACGCCAGACCTGTACCTTCGTTCCTTGCCGAAAAATATGGGTCAAGTCGTAAAAAGTTTCGACCGACAGAAGGGTTCCTTCTCCCAAGGGTAGCCAAAGCTGTTTACCGTTACCCTAGAATGGTTCTTGTAAAATCATTCCGGCGCAAACTTTTTACCATTATTGCACGTAAAGCGACGCGAAGATTAGTCGAGGATTTGAGACCCTTCGTAAAGAGAAAAAAAAAAAATATTTTCGGGTGCAATTTTCTACCGTCCTGTTGTCCGGGGATAATGCCGTAAAGCGTGCAATGAAAAAATGGTTTCTCTTTTTTTAATGAGAGCAATAGACGACTGGTGGTCGTGTTTGTCGACTTTTTATAACGGCCACTTAAGTATTTTTTTTTTTTTTTAATTTTATTACCGATAACCTTCTTATGAATTTTATTTGCCTGCATGCGAGAGGAGGGAAAGGAAAACAGCTTGGCTAAGTTTCCGTCCGCGTAAATCCAATAACACAGGAAAGGTGGATCAGTCGAGTCGTACGCTCCGAGAGGAAGCCTCCGAACGAATATCCCCACTGTTTATCCTGTTTCACATATTTTTTCTCCAATTTGTACCTCCGCCACAGGCGTATATACAACTGACAATGAGCCCAGCTTTCCCCCCTCCTCTCCTCATCGAAAGCAACCCGTCGGACATTTAATGGGCGGACACCATAGAATCGCCCTCGAGTCATGACGATAGGAGCTCTCGAAAAGGGCACCGAAGTGGAGCGTTCTCCAGGCGTATCGTTGCGTGAAACCGACTCATCGTAGCACAACGAGGGCCTAACGACGGGCATTCAGTGCGTGCCCGTTTGGCCACGTGACATGCAAAAATCACCCTCCTGATGTCCTGAACCCGGGGCCCTCTGGGTCGAGGATGACTGGCCCGTGATTGGACCCCGAAACACGAGAAGAACACTCCGATCCTGCCTCTCTGTCCCCTCTACAAACGGATGGAGACCACGTCGGGCTAATTCAACCAACAAAACGAACGTTTACGCACGTTTTGCATAAACGCTTACTCACGCTGTTCCCCCGATTTTCTTCCCTGCCCCCTCGACCCCAGCCCCTTTCTTTTGCACCCTCGGGGAACGGTAACGGGGAGATCTTTTATTTGTCATTCTTTGGGCATTTTTTGGGGGAATTTCTGGAAGTTCCTTTTTCTGTGTTCTTTTTTTTCGCTCGAAATGGAAGACAATTTTTGCTCCTTCCTCGAAGGGCGTTGGTGTAGAAGCGTAATTGGGGATGGGTTGTAAAGAAATCGATGGTTTTCCTTTACCGACGAGGGACGGAGGTATTCTTTTTAAGTTGCGATCCGCATTAGCTCCGAGGCGAATCAAGTGTTCGTCGACTGAACGATGTCTCGAACGAAACATTGGGGCGTAACGAAATGACGAGTTCGCGTACGTACGTCGCTCGTCCCTCGACGCAACATTCACGCCAGCGGTCCCTATGAATTACCGCGAAACGGCACTTCGTTACCTCGTATATTAATGAGCGGCCGGAACTTTCAGCTCGCCGAATTACTCTCAATCACCTCGCGCGACCATGCTCGCGCGTTCATTAATTACCCGCCGCGAAAACCCTTAACGACGCAGACCCAGCGATCGATTTTAACCATCGAACCCTACCGGGCACGCGTTGAACACCGCAACGAAGACATTATAATAGCGCTGGTGCTACTAATGACCGCCGATAAAACCATGCAATTACGAAGATATTAATTGTATCGTTAAAACATCCACGCATACGGAAAGCTCCGACTTTGCCCTTCGTGCGTTCCTAATAAATAAACGCGTTAACCAAATCATTCCAACCTATTTGCAACAAAGTCGTACGCGTTAAAACTCCAACGATCCCACACTTCGTTACCCGTTCACAATTCGCATCGCATCGATTTTTGCGAACGTACCACCTCCAAATAATATTCCCCGGTAATACTGCGATCGCGGTAAAAGAAATTGCGAAACACTTTTATTATCAGCATCTAATCACAAACGCCACTACCGGTGTTGACTTAAAAATTACATTACACCGTCAGCCTTCCCCACGCTCATTTACCAAATGGCAAGCCCCGACAGATTGAGGAAACCAACAACCTGTGTACCGGCCGAGACTGATCCGCAACCCTTCCTCGAAACCAGCCGAGCGCACGCAGAAGAAACCGTCCCTTCCTCTTCCGTCTCGCTTCGCCATTCGTTGGCAATCGCTCATTCGGGATCACGGTATATCACGCTTCATATAGAATGCTTCGGGCCCGATGAATTATTGACCAGTCGGTTGCGACCGCTCGTTCTCCCTTAGGTAGAAACGATCGGCCATAGCAATCCCGTTCGCGGCAATGATGAATCCAATCATAATTTAGTTACATCTTATTAGACTCCTACCGCGCTGGCTCACCGTGAGACCGCCAGGTATATAACCTTCTTAATCCACGAAATGCATCTCGCTGCTACCCCATCGACCTCACCGCGTTCCTCCACCCCCCGGGCCCCCCTCGTCGCGCGGAGGCTCCCTCGCCCCTCCGCCAAGAAGGCCAGACTTCGATTGCTCTTTCCCGAGCGTTTGTCCTTCGCTCGTCTATGAAACCGCTCATCCTTCACGAGGATTATTGCCAGGCCGGGGCCAATTTCGAGCCGGCGTTCGCGTTCCCGATTCATTTGGTAGCGCTCCCAATGCTCGTGTTTCGTTCACGGATAATTCCCTCGGAACCGATGAGAATCGAGGGCCTTTCGGTGGTTCGGTTTTGGAGATCTCGAAAGGACTGCGATATGTTATTATCGGGGAGTTGAAATGCTGTCGCCGTGCTTTCCAATTAGAATTGTTCGCTGGCCCGTGTTGACGCCCGAACGTTGAGCGCCCTGATAACTTAATTGATAAAAACACGGGGCCACTCGAAAGGTTAGACGCGAGTCGGGATTCTGTGATTCTTACCTGATGCCGCACCGACCTTTCGGGAGTCTATAATTTTCGTCGGGGATCTGCTCAAAACTGAAACTTCCGTGATGGATACGTGACAGTGAGCTGAGATATTGATGTTAATTCGACGTCGCCGTGTTTAAATAATTACTGAAATCTATCATCCGTCCTAAAAGACGCGAGACGTTTCACGAGCATGGGTTCACGGGCCACCGGGTATATCGATAATTACCACCTGCAGTCGCGAATCTTGCCGGATTCCTGTCTCCACGATTCGCAGGCTCCGCAGACATCTTAGGCATAGAAACCCGTAGAATATTCTGACACTGGGGGATCCTAATTACTATACTCGCGCGAGCTTAAAGAATAATTATATGAAGATTTGCCCGAACGATACTGTATCGTGAATTTCGTAACGTTCGAATCGGCCCGCGTAACGAATAATCTGTTAATTTTAATACGGTCTTGCTGGACTCGTCCATCGGCTTCGTACCGAGCGGCAGCGCTCTCCGAAAAGCGATTCACGTAACAGACACGACTTCCAATATCCCCTTCGACCGGTAACCGGTCGAAAGCCGGACAAAGGAAATCGTGAATCTTAATTTTCACCCTTTGTTCAGGCGACGCTAGGAAACGCCGAAACCGCCACGCTCATTCGACTACACCTGCACACGTGGAACATTAGAAAAGCGAAAGTACAGGAACAGTTTTCGCAGCTATGCGCGCAGCGTAAACGCGCGGACGCTTCTAAGATATTTCGCCGCGAACAAATCGCTCGAAACGGGAAGGCGTCAATGCCGAACGCGTCTGAAAATAACACGAATTCCCGGATCGCTATCGGTATCACCGGCGTGTATCCTCCGTTTTCCGTGTTTCGAGCGAGATCTCGCCCGGTTTAATGCACCCGTGATCTTTGGCACGCATGTGCAACAAGAACCCGCCGGGCGCCCGTTGAGTCACGGACTTTATGGTCCACGACCCCGCATTTCGCGGTTCTCACGCTGCCTTAACAGAGGAATGCTAAAAAGTCGTTCCTCATTAAACGAACTGGAACGGAATTCCGGAACGGTACTGGAAATACCACGCAAACGGCCACACGTTTGAGCAGGAGCAATATGGATTGTGCATCGCGTGTTCGCGACCCAACTCTCTTATGTTGCACACGCGACGCGTGAAATAGAGACGCTCTCTCCATCTCTCTCTTTTACTCTCATTTACTCTCTTTGGTCGACGTTCAGTCGGCTCGTGCTACGACTTACTCGAGAGCAGGGAGTTTCGTCGAGGTTCGCTAATTTCGTTTCGCCTTATCGATGCTGGAAGGAACGATAGATTATACGTTCAAAGGCTGGCACGAGAAACGATATTCGTTCCAGGAGGTGCGCCATATTCTGTTACACTTTGTTACGTATCTATCCGGGATATTTATTTCTCGCGAGTCGGCTTCGAAACGAGAGATTCTCTATAAACGTTCCGCGGATTCGATCGCCCTTGTTCTTGCGCATCTGGAACTGACAGGAGTACGCGGTTCCGCGGTTCTCCGTTCTTTTTCGATTTTTTTCAAGGGGAAATAGTTTACTTCCACGAAGCCGTTTCGCGGCGGAAAAACGGCCGCTGGTCGTAAGACGCCTGGGAGCTGCGCGAAACAATGGCGCCAGGGGGAAATTATGCCACGGCACGTTCGCGTAATCAGCCGTGGCTAACTATGTAATTCATGTATCAGCCTGGTGGATAAAGTTTTGACAGAACGTGCGCGACGCCTCTCCGATTATACGTACCCGAACAATGGGAATATCAAGTGTCGGCTGAGCGAGACTTTTGTGATCGTCGGTTACCTTCGAACACAGATCGAAAACGAAGTTACGACCGATGAGCCAGTTGATGCATCAAAAACGCGACACGGTATATCGGTCAACGGTCAACGTTTCTCCGTCGGAAATTCGCGGAGAACGGGCAGGAAGGAAAACGGGTGACAATCCGAGGTGAACCGGCGCGGATCGAAAGCGAGAACGCCGGCCGGTTGAACGCAACGTTTCGCGTAAACGAGCCTTTGTAATCTTTCGCTGCGCGACTCGCGCGCGGAAGCAACGCGCAAACGATGCTTCCTTTGTGAAGCGAGAACGTGCGGATGCAAGCCCGATGCGTGCTCAAGGCGAACGACGGAACGATATTAACAGTCTGTCGCGCGCCTCCTTCGAAAGCGTCGCGGCGTAAAAAACTTAGCAGGCGTTATTTCAATCGAAATGGAATCTCGCGATCCAATTAACACCGTCGCCCCGTGCGTCTTCGTACAATTTCGCTCGGCCATCGCCGTGCCCGCGATCGTGTCGAGCCTCGCGTGACACCTGTAGAACCCGCGGTGTTCCGCCGTGGCAATCAGAGCCCGCGGTAGCTGCACGACGTCGTTCCAGGAGCACCAGGCCGCTCCAATTCCCCGACCTCTGACCCGGCCTTGTCGTTGATTTACCGTCCCGCCGCCGGTTCCGCGACGGATCGCGGTGCGCGACCGAGGCAGACGAAGAAGGATCCCCCTTCGAACGATCCCGCGGACGCCGCTAAAGAAGACGAACGAGGGAGACGGTGGTAGAGGGGGCCGAGGGGGAGGGGAACGATGTCGAAACGAAAGCCGCTCCAGAATCGTGGTAGTCGTGCATCCGATAATGAGGCTCGCGCGGCATTTTCGATCCCGTGCCGCAAATAATCCCTTTTCTCTACATGGGAGGCTCTCATTATCGTGCAGAACAGCAAATACATAAGGGGAAGGGGGGTGGGAGGGAGGGAGGGAGGGAGGGAGGGAGAGGGTGTAGGAGAACGAGGACGTCGAAGACACGAGAGTCGGAGGGGAAAAGGAAAAGGGACACGATAAATGCGAGAGTGGAAAGAGCGAGGGCAGGCCCGAGTGGAGGGATCGATGCCGTTTTATTTTTTTTCAGAAGCTGATTGAGATCGCTCGGGATCATTTACCGGTCGACCTGTTCCGGGGCTGGTCTAATCAGATCAATCAGATCTCGATCGATCGCGAAATGAGCCCGGGATCATTATCCGTTCGAGCGACGGCGTCGTCCTCTCTGTCGTTCCGTTCGATTGTCCCGTTTCGATCGCAGTGACGGGTCCCCCGCGATCGCAAATCGAATCGTGAAATCGATTTCGCCCGCGAACCCCCTCGACACGCGGCCAATTCGACCGGCCGTTACGGTTGCTGTTGCGGGGCAGAATTATTATCGCTGGTATACGTTTATCCAAGACGCGGCTCGACTACCTCCGGTGCTCCCGTGGCCGGATTAATAATTGTACTTTTAGCAAGGCGTCCGTTATTACGTCAGATTCGTGCGTCATTGATCCCGGGAATTGTTTAACCGGTTCACTTTCGTATGCCCCCGTAATTATGCAAATTCTTAAAAAGATATATTGTCGTTTCTTTCGTTAAACAGACATTAAATGGAATTAAATCTGCGATAAGGAGCAACGGTTCTAGGTCGCTCTTTTAACCAAGACGTCGTTATAATTATCGCGTTTCACCGGCCAACAGGTGCACCGTTCACCACGCATCGTGCTCCGTTTCACGTTTCACACGGTAAATCAGCACGCGGCTCGAAACAATTAGTCGGCTCATTAAGAACACCGAGGGCGGCGCAGCCACGGTTTTCCGTCGTGTAAATTGCTTCGTCGAGGAACCGCCTCGTCGGTTTCGTCGGCAACAAGCGAACGGGCGATCTGCTCGATTGCGTAAACTTGGTTAACGAAAATGATCGCTGCAGGCGGAACAGGAATTCGTAGAGAAATCATCCCGCTTTCCAAATCCATTTATTCTCTTAAGTCGCCGATCCTGTGTATCGTCTCTACCGTCGTATAGATTTCGTGGATAAATTAGGCCCGCGATGGGAACATTTGCATTTGTTTTTGTAACGAGATCTTCGAAACGTGTGTGTGGGGGCTCAGTCATTTTTCAAGGGATAATCCTGATGCCTGCAGGACTCGCGTGTCAAAAGGATGACGGATGTTTACGCTTTTTCGAGCGGTCTAGCAGGTATTGCGTGCGGCGTCGTTAGATTCGATGGTGGAATATTCTGTGCGCCGGGTTTCTTTTTTGGCGTTCTGTGGAGCTGACGTGGGTAATTCGTATTTGGAATTATTTGCGCGATGAGAATTCGGGACAGCGGCGCATCAATATCAGCAGGATTTTTCGAAATAATACATCACAAGAGACCTAATCATCGAACGCTGTGCGCTTTTATAAACCATTTCTCCACTAGACCGTGAAAGTCCTTTATTTCACCGCTTTCGATTAATGTTCTCTTATGAATGGCTCGAACAGTGCTGATGGGGCCCTTTCAGAGTGACGCGATATTGAAGGAAAAGTCACGGTGCCACGGGGTGGAAAGTCGTCGATCCGCTTTCGAAAAAGGCCAAACGTTTTGACTCGGGCACAATAGAACCATTTCACCAGGACTTTCACACGCGGTGTCCTTTGTCGAGTCGGTAGGCGTAGCTGAATATCGCAGGTAGATTCTTTTCCGATGGGACTCGCCCTTACAAAATTGGTCGATATCGATACTCCGTTTTCGTAAATTTCAATTTCACTCTGCGAAGTACCGCGGCACGCACGTCGATGAAAAGTATTCGATTCACTGCGCGACGACATTTGTTGAACTAAATTGACCATTATTGCGACTGGATATCTCGGGTACTCTAATCCCCGAGCAAAGGTGATTTCGTCCAAAAGGTAGCATCCGGCGTAATCAATGAATATCGCAATTTTTTTCTTTCCTTCCCTTTCTTTCACCGGGAGGCCAAGCTCCTCTTTTCCCAGGGCAGTCGTTCTAATAGTGACACCTTGACAGAGATCATGCGCCTCGGCCGCTCGCAAGGAGGATCGCGCTTGGTCGTCCGCGCAATAAAATAATTTACACGGCAAGTGTCGAGAAGTCAAACGGAGTCAAAAGTGAAGGAAGGATAATTACCGAGTAATGTCGTACTTTCTCCTCGGAGCGTCGGTGTACGCGCGGTCATTTACACGCGTGTAAAACGTTGATGCTTGGAAGCAGCTTACTCCGGCGATATTAATGTCGTGCTAGTAATACGCGTAATAGCGCGAGCTCGCGAACGGCCAGCGTGATTTAAATCCCGCGATTAAAATGAATAGGAGCCAGCCTGGAACCTCGTCCCTCGCTCGAGCTGCGCGATTTTCGTCGCGTGGAAAATTTTATTTACCCCTTGCCCACTGTTCCCCGATCGGTTCAAGTTTTTCTATCCATCGACAAATGGACTCCAACGATTCCAAAGAAACAATTTCATTCGGTACACCAACGATCCCCGTGTCAGGAGTCTCTCAATTCCACACCGAATTCCACGATTCTATTTCCCAATAGAAATCCGCGATACTCCTGGCGCGTAGCGTGAATTCCACAATTTCCAGCGCGTCTCGCCGGCAAAAATTTACGACCCGCCTCATTGTCCTGGACGAGCCGCAGCAAATTTAACCCCCTTCGTTTACACTCCTCTCCGCGCGGCGTTCATACGCTGTCGCCGAACGTCCCGCGGGGCGGAATCGAGAAATACAATGCAGATCGTGTTACTCCCGGCCCAGAGTGGCCCCCATAACCGAACGCAACGATAAAAGTCCCCGTGATATATTCCCCGGCGCAAGTGCGTTTTAACGATTCGCCTTTAGTCGCCGGTCGGAATATCAAACGATATCGCGCGGGCGAAGATTCGTTCAACGTCTGTCCCGTGAAACGGCCACGGCCGCCCTCCGCGTCCTTGATCCCCGAAGGCCGCGCAGGATCACGGTCGAGGATTTTCATGCTGCACAACCGGTGGTGAAAAGGCGGTCGGTTTCGTGTGCAGTCCCGGCAGAAGAAACGGCGGTTGCCAGGCCTGGGCTCATTTTGATTGATCGGGCAATATAGCCTGGTCGCCCCCCGCGGTTCGTGCATTACCCGCCGCGACGTGGAAAAATTACCGGATTGAGATGCACTCATTAATAATACTCGCGTACCAGCGCACGCTCGCTCGCTCGCTCGCTCGCTCGCGAATCGAGCCCCCTCGACTTTGATTCTGAACGGACCCGTGTAATTACTCGCGAACGAGCGCGCGACATGGAACCTGCGCCACGCACCGCGTGAACCGTGCTCCTGGCCCGGTTCGATGAGTTTCTTGCGGAAAACCTTGCCCCCTCGGGATCTATTCCATCAAGGACGCCGAGAGCGCGCTAGGCGAGAGGACGGCCGCGGAATCGCGACCGCGAATTTACCTCGAAGCCACTTTCGCGCAAGGGCGTGCGGTGTTTGGGGGTCGATTTATCGCGGGGATGATCGAAGTTCACTGGGCATAATCTTACCGGAATGTTTTATATATATCGCGAGATTAGAGGCTCGACGTATTAAGAGGTGATTACGGTTCTAAACTTCGGAGCAGATAACGCCGCGGGGTGGCGAGCACGCGGATTCTTGAATAGACGATCGAGAGGGTCCTCCGTCACCCTTCGGAGGATAAAACGAATTTTTTTTTTTCCCCCTCCTCTTTTTTCGCTTTGGCGTTACCACTCGCCGCAGAGGTTCCCGCGGAACTCTATCTCAGTTCATCAGGGATCCACTTTGCCCCCGGTGGATCCGGTGAATTGCTCCCGGTTTCTTGCCGCCGCGCCGATCGGAACGTAAAGCAGCCACGGTCCACGTAGTCCGTGTCCGTGAACGCAAACGTGGATAGTTTTATGGCGGCCCTCTGCCTCCCCGTAATGCGTTTGGCTAAGAACTCCTGTGCGAGCACGCAAAGGAAGAAAAAGATGGAAACGGAGAAGGTGGAGCCGGAATGGACGAAGGGGGAGGCTGTGACTTAGTCTCACAGGGCCCGCAGCCAGCGAAGAAAGAGAAGAGGAGGAGGACGGAATGGTCTTAATATCCTTTGATTTATCTCGGCTGGGTCACGGCTCCTCTGCCTCGTCCACGTCCCCCCCGTCCTCCCCGTAACCTCCTTTCGCTCCTCTCCTCCCGCCGTTCCTCCCCCTGTCCAACCACCCCCGTGTAAACCGCAACGCATGGGCGGGCCAATAAGTTTTTAAATAACCATAACTCCTGGTTTTATGGAGGAAACGGCGCGCGATGGCCTGTGGGGCCCCTCGCCTCCCGTCCAGGATACGGTCAAACTGTAGCGAGTAACTTGTTTGCTTTATCCCCCTTTATATTCGATTGGTTTCGGGACTGATCGCTCGAACAACTTGCCCGACAACGTATCGGGGCCTCGAGTGTGCCTGGCTCTGTTCCGCCACGCGAATTATTGCTTCGCGCGACTCTCGGATGATTTGTAAAGTTGAGATATACAAATGGAGGGAGGGGGTGGGGGGGTGGACCGGGGTTCGCAGAATTAATTGCTCGGCCAGGGAAACCAGTATCGTGAGCAGCTGCCTCGTTCACCGCCGGATATACTTGATACGAAAAGTATTCGTTCGTTCGACAAGTAACGTGTATCTGGAAAATTTATTAAAATCGAGATCGAAAAAGGGCGAGCGGCGTTGCTGTTAATGGATGATTTCCACGTTACGTCTAGAACCTTTCCGAATATTCCGCAAGTGATACCAAATGTGCATGAACCGTTTAATAATAGGTATATATACTTATACCTGCAGGCTGCGCGTTTCCCAATAAACGTTTTCCTTTTTAAACGATTTGATAACTAACCACAAGAATTCGAGCAACGGGGTGGCACGCGTCCCCGCACCAATTTCGACAGACCCTTGTAAATGACCCCAATTTACTAGCAACCCGTGCACTTACTAGCAATTCTCGCCTCATTAAAGTTTCGTTAACCACCTTCGTTACATCAACGAACTTTTTTTTTTCATTTTTACCAAATCCTTCCCGTCGTTGCTTCGCCCATCGCTCGTCGATCCCGCATACGCGAGAACGGCCTCGCGGCGATAGAGCAATCGAAAATAAAGAGAATTATTCGAACGAGTAGGTCGTAACGCGAATAAACAACCGGCGCACGAAACGTCGAGCCAGATCCGTGTAGATCACGACAGTATGGAAGCTGCTCGTTCAACAGCGAACCGGCTTTCCTCGCTCGACAGACGGACGCATGCGATCCGCACGCGTTCTACACGCCGTGTCATGTTGCGGAGGCGCTCCTACTAAGTCACGGGCCATTGTTCTAGTCGCCGTTTGATAGACGACGCTCGTTCGGTACACGACTGCCCGAGAGGACATGCGTCAGGGGTTAGACGATGATGAGCATCCGTTGCCCTTTCCGTGCGCTCCTTTTGTGGCACGAACGATTTTCTTATTCAAATGCCCGCTCGCTGATATGGATCGGAGTCGCCGCGACGGTGCATCGATCGTTTCCGTAGGAAAGCTGGTGCGCCGCGTGCCAGCTGAGAATTTTTTTTCCCTCGACCATCTGTGGTCCGGGGAAATTTATCTCGCCGTATAATATGTACTCGACTCTCGGCTACGCACAAGGATCTCGAATTAACACCTTGCAATCGTGCGTGATCTTGGAATTCATTTAACGGCGCGTAGATCGGTGATCGAAGGTAGGTGTCGTTACGACGGTGCGGGGTGTAACGTTCGCGACATTTGTCGAACGAACCTTCGCCGGAATTTGTAATTTCTTTCGGTCGTTCACGGGGAAACAATGGGGGGAAATGGGTAACGCAGTGGTCTTGGAAATCATATTTTTAGGGTTCCGCGAATTGTGATACGTTTAGTTGCACTTAGTGGACAATGCCGTTCGTCAGAAGCGCAATACAAAGGGAACGGCGCGCTGTGTAATTCTGTCGTTTAAACATTATAAACTATTATACATGCAAGGGCGATGCGCGCCGACGGAAGCTACCTACGGCACTTCCACGAACGGGAACACTACGTCCGCACAATCGTCCGATACCTGTCAACTCTTTGCCTTTGTCAACATTGAACGAAACGTCTGTTGGTTGGGAAACATTTCAATGTTCGGGGGTGTGAACATTTAATTCTTCCGGGAAGTAGGTAAGAACGCGTCGTACCTAACACTGTATACCAATACTGCCGTGAACCCTGTCTCGATAGTCAACAATGGTCCCAGCACGATCGGGAGGAATAGATTTACAACTGTTACGCAACCCCCAAAGAAAGGTTCGCCGCCGTACGACCCGAAGTGCGATTGTTTCATGATTGATTATGAGTGGATCGGGTCATCCTTTTATGGACGCCATAAACGCCATTGTCGCGCTGCGATACAGTTACTTTCATTCACGAGGACCTTAATGCCGCGCTGCGGTCTATTTCGATCAGTCCGGTGACTCGATCCACGTTCCCACCGATCCGAAAGCATTCCTACCTGTCCGTTTTTCCTCGACTGCGCGTTTCCGCGAAATTAATTGAAAGGCCCGACCCCCGGTCGGGGTGGCTCGTTAAAATCGAAGGGAAATCTCCGGGACCGTTCGGCTGGCGAGTTCGTCGGTGGTCCGGAAGGAAAGGGGCCCGTTTAACCGTCCGCTACCAGGTGGGTGGGTGGTGTATCGACTCGGGGCAGGTTTGCGTGGCAACCGTGACGCGGGTGTTCGGTGCCCGCGAACGTATCCTCGCAACGTCGTGCACCGGGAAGGGCATTTCCTTGGTCGCGAGTGTGTTGCGCTGTGCGTGAACCGGCTTGTCGGTCTTGGGCCCACGGACGTGGCACCCAATGAGTTTAAATCATGCCGACTGGCCGAGGAGAAGGCGCAGCGAGCGCAGTCCCGAGTTGCACGCCGGGGTTAAATCATAGGGGAGTGTAGCAGGAAGCCGCGAGAAGTGCAGAGCGTTGGGAGCGAACATGGTGGGGGCAGGGGGATCGCGCGGTGTGTCTGCAATTCGTTTCGAACGATCGGTGGATAAGGGACGGGGCCGGAGCAAGTGTTATCCCCGCGGAGGGCGGCGAGATTTCGAAATGGCCGCGGCTGCACCGCCAGCAACGATGGTAAATCTCGGCCGGGATTTATAATGGAGGTGAACGAGGATCGTTAGGGGTACAATGACTGCGGTTAACGCGCGGGAACGGTGGGTTCCTCTGGGAGATACTAAAGGAGTATGGGAATCACGGGGGTTTGTTTGGTGCACGGTTCGATGGTGCCACGGATTGATTCTGGAGTTATTAATAAGGGTATAGATATTGCTCAGAGAACAATTCTTTTCTACTTTTTCTACTTTTCGTGTTCTTGCGAACTGTTTCCGTGCACCTATCGGGTCGAAATACATTTCGATTAGCCGGGGAACACTTGTTTATCAAGTTTAGCTTCAATTAGATCGGATACAGGAAGTCCTCATGAATGAATATATTAATATTCATTATGGATGCGATGCGAATACTCGTACAAGGGCTCGATTACTTAATTTAATGAAGCGCAACTTATGTAAAGGAACATTGGGGGCTTCGGTTCAAAACGAAAGCTCCAATTCGAACTCTCCAAACGATCCTCCTACCAGAGCTATACATGTACGCACAAAATCTCCTTCGCTTCCGGCTTGCAGCTCGATCACCGTTCGGGTCTGTTAATCCTAACAAATCGAGTTCAACCGTCGCGACAGCACGAGCACCGTGGAAAAAGGAGCTAGAAGCACGATGATAGCGGCGAACCGGGGCAGGGTGGATGAAAACGGGCGCGTAACGCGACGTGGGGCACGGAGACAGAGGGATCAGAAGGAAGCGGAGTCAGACGCGGAAAAAAAGAAGGAAATAATAAAGCGAGTCGGTGCCAGGTGCCTGGACGGCTGGCGCAGGAACGCGTCCAAAAGCAGTGCGTGTCATTAGAGAACGTGAAAGACGTGACAAATGACAGTCTGTCTCGTCTTGAATGCGCATTGGCGCCCCCTATCGTTGCCATTCGTTTGTTTGCGGTCACACATTGTCGTGCTGAGAAGAGAAAGGCCAGGCCGAGGCACTTCTTCGTTCATCGTTGGAACCTCTGCCGTTTGTGTTTTGCGACTCCTCTCCTTCTCTGTTTCTCGCTCGGCCGCTGTGCGCGCGCGCTCGAGCGCGTGTATGAGAATGTGATTCGCCATGGATCCTTGGGGATGTTTTGACGGCCGGTTGACGAGCAATTGTCCTTCCTCTCTACTTCTGCTCTCCGCCCTTCCGAGTGCCCCTCTCCTCGACGCCGGTTCCTTTTTTTTCTTTTCTCTACGTCGCCGTCACGCCGATGGATTTCCTTTATGATCGTCTCTCGAGTGGCCTCGATTAACGAGCACACTCTTCTTCACGCTGCCGTTCCCGATGGACCCCGACGAATATAAATTGATACCAGGTCGAACGGTTGGAAAACCGCTCGTGAGTCGCTCACGGATGCACGAACACGACCCCCGTGGAATCGGCGGCTCGTTTCTTCCCCGTAGACGCGCCGAAACAGATTCTACGACATCGTCCCGATCTCGCGTCGCCGCGGCCTCTATCGTTCAATCGACAACCGGGGGGCATAACTCCCGAAGAGAACGTACATTCCGCAGAACCGTGCCGCGGAGCCGCGCAGCTTCGTCGAATACCCTGGCGACCCCGACCTTGACAACGCACTGCCAATATGGAACGAACGGTTCGATACAACGCGCGATAAGGGTATCGGTTCCGCCTTAAATCCAATAACGCCGGTCGGGCAAGGATGTCGTCGTTGGTGGCCGGTGGCCATCAGCGAACACTTAACCGCCGCGACGCGTTCAGCGAGCCGAGCGAGTAGAAAAATCACCGCGACCACCCTGACGATCTCTACCGGGGTGCTATTTCGCAATTACCGCGACGGAGCAAAGGAAGGCTCGCCCAGCGTCCAGCTGACTCTGGCGACTCCCAGGCCCAAGTGGGCCAGTCCCCGTCCCATAGCTGGACCCTCGCGGCGTCTCACGGACCCGTGTTAACACGGACGGCCACTAATCGTTCACGTTTTCGCCATAAGGGCTGATTCACTGGCAGCGCCGCTTCTTTACGGCATTGTTCACCGTCGGCCCGGTCGGATCGCTATCTTAACTAGCCTCGTGCCCGCGCGCGAGCAACGGGTAGCCGACGAGCTGCTGGTAGCTACGTAGACCTCGTAGACATGATCGTTCTTGCGGCGTGTTCTACGCCGTGCCCGGCCACGGCCTATACGTGACGGCAGTAAAGTAAACGTTGGCCAGGTTCGCTCGGAGGCAGGGAACGTCAGGACCGTGCCGTGGCGCGGCAACAGCAACGGGGGGAACCTGGTGCCGCGGCGCAGCGACGCTCTTGCATCGCGGAAAGCGTCCCAGGAGAAAGAGAGATCGAGGTTTCGATAGGAGGACGCTTTGCTGGTATACGGAGGTCTAGGTGGACCGAAGGTGCGAAGAGATGGGATTGGTCGGTGCTACCGTGGCCCACAGCGGAACCCCTATCGCGAGGATGCGGTGCAGAGGTCAAGTTACGTCAAGTTGTAAGCCTCCTTTTCCCTGGTGCACCCCTCGCCGTGAACCGAGCTTTGCGCATCCCCGTTGCTTCTTTTGCCCTTGTCGGCGAACGTATACGTATGTGTATATAAAACGGCGTTCCGCGTTTGCGCGAGGTCACGCGTCGATCGCGGGCGAGTTACGATTCGCGGTTGCGAAGGAGTAGCAATAAGGGAATGGTGATTGCGCACGGTGCACTGGTTTGGGGTGCAATTTGGGGGTTGCGCGGGGGGTTCGAGCGGAGGGTACGGACACGAGAGTTTCGTACCGATTTGTCGGTGGTTTAAATGTCGGACTGCAGACCGGTTGGCTGGATGGTATTACGTTAAGGGTTCAGGTTTAATCCTCGGGACTCTAGGTTTTACTAGATCGATTATTGCTAGCTGACACGCACGCGGAGGGTAAACAGAGCGACGTTTAAGATCGGTATCGATCTCAATTGCTTGCTCGTCAGCCCCGATCCGTCATTCGGCTTCATTCGCATCTTAACGCCTGCGCGACGAGATACGGTTAAAAATCCCCGTGGAAAAAATCCGTCCGGATCGGTCGAAAGACGCAGGACGCCATATGCGCGCCGGTGCAAATTTCTAAAGCGCCGACGTAAATCCGGTCATCGTTCATGTCGACGTCGAGTGAAAATGACGCGCGAATGATATAGTATTGAAGAGAGGTGCGTACATCTAGTAGGCGAGACGTATGTTAATCCATCGCGAAGAAATCGTTCCTCTAAAACGTTAACGAAGAAATCGCCCGGAGAACGGGGATCGACTTCCTCTTGCGTAAAATAATACATGCGTAATCTCATTATTTAATCAGCACACCGTGCGGCAATATTTCGCGGGACGTGCGGCAAATAATTTGAATTTACAATGTCCTGCGGTCGCGGATCGTCGTAAACATCGCGGCCACGCGGCCGAGGCTCGTTTTTTTTGTTTTTCCTTTTTTTTTCTTTCTTTCTTGCGGCTTCGTCGCGACTTTCGCTCGGAACGGAAACAATCCGGTGGCCACCGGGAATTTCACTCTAACGAATAGCAGCCAATTATTTGAGGATGTGTTTCGCGGCCGCTCCATCGAATCCGCTTAAACCGTTCCCCGTGCCTCGATCGTACGCAGTCGGCCCCGAGCAAATTGATTTCGGTTTACTAATTGCACGTTAACGTTCTAATGACGACAGCGGTGTGTTTCTGCCGTCAGCGGAATTCGACGGCCCTCGAAGTCGCTTATCCTTTCGACGAAACGTCGAGACGGTCGAATCGTGTGACGTTGCCGCGATTTTTTGCCACTTTACAAGTTTCGAATTGGCCCCGGTAATTCGGCGTCGCGTAAGCGGCGTTAAACTTATCGAGGATTTTTTTGCGTCGATCGGTTGTTAACTCGTCAGGGCACGGTCTGCCAGACTGACAGAGCGAGGACAAGTATTTTAACCGAGGAAACTACGGCGAACTGTATTTACCAGCCAATTAGTTGTCTTATTTGTCGCAATTAGTGGCTGTATAAAAGCAGCGGGGAATAAGTATACCAGCACGGGCAGTATGCTTTCTCGTTGATCAAGGAGAGACGGCGAAGGCAATCAAGCTGTAAATTTCGACTTCGTCCTTTAAACGTGGCCGTCCCTTGCGCCTCGAACTATTGAACCAGAGAGTGCTCAGAGCTTCCGAGAAAACCGCAGGAAACGGGAGGGGGGGCAAATTGGCGACAGCCTTTTAGTTATTTCAGAAACGTCGATTGTACCGTAGTAACTGGAACTGGAATACGCGTCTCGCAAGTGTCGTAAATAAATTTTGTGGTCGAGATTAGCGAGGCAAAACCGCGAAAGTTACGGTCCACCTTTTGAGCACGTCCTTCTGTCTCTCGTTCCGACAAAGGGTTGTCCCTGCCCTGTACCCTCTCGCCGGTATATACGTTTTCTCGCTCTGTCCCTCTGTGCGCCTCCCTTTGTCCCGATCGTGTTCCCTTCCTGCGAAGACAGCCCTAAATAAAATTTGACCGGCATGCGCCGGCATAATGGACTCTCGTACAGTTCGCTGCGAACAGATTTACGATTCTGTGCGGGACGATTGCAATTTCAGCCGGAGAGGTTACTTTTCAGCCTCTCAAATAGACGTTCTACTGTATTTTAGTGAACATAATGCGATAGTTCAAACAACCGCTCCTTTATTTTTGCTTTTTTCAAGCAGACGCGTTAACGAACGTCGTTGGAAACGGAGATTGCCTTGAACGATAAGATAATCACATCTTTTGACTATTAGTCGGTACGCGTAATCATTGGACGCCCGTAATACGTACGTCGCCGGGCAATTATTGGTTCGCCCGTGTGCATCGTTTTTCTGCGAGAATGAATTGTGCAAAATTCGCTCTTCGAATGATAAACGTCGAGAATCATTTTACGCGTCGGACAGGCAACGGTCAGGGCCGGTTACCGTCGACAGAATTTTCGAACACTGTTTCCCCCGGTATCCTAATCTCTGATTTTTCGCATAATATGGAATGGAAAGGTACTTTGTGTTTGAAAGATCAAAGAGATAAGTGCGAAGTTGTGCGGTTCAGGTAGAATTTCAGAGACGGGCAGAAGCTACGGTGAAAGACTCTGGAGAATACTGGGCTGCGGCGTGGAGCGAACAATCTGTCGACAATTTCGCTTGAATACACTTATCCCGAAAAATGAACCCTGCGCGGAGCGCTCCCAACAATCCACGACTCACAATGCTCCGTTAACGAAAACGAAATTTGCGCGTTCCGCAGCAACATCTTCCATCTCTATCAGGTTATCGCGCCCGTTCATCGTTGCCGTTCGACTGTCACTCGCGAGCAACACCTATCGCAGAACAGTAAAAACGCTGTAAAAAAAAAAAAGGGAGAAAAATTAATAGAATTCGATCAACCAAAACAAACACGAACCGGCGTCGATGGAAGGGTTTAATCGCGTCCACAGAGCGACCACATTGTTCTACCGGTAGCCGAGGAACGACAATTTCCCGGCGTATTTACGAGTATTAGGATAATCCCATTTGTCGAAATATGCCCGTTTATGGCAGCGGCACGCTGGAGACACGCCCCGGTGTCCACGATTTTCGTTACCGAAATCCAAGGACCGTAAGGGCGGAAAACGGGTCCAGCCGGTACGCGGACGCGTCCCCAGGGACACGGTACTTAGGGACGCGTTTGTTCTTCCACCATGGCGGTATTGTACGGTCGAACGAAAACGGACCACTCGCAAAAGCCAACCCGTCGCGTCGCCTTAAACCGCGTACCGTTACCGAGGTCGCAGAGAACGAACATCGGCAGCTCGTTTGCTCTGCGGGAGCGGGCGAAAGGGCTGCCCTTAATGCCGGAAAATTTCAGGCCGAAGGCTCGGTCCCGGGGGAGCGCTTCGCCTGTTTCGATAATTTGTCTACGTCTAATTTGCCTCGTGTTCGTCGTTCGTCGGCGAACGGGATCGATCGGGCAACGAGAAATGCTCGGGGCTGATTCGAACGCCGGTTCAAGATTGATTGAAGCGGTTCGGTGCCGTATGTGGGCTGGAAAACTAATTGTTCGGCCGTTTCGTTTTAATTTCACCGGTCCGTTAAATCGGTCGGTGTTAATACGGGGGAATCTCGCAAGGGACGAAGGTTAATTAACGTATATAGGTTACCGCGGCGCAGTGAGTTCATTGCCGACATCAATCACCTTCCAGAAAACCAACCCCTTTCTCTCTTTCTCTCTATGTTGGTCCACTTGTAGGATTCCGGGAGGCACGGCGCAAGAACGGAACGTTGAAATTGAACGGAAGGAATATGCAAATCGCTGAACGAAAGAACCCCCGGGTATGACGAACAGGATAGACCGACGGATCTTTCTAATCCAAGACAACTTCTGAGGAAGATCGAATCTTGCCGTGTAAAAGGCGACGATCCGGGCTGGTTCGCATTGATTCGCTTAAAGGAAGCTACCCCTAAGACGCGACCACGGAGTCTAGCCTCCTCTAATCCGGCTCGGCCGATGTTATCCATTTACGGGGATTGTGCGCGTGCTGTATCGCCGTTGAAATCTTATCTCGGGGACTTTGACCAGCAATCTGGTTAACCGGCACGCCGGTTTCTCGTTAATCCGCGGATTGACCGTGTGGCGGGAGCGAGTAATCCGTGGAGACGCCACGGGGGCCGCCTTCCAGGCCGTCGGGAAGTAAATATCGCAAAAATCGCGATGGTGGTGCACCACGAGCCGGGTTAAAGGTGCGTCGCTCTAATCCCAATTTAAATGGGATCCATCCGCGTGGACAAAGGCCACGGAGAGAGGCAGAAAGTGGGCGGCGCAGCGTGGATTAGCACGAGAATCCGCAAAAGAAGATCCCCGCACAGTCCACCGTGAAATTGTCAACATAGAAGGCAGAATGCCCGGCGAGACCTCGCCGCGGACGGGTCGGCTGGATAACTGGCAAATGCCAGTTTTGTTTCGGTTCCACCTACTTGTCCGCGCCCGGTCGGACTTGTGGAGGTTGGATATTTCAGGTGTTCGGTTGCACCGTTGTGGGACGAGCCGTATATTAGGGACTTTCACGGTTAATTGAAAATTATTTGCCTGTAAGTCGGATAAAGGAGCGTACTTTTAAATACGATAGGGCGTAGCACGCGAATTTGTAACGTTTTTCGAAATACGATATTCCAGGGTGAAACTAGTGTCTACGTTTCTCTTTGTTACAGATGTACGATGTGCTCGATTAATTCGGAGACGGAGAAATTAACACCGTGCCCGTTACCGGTCACTTGTTTTCGAAGCAAGTCGAATCGAATTTCCGGAGGCCACGAGCCGCGTCACAGCGCATCTATCTGGAACGATACGCAAACCGGAAACGTTTTAAAGAAGCCACGGTCTAAGCACTAAGAACGCACGTTGTTGCTCGATTGCCGTGCGTGAAATCGTAGGGGAACGAAGTGGAGAACCGTGTCGGCGTCGGTATCGCGATCCAGGAACTTGGCGAAATCGCCCTCTGGACGTTTCCAGGAACTCGTTGACGACCGCGCTGACCCATATGATAGCGTCGAAATTCATCAGCGGATCGTGTCGCGAATACGATTGCGTTTCGCGGAAACTCCGGTGACGGGGTAAAGGAGCCGCCGCGAAATTTCCCGCTTCTTGCATAGCTAACCTCTGACCCCCGTCGCTACGACACTCTTGCGCACCTTTCTCCGCGCTACGAATCGTGCATACCGATTTTACGAACGCCCACGGTCGGTCGACGATTACCAGGTAGCCGGGGCTGCGATGCAGCCGTTGATTCTTCATTTCCGACCAGAGGAAGTATACGAGCGAGTTCGTAGAAATAAACGGAAGCCCCGTTCAATTGCAAATAGGGCGACCCCACCCACGAACGAGCCGCACAGGCGACGGACAATTCAAAACATTTGCAAACCACCTACGGCGCTTGTGTACTCCCTTTCAACGAGCCCCTTTTCACGTTCAACCCTCTGACCAGGCCCGGTTGCCTCAACCCTTTCGTGGGGCATCGCGTTTCGTTAATTTACGACACGGTACGCCACTTGACTGCATTGTGGGTGACCGCATCCTACTGGGAACGCCACAAAATCTACTAAGAATCCCTCGTAAATCTTTGCTCCGCTTACCACCATTGTGGTACCGTAACGAAATATGGTCAATCTGATTTCTCGAACCAGTCCACTGTCCGACCTGCTAAATTCGAGACACCGTTTCTGGGGAGATTCGGTGAAGTACAAGCATTAATATCGACGGGAATAATATAACGAATCGGGGTCGGAGAGAAGAACAAAAAAAAAAATTGCACGACGCACAGATCTGACAGAAGTGCAATTTTATACGTGGATTTATTGTGGGTAGACCGTGAGCAATAAATAAGGGTGGAAATGGGGCAATAAATTAGAACGACCATGGCTACCGAGCGAAACTCCTGGAATTCGATTAATGACTTCTACCTTTGAATTTCCTTCGCGCAGGAATTTCCAACGATTTTTACACGAACGTTTCCTTGTGCAAAGATTACCGCATATCGCTCGCAAAAAAATGTTTACGATCTCGAGTCCACCGTGGGCAGGTAGAGCAGCTCTCGTCGAACGAACTCAATCGTTGCCGGCGATTAAGATTGCTAAATCATCGAGCGCAACGCGTTAACGAGAACGCGGTGCGCGTTGCAGCGACGCGAGCGTTATAATTTTACCGATTAATCCGCTCCGTCGGGAGCAAAGAATGACGTAATTACGATGCTGCGGTGACCAGCGGTGTCCGATCGCGAAAGAAGCCGCCGAGATTTGAATATAAACCACGATGACGCCGCGTGTTTCCGATGTAACGATGATTTATTAACCGACAGTCGTGTGCAGGTGTAAAAATGGCTGCGCCGTTTCACGATCGCGTCCACCGTGAACCGATCGAATTTCGAGGAATTCGGGATCAGCCAGGCTGGGATTAACCCGAAGGGAGAATCGCAAGTAACTGGATTTTCCTATTCAACGTGGTCATCCGTTTACGGAATTCGCACGAGCTTAAGGATAACATTTTGACGCCCGACTGGATCGATTAGATCGCGTTACTGTAAGTCACATGGCGGTGAAACGAGGCCTGACGTATCTGTATACATTTAAGTGGATTAACTTCCTGTCAAGCGAACAGTCTCGACAGCGGATCCAACGCGGCACAACGTCCGTCCGTGTTTGACGATATCTTAATTGCTTCGGACAATTGTTGCAACGATTCTGGCGAACCGCGGAATAAAGTTGCGAGAATCGCACCGAGCGACGCGGGCGCGTCGCGACGCTTGGCGACGAAGAAAAAGAGAGAAAGAAACGTCGCGCGACTTCCCACGAAGCGACGACGACACGATCCGGATGTTAAGCGAAAGTTCACGGGCTAGCGAAAACACGAATCGAAAGTGTAATGTATCGATTCTTGAATAATTCACCGACACATTTGTCCGCCCGTCCGCTCGCCTCCTCCCTCGTTCAGGTGTCCCGAAACGATACGTCCAGACCCGGCGTACACCTCGACCTTTTGTCGTAACCTGGCCCAATTTCTATGGCCGCTCGCCTTGTAAATCGCCTCGGCTTTTTTTTACTAGCATCGCATAAAGCGCCCGAGCGAGTCTCCTCTGTAACGAGCGCACCTCTTCCTCTTCCTCCTCGATCTTTGTCTCCTTTTCGTTCGTCACGCGTCCCCGTCCCTCTTCCGAATTCTTTCCCGTCCGCGGTCGAATCGAGTTCCGAATTCGAGCGACACACGCTGCACCGTGACGCTCCGAGCTCTGCTCTCGTAGTCGTTAAAACTACCTCGGCCTGTCGCGCTGGACACTGGCGGCGTTTTTTATGATTTCCATCGCGTCCGTATAAAAGGCCTGGAACAACGGGCCGTCACTATTAAACGTCGGGCCCGGCTCCGTTTCCAGCGGGCGTTCCGCACGGAAATCGTTTATTTAACGGCCGTCCGCTCGACGTACTCGCGGCCGAGACCCGTTCCGTCGTAAAAGCAGCTCTCGATATTTCGTTAATTATCCGCCGCGCCCCGTTATCGCTACACGTGCCGGTGGATGTAATTGCGGTATCGATGGGACATCGCGTCGACCGCGTATTCGTCGATGCTCAACGCTTGTCGGGGACGACGCGTCTCGATTTCGTCCGGTCGGTCGAGATCCGATCGGGTCGGCGACACGGCGGCTGTTTCAACGCCGACTTCGGCCCGATAAGTAGGTGTTCGATTTATTACGACGGGACGGTGATTTACGGGACAGTTAAGTGTCGGCCGTCGCAATCAACGGGGAATTATTTAAATACTGACGTAGCCGCGTTATCGAGCCGAGTGAAATTTACAATCGCCTGGAAACGAATTAGCCGGTAATTTATATACGCGTATTAACGCGGATGTCGCGCGCGGATATAATTTATCGCGCACTCCGAACTTTATCGCGCGACGATTATATCAACCCCGTTTCGATCCGGCCGTGAAAGTGATTGAACGTTGCACGCGAACGACGGGCCAACGAGTGAAAGGTTTCGGCGTGGAAACACGGTCGGGCCGCTATCACCGCCGTACATTCGACGTTGTACCAACGCCGATACTCGTTTCACCCGAAACCAATAGATATCTAATACAATGCGTCGCAAGAATAATACCACCCATTCCCGTGTCGGGAGCATGCTTCACCGAGCGCCAAACAATCCTCCCATTCACACCCAACAACCCATAATCGCCCCGGCCGTTTCGAACCTCAGCCTCTCCAATTTACCACCCCTCGAGCGGAGAGCACACCCTCTTGCGTCGCGAGTTCAGCTGCGCGCGACTACCGCGCCCGACCGCCATTGTCGATGTTAACCAAGTGTCTCGCGCGATTCCTCGAACACGATATTCACCGCAACGAAAGCTGCTCGCCTCTCGTCTCGTCCCCCCTGGCGCGATACACCGCGTTGAAAGAAAAAAGTCAAGCGAGGGGAGGGAAGAAGATGAAAAAAGACGGAAAGAATAAGAGTAGCCGAATCCAACGGGCAACAGGCACTCCCCCAATATTTTGACTACCGTGTCAACGAGCCAGCGTGGCGCATTCAGCGTGCTCGTCGGCCCGTAACGCCATTCATTCGGCCGCGTTAGCGCTCCCGGGGCAGATTTATCGAGCGGCGTGTCGCCGCGTTGAACGCTTGCGCGTCCGTGCGGTCGGATTTGTGGCCGTTGCGGTTTTGTCCAAGCGGGATGAAAAGGGACGCGGTCGCCACGAAAGGCGCGCGGTGCAATCACCGCGACCAGGACGGGCCCACCGTGCCCGATAATTTCCCCCTGAACCTGGAATCAGCGTTGCCCGGGGAACGTCGGTTCGCGCGATCTTCAGCGGATTAGGTACGACGCGACGCGGAAAAGGAGCAGGCGATCGGCTCGCGAACGCGTCGCTGCCTCGCCTATCGTCGCGACCCGTTCGATTCTTGAGTCTTTCGTTCGAGACGAAAGGACAGGCCGGGAAGGGCTTCGCCGTTGCTCGCGTTTGGACGGTAAAAATCTCGAAATTTATAACGTCGACGGAATGCGACTTCGCGTTACGACTATTTCGTTGTCGCGCCCGAGCCTGCGTTTGTTGCGGGATCATTTAATTCCCGATATAAATTCGGTATCGCCGTTGCGCGTTCAATTACCAATTAATTTACCCGCTGATAACGGCCGGGGATAAATTGTTCGCGGTACGCATTGGTATTAAATGTCCGCGGAACTTGTACAGTGACTGTTCTCTCGATGTCCTCGGCGTGAATCTTCCGTCTCGTTAGGGGCGGGGAAACTATTCACGATAGCAGAGGGTCGCCGCAACAGGGTGCATTCTGTATCGCGGAGAAACAATGGGGGACCGAAATGATAGCGGAAAGGCCGATCGGTGGAAAGATGTGCACAGCCGCGGGGACCCTCGTACCCGGAGGAGCGTTCAATCGTGCGGAACGATATTCGCCGTGTGGTTCCGTGTTATGCACCGCCGCGGTAGTTTATAGTTGTCATCCATTAAGCGTATTTAGACGGAGGGGTCTTCTCGTCATCGACGGAACGGGTCATTGCTTCCTGTCGTCGGGCTGAACCGGAGAGTGCTCTCTCGGATCGCTCTGGGAAGTTTGCATCTCCTCGATATGAGAACGATCGCGCGGAGCAACGCTCGGATTCCGTTTAGTCGCGTGCAATTCTGAAGCCGTCGAAGGTTACGGCAAACGATTTCCGCGGAAGCGGAAATTGCGTCCAATTGGAAGTGAAATTTCAAAAAAAAAAAAGCTTGCCAACGAAAGTCACAGTACGCGTATATTTATGAACGAATGGGGAACAACCATTTATCTCGGCGATTCGCAGCGAGGAATATGTCCCGCCGCCATCTGGAAACCATTTACCGGCACACACAAATTTCCATCGGTATCATCTGGCGCTGCTAGGTACCAGCTTCGAAGAAAACAGCCGAAAAGCTTGCCTTCCGAACGAGATCCCCCGCGATAAGATCGCAATCGGCAAGAGCCTGGATCGTGTACCGTGACAGCAGGGCATCTCCGATCGAAAGCGGTAATTATCGATTCGTTCGCGTTCGGTCGTCCTTTGCGGGAATTCATTAAGCCTCTTTGTTCGCGAGGGGGTTCACGGACGGCCCGTCCGATTCTGAAAGATGCTTCACTGCCGGCGTAAACCGTTGCGGACGCGTGGGGAGGTCCGCGCGAAGGTCGAGCGATTTTCTGTAATTAAATATGCCGGGCCCCGCGAGTAGGCGGTAGGCGGTGGGCAGTCGATTTATCGTGAAAACCGCGAGGACGCGATATTAAATTTCAGATAGGGTCTGGTAGTCCCTTGCGCGTCGGCGGATTACGTTTCAGGACTCGTGCCGCCTCGCGATGCGCCTCGGCATCGACGCTTTCGTTCCGAATCGGGTAATGTCGATTTTATTCGCTCGCGAATCTTAATCAATCTGGATTCAGTGGATTCAGCGTGGTTCAACATTGAATGAAAGCTGCGGATTCTATCTGTATTTATATCATTATTATTATCATTATTATTAAACGAAGGAGACACAGATGCGTGCGTTGAACATGAAAATAAATATATCGACAGGAATTTATCCGCAGCGCATGAATGCAATATTCCAAGAGTGGTCTTTGAAAGTGCGTGCACCGAAATACGTTACAACGAGGCAGAAAAAAGTATTGCAATACGCGACAACGAATTGAAACCATTGCGCGTTACAATATCCGACTTTGCGCCGTCGAAAAGTTCAGCCGTTGTCAATACATTTTCAATTAGCTTCGCGTAATATATTATCCGCGCGTCGTTCCACCTCGAACGCGTTCGCCGGTTTCTCATTCATCACTATTACCCCACTGTGCATCCGAATTCAACAATTCGCGCTGAACCCGCGCCTCTAATCAACCGCTGCTGCATACCCGGCCGAAAGCGGTAGCCGTAACTTAGCGTTCGTGCTCAAAGCGGAATCCGCCGCGCGATTAATCAGGAGCTGGCAATTATTTAGCCCGCGTTGAAAGGCCGCGACGTGGAAAAGAGTCGCCCGTACCCACGGATTCGCCATTTTCGCCCTCATACACGCTTGCGTCATAAATTCTCGCTGATTAAGGGCGCGATACAAAGTCCACCGTGCCGGCGTAGGCTCGTTACGCGGCGTATCGAAACGAGGCATCGATTCCGGCCGTCGCCTAAACGTCGTTCTCACGCGCGGTACGAATCCTCTTCCGGCGGCGGCGAGGACGACGCGCGCCCGATTCGACGCGCACCGAGAGCGTGGCCACGCGTCGTTCACCACTAGACTCTCATTAGCGGCATTCAACGAATTATTCACAGAGGAGAGGAGGTCGTGCCCGAAACGGCTGCGCGATCTGTTGCACGGAAAACCGTCCCGTGACAAATCGAACAGATGCCTCTCGAGGCCTAGTTAGTGCCAGGGCCACTTTGTCACCGACACTCGAGCGTCACGATCGATGTTAATCATTCGCGATCGTTGTTGATTCGTCATCCGGTGGTGTCCCGGAACGAGTCATTCACTCGCCGGTGCGACTTCTTTTTACGCCGGATGATCAATGGTTCCTCTATCGGGGGATGATTTCGCTGGAAGCCCGATGGGACGCCGGTCGATCGGGTAAACCGAGGGGAAACCAGTCGACAACGGGAAGAAATAGCAAACTGGATATCTGATTATACGTATACACAGCGTAGACATATCTGATTGCATTCGTCGCGACTTTCTCACACTATAACCGTCCGCCGCGTAGCTCCACGGTGAATCGATATACGTGCATCATCCCCGGCGGGGTACGTCGATAAAAAATCGACGACCGTCCGGGCGGATTCGTAGCTCCGCGGCGAGTGCTCCGGGCACCCGGGCGTCCGACGCGATATCGGCGAATGGATTCAGCCGGTCCACGGAATCCTGGCACGGCTTCGGCGAGCATTCGATTCGACCGGACCGTAGATCATTGAAACGTATATCCCGTGGATCGCGGACTGTACCTGCGGCGCTCGCAGTTCGCATGGAAGGACACAAAGTAGATTCGAGATACCGCGGGACGGTGCACTCCCAGTTCCCGTGGGGTCGCGCCGGTCGTATATGGCCGCCAGTTGACTTCCAGTTTGCGAGCTTCGAGATCGAAGATTCGCCTACACCCATTCCCGCGGACGGATCCCTCCCTCGCTAGAAGGACGCGCTCACGTTCGAGATCCTGTTTCTGGCGGATCACTCGAAATAATTCGTCGACCAGCCTGAAATCGATACCGCCGATGTACGACGTCGGGCTCACCGTCGTCTGTTGGCCCCGTCGGCCGGAGGGAGGACGAATTATTCACGGGGTGGTTGCAACCGGTGACCGATAAGTCTCAGCCGATCGGCGCTGTCGTCGTTTGATAGCGTGGCTCGTGCTGCTGGCGGAGGAGCCGGAGATTATGGCCGCGAGCGCGTCATGATCGTGCATTTTACCGTCGCGACTCTCGTCGATCCTTTTGGAATACGGAATGAAAAGAAACGGGCTGGAAAGCGGAGTTCGCTGCGAGCGAGATAATTTGGGGAAACGGTCGATGTTGTATCGCCGAGGTCGAGTGTCAATGGTTGATCCGAGTGGCGAACGGAATCGAAATGAATTTCTCAAACCGAGCATTCAACTTTCACCCCTCCGAGGATATCCTCTTGAGCATCCCGAGAGGGCGAACCGAAGCGACGAAAGTCCAAGAATTCGCAGCTTAAAACGGTGGAAACAGGAGGGTGTCCCGTGGCCATGCGATCTTGCACTCGCAGTCGGGAAGCCAAGGTATCCGTTTCGCGACGGTTTCTAAGGCTCGAAGGAACGCTTCTTGCGGAAGGAGCTCAAGGTTCGCAGATCGATGAAAAAGGCGGTTTAACGGAGTACTAATAGGATTCGAAGTGGCCGCGGATTTCTTTGGGCAACCCGAAGGGATCGCCGGTGAAAACGTCGTTAGCCGTTCGAGATCGGCCGAACAGCGTGGGCCATTTTCCGAGCGGACTTGTGACCCATGGAAAACCTTTGGCGCAGTACCATCGTTACGGTAGGTGTCCTGCTTGAATGGCCGCACGGAAACGGGCTCGTTTACTGACTAAACGATGTTTGCCCACAATACGATCAGAGCGTTTCGAGGATCGCCCCGGAGCATCCCTTTCCGGGTAAGCGAGCCATTACTCTTGCTCATTTTTCATTCGTGTCCCGTCGGTCTCTGTTTTGAAAGGTCTCCCGCAAACTCCTCGAAGGCACAGGCGAAGACGATTCCATTTGCCGTATAAATTTATGCTGCATTAGTGATTCATTTTTCTTCGCGGCGTCTCGCGGCTTGGTAGTTCGAGAATGGCGTGGCGTTCGCATCGCGAGGCTGCCGCGACTCTAATGCCCGCTGTGCTAATGAAACGAGGCGATTAGGTTTCCATTTGCCGAAGCTTCAGGCACGTTTGTTAAATGTTTTCTAATAAAGTTGTAAGAGATTTATGGATTAATTAGAAAGCGTATTCTGATCGTGTTGATAACTGGCCGGCACAAACGAACGTTTGTTGCTAATTACACGCGAGGCACACGGGTAACGTAATTTATTAACAAGTACAAGATAAAGACCGATGGATATCGGGAAATCCTTGTATTCAATATTCATTCGCGATAACTCATAAGGTGTCGGCCGCGCGGCGAAAGATTTCATCGAATCGACGGTCCCTCGCCATCCGTCCGCGTCGATGGAAACGTTTCACCCTGCCGTCGTAACCGGTATGGGAACACTTGCAATCAACTATCCTCAAATATATCCGTTCGCTGATGTTCCACGGGCACCAGCAGTCGAGGCGCAACGCGATTACTGAAAAACGCATTGTCCTCTCATCAGGCTCATCGAGGATCGTTCAAGAAAAATCATCAACGCCCGAGACCCCTTCCAGCCGTCTGTCCGCGCTAAGCTCGCCTCGCTCGCAATTAATAACCGACCGTTTCGCCGAGGGGACTTTAAACGCCAGCTCGCGCGAGTCGCGCGATTCGCGAGATCCCCGAGGAGTTTTCGCGGCGAGAAGTCGCGTCCCGTGCGTGTCCCTTTGACCTCCGCGGCGCGTTTCCCCGGCTCGCGGTTCGAGTCCTGGGGACTCGGGACGCTTAATAATCCGGCACCGGTAATCGATTACCACGACGACGAACGTACGTCGAGATCGCGGGAACGGCGATTCGCGCGCGCCGCGGCGACGATTCGCGCGTCGCCGTAAAGGACGAGGCGACGGCTGTGAAACAGCTCCTACGGCATTCCGCCGTCCGTTCGATTAATGAGATTGAGTGGCAGGTTTTCAGCAACGAGCACGCGCGCGCGCGCCGGCACGCGGAATTCAATTAATCGTCGCCGCGTTCCTGAAATCTCGGGAATGCCGCGGCCGATCCGGCCCGAGCGCCGCCTCGACCCGCTCGAACGTCATAATTCAGCTCCGCGGGATAGCCTGAATTTCAGCGGCCTGTAATCATCCGGCTGGGTCGTGCCGCGACGAGATTGATCGCCCTCGCGAGCGGATTTCAACATTCCAAGGAGCGCAGAATTTTTGCTCGCGATTCCTCTAATAACTGGAAGTGACGGAAACGAAGATTGCTTTGAAGCGCGGCAAATAACTCGCGAGCAGAGAGGCATCGTTGCATTTTTATCTTGGGACTCTCCGACCGTGGTTTCAACCATCCTCGAGTACGCTTGGCTAATGACTGCGGCGATCCACGTGGTACGACGAGAAGGAGCAAAAAATTTGTCCCGTCAGGAGGTTACAATGACGGAACTGGAACGACCCCTAGGGCACTCGAGAGTTCCACGGGACAAGAGGTGACCGTTCTCTCTGTACACAGAGAACGATAAATCTCGTTTCCTTCCGCGCCGACGAGCAGACACCTTCTCGGAAAGAATGAGTTCATATCTTCGGGGGCAGAATCGAGTTCATATTAGCCCCATCTGCCTCCACGGGAAGGGCTTCTGCATGAGCGAACAGGCACACAGGGACGAGACAACGACGGACAAAACGACGAGAATCGACGGACGAACGCGTAGATACATACATCCGGATTATGTTCGGCCAATTGATCACGAATCTGATGTAGCTCGCCGCGCCTCTCGTGTTTGCTACACACCGTCGAGCGTACCGGTGGAGCTCTTCCACGTCGCTTACGTTCGCTGGCCGAGAAATTATTTATGGCGATGTAAAACGCGTTCCGACAGAATTTCTGCCCTTTACTATTCGTTTGTTCTTCTTCTTTACACCTCTGCCCGATACCGATGGAAACTTTCGTTCGCGACGACCCGATCCAAATGTGGATTTCCCGATGTTTCTGAGATCGTAGGGGACTTAGCGGATCTTCTTCGTTTCGTTTGAAATAAAGCGACTCGATGGGTCGACCTATGACGAAAATACCGGGATACGTCGTGTATCGTTCCTCCTGACGCAATCCTTACAATTCTTAATTCAAAGGTATACATACACGTTTCCCTGGACAATATTCGATCCGACCGACCGACACCGGCGGCTATGTCACGCTCGTAAAAAACGCCGCGGGACCCATTCGAATGTAGCGTACTTTTCCAGATTTGTGGCCGGCGCTCTTCTCCTCGCCGGCGTTATGTGTCCCGATAAAATGAAATCAGTCGTTAAACGAGAAAGCGAGACAGCCCGATCGAAAGGGGAGACGCGTCGAGAGGAAGAGGAGAAAAAAGAAGCAACGGCCTTTGGAGGATTCATAGGGTCAAGGCGCGGGGCAGAGGGGTCGAAGGAGAACGACGAAGAGGCGAGGATGAGACCGAGCCGGCGAGAGAGAGAGAGAGAGAGAGAGAGAGAGAGAGAGAGAGAGAGCGAGGGACGGGACGAGGGATCGAGAGCAAGGAGGAGAAGCATTTTGCGTTCGAAACCAGTTTCTATGGTTTAATTTCTACGGGTGGACATCTTCTTTAATTTATGGCGCCGCCCAACCCCGTCCTTCCTGCCCTCCTGCTCTCTCACCGTTTTGAACGTCTTTCGACATTTTATTGGGTCGACCAGTTTCTGTAACTCGTCGAATTCCACTCTGCCTTTCGAGAGGAAAAAAAAAGAAGAGAAAAAAAAAATACGATCGACCGTAATAGATTAGGCCACGATAGTAAACCACCTGTGCCATTCGTCCTTCTAATTTCCGCTCGGCCCTCGCCGCTATCTGTTGCCCCTCGATTACGATTAGGCGGGGAATCTAATTGCCCCCGATGATTTCGCAACATCGATTCGTTCCCAGCCACCGGTGGAAGCGACAAGATCAACGATTCCGCGCCTCCGTCGAACTCGCCGTGTTTATCGGGCCTGTACGTTAATTGAAGCAGCGAGCAGGTAATAGCTATGATTACGGCCGCTTACGTCTTGCAGGCTAGCGACTAAATTATATGGGTGAGTCCCGCTGTGTACGGATACACGTCACGGAGCGCGTGAACAGTTCGCTGTTATTGGCGCTGGTCCGGAGTATCACCGCGGCGGCGATACCACGCTTTTTGGATTAGAACCGTTACGTACGCGCGATACGATGAAAAATCGACGATACCGCGCCGTGGCGAAATAAGAATACACGATTATTAAATGTATTATGTATGCGCGCGTTACGAGTTTTACGAGTTAGAAAGTGAAACGGGATGTTCGAAATTTTCCATTCCCAGTATCGGCAGGTGACAGAAGCGAGCATTGCGTGAACGCGCGTCGAGTAATTCGGGCCTCCAAAAGATGCACAGGGTTAAAAATATATATATATATATACAGATACGAATGTATATACGATAAATTATATTATTGAAATTTGTTTGCCTCGATACAGCTTCGATGTTCCCACAAAGCTGACTCCAAAAAGTTCTGCTCTACGATGGAAAACGAATCCCTGTAAATTCCTGTACGCACGCGTATGTATACATTCGGTAGGGTATTTTTCAAGTCGACCACAGCGGGCACCGCGCATTCGAAGAGCCGGCACGGCGATCCGTTCTCTGCGAGGGCATCACCGGCTCGAAGCACGAGGAACGATTTCGCCTCGGTTCCAGAGAGTGGAGGAGCAAACGGTCACGAGTAGTGGGGACCGTATGGGTGGTACCTGGCCAGCTGGTCTCTTGGGACCCAACATCTTTCGATTGGTTGAGAAATCGGGGCCCGTTAAGGCCCATTGGCGGGCAGAGGGGCAGGCGTGTACCGATGGGCAGGTACAGGTGGCCCCCGGCCACCAGGGGGAAAATCGGTTCCCGTCGGTTAGCCGTGGCTCTCCTTACAGGCCTTCGATGCAGTCGAACAGGTCGCAACGATCGCGAAGCGCCAGTCCTCTCCCGTCCATCGACGTGGCCGCACCGTGACTCGTGGACGTTCGAGAGAGACAGACAGTATATACATATACACAGAGAGACATATATACGAGGAAAAGTTGTTTGGGGGAAGGAGGTGTTCAAGACCGGATAGTTGGTGGCCACGCACGGACTCGCGTGGATCAACCAAAAGGAGAGTACTCGGGGTCAGTCGTGGGATTTGCATCGAGAGAGACGGTGCCAGTAGTCGCGTGTCCTTCCGGTTGAGGGTGCAATCGACCACGCGACATCGCGGCTGCAATCGTGAACGCAATTCGACGCTCGTGACTCCTGGGGTTTAGAGAAGGAACGCGAATAACAGTGTGTCGTGTATCACGCCACGTGACCGATCGCGACCGGACTGAACGCTATTCTCGGGCAGTGTGTGTCGTCACGGCATCGAACAGTTTCGCGTCGATAGATCGTTCGATTATGATGTGTATCGTGTGACGAGAGGACTTGGACGACTGTCCGACCGGAGAGGAAACGTTTCGGTGGATTGTGGTGCGCTGGAACACCGGTGAACCCCGCTGCTGTGGATATCGTTTAGCTGGAAAGGTGAGTGTCGTTTGGATTATCGTTTGGTTCCGCGGGGTGATGTTTCTTATCCGGTCGTCGATGTCCCCGGCTGGTATGGCCGGCGCGGGCGAGTCGCGCGAGCGTTCCTCCTTATCCCCGCGAAGCACCGACATAGTTGATACTTCTTCGTTCGGCGCGAGATTAAGTTTACGCGACGCCGATAACGCGTCTCTGCCAATAACTTTCAAGAGGCAGCGAAAGATTTTCCCTGCCAGAAAGTGTACCACAGATACGGACACAAGGGCGATAGGGGGAGGGGTGAGAAAAGGTTCGACTAATGATAGTTATAAAAACTGCGAAAATAAATCACGCGCGTTCAGTCAGTAATCACCGGCGTTTCGTCAATCTTGCAGTCCATTCACCGCTCCATTTATCCCTCGTAAATTAAAGTCTACATCCAAAGTGGCCGCGTTGCTCGCGATTATACCGCGGCGTGAAATTGATAATGCATCCTAATAGCCGCCTAAGCACGCTCGAACGTTAAAAATCACCGCCCCCCCTCCCCCGCCCCGGACTCGGTAAATTTTGATTGGAATATAATTGCAAAACCGTGAGACCGCGTGCTATACCCGTTTCGGGTCAGCACTCTTATCGCGAACACTCGCAGCTTCGCTAACTCTGTCCGCTCTTCGACGCGTCGCTCGCGCGATTCGCGGCGCGCGTTTCGACGGTTCTTCCTGGCCCCATCGTTTCGTTGATTTGCCATCGCGCTCTCGATTTCGTCCAATTCCGTGACGGGGAGGAGTGCTCTCCGCTGGCGAACGTTCCGTAACTCAATTAAGGGCGCGCGATAATTATTGTGATTATCTCTCGCGGGTTTCGCGTATCCCGGGTCTCTTCGCGTCGCCGCCCGGAGCATCACTTTTTTCGGGCACCCGAGCACAAATCACGATGCCCCGGGGCAGCCAGCGAAGTGGTGCGGTCGGATGGGGTTATGTCGCAAATGAAAACATTATCGTCACCCCTCGCGGCGGCCTGTTGCTATAATATTTGCCTACTCGTAGACAGTGGCGTAATTCGGGCCGCACAAAAGCCGACACTTTTGTCGTGGCATAAAGGCCGGCAGGAGTCGCGCGGAAGTTGCACGCACGCACGTGTGCTGCCAGACAGGGAGGACGATAGGGAAGCAAAACGGAACGAGAAGGAGAGAGGAGGAGGAAAATAGCTAGGCGAGCGTTACAATTATTATGCATAGGTGCTCGGTCAGGGTATCCCATGTCAAAATATATTTATTGCGCACCCCCCTCCCCTCCCCTCGAACCCTCCCGTTCTCTGCCTTCTGCCGTCTCTATGGTTTTTTTCAACCTGGCTGCGGTGTGTCGACCACCATTGTTGCCCCTTTCAATACGCTTATTACCCACTTGTACATTGAGAGAAACTTGGAGTGGCTTTGAGAAATAACGTTGCCGTCTGACGCACGCGCGACAGGTACGCGAAACGCGCGGGTCTCGCGGGCGCGTTGGAACGATTTTACGAACAGAAGGGGCAAATTGTTTCGCAGTTCGGAACGAAAGTTCGGGCGGAAAAATGTTCGCGAACTTGTCCGTCGAGAGAAAGCGCGGACGCGAGCGACAAGTTGCGTGCCACCCTTAACGGTCGACGAGCTCGAAGGCGACGCCGGATCGGACTACGAATTCGTCACTGGCGCACTCTTTCCTCGGGACAATTAACGGTTCGAATCCCTTGGTCACGATCGCGTAAGCCGCTAAAACGCCGTCGATCCTCATTTGCATGTCGACCCTCGTGGCTGGGGCTGCGATCTGACTTAACGCCTTTTCGCCTTCGTCGTTTCGACCCCTGCACAATCGGAATCGTAAAACTCCGCACGAACGCCGTGCGTTAACTCTCGTTTTTGCGCCGCGCTCGACGCCGTGGAACACAGAGACGTCGAGCGATCCTTCGGATCCGAACTCGGCGAATCCAGTCACGTCGAGGATCTCTAACCTCTTCCGTTCGTCCGACCTGTGCGTCTCGAAATTCAAGAACGGGGCGGGCGCAAAAAAAGAAAAACGTGGAAGAGCGAAACGAAAAAAGGGCGTTCGAGTAGACGTTACTAGTTCTTCTAGGTTGGCCTTTATCTCGACGCGTACGTCCCCTGGAACGTACACACGTTTAACGGTACAACGGCTCCATTCGGCGAGCCCGTTACTTTTCTAATCTGAACCGATGCACTCAGCCCCGAACAGCGATAATTCGCGAATTACAGGGAATCACACTCGGCGCCGTTTCCTTCCATTTGCATTTTCTGCCAGGGGAAACGCTGGAAACACTCGGCTTTATCTGCGAGTCAGCCGCGGCCGGCCAATTGCTTAGAAAGTGGCCAGGAATGTGTACCGACTTTTTATCCGCGCGTTGGAAAAAGTTGGTCATCCCGCGAGGCAGACGGAAAAGCCGCGTAGGCACGGTACCCGGGTGCGAATATGAATGGTGCGCGCGGAAGAAGTTTATTCCGCGACGATACGCGGCGCGCAACGAAACGAAGCTTCGCGGTACATTTCTTTTCGAGCCGCTTCTTTGCGTCCTGGCCGCGGTGTGCCCCGGGACAATTTCAACGCGATATCGCCGTGACCGTTACTGTCGCCCCGTTTACGATACCGTAAATCAACGACGGTGCGCTTAATCGTCGAATAAAGGGAGATTAAATTGCGACCCGCGACTCGAAGCGTTCCGCCGCGGCGGCGGCGGGTGAAGCGAGCGCATAAAATTGCCTGCTCGAGATCGACGAGTGTAAATCAAACGGGGGCGGCGCGATTAAATCGAGGTTTACGACGGCGCGCACGTTGGATCGTTGGCCGATTCGAGCGGAACATTTTTGGAAACATGGTCCGACCGAATCGTTCGCCGATTAGAGATTCAATTCTCGGCTCGCCGAATGGACGCGGCGAGTTCGCTCGGTTTCGCAGGCAACGATAATTCTGCTTTATCCCGAGGATCGTTCGAATGCATATTATTACGCGTACGTGCTAATCCACGTATTTAGCTCCGCGTTCCAAATTTCCCCTCCACGCCTCGTACTCTTGTTTCGACTTTACTCTATTTCTTAGCGAGACGGTCCGCAAACGCGCGCTCACAGGCGAGACTAAATTTATCCCTGAAACGTTTCAGTCGCTTCGAGATCGTCCCAGTTTTGATTGTATACGTTAACTGTTGAGAGTGTATTCGGTGTTCTCGCCGCGGCTTCAATTTCGTGCGATCCTCCGTTCGAGCGAACCTCAACCCCTCCTCGCGTCCTTTCTCAGCATAACGAATTCCGCATTCGCTACCCCGACGGAGGATTCTCACACGCGGCAAGGGTTGGTCGCCGTCGATTAACTTCGAGTGGCTGAGGAAAATCGGCCGGAGTGCGAGGAAGGTAGACGGTGTTAAAAATTGGATCGGTCACGGGCCGAGGAGACGAACAATGCTGGTCGGTCCGACAGCGAGGAACTCCTTCACGCAGCGGTTTCGACTTCGTGGGGCTAAACTGTCGCGATAAATGATCCTGCGGAAGGTTATTAATTGTCTTTGACTCCCGACCGGGCGGTTTGCGGATCGCGAAAACGTATTAACCGAAAAGGAGCTGCCGTACACCCTTTCGCCGTATGCCCACGGCGCAACGGTAACACACGTACACGTGGCGTGTGCGCGACACGGCCGCGGACTCGAGTGTCTGTGCGAGTGTACAACGATCCGGCGCATCATTTTTCAAGGACCCGATCGACGTGCCAGCGAGGCGCGGCCATCATCCATCAAAGCGATCGTTAAAAACGCATCCAGGCCGATACAAATTGCGCGACCTGTACCCGGCCGCATTCAACGACGCACTCCAGTTTCCCTCTCCGGATTATTATTATATCTCCCGAAATCGTCCCATCTCTGGCGAGCCCGTCAACGATCCGGCCAGGAGCGAAACGATCGACCCCCGTTTCTTCCCCAATGTCCGTCCAAGTTTCCAAAACGACGAGGAAGTTTCACCTCGTTTCCACGTTGACCGTCCCCCCGTCTCGTACCCGACTTGAACCGTCAACGGGGTTCCTTAATAATATAATCTACAAGCATTCAACGATCCCGTTTAATGCCCGAGCCGCGGGTAACGGCCATCGAATGACTCGGCCCGTTCTTTCTAATTGGCGATAAACGGGCGTAATCGCGGGCATATTTTAACCGGGGCGCGTGATCCACGCGCGCGTAACTACTCCGCTCCGATAAGATCGCGAGCGCGGAGTTCGCGTTGCCGGATTCGTTTGGACGCCGCGCGTGTAAGCGCTGTATACGAGCCGGTGATATATCGACCCGTTCTTCCGAGCGGACTCATTAACTCATTAACTTAGGAGAGAAAAATGGCCGGCCGTATATCAAGCGGCGGCCCGGTAATCAAGCGGTCATTCTTTACGCGGCCATAAATCCGCGAATTAATATAACCGCCAATTAATTAAATCGCGCCACGCTTTCTCCGGCGAAGGACGGCCGGGTGGAATTGTAACAATCGCCGGTGCCCTGTCAACCGTTGCACATAATTGCGGTTCACGCCGCGGCGAACCCGTTTCGCTCGCGGCGGAAACGCCATCGACGAAAGATTATCCGAGCCGTTTAATTGGACGATTATCTCCCGCACGCTTTTCGCTCGTCGCTTTTTTGTCACTGCCTCTCCGTGTCGCGCCTCCATTAGAGACGGTTTAAACGAATTTCGAGGAAACGGAACGGCGATCTAGCCGCGGAGCGAGCCACGGGCTGCGCGTTTACGGGCGTCTGTCTTCGTTCTTGGAACGTTTCACGAACACGGCAGTTCTTGCCCCCGATTTACTAGATTCTTTATTCCATAGTTCGAACGGAGCCCCGAGAGGCATTGTGTTCGAGAACGACGGAAAAGTAAGCGCGCGACAATTCCGTGATTTTCCTCCGCGCGATTTTCCCAACACTTCGACGCCGACACTCGTTTATTACGTTACCCGACTCTGACGACGACGACGACGACGCGCATCGAAGCGTCGCGTCTACAATCCCCCGAAAAATCTCTGGATCCGGCATCGGATAAACCTGCCACAATTCCCCGCCAGCTCCCGTCTGCGCGGCGAGAGGAAAAAAGAAAGACGAAACGAACATCCGTGGAGTCGAGCAGGAAAAGGGTTGGCAGTCGCCTCGGGGTGAAAGGACAATACCGGGAGCCAGCCGAGGGATCCGACAAAGAAAAAAAATCTCTCTCATAAAGGGATAAACGTCACACGGGATTCGAGTTTAATGGCGCGTAAACGTTCGACGTGCCTCTCGGTCGCGCGTGGTACGGAACAGGACGAGTCGAACGATGACAGGAGGGTTCCCCTCCCCAGGAACCTACCGGCCCCTCTCGTAGGTATGCACCTTTCGCGATGGTTAGAGCCGTTCCTCCGCACGGGTCCGTGCCGCCGCGGCACCGTAAGCCGATATTTGGAGCAGGTCGATCGACTTCATTAACGAACGAGTGCCGGGCGCAAATATTGACTCCGTGGAAACTAGGGTAACCGGGTGTACACGTGTGCGCGTCGGGGCAGAGACGGCTCGCCGCGTAGCCAGCCCGCTTTTATGCAACACTCGCCGTGGACCGATGCAACGTCGATGGCCAGATTATGGAGTCTCGGGCTTGTTGCTCCTATCCGAGCCGGCCGGCTTCGGGTATTTTTGCATATCAATGCACCGGAGAGCGCTTCTTGGCTGGTAGTTCGCGCGTTATCTGATGCTTCGTGAACGTGATAAGCGTCTGCGGGGCAGACGCGAGGCTCGGGAGAGCGCTGCGAGCACCGAGGGAACCGGAATCTTTCGGCATGGGAAGAAATTTCACGGAAGAGAGGGGAGGGACAGCGATCGTCTCCGAGGGTTACGAAATGAATATTAATTTGACGGGCACGACGTTACGGGCAGGGGCGAATTTCCGAAGGACAGCCCCCGATTCTGCGACCGGGCGGAGAGGTACGAGAGTTCGCGCTCGCAGCTCCGCGACGATTTATTCGACGGCCGTGCGACGTCCGTCTGGGACGAAACGGACCTCCGTTCGGCCGGAGTTATCGCGGAGAAGGAAGGAAGGGGGAAAAAAATGGAAGAGAACTTCATTAATTTTCGCGGGGACAGTTCGCGGCCGCGGAGAAATCGATCAGCTGTGCCGGAGCGGACGGGGCAGCCTTGGCCCGAATCGGGCCGCTTCGTGGGATAGAATCGATATCGAGCGCGTCCAGATCCTTTGTAAAATCAATAGGCTCGGCTACTTAAATGGTACCGTTCGCTGGTTATAGTCACCGGTCGGCTACAGGCCACGGATACGGCCAGGAGAAGGCTGAATCGATGCGCTCTGTGATTTACTGTTAATCGCGGGACCACTGTTAATCAACGTCGGGCTGCGTGCAGGCCGCGCCGCCGCTCGAATATTCCTCACGCGGTTGCGCATCGATGGAAACAACACGTCCCGATATTAGCTCCGCGCCCCGTTTTTGCGCCGTTTAACCTTTCCTCCTCCTTGTCCCGCCCCGCGGAGAGAGATCTCCTTCGCCGCGAGTCCGAAAGCTCGCGAGCATTCTCACGCGCCGCTCCGCTCGCTGGTTTCTGCCCGCCTTCGAATGGAATTATGGCCGGCGCGGACGGTGTTTCGATTTCGTTGCTCGGAGCGTTTCAAATGTCAGGGTTCGAAACGTTTTTGGGATCGAGGAAACCGGGCGTCGATCGTGCCCGCTCGTCGATAGGGTTCGGGGCACTCGCTTTTCTCTGTTTTTCTATTTTTGGCGAAGCTTGTTCGCGGGCTGAGAGGAGTATCGGACGACTCGTCGAGGAGTGCGAGCGGACCGCGGTTCCGGAGGAGGCGCGCAACCTTTTAGGTTGAATAACGTATCGCGAGCTTTTCACGAAACAATCGTCGGGTGTATAGGATTTTACGTCATCGGGTGGATTTATAAACGCAGGATTGGTTGCGTAACGGTAACCCGCTCTTACTTTCCCCGGGTTAATTCCGATATGTCGTTCGGGAAACGAGACGGCGTAGATCTGCGTTTCGGTGTCCAAGAAAGTACGCTCGCGCGTACTTTCGACGCGACTAAATTAATTAAATTCTCCACGGTAAAAATAGAAACCTCGAGGTCTGGAATATTTTAACGAAATATCCGGGCTTCGAGCATCGAGGCATCAGGTGGCGGCAGCTTCCGACAGAGCGGTCCGAAGATCTCTAAACAAACCCGGCGAGTAGGTCATTGTCGTGGTCAGGAGAGAAACGGGAAAGGAAAAGAGGGGAAAGGGAAGTAAAAAAAAGAAAGAGAAGAGACACCTACAGCTCCGGCCGTTTCTCCGCGTAGAAAGAGGGAAAAGAGGATGGTCTTGGCTCATCAGCAAGCGGAATGAAAGAAAGAGCGGGCGTCAAACAACTGCGTGGTGAAAAAACTTGGAAACCTTAACGAACCTGCGAGTCGACTAGTCTTCGTCCTGTCTCTCCCTCTCTCGCTGTTGCTCTTCCATTGCTGCCGTCCGACGTTTCTTTGTCTATCTGTTCGTCGGTTAATACCAGACAGACGCTACCGTTCGCGGGCGCCAGCTCCATTCCTTTTGGAGAACAATCGCGAAAGGACGATTAGAAGCGGCTCGTGTCGCCGCTCGACTTTAATTACGGTCACTTCGAATTCTCGTTAGGAAGCAACTGTCTGCAAAAACGAGTCCTCCCGGAGACTACTACCCCTCGAGGTGTCGTTTACTAGGACACGCTGACGTTTCGGCGTCCCTTTTTTTCCCCTTCTATCCATCGCTCGCCGATAAACCGGATCGCCAAAAAGATCTCGACAGTTCGGATCAATCCGGGGACTCTTCCGAGAGAAACTCTTGTCCACGGTTTCAAGGCAGATTATGCGATCGAGCGTCCTTTTCCAGAAGCATATTAGAGAACGCTCGGTTCTGCGTGGCCAGCAAGGTCTCGCGCCGATTGATTTGAACCGGCCATCTTTGGCCAAGATAAACGCGGCACGGCGTTAAGGGGGAAGCCAGGTGCGTTCGAGGTCCCCGTAGGTGAGGTTCCCTTATCGGATCATCGATGGTCTAATTTGATTCCAGTTTTGCCCAAGAAACGCGACCATCGCCCTGACACCGACCCGCCGGACAGATGGCGATGACTTTTACCGAGATAGCGCTGATTTATGATGTATCGTTCCGTCGTCGCTGCCCCCCCCCCCCCTCCCCTTCGTCGTGGACACGGTTGCACGGAAAAGGAAAGAAAAGAAAAGGAAAGAAAAGAAAAGAAAAGAAAAGAAAAGAAAACGAACGCCTCGATTCGAGCCGGGGAAAGCTGTTAATGGTCCTCGGTCGGGTCTGTCGCGTATCACGCGGTGTTGTTAATAAACGCGAACAGGGACACCGCGGCGGAGATATTCGCGAAAAGGCCAACGTACCCGCGGGGGCAGTGAAAATGTAAATCGCGGGCTCGAAGCAGGGTGAAAGATCACGTCGAACGAAACAATGCGGGAATGAAGACAGGCGGGATGAGAACGGAATCGATCGTCCTGAGTGGAAGATGCTTGAAGCATTAGCGCAACGTTGGACCGTGTCAGGGGCGATAATGGTCGTAAAGTAAGGGTCTATGGGCAGAGAGGAACGGAGCGAGCGAGAGAGAGAGAGAGAGAGAGAGAGAGAGAGAGAGAGAGAGAGAGAGAGAGAGAGAGTTGGAGGCGGATTGAAGGAGTAATTTTTCAAGCTCACCTCTTCCCGGTAATCCAAATAGCATTCGAACATCCGTAAGATATTGTGGGAGGAATAAAAAATCGAAGTGAACGCGGAGAACCGGTTCGTCACTCTTCCCTCCCATGCTGTTCTTCTCTCATCCTTCTGTTCCATCTCCACCTCCGCCCCTCGTGCAACTTCGCCTCCCGTCTCTCTTTGTCTCGCGAACGACGAGACGGACTAACCGACTGACGCACTGCTATCCTTCGAATAACATAATTTCTATAATTGCAGATGAACCAACAGTGCAAGGTCTGCGGCGAGCCGGCGGCCGGTTTTCATTTCGGAGCGTTCACGTGCGAGGGTTGCAAGGTAAGGATCTATTTAATCATCGTCTAGACACGTATTGCGCGTACGGTTTACGATATTAAAGAGCAAGGGGAACTTTTTATCACCATCTTCGTAACGACGCGTTTTATCGCTCTTCCATTAAATTAATTGATCCGTTAAGTACCAGCGAGAGATTAAAAATATTTCGCCGCCTTGGATCTTCCGTTTCGAAGTTAATTAACGACGATTCGTCCACCCACTCGTTGAAATTACCCGGCCGAGCGCCGTAGCGTCTAAGGTGTTCGTTTTGGCTCGAAGTCGCGACGCCGCGGCGTTCACTCCGATTTAAAAAGGCAGGAAGTTTAATAAGCCGCGTCGAATGACGAGAGGGAACAACAGGCACGTACGCGTCGGACTATCGGCGTGGAAGGTGAGAAAGTCCCATCCCGATGGACGCGAAAAACGCTCGCCCGACTCGAATCCGTAAGTGGACGAGAGAATCGAGCGCGACCAATCGATTATCTCAGATCGTCCCCGTTGGAGGACGGTTTCGTAGGTGCCACGCGATTGTCTTAGAAATCGTGACACATGACGCGGCTCGGTGTACCATTTTTACCGTGCCATACGGTCGATTATCCACGGTTTCACTTTCTTCGCTGCTCGTTACGAATAAGGGTGACTCATTGTTATTAATTTTAATGGCTCTCCGATGGCGTACGCGAGTTGATCGTTATTTCGCCCCGATTTTCTTAGCCGCGTGACACAGGCCCTCTGCGTCGTTGGGCAGTCAAAAGCGATCGCCGTAAAATATCTAACGCGAGGAGAAGGAACCAGTTACGCCTAGCAATGAGCAGCGAACAATTTACTCGAAGCTCCATGATGATCAATACTATCGCGAATTTCTATCTACCCTCCACCGGGAACCAATCCTGCCCCCTCCCCGCTAATCGATTCTAGAAATCCAGAAGGAAATTCTTCTCCGGGACGCGACGACAAGCGGCCACGTTCAGACGTCAGGTAGCAATAGCGAAGAATAGGACGAGCGGCAAAGCGGGGACCGCGGCTTTCATCGCGATGTCCTTCGACGTTGCTGCAGCGGTGGCGATCGATAAGGACGCAAATAATATTCAATCGGCGGATTCCGCGGTGCACGTGCACGCGTACGAGCCGAACGAGCGACAGGACGATCGAGAGTCTCTCTCGTTAAGCCGCGTTCAACTTCGCTTGCCCGAAGGGTGTTGACCCTTGCCCCCTCTCGTCCCCCGTACTCTCTGTCGCCAGTCCCACTAATGTGGTGCACCGTGGAATATCGGTACCGCATACTAAGTGACCCATCCGATAGTAATTGGACCTCATTAAGGCGACCACGGGCCACGGTTGTCTCTGTTTTGTGCCGCGCTGCGTTTGCTTTCCCGAAGACCGAGCCGATAGATAACGCGTTTTAGGTAAATTAGACTTTCTTTCCCCCGTGACGCCGTGGAATCTCCCTAGGATCGAGCGTGCCCAGGGAAAATACCGGCCTGCGACCGCGATACGGATTTATGTGTGGATGCCTATCGATGGCTTCGAAAGCATCCTTGCCCGGCGATCGGCCTTTTCTCTGCGCTCGACCCGTTGCCGTTGCGGTGCCCCTTTACGGTTTTCTCGCCCCCGTTCACCGATGGATGCCTCCGCGATAAGGCGGCGACGCGTTACGTGTTTATTAGTGGTTTTCTGGTCGAGCGGGCATCGGTATGGTGCGCGTGCTTTTTGGTAACTGGTTAGCTTTACGGGTATTCTTGTTGGCCATTGATATCGAGGGATTTCTTTCATTCTTTTATACGCGTTCCTACCCCCGGTACAACTGTCCCATTTACGAAAAATATCATAGATGGACCTTTCTCCGCGAGCATTATCGTGAATAGGGCATCGCGTACTAATTATTCCTTTAACTGGAGTTCCCGTTAGCCGGGCGAATCGTCGCTCGTCCTGTTCCTGGGACCTCTCCCCAGCCACCGGACTCTCTGTCGATCGGGGTACGTTCACCGGAGCGAGAGGAGAGACCTGGTCGATGGCGCAAATTTCTCATACGAATTGAATGTTTAATTAATGATCGCGGATCGCCGCCGCGGGATCGGATGAAAGACGATACACCGGCACGGTGAATTAATATTATCATCGTGGCCGTGTGTACCTGCACGGGGGCTTCCACGGTGTAGCCGTGCAACACGGAGCCTCGAGGCTGGAACGTTGCTCTCACGGGAACGTTTTCGATGTTATCGCCGGGATATATAACGGCGCCATCGGGCCCTGATATCGAGGGCCGCCACGAAAGTCCAGAGGTGAGAATTAAAGGCATTCGCCCTGGCGGCCGATCTCTCATGCACACCGACGCAGACGACTTTTAAGCACCCGCTTCCCGGTGTGCTAGCCTATTGTCTCGCAGCGTCGCCGACAAGTTGCGAGTTGGATCGCGCGCGTTCCTGCGTGCCCAAGAACGGCGGCACCATTTTTCTTCCCCTGACATATATCGATACGAGGCACGATTTTGGCGAAACAATTTTTCAAACCGGATACGCGCACCCGGCGACGCAGAATTCGATTACAATAATTTTGCAACGATAAAGAAATTTCTAACCTTTGCACGTGACGCTTCCACGAGACGCTCTCCAGGGTTCGACAGCATCGAGAGCACTGAAAAACAAAAATATATATATATATATATATAATTTCGCTTGAAAAACAAAGAATTCCGCTTTTCCATTTATAGGCTAGTGAAAGGAGACAAAAATGGGGGTCAACTTTGACATTGTCGCGGCGACCATGGACAAATAGCGGACGATCTATCTTCGCTTTTTATTTATGGCTCGTTTCAACGCACGGTCCCCTGTCTCGCTACTTAAAGATAGTACATTCTCACGGAGCTAGAGAGGCGCCGTACACAGAGGTGGGAGAAAGAGTTCGGGAAATATTTGAAATAATTTACCTGTCCACGCATTACGGGAGCGAACAGAGAAACCGGGGACGCTCATTAGCATACTAACGACTGCCTCGAATTCTCCGCGTTACATCGGAGAGTATCCTGCCCTTCCTCCCTCCTACACCTGTCCCCCTTTTCCATCGGACTTCTTCCATTTTTGGTGACACCGCGTTCTACGGAATTCTGTTGAGAGACGACGTATGATCCAGTCTTCGGCCTCGACGAAATAATCGCCGTTTCTGTGGCAACCCGACGTCCGACATTCTTAATAAAATCCTTTAATTGGACATTTCTCATGCGCGAACGACCAATATCGAGCAATTATTCAACGAAGTATTCCACTCGACGCGATACATTCTACGCAAGCTTCTGCCGTTCGAACGACCGGTGCGACGATACTCCGACAAAAAAAAAAAATCATTCCTTGCCTAACGATTTCCCCAAGGGCGTGTGAAAAACGAAGAATCGAACGCTCCCGGCCGCCCGGGATTCCATCGCATGCGAAACTTGTACGTCAACCCGTTTTAAAATCTTCCCAGAATTCTAAAAATAAGAAATACAGAATCCCTAATCCAGTCGCCCGGTTCCACCGTTCCACCGTTGTGCCACATTCGTGTGTCCGAATTCCACATTCGTTCCGCGCCGTGGAAAAACGAGAAGCGCGACGCAGTTGGTCAGCGAGAAGGCCGTACGGGCGGTTCCGAGCGTATGAATATTAACGCGCCCTGACCCGGCTTCCATCCTCCGCGTTGCACCAATTTGCGAGGCTCGACACGCTCGTTAGCGTGCCCTCGCCGGAAGGGGAGGAGAATTCGGAGATTCGCGGCGCGTTCTGATGCAAATTCGGCCCCCGGCCACCATTGTTTTCCGCGCGGCGATTATGCGCGACCGACATCGCGACAAATTTTTCACCGCCCGGCCCCGTCGAAAACGCTCGCGCGCGCCCGCGCGTGATTCACGTTTAGGACCTCGAACGGTCGTTATTCATCGCGCGACAATGGGGCTGGGACGGATCGAGGACGCGGGGCCGAATTCGTGGCGAAATCGCTTTTCACGCCGCGACGCGACGTCGCGACGCGTCGTCCCGTCCCGAAGGCGGATCCTGTTGTCGCGGTTTGCGGCTCGCGGTCAGCCTGGTATTCGAGCTGACTTCCGCTGGAAGTACCCGGGAAGGCACTTAACGCTCGGAAGCGTCGAGTTTTGTTCCGGGCTGACGAACGCAGGAGTGGTTTCTTCGTTCGTCGTCGCGGGTCTGGCTTCATTTATCCTTCGCGATTGGGTTGGTTCGCGTCGGCGCGAGCGCGTTACACAGGTCGACGGGTTGTTCAACGCAACCTAGATCTAGCGAAACTCTTCCCTCGAGGGAAACTGTTCGAGGAAATCTATCGGGATCAAGGAGCCCGTCCGAAATCGAACCTTCCGACTCGTCGTTCCCACCCTGCCCTCCGACTAACCGACGCCCGTAAATCTATCTCGTTACGAGCGCATCCTTGCGCAACCACCCGCCCAATGGCTTCTTTCGCAAAAATCCAAGGTACACGGAATCGGGTCCGAGTGGAGCCTCGCGTACGGCACGCCGGTTACATCACGAAGAAGTGGAGTACCAGAACGTTTTATGCAACACGTGGCGGGCATGTTGGACGCAAAGAGAACGCCTCGTCGTTGGAATAGCGCGCATAGAGGCAATAATGGCACGGGACCAGAAAACGTTCGGGGAAACGGTAGATTTCCACGGTGTTGTCATGGATTTCGCTACTCTCCGGCGATTAGCGTTTCTCGTCACGATCGACAGATTAGTAGACCGGTTCGTTCGTTTTTCCCCTTTTTTTCTTCTTCTTCTTCTTGTTCTTCTTCCTCCTCCTAACTGTACGCCGCTGTCCATCGCTGCGACTGGGAGTGTCCGTGTCGACCAGCGACGGAATATATCGACCAGGCAGTCCCCTTGGACAAGAACTGTCACGTGCCGTATTTTATCCGCGCCACCGGTGAGAATCTGGTGGCCTCTCCTTTCGTTCCGTGGACGGCTCGTCGGAAATCGTAACGATACCGCGCCAAGCCGACCGGTTACGCAAAGAGTGCTGGAACGCCGGGGACTTTCGACGTTACCCGGTGCACCTCCGCAATTGTATCGTCGACGCGCGTTTGCGAAATCGTGTGCCGCGGCCTCGCGCGCCGCGACGTAAATGAATTGCCGACGACGGCGAGCCTTTTTTCCCCCTCGGCTTCGCCGCCGATTGCTGGACGAAAACTTCGAGCAGAGACGCGCCGACCTGTTAGCCGGGGGAATTCGATTCCTTTCGACGAACTCTCTCCGCTACATTTTTGCGGAGCAATTCTTCCACTTGTAATTACTCGACGCGAGGCCCTTATCGCTCGTCCATTACAAATTTCCAGAGGTTTCCCTTCCAATCGTTTCCATTCGCGTCGCTTGTTCTGTCGTTTCTTCCGCAGACGGTCCCCGTGGTTTCGTTCGCTCCATCACGGAGAATCGCGGGCCCCGTTCAGCCACTGGATCTATTTGCGGCGGCGGTATTTAAACGACCGGCAATTAGACGACGTAATAGCCGCTGTTAAGAGGCGCGATGCGCGAACGGAGTCGCCTTCGTCGCGGTGGCGGCAAGAAAGGTGGCCGCGGAAAAAGTGCGGCCATGGAGGCGGAAGAACGTATCGCGCTCGGATTCATCGCGCGTGTTAACACGCGCCGCCTTACGGCCAGCGTACAGGCCCGCTTTACGAGCGAGCTAATTGTACCGGTGCAGATATCGCGGCGACATTTGGCTCAGCAATTGATTTTACGGTGCAGCTGAAGCGCGTTCGTAATCCGCGGCAACCGAGATTAAATGCTCTCGACTACGGACGTCCATGACGAATCGTCGAATTTATAAATTCGTTTGCATCCGTCGGCTTCTATTTAGCGAAGTCGCGCGACGCACAGCCGCGTAAATTATTCCAGCAATTACTTCTTATCGTGCCAAATACGGATCGACGATGATAATGGCAGATGAAATGAAACGCGTTCGACCTCGCCTACGGGTTTCGTCGGAAGCAACGCGAGCCATCGACGACGGATGAGCGTAAAACGTGTAACGGAGTGGGAACCGCGAACTCGTGGCTGGCTGGGTCCTATAAAACCGCGATTTACGATCGGCCAGGGTGGCTGGCGCGGCAAGGAAACGCGCCCCGATCGCCACCTTGCTCGTATGTGGGCCAAATCGCGACGTTCGCTTTGAGCGCACCTTTTACGAGCCAATGAATCGCGTATCCATCGATCCGCGACTTCGCTCCTACTTTATCCCCACCGAAATCGTAATATCCGTGACATAATTTAACGCGCCGCGTGATTTACGACCATCCGCCGAATTGGATGTACGCCTTGACCCTTTCGCGTCACGCGGAAGCGATTTGGAGTTTACTGAACGCAGCCCAGCAACATTGTCGTTCTATTACGTAGTTCGTAACCGTGATTGATCCTCGTTCTGTACGCCGGTTTCGCTCGATCGATCCACGATTTCAGAAGCTTCTGCCGAAGACGAGAGAAACGAGATGGCCCAGTTCACGCCCGAACTGGCCGTTGCCACAGACGCGGCGCCCTTGACGATGCACGTTTAACATTCAGAGCGATGCCCTGCGACGCTCACGTACCCGATCTTTTCAGAACGATCGAGCTTGCGCAAACACAGAGACACCAATTGACGCAACCTTGCGAATGCCCCGCGAAACAGTCCAGCCGTTGGAAGTCCCTAGACCGGATCCAATTCGCTGGAAGAAAGGAGTCCTCTTCTAATCGGGACAGAGGACTGGCGTTTCAATAGGCGGACCGTGAAAAATCGCGGACAACGTCCGACGGGTTGCGCGTGAAATTGTCTTAACTACTGCTACGCGGCTTCGTTAAGAAGTCCGTTCGCATTTGCATCTGACAGAACTGAGGCAGCGTGCGACGCGGAGGAATTCTCGCGAGACTTCTTTCAGGCAACTTTCGAGGGTCCAGAGAGTCGAGTAACGGGAACCGTGGGTGGACGTTTCGAAAATCGAGATTCGTCGATACTGCGTTGCGGCGTTTCGAAGATGAGAGAATTGTCGAATCTCGGACCCGACGCGTTAAGGGAGCGTTTCCAACGATTGTACAGGTACCCTAATATGGGTGTCGCCGGAAGTGCGCAGCAGCGACACCGTCTAGTCGCGCCGCGCCTCGTAAACAAACGATCGTCTCGGGGTTGCGTCGTCTACGTTGGCGGCGACCCGTTGTCTGCTGAATATGTCTGTCTGTCTGTCTGTCTGTCCGCGAGACAATCGTCGTCGCCGGTGTTCGCGCAGCAGCACTCTTATTGTTAGTCACGCGAGCCACGGATGAAATATCGAACGCGGGGCAACCGTGGAAAGCGTTCGTCGGAACGATTATCGCTCGGCGAATCGAGATTCGCAGGGAGCAGAACCGTGGATCCCGTGGACGATGTTTCTCGAATTCAGCGAGATCGTTCGGCACATCGGCGGGCTCGCGTAACGAGGAAACACGCTCGTATTGTTTCGCGGAGATCGAGCCGCCGTATCGCGGCACGTTATCGTCGACTGTCAGAAATTAACGTCCCCTCCTCGTTAATCACGTCTCCGGACGGTTTCTGAAAAGTGAAAGCAGATACGTGGCGGCGGCTCTGGAAGGTGAACGAATGACGACTCGCGATGCCTTTCGGCTCGCAACAATAATTGGATACGATAACGAATTGTTGACGAAGTTTTATCAAATATCCAATTAGCAGCAATCCGGTTTTACACGATAGCCGCTGTCGGTTTCGATTCCGCGGACGACGAACATCCGAAGGTGTCATTCGACATCGCGTCTCTCGATCTCGGAGACGAAACGTTGCTCGTCGTCCACCCCGTTCGCGCGCACACCTTAGCCAGGTGAAATTTGATACGAGCATTCTTCCACCAGGCGACGTAACGGGTAACGTAGGCAGGGAACGATCGTGGATCACGCTCGGATTGTACAACAGTTCGGTAGCGGCTCGATGAACAATCGATCGCGATCCCCGGCTCGCCGCAGAATTTATCGCGCACTTGCGAAACCCCCGGTCGCCGTCTGATCGTTCGACATTTTCCATGCACTTTTCCCTCCCCGTCCCTGAGTATGATCGAGCAATTAAATCCGTCTCGCGGGAATCGCCTGGGAGGTAATGGCATGCGAGCGGCCTTTTCGCCACGGCAGCCATACGGCGCAAGACATTTTCTCGGCGCACGCAATGGATAAATCATGGTGTTCCGCGAGATCGATCGGGCTCCCAGAACCACCCAGAACTCTCCTCCGCCTTCGATCTCTCCTTCGCTTTGTCTCACGGTTCTACCCGTTCGAACGGCCACGCGGAAAACTCTTCTCCGATCCACTTTGTCCCCCTGCACCGTCGAATTCGAATGTCACCGCGCTGATCTCGTCGCGAATCAAAATAGAATCGTCGGTAGGCCGTTACGTCGATTCGTCCGATCGGGCGGATCGTGGAAAATCGCCGAACAGCGGAGTGGAAAGCGACACAGCCCGGTCGTAACTTCTCCCGTCGACGTTCCCTCGCGGCTCAATAAACGCCCGAGAAATAATTCTCGACCGCGCGTATCCAACGTTCGTCCAAGCGGATTCCATCTCGTCACTTTTCTCACGTGCACCGCGCGCGGCCTCCACCCCTCGCCGACGAGGTTATACGCGTTGCTCGCGTGTTGCTCGCCACGACAGGACGGTCCGCTCGAGCGCGCTCGTATCTCCCTTGGCTATTGGAGCGCGATTTGCCGCTTCTCCATGCATCAATCCACACGCATGCCGGGCTATCCGAGGCTGGATCCGCGGAACATCGTTCGACTTGGACGGCTAATGTAAGCAAATAGCTCGCGCGCAGACAAATTCACCGCGACCATATCGGGCCGCCTCGACGGCGGAGGAAAAATCGCTGACGTACGAGCCTGCCCGGGACCATAAAGCGCCCCCGTAGTAAGCGGAGCTTTCGAGACGGCCGCGAGAGCATTGAAACACTGACTCGTCTCGCCGCTGCGAAAGATCGATGACTTCCTGATGCAGAACGGTCCGGCGATGCGCGCACGAAGACGCGGTTCAAACCGCGGCGAGTCGGCTCGCGGAGAATATTCCGGCGACATTCCCCTTTTCGTATTGCATTTGGGAAGTTTCGCTAAGCTCGATCGGTCGATCGATAAAATAGGATGAAATATATGAGAATACAGAGAGTTCGTTCGTAGCGCTTCGGGGAATTGAAGAATGTACTCGATGCGTCATAAATTAGACGCGTGCACGTTGGCGTATGTGTGCGCAACCTTTTGCCGGTTTATCGCTACAGATAGAAGTAATAGACTGGTGATAATCAATTGCGGCCCGTCTAATGCTACGCTACGTACGCGAACAACGATGAATTATGACGTTGGCGAGCACGTGTGCACGGGCGCAGGAAATACGGTGGCGCCTATTGTTCTTTAACATGTCGTGAATGACAAAACGGCTGGTTCGATAGCCTGCGTTTATCCCGTCATTTTTGTTTCTTCCCCTCGCCTTCCCGAGTTTCACGAATGATTTATACAATTTTTCCGCCGCGGAATAGCGTCACGCTCGAACCGTATACAGCGCAGAGAAATTCCGCGGAATTTCGCCGGGGAAAAAAATGCGTACGATCAAATTGCTTCGGCTCTTTCCCCTGGGGAAAACGATCCTACACGGCGTCGCGCTCTCCGCGAAACGATATCCGTCTTGAGATTTCATCGGGACGTTGAATAAACGCGTGCGGCGAATTCCCGTCATCGGTCGAATTATTAACGAGGCGACCGAGAATCCGCAAAAGTTCCCGAGAAGACGAGCCGCGAATGTATTCCGGCGCCGTTCTCTTGAACTTCGAGTTCGTACCGCGTATCGCCAGCGGGGCGAACTTTCCAAATCGCGGCGAAGCATCAGCATACAATGACAATGGTCGTTCATTGTTCCCGCAGTTAGGAGCTGTCTGCGCGCGATCTGCAATTCAATCCTCTGTACCGTAGGACATGGAAGCACACCTTGTCATAAAAGTTTCGCGAAACCGCGTGAACCCTGGTGACGAAGCAGTTCGGATCACCGCGACACCTGCGAGCCTCCTGCGATTTTCATTCGACCGCCGCCGAATGAAAGCCACTTTCCCCGCTGGAAAAATCGACGAATTTCAATTGCTCGCGTGTTTCTCTCGCGATTAATCGTGACGCTCGTTGAACGCTCGTTTGGTATTCATGAATTTCGTCGCGGATTTTACGTTTCCCTTTTTACTTCATCTCGAAATTCGGCGATCTACCGTGGCACGAATGTTGCTTCGCAAGAAATTTCCCCATCGTTGTTTCGTCGAACCCGATCGAACCGGCTCGACGCAACGTTCGAACGCGAAACGAGAACGAGAGTGCCCCGTGCGTTCAGCATGCAGAGCGCACGCTAACCAAGGTCTCTGTGACGGCACGATGTCAGGAATAGTCGTCGGTTTTCAGCGATCCCGTTTCGTTTTGGATTAACCCGGCCAACCGCCAGAGACCTCGCGGAATAACCGAACTTCATCCCCAATGAAACACCTAAAATATTTCTATAAAAGACAACGAAAAACCTCCTCCGTTTACCAATCGCAAAATCGGCGAGTGCATATGAACGATAATTAACTGGCGCGCAGACGGAAATCCCCCGGCGCGGGGAATCGATCGCTGGAATATCGACCGTGCCTCGTGGTCAGTCGTGCATGGAACCAATCGAGACGCGGAATAAAAGCGCGAGACACGAGCGTGCTATTCTCGCGTGGCGGCCGCCAGCTATATCTAGAAATAGCCGTGAAGATCTAGATAAATCGTTACGTGGAACGGCGGCCTTTTATCGTCGGCTCGTCCGCGAGGAAAACACGATTTCCCGGCGTCACGTGAACGCCGCGGTCGGACCGCGGACAGCAGGTGGTACCACGTAGTGCCAGGGCACGGAATTCAGTTCGCACGGCGGCGGCTCGGGCGTCGAGTCATCCCCGCTGGGAAAGTCATGAAGGAAGGAAACGCTGGCGGATTCGTTCGAACGAGGATGACGCGTGTTCCGCGAACCTCCGTTCCCGCTTGAATCGAGCGCGTATCAGGGTCAAGCGGTGCTATACCGCCGGAGTTACGCGCTCCGGAACGGAGGCGGTTGAAATCATGGATCGTCGTCTCCGGTTGACGCATCGGCGCGGGTCGTCCGTCTCCGCGACGCGTGATAGGAGTCGCAACAATTTCGAATCTCTCTCAAATATCATTTTTCGCAGCAATTCGAGTTCCGCCCTTCAGATCAAGCTCTCGTTTCCCCCTCGTCGTCAGCTCAAGGTTCGCATACGCCCGCTCCAAATTTCTGGACCTACGCCAGCGCGCGGACAAAGGCGACCGTCGTCACGCCGGACAGTCGGCGGTTGAAAATTGCTCGGCAAATTGCTCGAAACCTCGAAGGCGACGCACTCCCCTCTAATCGCGTTAACTCGCGACGTCAGACGTCTGTCGGCGCGCGAAGCTAGATGTTTGCAAGCTCACTTAGCCCGGCGGATGCGACGTCGCGCGAGCAAAGGTCGCCTCGCATTACGCGGAGTCCGAGACGATCCGCGGGGATGTCGCGCGTAACCGTCGGCCGTGCCTCGCGAAAATTGATCTCCCGGAACGTGGAAACGTCGGTCCTCTTTCTCCGCGCGGATCCCCGCTAAACCGGCCGAAGTGTTTACAGTCGCCGGTACAGTCGCTCGAGACCGCGCCGATTGCCGATACTGTTCGAGTCTGGTCACGTGCTAGAAACCATCGGCATGCTCGCGTTTTTTTTCTCCCCCTCCACCTCCCGATCCCATCGAGGAAATTGTTTTCCGCGGCGAACACGCCGTGCCAATCGCATTCCCGACGCCGGCTCGGGGAAACGATGCCCGTGTTCGGATCACGACGAAATTGATCGAGTCTGTAAATCGCCCCGAACAGAGACGCGCTCCGTCCAACGATTTTCGACGCGCGACCGAAATGGCAGCGGAAAATTTGTGGCCGCTACTTGGAACTGGACGAGCGGCGATTAATACGAATATGGATGCGTTCCAAGTGTATCGTAAACGCCGGTTTAGGGTTAATAACGTGGTTTTATACGGTGCTCACGGACGGGTCCGGTATACGCGGAGCGGGCGCACGCTAGGCTGATAGTCCTTTTTGGAACACGCTTCTCGAAACGCGAGGTTCTTAAAGCGGGTAACGCTTCGCGGCGTGTACACGCTCGGCCGATCGCAATCAGTCCATCAGCCGTCGTCCAATACAGATTCAGCGCAATTATTTATGGTGACATTGGAGTACCGTGGAAATTAGTGATTTACAGTCGCGTACAGAGTCGGCCGTAAACACCGGGCTCATTAAATCCCGTTTCCACCGGCTCGATCGCCGAACCATAATCCGCGGCGTTCCTTTCGTCCGCGGCCCCGACCAACGACTTCTCTTGCATTTTTCATCGACAATTTGTCAAGCTTTCCCGGGCTCGCCGTTCGTTCACGATCACGGGCAAACGGCCTCACCGCCGTAGTTTCTATATGGCGTTACAAATCGGCCCGGGATTCCGGGCGTGCCGGCTGATTTGCGCTAATCTCCGGCTGTATCGTGACGGATTCGTCGCAGTCCCCCCTTAAATAGCTCGCCGTTTCAACCGACGGCCGGCTCTTTTTTTCCCCCCGCAACGATTCCGATTTTCAGGCGTTCGCCGTACGCGATTCGGCGAGCGCGTCAGGATCGCGGCAGAAAAACCTGACGCGGCTTGCGAGCCGCGCGTGCTTGTTGCCCAATTTGGCACGCGGATCCTGTTGTTCGGCCCGATTTGGTCGCTCGTTATGGAGATATAGGTTAAAGCGCGTGACTGCGAAGGCTGCCCTATTATTTGATCGGTGAAAATTTCATTTCGCAATTCTTTGAAGTCCACGAAGACAAATTGTGCAGCGTTTAACAGATTCGTTTAATGACGGTTTAAACCTTTCGAGCGTTTCTAAATGTGTCAGCTGCGAGCGAGTAAATTTCTTAACAGCGAGTGCAAGTTCGCCTCGCGTTCGCCACTTCAAATTTGGTTCGAATCGTGCGCCGGCGCCGATTGTATTCCCGGTGAATGAAGCCCATCGTAGGCGGAAGCGATCGGCCTGCTATGCCACTGTGGATCTCGCGTGCACACGACGGCACCGTGACCCCTTTCACACAGTCACGGTGACAGCCAGGGATCATCTGGCGTACGAGAGCCGTTTTGAGCGCGCGCCTTCATCTAAGATCACGAGATTATAGCTCGAGGTACCGCTGGTCCGCTTCCATCTCGCGATCATTACGACTTTGTCGAGCGGACGCTGTTGTTCACTTGTCCCGGTAGATTAATCAACGCCGTCAGCCTCCTCGACGCCGGAATTCTTCGATTCCGCGTTTCTCCGCGATAATCGTCGATCGTTGTTGAACGCTCGCCCCGGACCATCCAGTTATTTTAATTGCGAATACTTGTCGAACGCGTACGCGTATCATCGACGGCCCGATGATTCATTGTCGTCGTGTGGGCCACGTGGCGATAAATACGTGGACACATTCGGAGGATGATTCGTCGATCGCATCTGGAGCGGTACCGCTACGCGAGCTTTTGGGTTTTCGAACCGTTAGCGGGCCGCCCACGTGGGCGCGTCAGGTGGAGAGTCCAGAATCCAATGTTTCCGGTTCACGATGAAATATGACCGCTTTGGGTCCAATCTCGGGTTTAATTCACAATCGAGGGTCACACGGAACGGTATTCGTCGGTAATTTATAGTTCAGGTCACCTCACGGAATTTCTGTTAATTTATGCCTAGCCGGGATATCCGTCGAGATGTTCGTTCAACGTTCGGTCCGAATTATACGAGACGTTCTACACCGCGGCGGATTCGACGAAACGGATGAAGAAGTTCGAGGAGAGAGTGAATTTCCCGATTAGTAGAGATTCCCCTCGGTTACCAGATGAGATACAAGTATAAGTACGAGGCAGAGAGATCGTTCGCGTCGTAAATTAGTTCACGATGCGCCGCATTCGAGGCGGTTTCATCGTCGGCCGACAGGCGTTTAATTTTACAACCAGCCGCGCCGCGTACAACGCTCCATCTTCTACGCCACCCTGTCCACCCTTTCGCTGATCTTCCCTTCGTTCTGTTCAACCTTCTATGCTAGCCGGGGCCATGCTAATTCCCGTGACGCGCGTAACATTAAGCCCTGACGTTTAATCCGCTAGAGGAACACGGCTCGTCGACCCTTTATACGGCGCGTAAATGATCCTTCTTTCTATGTATGCGCAGCTGAATTCCGTATGGAAATTAATTGGAATTGGACTTGCCCTTCGCGGAAGCTCTGCTAAAATTCGTCGGATCCACGAAGGATACTCAATTTTCGTCCAGCCTACGCGGAGTTTCGTATCTTTTGTTTCAACGAATGAACAAGAAACTCGACTGTTCCTGTAACGATCGGAATACCAACTAAGAAGCTGCTTCGCGCCGTTCTCAATGAATAAACATCGCGTTACGAGTAGATGTCATAAACGGGATCCCGCTTCTGAGAAGCGCGTCCGTTCGAAGTCTATTAGGGGCAAATGAAAGAAATCATTCGCTATGCACCGCAATTGTGGCCACGGTAAAAAGTAATGCGACCGGTGAAAAAAGCCGACCTGCAAGGTGATAAATCTCGAGCGAAACCACTGTGCAACCGCGATCGAACTAGAATTCAGTTCAGTCCCTTTCGAAGATTTGAGATGTACTCGCATGACTTTCTAATTTATTCTCGGTTATAGAAATGAAACAAAGCGTGGCCAGTTTCTGTGCTACATTGTTTCCCACCTGTCCAAGGGGGCGTCGAATAAATAATACAAAATGAAAGTAAACTAATTTCTCGAACTATCGCCGTCCATTAAGCGTGTAACTTCAGCGTGTAACCGTCCATTCCTTTTCTCTGATTACAGTCATTCTTCGGAAGAACCTACAACAACCTCGGCAGCATATCCGAATGCAAGAACGGAGGCGTGTGCGTCATCAACAAGAAGAATCGCACAGCCTGCAAAGCGTGCCGTCTACGAAAATGTCTGATGGTCGGAATGTCGAAGTCCGGCTCCCGATACGGACGTCGTTCCAACTGGTTCAAAATCCACTGTCTGCTCCAGGAGCAGACGAACGGCGGTCAGAACGTGACCGCGGGGGCGGGTTCGCCGTTCGGCCCCGGCTTCCTACCAGCATTCCTACCTCAGCCTCAAAGTCAGCAAAGTAGCGGGGTCTACAAAGAGGGAAAGGATCGTGCATCGCCTAGTCAGGAAGATTTAGCCCTTCAATCGCATCTGTTGCACGTGGCCATGCTCAAACAGGAACGCGAGCGGGGCAACAAATCGCCCCACCCCGACGACGTGGCCCTTCAGAACCAGCTACGTCTTCTAGCCTGGCAAAAAGAACGCGAAAGGGTTAGTGGTAATCCTCAGCAACCACCGGGAACACCGCCGAGAGATGCAGCCACGCCGCCACCATTCTATAGACAGCACCAACACCATCATCCAGCATCCCCAATGTTCCCGGTGAACTTCGCTCAAAAGGAGGGTGTCTGCGTGCCGACAAGCCCGTCCGACGTCTTCAGACCGTTCCTCCCGTCTTACAAGAGGACAGCTGATACCCCCAGCGACAGCGGCGCTTCCTCCGTCGACGGTGGCGACGGCCAAGACGGCGAATCCAGGAGCAATTCAGCCCTGAGCTACTTCAAAGCCAGCGCCGCGTCCCCAACCCTGTCGGAACGCGAATTCCCACCGAGGAAGATCAACGCGACGGTCACATTAACCACTGGTTACCATCCTCATCAGGGCATGGGTCTGATATATCCACCGCCGGGCTTGGTGACACCGGCAACGTCACAGCACTCGCCCAGAGGTGGCGATCTTCTCCTGGTCAGCCCCAGTCCAGGTGGTCTCGCCGTGGAACAAGACGAACCTATCGATCTTAGCGTTAGGTCGAGCAGAAGCTCGCCGCGACCCAGCCAATCGTCAGAGGAGGACAACAGATCGAACGACAACGATTGCGACCTCGACAGTCCGGCGAAGGAAGAAGCCACGACGAAGAGCAAGCCTTTGGATCTGACACTGGGAGTCAAGAGGCCGGCGGAGCTGCCCATGTCGTTGTGAGGTCCTCGATGACCCGACAGCCCCGGGACGGGCTGGTTTCGTGCCCTTGGCGGCGCACGCTGTGCGCAACGAGCCCTCTATGGACGTTCTGTTGGCGGATGGTGGCAAAGATGGGGCCACGGAGATCGATTCTCTTGCGCGCTCGAAAGTTCAGCCAGAGGACGATAGGCAATCGACGATGGAACAAATTGGACGTACCCTAGAGACTACGATGGCGAGTAGTAGCGCGAAGATATGTCGCGTCGCGCGGCGGAAACGACCCGCCACGAAAATGTGTTCAAATTTGTACATAGGTGTGTCATCGGTCCGGGAGACGAGAGATTAATTTATTTACGACCGAGTATCGTCCGTAAACGTGTCGCTCTTTAATTCATCGATTCGCAGCGCGGTGATCGGGCGTGCGAACAGAAAACGATAGAAGTCCCTGTATAAAGAAGTATCGCGGATATATCGGCCAGTAGTGGAGTGCCTTAATATAATATATTTATATCAAAGTATTCTATATTGTATATGTATGTATACTTGGAACGGCCCGCTTTGCGAATATTATTTTGTATCTTACGTTGCGACTCGCGGCGAATCGTATTCTTTTTCATACTGTTTGCACATGCGAGTGCAGAAAAAAATCGAGGGAGGTGGACGATGATCGGGAACGAACGTGTCCGCGAACCTGTCACGACGAGAGGCCAGTTAATAAATGTGAACGAGAGAAGTGACGCCACGTCAGGTGCACGGACGAAGCGTGCATCTTGTAAATAAGCAGGAAAAAAAGAAAAGAATAAATGTGCCTGCAATCGGGAAGGGGAAGACTCGACTGTGAATCAGAATATCGCTTTTACGCTTCCGTTCGATGTACCGACTTCTCGGATGGCGTAAACGGGCCAATATGTCTCACTTCATGTTCCCTTCTTTCGACACTTTTTATTACTATTATTATTATTATTATTTTTGTACATAGTAGCATGTAAACGGTGAACACGAGCGGCCAGTACCTAAACGTATCGCGAAATTAAATATTTTTGTTTAATCTATGAACAAGCATTTCTGTGATTTTCATTACGTTTCCACGGTCCCAAAACCTGTCGTCCCGAATTCAAAGAGTTAATTCGAGATTAATCAACCTTCCCCGACATCCATTGTTTCGAAATTTTTTTGTTTCTTAAACAACAGATGACACTGAAACTTTTCGTCCAAAATTTCACGCTGCGCCTCTTAACTCACATTTCTCGAACAAAATTATGATTCAATAAGACAAGAGACGAACTTCATTCACGTCCCTTTAAATCCCCAATCCGAGACGAAACAGGAAACCCAGTCGACTGAATTGGACGAAGGTAAATGGATCGGTAAACACCGGGCACGGTCCATCGGGTATACACCGGCGGTGTACCGAGCGTTCGCCATTAATCAATCGCATCAGGAAGCGCGAGAGCGTTGCAAAATCGTCGAGTTACGGATACCTGCCCACGCAGATGGCCTTGCCAGGTCGAACGTTCCTTCCACGTCCGGATCGCACGCGATCGTCGCTACCATCTCGTATCCGTGTCCCTATTCCGCGATGATGCTCCGGCTCCACGTGACTCGTGATCTTCCCGAGAGCCTCGATTATCGATGCTAATCGACCGTGCATCCGTATACACCGCGTTCTTGCCGCGCGATAATCGCTTTACGTAACACTCGAAAATCGAACAATACGCCGCGGATGAAGAATCGCGGAATAATTGTTTTATTTATGTATTGAATTATATGTTGAATAAATAATGTACATTTTATGCGCGTTCGCGATAGACCGCTGGGTTCGAAGGATTCTGCAGAAATTGGTTAATACGCGAGATAGAGTATTTTTCTCCGACGGTGCAAATGAAAGTTAATTAGAAGAAATAAAATAAGGGAAGCCAAACTCGTCCAGAGCTCTGGAGTATTTATTGCTCTACATTCCTTCGGACACGTTTCGCTGGGAATGCGATAATTCACCACGGTATGATCCGCAGGCAGGGAATCATTCATTTCTCGTGGTAATGTATACGCGACATAAGGGACCGCGTTCCACGCGCGCGGTAGGTATCGTACGGACGAAAAAACTGGTACACCCTGAAAAATCGCGGCTCCGTCCTAGTCGATTTGTCGATCGGGCGAATCAGGCGCACGTACATGGACCGAACGGGAAACGCATTCGCCAGTGGCCTGCTTAACTGTGCTCTACCCACCGGGGAATATTACCTAAGTGTTCAGGATCGGTTTTGTTCTCCTAGAAAGACGGGATCTGGTAGAAGAATGAAATTTCATCGTAGTACTACACGGTGTGGAGGAGATTTCGATCAAGACAGCACGGTTTCTTGCTTCGGGGTTATAAAATGCCTCTGCGATGCTTTTCTTCAAGCAGCGCACGTCTGTACAAATCAATCGGGAAATAACATGCTCGAAGCTCGAACCATCGGTAAAGTGATGCAATTGTAAATTTGTACGCTTTCTAGAAAATCGCCAGTTAAATTTTCCACCGAATATAGTACACGGAATAACAGTTTCTTTAGAGTCAGCCACGGCTGTGCATGTAAACGTTGCAGGACACCATTATTTGTAAGCCACCCTTAAATCACCCCACAGTCATCTGTCTTCCATCGAAAAATTCTGCGTGCGTTTTGCAGATCGACCAACCCTTATAAAAGGAGCAATATCGATTCTAAACAGTCGGATCATGTCTTCGTCGGAGTAACGTTCCTCCGGGATGACAAACAGACGGGACTCGGGGCAGTGCGTCGATCCCTGCCGACTGGATGCAACGCCAATAAGCAATCGTTTAAACTCGCCATGACTCTATGCATGAGAGTTGTTTAACGCTGGCAAACGTAGGTCGATTTTGCCCTGTTCGCGGCCTCTCGCCGAGTGAAATATCGACGAACCTCCGTTCGCCAGTCAGCCACCCGGAGATCGACGACGTCTACTTGACTCGCTCTGCGGGGGAAACTGGAGCGATCTAGATCTTGACAAGACTTCTACGGCGATCGAACGTGGGCTCTTGATTGAAAGAGTCACTCTCTGAAGAAAAGTACTTTAAACGTTTGAGAACCAATATTGCATTTCAATTGACGACTATTCAAACTACAATTGTTAACTAGATTTTCTCTACTGAATTTTTTAAAAGAATAGAAAAACAAATGTGGTACTCCGAATTACGAAATAAAGATTTTCGATAATTAACATATTGCAACTATTTCTATATAAACCCACATTAGAATTCCGTGTAGCTGGATCGATTAAGATGCCCGGGCGTCGACGTTGATCGGTTCATTTGCACAAAACAAAAACGGAGGTCGCGGAGGCTACGTCGCGTTGTCAGGATTCTTCTGCCGCCAGAGGCAACCGGAACTTCTTTAAGATGCACAAGGGGAGACCAAGCGAGATCGCGAGCGATTTCCGATGGCCGTTTCTGTTTCGCATTCGAGGGAAGATCTGCTCTTCGAAAGGAGAGACGCGCGTATAAAATACGAGAAGCGGCCAACATAGTGCACCAGCGCTCGATGTCAACAGCTCTCCAGGGACTTGGAAGTCCATCGGACACGAGCAGCCATTGATCGACTACTTACTCAGGTTCTACGCGGCTCGAATAAGAAGACGAGGTGATCACGTGTATACACCGGACCGTATCTTGTGACCTGTCGATTTTTTTCCCCCCTCTTACTCTTCCTCTCGCGCGATTTTCCGGCTGGAGGAAACGAAGAGTGGACACGGAAATTCAGCGAGCAAACCACCGAGGATAATGATTCATTATTAACGAGGCTTAATTAATAGCGACAAATGAGAACTCGCGTAATGACTGAACCGCGATAGGTACGAGTAATGAGCCACGTCCTTCGGCGATTATTAATTCTCGTGGCCGTGGTATCGCTGGTGCAGTTCTCGATAAGGGTATCATTCATTCTCTATGTTTGTTCGCGAGAAGGTAATCTCGCCACTCTCCCTTATTTGGTTTGCTACCTCTCCTAAACTGTACGGTTTAGATATCCTCGTGTATTTTCACTTTGCCCGTGATTTTCATACATAGTTTAGTGTCGTTCTATTACTAAAGAGTATCATAATTCGACACCCCAATAACCATATCCCCCAAGTAATCTGTTTAAATTCCCAATCATATGTATACGAGTCCCGAACTCGCAAAAGACAAAACCCAGGAAATTAACAAGCAACGCTAGGATCGTCCCGTAAAGAGCGATGTTCGACGGCGCAGGGATCGACGAAGGAACGCGCGTCCCCTGATCCAGATTTCGATAGGCAAACGAGTCAAAACGTGGGCAACGTTTGAGACTGATCCATGGCGCGTCATGTCACTTCCTGTCTGCCCATATACGTGCCCATACCACAGACGAGATATAGGAATAGACAAGTCATACAATGTATTTTTTCGGCCAGTATTTCTGGGACCCCGGTTCCCATTACCATTTCCGCATGACTCGCAACGTAAATCATAAATTTTTTTTAAATTTTTATGTTGGCCCTTGATGATTGTTTTTCAATAAATGGGTGTCATATGAAAGGGAAGAGATTCAGCTACAAGAGAAAAAATAATCCGTTGCTGTGACTATATGCAGGTGGTCGTAATAACAAATTTTAATTGTTTAATTGATTATAACAAATGAAGTGCACATAGAATAATGTTCACACCTATTGGAGATTGTGGCCTATGCCTCTGGCTTTAATTCCTTTGTCCTTTGATCCTCCACACTCATCATAAAATTTAGTTGTAAGATGTATTCTAAATAGAATAAAAAGAATAGTTCATAAGTAATGGCTTGCAAGTTTAAATTGCAACACGTTTGAAACTTGTATCTTCATCAATTAATTTAAATAAATCTTCAGTGAAAGCAATTCTACTACTCTCTTTATTTTTACACCTTAACAATCCCTAAAAGAACCCAAATCCACTTCCTTACACAAGCAGAACCGTGGAGGGACTTTAAATGCAAATTCCTAAAGCGAGAAACTTGTAAAAATAGTCCTATACGTTATTAAATTCGGAAGCAGCAAATTCTAAGTCATCACTTCTTGCAAAACTGGTTGCAAATGGTAGAAACTAAGCCGTACGAAAACGCAACAAAAGTGTAAACAACGCCTCTCGAAAACGCAACAAAGTTGCAAACAACGCCCCTCGAAAACGCAACAAAGTTGCAAACAACGCCTCGCGAAAACGCAACAAAGTTGCAAAAATTTTGGAGAAAAGTTTGCAACAATGTTGGGTTAAAAATTTTGCAACTTTGTTGCGTTTTCGTAAGGCGCAATTTGCAACATTGTTGCAGTTTCCTAGCGATTAATTTGCAACATTGTTGCAAAATTTTTGGCGCAACATTGTTGCAATTTTTCTCCAAAATTTTTGCAACTTTGTTGTGTTTTTGCGAGGCGTTGTTTGCAACTTTGTTGCGTTTTCGCGAGGCTTTCTTTGCAACTTAATTGCATTTTTATGAGGAGTTGTTTGCAACTTTGTTGCATTTTTTGAGGCGTTATTTGCAACCTGGTTGAATTTTGGTGAGACGCTTTATGCATACCTGGTTGCAATATGTTTAGTAATGTTGAGGTCTATTTTTACGTTCAGTGTTACGTTCAGCATTCAGCAGCGATGTTGCTTCGAAGAATGTTCTGCTGCCAATTTTAATAACGTACGGGCTGATTTTTACAAGTTCTCCGCTTGTGAACTTTGTATTTAAAGTTCCTGCACGGTAGTACTTGCTTAAGGAATGAGAATTAGGCTTTTCAAGGATTGTCAAGGTGTGAAAAGAAAAAAAGCTCTGGAATTCTTTTCATTGAAAATTTATTTGGGCTTATCAGTGAAGGTACAAGTTACAAAAATCGAATCAATTTATCAATTAAAAAATAACATTTATGTAACATGAAAAGTACAGCAGACACAGATAAGATAAAACTTATACTAAAACTTTACATAGTTTGTATGTAGAAGCTTTATGAATTTACTATAACTAAAGGATAACTAAAGTACGTGGCAAAAGTGCTTTCATCTTCTATCTTGCTCTTCTTGCACAATGAGAAGTGTCGGTCATGAGCAAGGGACGCTCAAATCAGCGTGGGTTTCTGAGTCGATATGGCAGTCACGTTGGGCCACGAAAGTCCATAATGTGATTTGTCTATTCTTATATCTCGTCGGTGCCCACACCACAGACGAGGGAAAACGTCGCGCGACGTCGCTGTTTCGTTCCAGAACGGGGAACGAAGGAGAGGGATACCAGAAGAAGGAATCATGGCGTGCACGAAGAGCGTTAGGGGTTAACGAGGGCCGATCGTGCGATCGTTCGATCTTTCCCAAGAGGCAAGGCGGCCCAATTAGAAGGCACGAAAAAGCTGGGCGCATAATCAGCAATTTGTATTGTCGAGGGATAAGGCTGCTCCTTCCCTCTCGCGCTCTATGCCTTAGTTCGTCTTCCACCGTTCTCTATCCTCCTCTATTACAAGAAAGATTGTAGATACATGTACACGCTGCCTCGTTACACGTGTCTGCCTTACACGAGCCCCGTTTCTCCAATATGCGGGGGCCAGTTTACGGAATAACTTCATACGCGGGACCGAAGCCTGCGATCAAGTGGTACGAGAATAATACATGGGAGGAATGGGTCTCGGGGATGGCACCAGATTAAGCTATGCAACCGCCAATTATCGGCAATTTGATCGGGTTATAACTCAATTTAAAGTAATTGGGCCGTGCATCGGAGACCTCTTCTTATCCTTGCGGTCTCTTCTTTCTCCCCTCTGTTTTGTTTCCGTACAGGTATGTCTGTGTAACTTGAAATGTGTTACCGCTCGGGACTATGGACAGGCAATGCACAGAGAGAAATGGCGACGATGGTTTAGTACGTGTATAAACGACGAGGGGAGGAAAGAGAGAGAGAGAGAGAGAGAGAGAGAGAGAGAGAGAGAGGGTCGTCGCGGACAGGAACGCCGACGCGGCTCAATCGCTTTTAGCGCCTCTCGATGATCGTAAATTGCCGATCGAACAGTGCGGACGTGCCCGTTCCTCACAGCCGGAAGAAGACGCTTGGTGCGTGCTGCGGTTGAGCCAACAGTTCCTTCCTCGAGGCGTAACCATCACTTACGCGTGGAAAAACGAAACGTCTTATTACCAGCTGGAATTTTTCGGCCAGATTGCAGTTTACACCTATGCAACGATCGATCATTCCCTGTGAACCGATTGGAAATAAATGCGAGACCGAGAAGACAGCTAGGGGCTCGGAAGGACTTGATTTTTCGTGAATCTTTTCTCAAATCGGCAAGCTGGCCCGTATTAGCCCTTTGCACGTATGGCCGCACATATTTTAACCACGTTACACATTTTCCTGACAAAAGATTAGAAGAAACTTCTATGTATAAACCGGACTAAACTTCCTGCATGCGCATATCGTTCATAATACCCACGGTACCCATAGTTCCACACCCAGAGCACACAAATCCTTCCAACACCTACTCTCACCACTTCACCGTGGTCCCACGCAACAAATCCATACATAATCGTAGTGAAACACCTACGAGGGGGCAGTCGACAAATTTTCGACCGGCCCAGACAGCTGGGCCACGCGTGCCAACGATCGGGCAGCATCTCGCCTCGCTCGTCCTTGTTCCTCTCAGGATCCTTCAGCCTCGCCTTGTCGAGCGTGCCTCGTGTTTCGCAACGAGCTGCCGGCTGGCCGACGGGATCGTTACGTCTCCGGCCGGTTCGCACCCGTTGACAAATTTGACAAGACACGCAATCGATCGCTCTTAATCGGCGCTAATCGATACAGCGATCGGTTCATTAGGCGGATCGGGCTCGTTTCTCCCTGCGGCGGAGCGGATCGAGCGCAACAGATATTGGCTTTTCGATCACGTCGGCTCTCACGGAAATCTCGCGATTGCGCCGCGCGCCACGGCCTTCCTTCTTCGACGATCTCGCGCCTCGATCGATACCACGGATCGGCTTCCGAACGAGCGCCGCCACCAGTTTTCCGTCGATCGTCCCATCTGGAAACAAGGTTACGGAGCCGTGGAAAAGTGTCCAGTCCGGACGGAATTGATAGTTAAATATGGCAGTTGAGAGAAACCTGTTCTCGCCGTGGCTAATTCTATCGAAGGCGTTCCTTTTCTTTTCTGTCTTTAGAGGGTGAATTCAGTAGGAGATCGCGGCGCTGGAAAAAGTGGCAGGGTTACGACAGAGGCGAATTTATTCGTGCTATTTCTGGGCACGTGGAAATTTATGTAGTCCAGTTTTAACATTTACTCGGCTACGGTTTTTCCTCGCCGTTCCGCGGATGCTGAATGTTGACGCAATAGCGGGGAAACGTTTAGCCGTTCGAACGAACGATGACGTGAAATAGGAAGTGCGAGGTCACGTCAAAGAAGTAGTAAGCAATAAGAATAATGCAGGAAATTCAAGAACCAACCAGAATAATGACCCAGGCAAGCAGGAGGATGCAAGAGGCAGGCGAGTCAAGGAAGGAATGCTCATCTCGTCGATCGACTTTCGATTCTGCCCCCCCCCCCCGTGTCTAATTGACTTTCTTTATGAATTCGATAATGACTACCCGGATTACCAACGAAGACGTCCTCGTTCGTCGGCCCCCCCTTGTAGAAGCGATCCAGCATCGTGCACGAAACATCACCGGGGTACGCAACGAGCGTTGCGTTCGCGAGTGCGTGGCGAAACTTGACCCGACGCAAGAACAGGTAATTATTAACGGAGATCCGAAAGACCCGAAGCACTGCCGGGGCATTCTTCATCCGTTGCTTCTTCTCTTCCTGATCCGGCCCCACCTGCGGCACAAACGCGGCGCGTGTACGCGCTATCTCGCGTGGAAATCGAAGACACCCCTTTTATCACAAGGAAACGGGACGCCCGTGCAACTAAACCAACATCGCGGTCGACTGATTTTCCTCAATTAAATAGCGAATACTTCCCCAGAGATACTGCGCGTAGATAGCGGTCGCTATCCTCGCGTCTGCCGGCGCTGATCAAGCTGCTCGCAAGTGTCAGCTTCGTTTCAGCGTCGACGGAGCGACATCCTCCGATCGACCTCGTTACAGCCCTATCTCGCGAAATATTCTACACGTTTCCGGATCGCTGTTTCGATTTTTCCCCGGTGCTCAATTAAAGCCACCAACGATCCGCCTGCAACTCTCTCCTTCCGCACCGTTTCCCTCGTCGACAACGGAATAACAACTCGCCTATACTCGTCGTGCCTAGTACACTTCCTATCCGTCGCTAAGTGCGAAGCAATTTAGCTGAAACCCCATTAACCCTTCCAAGATGGGCACAGGTGTAACAGGAAGGAAGGGAGGTAGAAAATCGCACTTGTCGCTCGCCAGGTCTACGGTGTGTTGCCCCGCGTTTAAATGTGGCGAGCATCGAACGCAGTTGGTCGTTTCTCTATGAACCGAAGGAGGAAGGAACAGGGCATGAAATAGAGGAGGAAGAAGAAGACCTCGAGAGGCGAGGGGTCACAACCGCTTATGTAAACCATATAGAAGCACACACTATCTAGCAGCGAGCCGTTTATCTAATAATATTATGGTGCAACGCTAGCGCAACCCATAAGAGGGGCTCGAGATGCACTGGCCGTGATGCATATAGATATACGTGCATACGTACATACATACAAAGGGTCCGTGCTCTTATGGCTGTGCAAGGGAAATGCTTGAGAACGGCGTGGTTGAGTGCAAGGTGCGCGAGACCCATGGGGGTGTGGGAGCATTTGTACAGATACTATCGCCGGATAGAGTACGCTAGATAGAGGAATATACCACGGCGATATTATCGTTGCATGAAACTAATACGCTATTGGCAGCGCATCCTTTGATGTTAATTAAAGGGACAAGTGGAGGTTCGAAAAATGAAATGAGGCGTTGCCTGAAAAAAATTGATATCCGGATAGGGGATGCGTGAATTTTTAATGGATGTTACGAGAGACGAATTAGATCGCGACGGATAGAAAAATTGAAAGAAAATCAACGATGAAAGAAAGATTTTCATAACGATCTCAACTTTCTAGCGCCCACTTATTTCTATCCAGCAATAATTTTTCATTTCCCGCTTCTCCATCAGTCGGACTTCCGCGAAAAAACACCACTGCCAGGAGAGATACACGAGATTAATGATAATAAAATTTCTTACCGATTTTTTTTTTCCCCTCCCTTCTACGTTGCTAAGACCTTTCATTAATCCTATATTAGGGAAAACTTTGAGTGAACCAATGAACCTGTTTACATGTACCAGATCACCGATACTTTCTTTCATGTTACAACCAAATCAGAGTAACTGAAATCCATATCGGATGAGTACAAATATAGAAATCAAACTGATCAACAATTCCGGATCCTATAATTACCTGGTATCGGACTCTCACCGAATTAATTCACTTTCAGCACGGGGGAATCAAAGTTCAGGCACCCGAATCAATTTAACTAAATCGCAAGACGAAACGAGTGAAAAGGAACAACATTTTTCAAAAGTCCACCTGCTCGCAACCACCAAATTCGATTACTTTCTCCGACGCTAATGTCGCAGGTGTAAAGATTTCTCCAAAAATTCCACCGTATTTCCGTAGCACAACAATGAACATATTGTTGCCGCAATAAAACAGTCGACGATGGCAAGATTTCGAATCGATTCAAGCTACTTCAGGCCCGAGTAGCGTGACAGGTACTATCGACATGCTTTTTCTCTCTTGCAACAAAACTGTGCCGTCCCCTGTCCAGTCGCAGCCCATACAACCGGCTGGCGGCTTGTAATCGCGTTGATACTAGAGTGAATCGGATTATAGCTGGTAGCTGACCGGTAATACCGATTCCGCTAACAGACTTCCCGATAGTTCCCGAGCCGCGTCGAATTTCTCTACACGCGTGTTTACGCCGCTCCGCGTCACGAGCAGCATCACCTTTTCTCCTGTTGCACCACACCTGGAATGGCGATCGGCCACGCAACCGGTAGCACACGCGACGCATTAATTCCATCATTTTTCTTGTATCCCGACATTAACCTTTATGGCAGACGGTGCGATCGCTCATAATAACGCGTGCCATCGCTCCAAGTAACCCACTTGTCTACCTTTCTGTATTTCGACACCGTTCCTCTTCTGTTCGTCAAGGCTCGGGAACGTGCGAATAATTTTTCACGTCATTGGGAATCCTACCTCTTTCAGCCCGTTTCTTTCGCCGGCAGCTTTTTCGCGCAATATGGTTGCAATTTTTGGTGCGCGTCGGCATTTTACTATTAATTTTGGTTTCTTCAATTTTTTACACTGCCTTTCAGAGAATTGCGGATAGAATTGTAAAGATGTTAGACTTTTGCGATAGCTAATTACGAATGACAGGATGATGGCTGCCCCAAGGATTCCCGGTGCTAGATTGCTGTAACGTGATTAGAATTTAGAAACTTATTGTTCGAAACTGCAACTATGTATTCCTGTCAGCCGTTTCACATGTACAATGTGGCATTAAGGATTGTTTAACATTAAACGTGACGTTCGTCGGTTCACTTCCACCGATCCGCTGGTTAGGCGTCAATAGATAATAGAGGAAGTCAAAACGATTGAGGGTATTAAGATAATAAGGGAAAACGACGGTACATGCCGAGGAGCGATTTGACGATTACGTGTGAGCTATCAGGGAAATATATCGCGTAAATGCACAATGGAAATAATTCCTGGGCACAATAATTTGTGAAAGAATATTGCACACAGCTTGCGTTGCATACCTGAGACAACCTGGACTAGCAAGTCGAACGATTTCCATCGCGACAAGTGTTAAAATAAACTTCGCAGAAGAACAATTATTCCTTCCAGCTAAAGATACCTAAAGTTTCGCACGCCATTGCTAATTAATTATTGCCGCTGGAATTCGTTCTAAAATTTCATGACTGCAAACACTCGCTCAGCCACACAATTCCGCCCCGTTTCAATCTCAACTCCCCTTTCCAGCAGCGCAGGCAAGTCAGAAGAGAGATCTAGATCTCGGCAGACAGAAGCTACCGCGATAACAGGTAATCCGCGATTAGCAACGCGTCGATTGGTCCCGTATCGTCGATCGGTGGCTCCGATCCCGGCGATATTTCAACGTGATCGGGACCTCGGTGGACGGTGAAACTCGATCTCGGGGATCGAGCACACCGATCCCCCATCGGGAAATCCCCTTTGAGAAGCCGGCGGCGCCGGTGGACGTATCGCGAAGCTTCGTCCCGCTTGAGTGATATAAAACCGGCATTCGCGAATAAATACTCCATTGCAGGAGCACCGGGGCCCTAAATATTCATGGGACTACTCTCCTTACTGCTACGTCTCTTCCCGTCTCCCTTTTGTCCGTCCATGCTCGAGTTCCTCCTGTTTTTAACCTCGACTATTGGCCGCTGCGGGGAACGTCGCGTTTGTTACCGGCCGCCGCGGAGACTTTACCATTGCTCCGATCGCACGAGACACTGTATCCTTTTGCCGATTCGATCGACGTTGCGAAACGATACGTTCGATCCTGCGCGCTCCCCTTCCCGATGAAAGAAGGAAGCGACCGCTTCATTCGACGACCCTTGATCGTCGCCCGATGTACGATTCACCCGGTTAACGAACACTGAAATTCACCTGTCCCTGATAAAGTTGGAAAGTTCGCCAAAAATCTGCGCGCTAATTATAAGAAGAATTCCAGCGTTCAAGCGATTTCCCGTGGCGTACGTTCGATCGCATCGAACAGCAAGCTGCAGAGAAGACGGTCATCGTCGACGCGAGCGTCGCAATCGACGCGGTCGCAATTATCGGGAAAAGTCAACTCGACCGCGATCGCCGAGCGAGTTGCTCGCTAGGCGCAAGCGTTCGCAGGCGCGCCGCGAATCAACGCGGATCGGCGTTCACCTGCGCGAACCGTTGCCCCGTTGGAAAATGATCCAACCGGCTCGCCGCCGGTAAAAGGATGAAAAAATGACGCGAACGGGAATGAAGGAAAAAAAAATGCGGGGAAATAATATCGCGGAGTGTCCTCGATGCCTTTCACCGTGGCGCATTAATGCTACCCTGCGAGAGGCGCGTGCACGCGCCGCCGGATGAAATTCAAATTCGCGGCCGCTATCCTATTCGAAACTGCTAATTCCACGTCATTTCGCTGATGGACGAGACTGGTCGTAGCGGCGGTGTGTTTCATCATTCGCCACCTTCGAACCCGGCAACGAGACAGCTCCCTCGATACCTGCACGCGAGCGTCCCGACACGACGGATCGAGCCTCGAATCGTGCTCGTAAATCCACCTCGACAAATGGAATCCCGTTGGCACAATGAACGTGGCGAATTAACACGTCGCCGCGCGGCACGCTCGAAACGGGAGAAATTTCGTTGCTTTGAGAGAACGGCGCTGGCCACGAGTGGCTGGGCTGCGAGGATGATTATGGCCGATGAGAGGTGCTCGTTTGTTTATGGTGCCGCGGAAATTGTGGACGGTTCGTCGTGTTGAATGTGCTAAAATGTAATAAGCGGACAATGTACCGGGCGGCGAGATAGGCAGGCGTACCTTCATTTAGACAGATTCGTATTTGTATTTGACCGGGGATATATCGATGCGAAGCCATCGAACGTTTGTCAAATAAAAGAATTCGTAATAAAAGAATTTATAATAAAAGAAGAGGACGGTACGCGAGACTTGAAACAGTCGACGCGACGCGCCGCCCTATATGTATATTCGTCACTTAATCGAACGCCACTCGCTTGTCTGGCCAGCGCTCGCGAATCTACTTGCGCCTCGATCCCACCGCGCTGCCCGAATGCCGCGCTCGCGAATCACATGTCGCGTCGCGTGTTTTGCGTGGCAATCGGAAGGGAATCTCGTCGAGGAACAACCGCTACGACTCCCCGATTCGGTAATGCGAAATTATCGTTTAAATCCCCCGCCCCGCTGTTTACGCGTTCCATTAATAAAGCGAACTCGAGAAATTGAATTGCCTCCGCTCCGGCGGCCAAGTCGCCTAGATCCAGTCCCACAACCTAAATTCCACTTATCGATAACAGGCTATCCTCCTCCGCCGCGAAATGTCGCCGAGCTGACCTTTCGGATCGACCCGGTTTCCGCGATTTCTCGAGGTTTCTAGCCGCGAGACGAGTTCGTTCCATAAGACGACGCTCCGAATCGGCGGCGCGTACCTCGATAGAGAAGGATCGCGCTCTTGCTGGCCGATTGTCAGGGAATTTCTCCTATTCTGGGAGTATCCGCGGTTGACTATCCGCGCGGACCCTCTACCAGCTCGGAGCGGCCGCGAGTTCTCTAAATAAGGCCGCCTGGCCTGGCTGTGTTGTAAGGAAATAATCGATGGACCGGATAATTTATTCCGGTCGGCGCGCTTTGCTCGCTCGCATTTAACCCTTATCTGGATTCACAATTTTAAGCCAATAAACGGTTTCACGTGGCTGCCGTGGCCATGTATACCACGCGGCGCCGATAAAATGTCCTGCTGCTCCTGCGCGTTCATTAGGTGACTCCTTTATTATATTTAGCACTCAAGAGGTTCCACCGCGGACCGTCGAGTCTCGTTTGACGTATCCACCGATTATGGGGCAGCAGGTTGCAAGAGAGGATTGCGAATTTGTTTAGAGAAGAGCGAGGCTCATTTGTTTTCCCGTATTTATTGAATCTCGTCGAGCTGATACGCGCGATAAATTGTCGTTAACGGCATTAGATTCTCCCGGTTGGATAACGCGGTTTCCGTGTAACGAGGATCGATCGGTACCGTTCAAATGGGAATGGATGAAACTCGGCTGGTCGTAATATGGAAGTTTATTAACTGCGGGGAACCCGGCACGTGACATTTTACTCGGTTTACAGCCGCTTTTCTTGCCGTTTTCTAGGGCCGCTGCGCGCGTCCGCGGACATATTAATGATCTGGGAAAGCTCGTCCCGTCTTGTCCCGTTCCCCCGGTCTTCTCGATCGAGAAGGTTGCGCTTCTGTTGAACGACCGTCCGCGAGGCGATCCTGTACGCGGGAGAATTACGCTGTCGTAAACGCGCGATTAACTTTTTAGTCTTAATTGGCCGGCCGCGATGGATCCCGGTTCATTTCCGCTTTAGCGCCGCCGCTGCTTCAATTAATTCTTTCCTTTTATGCGGATCGTCTCGCTCTGACGAAATAATTTATGTACTATCGCGGAAAGGTAAGTATTCTTCGTTTCGCGTTCGACGGATGTTCTTCGTTGATAAACTTTGCGCAAGATGGTACCTATTAATTAGTAAATTTCGAACGGTTCTTTCCTTCCCACTGCGACGATTCTACAGAAGGGATAATTCGCCGCTCAAACGGTGCAATGTACACCCTAACACCGCGGACGAAACTACGGAACTACCCGAGTCACGAAAAATCATTTCCCCGATACAGACTACAGCTTTGCGCAACAAAGCGACTGGCACCGCCCCGATCGAGCGCACACCTTCTGCCTTCAACAGCGGCTATCGTGCGATCTTCCAGCGATCTTTGATTAACATGTAATTCCCCGCCGATTCTCGCCGATAATTCGGGCGACACCTTGCCCGCCCCGTTCGCCGTTCTTCTCGTTAAAAATTCCATCGTGCCGACCTCCAAAGCCTCTCCCGGTATCATCTCCGTAATTGACCGACTCGCGTTACGCGCTTACTCGACGAGCGGCAGACGGTCGCGCGAAAGGCCAAGCAGGAACGGAGCCGGGATCGTGCAAAGGGGAGGCAGAGTTATCGGAGGCGGCCGATCGATAAATTACAGTCAAGCATATGAAAGGCAGCAGGAAGGACGATGCGTGTTCCCGATCGTCCGCGTGTCTGCCACCGTCGCGCGGTAATAACTTCGCGGACGTTTATCCGCGACAGCGATGGATTCGTATCGCGCAAATGATCAGTGATAAATTGAGTCACGATCCAGTGGATCGGCGGCGATCGAGGGGAAAGCGGAAGAAGTGGTAAAGCCCAGCGTTGACCCTTTCGCGGGAGGCTCGTTCCTCGCGCGGCGTTGGACACGGCCGAAATCTGTCGCCGCGAAGAGGTGGACCGACGCTCGTCCCCTCTTCGAAGGGTTCCTTTATAATAACACGTTGCCGTCGTGGCCCGGCCAATATATTAATTACCGCTCAATATATTAATTACCGAGCCTGTAATCTCGTCGGTACGCGCCGTCACGGTTCGCCCCTCGCATCGCTCTTCGCCGTCTGCCTTCGCGTACCGCCAGCTTTCGTGGCCCCTTTCTTTCGCTTGCTATCCGCTTGCGTCCGCTTTCTCGATTGAGGTGTCTCGATTCTGGACGAGCGGAGGGTAATTTTGATGGGGGGTTGCGGACAGGGGAGAGCGTTAAATAATTCCATCGAATCGTGTTAATCTACCTTCGTCGTTAAAGAACTCGCTAACTTCGACGCGAAGCTGTTTATGAAGAACTACCTCCCCGCAATACAATTCGTATTTCCCTAGGAATCCTGGTGGCGATATACGAATCGCGTCGATCGCTCAATAAAACACGGTTCGGAGCGCGGTCGAAATCGCGAAACGTTCGCGAGGGACTCGCATACCGAGCGGGTCCTTCGACGGAGCGAGCGTTACACGTCCGGCATTCGAACGAGACGATTCGTCGCGACGAGGTTCCGCGGACCGCGTACCGCTGTCGGATATCGATTCCCGAAAACGTCACGCGGCCACAGACAGAAGGCATCCAGAGCGCGTCGTCTGACGGAGGTCTTATTAAATCAAGGGGAAGTCGATTGGAGGCAACGATAAGGGCGCGCCTGTCGACAAGCAGGTGAATTCGTTCGTCCGTTCGACGGTTGTACGGGAGCGATCTCGATTCTTGGACGAGATAAGTGGCCGCTTTAAAAAGCGACGGGGAGACGTCACGAGTGTCACGCACGGTGCCTCGCCGCTACTTGTAACTATGAGTGATCAACACGAACAGATACCGTGCCCGATGTGATTAACAAGCTCACCGGGGGAATTATGGTTCGATCGTGTCGTCGATAGTTTCAGCCCGTTGGCCGGCATCCCTGTGATATATGAACACCGGTGGGGCCCACGGTCACCGTGGAACAATGGTCTTTACGATGCTGCTGCGTTTCCTACTGATGGTTAATTGTCGGTGCATGTCGGCGATGCTCGGTCTGGAATCGCATTTTTTTTTTCAAGGCGCTGAGAGTATCGACCAGGAAGTTCGAGCGGTTGCAAAGGAACGGATTCGATCGGGGAACAGTTTATGCCTTTTAGGGAACGTCTTTGGTTAATTGAGAGCAATAGGTGTTTTTTTTTCGCGGAGTTGATATTTGATGTTTTTGTTATAACGCAATATTGGTTCGGATATCTGTGCAGCTTGTACCGAAACACGTCCCCCGCAACATCTCGCAATCAATTGCCGGCGCAATACACGTTCGCCTTTGCGTCCGCGTGAAACAATCGATTGACTCGCGACACGGCTGCGTTACCTGGCGACTGACTACTACCGATAATTACCAGCTACGTGAATCATTTGACATAATTGTACGCCGCGCGTGGGCGGCTGAAATTTTCATCGTTAGCAGCGACAAAGTGATTTCGCGTTCATAATCGATCCGCTCGGGTAAAGTTTGACGTTCGATTTCTAGGTTTCTACGCGCGCGCAGGTGAACCGGCAGCGGCGATTTTGTTTTCTTTTTTAATGAAGACTTTCGTCATTTCCGAGCAACGACAATAAAATCCCAGGCATTCTTCTGAAACAGCGACAGCGGCCCCTTTCATAAGCGACAACCTGCCGACGGATTATCCCTAATAATAACTTTTTTACAGCGTCCGCTACATTACTCACCATACATTCTACTACCTTCCATAATTCACTTTTATTTCACGTCCCTGTCATAAAATGAACTTATTATCGTTTCCGACTAAACGATCGCGTCGTGCGATCTAGCGTGCCGGGCCGACAGGTTCAATTTATTGTTTCAGATTTCACCGTTTCTCAGTAACTCTTTTCGTTTTACGATCGTCGCCACTCGGCGGACCTTCGTCGGCAGACGTTCGCCCCGTAGAAATTAATCCTTTTACTCTTACGCCATCGTTCCCCTGATTCGTTCTTTTGCTCCTTTTCCAAAGTGTGATTCGTCGAAACTGTACGGCGAATCGAGCTACATCGGTGGTCCGTTCGGATTGACCCGGCCGGGTCGAAAAATCATCCGCGTCACGAACGAGTCCGGACGACTCGGGGAGGGTAACAGTAAACAAAAAAGGAAAGAAGGTGCAAAAAAAAAGAAAAACTGAACGAAGGAAGGGTCGGGATGGCCCTCGTCGAGTGGCGGGTCGAGCATCCGGCAAACGAGGCGATTTAAATGTATCGAGAATCTGCGACGCGCGAAACGATCGCAATCGGTCACGACGCCTCCACCTGCATTCCGATCTCGACGCAATACGTCGTCGAAGAGATTCCTTTGTTGCGTCGATCGGCTGAACGTATGAAACGCAGAGGAATCGTTCTGTCGTCCCGCTGATGGAAAGCATTCGTTGCAACATTTCAACGTAGGTGGAAAATGTTACAGGAACGAGTATTCTTCGGCTATTCTATCCTTTTCCGCAGAAACGTTTCACAAATTAGCCGTTCCACGGACGGGCCGCCCTCGGATCCGGCAGCAACGCGACTGACGGAGAATTCGAAGAATTTTTCATCCCCAGCGTTAAATTCAACGATTGGAAATTAGCAATTACAACTTCTTCGCCGCCTCCCAAACGTCATTAAGACCCTTCCTTTATTATTCCTCCGACTCAACTTACTCCGCCGCAATAGCCCCTGCACAAGCAATCCATCAGGATCAACCGAATCCACCCCCACCTGGTCACACCATTCGCAGCACCGACCAAACTAGTTCAATCAACGTTCAAACGAGATCCACGAGCCTCCGTCTCAGCCATCCAGTCGGCGTAACGGCGTTAGAGTCCTGCCGAGGGTCCGCAGGAGCGAGGACGAGTCGTGATCCACCGCGAGAACCACCGGTGGACGGTGGGATCTTTTGCTTTCTAATCATCCTCAAGGTTAAGCCCCGCTGAATCCGTTGGCTTCTGCACGATGTAGGTTCAGGCCTCTCCGAGACCACCGTATCCTCCTCCCTCGCTCCACCCCACCCCCCATGGATCAACGGTCCCCTACACGTATTATATACACGAGCGCATAAGGGTACGACCTTAGCCACGGGAATAAGACGTTGTCGACCTGCTCTCCGGCCCACGATTGTCTCTGTCGGCCAAACGGCGGGGATATTTCTATACCGTTAAGCGATTGGAACTCACCTCGTTCCATTGTCTCGCCCGGCACTCTTCTCCTATATATACGTGTGCACGTGCAACGCGTCAGTGGACTATCCTCTCCTTTATGGGTTAATTACCATCGGCCGATGGACTCGTCGATCTATGAGAGGATCTCGAACCTCTTGATGAGGCAACACCGAGGCCTGGACAGGGGGACTCCATTACCGCGGAAGGAGAATCGATGGGGACTCGTGATAAACACCGGCGACTGATTTTCCGAAGGCAGGCTCGGAATTGTCTGGTCTGATCGCTCGGGACGTTGGCGAACGAGGCGATGGATATACGACTTTGCGCGAGAACGGCGCAAAGATCACCTGGGTGCGAAAGGGACGGTGTAAAGGATGAAGTATTGTGGCAAATCGTTCATTGTAGATTTATCTCGATATTAGCCTCGGTTGCCGTTTGTATCTTCGCCGTGTTCTTTCACTTTGTAATCGTAACGTCTACCTGTGCCCCGTAGACCCGTTCAATTTCTACGAGATACCCTTTAATGCGTTTCGTCCGCGTCTGCGCCACTACGAAGCGGTGGTTCCTGTAACTTTGGGACGTGGAAACGAAACTTCATTTTTTACTTAAATGGAGGAACGTGTAGGTAATTAATTTTTTGTTCGCCAGCGTGCCCCTCGAATTTTCCTCGTCCACTTCTTTATGATTTATAAGGAACGCGCGGTGCACCGCGTTCAAAGGTGTTTTGAAGCATCGTCCCCTATCCAGCGTGACGAGTAGAACCACCCAGGTAGCCGGTGTAAGCAATGCCCAACACGGCGTACCGAGTGAATAGGTGAGAACGAATCCAACGAATATGTCTGTCGTGTTACGACAAAGACCACGGGCCGCGCGCTATCGGTGTTTCGCGCGAGCGCGAGATAAGTAAGTGCTTTAATTTATTCGAAACACCTCGGTTATTAATCGTCCGCGCCGTGGATTCTACCTGTCCTCTGAGTGCCTCCTATCGTCCATCTCCTTCCTCCACCACTTTTTATCTCCCGTTCTCTTCCCGTTCTTCACTCTCCCTTTCTAACCGTGGCTTTCTCGTTCCACCGTTGTCCTTGCCGCCTCTCCTTTAAAACGCTGCCCGGCTCTACCCGTTCGAAAAGTGTTCCACCGTATTCAAATATCCCTCCTCCTTCGCCTATTAATATTCCCCTCCAGTCATAATTTTACTATCACCCTCTATCTTAACCCCGTATCTCTCCGCGCACTTCGATCCGTTTCGTTCGAAATTCCGCTCCCTTCGTCTCTGTGCCTCCCCTTCGAAACCGACGTTCGAATCGCGTCGCACCCGAAACCATAGCGCACCAAATAAAATTCGCCCCGCGAGACCAGCCGGCCAGGCGGATTCCCGCGAGGATACGCCATAACCGGGATCGCGTATACACGTAGGTAGTTATATATGCATATAAATACGTGGGTACAAATAACGAACACGCGGCCGTGTCTCGTTGGAGGCGCGCACCGGAGCCTGAACCAGAGAAATGTTTTAAGCGAGCCACTCACGGCGCCCACGCTCGTCCGCGGCAACAGACGCGCCGACACGCGCGCGCACACGCCGGGCCCTTATTTCAACCATAAATTAATGTTCTGTCCTCCGCGGATGCATAATTGTGCGAGCGGCGCTGGTCGACCCGGCGTTTCGTGTCGACGCCGCTCGGACACACGACCAACGGACCGGACGGGACACCGCCACGAGAGACCGCGGCCACGACGAGCCGTTGATATCCCGGACGATGTGACACGTAACGAGGCTTCTAATGGCTTCGCAAACACGCCGTGTAATCCGCGTGTGCACGCTCCGTCCGCGCGCGGCGACTGTTCCGCTCTCGATGCGCTGGCGACCCTTTTCGACGGGGCTCTCTCGTAATTACGCGGACGAGAATTGCACGGAGCTTGGCGTTCGTTAAACTCGACGAACGAACGCCGATACAACTCGGCGACGATTACCTCGGATGTTCGTTGGCCTCGCGATTCCGCGGAGGATCGGATTGTTCGCGAGTTACAAGCTCGCGGCGCGACACGAACGAGAATCGGACGGTCTATAATCGAATTATTTCGGGAGGCGAGTCGCGCGCGACACGGGACGAAAGCTAAACGACGTATCGCGAGGGCAGGAAGTGGCACCAGTTTGGAACTCTTGAATTCACGGCCCGACACGAGAGAACAAACGCTCGACGAGACGGACCATCGCTTTTCGAACGGGCCTCGTACGGATTGCGCTCACGTTCACGCATTTACATTCGACCTATTGTCTCCGTCCCTCTGTCTGCCTGCCTTCCTTCCAACGAGGAGGCCTTCGCTCTTGAACTCTCCCCGATTCGCTTTCAGCGTTTATTTCTAGAAGTCGCGACGGTCGGGACGATGTTCCGCTCCGATTTATATTATCCTGGGTGTCCGTGATCGACCGGTTGTTAAGCGTGTAAAAACCGGACGGAAAGATATGAATAACGGTTGCGTAAGCTTCGCGATCTTTGATTTACGGTCCCGGATATGGACGGGCTCGCGCGTCGAACCGACGGAAGTTCGAATACCTGCCGCGAATCGACGCGGCGGACAAAAGTCGTTCTCGATAGATAGATAAATAATATCGACCCACGTGAAATGAGATCATAATGCTCGTGGCGTATGCAGAAGTTCGAGACGGACAAAGATTGCCGGTTTCTGCAGCTGAACGCTACTGTTACGTACCATTATGTTGAGCGTTTATTGTTTTCGTACAAAGTACACGTGCTTTTCGAGTAGGCCGTGAATAATAGGTCTTGGATCGAGACGACGTTCCACGATTCCGCATTAAAATATTAGGCAGATAAATTTCGGTACAATGACGGGGTGAATGATGGGGGTCACCGACAGTAATCACAGTGGGAACACATTCGGTTCCCGTATATGCTACCCCGTAGTTTTTTCTAACGACGAATATGCAAGATACTGTTCGCAGTCTGCATGGAAAACAACGTAGGCGAGCGTCGTCTGCGTTCGAAACTATTATACAGACCTTTCAATATAAAAAAAAATACCGATCAAAAAAATCTACAATCCAAGAACCAAAGAACAAAAGCACGCAAATTTAAAGCTCGCGTCCCATCCTCTTTCCTGTCGGTGCGGAAATACAAATTCTACTCTGCCCACGAAATAACACATAATCACGGCTATAATTAATTGCAAAGAACTTCCCAACAAAAAGCTACATTCTATCAACGACGACAGACCGCACTCGTATACTCTTATATTCTGCATCTACGTATCTGGATTATTATCGTCGGCATGTTTCCCAAGCGGTCGAAAAAAAAAATTGACCACCGAGTCGTCGCCGTGCGCAAAAGTGATCGAACGATAAAATCGGATCCCCCATGGGTGCACGCGCGCGTATGAGCGACAGGTCCGCTTCGTCACCGCGGGACGCTGAGAGATAAACGCCGGAGCGTATAACGAGGTGGCTGTGAAACCGTGGATCGCGTATCTCGCGCGTTTGAGCGATACAATTATCCGACGCGCGCGACCACTCGCCCCGGCTATCTTGGTCGAGTGGGTGCTCGAGATGACTCCGCTCGAACGAGTTATCGGAGCGGAATCGAGATGAAAGCGACGGCTATGATTTCCGACCGACTTTTAGCTGAACCTGCGACTCTAGGGGGTCGTGCCTCCTGGACTTCCGCGGGTACCGGTTAACTTTTAGCTGGATCTACGATCCTAGAGATGTACCTACTGGACTTTTACTGAAGATTGAAAAGATTGGAATATTCCATTCGGATTGATATTTGTTTTCATTTCATTCGAAATGAAGGAAAAAGGAAGTAAATGTCAAAGAACTTCGACGACTGCAATTAAAATGTTCGAGTTGCCGTTGTTTTTAATAACGGGTTTATAAGCACCGAATTTATATCACAATTTGAAATGTAATTCGAGGTAAAGCGCCTTCGAAGTTGAAGCGTTTAAAGGAATCAAGGGATCGGAAAACGAACGCCGGCTTGTCCGCGATTGAGTATTCCGCTGGAATTCGATCAGGGTCAGACGTTGCAGGATTACCAGGAGCGTAGATTCACGAATCCAGGAGATTTTGCTAGGCGGGACACGTCTGATGTCACCATCAACCAGCGACCTTAGACGAGCGCATCAGGGCCGCTCACGAAGAACGCGACGCGGACTGTGGCTCGCTTTTAAAGTGTCGAATTAGCGTTCTGCTCGCTGCTGCTATTGATTCTGGTTGCCGTTTTCGGATGTGGCGAGCTTCGATAGCCAAGGTCGGGCCAAATGTATACCGGCAGCGTGCGAATCGCGCGATAATCGATTGCGATCGTCAAAACATTGCTCAATTGAAACACGTTGGGCGGCGATTGAGCCACCGTTAATAATAAAAAAAAAAACTGTCGCTCGAAGCATGATGTTATCAAAGATGAAAAATGATTGGGGAACGAGGTGCTTATAAATTGGTTCCTTCTCGAAATGGTTTCAGACGGGGAAGAATTGATCGAAATCGGATCCGCGCCACGGTGGCAATTTTGTAAGAAATTCCTACCGTAATTAAACGTTAATTGTGCAGTCCAATTACTTCGGTTGGCTGCGATTCTACCTCTGCTTAATTACTTAACGTGCACACATCGGGTTGAGTGCTTTTTCGACGCCAACAATTATTCTACATTCCACGAGGCCCCCGGTAGTATGCATACAAATAATGCTTCGCATCAATTGTCCTGACGTGGGTACAACAGGTACGAACGAAATGAACAAGTTCCCTTCAAAGTCAACGTTCGACTGAAAACAAACGATCGCTCGATCGGATCGCGGATCGAGCCCCGCGTGTCAGGAAAGTGGTACGAGTGGATCCTGGAAACATATTCCGAGGGGAAGATGCATTATTTGCTTGACAGCTGAGGAATATTGCGATGCAACGAACGTGACTTGACTTCACTCCGCTAAATTGAACTTCCATGAAGCACAGGAGAAAAGTGTTCGCTTCTTGGAAAAATCGTGTGAAATCAAGGTCTGAATATAAACGATGGAACAGTTTCCACTTATCCCCGTCAACGGCGAGAGAGAAAGAGAGAAAATCGGACGTGTCCCTTTCTTAATTACGCCTCGAACTTTCTTTTCAAATGTCGTTTATTATTCTTTTTCCCTTTGCAATATTTTCGCCCGGCCGTGCATCAATCGCCGGCGTCATTAACACGCCTCTTGATTTATTGCTCGAAAAAGAAAACGAGCCACCAGCCGAATTTCGGCGCGCGGCCGATAATTTCGTGGCTAATAGCGACGCCGCAACCCGATCGAACGAGTTTCGTGGCCAGTAGAGAACTCGATGAAATCGAAAAATTCGAAAAAGTATAGAGAGACGAAGCGATTATGCATATTCGAAATAATACGCCAACGATTAAATTAACCAAAGTTGATCCAGCAAGAAAATCGGAAGAATCTGCCAAGAATAATCCCCACCAGTTCGAAAAGAAAATCCTCGAACTTCGACGATTCTGCGCACACCGCTACAGATTCTACATACAGGTCTCAGCAGCATCCAGATCTTCCAAGCGGCACCGCGGTCCGCACTCGAGTGCGAGGACCTCGTGCCTCATTCTTCCTGTTTCTCTTCTTCATACCAAGATCGGTGACCAGAGAGTAGCCGAGCGGTCTGGCCCCGTAAGACAGAGGGGCCCTTGTAGGGCACAATCTTTGAACTGACCCTCTGGTGCATCTGCAGCTCTTATTCGGCTCGGTCTTAATTTTCTCCAATTACGTGCGCCTACGATTCGCCATTAACATGTATATACGAGAGGGGAATTGTAATACGCTTATTACCGTACGCGAGATGCGGATCGCCGTCCTGAAACAAACGCGCGCTATCGTGCATTCTTCTTTTACCTCCAGATTATTATTCAACCTTTCTGTCCGAATATTTTGTAATACATATTTTCGTAAAACACCGTTGCATCTGTTTTCTATTAATTGTTTCAATCGTAAGATTAACCTTTTAATAATAAAAACGAATAATTAACGGAACGGAGAGACGTGTATCGCAACCCTTATCTCTTTCCAAGAATTCTGCCAAAGAAGTGCTCTCACGTCAATAGACTTCGTAAAATTTATTTCCCCATAGCCATTAACAACGATCGGGAAATTATGCCTCGATCAATTACCTTTATGCTCCTCTGCCCCTACGAAGGAATGCTAATGTATACCGATCAATAATTTTCTGTCGGAAGAACTCATCAGCCGGAGGAGATTCAACGGACGAAGCGTTCGCGTTCTCAGCAGGCAGAACAGACATTGAGGACTCTATAATCGTTGCTATGCCGTTCGATACCCAGCATCGATGATCGCGAACCGACACCGTGGCCCCTTTGCCTATCAGAAGCATCGTCGTTTCGCCAGGTAATTACGCCGGCCAGGATAATTTGCAATATAGCGTTCTCCGTTATCCCTCGTCCACCGCGGTGCATTGTTTTCCAACTCGGTCAATCGAGATGTCCTTCGATCGAGGATCGACCGAGATAGGATCGAAATCTCAGGGTCGCTCGACCGCTCTCGGGACTCTCTCGCGCTAAACGGCTAACTCTAGCTGCACCATTCGACTGCACCTTCCGTTGGACACCTGTTACCGATCGCGACAGCACTTTGCACGCTCGTGCTAAAATTTTCTAATCGGTTCATTGATTTCATTGACCGCCCCCCCTCCCAGAATAACCGATTTTCTGCACGTGATTCTTGTTAAACTTTGATTAGTGTGACGCGCGAGAAATTGTTGTAACTCGAGACGGGGTAGAATTCTCTAGGGCTAGGGCTCGATAATTAGTTGGTCGGGCATGAAATGTTAGAACTTGTCAGCTTGTAAAAAAGACATCAAGAAGATTATTTATGCCGAAGTGACGGCGGTTTTCTTAGAACAGGCAGAAGATTCATCAGAACGTCTGACGTCTCCAAGGTGCCGAGGCAAAGTCGGAGGATGCGCAATTCGTTTACGCGATTATCTCGTTTCCCTTTGCAGTTTGTTACGTGGCATTTCATTTCGACGAGAGAGGTGTGGACGGCCGTATGTCACGTGTGTCGTGTGTGTCACCTCTGGCATCTGAGCCCTGCCAGCCGCGTGGATCTCGTCGTCGCGCCGTCATTATCCCCCAACGATGATTACAATTATTATTCCGATCGGCCAATAATCATGTCCCGTACGTCGTGCCTATTGGTGTCTGTACGATTGTGATCGAGGATCACGTGGACCGCTCGTGCCGCTGTTTTTGTACGGTCTACGGGACCAGAGAGATCCCCGGGCCACGTTTACCTGCATGTATCTCAACGCTCTCGTCTCTCACGGGGTTCGATATTTTTCATGAAAGAAAGTGCGAGGTATATCGTCAACCGTAACGAATTCATCTCTCAACTCTGAAACGCATCGTGCGCGTACCGATTATTACACTATAAAATAAAACAGAAATAAATATACACAAGTACCGACGACTCAACCACTTTGCGAAACTGAAACGTAAATACAATTATACCGAGTCGCATCGCGCATGCAGATACACAACTTCCCGGTCAGGTTACCATTATTAGGCGAATCAGGATTAACGAGACTGGATCCTCCTTCGAGATTACCGCGAAAGACGCAAGAGACGAGGGCCGCGAGTACGCGCGATGACGCGCCGCCACGATAGGACGCCTGAGCGCGTCATGAGTCAGATATCCTCCAGGTTTCAGCGTGCCGGGTCAGGGGTCGATTGCATTTGCTCGAACCGCCCCTACCCTCCTTTCGTCTTTGCCGCCCGTGTGTCTCGGAGTCCTTGATATTAGAATGGTCCAGGGGAACGCGCGCCTCTAGTGACCGTTACACGCTGCACCGGTGCGAGCGCACCACGACACCATCCTCGTCTCGATCGTCAACTGACGACATCGCTTCGTTACCATCCTGAGAATTCCAGACGCGAAACCATTCAACCGATCATCCAGATGCTCGTTCCGCTTGAACGCGCACGAGGACGTTTTGGGCGCTTCGAATATCGCGGACAGGATAAATTCGATTTAAACGGCTCGCGGTTTCTAACGAAATGATTTTTCCTTCCTGCGCAAGAACAGACGCGAGGAGGATAATTCCATTTTCCTTGGAACAGTGCCGTGACTATTTTTAAGCGCACGAGGTCTCGGCAGATGCCTCGTTCGGCCGCCAATAACATCAGATGTTCTCCATCCGGTAATTAGATTATTCATCGTGTCAATTACGAATCGTGCATAGGCAAAATTTGATGTTTGGCCCTGCTAACGAGTGTCCAGGCTCTTCGCAAAAACCGTGCCAGGATGAATAGAGCTACCGGGAATCCAAGATCAAGGCTTCGGTGTCTAACGCGGCGGGCAATCAATCACGTTCCAATGAATGAGTGGCAAAAAAAAGAAAAAATCGCAACAAAAAAAAATGTGGAATGCGCAAAAACCAAGTGATTTAATAAACCCAGAGTCCAAAGCAAATAGAATACCCCAGCTCTGCGCGGGTCACGGTTGCGGACTTAAATTGCCGTTCATTATCATTGCAAAGCAGACACTCGCCACCTTATTGCGACCATTAAAAAGTTCTACGCCTCATTGTTCGTGGATCCATTGCTGTCCACGGTCGAACATTCGCGCCATTCTTCAACACGATTTCGCTCTTCGTTTCGTCCCGTTAACGAATGATTTCAACTGCGAGACGGTGGACAGTCTACGTAAAACAAAACTATCGATTTGGGGAGGGGGAGACAGAAAAATATTTCAGGGCAGCGACACGACAGTGACTTAATGATAACACGTCCGCAGCGCTGAATACATTTTTGTACAGAACCCTTCGCGATCCCCTTTCCACACCTTTTCAGCGTATCCTTGGATTTTTTCCGGCGACTTTTTCTCCTTGCTCACCACTTACTTTGCATTTCACGGATGCTCAAGGCTAACCGAGTCGAGGATCGATCGCTTTTTCCGATCCTTATCTGCGTGCAGCCTTTTTCACCTCGCGTCGTGATCGAACACACTGAACCAACGAGCGCTGATCCACGATGCATTTTCCCCATTCTCGATGATTTCTTTTTCGCTTTATCCCCACCTCCCCCGTCCGGAGAACTGTGATTTCGTGTCCCCCATCTGTTGAACCAGTTCCAACCAGCGCCGGGACTCGCCGTGTCTGACCCGAAATTATGCAAATCCGAATCGGTAGCTATGAAGATGGTCGCGACCTTGGTTCCTCGCGATCCTTTTTTGCGATACGGTCGAAGGGGGCCGGGCCCGGTGAAGGTTCTCTAATTGCCAGGCCACGATAACGATTCACCTGGACGATCGAGGCAGTGGTTGCCTCTGTTTGAAAGGGTAAAAACGTGTATGCTGATTTAATAGGTTGATCAAGAGATCGTTACGTCCCGGTGGATCCTCCGTAATTCATCGCTCGAACGATCAGGCCGAACGGAAAGAAAGAAAATCGATTCAGCGGATGCGTCATTCCTTCGCGGGAATCTTCTTTGTGCCGATTCTCGATCGATTAGTTCATAGGGGAAAGTGTTTGTTACCCGTGATGAAAATAACGCGGAGATCGCTCGCGATCGCTATGGGAAACTGCAAGCTGACGCGAGGCTGCGCAAGATCGGAGATGACCAACGCTGATCGACATCGTGCTGGAGTGGGGGAATTCAAGTGCCAAGCGCGAACGTGACGTTCAGAAAACGAGGATGCCACGGCGTGCGTGGGTGTCGGTTCGTCGAGGGTGAACGGAGAGGAGTGAAGGGGTCAAAGTGTTCGCGTATTGGAGCAAGGACGGGCCGAGAAGACCGCGGAGCGGCATCGGTTTCGTTATTGATGATTGCGCGATTTTTTCTTTTTTCGATTACTTATGGCGGAATAAAAAACCGAGAACTATTATATAATTCTCCCGCAATTATTGAACAACAGTTTCTTTCGGACATTATATAAAATGGTGACTATCGGTTCGAAATCGCACGACGATATAATTTATCATACCATTTGAACCTTGCCGCGATTAATGATCAATTACATCGATGCATATTCAATGCGGGTGACAAGTTCAGGGCACGTTGAACAGAAAAACCGTCCACATCGCTCGGAAAGAGAATAAAATTATTTAGAATGCACGTACGAGGCGTACGCATAAGGTGGTTATACTTTTTTGTCCCTTAAAAAACGAGACAGACACTGTCTTACTCTACGGCTCTCAATAAATTACCTCTTTTCTTTTTTTCGTCCCTCGAACGCCTCCATTGTGCGGGCCAACGCTGTGTGTTCGTTATTTTTAAAGTGGACTGACAGTGGACGCTATAAGTAGCTCAGTTAATGACAGCTCTGAGTGTCAGTCACTTTCGATCAAATTGATTAATCATTGGGAAGTGATTCAAATTCGAGTGACTTTCACTTATCACGGGGATTTCGACGATTCGAGACGTTCACTTTTCGTTCGAGGCGCAACGGGCGTTGTAGAAACGCGCTCCGTTTAATCCATTAAACGTCAAAATTGAACAACAACAGAAAGAAAAGTCAGCGATAGGCCGATCAAACTTGAATTACCAACTTGTAACACAATGATGTTCCCCCGAGCCCTCATTATTAATTACACTCAAGCTAATTCATCACACAGAACGGTTCAATCATTTTTTCCTTTAAATTACATTCACCGTGAATCGTTTATCAAAATTATTCACAGTATCGTGTGGCAACAAAAATTCTCTAAAAAACAAAGTTGAACCTCGAGGAACTATATAGCATTCCTGCGTCAACCCGTACCTATAACCGCAGTCCACGGTGTCCGACGTCTATACCAGTCAGAGCGTGAACGTTCGATAAATCAAACGACACTGACAACGAACAAAATGTCCCTAAAATCGCACGCGGAGAAAGAGAGCACGGCCACCAGCAAAGAGGAAGGGAACAATCTCGAGGTGCACGTTACCGGCGAACAGTTTCGTCGGTCAAGTGACTTCGTGGCACGTTCTCAGGGGTAACAAATATTTCCTGCGCACGGCGGCGCGGCACCAGGATTAAGGACAAACGGTACAGCCGGAGCTCGCGTGAAGATAATACGAAAAATGTGTAATACACGGCTCTTAGAGAGAGGATAAAACCGAGAAATCTCCGCTGTGCCGGTTGGCCCGGAGCGTTCTCGCGAGCGTGGAATTCGCGAATTACACAGGCAGCCGCGGCTCATCGTACCCGGTATATATTTCGACCGACCGCGTGCGGGAAGCGGGATTACGCAAAGTGCAGGCGGGTTAGCGGATCGTCGTAGCCCTGCAGCCGCGGCAGACCCAGTTCTCATCTATTAATGCGCGATTACCGGCGAACAATGTGATTACGGCCGCGTTTAAGTCGTTACGCGACGCTCGCGAGCCGTCCTCCCTTCCTCGACGGGCCGCGGCTTCCCCCGGTGCACGCTTCGACGTCTGTTGCTCGCGGTTTCGCGGCACGTTGGCGAAAAAGTTGTAGCGTGACGTTCGATCGACGATTCGTTACCGGACGCTGGTTGAAACATCTCGTTTTATGCCAGGAGGAGAAGTTGGGCGACGGAGGTGGAGGAAGTCGCATGTTCCCAATCCCCTAGATGGGACAATTAAGAAGAATTTTGCGATAAGGAAATATCGAATGAAATATCTTGCGATTTCCTTCTACCCTCGAGAGCGCGTAGTTGTAAAACTGATAATATTGGTTCGCAGGTGCGACAAGCGATGGGCCTCTCAATATGTCAGACAACTAGGCGAAGAAATCTGTGCCGCGCTCTCTCTAAGGATATTGTATATTTATTGAAATATGGTATGTATTGTCAGAATTTCGTCCCCTTCGTACGCGCAATAAATGTTAAACGAGAACTCCGAAATATTTCCTGTCCCAGGTCCCCCATCTCGATTTATCAACCGATCCGCTAACCGCGTCCCCCCGATAATTAGAATGTCGTGCCGCTACCGATCCAAATGACCGAAACGATCCAAGGGGCCATCTGTACGACTTCGTCGGGGGATTCAGCGAGATCTCGCACAACGGCGAGGAAACAGTGACGACAAGTGGCGCCGAGCGGATCGCGCAGGACCTTAGAACGCCGTTTCTTGCGCAACGATCCACGGCGATCCGTCTTCTGGGTGACGACGATCGATCGGTGCGCCCGTTCAATTACTCCACTGTGCATTCTACGCGAGCGAAGGCAAGGTTCAAGGACGTGACTGAATGCGTTCCACCGGCGCTGGTTTCGCGAAGTTCCGGTATCGATGAGTCAGTCGGCGCGCGCTGAATTATGCGGGTGATCTTTCGATACGTGTGCATTGCGGAACGAGAAGGGAAAGATAGCTGGATTGGACAGATAAATAGAGGGGTAGAGGGAGAAAGGGAGCGCCAGATATTTTCCGTTTCGTCAGCTCGATGGTAAACGCAAATCGACGACGAGAAACGACGCGCCTCGACATTTTCGTTCTCGTTTCGCTAATTGAAAGAGAGATTGGCAAAGAGTCCCGGGGATAGATCCGTCAATCCTGAACTTCGACGACGCTCTCGTTTCGCAATCGAGGAGACGGGAACGGAGCATAGATAAATCTTGCGTGTCACGGGACGAATCATCACCTGACGAGCGTTTAATTTCGAAAAATAGCAATTACCAACGGACAGTGATACAGGGGAATCACTTTATATTAGTGGTAATCAGTTTTCTTCGCTTCGCGTGCTCGGAGCCCAAACGACCACCTTTCAAACATTTTCAAATGCCTCGCCCCGAAATAGGGCCGAGACCGCCCAACGATATAACTGACGAATCATCGAAAGCATGAATATTCTCAATTGCCACTTTCAACGGTATTACGTATTTAATATCGGTTTCGTTAATTGCTACGTTCAAATTGAAATTCTACCCGGGTCGTTCGTCGGGTCCGTCGGTAACCGACGCCTTCAAGCGAAGAACTATCGCGCTTTTCGAAAAATCGGACCGACCGCGGACGATTCTTTCCGGTTCTTACAGCGGAAGGCACGAATCGCGTGAATCGCGGCGTGCGATTGAAACGCGCACGTCCCTGTCGTATATTCGCGCCGTTCCATTCTTCGCGGACCGCGCAACAAATGGATAAGAGCGGATTACGAATGGCTCACAAATTACTGCGCTTGCCCAACATCATTAATTAGAGAGCGTGACTAACGTTATCGAACGGACGGCGCCTCTTACGTTGTCGATACGTATAGGTGGGAACAATTCAGAACGGTCGAGTTCCAGCCGCGGTTAAGTAATCGCGCCCTATTCCCCGTCCGCTCGGAGGAGGGACGCGCCCGTTGGACGAGGTTCACGATCGTTGAACTGCGTCGATTCGCCGGCCCGAGGAATATCCGAGGCGTGCGTTACGAATTATCGTTGAGGCGGTTACGGGGCACCGCTCGAAACGCTGGAATCCCGCACAATCGTTTCACGGAAAAGTCGCGTACACGCGAGCGTGCGTCGTCGCCGCGGAAAAACAGCGCTCTCGTGGCTGAAGAGGGTGGGAGATGCTGGACGCTGGATATGGCGCGTTATGCCGGGGTAATGAGAAAATCTTAATCACGCGCGTGACACGCGTGCCTACGTGCCTGCACGTTATTCGCGCGTGTAATAATCCCGGCACGATTCTCTCCGCGCGGCGGACGCATCGCGCCTGTGGACGCCTCTTGGTATTCGACGCGTAGAACGAATCGCCGTGGACGACGCGCGAGATGCTGTGAGAAAGGCCGCGCCGGTGTGCGCCATTAAAGGCCAAACATGGGAAAGTAAATTATCCAGATTATCTGAATTATTCCAGCTATCCGGATTACAGGGATTATGCGAGAATTATTTTGATTATCCGGGTTCTATGTTGCCGCAGCGAAATTTATCTGGAGTATCTGGGTTTATTACGGGGGTCGTTGAGTGATGGTGCGAGCCGGAGATCGGCACGCATCGTTCGACCGCGACTCATGGGAAAATGGTCGCGAAAATCTGGAACTGGCTGTCGATCGTTCGACCGGAATTCAGTTTGATTTCCTTACTGTAAAATTCAATTGCGCTCTCATCTGCTGCTAGCTCGATGCGCGATCAATTTCTGACGCGAGAAATTCTTTTCATTTCTAATCGCGTTAAAATATCTCTCGCTCAATTGCGAATTCGAACTTCAATTGCAAAGTCAGCTAAGATCTTCATTAACTATATTAAATCCTTCGTTACTTCGCGAAGATAACCACCCGTGGACAATTCCATAACGCTTGCGCTTCTCCCGTTCTTACGACGCAATCAGTCACGCTACCTCGAGTCCCCGCGTTGAATTACGCCGGTGTCCTCGTCGATGGCAAACAGAGCGAAATTCCAGCGCGTAATCGTCGAGCGTTGATAAACGGTGTTTATCTAACGGCGTGATGCACCGATGTGCCGCGCCGTTTAACCAACAGCCGGCTCGTTCACGCCCGGCACGCAGCGCGAGCAACTAATTACGAAGCCGCAACGCCAGGCATCGCGTAGAAAAACTGATCGCATTACGCACGATCATCCCGGCCGAGGCGTAAACGACAGGCGGCGGTAATGACGCGGCGCGAAAAAATAACCGGCACAAATTGACCGGCACGGTCGCGGTTAATCGGTGAAACGAGACCGCGTCCACGGCGCCGTTCGACGAATTGATTAACGCAATTAGTGGACAAATCGACGAAAGGTCGGCCGTCGCGATTAATCGCGTGTAACGAATAAAATCGATCGCGTGCACGATATCTGCGCCCCGGCGACGCGCGTGTCATTTTATCGCGTGTACAAGTTGTAAGCGTGCGGCATCCCGGCACGCATGGTTTCTTCCCGGGAAACACGTGTTTTGCTCTCGTTCGTTGCCACTCGAGCCGCCTGCACGAAGGAGGCGCGGCAATTAATTTAAAGCAAGAAGCCTTTAAGACGCATTAACGGCCCGATATGAAGTTTCGAGGCAACGTTTGGATCCGTTCCGACCTTTTACCTGCGCTTGCCACGACGTACAGCCAGCCCACGGTCGGCGGGGGAAATTTATTGGAGCGTCCGCGCCCGAAACTCGCTCACCTGCCAGCTGGTGCGCGGTGATGGAATTTCGGCTGGAACGGCCAGGTACTCTCGTCGCGCACATAAATTACGACGGGACATTTCGTGGTAAATGGAGCGGGGGACCCGATCGCATCTGGCGAGTAAACGCTTACGGGATAATTGCGCCGGCGGTTCTCGATCATCCGTTCCGTAATAGTTGCTCGATACTTTCGACGGCAAGCCAGATACGCGTCCTCGGAACGCGAAGAATCTGCGAAGACGATACACGGCCGTGGATTGACAACGGGACGGCGCAAGGGATATTCCGAGTATTGCGATCGTTAAAATTGCAGGAATGCACCGGAAGAATTTCGTGGAGCGTCGCTCGCAAACTTCTGTCCACGTTTGATCCGCGACATCGGTTTGATAAATATCGGGGCAAATATACGAGACGCGCCGCGGACGAAACCAAGTCGCGGCCAAAAACGGGTACGGCTTCTGAACTTAAATACCTTAACGAGCAAACGGTGGAGGCGCTGTCGCCTCTTAAAGTGACCCGATTTCATCCGCGCTCCTCCGATCGGCGTTCGTCAATGTCGCGAAACCGTGGCTGATAAATCGCCGTTTAATCGCGACGGAATCTAGCCGACGACGCCGATACGTCGTTCGGCCCGCGATGGAAAAGAAACAGAGTGGAAAAAATCACTCTTCCCCTGGAGCGTGGAAGCGGGGCCAGGCAGTTTGTACGCGTAAAAGGCTTCCACCGGCGACTTTCATCCGCTCTTGGCAAAAAAGCTGCTCCAGTTTGCCACGGTGGCGGACGACGGCTGGGGGCCGAATGGGACGGGGAACGAACCGGGGCGCAAGAACGACGGGCGCGTTCCACCGCGACGCAGAAATCCCGGTGAAAAAAGGAGCGACGATTTAGCCAGCACGCGCGGAAATAAATCAGCGCGGCGCTTCTGCGAGTACTTTCCCGTTGTGAGGTCGGACAGCGGAGCGGTTACGCGCGATACGTCCGCCAACAAAACGAGTACGCCGCGAGAGCCAAACAAGGTTTAATTGCAGGAGCATTGACATGCGTGCGGCTCGCCCTCGGCGGCGACGCAACCGCGCCTTTTGTCTTCTAGCTGACTGCTGCTTCGTGGAACTTCCACGTCGGCCGACGGCCAGGAAAGTCCGCGGCGGCCGCGTTTCGCAATGCTCGCGGAAGCGATCGTTTTGCTACCGGCGACTGTTGGAAAAGACGGAGAGCAAGAGAGGGGGTGGGGAGAGAGAGAGAGAGAGAGAGAGAGAGAGAGAGAGAGAGAGAGAGAGAGAGAGAGCGAGAGGGGGGCGGGAAAGTCTGTACACTTATCATACAATGAAAAACCGTGGACGGCTGCCAGATGGGCGAAAGGTGAACCGTGGTGTACGAGGTTACGAGGAACGGTACAGCAGTCCATTTGGTATCGTCATATGTTTTCGAATTAATTGGGACATTAGGGCCTCCGAGTCCTCTAATAGGTCCCCGTGGTATTTCGGTGAAGAGGTGGATTGGGTAACGGAGATGAGTTTACGGCCGGCGTAAAAGATTAAGTACACGAGGGGCAGTGTAATGATAGAGAGCCGAAAAATCTAATGGTGTTTGTAATGGACATGCGGGAAACGTTGAGTCACTTGGTGGACCGTAAAAGTGAGAGTTATTTCTGGCATAATTTATATTTAAGAAAGTGGCGTTAAGCAACCGATCTTTGGCTTAAATTACACGGGGCATTCTAGGACACAAACAGGGAAAAAGCGGTTTCGGGTGGTTATCGTTCTGTCGAACCTGAAATTGATCTAACGATGTACGTGTGGCTAATCTAAGCGAACGAATATACATTCCGTGGAATGAGTGATGAAGGGAGGCCCGGTCCTTTCGACGCGCGCTCAAGAGGGGAATTGTAACATCAATCAAGAATGTTTAACACGGCTTTCGGTTCGCCATTGTTCCGGTGTGATTCTTCTCACGTTGTGCCCCAACTAATTTCTCTGTTTCTTCGCGGAGGCGCTCCATCCCACAGTGATAATGTCGTTCGAGGAAAAGGCCGTGAGTGGTCAATTAAATGTTGGCCGATCGGTTCGCAGGTTACTCAGGGCACACGAGCACGACGCGTTCGTTTCGGCTACCTGGGGCTCGTTTTCTGAACCCTCCGCTTGCCAGTGCCAGGAATAACACCACCCCCCGGCCTTTCGCCGACAAAGATGCCGCGGATTACGGGATTCCTGGCTTCTTTCGGTATCCGCGTAGCGTTATTCTTGCCTTCGAGCAAGGTCTATCGTGGGATCGTGAGAAAAACTAGTAAACGCTGATTTAACGCTCCTCCGATTCATGAGCAGCGCATTGCGAGATACCGGCCGCGGTAGCGTTTACGTTAAAATGACATAATTGTGATAAATTCGCCTCCATCTCAAGGCGCCCCGAGAGGATTATGTTTGGCTCAGGCTGGACACTTCGATAATAATCGGTGTACGCGTAACAGGTGAAATTTATATCCGGCTATCCGAGCGAGTATCGTTCATCTTCGAAATTACGGACTGAATGGTACGATTCGTTATGCGAGTCTTATTAAATCGATATTTCCACCGGCGAAAACGAGAATCGTGACGCTCGACGGCCAACGCCGATTCGGCCGCGCGAGGCCGATCACGGGCGATCGCTACGCGATCGTACACACGACTACAAAGTTGCTGCGAGTAATCGTATCGGCCAGTTGTATCCCTGCCCGCACGGTGGAAACACTTGGCAGCTTCCTTGGAACGAAGCGATATCGGCGAATTGATTGTCAGCGGCGAGCATCGTATCGGTAACAACAATCGATCTGGGGCATTCCCGATACCGAAAGGACGCCGCGCCGGCAAGAGTTTCCCATGATGCGCCGTTCCACGGCTGTCAAGGAACTTTCACGGCCCCGAGAGACACGAAGGAACGCGCTCGTTTGGTCCTTGACCGTTTCCCGCGATCCCTTTAATAAATTACGCCAACCGGCGATATGGAAAGCGATCGGAACACGGCCGTTGCTCTTGCGTCGTTTAATCAGCGTCGCGATCCAGCCGCGCGGCCGGGAGATGAAAAATCGCGTAATCGTCCGACACCATCGGGACGCAATTATCGCCGCGATCAGATACGCCGTCCAGTCGGTCGGTTCGGGCGGATTTTTTTTTAACGGGAAATCGCCGCGGAAAGCGCGAAGGCAACGCGCGCAAAAGTTACCTGCCGGAGAAGGTCGGCTATTGTTTCGCGGAACGACCGCAGACATTTGAGAAACGAGGAACGCGTGAAAGATGGTTGCGGATAATTTTCGTTTCGGACCGATTGTCGATGAAAGTGTAGGCCGTTGCGTGCGAATGAATATTAATAGATCGATTTTTATTTCAAGGGGAAAAAAATTAACGTCTGTTTAAGTGTGCGAACTATTCACCGCAGGATACCTCAACAGTCTAACTCAAAAAAGTACTCGGAATTTTTGTCGATCAAAAAATTAAATCGTTCCCTCGCTCGCGTTGAAAAATTCATCCCCTAAGAGGGTTAACGAAGGCGTCGGTCGCCAATACTTAGCTCACCGAAAACGTGCTCAGGGTGAAACGATACCGAGGATGGAATTTGGCGATAAACACTGCAAGTTCACTTTTCAATGAAAAATCTTTCATAGCATTCGGGAGGAAATTAATCCAAACACTAACGCCTTCTCCGCCGTTTCGAAATGAAATCCAGCAACGTCAATCAACCCGCCCGGTCCCGAGATCGATGCGATACCGAAACGTACAGCACCACCGAAACCTCCGCGAGAAATCCATCATGCTCGAGGGACTGTTGCACGATGTAACAGGAAGTACGTACATACATACGGCCGGGACGTTACAACGATGTCTGCCTCTTCGAGCGACTTATTATCTGCGAAACAATAAAATTGCCCGATAAGCATCGTCGGTGTGGCCGTAGCGGAGGCCCTGAAATACTTCCTCGGTCCGAGGCGCGGACACTACCGATGTCCGATTGAAATCGATTTATGGCCCAGCGACAGACAAGATATCGCCCGGGGCGGGGTCGAATCGAGACGCAACGCGAGAGAGTTTCGGGACGTGGGAAGCGCACGATTTTTCGTCGTTTTTTTTTCCTCCTCGTCTTCTCCTTACCTCGCCGCTTTCCTCGTTCCTCCGTCGGGAAAGACGCGGGCGACGACGAAGAGATACGAGTGTCGATCGAAGATCGGGTAAGTGAGTGGTGAGTGAGTCACCCATAGGAGTGGTGACTTGCCCCGCGATCGGCGTCGATCAGCGGCTCGGCGATCCTGTTTCGTGTTTCGCGGCAAAGGTAACAGCGACGGACACGGGCTTGTTAACCGTCAAAACGAGTGACGTACCGACGTGTTACAAGACTTGCACAAATTCGTCCCTCTTAGGTGGACGCAACGCGGCCGAACGACCGAAAGACGTTCGATCGGCACGACCTTAGGAAATCGTAATGCTCGCAGGCGAGGTCGTCACGAGGAATTCGAACGTCTGGTTTCGAGGTGGCGTTCGATCGGGATTGCTGGGAATAGGGGTTACGTGATTGTTAATTGCCGATGGAACGGTTGCGACGCGGAACGGAAATGCAGGCAGCGAGATAAATTCGCAGCGATATCGATAAAACAGAACAGAGAATGAAAATTGAGCGCGTTACAAAGTTATCAAGCGCAACGAATATTATTAATCCGTCGTTTCCCTCGAAGCTACAAAGACACGATTCGGTTCAACAAGAACATACCTATTCGCGAGCGAGAATCTCAAATTGTACCATATCGGAATAAGCCTTAAGCGCTGCACTTTGTTTCCTCATCAACTATGCAAGTCCCTGAAGGATGCTTTGCACCCGCTGCCGGGCGTCAAACGCTTCGCGAGAGATCGCGTGAGGATAATGACGCGCTCACCAGTTAAACAGCCACGGCCAAACAAAATGGGATGAGTCGTGTGAACCGATCCTCCGATTAAGTAAACCCTCGTAGTGACATTTAACCGGCATCTGTCTCTGGCTTCCAGGTCAGCCGATGCTCGGGACCCGGAGGACGCAACTGCGATCGACGACGATTGATCGTTTCCCCTTGCTTCTTCCGAGCCGCGTTACCAGCCGCGGATCGTACCTGAATGTCACGGGAGTTTCACTGCCTGCATGACCATCCGCACAGAATCACGACGACGCAACGGCTCTCCGAAGTGACGGGCTACCGAGAGGTTGTTAGCGAGCGTTCATAATTACTCGCTGGGCGGAAATAAAATAATAATTTCGACACAAGAGTGACCTCGTCCACGTTTCTTATCCGGTCGTACGAAACCTCGACGCCTAGTTTCTCGATTCTTCATTGTCTCTGCGAAAGTTAGTCCTGAAATCTCACGTCGGTCGACGGATCATTAATTTCAACCGAAACAATCCCTATGCTTCATCGAAAACTTCATTAAGCTGATACGACAGCACTTGCCAGCAGTTATCCGAAAACCGTAACCGGCGACGACCAAAGGTTAATATATAACACGCCGCAGGCGGAAACATTGAACCTCCGCGAGAAAATGAAGTTTAAATCCCTCACGTTTCCCGAACCATTATCGGAGCCGGCCGCGCACACCATCCGGGCAATTCTGCTACTCACGTTACGAAGCTGCTAGGCCCGCGAGACGAGCTTATTTCGCGTGTCTAAAACGCCGGCGGATTTCTCACGATACGCTCGGTCGAAGGGTGATGGTCGGGAGTGCGCGAGCGAGCGCGCGGGCGCGCGCGCGCAAGAGGCCGGCAATTTCCCGCGAGATACCGGTAAATCGCGCGCGGTCCAGCGTCGATGCGGCCGATCCTCGGCCGATACCTTTGAACGCGAACCGGTAGTGGGTGCAGAGATGGGTGGACACGGTGAGCCGCGATTAGCCGGCCCCGATACGGCTATCTCGGTGTACAAGGGACCCCGGGACGGTTGCACGGGCTCTCGCGCGCCTCGAATTCCTCTTCCTCTCGCCTCTTATTCGTACGCTCGTTCGTGCGCGAGCACCGCTTCCGATTCCGAGCGGCAGATAGGACCGTGGCCGCGGGTCGCGTCGGAAAAAATCGCCGGGTTCGACGGTAAAAATCGGTCGGATCGCCCGGTACCAATACAGGCTAGAGCGCGAGCGGTAACGGTGGCGTTGCTTAATTAACGCCGAGCGGATCGCGCATACGCCTAACACCTCGGTTAACGCCGGGCAGAAAGATCGCGAGATACGATAGCGGCGCCGTCGGTCGCGGGGTCTCCCTCCTCCGACCGTTTTCTCCCCCTTTTCTGTTGCGCTTCGACCGGTCGTTTTTATTTTCCTCCCCGGCGTGGTTTGCTCCTTTTTCCGTCGAGCCGGCGAGCCCATCGACGCGGGCAACCGACGTGCCGTGCATCGATAAATTTCGGAATTGGCGCCTCCGTCGACCCGGGGCCCACCTAATTAAGCGGTTCGCCCCGTAATTACAGCCAATTAACGTCAAACTCGGCCGGCGCGCCGCGACGAGGCCGCTATCGCGCGGAGATTGCGCGTCCTCGAGCGTACGCGCCTCGACAGCGAGACAGACAACGCGCGAAGCTTTGCCACTTTTCCACGATGGAGACCGACCGGGCAGTTTCATCCCCGATCGACGAGGGACCGAGGAGGCGGACAGGGGGTCAAAGATTTAGACTTCCAGGGCGAATCTTCGTGGGCGCGCGTCAACCGGATCACCCCCGCGCGATAATTAGAACGCCGACGATATCGAAAGTGTCCCGTTTACCGCGATACCTTTCTCTTGCCTGAAAGCAACGAAATGATAGATGCATGTCTGCGTGTTTAATAGAATAACGTTTACACAATCCACCTCCGGAGAAACACTAATCTTCCGCCGTAATGCCCAATTTGTCAACGCCTCGTCCAACGCACACACGACTTCCATCAAACGAAAAATTCCCGTCCGACGTTAAACAGCGACATTAGCATCGTGCGCGGCGAAATGCTCTCTAGAATCACTTAGATCCCTAATGAGCTCGGCCGGCGTGCACCATGGGATGCTGCTCCGTACCGGCGCACCGGAGGAAAAGGTTAAAATCCATCAGCGTGCTCGCACCTCGTGGCACCCGGAGGCCTCAATTAAACGAGTTAAATCCCCGAGGTCTCGCTACGCAAGAGGTTCGTCCAGCGTGACGAGAGTCGGTACACCGGCCACTCGATTATTCAGACACCCTAATGAACCGCGGGACGATTTCGACGGGCGTTCTCAGCCGTGGCCTTAATATCGGTCCACCGACAGGAACGTTACATAAGCCGCGTTTGCGCGCACACACAGAGACACACGCACACACACGTCTATGTAACGCGAACACAAATTCAAGAAACGTGTGTGCACGAAGACGTGACCACGATGAGCACGGAGCGGAGACCGCGCTCGTGAGCCGTGGGCCGGCGCATACTTGAAAAAAAATCCCATTAATTGCTTCTATGGTGATAAATTTCCCCCTGGCGGTGCACGATTCCTCTCCGTCTCCCTCTCTCTTTTTCTGACGGCGCGAGTGAACCTTCCCTTCGGTCGCTCCTCGGCCCGGGCTTCACCTCTCGGGACCATATCGGCCGCCTATGTTAATTTTCAGTTTAATAAGGTACACCAGGAAGTGACACCGTGCGCCGGCCCGGCGAATGCCAGGTGAAAATGTCGCGGCGGGAGTGACATTTCAATTAATGTGTACCGCTGTCGTTGCGTGGGAAGGGACACGGTGTGTTTATTTCTATGGATTGTTCGCAGGTGTATAGAAAGGGAAATAGGGTGTGAACGGTGTGAAGATTGATTTGAAATGGCGATAAGCGAATATGGGTCGTTGGATTGCTCGAAGCGAGTGGCTAATCAAGGTGGAAGAATTTGTGACACGGAACAGGTGTTTAGTTTCTACTTATTTTTCTTCTTCTTCTCCTTCCTTTATCTTCGCACGAGATAATGGCGCCGCCGTTGAACGGATTTTGTCCGTGCATCGATATCTCGTTGCGAAATAATTGCGAAACGATTGCGAAAGATTGGTCGCTTTCGGTGACCGCGGTGGCCCGATCGATTTTATCTAAAAGATTTCTAGCAATTCTTGGGACGTCGAGATTCTTCGTACACGGTTTCTTGCGAGCCCAAGCGAACCAGTTTCCAGTACCAGGTACACTTTCTCGAAATTTTTATTTCGCCGTTTCCGAACACTCATCGCTTTCTCGGAAAACAGATTCAACCGTGAGAGACGTTTCTTGCGAATGAAAGTCGACGGCAATGAGCCGCAATCAAGTATCTATGAGTCATTAGTACGTAAACTCGAGGAACGAACGGTTGTTGCAGATCCTCGTGTTCCATTAAGCAGTGTCTCGACGAGTGATCGCAATAAAAATTATCAATTCAAAAAACAAGAACCCCAATAACGCCAACAATTCTCCGTTACCAATATCTTCCCCTCGCAAACGAAATAAACTTGTCTCCGCACTAAATATCCTTCATAACCAATTACCCCCAATAAATTCCACTATCCTCTCTCAAAATCTCTGCTAGAGTTACCCGCGGAAAGAATGGCAAAAAAGTCCACCGCCCCTCTTCGAAAGAGGAGCAGAACCGTTGCGCGTCTTCAATCCTCAATTTGCAACCAGAAGAACGTACGCACGCGAATCGTTCGCCAGCGTCTCGCGGTAATAATATCTGTGTCGCGCGATAATAAATGGCAAGCGCCATCGCGTTCGTCGCGCATACGGAACGCCGCGGCTCGTCAAATGATTATAACAGCGGGACGAGGGAAGAAAAGTCCCGGTGAATCATCGCCGGTGCACCGGAATGCCCCGCTTCGCTCGCTTCTTTTTGCCAGCGCGGAGGTAGCACGATGCGAACACGAGCGTGGTAATGAGCGACAACGGCAATAACGCAGGCGATAACTATTAACCAGATTGTTCGGTTAACGACGAAGGTGATGAGAAGCGTACGCGAATCACGTCGCCGGGGGAACGAGGCGCTTTCGTTTATCAAGGACGTTCTAATCGGCCAAGTGGATCGCGGGGATCGCGATTGAATAAAACGAACGCTCGAAACGTAAAATTACGCTCCGTCGAACGTTGCCCGCGGCCAAAGGGGGACGAATCATCGCGAGTTCGTCGTGAATGGAAAATTGGCGGCCCTCGCCGGGCGAGACAAGCTTCTCGATGGAAACCGTGGCTCATCTGTATGCCCTCCATCGCGCTGCAGTTTTTCCACGCGGTCTGCCCCCTTTTTTTCTTCTCCCATTGGGCAACGCGAATCGATGCGAGACGCGATAAAGTATCACGTTGCGTGATACGACGCGGCGGTTGCATACCGCGGCCATGCGTGCGCATACTTTCGCCGTGAAATGTCAGTTTTCGTGTTCTGCGTTTCGTGCGAGCGAGAGGTAAATTACAGTAATTTGTAATTTGTGGATTTTCGGGATAAAGATCCGGCCCGGCTACTGAATTGAGCAGGATTTAATTTAATTAGCAGCCTGGCGCTGGCGGTTCGCCCCGGTCAATTGGGGCATCCTCCACGTTCCTATTTGGCGACGCGCAATTTTATGGAGAAAAAAAAGCCTCGTTTTCCCTCGACAAGGAGATCGGCTCGCGTATTAAAGCTGCGCGAAATGATCGTGCAAGAAAGCGACGCAGAATTCCCAAACGCGACGCGTCGTTAAAATCGAACCAACTTTTACCTATTCGCGTACGTCGAACTACCATCGGGCGCATCTCAATACCCCGGGACGCTTCTCCGCTTTCACCGCGGGGCATAAAAGAAAGAGCGACAAAAAAAATCCAACGGCAACGAAACGTCCAAGCGGGACAAAATGGGAGCAACGTTCCGCGAAATAGCAGTAGAAACGGTCCTCGATTCCACAACGGTACCTAGCGACCTGACGCGACGCGACGCGACGCTCGCCGCTTAAACGATCTCTTAATTACCCCGACGCGTTGCAAAACATTCCCGCGACGATCATTTACGATCCGAGCTCGTGCTCGTAGAGAACACGAGCGAGCAGGCGGACCGGGTCCAATTTCGGCGAGTAGCAATTACAGGCATCCGAGAGAGCGTCGCGAACGCCCGGCCAAGTGGCCCCCTTTTTTTTCCCCTCGTACTTCTCCGTTGCTGCTGTTGCCGCTGCCGCTGATGCTGCCGCCGCTCCTCGCCCAATCTTATCGTGATTATCGTGATCATCGACACGGCCGGAGTATACGTTCGATACCGCTTTCGTGTGACGCAAGCGGTCACGTCGGGCCCCGCTTTCCTCTTTCGCGTCGGGGCATCTTCGTCCCGAGGCATTCTAGCTCTTCGTCACGGTTCTCACGATCTCGATCGCGCGTCCCATCCGAAAATGGCGAGCCGGGCCGAGAGGCTGACCGTCGAAAAAAATCAATTAATCTCAATCGAGGCGACCGCGCGCGCGCGGAAGGGTAATTTCCAATTTGTCGCGGCCCCGAAAACCACGAGCAACGCGAAACGAGACCCGAGAGCAGACGGCTGAGGCCCTTCGGCGATCTGCGCGACTGGCGGAAGTGTTCTTTATTTTTCCGTATTTTCTTTTGGCCCTTGAATAAAGGCATCGCGAACCACGCTGTCGTCGCCGCTGGTGACGAACGTATAAACGATCGGATCGGAATGACGGGGCCAGGTGTGCCTTGAGGATTCGTCGGAGGGGGAAATTAGGAATTTTTTTTTACCAGGTGCACGTCGCGGTACTTTTCGCGACGCGAAAATATTTTCCCCGCTTGTCCCCGTGGTTATAGGGGAACGCTCGTTTCTGTATCGAAGGATGTGCTTTCTAGCCCCGGGACGAAACGCTACATCGACGTGAACCACTTATTACACAGAATCTGCTTGCGCTAATGTTCCCTTCCGATTACGGGATTAATCGCGCGATTAGCTCGCTACGAGCTCCTTAAAATTCTATATTCCGTTCGAGAGATGAGAGGAAAGACTTGTTTCTACATCGGAAGATATACATATTTTATAGACCGCGGTGAACGCTTATGTTCATTCTAGAGCCGTGCCTCGAAGAGCATTTTAATATTAATATATTCTTATCGTTGCTGAATCTAGAAGAATGTAGTACATTTCTTTAAAATTCGTAGCAGCCGAATTTACTGGCCTCTATGCTGTATTTGGAAATTAAGTATTCCTCGTATAAGATATAAGATACTTATAGATTGTGAGGTATTTCTGGATTGCCGAAATATGAAAATTGATGAGTCCAATGTGCGTTGGCGACCAAGAAATTTTACAGGATCGTCCTTTACTTTCACGAGAGTCGCAGCAAAAATGACGAAATAAAAGTCGCTTGAAAATTGTACGTGTCCGCGAACACTAACGAAGAGCGACTCATTCTACTGGCGCACCTATATACAGGGCACGTATCAAAATTGACGAGGTAAAGCAAGATGAACAAAAGAATGCGCGAACGTACGAACGATACGAAATGGCAGCTGTCAATGCAGCAGTAAAAAAAAAATTTGCATAATCGCTCGATGTCGTCGATACGAATTTGCATAAAGAATTCGTTGCTGGGCCCGTTCGAAGGTGTCCGGGACACGCGGGCAGCTATCTGCAGTGGAATTCGATTCCATTTCTTTCCTCCTCTTCTTTTATTTTATTACGCACGAGTGCCACCGGTATTTTACAACGTGCGCGACTACAATATTCATCTCGTCTTTATCTTCTCTCGTAGGGGCGTAAGAATGTGGACAGACAATTCGGAGCAGAAGCAGATCGTATATCAATTCCGTGATCGCCGATTAAAAAACAAACAACGAGACAAGATACCGCGAAGTTCGAAATTCCGTCGAGCCGTCGCTGCAACTCGACGCCCATTAATGTCCCAACGTGAATATCTGAAATGCCCGTCAAACATTCGCCGGATTACAAGAAACGCTGTTCAATTACCATCGAGAGAACGAATCTCCCAATTAAAACGCCCGGTTCACGCGATCGTCCCCAGCGCCACCCCACAGCGAGCCCCTGGAGCACGCACAGGTGAGCTTTCGCCGTTAAATCACGACGCGCGATCGAATCTGGATCGTTCGCGCTCAACGGTCCGTCAAAGGCCGCTATCGACGACACGATCGCGATAGCAACGATTACCAAGTGCACCGGTCCCCGTTCCAGAAGTAACGCTCGATCCACGCGTCTGTTCGCGACGCTTCGTACGAACATGATCTACTTACCGCGGTAGCCGCGGGATCGAGAAGCAATGAGCGGCAAATGCGCCGATCTACCCACGGTCGTCTCGTATCCGCTGTCCAATCACCGCCGCCACGTACAAAAGGTGCACAACCGGCCTGCGAACGTGTCCGTCTTACGAACGATCCAACGCGACCGTACACCCAGCGACCCAGCAGCGTGTAGGTGTCCGCGTGCACACACGCGTGCTACCTGGCGTAAAGGTGCACCGCGAGTGGTGCATGCCGCAATACGCGATGCACAAGCTTCATTAATGAGTCATCGAGTCGACGCGGTGCCAGATACACGAGCCACTATCGAACGTTGCCTTGCGCCCCGCGGCGAGGAAGGTGAAGTACATACGAAGTCGAGATGTTCGTGATAGGGCGGTTCGAGGAGGGCGATTCGCGGAAGCGCGCCGTACTTCGTGTGAATTCATGGTTATGGAGTAACGGGTTCCCTTGGGCATCGATACCTCGCGGTTGCCTTCATATTGGGTACATTGATGGGACGCGTCTGGTGAAGTTCCACGGGCATTCGTCATTCTTTTTGTTATCGTCGAATCGAGACGGGGACAGAGAAAAGTGTCGACGAGGGGCTGATACAAATTTCCGATAGACGGCGGATCGAAATATTACGTTGCCGTTAAAGTTCTTTTCGTCGTCCTATTGCGCGCTCAGTGAAAAACGTTTCAATTATTCTTTACGTTCGTTGAAAGAATGTATTCGAGAGACGGATAAGACATATTCGAAAGAATTTCCGATGAATGCATTTCCGGAATATTGGAGAGCCGGTTAGCGTTACACATACCTGTGATTGCAGCCGCGCGAAGTGGAAGAAAGGAGCAGGGGAAAAGACCGGGGGGGAGGGGAGAAAAAATTTGTGAGAAGCAGTTGGGAGATCTTCGCAAAACGATCATCTTGCTGAATATACTTTCCCCCGGTAATTATTATGCATACGTGCCTGTACTTTATAAGATCTTCGTTCCTTAAGCATCCGTCGCTTTCCACCGCGTTTCGTCGTGCCCCCGTTCCCTCGCGTTTGTTACGGTGCCGCGGAGACCTGAAGAAATAGTCGTACGCCGGTGTATTATTATATAGCGCTTTAAATGGTAGCGATAAATTACGGGCGCCGTGCACGGCGTTAACCGCAATCGCCTTTTAGACTATAAGGAACACGAACCCATGCTGCCCCTGTACTATAGCTCTTTATTTTTCAAAAAAAAAATCTGTTCAAATAATTTTCATCGCGGAGCAGTGGAACGGTGATAAAAATTTTGATTCATTCAAACAGTTTTTTCCCTTATTTCTTTCCTTGAAGAAGCAGTCGCTAAAAATATATGGCACACCCGACGTTTTTATAGAAATGGAACTGCGCTCGAACGATCTTTTTTCCTGGCACTTTATTGGGTTGGTTCCATTGATAGATCCGATCAAAGGTATTTCTGCGGCGGTGACGTCTCGGGCAACGTCATCGCGTGGACGAAATGGAATATACAATGGGGACGAAGAAGAGCGCGGGATCGTAAAAGCTCCACCTGCTTGTATCTTTATCTTTACGATCTATCGGGAACGTCCAATGAAAAGAAATGTGGCCGAGTATGTTCACTCGAATCGTAAAGATCGTGAAAAGAGAAACACGCTCGCGGCATTGTGGAGTTATTTTACTTTAACCTTGCTAGCCCCAGAAGACATTAGATTCCTCATTTTACGTTCATTGAACACATTTCGTGAACTCGCCACCAAAGTATCGCGAAGAACCCGATAATTTTCTACGGCTCATTTGCCTATACATATTTCCTTCCCGCAACTAATCATGGAAATCATCGAGATCGCACGATTCGCGTACCTACGCCTCACCAGGCCATTAATCAGAACTATAGATCACCCCTGCACAAACTGGCAAACAAGAAATCAATAACCCTTGCCCGATCAAGTTCGCCATCGTGCCTAAGCGTGCGTCCATTATCGTATCAATGGAACAATTACGATTTATCTCTTCCGTGTTATCACGGAACTAACCAGTGGCCCAAATTCAGCCGGTGCACGTACAACGATCCCGATGAGCGTCACAGATCTAAAGAGGGATCCCGGGTGCTTATCAACGGGCCCATCGAAAAATACTCGAACGATGAAAAGTCAGCGTCCTTACCGGGCAGCGGAGGAGAAAGCAGCCTGGGTTTCCGGCTCGTGGCACGCCGGATCATTACACGAAATCAGTCCTCCCAGATTGTATCGCAGGTATATAAAGTATATTTCGATGTATCCCAACGAGGCAACAGGATCGGGATGCCGGTAAAACCCGGTCGAACGGTAGCGTATGCGCCTGGTCCATATAGGGGAGGACGCGTTCGTGGCGAACGGTCGATGAAAAATGCGTATGCAAATTAATAAGCCACGAACGAAACGGCGCCGCGACACCTCGAAGAGGATTTTCTCGTCGCCGGGCTGGATCTCTGCTCGCAGGTAGATCCCTTCCTCGGCTCATCTGCAATGCCGCTACTCGACTTCCTGTTCGCCGTTGCGCGCACGCTCGCCACCCACCCGCACACGCGCGCGCGCGCGCGCGCTGAAACACACGCACGGGGCATAAGCCCCTCGACGCGAGCGTACAATTTTGTAATTGGAAGGCTTGTTTATGGCGGAAACCGTAAGCTCGCGAAGGAAAAGCTGATCGGGGTGATTGCGAAATGTTTGGCGCGGACATTTTTCTACCGCGGCGCGGTTATATACGCGCGGCTGGCATGGAATTTTGATTAATACACCTTTTTCTACGATGCTGAAAGATAGGCAGAATTATGTGCGATTGTGTGGTGAATTATGCAACCGCACGACCAATTACGTTCAGCGTTTGCCGTGGGACAGAAAATTGGGAGGAGGTTCGCGCCGCGATAAATTATCAATTCGACAGGATTAATTGTAATAACGAGTGACTCAATTAATATGAATCCGCGCCTTCCGAGACTTCGCTCGCTGCGCCTTTTAGAATCGGAGTTATACATGCTTCGGCCGCTGGCCGGCAACCCCCTCTCGCGCTATTTATCCATTCAAATGAAACCGCTTAAAACCACCGGGGATAAAGGCAGAGAGCGTCCTCCCTGCCCCGGTGGCTGATTTGAATAAATCTGAATACGATTACGGGCATGGAACAACGGCAAATCAATTGTAATTGTTAATAATCGTAATACGGGCGCCGTGTCGCGGATGCGTTCCACCTCCCCCGTGCATCGTGTCCCTTTATAACCCCCGGTCTCCCTTGTTCAGCCGACGGAGTTACTCGCTCGTCGTGATCTGGTTACATTGCTACCCGTTATGTCGCCAGTTCGAGGTACATTCTAACCGACTCCCCTCGTTCTGTGCATCTGTGCACGCTCTCGCCCGCCGTGCTTTTTCTTTCCTTCTCTTTTTCGTGCTGGAACGGCGTGCAACCCTCTCGTTCTTGCCCTTACGACACGAGGTATATAGCTGCTACAGGTACTCAGCGTTCCTACGTACATCACTCCGACCGGGCTTCCTGTTCTGCCTCTGTCTCTCTCTTCTAGGCTACGGGAATCGCGGAGATCCTGATCCCTCTGCATGAAATTACGTTCGGAACGTTTGGAGTTTGTGCATGTACGCGGCGGAGGATAGTTTGATGAACGCTGATGACGTTCGTCGTTTGCAGGGTTTTCTTTTTCGCCCCTCGGTCTCTGCGTTTTTGTGGCATTTCGTATTTCGTGATTCCAGAATTCATGTATATTTCGTAATAGAATAATTGCCCGTTCCTCGTGATATTTCCGCTCGAACGAGACTCAAGAGTAACTGCCTAGAGGCAGAGCCACCAGATTTCGACCACCGTTTCAATTTGAATTTCTTTGACGCTCGATTCCCTTTCGCGTTGCGCGCGGTGAAAGAAATTGGTCCCCGCGTGCGGTATAGCTGCCTCGAAGCGAATACAGAGGTGCACGCTAAAACAAGATCGATAAGGGATCGATCTGACGACGCTCGATTCCGAGTAAACACCGAGTGCCGCCATTAGGTACAGGCGGAAGTTTCTTGCCGATTTTTTGCGGACGGATCGTCCGCGTCACAGCACGAGGAGGCCAGCGAAGCGGGATCAAAGCGTGCGGACCGATCAAGGGCACCGATCTTCTGTGTGCCCTTTTCCAGACAATTCGTTCCAAGGGATTGTCCGGTTGGTGCACGTCCGTCTCGCATCATAATCAATGCTCGTTTGTCGCACTTGGTGCTTTCGTTCAGGGACCCTTCCGTCGGATACTTTTAATTGGCTCCCAGCCCTGCTTATTTGCTTCACAAGAGTCCCGGCGCGTAGAGTGTTAAGCCTGGCCTTCTTCAGGAACATTTCAGAGGGATAAAATATGACTGCTGCTAAAGTTATGTAGAAAGTTTCGACGACTTTAAAGAACTAATTAACGCAGAACCTTCCTTCTGCATAAAGAACGGCTCGTGCGATTAAAATGTAGTGATCTCTCCTGATATTAAATGCAACAAAGCAGTACTCGATAGCGTCCATTGCCCGCCAGGCAACGAGGCTCGTCTCCTTCCAAGTCGCTCCTAAAAGTAGTCCTACCTTGAAGCTTCGTTCTCGAAATTGCGCCCCGTAACAACCCCATCAATTAGTCCCACGATTAAACAGCGATACCGCCGGACAACCCGGCACGAATCCGCTCGTCGACGATTAACAATCAAAGAATTTGTGGCCCGGAAATGATACGGACCCCTGTTCAACGGGGAATCGGCGCAGTCCGCTCGAAAATTAAATCTCCATCCGCGGAACGATATTTACGCCCGTAAGGTGTACGCCTGCGAGCGGAGAGAAATGCGTGGCGGACGTAAAGCCGGTGGGGAGTCCGTGCTCCGGGCGCAATGATTTTAAACGGCCACCACCGACATCATTGTAAATATCAGCCGCTATATGGCCTCGTAAACAACCCCCTTAGTAGGTCGAGAGAGGCGAGTCGTCTCAATCGCGAGGAGAGTATCCTTTCAGCCCGCGTCTCGGCGTACAGGCGAGGCGTTTCGACGCCGATTGCACCCCACTGTTCGGAACACTGCGCAGGGACACACGGGGCTCGTACGTTTTTTTCCCCTTTCCTTTTATTTATTTGTCTGCTCCTTCTCCTTCGTAGCCCTCGTAAACGCGAGGGACGACCGCTTATCGCTCGCGTGCACTTAACGTCGCGCCGTGTTCGAGCATCGTTAAAGGTCGTCCTCGAGCTTTTCGCCGATCGACCCAGGCCACGCCGTTTAGATTCAGATGTACTGGGGCCACGTAATGGCGTGGCCTCTTTGTCGTTCCCCAGGACGTGGACGTACCCCCGGTCGGCATATGTATCGCGCGCCCTGGAGCACTGCGGGAAACGTCGTACTTACAATGAGTGCACCAGAAGAGTGAAAAGTTTTCTTTGTAAATCAGTTGAAGGGGATGAATGCAGGATTTGATGATTAGGATTTAGATATTATAGATATTTAGATATTATATTGCATTAGGTTTTATATGACTCGATCCTGATTTCGCATTGGTGTAATTTTGTATTCCAATCGTTTCAATGTTCAACGCTTTCGATGTTGAAAATATTCAATTGGAATGTTGCCTTGCTCGTAAATAACTAATAAACCAAAACTTGGTAGCAATCGGAGAGTGGTAAAATATTATTACAAAACAGAGTGCTCAGGTTTCCGAAGTTACTGCCACTGCCTACGCAGAACGAGTTAAATTCAATTTATTCCGGGATTGAAAAGAAATGCTGGCCGTCCATGGAAATCGGAGTTTTCTTATTTCAGCCCCGTTAATTGCTAAAGTATTGCGTGGTGTGAAAACGTTTTGAGGTGGCTTAAAAGAGGCTTCTTATCGGTGCCGGAAACGAGAGTTAAGGCCTGGATTATGGGAGCAGAGCGCCGTTAATGGGTCTGGAAGTTATCTGACTCGTTGAAACGAGAGATTAAATGGCGGTCTGTTATAATTGTTATGGGGGCTATTCCTTTTTGCGATCTCAGTCGCGAATGGGCCTGTTACCTGCTAATGGAACCGGAGGACTATGACCTGCCCGAGTCCACGTTTCTCGTTCGCAAATTGCGGTAAGACAAGTTCGCTAATTCTAACAAGGATTCGCACATTAATTTTGCGACTTTCGATAGTTCAACGTGAAACAAGAAACGTGCACCGCGCACCCGAAACGAGAAGAAACAAAAGTAGTGCACGAAAGTGCTCTCGCAGAGAGATTTACATCATCACTGCTATTACCCATTACCGTCAATGTCCATGTATACAATAATTGAAACGCAATTTCCATCGGGCAAATGTACTGACACACGTGCCATAAAATCTATCTGATACCGCATCGAGCATACTTCTAACTTCCCGCTAACAGCTGGTAGGTATTTCAAAGTGAATTCCGTCCGCGCAATAAAAATCGCCGTCCCCTTTTAATTAGTCGAAAATAGTTCGTCGTTTCGATCCCGCTTTCGCAACGATAATGTTCTCCCGCTCGGTTATTTTTCCGTTCCGATGTCCCGCTGAACAAACAAATGGTGGCGGCGCTCGTCGGGGACATCATAAAACCGCAGTTACAAGTTAGAATCCCATTCGACTGGACAAGTGTCCCGATACAATCGTATATTCGAGCATAATAGTTGAATCGTCCGTCCGCGACGCCCGATTAACGAACCGGGGCCGCGTTGCTCGTCTGGTTTAAGGTGTAATAAACGAGCCACGGACCAGCCGTTCGGTCAGGCTGCATTGACATTCCGCCAACGAAAATATATGGGGATCTGCGAGGGGATATTAAAAAACGGATCGAGCGTTCCCGTGGCTCGGGTCGACGAACTTTCGCGTGATTCAAGCTTGACAAATGGGAAGACAATTCGAAGGCCGACGGAAATCAATTAAACAAGCCGGCGTAATTGTAATACTGTCCCCGTATCGGTCAATTAATTTTTCATGGGCTCCATTAGCGAGCTCGTCCGCGCGAATTATTGATTTCGATATTTACCAACCGCAGCGCCGAGAAGGCGTATTGCACCAACGGCGGCCGCGGCCTCGTAATTCTATAATTAATGGTCTACAATAATGCGGAGTTAATAGCCCGACGCTATTAGCGGGGATACTTGTGTATATTAATTAATAGCACTCCTCGAACAATCACGTCTTCAAGGGTAAAACGAAAAATCCGCTCGCAAACATAATTAATCACGGCGATTATTCAAAGAGGACTCGAAACGGGCGACCGGCCTCGAAACCTTCATCGCCACCGCCGCACAAATTGTCCCGGCCGTATTCTCGAAATTCCGTTGCGATCAATCAGATATTCCCCGGCGAAAAAGAAATCGAGGATCCCCATTGAAACCGTGGGCAGGATTGCACAACCGATCCCGACCGATCCGATCGGTTCGAGATCGCGATCGTCGATAAATTTCATCGGCCGGGATAATCGAGAACTCGCAAGAAGCCTCTCTACGAACGAACGCACAGCACGACGTTTCTATTTGTCGTTGATTTATCGCCGGCCGCGCGCTGGAATTCCAGATTCAGCCTCGCCGCGGATGAAACGCGAACAGAACGAACAGAAAACGGTCCCGCGAGATACGGGCAAGAAAACGTGGGGAACAATATTTAGCAGCGGCGAGGGAGGGGACCGGATGATAGAGTGTCTCGTATATGGGGCGAGATGCCGCCCATAACTCCGGCTAATTAAAAAATATGAATTCAACGGCGGGCGTCGCGACAGCGGAGGGGCTGATTTGCGTCCGACGACGGAGAGCCGAGTGATATTTTTCTTCCCTCCCTGCTTCCGTCCCCACTCGCCAGCACCCTTACAGAGAAGGGAGAGGGGGGCGGCTGTACGAAACCGTGGAACTTTCTACGCGTCCTACGCGTGGGTGGGCGAAATCAGGTCTCTCGGTTTTCTCCCGGGACGGTTTAATTGGCGCCAAGTACGGAGGGAGAAAGAAAAAGGCTCGGTGCTCCTGAAAGCAGGAATTATTGCCCGGCGTATTTTCCCCGTTGGTCACAAATCGGGGAGTTTATTATCGGGCAGGCAGAGAAGTACCTTTTCGGTGTGGCCGACTGGTGAAGTTAATGCGCGTCGCGTTGCACGAATCGGTATAGCGTTCAACGGGGGCCCCCAAGGTTTCGTTAAGTAGATTGTGCCAGCGTGTGGTTGGACAGTCAGCCACAATGGGGAAGAGCGTGCGTTATAATCGGGCGCCGTGGAACAATTACGAAGGAATTCGAGATTTTACGAGAATTCGGAACGGTATTCCGCATAATCGAGTTACGGGTGAATTCGCGCCGAAGGTGTTTTCTTTTTTATTATTATTATTTGTACAGTTAACTGGAAACGAAGCGAAGGAAAGATCTCTGCGCCGCGAAGTTAATTTCGCTTCGAGTTTATCCCTCTTGGGGAAACGTGCTTTATCGTCGCGTGCCGTACCGTCCAAATTCTTTTGAATAATAAAAGAGACCAAAGGAAAATTGTAACAGTTTCAGCAGAAATTCGTCCGCGACAGTGCGTCGAAGGGTTTTCATTTAACAGGCAGGCGATCTCGAACTCGAATCGTCCGAATGAAAGAGGGAAGCCTTTCGGTGCAGTTGTATCGCGTCCTATACATTTTCCACGGGGCCCACTTGAGCGAGTGCACTTTCATCGGCGCGGAAGCCGGAATGGTTCCCATAGGTATAAAATATTCGATCGAATGGGATCCTGTGTTAGGCTGTGAGAACCGCGGCACCGATCGATTGCGCGATTTACGACGGATAAGCGTATGACTTCATTCGAGCGTGTCAGTGGGCGATTATGAGAAATTAGAAAACGAAAAAACGAAATCGTTCCGGGAATCGCGAACAGCCAATACCAACCTCTCTCTCTCTCTCTCTCCCTCTTTCCCCCTCTGTCTTTCTCTTTGCTTCAGCTTAAATAATAAATTGCCCTTATCGATCGGCACGATCGACTGTTCTGCTCTCGCGAGTAATCTCGATTTAACAGGACAAACTCGTACAAGGCCGAGTGAATTTTCGAGGGAAAGTCCACGCGAAATTTATCGCGATCCGAAATTAGTCCGGCGTCTCTGGAGATGTTGCGGCGGTAATTAAGATTGTTTCTCAAATGTTTATACGTGGGGGAGGAGGGGGAGGGAGGGAAGGAAAAGGAATTGGTTTTATGAATTATTCAGCAATGTCGTATGCGGATAAAGTTGTAAAAATCACGCGAACAATAAAAGTGTCTTTCGGTTTCGTTCCGATAACTGTTCATCCACGATAGTGTCACTTTTTATTGCCGTACAAATTATTTCGCCCGTCGAGGATGAATTCCGACGGATTTTCAGTTAATATTCTTGACGTTTATTCGGATCGTAAATTCTGCCATTCTGACGCTCGAATACCTAATCTATCAATGGATAAAGTATCGTAAAGCAGTATATTGTATCTGAATGTAAAGTTCATCAATTATTGCCGAATCGGAAACGCTCAGGACCATACCGCTCAGTCTCGCGACGACAACAACAAAAAGAGAGAAGAAAAGAAAAGGAAAGAAAGGAAACGAACTAAATTCTGAACAGTTTCGAAACCCAAACTTCAGTGCTCGCCGCGCAACAACGAAACCACGAACGTCAGGAGGGGGACCAAGAAAATCCACGAGTATCCACGATACGCTCCCCGCGATCGGCTCACAAAAGAGCACCACTAAAGTTCACGTATGCATGTGTATACATAGAGTCGTCGCGGACACAGCTCGCCCCGGACGCGTGGGTCGTTCGAGAAACGGCCCAGTAATGAATTCTAACGAGCAACCTGGATAACGCAACAAGAACCGGGGGGATCGCCGCGTGTGTCACGGCGACGTGTCGTGAAAATCAAAAAAAAAAAACCGCGACTCGCGCTGCTTCGTCCGGAATCTGGATCACCGCGGATCCCCGTTGACGTCCTAGGCTCGTAAAGCATGCAGCATGATTAACGTTACAGCTTTACGATCGCTCGTCTCGTGCCTGCTCTAGAAATCATAACCACTTTCGCAATTTCGTTGAACCGTCGCTGGCGGATTTGCTTTATCGGCGTGCTCTCGTGCGTGTCCACGGCCACGTATTTTATTGCTGTCCACCTGCATCGTCCCCCGTAATAATATCGATCTTATCAGCGGCGGTCATTATCTCTGCGAGCCAGCTCTCGTCCCGTTAGACTGGAAACTCTCTTCGAACGGGACCTACCCGACCGATTCTCGACGGAATATGCACGAAGCGTGCGGCTCGGTGTCGCGACCGCGTCGTGCAATTACGTCGTGTAATTGGGCATCGCGATCTCAGGGTGTAATTAGCGGGGACCGCGGATGGGACGCGACATCGATAATTGCTCGTCGATGCGTCGGTGAAATTTTCGGAGAAACCGCCGTGAATATTGATCCTCCCGTAGAACTCGATCCGACAGACGTCTATATGCGACGATACGTTTCATTTTGCGGATTTTGTTGAGGGTCGATGAATATTATATTGTTACACGGGTACCTCGAAATTGAAAATATTTGATCGGTATAGATGTAACCGTTATGAATTATCGAAGGTAAATCTGTAATGCGCATGCACCTCGCGTTAAAATTGTTTCCCATCCGCGTAGAATCCTTCAAGAATTCGCTGTTCCTATTACGCGATCGCAACATCAGCGAATTCTCGAACGGACGGGACTGAAGGGAGGCAAAGAAGTTTCAGGAATGTTAGAGGAATATCGATCGAGCGGTGCGCAGGTGCTCGCCGTTCTTTCTGACAGGTATCGACTGGTCCATTTCGTAACGTAACGAGGATCCACTCGAAAATCCGGAATCCCTTTCCCAATCCGTAGGCTGTTGCAACTGGCGATGTAACGTACGCCTTAGTTTGTGCTCGAAAAATCGGGTTTAATCGCGACCTTTTATTGACACGGATAATTAATGCCCGAGAGGAAATATTCGATTTCGTAACGACGGCCATAAAAGAATTGGACACCCTGCGTTATAATTTCAAGAGAAAGGAAAACTAATCGTTTCGAAGATATTTTATAAGCCGCGCTAAGACTGGCATTTAATGCGCCGTGTTTCCTAATCGGATGGAAATGTATGTATATCGATTTCAAAATCGGGGAAGCGAGCGATTCGTTCATTTTGGAAATGGGCATTAATCGACGTGTCCCATGAATTCGAATGAAATGGAAATCCCGTTAGTCCCGGGGTCCGATTGGTTTGATTAAAGTCTTCCCCTATAAAAAAAAAAAATAATAAACGCCGTGTTCCGCGAGTCGATGTCGAAATAAAGTAGTGTAGAGGATTTACACAATTCACTACCATAAATATGATATTATGGTCCAGACCCGAGATACCATAAAGATAGTCGTATTAATCGTAACTTTCTGGATATTCCAATATGTCACGTCATTTGTATTGGTCATTTGAATAATAGGACCGCTCAAGCTCTCGCACTCGAGGCGCACGAATTTTGTCCCCGGTGAATTACCATTCGAATAACCGGCCGATATTTCAGGTGCTATTGAACATTTAAATACATCTAGAAAAAAAAGAAGATACCCAACAGATACTCCGCGATCTATTTTTAAAATCTCGCAGAATATTCTTATAAAATCAGGGAAGTTGCGCTTCACGCGTTCCAAAATATTTCGAGCACATTGGTTTCCCCCGTTGTTTCGTCTCTTTCTTTTCCCGTTCTAACGCAATGCTTCATAGCTAACCACGTAAACCGATTTCAAATTTTTACGAATTACACTTCCAATTCGATGGAGTGGCATGAGTACATCGCGATGTACCCGAGGGGGGAGGTTCTCGAAGTTGTTTCGACAGAGAAAGGTGGCGCATTTGCGCGAGCGGCGAAGAAAAGAAGGAAGGGGTCGAGAGGGAAAAAGAGGAGACGCGTTTCAGGCCGCCCTAATTACCATTCTCGCCGGAATCAACTATAACGAAACGTGACGCATCTCTGACCACGTAACTTCGCAGAGAGCGGCCCAGGTATAAAGATTGCCAAAGGGGAAAAAAATAGAGCAGAAGATGAAAAGGAAAAGTGGAGGGGCAGAGGTGACAAGAATCACGCGGGGCACATACATATACGAAGGGATTCGTAGCACCGGATCCTCGTTGTGTAATCGCGTGGATGACCTGGAAACAGGAGCACACTGTGCATTGGAGGAGGCGAACGGCCACGTTTTTACGTGGCAAAACTGCGTGTCTTCTGCCTCCGCGTCTGCGAGGGCGCCCCCATTGGGGACCGGTACAATTTAACTGGGCTCCCGTTTTCTTAATTAACGATCGAACTCGCCTTAACGATGACGATTTTTTAGATAGTGAAATCGAAATTGCGACACCCGCTTCCAGTGCATCCTCCTTCGTCGGGAGGCTCTTTGGCAGCGAAGTAAATTGCTCGCGGCGTTATCAGCGAACAGCAATCTTTTATCAGCGAACAGCGAGCCCGAAATATTTTCTAATTTGCGCACTGTATTTCGCGTACCGTGTACACACCATCTTCTTTTAATCTTCGTTCAATATTTAAGCACGTACATCGACAATTTCCCTGTACTTTCCCCGTGATTTTCACTCGCTTCTCCGAAGTGATCAGGATTAAAGAAAAAAAAAAAAAAGAAAAGAAGAATACAAATACGGGAATAGCTACAGCAGTTTAGGGTAATTCGACCGATGCGTTTAGATACGGCTTAAATTCTACGCTTTCTCCGGCGGATCGTTAAACGGTGAATCGAAATCTGGAGTTCTCACAAAACTCGAGAGCCCATTAGGACCTAGGCCATTAAACACGATCGCGAGCGTGGCGAGTTCTGTCTGAGCCCGGAGCAATCTTCGAGCAACGTCACGAGCGTATAGATCTTCTTCCTCAAGGTTCGGCAGTAAAAAGATACGCGGCAATAAAGGCCGCCGATTTGCCCTCGGTATCAGCCAGCCACGATCACTTTTCATGTCGTTCCAGGCCCTCTTTCGTATCAAATAAAACCGGAAACGAACCATCCACTATCGTGGCCGTAATATGTTGTTAAGATTGCGACGACAAGGGATCTTCAAAATTGATCGTAAACGCGTGTCGATTACGAATATCGGCTTTTAATTCGAGATCGCGAGTGGGGGGACAAACTTTGCCACTCTCGCGACAAAACGGCACACGGTGCGACAAGTTAGGAACTTCCTCAACGAACACAAACCTGTATCGTTTACGCCACGTTGGCGTGGAACATTCATGACACCATCTTACAAACGTTCTAACAACTTCCCCCCCAAAATCCGCGACAAATCTTTCGATAATCACCGTCGGCAAACTCTACGGCATCGCGAACAATCGAACCGGTATAAACCCGAACACCCGCCCGCGTGACTCGATCCACGAATCGACCCGACTTAACAACAGGTAACGCGCCAACCATCCCGAACGGTCCATAGTGACTGTCAACTTCGAGCAGACGGATCTCAGCGGGCCGAAAGAAAACGAACAAAAATCGGCGGGCCAACATTTCTAGAATCGCCTGATCCCCTAGTGCTCGAGATACGACGGCACCGAGGCGATCGATCGCTGAAAGGGGGATCCTCGTGGTGGATCTCTCGGGTCACGAGCATCACGAGTCGGCGGCGGTAGCGAACGTGGTAGTCGGCCAGGCTGAATCATGCCTCCTCCGAGGTATATACGGGAGTCAATTGGACGGTTACGCCGTCCACGGACCAAGGGAGCAGCCACGAGCGGAGGCGCCTTCATCTTTACGACAACGCGTCCTCGTAACTCCCATCGTCCTCCTCCTCTTGTTCTGCTGTTTCTTTCCCCGATGCTTTCGGTATTCCGGGGATCCGATGCTTTCCCTGCCGGCCATTCCCCCCTTTGGTCGTGTTGCATACCGAATGCAACCGGTATCAACGTTAGATCTCTCTATTCGCGGGAGGACGAGCAGCGGACCGAGCACGCTGAATGGGACTCGCCCGGGAGATTCTATTGTGCGACGGTTCGACGATGCGATTGCGTGACGTTTCGTGCGACAACGACGGAATAGTAATAGCGGTGTACAGAGATAGGTGTATCCGGATATTTCGCATCGACGGATATTATACGCGCGGGTAAGGAGCAACTGCACGGAAAAAAAAATGGGAATCGCCTTAATGCGTGTAAACGGGCACGCTTTAATACGGGGAAATAAATCCCCCCCCCCCCCCCCCCGTGCATTCAGAACTCGCCGCTAATTTAATTAAAAGGTCGATAAAGATACGGGTTAACATCTACTTCATCTACCGTAAGTGGCCTAACAAGTTGAACTTCTTAACGATACGAAAGTATCTACTCAATATCCGCGAGCCGGCTGGAAACATTTTCTTGCGCAACAGCACCGCGGAGAACCGTCGTAATTCATCGCGCAATTACTTATAGAAAAATGATAGCGCGGCAATTCGAATTAAAAGAACTACACCGCCGGGGAAAACAGCATCGATCAATTCGGCCGGGGAAACCGGCACGAGTCGCAAATCAGCGAACGGGATTAAAGTGCCCTAAGAGCGGGCTTAAAGAGGCCCGATCGTAGCTCAAAGACCGCACGGTTATATTGAATATCGAGGCAAGCAAGCGTAACGGGGATATATACACGGCGCGGAAGGCAGCCACGAAGCGGCGCGTAATGAGTACCGGTACTCGCGAGAGGTCGAGGCGGCCGCTCGTGATCGCGGCGTGCGAAAACAAGTGCCGATCGCTCCAATTACACCGGGTACCGATACCAGCCGAGTGGAAGGGTGCCCGTGGGTACCCGGAGGCGTCCGGGCAACATGCGGCCCCACGACCGCCAACAAGAGCTACGCGAGCTGTCGTTACACGCTACTCGTAAGCGTTGCGCGTCGCCCGCTGCACGCGGAGGGACACCGTCGAGGAGAGGAGCTTGGAAAGCTCACGCGAGGGTCGCTGCTCTTGTCAAGTTGGATATTCTCCATTCGTTTTCACGTGAACGGTGACGCTGTAACGCGGTTGAATCGAAAGATTTACCTATCTCGTTTGACGAATCTGATTTCTCGGTGAGTCGGGGACGACGCAACGTATCTCTTACAGTGGCCCCCGGTGCAATGCTACCAATTTCGTGGCGACGCAGCACAAAGGTAGCACACGAAATATCGCCCTCCCATTTCAGCTACCTGGAAACAGATAAATCCCACAATCCCGTCCCGCCCCGATTAAATCTCCGCTCAAATGTTCCAACGCCCGGGAACGCATTCTACCATGAGCGAGTCCTGCATACCTCCGCAACAGCCCGCCGCCACCTAGCTACGGAGCATTCGTAAACAATATCTACCTTCGATCGGACAGGTCAGCGGCCAATACCAGCGGCCCGTCATACATTAACTCGTCTCGTTAAGTCAGATCGCCGTTTCCCCGTGAAGCTTGCGGCCGGCATCTGTCGTCGCGGCGCGCAACGAAGGGAAACGAGGGAAGACGCACGGCCGGTCGGCCGCGTCGACGACGTGGCAGGGGCCGAAAGCGAGAGCAATTTGGCAGAGGGGGCCCAGGCGAGGGCGGTGGGCCCGGCGCTGACATCTCATTTGACTCCGGCGGGCAGGCTATTTTATTTAATCCGTGATTTACGGATGCGAACGAAGGCGGCGACCGCGGCCAGGCATCCCGTGTCGGCCGTCTAAGCGCATAAAAGGGGAAGATGCTCCGCGGATAAGCACGGCCCCGAGGAGGGAGGGACCGAGCGAGATGCATAATTTAACCCCGTGCTCGCGCCGCGTAGCGAGAATTTAATCTTCCCGTGCGTCCGTGTCGCGACCTCCCGCCCCACCCCCTTTCGTCCCGAATAAAATAAATAAATAGGACGCGGTTCGAAATATGTCTCCCGTCCGGCTGATATATATATAGAGCGGGCTGCCCTCCACCTGGAATTCTCCGGCTCGCTTTTGTTGTTCCGCCTGGCGGGTGTCCTCCCTCTCGAGAACGGGGTATGCGTTTCTTCGGGGCAGATCGAGAATTCCAGCCTAGCGCGAGATACTTCACGGCTACGGGGCGGCGGCGCGGTGGTGGTGCGACGGTGTGCCGGGCGACCCGGAGTCTCGTTCGTGTGGGTGAAAACGCGAAATGTTCGGTTGACGTGCAGGCCGTACGACCGGGGACGGAATTCCGGCGTCGCTCTTGGACTTATCGAAGGGGATTCCGGAGAGGAAAGCTCGAGGGTGAGAATCCATTGCGCACCGCGCGAGCTCGGGTAATTGATCTCGAGGGTGATTTAGTGGTAGCGCCCGGAGCGCATCGCGGGGAAGTTCCTGGGAATCGGTGGGCAATTAGAGTAGTTCGCCTCGGATGGAATAACAGAGAACGGGTAAAGTAACAGCGACGCTGAACCACGACTCCGAGGGTGAACGGTTATTCTTCGTTATTTACTTACTATTTCGCCAATTTGCCCGAGCGTTTCCACAATTTTACACGTGGGGGGGAAATGAAGCAGCTAAACGGCAATCGGTCGAACAAATCGGAGCTACGTTTCCGCCGGTCGAAGGGCCGCGCTTGGATTAATCGGGACCAAAGGTCCTACGATCTAGATGCGGAAAGCGCGCGTCGTGGACACCTTTCATCATCGTCATCATCGCCGAGCGGATCTCGTGCGGTTATCGTTCGCCAGCCATCGATACCGGCCCCGTGTTGGCGTAGATCGCGAGTAGAGTTCAGGCGACGCTCGATCCGCTCGTGTGAGCACCGCACACCGATATCGGTAAGCGGCTGATGACCTAGCCACGATCGGGCCATCACGTCCGCGGCGTGCTCTGGCCATCCGTCGACTCGCTCCATATAATTTGGAGCGCTCACGTGACCCTGAAACGACCAGGGTCAACGCCACATTTGTAATCTTCGAGACGCCGGCGCGACCTGTTCGCACGTTGTTCTCTCGTTGCTCGCCGCAGCAGGTAGACGACGACGACGACGACGACGACGACGACGACGACAACGACAACAACGACGCGGCCGATCATGGGACGACGGTCGTGATCTGGTAACGTCTTGACGAGTTTGTGAAATTCGTTGCTGATGATGATAATATTTGATGCGGACGCGCGCGAACGAGTCGAGGCAAATTGCGGGTGATCTCTGAATTATTCCAATCTTTCATGACGTTCGTAATCCTCGCGGGAGATGCGCCTCGCGCAGGTATAGACCGTCCGAATAGAACCGGCATGGCACCATAAAAACAAGAATGCAGAGGTTGCGAGGATCCTGCGCTTCTTCCTCAAGCAGATAGCAAGAAACCGAGATGCAGGCGCATAAAATGCATGCAAATAAATTGCACAGCGCGGCTTTATGTCCGGTACCTTCGGAGTGAATCATAGAAAGAAGGTCGCGATGCGCCGCGGCGACGCCTCGAGAGACACCTGGCGCATTCCGGGACCAACGAATAATCGTCGACGGTACTAGCCGCGGAACTGTTCTCGTCGAAAACACTCGCCGAAACATTTCCATGCGACCTGTAGAGGTTCGCTCGTCGTCCAATCGTCGTCTAAATAATCCGCGCGACGGACGGAAACAATTTCCACGCTCGTCGCTCGATAACGCGATATTTCACGAGGCTGGTGTAATGGCGACGAGACGTTTGATATTATTTCGAATAAAGCATCAACGGGGTACATCGCAGGTGAAAATTACGGTACGCGGCTCGGCCTATCGAGACGGATGATGCATCGCCGCCTAAGTCATCCACACACCGTACGTACCGTTTCCACGGCGAGGACTTTACGAGGACGAGCGGCGAAAAATCGGCTGATTTACACTGGCGACGAGTGAATTAAAATACAAGTTGCCGATCGGACGGTGTAGGCGTGCAATCCGATATCGATCTCTCGCGGGTCTAACGAGTCGCGGGGCTCGCGGCCGCGGAACGAGCGTGGACAAGCGACGCGGACGCGGTCGCGAGCGCGGAACTATTAAACGTAAACATCTGGTGGCTCGAAATGTTCGGTCATTTGCGTAAATCACGATGATAAATAATAATCTACGCTCTTTAAGTAAGTTCTAGGCAATAATTTAGATCCGCCGCGCGGGGCTCGAAGAAAGAACCTGTACAATGGATGAACCGTTGTAAGGAAGATCAAAGGTTATATAATCCCTCTACGTGTCTTGTGGGAACACGATTCATCTCCGCGCTGCTGCAATCGTAATGCTCGGGACGGCGCGGCCGACCCGCGCGACCGATGCTTCTTAAAATTCGTAATAAACTGCACGCCTATTCCGCATAAAGCGCCTCGTATTAATTGCCGCGGACTCGGCTCGATCGGGCAAGACCAGCGCCACGTTCAGCCGACGTCGGCTCTGGTTTTGGCGTAGGGACGGCAAAGGGGAAAATCTCGAACGACCGCTGGACGTTTCTGATCGTTACTCGAATCGCTGGGAAATTTCGAGCGCGAGCTATGTACCCCGCTGCCTCGGTTCCTGGAATTTCTTCGCATTCCCGACGACGATATTGTATCCCGTCCGTTCTGTACGATCCTGTTTCCAACGGTGGACACGGATAGAATGCTGCCTTTATAGTAACCAACGCACAGAAAACGTATACGCGGCTCGTCAAGATATCAGCGTTACTATTCTCTAACATCGTGCACGGTAAAAAAAAATGTCGCCGATCAATTCCCATGCATTTCTCCGTTCTAATTTACCGAAACTAACAGCGTCCCCGTGCCACCTACGCAGAACCGCCTGCCGGCTACAAATCTGAAGGCTCTCCGTCGCGTCCCAGGACATCCAACGAAAAGGAACCCCCCAGTGTCGTACATTCCCGCGAACGTAATTGTGCAGCCGGCCATCCGGCGGCCTCGCCGAACGAATGTGCAAAAGGAAGAGGCAACGGGGACGCGCGTGCACGAGAGTCGGGTAAACACAATGCATTACGACAAGGAGTACACGAGTGGCAAGAACGGTGGTCGTCCTTTCTACGGTCCCTCATGCGCGGCGTGTCGTAACTTACGCGGCAGATGGCGATCCCTCGCGGGTCCGCGAGGAAGGCGCCCAACGGAGATTAGATCGATTTTTCACGGTTCACCGAGGAAATCGCTCGCCTGAGCCCCGCTAACAAGCGGCAGATGCAAATCTCCGACGCGAGGCCCGGAGATAACGCTTCGAACATCGCGCGCGCGGCCGCGCGCGCGTATGAAACGCTGCGCCTACGGGCGAATCGTTCCCAACTAGATCCGATGTCTCCAGCGGGCCTTAATTCGCCGACTATCCGGGAACGCGGCCCGCTAATACGTTCGCGCAATTAATTACGCGGAATTTACGAGTGCGCCACGGAGGCGAACTCGAACAACGAGAGTCGGCCGCGCGTACCAATATTTCACCTGGCCGGCGCGACGAGGCAAGGCGAGCCGCACGCGAAATTGCCGTACGCGGATCGATTTATGGTGCCGGCCACTGTTTCGTGTCGTTTGGCCGTGATCTCCGGCCGGCTGGCGAGGATAAGGGTGTTTATGGGACGGCGATGGAAGTTTGGTAAATTGGACGATGCATTTCTAGGACTCGTAATGATAATGGTGAATTCTGCGGGGAGTAGACTGCGCGTATGAAGATACATCGCTTGATGAACCGGTGTAGATTTTGAAGTGGTAGTTTATTTATGGGTTTGGTAGATTATGGCCCTCTCCTTCAACTCCGGTCACCTGAATAAGAGGTCTCTTAATCTATATATAAATCAGCGGGCTGAGAACGTCGTTCCTCAAGACGTATCACTCTTGTTCGCATGATCACTATAATTTACCCTTCCGTGCGAGACTCGCCGTGCCGTTCACTTAATCCGTTCTCTAATTTCATCCGTGACCGTAACTATCATTGTTTCGCGAAATCTGCTGTCCTGCTCGCCGGGGATCGAGGTCGCGAAAGACGGAATACCCTGCGCGATCGGCCTGTTATTGCATTTCGTCGATGGACGGCGCTACCGAGCTATCGCCGCCTTACGTCGGAGGAAAAGGGAAGAAAGAAATCGACGGAGTCCGCGGAACGCGTATCGATCGTCAACATCTCGCCCCGAAGAAAGGAGGGAGGCGAGCAGAGAGATCGATAAATCAACGAGAGCGCTGGCAAATGCCCGCGTCAGTGAGGGCGTACGTACCCACACGCGCGCGTACCGTCCAGGGCTGCTTTATATGAATCGATTCGGATCGAGTCGGTCTAAAGAAGAGCTCGTAAGTCGTGGCTCACGGGCAAACGATACGAATCTGCCTCGATGTAATATTTAGCCGATCGCCGCTCCCCATATGCTGCCGATGGGACGGGGCCGGTGAAATGTATCATGGAATAATGGCCAGGAAATCGGCCGTTCGGCTAATCGTAAATTTAGCACCGGTGCCACGCTTCAAAAGAGACGAGGAAGATTGATCGCGGCCCAACCGGGAGTCAGAGAGAGTAAGAGAGATATCAAGCACGAATTGGAATATCTTTATGCGGCAGAGACTGGCGAACTGCGTTATTTACGACTGCAGATCTTACTGGCAGACTGACTTCTGCATTTAATGCCGAATTAACTTTAGTTTAGTCTCCTCTCATGCTTCGGACAGTACAATTTTCTATTTTTTTTTGGAACTCGCAGAGCCTTGACTTCTCTGCAACAGTAATCCCCGACTATGTTGTACCTCGAAGTAAATTTCGAACACGCGTTGAACTGCAACGGTGTACCTACTTCTATGAATGAAAGCATCCCCCGCGATCACGATCATCGCCACCCCTATTGTTCCCGATACTGTCCCGATTCAACCCTCGTCCCCGAAAACTCGTCGACCCGTTCGAGCCCTCGAAAGCTCGACGCCACGACGATCGACCTGCCGGCGACATGCTGGCGCGGCGCAGGGATCGAGCGCACGTGCGCTACGCGCAATTCATTACGCGATAAACAAGCCCGTGGCCGGGTTCTATAGATATGCGCGAGACGAAGCGCGGTCTGGAAGCTGGCAGACAGCAGTCGCGTTTAACGCCGAGATCGGTCGGCGAAGCGGAGGAGCCGGTGTCGGAGCAAGATCGCGCCAGATCGAGGCCGCCGCGTCGTGAAAAACTAGTAGCGGTCCCATAGATCTGTCGATCCTGGCTGGCTCGCGTTCACCACGTACCGTCTTCCCTTTTTTTCCCAAAAGCCACTGCTCGCCACTTGCTCGCTCCCGCGGCCGTTTGTCGCGGCGAACCGCGATCCTTCCATTCTTTCCTGTCGCGCGAACTCGCGACAACCTCCTCTTCTTTCCCGTCCTTCCGCCCTCTCTCGCTCCCTCCTTCGCCCCTCCTGTCTTTTACCTTATCGCTCCCCCTTGGCCAGCTAATAAGCCGCTACCACCGGGCATTAAAGCTCGTATTACACGCCGGTCCCGTCGGTAATTGGACGCGTATTCAGCCGGCCGCGCAAGTACGCCGCTCGATCTGCCGTCCCTTCCGAGTACGGCGTGTCGCTCGATGCCTTCTTAATGAAAGGACACAGGAAGGATGCGCTCAACCTGACGCGAATGCCGCGATCCCTATGGCCGGATCGCGGCGTCGATGTCACCGGGGAAGGCCTTTAGAATAAGGTTTTGGTGACGGTGGTCGCCCCGTATGGCTCGGGCGCTTCGGAATTTATTTCATTACTTTAAATATCGGTGGCCGGCCGTGAAACGATTAGTCCGCCCGCGTGACAGCCGTGCGATTCATTTTAATTGGCCGTACGGGCAAGTGTCAAAACAGAAGCCGCCGAGGAATCCTTCGCGGAAGCTATTATACTTACATTTCAAGCTATTATACGCTATCTCCAGAAATCAGAATCGTCCAGAGTCGGCCGGTGATACGATCAGTCGCGATGAACGGGCAATAACGTCGTCTGGCGGATTTCTCTGGGACGCGTGACGCTTTCGCAAATCGTGTTTGCAGCGTCATTTTCGACCGGTGGTTCCCGGCCGTGTAGGAACCAGCGACCGGACGAGCCGGCAGACCGAGATATTTTAATGGCGGCATATAAATCGACCGATAATCCGACCAACGGATTCTCACGCGGCATGCAAATGAACCGAGGACTTTTTTTTTTTTAATACCGCCTCGATGCGTATAAAATCTACTTAATGGTACGATTTCGCTATTAATCTCCGGTTCGCGTATGCTTCGACCCGCGCGAGGACAGTTTCGCCTATCTATCCGTTCGTGTGCGTACATCCGTGCTTGTGTTCGATCGTCCATTTTGGTCCGTGCTTCTCTTGCGTTCCTTTTTTTTCCGTCTGCGAGCGTGTTCGAGCGAGTGACACGTATACTCACCGCGTTACCAAGAGGACGGGACGCGTTAACGCAGCCTAATTATACACGATTCGGTCGCGATTTAGCGCCGTTATTCAGGCCATTATTTTCAGCCTTATCCGAAGCAGTCCACGGCCTTTACCGGCCCGAGGACAGTGGGATCCATCAGGCGAGCCTCGAGTTTTACGATCGACCGTCCCAATATCGCACCGCGACGGGAATAAATAATTCGATTTCGAAACCGGCGCGGTCGTCTCCTCGGACTCTTGCGACCGTCGTGCGGAGCGGTCCTCCTCTGATTCGTTTCTTTTTCTCCTCTTTCTTTTTTTCTTTCCGTCCGTTTTGCACCCGTTTTCTCGTTGACGAGGAAAAAACATCGAATTCGAGATATCCAGTTTTAATTGAAAATGGCCGGGCGATTATATTAACACTGCGAAACACGCGCGTCCTCGTTTTAATTTGAGGGCCTCGCTGCGCGCCGAATAATTTTCGCCGCGACGTCGTATAATTATTAGACAAGAGCCTGGGGACCTCCGCGAAGCGTACCGAAGGCTATCGGAATCGTTCCCCCGGCTGAACGCGTTCGGCGATAAGACGGTGGCCATTACTGTTCACCGTGATCAGCCTCAGAGACACCGGTGCTTCGATGGTGTGACGAGCGGCGCGAAATTTTCGTATCCGATCGCGCGCGGACCCCGCGAGTTTTACGATCGCCGTCCCGCGGCCACGAGCGGACGGTACGAAGCGGAGCCCTCGTTTGAGTACCGAAATTCCTCCGCCGCCTTTTTCACTTTCTACGCCTCGATCGATATCGCGGCGACTGTAAATAATCCGGGGGAGGGCGTAAACGATCGCGTAAAGAGGGCTTCCAGTTCGGGGAGAGATCCAAGAATCTCTAGGGCGGCAGCTAACGCCGTCGAACGAAGAGCCATCGCGAGGATTGCCCTCGTGGAATGCCCGATCGGAAGCCGGGGGAATTTTTGGGATCGCGCGAATCCAGAATCAGAGTGAAAGGAATGCCCGCAGATAGAAGTATCTGATTATCCGAGCGGTCGATTTCCTGGAAGGAATCGTACGCCGGCCGTATCGAAACGATCGCGGCCGGCCTCACAAAATTATTCAAATAGAGAGAGGGAGAGAGAGAGAGAGAGAGAGAGAGAGAGAGAGGTCGATTTCGGAAGCGCCATTAGTTATCTGGACGCTGACTACGCTAAGATTCGCTCATTTACAACTCTGTTAATTTCGTAAAGGCCGGTCGTTTCGAAGACGGGAAGAAAGATCGCTCCGTGTTGCGTAAGTTGGACACGTTCGGGTCCCGACCCGAGAATAGAAAGGATATAAATGGGTGAGAAGAAAAAGAAAAAAAAGAACGAGACCGAAGAGTGGGAAAAGAGAAGCAAATCGAAACGCTTTTAGCTGGAATACCAACGCCGACGCCGATATGCTCGCGCATATAGGTACTGTACGTGTGTACGTGTGCGCTTCTTTCGGATGACATCACTTGCGAGCACGGTGACCGAGTTCGTTTGATTTAAACGCGGCTTCCACGGTACGAGTGGGCTGAAATATCACGTAACCCGCGTGCTGCCTTGCATACACAAGTTGCACGAATTATTGGCGCGGCGAGTGCATCGATCCGCGGAGGATTCGTGAGAACGCACGGAACTGCAGGGCCATACTGGACCGATGTTCGTAAATACCTTTCCGTTTCCATTGTGGAGCGACGTGAACTCCGGACGAGTACTTTGCTCGCTGCAGGTGTCCAACGTAAACGAGACGCCCCGATAAATATTTTTAAGCGCAGGAACAATCGTATTCCTATTTTGTTTTTCAATATGCACACCCTTTCGTCTGATAGAATCGCACGCGAATTAATGGAAAAGAGAAGCTCGCGTACCATTACGAGGATCGCCATAAACCTCGTCGATTCGCAGCAGGTACCATCGACCTGATCGCGCGACAAATATGTTTACGGGGCGAACGAAAATTGAAGGGAGAAGTCTACTTTTAAGTGGCACTTGGCCGCGTTCCCCGTTGCCTCGAACCGCTCCAATCGAATCGGTAACGAACGATTCGAGATACGGTCGAGGGCGTTATGTAGGACCACACACGAGGCGTCCGCGCTATCCTCGACCCGGTCCCACCAGGTAATGTTTCTTTTAAGTGCGAACACAAATTGTAACTGAGACGATGGGCTTTCGCCCTTTTCCCCCCCTGCATGGGCCATAGCCCGGTCCACGGGTCGAGAAATATCTGGCGGATCCGATTTCAAAAGCCGTTCGTTTGGATTCACGATTGTACGAGGGCCCAGAGGTGCGCGGAACGTGTCGCGGCATCGACCATTGCAACCCCGACGAGATCCTCGCGTTCTCGTTCACCCTGCGACCGCGAGAACCCTTTGACGCCGTTACACGCTGAAAACGTTGCGAACGCACCGCGGTTGGCCGATTTATTTCGCCAGCGCCGACAATAAGAATAAGGCTTTACAAGGAGACGGGAGGGCAGCGTTCTTTGAACCGTGATTTAACCCCGTCACAGGGCAGGGATTTATCGTAACCGTTTAATGGAACTGGACGCGCTCGATTCGACGAGTTCAACAAATTGGAAACGAACGTTCTGTCGCAATTACGTACTCGGAATATTGAATTTGATTTTCCCGAATTTCTGGCTCGCGTCGGGGATATTCTAATATTTTTACGTAAGTGAATATCAATTTATCGATATTGAATATTCCACCGTTGACTTTCGAATTTTAATTAAAATCGTTCTACATCACGTGAAGCGGTGAAATATATTCAAACATTATAGGAACAAAAATTTCAACGCGGAGGATGAGCAAACACGAGTAACACAACGAAATCATAAATCACCAACTACTTTCACTCACAATTAAGGTTACCACGCCGGTTCAACCGTCTTTCACGAAGTTTTCTATAATGGTACAGCCGAGAAGTGTTTAATAGCGCCGCGCGATAGACAAATTAAAAGAACTGTCAGATCGTGGCCGCACTAAATTCCACGTCTTCGCATACCGGTGCCGTCGAACGTATTCGATACCGTAAACATAATCGAAGGCATTCTTGCGCGATCGTGAATTCCGTTCGATCCACGAATTACTGGCCGGCCGAACCGGTTCGCTTATTTCGTAGGAATCGTCGGGACCATCTTTCGCGGTGACGCTTTCACTGGCGGCCGCAGGTCGTCCGTGAAGAAACAAAAAAAAAAACCAAAACAAAAGAGAGAGAAAAAACGGCGCGTGTATCACGTGGGTGAAGGAGCGCCTCTCGGAAGGAAGATCGAGAGTGTCACGCGAGGTTTCATTTCCACGCGGCCGCAATTATCATTGTACCTGTGTTACGCCACGTGGCACTTTCACACGCCACGCCTTCGGCGTGCGCTCGACCCGCCGTGCGCGCGCGCCAATTATAGGAAAAGCGACTTTTTTCTTTTTCTTTTTTCACCGGCGTAGAATTCTTGCACCGCGTGCCCCGTGTCAAGGTGCGTTCGTCATACGCGAAAACTGGTTCGCTGGGAGATGTTTTTTTTTTTTCTTTGCCGCGCGGCCGTTGGAAAATCGCCCCGAATGGATCGGGGACCGCTCGTGACGAGGGTTTAGTAGCCGTCAGGAATCCGGTGTTGCAGAAATGACGTGAAATATTGTCCGGCTGTTGCGTCGGCAGATTGTTCAATCGTGGGATTGCGACGATAGTTGAACGGCGATCTAGTTCGCGAGAAACTGCGACAACTCGCTTGGCCGAATTTATTCTTTCCACGATGGATAAGCTGTTTCGATTCGATGCGAACAGCTTGCAGGAGAAATGTCGCATCGAAGATAACGACGCGCAGAAATTTAATCTGACGAGACCATCGAGTTCGTTAACATTTATTTTTCGCTCTACGTCACCGACAGCCCACGCGTTGGGAAGGGCCCCGACGCTTGCCCAAAACCGTCCTCGATACGGTTTCATATAATCTTGGTAGTTGATCGACCACCGTCGGACGATTAAACCGCGCATTTTAATACTGTTTGCCAGCGTCCACCGCTTTCATAACTTAAAGCCTTGCGTCCTGAACGCCTTGCGCATTTTATGATAATGGCGGCCGGTAAATTATCGTCGCGCGAGAAATGAATTTTCAGAAGTGATCGCCGACTGTCGCCCCGTTAACGGGCCCCGAAAAAAAAAAAAAAAAACAAGGTATCGTTGAAGAGGTGACCACGAAGCGTCACGTCGCGACGCTCCCAAAGGCGCTCGCCTTCCGTCGAGGTCGCAGCCTCGGGAAAAACGTCGCAGGTGTTATCAGCGATCGCCTCGTAAACTTTTACGCTTCTCCCCCCCCCCCCAGCGAACTTTCGAATCGTTCGTCCTTTTACTTTCGCCGGTATCTTCGTAACCGCGGTGACGTCGCGGGACTAAATAATTGTTAGAAAATCATTTCGATTTGTCGATGGTGAAGCTTCGAAGCGGGAGAGGTAGGCGGGGAGGTTCGACGCGTCAACCGTGGAGAGCGCGTACACGAAAGCCACCCGAGGGGTCCGCGATAATTTATTAAACATAACGCAGCCAATTAACATGTACAGCGTTTTTGACGTCTTCGTAAATTCTCGATATGGGCGTTATTTCCAAGTTTTACGCGACCGGCCCGTTTAATATACCGATGCAATTACGATAAGGCGGCCGTAAATTGCCGCGGGCCATTTTTGTCGGCCGTTATTACCACTTGAATTGTTACAATTATTTTTAGTGCGCCGCCTCGTACACGCTTGGTGGCATCTTGTTTGTCTTAGCGAATGTACGCATCTGATAATCGACGATACCGCAAGGATTATTGTTTGCCTTCGGTTATGCGGCACGAGGAACGCGCGCCGATTTATTAATCGATCGATTATTTTAATACGTGGGACGACCAATTGAAGAATCTTGCGCGTGTACATACGGGGCAAAATAATACGAGCCCCAATTACCTAAACAAGATTCGATTATCTCCACCGACCGATCCGTCGTTCCATAGAACTAATATATAAGTCCAACAATACTTATCGATTTAAAGAGACATCAAGGATCGCACGATTCTCGGCCGATTTCGTTCCACAATTACGACTCCGCCATTTCCACGTTGCATATTATAACTGGTAACCGTAAAACACGCATCCCCTGTCGCGCTTCGATTGAATTTCCCCACGTCGTGAAAATAAATTCGACAACCGGCAGCCCAACAATTATTCCCAGGGAAGCCGAAGTATGTAAGTATAAACTACGCTATGAACCGTGCTATGCACTCCGTCCGCGGGTTATGAGCGAAGGGAAGGGCTAGGGTTCTCGAACGCGGACATTTAATCGCGCAGCAAACGTGGACCACACCGAAGGCGATACGGCTCGAAGGATATCATCGAGCCGCGTTATCGCGACCTATTAGACGCGCTTGTAGTCTTACGACCTGTCGTAACCGAGCCCACTGCGTCGCTTTACCAGTTCTCGGCTTGCACGAAACAGGCCCGGGGGGTCGGAGGTCAGTTCTTCGACGCAGAGGCTACCGGCAAGCAGGAAGATTGAGGGGCGAGTCATCAGGTGTCCTTGACCTCCAGCGATCGAGGGATCGACGTCGCCCTATAACGTCCAAGGTACCGATAATTAATCGACGATAAACGCGGCGGCATTGCCGTCTTTTCGGGGCTCTATTCCTTGATTGACGTTTAGCATTTTCTATTTCTTGCAACGGACGACGAATAAAAATACTGTCCCTATAACGGAGTTACTATTGCTATTGTTTTTGTAAAACGCACGCGAAGTACGACGGGCCTCTCGATGACCACAGAGAAGACACGAGAGAAATTCAATTATCATAACAGACGCGGTAGCGAGCTGAAAAATTCGCAGGTTAAAAATCGAGGCACGATCAACACCATTCTCACAACATCAGAAGAAGCCCCGCGCGTTAATGTCTGCTCGAAAGACGCGGAACGTTATTCGCCACATTAAAAAGCATCGAATACTAGAATTTCTACTGGAAAGCGCGGTAAATGCCAAGCCTGTCCGCGAAAATAATCCCACGACCGGGGCTGTCGGTTCTTGTTGCTCGAAAATCCGGGCAAGGCTCTTCGGCAAAAGGTCTCCAGATGCGTTGACCTCGGGGAGACCATTAAATGATGAATATTACCGGCAATTACGAGTATCCCAGTCATTGTGCGTGTGAATCGGCCGAGGCAGTGCCGCGTGTTCGGCCGTTATCGCGCACACGCATGTACGGGTACGTGCACGCATACGGGGTGAGAGTGCGGATTGAAAAAAAGAAGAGACAACCGGTTGTGCTATGCGCACGGGATCATAGAGCTCCACTCTCGAAAGCGACCTCTTCGCGGCTCCACTGCGAGAAGATGACATCGCGGTTCTCAACCTACGTCGACCTGGAATTCGTTTAACAATTTTTCCGACTCGCCCCATCGAGCTGGTGTCGAACGAAAAATCGAACTCGCCTCGCGAGCGTAATTTCACTTGGAAATTTTCCGCAAGAATTCATTCTTCCTGTGCGCCACAGGACGATCATTTTCGTTCCGCGTGAACAGAATTGGACAGCCCGGATTAGAAGTAAAAAGTACACCGTTTAAATAATAGACAATTAATCGCCCCTCGAACTCGATTCGTTCATGCTAAATACACGAGATTCACTGAGAATTCGCTAGTTTCCAAGTGTCCGGGTAAAACGATCCAGCAAACCGAATCAACGACAACCCGCATGCATAAATCACCAGGAGCGGCATCGCACCGAGCCGGCCTCCTTGTCCGGATGTTTGGTCGTTCGAACGAGGCGCATTAGGACGCCTCGAGAGCTATCATTTTCTCTCTTGAACCACTTCCTCTAATTAATGCGCCGTTTCTCCCGCGTTAATCGTGTTCCTTCAAGTCGCACGGTTCATCGCGATGCCTCCGGCAGGACTAGACGACGCTGCAGCGGGAGCAGGAATAGAGACGAACGGATCGTTCGATCCGGGGACGAGGGGGCAGGCGACTATCGTGGCGGTGGTGAAAAAAAAAAAGATAAAACGAAATGAAATAAAATGAAAACCGAAAAAAGTATTCCGCGTCCCGGAGCTACGAAACCGTTCAGGGCTCGCGAACAGAAAGACTACGGCTGAGCAGAATCGTCGACAAGGTCCCCTCTGACCCGACGGCGATGGCAAACGATCGGCGCGCAAGAAGCGGAGCCTGATTTATGGGCCGGTCGCGAGGGCTGCGTCTCCTCGCGAACTCAGACGTTCTGTACTTGCACGTACCTGCATACGTGTGTACATATATCTCTCGCGCTGTGCACCGTATGCTACTTCTACCTGTATGCCCCGTCATGCGCACGACACACGTACGTACAACACAGGGGCACGTGTACGCGTGCACACGTCCGAACGATTCGCATAAGGCAAGATCTCCTTCCGGCCGGTGCAGCTATCTCGATTCGCGGTGGAAAGCTTCGCGACTCGCGAAACGCGACTCTCAGTGTACCGCTCTCTTTCTCTCTTTCTCTTCCTCTCCAGGCGGAGTGCAGCGGTTCTGTTGTCGCGATATCGTCGTTACCGCGATTGCTTCCGAGAGAAGTTCGCCGACGAGACAGCCACGTTTGAAACGTTCAAGCAGCACGGTTCACCGATACACCAGAGTCGTTGTCTTCCCTGTGTCTCCCTCTCCCTCTCTCTCTCTCTCTTACTCCCTTTCTCCCCCACGTTTGCCGATCGAATCGACGGATCGATCGTGCGCGACGCGACCGATCGATTTTACCAAACGAAACGCAACCCGGTTTCACCGATCGGATGCTTTCATTCTTGCCCTCCTATGCCGATACGCGTTTCTCTCTTCTCCCCACCGGTCGCTTCCCTTTTACCCGCTCTGTGTTCTCGACGTCCGAGGATCACGAGGGGTCGAATCGAATCGAATCGAATCGAATCGAACTGAACCGCGACGCGATGAGACGAGACGAGACGAGACGAGACGCGACGTCCTCTCGATGTCCCCCTTTTTCTTTCCCCTCGTTCTACCTCTGTCTCCGTCGGTTCTGCTGCTTCTCCGTTAGGTTTGCTGGCTCGCCGGTAGCCGGCAGCGTTTACATTAATGTATGAGGGCAATCGTAAAGCTCGATGTGTACATACGTCTCGATCGGGGTCCCCGGCCACGGCAGGGATTTTCTCGTGCGGTTAACGGACAAAAAAAGGCCACGACATGCTGCGACGACGTGTACCCGATCTAATGCACTCGCCTATCCGTCCGCCGAGGGGACGCGCAGCCGGGCCACCGGTGCGCGCTGCTCGCACGACGAACTCGCGGCATTATAATGTGAAATCGTGACGGCCTGCCTCGGCCCGGTCGGCTCGTTGATTGTCCGTTTCATTATGCTGATCGCGGTTTCGTTGGTTTCCGAGCAATTAACATACACGACTCGCCAGGGGGCTCGCGGGCCCAGGCTACGTACGATGAATGAGAGGGTTCAAGGTGTGCGGCGCGGCGGTGAAGGGTGAGCTCGAGGCTTTTCAGCGGATACCGGGGAATCCTTGCGCGGATCGTTCGGGAGAATTCTTAGCCACGCTGGTGATTAATGTTTTTGGTAAAAATCGGGCGATTCCAGAGCAATGAACGTTACTTTCCTCGGCAGGGTATTGCGTGCACGTAGTCGAACGAAAACTTCCTCGCGTGCCGACCGAAACCGTGACGCTCGGAAGCCCGTAAAACAAACGAAAAAAAGGCCACCGAAATCGCGATTCCATTCAACCGAGTCATAGGTCCGGGGCACGTTTGCGTAACAGGCATACGCTCTTCCTCGGGCCTCGCGGAGGTAGGCGAGGCGGTGTGCACGCGTATGCAACGGGTCACACACCGAGACGGATATACGGATTCGCGTGGTACGTGTGTTAACCGCGGTGTGGAGGCCTGGCTGCTGGAAGAGGTCGACCGAGAGGTCGCTCGGTAAATTGGTCGCCGTGGCGTTACCGTTGATCTACGGCAACAGACGCGATAGTTATGGAAAGGTTACGGCGGAGCAGTCGATAAAGCGTCGCGCTGCCTGTCCTCGGGAATCCGCGGCGGCCCGACGAATCGTAAATCGCGGAATCGCAACCGCTCGGGTTGGCTGCGAAAATAAAAAAAAGAAGGGAAAAAAAAAGAACAAGGAACGGAGCAAGACGGCTCTCGTGGAGAGGAGATGCCCGTGCTCTCTCGTGCCGCGCACGTATTCCGCGATCGCACGATTTCCGTCCTCTTCCGCGTGTCGCGGGCCCACGACCGATCTCCTCCGTCGGTGCAGATAAGCGATTGAGCGGGAGCCTCGCGTGGCCGGCTTGAAAATCGCTCGCGACCTCTCCGACGCGTAAAGCTCGAATCGCAGTGCTGGCCCGAAAAGAGCGACAGAGAGAGAGAGAGTCAGTGAGAGAGACTGGCGAAGATTTCGTACTGGTCTGACAAACGGGGAGAAAGAAATTTCGACGTCTGACCGATACCTCGAGGAAGTTCGTTCGCGGCTATTATCAGAATTCCGCACGGGAGAAGCTTCGACAAGAAAGATGAGCAGCTCGGCTGGCCGGCTAAAAACTGTACTCGGCGATCAATGATCTGTGAAATGAATACAGGTGCATCGAATAAATCACAGGCTTAACACGACGCTGCATCGTCGGGCCTCTGATGAAGGTAGCTTGCAACGCTAATGGGATGCGCCCAGATTTTTCCGCCAGAACGCGGATGCGTTCCGACACGCTTGTATTGCTACGAGTATGATACACCGCGGTAAATTATCGCGGCCTATCGAAACGGTGGGATGCATCGGATCGGCAGTGACAGAATTGGAGGGGAATTCGAGATCTTCGTCGAACGACGAAACACGGCATGACGAGGAAAATATGTACGCAGCCTGAATCGGTTCGGTTCAGCCTTTTGTCTCGCAAGTCGTCGAACTCCTTTCGAGTTTTGGGCATCGAAATCGTCGTCGCCTCGCGACCCTATCGCGGATCGTAAATCCCGCGGCTGCTTCTTCGACGAAGCGGCCCCGGGGCAGAAAAAAAAACAAGATTACTCGGTTCTGATCGGGTCTGTCACGTGTCGGAAGCGCGGCGCGCTCGCGGATCGTTTCGAGAGACAGCTCGAAGATCGAGGCGGCGCGAGGCCGTGGACCGCGGCGGCGCGGGTTCGAGCCGAGGCCGTTTTAATCTCCCTCGAGGTCGGCTCTTCGCTACACCCACGCTCGTGTCATCGATATATCACACGCGAGGCATGCCCGCAAAGCGGCCGTGGCCCGCGACGAATCTCGCCCCCGGCCGAAGATTCCGCGTTGTTCTCGTTTCGAGGAGAAAACGGGCTGCCCTTTTTTGGCTCGTTATAAAGGTGACGCAACCGACGGGGAGGGGAAGAAGCAGACCAGAGTGGCGATCTTCGCGAGAAAAGAAGCAGGGCGCCGCTGGATTATTCGATGTCGGGCAACGATAATAAAAATCACGGGTCGGCCCTTATTATTATTGCATCGGGATGCCTCGCGAGGGAACACGATCCGGATATGTTGTTTGGCGAGAGTTGCAAAGCTGCGGCGTCGGTATGCAACCAGTTGCGTATCGATTCCGCGAAACGAAGAACGGGGGAATACGATTTTCGGGCAGGCTGATTTGCGATACCGCGGCTCGTGAAGGGGAACGGGCGATTCGATTGCGAGAGGGACATGTATTTTCGAAAATTCGATGCGCAATAGGCTGCGTCGATAAATCGGAATTAAATACGGTTTCGAGAAAATGAGTGATTGCTTCGATCGCTGCAGTAGCAGACGCGTCACAACTCTGAAACAAGGTTCACAATTGTTTGCCTCGAAAAGACTCTCTGTACATTCTCTGCAATTAACACGCCACTGTTCCGAAATCGTTGCGAACGATTAGTCTCGTCGTTCGATTTATCCTCGTCGACTATCGTAAATGTAATATCGATGGAAAGGCCTACAGGGTGTGCTCCGATAGGAAATGAACCCGAAGCGAGCGCAAATGTACCCATCGACCACGTTTCACCTCCGACGCACGGTGATCGAAACACCGTCAGATGAATATCGCTGATAATGGAGCAGCGTAGAAAGTGGAAAATCGAAGAACATCGTCGTAGACCTACGCCTATTCCGGATGCGATTGGATCGGGACGCCATTAATAACGACGCACTTACCGATCCCATGGCAGGTGGTAGACCGCATGAAAGTCACGACCTGACATTTGCCTGGGTTGCCCGCGCCCGATCGCGTCCCGAGAACCGATCGCGATGCGATTTTTCTACACGCCGGCGGAGAGGCAAGAGGGCAATTTCAAGTGTAACAGCCTAGCCGCCGTTACTATAATACCAACACGCAAAACGCGTGGCGTGCCGTTGCTTCGCTTTCTCCGTTCCTCTCCCTTTCTCTGTCCCTCTTTCCTCACCTATTCGTAATCCGCTTTTCACTTTCGACCATGCATCGATCTCTCCGCTCGATCGCCTCGGTCGCTTCGAATCGCGGCGCATCTTCGCCCGGCGTTCGCCGTGCGCACTTGCTTTCGCGTTCGTTACTTTTTCGGAACGCGAACGGTAGCGCGTTATAAATCTCGTTACCTGGGTGTTTAAGTGAGGAACGAGTGTGCACGACCTCTTTGAAGAACTCCGACGGGACGTTACGTATTTCGAAAAAGGCTGGCCGATGTTTTAGAAATCCGCCTTCAGTGGCGTTGCAAATCAATTTGCGAAGCGTAACATTTATTACAGCAGTGTTATTATACTCGATCTGTTTTTCTGTTTTTTTTTCTCCATCGGGAAGAAATAATTAAGGAGGCTACTATTGCCAGATACGCGGTTTGAAAAATGGTAAAAGTGGCTTCATTAATCATCCCCGGGGCTCCCTGGAGCCGATAGCATCAACACGAACTGTCCCGTCGACGACGACCGACAATCGTTCCTGCAGGTGTTTTTCGAAAGTATCACGAACCGAATCGTTTCACAAGATCGACCTGTGCGTCCTGCCACCCTCTGTCGAGCACTGGCATTCCTCTGCTCCTCCTTCCCTAAATGCCGACCGAAACGTCTCGTTCAACCAGAACGCAAAAGGGAGACGGCAGGCTCGTACCTCGAGTCATTCATTTCTCTCAAGGCTTCAAGAACAATTGTTTCGTTTCATCGGCACGATCGAAGTGTACGGCTGGGCGTGAACGTGAACGTCGGTGCTCGTGTTCCGTGGTTCGAGTATCTGTAACGATACGGCGTATCGAACACGAGTATCGTTCGGGTTACTCGTTCGATCCTCCTCTACCTTGGGGCGAAAAACGATTCGCGATGGTCTGCTTTCGTATTGTGCAAGGGAACGAACAGTACCGTGCTTAGAATTCTTTCGCGTCATTATTCTGCAGACTATTATTATGTTATGCAGTGATACGGTTGCGTTACTAGAACCTGTAGCGGTACGACACGATTTTATTTGCACCGAAATCGAAAATTTCGTAGATATTAAATTTTTCGTCCAACCTCGTGTACCTCGACGGTGTTATAGAAAAACGCCTGCGCCAATTTCATTATTTAATCCCTTGCATAACGTGCAAATTGCACGCAAAAATTTGCCCTCCCGCAGCCGACAACATCGAGCGTGCATCACGCGAAGCGACCGTACAACGTTCCAATATACGACCATATTCGACCCAGAAAAAGAGCTACCAGAAATAATCGAGAGCATCGACCGACCACCCATAAGCTTCGATCGGGCCCCCATATAAAGGATAACAGGCTGCTTCGACGCAAGAATAAAACGAAGCAACACGTTCAACGCAAATTTCTCAATTTACCATGCGGGAAGCTTCGCGACACGCCATCGTCGATCCGTATAATTTCGTACCCCCGCGGCACCTATTAATTGCTCGCCAACGTTTCTACAATGTTGCAACGTGAAATTACGAACGCGCACGGCTCGGGCCGATTTTTCTTCACGACGCGAGGATCGCGCGGCGCGATAACGCGCGCAATAATGATAACACGATACCGACGCGTCGAATTAATTACGACGCGTCCGCGCGGACGATTTTCTGTTGCACGCCCATCGCCGCGGCACCGTTGCCGGGGCCTGAAATTATTTTTCGGGGCGGGCACGCCGTTACAGTTAATTAACATGCCGTATAACGCGAACGGAAATAATTAACGCCGCGGGGAGATCGTGTACGTAGATACATGTGTCGCGCGAACAACCGTGCAAGGTAAACCGATTCGATTCGATTTACGGGCCGCGAGAGATGATATCGGTCTGTGTTCGAACGCTAAATGTCACTCGATAGAATCTCCCCCGACTCGCTGGCGGATTATCGACGAGAAGGTACGAGCGGAAGGGAGGGCAACGAAAATGGGAACGAACGGGCTGAAAATAGCGTTCGATGTTTCCGTAGAGATTTAATGGGCGAACACGTGACCGATTTTTCGTCGTCCTCGATCGTTGTTTATCTACGCATCAATCTCGCGTGGACCGACTCTTTCGTTTCGCACGAAGAATTTGGTAGAGGCGAGGAGAAGAAACGAAGAAAAAATGTTAACCGTACGAATATCGGTTCGCTCGATAAATAATACATATTTCATCGAGGATAAGGCGAACGGGGCTGAGAGGGACAGAGACGGAGATCGAATAAAAATCAGCAGCAGAAGAAGAAACAGCAATAAAACACAACGCGCGGGGCGATAAAAATTATACGACCGTGCGGATATTTAAAATAGAATCGTCCATAAAGATCGCGGTCTCGATAGAAGGGGATAAATCGAGGGGGCTGACCTCCATTAATTTCCACGACTGTCGTTCGAAAGTTGTAAGAAGGAAGACGCGTTTATTGGCGCGTAAATCACGCGGACGGAGGCGCGTGGACCGGAAATTCGAACGAGCGGCGCGTGTCCTGCGGCGCGCGAAATTCAACTCGAATCCGACGCGCTCGGATTCGAGATCCAGCTCGCGATAATCGTGCGAGACGAGCACAGCCGCGCCGATATGCGGGTCCATCCCTCTCTCCGTGGAGACGCGTAAAGGTCAGCCCCGACGTAAAGGCCTCCGCAGACGTTCCACATTACCGTGCCCGTTGCCATTTCTGGCAAATAGATCCGCGGTTCTTCTTCGTCCGCATCGCGGCCTCCCGCGAGCTACGAACGATGAGCGGCGAGACTAGCGCCGAGCAAACAACGCACGACTGTGTTTGACCATCGACGAGACACAGGTACTGATTGCGAGTCGAACCCGCGAACCTAGTAAGACGGACGCAACGTGGTCAATTTAATGTTGAATACTGTTGCGATGGCATTGGGAAGAATAGCAGAGCGAGTGGTATCGTTTAGAAACGTAAGGGTGCATTCGAAGGGTGCACTAATTTGTAAAAATGATCGACGACGATCGCGAACGAATTTAAAAGGAACGGCACTTTGCATGTCCATCTCACTGTCGTCTCGAGGATAGCTATTAAAATACGACGCTCGAGTAAGAACGCATTCAGAGCCGCGATCTCGAGTCGACGACTCCTGGCTGTCGACGTGCCACGCGATGACGATATCGCGCGAGTGATGATCTCGCCCTTGCGCTCGATTCGACGCGGGTTAATGCCGATCGGATCGGTCCACGTTACACGCCACAATGTGCCTATTTCTCAAGTCCCAATGATGAGGTTACCCCGTGGCCTTCCGGCACTCGACTTCGATCGCTCGAGAGCCTCGCGTGTCGCTCGCTCGCGCGACGATTCGCAAGATCGTGCAGCGTGTCGGAGGCTCGATGGATCGCGTACACACGCTGCGGCCTACGCTGATTGACACGCTTCCGTTAGACACCAGCTGTCCCGCTTAATGGGCCATGCTCGTTGAAATCGTGCCCTCGGATATTATCGTCCCGCTGCTCGACCTGTCGGGGATTCGTCAGTTCGACTAATGCGATAAGGTGGGACCGGTTGAAGGAATGCATCGTGCATAAGGGTCAATCGAGCCGGAGATTGTTCTTCGCGCGACGAACGCGTTGCTTTTAATGGAACAATTGAAGCGTATTGATTGCCGAAATTCGCGACGATCCTTGTGTGCGAGATTTTTCCAATTGGGAAGCTAACACGGCTGGGGACGCTCCTTTAAGCGTGTCAATTATAATTAAGTCCAGTAGAAACGAATGATGTACTTTGCTCCGATGCGACGCACTTCACCGTCTTCCTACGCCCCGAGTTTGATGCACCTGAACGCAGGTGCGTCGCGTCGCACGGTGAAAGGCCACGGATAGCATTGCCTCCCAGACGACCGTGTCCAGAGTATGTACACCTATGTCGCCGTGGGTACAGAGGAACGACGTCTTCCCCTCGCGTCGAAAATAAATCCACAAATTATCGCGTCGAGTTTCACACGCGGGGACGCGACGCTACGTGATTCGATTCCACCTCAGGCGCGAAACCACAGCCAATGCATACTCATCGCGTCGCCGGCAATAAAGACACGCGGCCATTGTCAGCGTCGCCTCGCCTCAAAAATGCTTCGCAAATTGCCGGCTGTCGGTTTCGCGCGTTCACGGCATTCCGCGACGTCAAGAGTTTTCATCGATGGACATCGGCCCGCTAATGGAGACGTACAAATGGTTATTGGCGTTATTCCGCCGAGCACAGGCACGGGGAAACGACGATGAAACGCGTGTACACAATGCCTATCGCCGTGGGGTTGCGTAACGCCGCGCCGCAACAGCGTCCCCGTGGCAGAGATCTGGCGAGATCGCGTCGATGAAATTTATCATTGATCCCGGTTTATCGGTCGTGAATGAAAGGCGACGATTCCGCTGCCGTTGGTTAGAGGAGAAAGTATGCAGGCATTGTGTACGGCTTTTCGAATGGCGATGGAAAAATCGATGCTCGTACGTGTAAACCCGTATAATCGTTCGATAAGATCAGTAACGGGGAACTGTGAGATACGTGTGACTTGAAACGAAGATGATCGGAATCGAGGGGACAAGAAACTACAGTGATTCGGTGCCGCAGCTGGCCACGATTTAATGGGGAACCGCGTGTTCTCGATATCGAACTTAACGAACGACGGAAACATAAAAAGTTGACCTGCTTCGTGGAACACGTGGGTACCACGTTTCCCGCGAGATCGTCCGAGACACTTTGACGTCGCGGTGACTCCCACGCGTCCACGTGCTCACGCACCATTCCCCGTGCGTGCAACGGATGAGTGCGTATGGTAATGACAGGCCAGGAAACGCCGGTCGGGCGCCGGCTAGCCGCTTCGGGCCATAGCTACCTGCAATCTCGTCGAAATATCGGGGCGACCGCCTTGAGAAACGGCCAAGGCCGCGCAAAACCGAATCAATTTCGTTCTAATTGCACCGCGGTGAAACCGGTGATCTTGATCCCGGTTCTAACGTAAGACGTTCCGGGTGTCTACGTGTTACGTGCGCGCGTCACGTGATAATTGGCGTTTAGTCTGGCACCGGAGTTGTCTGAGAGTCTGATGTAAACCCGTTCGTTGCCCCGGGTGAAGCATTATAGATGAATTGTGGCGATTTCACCGCGGCGATCTTATCGTCGGAGGGGGATTCGAAGGTGTATGAATTTCTTTTCGTGTTTGCGCGTTACGCCAGTCGTGCGGAATTAATTTAGCTCTAATGATTGTAATTTGATTCCAATTATATCGAGGCTGCCACACGACGGGGCCGCGCCGCGGAGTCGAAATTCGGCATGCCCGCGTTCGGCCCCCTTAACGAACGTCGACGGATGAATAATAACGGTGTCTCGCCTCTGAATTAGCGTTTTTTCCATGCTCGTTCGACCGCGTATCCGTTTGTTTCACCGGCTCGCGCCGCCTAGTCGACGAGGAAGCGAACGCCCACGCTCCACGCGGCCCAGACGCGTTTCACCTCGCAATGCAGAAGATCGATATCGGGCCCGGTGGTATCGACAGTGTATCGCGTTTCACGGTTGCACGAGCCCGTGTCTCGGCTCTGTCCACCTCGTCAACGAGCACTTGCCCGCGGGAACACGTTCGATTCGCACCTACGGGACGTGGAAGAAGCGGAATCGCATTGGGCCAAGATTCGCAGCCCGTTTACGAACCAACGATTTGATTTATCGAGCGGCCCTATAGGCGGTGCTCGTAAAAACAGCAGGACTCGGTGGATCCACGCGGGCACTGGGAACGAGATTGAATGTCTCGTTCGAGTATTTAGGTGGCACGTTGAGTGCGCGGTTGAAAACCAACGGCGTGTCGGTGTTAACCGCATAAACGAGTGCGCCTCGGGTATCGCGATAATACCGACTTCACGATTGCGCCGCGGTAAAATCGTGAATTATTAAGGCCGATATGTAACACCGGACCGCGATCGCGTTTTCGTAAGATCGGATTGAACAGAACCCGCGACCGAACGCCCCGCGGCGACGTGCCATTGTTACGGGCGTCGCGTAATTTTGCGGGGATCGCGAAAAATATCCGAGGCACGCGGAAATCGATCCCGATCTCTACTTCCAAAAGGATCGATCCGCGAATCGCGATCTGTTGGCGCGCCGGGAACGATACGCTCTGCTAATAAGTACACGGGAAAATTTATTAGGGTAGTTTCGAATATTTTCATTCGCGAATCAGCTCTGCCCCTTAACGGCGGCGGCATTATTAATCTTGGATTAGAAAACCAAGTAATTTCCGCTTGCCTAAGAAACGCACCGCTTCCCTCGTATCTCAAATGCTTTACGAGCCTAATTTCGCAAACGGTGAAACATCTACAACAACAAACCTGACACTTTATTAAACGCTGTACCGACACGCGGGACCGAAGGCAAAAAAATAAACGCCGGCTCCCTTTTGGGGGGGGCGAAAAAAGTGCGCATTGCGCAAACCGGAGAAACCTATTTCGCCCCGTAAAAATATGATCAAGCATCAAGTACGCGCATATAGCATTTCCAGTTTCTGCTCAAGATATGCGCGTGAAACTCGTAGCGGCGACTCTATCGATACTGTCTAGGTGGGAGGCGTTCAAGTACCTCGAGGAAATCTCGCGAAACTTAACGCGAATTGAGTGCGCTATAAAGTGTCACGCCGGGAAATGTTTTACGATGATGCAAGTTTGTCGTGGCGCTGGAAAATCGGGGTCGAGTTTGCACGGCCGTGCGGTGCCTCGCCGTTGGTGGTTTATGCAGCCAGCATATTTACGCCCCTCTTTGCCCGTAACAGAATGCATTGTTGGGTCATCGTAAATGCTGGCGTGTGACGCGCGCCTCTTATTTGACCCTTTTCGGTGCATCCAGGCCTCACCTCGATGCATACGACACGCGTGCTCCGGCGTTTCCCCCCAGGTGCTGGCGGCGATACAGTGAAATACGAACTCGTGCGTTTCGACATTTTGAAATCCCGACAGCCATGAAATCGCGTCTCGCGGGATCGGGAATAATTTATTCACCTCGGATGCTAAATTTAGCCCGTCCACGGAGATAAATTTAAACGTCGCGATGGAGATCTTGCGCGCTCGGAAATGTAAAATTAGAATACTCGCCGATTCAGCATCGGCCGACGATGCTTTGCTCGCCCCGAAGAGGGAGAATTCTGTGCGAGGAGGCCGATCAACCGATCGCCCAATAGAACGCGATTGATAAAAACGAGTGTAGGTTGGTCCAACTTTTACTACCCCGTGATACTCGACGTCGAGTAAGCAGGTTGCGTTTACTAATGTCGCGACGCGTTAAGAGATCAATGGAACGACGAGCGAACACAGTCGACGTTGTGCGAGCGCAACGCGGAGGGGGTGAATCGTTGCGAGTTGGAAAAAATGTCTTCTTAGAGAGGAAAGGGAGCGATAGAAGGGCAATAGCGAGCAATGAAATCGAGTTATTATCCGTATTATCGACAGCGTTGCGAAAGTTCGCGTGGGCCGCGTGGTAGACTCATTGTCGTACTATGTGCACCCGCGCAGCCTTTCGCCGGGGGTATCGTTCCAGGTTCGAGGGGATCGATAACCCGACGGAAAATCGACTATCCAGCGGCGTGTTCCTCCGCGATCGCGTTAATTCACCCGTTCGTTAGAAAGTGCAGGCGTCGAGGTCGTGAGACGGGCCGGAGATGAATCTTCGACGAGTGCTTTCTGTGCCAACACAGTTTATGCACTGTTTAAGGTAATTGGATGATCATCCGCTGGTATGACGCAATGGCTTGTCGATAGCTCGAAAGTTATTGTACGATGCATACATGCGCAATTTCGATTATGATAGCTGGAGGCTCGCGGGTACCTCGAGCGGAGGTACAATTTCTCGTGAACGCGAAATTGTTTGATACGAGGGCAATTTGGCTGATCGGACGGCTTAAGGTGTGTAATTCTTTTTTTGCAATTTTTATCATTGATAATTCTTTCGTTCGGGGCAAAGGTCACGCTATTTTTGTATTCCCACGCAGGTAACGCTCCAAAATATTTTAACGAACTGAAACTTCTTTCTAATGTAAACATTTGCATAATGGGGGAAAAAAGGTGCATTACGTGTCATCCACTCGTTGCAAGAAACGCAGAACAATATCGATAACAAGTATCGCTTTATAATAACAAGAGGGATCAACAAGATCTGCAAAGCCGGCAGTCATACACAATACGTTTCACTATTGCCTTTCGCCAATAACAGATCAATCGATCATTCCTCCCGCTGATCCACTTAACGATAATCCACATTGTATTACAATTCATTACACAGTGCAGAGACAAGGCAGAAAAGGAAAGCGGCTGGAAAACGAGCCGCTTCAAAAGAGACCGTAGGCACAAGTCGACCGCGGAACGATCATTATCGACCTAACCGCGTGTGGTAACACAAAGTGAATTCCAATAAACTGACCGGAATTTTTCCGCGACCCACGTGGCACGCGAAGCTTACGCATCGTATACATGGTTGCGTTTCCCTTTGATTTTCCGTCGCATTTCCGTTACCAGAGACCAGAACTACTCGAGACAAGGAAAATGATAATGAATTTTCCCGTTACCGATATGGTAAAACTATTTAAAAACCGAGACCATGACCGCAATTAGTGGAGTGCTCGGTTACAACCGCGCTATACAATTTCTTCTTTCCCTAACAGAATCCCCATATAACAATTTCCTTTTTCGAATTTTTTCTCAACGAAATATTTCCCTTCGCGTACCTACATCAACTTTGCGTACCTACTACAACTTCGCAAAAGGGCCTCATATTCCATTAGATTAAGAGTGAAAGAAATGTCAACCTTGGTCACGAAAATTTCGTCATCGGCGAACAACGACAACCTAGACAACGAGTAACGATACCTACAAGTACCTGTACGAAATCCGACACAATCGTTTGTTATCTCAGACCTCATCTACCATCCTCAGACAACTTCCCTTCACATTCCATTCAAAATACGCACTCCCATAAAACTTGAACGCGGTGAGCCCCATCGAACGCGGAAGGCGAGTCATTGGAACGAACGCCACTTGTCCCTGAAAATTCCAGGACAAGTGGCACAACGTCGTGGACACCACGCGGACGTCATCGCGCGCAAGGTGAAGCGAAGTGTGGTCGTTTCTCGTGTACCTTCCTGCCTCCGGCTTTTGCCCCTTTCTAGTCGGTTGTTCGTCGAACCCGAGCTCCACGAACCAAGTGTATAGACGCCGGCGAACCATGGGCATTCAGCCGAAGCAGGTTAATATCTCGACATTGTGGACACAAGTAACAGAGAGGGGACGCAGGAGGACCTTTGCGCCTCGGAGATATTCTCCTATCGCGAAACTTTCTACATTTTTCTTTTTTTTTTATTGTTCTCCCTACCCTTCACCGCTATTTATTGCCTCGCTGATTTACCACCTGTATTTGGAACTTTATAGTCGGAAACGCATTAGCGGACGGTTTTAATACCGCCGGATTTGGCTATCGACGACGGTGTTAAGCTATTTTTTGCTACTTATTGGTTTAACGATGGGAAGCTGGCCTAGGGTCAACACAGAAATATTGTGAATAACGGTGGATGGCCGAGCACCATGGGTGTACCTAACACCTTTCCACGAACGTTTATTGCTACACTTGGTAGACCACACGGTTCTGATGTCTCACCACGTCGGAGGTAATGATCTTCCTAGTGGCACCTCGCCGTTTTTTATCGCCGCGCGTAACTTCTTGACCGATCTTTCTCGCGTAATTGGCGTTCCGCTTTGAAACGTTCCATTCGACGCCGGGGGAACCTATTAGCATTAATTGTAACCTTTACTATCGATCTTCCTTGTCCCCCCCCCCTTCCCACCCCACCCCCCCGGGCCGTGCATTAGGATCATCCGAAACTTGTTGGCCCGAACGCTCCGGAGCGATCGGTTACCATCAATTTTTCTCCTTTTCCTTTCGACCGTAGACAATTTACTTTTTCCCCATTCCCGATTCGATTATGCGAGTTGCCCGAACGATCCACGGAACAATGCCGACATTTATCCTAATCAAAGCGGCTGAACGACTCTAAGCAGCGCGAATTCGAGCCGATATATTTATCGACGTCAGCCCTAAATCCATTAATTCGATTCCGCATTATGCAAATCCGTCGGCGAGCTCGCCGAGCCACGACGTCCTCAACAGACGCACGTGGGCGAGACACGCGGTGCCCGCTACTTGTAGCGCTCGTTCCGGCTCCTGCACGGATTCGTTCGAACAAATTCGAGGCAGCGACGTCCCGGAGGGCTTGCGCGGACGAGACTCGCGTGGGCATCACGAATTCCGACACTTGGCGGAAAGATTGCCACCGCGGAAGTGTCCTCCGAATCGGTAAAAACGAACCGCCCCGACAATCGTACGAACCCGGACGAATTTTAGTTAAAGCTCGACAGAGCCGGGTACCTTTCGCCACTTTGCGCACTCCGCCGGCTTCGCAATATTTTCGTTGCGAGGAAAGGGAAGGGAAGGGAGAACTGTTTGCCAAAAACGATTTACACCGCAATCGTCTACGGCTAATTAGAAACCGCTCAACTTTCTCGATAACTCAAAACAACCGTATCTCTCCGCGCCGCGAGACAACTGACGCGCGAGGATTTTTCCTCGCCGTTTCAGCAATAAACGTGTCGACACATCGTATATCCTCGTAAACGAGACGCGGCTCATTGAGGCTGTTTCGCGGACGATCGTTGGTCATCCCGGTTGATTGGTTATCCGCTATTCCTTGCGAGAATCTCCTCGTCGAATGAGATTAAAGCGGCCCGTTTTTTCGCGGCAATAAATGTCAAGCCTCTTACGTACGCCGCCTAGAGAAACACATTTCGTCGTTCGCGGTCGTCTACGCGCGGATCGCTTCATTCGCTTCGTCGTTCGGCTTCGACGCGACGATCACGCGAGCCGGCCGCGTTTCGCACGTCGGATCAGATTAAGAACAGGCCGTACGCTCGCGGCTTCAAGCGTCGCCGAGCCGATGCCCGTGCACATGCGTTCCACGCGCATGAACAAACGTTGCGAATGCTCGGTTCGCTCGTGGGAGGGAAACGTGAGTCGCGTTCACTCTATCAGAATTCGTTTTGTCCGCGAAATCGCTTCGAACGCATCGCGCTTTCTCCTCCAATAAACGCCAGCCTCGAGGCAGGCAACCCGCTCGACGTTTGCGAGACGTTCCCCGGCGAACGCGATACACCTGCGCGGGTGTGACCAATTAGAATCGGGACAGGGCACCCCCTCGGCTGTTGGCCGCTTACGAAAATGGTCCGGATCGAATCGCCGGGCGAGCATTTACGTAACAACCCGTGTGCGCTCGTTCGGCATGCGAGCTACGCCGGCGATGAACTTTCGTATAATGAAAGTCGAATGAAAGTTCGCTGTAATAACGACGATTCTTTCCTACGGATGGGACCTAATATTGTAGTCCCTCGCCGGCGAGACTTCGGTCCCCGATTCGTGAAACGAGAAACGCTTAACGCCGCCAGGTTGTCTGTAATTATGTGATTGAGTTTTGTGACATCCGCGACCGGGCAGGTGGAACGTGAAAGGTTAATTGATCGGTAGAAATTCCGTTGAAAACGTTTGTCAATGTGTTTCGCGCTGGAATGGCTAATTGGCTTTTTATAGCTGCTTCTTTTACAAAGAGTGTTCTACAAATTGTCCCACTGGCTTGCGACCGGGACAAAAAGTAACTCGCATTGCCTCGACATTGATTGAACGCGCATACTCCTGCAATTATAGAATGTAATTATTATTATTATTATTATCGCTGTTATTATTATAGCAGAATTATTGTCACGAAATAGCAAGGAGCGATACACGCGTACGACACCGTCATCCTAAAATCAACTACATAATCAATCACTTAACCCCTGATCCCATCGCAACGCAAAATAGCATCAATGATCCCCCAAGGTTCCATAACTCCCGGCACAATAAAGTGCCGCCTACATTCCTCAGGCAAGTCCTTCACTTATCGCTCAACAAAGTCACCAACCGTGTCCTCCACGAAAAATCCCCACCTGCCAGTTCGAGTAAAAGCGGGACACGTTAGAGGAGGACAGGATCCGTGTCGACTGGACCATGTGTTCCGATCTTAGGTACGGTTCTTTCGCGCGTGGGAACGAGGCGAGTGAAGCGCGGAAGCGTGATGTCAGCCGCGGCAGGGGAGAGCCTTACATTTTCGTACGATGATAAATGATCTCATCATCGGCATTTAGAACGCGGCGAGGTGTCGGCCGGACGAAAATACCTGGCCGAGCATCATCGCAGAGAGGTAAAGGGGGGCAACGGAGGTGAGGTCTCGTTTAAAGCGAGGGTGAAGGGGCACGGTTCGCGTGAAAATATGCTACGGGGGAAGAGCATCGGCGGAGGGATAGGGGCGAATGAAACGAATTTTAAGAGAAGAATCTTGAAATTGCAGTATGCTGCATTTCCGGTGGCGCACAATGCGTTACATGTTTCGTGCTTGAAATAGCAGCACTTGGAAAAAAATTAATGAGGGGCTGCTTCGACGAACGAATTCAAGTAGTGCATATCAATATTTCGACGCTCTGTAGAATTCCTCGAGGCGTCGTTTATAGTAACCACGTTCCAGCGAACTTTTTTTTTCTTTCCTGGGGGTAAAATACGTCTGCCCGTTAGACTATTGCTTTACTATTCTCCTATTATAATATTCATTATGTTGCAAATATTCATTGCACATATATTCGGCAGCAAATGCCAGAAAGCTAATCCCGCAAAGAAATTAACATAGATCCACGAGCATTCGTCCGAACAAACCCCTCATTCGTAATTCCAATTCCGACATCCGCGTCGGGCTGCCTACCCAGGCATAATCATAAAAATAAATGAATATAGGGAGCACAGTAGACTGATTGAAGCACCGCCCTGAATTCCGGCTGCCCCAAAGATTACATTCGACGTCACTACCACGAGACGGTACCTGCTACGAAAAAAACACCCCTCCAAAAAGAAACAAAAAAAAAAAACAAAAGACAAATGGATCAAAATGCTTCTTTATCGGAACCTGTATCGAAGATCCGCTGATGAAAACCGCCGCACTGTGTGTTTACCATTTCGGCGCATGTATACTAACAGCCCTATATATTCCGCATCAGCCAAGAATGCATCCACGTTCTTTATTTTGGCCACTTTTTCGAGATTCCCAGACCACTGTGCGACGCGGCGGCCTAGAGCAGGATCGAAATAAGACGAAGGGAGGATCGAGACGTGGGACGTCGAAAACTAATATCGAAAGCCGAGAGGGGCCTCGCAATTGCGGTCGCGAGGAACGGCCCTGGCTACCGTGGACCGCATATCCGCTGGGGAACTTTGGTCCTCGCCGAGTCGACAGGCGTCGTCCACCCTCCGTGGATCGGATCCCAATAATTTCGCCGCGAGTAGGACTAATTTTGAATGCCATTAGTTAGCGCACGCCGCCTGGGATAATCCAGCCTCCGGAACGGATTGTTATTTCGTCCTTTCGTTTCAGCCCCCTCGTCGGTCCTTCTCTTCCTCGTCCGCCATCCCTCTCGCCCTCTCTCTCTCTCTCTCTCTCTCTCTCTCTCTCTCTCTCTCTCTCTCTCTCTCTCTGCCCTTTCCTCGAGACTTGCCTTTTTTCTCCCTTTGTTCGTGATTGTTGCCCCTGCACGTCGCTCCAATACACCGCAACCGTATTACGAAGCCGGACGCCAACGCGCCACGTCTTTCTCTTTCGCTGTTTATAACATCCAACCCCCTTCCTCGCTGCATGGCGCCACTTCTGATTGAATCGACTCCGCCGCGATCTGCGGCAGGATTCGCCCGCCGTGGATCGTGGCGCACGTCGGCGTGCTCGTCTGCGAATTCCGCGGGATCGTTTCTGTCCAGCATTTCCCAGCGTCGATCGGTACGCACGGTATTGGGTCACTGGGCGCGCGGATCGAGATCCCCTTTGTTCTCGTCTCCGTCGCGAGCTTTATCGTCACTCGTCTCGGTTGGTCGTGGCTGTTTTCCGTCTGTGGGCGAACCTCGCGGCCTCTTGCGTGCGTTTTCTATGCCTGGAACGGTCGCGCGGTCCCTCGAGGTAACGTGCCCGGAGAAATGCGGCGCGACTATGCTTCGTCACGGGGAGGTCGAACGAACGCGCACGGAGGACAATTTATTCACCGGCTGCTGTTGCGCGCCACGGGTCGCCACGAGCTCGCGTCTTTCTATCGGTCACCGACGGACTTATCGCGGTGGAATTCCGCGGGCAGAAAGGAAGTCACGGAAAAGCGGAGCACGAGGAAGAATCGCGCCGACGCGGATGGATCGGCCGGCCATTAGACGGTATTCCGGTATCGGCAGCACGAGCTCTCTCTGGCTATTGCCCGTACACGGCTTCGTAGTCGCTCACGTAGCTGGCTTTGATGTGCACCGCGCCGCTTGTGCATTGTAGATGCATTATAATGCATACTCGCTAAGAACCACCCGGGCTCTATGTTGGTATTATGGGGAGTCGCGGGCGAGCGCCTCCTCTCTTGCTGCAGCTTCGATAATCGAACGCGCCGTGCCCCGGCGTGCACACGCTCTTGGGCCAAGATTATATGAATAGAAAGGCGGCGTGATACGTGATGGGCGTGTGCAATTGAAAATCATATTACGTAAAAGAGCGGGGCAGCAACAACGAGGCTCGGTGAAAATTTGCCGTTTCTTTTCAACCGCCGCGACCTCCCACCCCGATCATTCGCATCCCTGCCTCTCCTTTATTTGCCCCGTCTGTCCACCTCGCTCTTCCTCCCTGTCTCCCCTTTCGCCTGCTTGCGCCGGAGCCAGCGGTCGCACGAACAATCGCGGCGGGATCGTGCGCGCGGAATTACGATGGACGGAACGTCGATCGAACGATAATCCTGAAATAAAAGCGACTAACATTGTCGGAACGCCGGCCGACCGGAATGACGATGCCAGAACGACGTGTCGCCGGCGAATTAGTCAGACATCCTCGCGTGCCAGGACGCCGTACGAATAAACCGTTTCCTATCGCGCCCTTTCAAGCTGACACAATTATTGCCTCGCCGCAACGGGATCGAATGAAATGTGTCGTTCAATTATATCCAGTTCCTGAATAAGTCGAAATTCAAACCGTTCCGCCGTTTACGATCGACTGCGTTACACTAACGTGAACCATTCGTTTGGAAACGTTCCGAAATTTGCTCATGCTTCGTAATTATTGCTACCATTTCTATCCTCCTTCCGTATAATTGCGTTTAATGTCTGCGCGATGTCTACGCACTGAATCGTAACAGAGCCATCAGCGTCCCGAGAGGGTAAAAATTCAAATTTAGAAGCACGCAACCCCTCGTCCTTGTCGCGACACTCAATAACGACCATCCAGCTTCCGCGGCACGTTTCCACCGGCTTCCTCGACAGAAGCTGCCTCTCGGCTGGCCTGTAATTTGCGCGGTCGTGCCCGGGGGATCCGCTGCGAGTCGTCCTCCCGGAATGATATTCCACTTGCCCAAGGGAGCACGAGGAAAGAACGAACCCCCGGTCCCGATGTCCGGTAGCAGGGTACCGGTGTGCCACTATCGCTCGCAATTACAACGCTGGCCGGTCGTTTTTAATCTCGGACGACCGGCAAAAAACGTAATAACTTTTTTGCCGCCGCGATTACGCGAACCGAGGGGCCCCGCCGACCGGCCGGACGAGCTGTTCGCACAAAATTGGAGACTCCGCCCCCGCGTTCTCGGGGCCCCGTCCCAAAGGATAACGATCAGCCTCTATGCAAATCGTCCCGGCAGGCGTTTTCGCCGAGCATTATTATATCCCTTCTTTTCGCGAAATTATGCGTTTACGCGTGGAGCAAAATCGGAGCCGCGATCCTCTTTGGCGAAAAGATACCCGACATCAGGGGATCAGTGACATTACGGCTGAACGACGTGGAATTACGCGCAGAGGAGCTTCTGACAGCTTTTTAATGGAACCCCTCCCTTTTTTCCTCTACCCTCTGATAGTGTAGTTAAACGAGAGGGGCGACGTCGTTTTCGCTGGATTTCGGAGACGAGTCTGTCAGCGTGAAAGAAATTCCCACACTACGGATAGCGACACGCGAACGCGGTGCTCGCGGGGCGAGGTGCGATGCGTGCGTCGACGATGGCGCAGGTGTCATTGTCGCGTTTCGTTTCTCCCGTTGCGCCGCAACGGGTGTACAACCGGCCACGGTCTTCCAGCATAGAAAGCGTACGAATCGAATGGTCGATGATCATCATTTGTCAAGGGGGAACGTCCGCGTGGCATGAAGCCGCGGCCGACTACCGCTATCGCGTCTAAACGCGGATTATCGACGAAGAGGAGGAGACAGACGGAGGCGAAGGCGAAGGGGACGAAGAAAAAGACGAAAGTTGCAACCTACCGTATCTTCACCCGGCGGAGTGATATTTCTATCGTGGATGTTGAAGCAGGAACGTGTTAACAATCCGTGCCTCGCGGTGCGGCGATTGATGGCCGCAGAAAGGGGGATTTATTAATCCCGACTATTATCACTGTTCGCCGCGCGGCGACGAGGACAACGGACGGCTACATCGATGTTCGCACCGATCCACCTCTTTCTCGTTAACAAACGGACGATTGAAAAAAATGAACGGACCGAAGAGTGCACCGTTCCGCAACGCCGTGTCAATATCGATCCGGACAAATTCCGCTGCGCCTCGTCCACGTGACAGCCCTTTTACTCCGAACCGGCGTACCCGACCGATCCATAAACCTTTCTAAAACTCACACGAATCGAAAACGTGCGATCCGCCGCGCGTATCCTTCCTCCGCGCTTATTAATTGCCGCGCGAGAAAGATCGGCAACACGCTTATCAGGGAACATCGTCGTTACGCCGATGCCGTTCTCCCCGTTGCCAGACACGTGAACGTTTCGCTCGTTCACTCGCGCACGCTACATTTTCCCAAGACGATCGCCGGGGACGAAACGGCGAATCCGTCGCGTTACGCAACCCGCGGAGAGGATAGACCCGTGGCTTTCAACGATCCCCGCGGACCCACGTTCGCGGCGAAGGATTACGGGAATCGAGATGTCGATGCGTGGATTGCTTTATTAAAATTTTGCGCAATGCAAACGATTTTCCAACGGCGACGGTGCGCGAAGCAAACGGGCAATAAATCAACCGGTACAATGACATCGGCACGACGTTCTACCCGTCGGTACCCTCTCCGATTTTTCCCTCTCGCTCTCTCTATCTCTCACTCTCATTCTCTCTCTCTCTCTCTCTCTCTCTCTCTCTCTCGTTCTTTCGCGTTGCTCGCGGGCACGCGGCCAATCCGCGTGTCGCTTACTTACGTAAATGCATTCTAACTTGGCCTGCAGGTGATTACGAGCGAACACAAAGCTACCGATCCGGGGATCGTTTCGCGGGATTAATTCGCGCGCCTACGATCGTCGAGATGGGCAACGTTTGTCACTTTCGCGCGTATCCCTCCCGAGAAAAATTGGACTGCTGGAAACGTTGGAATCGATGGGCTATTGAATCGCTGCACGCGCGGATAAAGAATCGACGATGCGAATGCACGATTTCGTAAAATTCGAACGTCCGATACAGAGAGACTATGCCACGCTACTGACAACCCGAGTTATTCGAGCAAAGTCTTCCAACGTATTGCTCTTTCAATAAATCAATATGCCCGTCCTTAATGTATTGGTTTAAAAGTCATAAGAAATTTATCCATCTACCATGAATCTAGCGATCTTCAATTAGCGATGCCATAATATAATCCACTCGTATCTATTCCACTGTTGTGACGCTAATCTCTAATATAATACGCGTTCGTTAGAAAACGTCCCCTCTCTACCCTCCCCCCTAACTTCGTTCACTCGATCGTCGTGCAACGGGTTTACCCCCAGACTAAAGAAGCACGCACGATTGCTCAAGGATTACTCCTCCGACTGAAGGATTACGACCACTCACTGTTTATCTAATTTACATTCATATACGCTCAGATTTTTCCGTATACCTGGAAAGTTGCCATTAATCAAGCCGAGGTGCGCGCGACGTTACGCGTTAGCCGCGGTTTCATGTTTTTCCACGGCGCGCTGGAAAATATCATCGGCCGGGAAATCCATTATAAATGTTACCGCGGGATCATTCCTCCGCGGATGTTTTTTTTTTTTCTTTTTCTCGAAACGAAAATGGAATTGCATAAACGTCCGTCGATCCTAATACGCGACTGACAATCACGATCCATCGGCTACACCGCTTGTCACGATACGTTCGGGCGAGAATTCCGACGCGTTCAATTGAATGGTACCCTCGCGGTTGTTTTCCAATTAATTCGCTTACACCGAACCCGATACAATTTCGTCGACGAAACGAACGTCGAAACGAAGCTGTCGGGCGTCCAAAAAACCCCCACAATTCCACGCGGTGTACACGGACGCGGTGTACACGGGGCGATAAATCACGACGCGATGGATCGAGTTTCCGATGTGCTCGATAAAATCGAGCGCACGCGGGGCGCATCATTATAAAACCCGACAGCCACTTTATCCCAATCGTTGCCCGTTGGTGGCCGTGGGGCACTGGAAACGTCCATCAGGAAACGTCGAAAGTCGACGAGCAGCTCGGTTGCGGGGGTGGATACACCCTGCGGCCTCTCCCGTGGCCCGGGCGTACGCGTCTCGATCCACGGCCGTACATCAGGACCCGGGTTCTACTTTTTTTTCTCTCCGCTTCCATCCCCTTTCCCCGCGGCAGGAGTCGAGGATCGTGGATCGTGGCCCGCGGTAGAATGATTGATAATCGATCGTGCCGAACTGGCCGGAGTCTCGCGTATCCAACGAAGATGAATTCGTTCTGCGCCCAGGCCTAATTGTGCGCAGTCAGCGGTCCACCGTGTGGACTCGCCACAACATTTCAGTGTTGGCATCCACGCCTACGCCGGAGGAGGAGAAAGAATCGTGAGGATGGGAGAGGAACGAGGAGATTCGGCGTCGAATGAAAGGGTGGAGGAGGATGAGAAGCGAGGAGAGTCGAGGAGGAACTGGGAAATAGAAAGTGCGCTAACTAACCTCGGGCTGACCCCCTATCGATATTTTCACCCGGCGTTCGACCCCTGTAATCGCGTCCACTTCTTGCTCGCAAACGGCGTCGAACGATTTTTTTTTTTTTTTTTTTTTTTTACCGTGGACGCAGGCCGCGAGGCCGGCGCATAAAACACATCGGTGGGGTTAATGCACCGCTGTAAATATAACGCCGCGCAGCGGCGAGCCCGCGTGGTTTGCGCGAAATTAATTACGCAACGTATTTACGCCGATGCGATGCCGTTAGGCGTGATCGAAGACCCCGTGCGGCGAAAATGAGACGAGAGCCACGACCGGGGCGTAATGAATTATCGACCGCCTTCGTCGACCGATTCGTATCCTCGCGCGTCGACCGTTCTCCGGGGGCCTCCTACTTCCCCGTTGATAATTCGAATCAACTTGAACGTCATCGAAATTATTGGAACGCGTTCGGGGATGTGCGTAGGGAAATTGCCGATGTCGAACCGCTGGAAATTCGTGGAAAAGGATTTTTGAATTTTCACAAATCTTCGAAAAAAGGTACTCCGCTTTGCCACCCCGTACATGGCGCAACAAATTTTTTAAGGGAAAATGAGAGCTCAGAGCGGTCAAAGTAGAGACTTCGCGCTTTAAAATGAGCCCGGGCTGATTGGTGTACAATTTTTTTACGCAAAGTGACAGTGGTTCACGCGTCGACGATATTCCATTGAAAAGGAGATCCTTTAATTTTGCGCGCAGCGAAGAACGTTTTAATATCGAATTCTCTACATCAATTTTTAACTGTCGGATTGTTTGCGTTGTTAATTGAGTGAGTGCGTCTCATAGACGAAGGATCGATAAAATAGTTAACCCCGTTGCTGAGAATCGAAAGTGAGGAGTTGAAAGTTGACACGCCTCGGTATTCTTAATTTATAATTGCTATTCAATTCCCCTGTCGATTTTCTATTACTGAACCGTCCTGTTGTCAGATCTTTCACGAATAGCTCACGTTACTCAATTTCGCCTGAGCGTGAAGATGTTAGTTCCGTCGACGTTAGGAAACTAACCTTATCGAGAATATCTACGTTCCAAAGGATTCTACGCGACGGAAAGCAATCAGACGTTTATTGTATCCGCCGTACACTTTCTAACGTGTCTCGTCATCTATGAGTTCATGCCTAATTAAGTGGGAAGAGTCGGTCGTAAATAATATCACTAAAAAAAATTTCTCCTTAACCCAGGATGACCCCCGGCACGCAAATCAAGCGATCGAAAATCGCGCTGAACTCGCTTCGTCGACGATAAATTAAAAAAAAAAAAAAAAAAAAAAAAAAAGAAAACGCGAGGCTATAAGTAATTCGTTTCGCGGAGAATACAAGCCACGGCCGTCGACGCAGCCTGCAGCTATTCTTCTCATATTATATCGAACGACCTGTACAACGATTTCGTCGCTCACGAAATGATCGATAGAGGAACTGCGGATTGTGCCATGATCGATAAATCTAACGATTCCTTCTAACGATCCGCCTAAACGATCGTGAACTCGTTACTAGATCGACACTTGCATGGTTCTGCTGCTCGTTTTCCCCTCGAGATGCGCAATGTCAGCGGAACCTCGATTAAAAGAAGCAATTATGATCCTCCATTAAGGAGAGATATTGACCCCCGTTTCGTTCACGTCTCGATAATTCCGTCCACCTTTATCGATGCATTAAACTCGTTGCTCTAATTCATCACCGTATTCGCATGGAAATTACCATCATTTCTATAAATTTGTATTTACTCACGCCCGCTATTTATCAAAGAGGGGACCTACGAAATTAATTATCGTTTCGACGACGCAAAAGGTGCGTACACAAAAATATCAGAAACGAACTAATTTCCCCCCGTTCTTAGATTACCCTAAAGCAACACCTGACCACAATGAATTCCCAACGACACTCTTAAACCAAGAATCTCGCGAGCAATGAACGCGTCAATTACAACCCACTTAAACGAATTAAAGGCTACGTCTAACTAGAACTCTTCCGCCTGCTCGTACCCTCTCTCAGCCGTAAAGAGGGATGCGGATCTACGAGTCGTATCGGGATCGTCAGGCGAACGTGGACGAGAAACAGCGGGGAAATGAGCCGCAATAAAGCAAGACGATCCTATAAATGCGTTTCCACTGGATGCAAGCCCTGGGTTTGGATGCTGTCGCACGGACAGGCACCGTGCGTCTTCCTTTAATGCCCCCCACCGATGCGACAGCACAATGTGAAACCCACTCGCGACAACTTTATTAGAGAGAGTCGCGGCTACATCGCGGCCTCGCCGCGTTTCAGATTATAACGCGTACATCGCTCGTAACTATTACAAAGAACACGCGGTACCCCTGTCTTTTCTCTTGTTAAAAGGTCTTCCCTGTGCACGGTGATGGGAGAACGACCGCAAGGTGCGTTACAACTGGCGGCTGAAATGGAACGGAAGATTGGGAAAAAGCACATTTAAAGGCATCTTGTCTTTGGGGTGGCTGTTTGCGTTTGGGACTTTGACAAAAACGGATGTTTTTTGGAGAATTATCTTAAAGCGACATATATAATAACGAAGGTGGCACATAGCAAACGTATACCACGTATAAGTTTCTAAGTTGATCACGATCTAGTCGTCCGATTGACTTGAAATTTGTAGGGGTTGCTACAATTATTACGTCGTGCGCGAAAACATACATTCGTCGAGTGGTTGATTGAGAAAAATTTCGTCGAAGTAAATCTGCCTTAAGTCTCGTCATTTTTCTCGCTCGCTTCTAAGCTCGAGCATCGGGTAGCAAGCGCAACATTCTAGTTCACAGTTACCGGAAACCGTGTACCCTCGTTCGCGTTTCCAAGTCGATCGTTCTGGCGATGCCCAGCACCGATCCGGGCTCGTCTTCTCGCGGATAATTGAGTTGAACGGCGAGCACCCATATACCGGCGACAGGAGCTAGACTCTCATCGACAGATGATTTGTTTACGACGATAAGATTTCACGTATCGAGGTTGACGGTTAAACGGCGCGCTCGTGAAAGCGCCGGCATGCCAGGAGCTCGGCTTAACGATGTGTAACGAAGTAGTCGAACCTCGCGTCAAACGTCGTAAACCATCCAAAGCGCGGTGCGTCCGTCTGGCTGTTGCAAACGAGCAACACACGTACGTATGTATGTACGCGTCGTGCACGTAGCCGGCCGACCGAATGAAAATTTCACCGCCGTTACACATAACGCGAAATCTTGAGAGCTGACGCGCCGAGACGTTCGATTATCCCGATTGGCAGTTTTCTAAAAGGATTAATCTTGGCTGCACTTAACCGGGAGGGAAGCGGAATTCGATAAGTCGTGTCGGACTATCGACGGAGGATCGAAGGAACGCGAAATCGCGATTGTAATGAAGAAGGATGCGCCGTGGCGTGCTGCAGCCACGTCTCTATTCTCGTGAGTGCAACTATCGCTGGGCTTCGCGACCCGTGTCAATTTTAACGTTTCACCGTGATTGCTTCCTTGTACGGCGAGGCGAGTCGAGTGGCCACGCGGTGAAATCACGAATTAAAATCCATCCGCGATGTCAGCCGATAATGATAAGGAGCCGCCGCTGAGGTGCTAATAGCCTGACAGCCGTGGCTCATCGATTTCCCGGCGACAGAAGCTCGAGGAAGCGTTCGAGAAAGGGATTATCGCACAAAACACTCGTCATCCTGCATTGTTTTCACGGGGGAATCGTGGACAAGCGAACGGTGGTTGGTATTGAGATGTCGCGCGATCCTTTTCTTCCGCTCCGCGCAAATGTAGGTTGCGCTTTCTACAATTTACCTTCCCCCCCACCCCCGTGTGAATGACACCTGTGCGCGTTAATTGGCGTCGACGAGTGTTTCGAGTTGGACAGTTAATGAAATCATCAATTACCCATCACGCTGGGAAACAGCACTTTCTGAATCTAACGGGAGAAAAGTATCGATGCTGGTCACAATTAACGATTTTTCAACCGTATCGACGCGTAAAGATTGGAGTATCGATCAGGATCTCCTGTGCGCGTTTCTCTGACACGTTCTTTTCGCCGTATGATAAATGAGGCGAGTCTATTTTAATGTCGTAAGAGAACGAAATATCGTATCAAGTTTATAGACATTCTATAGTACATAGAGGAATCGAGAAATAATCGACAGCCGCCGCTTAACACTTTCCTTAAGAAATCGGTCGACACCGTGGATTACGAAACACCTAACAAGGTGGATCCGACCGACAGACGCGTCACCCCCGATTTGACCGACGATAAAATGCTCTCCTAACTATACAATCGAATTGAGAAAAAAAAGTCTATCGAACGAAAGTATCCCATCGAGGAAAAGAAAAATTCCTCCCTCGAGTATCATTCTTCACCTTGCACCTGCACAGTCGTTTCAAGCTCGACGCAAGAACAATTGCGCGCTCCTTTGTTACCTCGCGGTCCGAACCAAGGAGCAAACAACGTCCATTTCCCCGCAAGATCTGGCGCCTATAAAATTCCCCGGGGATTACGAGCTCGTTGCCGGGACCGATTCGCATAATCGCGCTCGAGCTGCAGCGCGGCGTTTCCTCCTGCCGAAATAAATCAGGGGCCCGCCGGTTGAAAAATAGCCGCGTGGCATCCTAGCGCGTATACGAATTCGGGTGGCGCGGGGGCGAACGATCCTAACAAATTGGTCCCGGAGCAAATGGTGCGCCACGACGCCGATTTATTATTATCTATTTACGATGCGCCTTAAATCACGCGCGGCGGCCTGCGGCGGGCCGACCCGGGCGAAATCGCGAGGGCGAAGCCGCCAAGGCGGCGAAAAGTAGTGCCGCGCCGCGTATTATTAACCGTTTAACCAATTTGACAAGCGTCGCGCTTTCGAATCGTCGAGCTGGGGCGCGATCGCGCGACGATACACGCGCCCGAATGATTTACGCGTAAAACCGGACCCGTTTTTCCGGGGCAAACGGTAGCCGTGCGTGTTACACGCATCATTAGCGCCACCCTGCGCTCATCTCGACCGATCATCTCGACTCGTGGGGGAAAGAATGCGCGTTTCGAATTTATTAACCGCGGTCGCCGATTTGAAGAGGATTCATTGGAGCGCAGTTCGTTTAACCGTGCTGCGATCTTGGAGCACAGGTGGGGCCAGATGCGGAATTATTTCTATTTGGAAACAATGGAGAGTCTTTGGACAGCAGGGTTGATATCGCAAGCCTATTTAAAATTCCCCTCTCTATATCCCGACATTCCACGGCGAAATGAGAAAAACTAGAATCGATATTCGTTCGGGATACACTATATCTGTGAGGCGGTTTCAGACCGTGCAATGCGAAAGTCGTGCCGCGACACTTGAACATCAGTTTGAAATCCGCCGGACGATCGCCGGGGGCCCAGAAACATCTCGTCGTGTTTCACGCTCGCGCACGGAAATTCGTGCGAAGATTGGCCTTGACGGGGCATCCAGGTACGCAACGAGGCACCGGTGCACCGATCGGTGACGTATTGACAGACGTGAACAAATGACAGCGCGCAGCTGGAGGGAAGCGTAGCCGAGCGTAGGGCCGGCTAGCAAAGCTGGGACATCGACACGGACATCGTTGGTTCGGACCGCGGCCGGCATTATCATATTATGCTCGTTTGTAACTACAAATTGAGTTACCCCCGCGTGAACCTCGCGCCACTCCCGTCGCCGAGATATATATCTCCGACCGCGCTGTCAGCCCGCGAACGATAGCTCGCGATCGATACCCTTTGGCCAGTACCCTCTCCGCGCGCGAGAAGATCAACCTGCGCGACGTACCGGGGAATCAGCCGCGGGTGGGCCACTCGCTCGCCAAGGTGCTCGCTGGTTTCCCCCGGTCAAAGGTGAAAAATGTCCGAACGACGCGTAACAACCGGACGATTCGATCGATAAGATCCGCCTGATATATGCGTCGACAAATCAGGCTCGTTTGGAAGTTTCGCGGATGACGCGTTAAGCGTGGTATATATTTTGGAATCGTTCTTGATTTTTGTTGCTGCTATATTTCTGTGCGTTTCGCGAGAGAAGCGGCAGAGGCGGCGGTGCTGTGATATGGACGCAATAGAAATCTATCGGCGCCTCGAATTCGATTCGGCACGGTGCGCAACGCGCACCACGTAGAGCGAGCAACTGATTCTCTATGAACAACCTCTTTGTAATATTCTCGTACGAAAGGTCTGGAGGATTCGAATTGCGACGAGCATGGGAGTAAAGCGAGCCGCGGTTAATTCGTGCCCGACGACGCCCACGGTTCCTAGGAACACCCGTCAATAGTCTTGTGCGATCTACCCTATGGAAATGAAATTCAGAAACAAAAGGATCTGTCCCGAGACCGAGGCTGGCTTTCTTCTTCGGTCTTACTTAATCTTGGCAATTAGCGTAGGAAAAATTAGCGACAACGCCCGGAGCCCACACCGTTTCACTGAAACGGTTCAGTAACAGCTGAAAGCCTCCATAATTTATCAATCGAAGACATTTCCCTTTCGAGCAGGTTCCACGGACAGTGCCGGCGCACGCATACACCAACGAATTACACCGGTGTTGCGATCATTTTGCAACGGCCGGTCTCGCCTAGACGGTGAGATTCACAGGAAAGGGAATGGAAACCGGAACCCAAGAGGCTGTGGCTAGAGAAGGCGCGCGGCGAACGTGTCTACATTCACTGAATCTCGTTCCTGGCAGATGACTAATACTTGATTTGACGAGACAACCATGAAGAAACTGTTATACATTGTTCCTTGATCATGGCTGGTAACCACGTGGGCGATTCTCGCCGTTCAGCTCGTTCCCTCGGGACGAGACCGGACGAAAGGTTGCTACGTTCCACGAAAAGCAGCAAACCGGGGGCCCCCGGGTCTTGCGAAATTCGGATATTTCATCGACGAAACGCGCATTCCGCTCGTGTTACGCGAATGTTTTACGACACGGGGGGGAACAGAAAAGGAACAGGGGGAAAAATATATCGCGTTCATAAAAACGCCGCCGTTTTTGTTCGACGATCTCTTCTCACCGGTTAATTTATCGTCGATGCGTATTCCATCTCCTTTTTCTTTGCTTCCCTCTCGTTTCGCGTTCAGCCTTCGTCCTCCGTTTTCGAGGGGCACAAGACCAGGAGGCGAGGGATAATCGTTAAACGTTGACGTAACGCGACGTTTTACGGCCAATATTTTTCGCCGTATAAATCGGTCTCTTTAATTGGACGCCGATCCTCGCGGCTTTCCTTTTTATTGCCTCGTAATACGCTCGGCCCTTGGTCGGGACGATTCGCGCGACGCCATAGTCTCGAAAATGGAGTCGATCTCCTTGGTCGGCACCGAAAAATCGATCGATGACCGCTTGGGGAATTGATATCCACGCAACGAGAGATATCGTGGAAATCATTAATACCAATTTATTAAACATCGAATGATAAACCCACAGGCAATTTTTACTAACAAACATGCCTCTCAAAAATCCTAACAAAATTGCCTGCAGAGCCAAACGAACTACACCACCCGCCGGACCAGGTTTAAAAATACCCTCGTCCACTCTACTTTCGTCCTCGTCGTCTACAGGACGATGTCCAGATGGTATCGGTATAAATCATCGTGGGAGGACAATAAAGCGCCAACCGACGCGTCGTACCAGCGCAAATACGAACACCTTCCAGCCGGCTACTAAACCGCGACGGTCCATCTGCATCTGAATTCGCATAATCTACCACCGACGATTGGGCAACGCGCCACAATCGCTTCCTCGCCGTCGCGATCGGGGTGAGCTCGTTTCCGCTGACCATTTAGGGTCAGCGGGAGTCGGCAGAGGTCGTGTTCCAATTACTCAACGGAGAGGGCACCCACCTCCACCTCCACCTTCATCGCCATCAGGGGGCCCGGTGTTTCGCAGCCGCGAGGATGCAACGTTCGAGACGACAATCGAGAGGTGGGAGGACAAACGATCGTTTACCTACGTGTGTCGCCTCGCAGCTCGGCTCAGCTCGCATTATACCGTCGCGCGTGTGCATCGGCTATTTCGTCACCGTTCCGTCGATCGACGGGCCCAGCTCTCGATGAGCTGTCCCGCCGGAGCGTAATTTCATTTTCTATCGACGGCCCATTGTCTCCGAGACGTTTATAAGGTAAAAGCCGCTGATGAGGCCGGCGACGCAACGGCCGCTCGCTCAGACACATCCGACGCCTAACGTCGTTGGCTGGAGGGAAATCTAGTATACGGGTGTCGCGGTTTCGCGATCGTTTCGAACGCTTTAAATGGAGCAAAAGTGACCCGCCCCCGTTTTCCAATCAATCGCGACTCGTTTCTGCCCGGCGCGTGCAACGCACCGTTGCATTTCTCGCCGCACTTTTCGCCTCGCTGGCATTTAACGGCCGCCCTCGCGCCGCCCGATACCGATCGCAATCGATATCGATCGTTCCGCTGCTCGCAAATCCGCGGCGCTACTTATTTACTTACCCACGTTCGCGTACACCAATTCACCGCGAGATATACGAGTGACAACGCCGACTATCGAGTAATTACCCGGCGATTCGATTACAGCCTACCACCGCGTATTTCCCGGCTATCCGCTGGAAGGTTTCCACCCACGCGACAACGAGACCGTACCACCGTGCCACCGTGGCGCACCACCACCTTCGTGCCCCGTAACACACGCTCCGAACCGAGAAGCACACCTGTGTGTGCGTGTACCTTCGCTCGTCTGATTTTACATCGGCAGAGATAGGGTCGCGTGTAAGGCAGCCGAGAATAAAGGCTGCGTTGCGCCATCGCGACACAACCGATACACGGTCTATTGGCCCCCGCGACACGCCATAGTGGCGGTCTTAGTCACCGGCTCGTCATGGGAGAGCCTAGCAGGCCGATACCACGATCGCCAGCGGATGAATCACCCAGACGTGATCCGTGCCCCGCTACAGGGAAGACTTCCGCCACCTTTTAACATTTTCACATCCTGCGGAACGGCGAGAGGGAGGGCGGCTGGAACAGTCGGTCGTTTCGACTTTTAATCACGCGCTGGTTGCGTGGTTTCGTGGGGGTACATTGCTTCCTGCGCGTAGGGATTTCTTGGAACGGGCCCCTTGTTCCGCAGACGATACGTTCGAGATGGAAACGAGAGGGGGAGTGGTTGGTACTGTGAAAGGAAGGAAAGCAACGACGTCTGAGAGGACTCGATAATTAGACCGACGGAAACTGTTGCTCTAAATTCGCGTAACTATAGACCCTTAATCTTAAAGAGAAAAATTCAACAAAAAAATCGTCTCGTTACCCAAGTATTTATATATCTATTGGAGAAATCTTGTCGTCCCGTCGCTCCGAGTAGAGTTGGAGCAGCGCGGTACAAATCCACCCCTGTAACGTGCGACGCGACTGAAGACGAGACGAGGCAAGTTTACACGTGTCGTCCAACATTGGAGCAGGTTGATTTCCCATGGTCCCAGAGGGGAGCGAGGAACTCGATGCGGGCAATCAGCGTGTCCCGATAAAAAACTCTCCGGTCAACATGAGTAAACGACATCGCGGTCGGTGGCTACGAAGAAAAGACGGGAACGCGCAATGTTCTTGGCACGGGATGCAACGGATATACATATGTATGTACGCATAGCGCTGCGGCAAAAGCAGTTACACTGATTGCCGTGTTTTCAAACTCGAAAGAGGAACTCCTCCCGGTCCCGTCCGTGGGAACCCGTCGCGGCGCGGACACTCTAGAGGAGTGCGGTCGCCCCGTGGACGAACGCGGAGAAGAGGCAAGGAAAAGACAGACAGACAGAGAGAGAGAGAGAGTTATCGACGGGGGGAGACGAGGAGGAGAAAGATACGGTAGACCGCGGCTCATCACTCGCGAATTAACCCACAGCTTCCAGTACCATTTCTTCCACTTGGCAAGGCGGCCCCGATTCGATCTCTGATGAGACTTTACGAGCTCCTAGCGCCTCTAAACGGTAACGAATAGAGAATCCGAGCGGATACTTAGGCCCGGCCGTTTCAACGGGAACCGGGGAAAATCGGAACGAACGTTCGGTCTGGGGAATATCTCTACACCCTTAAACGCGCCGGGCAATCGTATTTCGTTGGTCGGCCCGCGTGGAACCGATCCGAGTCGAGCTGGATAGCCCGCGGCGGACAAATGGAAGTAACCGTGCTCGATGGGAGGGCGATTTAACCGCGTCGATTTAACCGATTGTTTGTTTACCGAGCGTACGGAGCGCGCGAGCCCGACTCCGCGGCGAGATTTACGATCAATTAGACGGCGAACAAAGCCGCGGACGCGCGGTCCCGCTTATTAAAGGTTCGTTGGTACTTTCGAGACGGGCCTTTCGTCCCCGCCTTTCGCCGCGACTCATCGTCCCCGGCGTAGAAAGTAGTCCGCCGCGGAGTTCGATTCAACGGGTCCCCGGATAGGCAAGCGGAGATCGGGTAAACCGGTGCGCGACGGATAGGCGGCCGCCGATCGGAAATCTGAACGATATAGCCTGGCGAGCACGGACGGACCGGCGGAACACTCGCAGAGATCGTAGATACAGAACGGAGCAACGTTGACGCATTTATGCATGAGCAGAGGAGGCCGTCAAGGGACCCCGGGGGTATATACCTTTCCGTAGATCGGGGCAGATATATGCCGCTCGCGGCCCGTACGTACGATATGCGCCTACCGTGATGGCGTTACCCTTTTGAACGGTCCTCACCTTTTTATCTCACGATCCTATTGTCTTGCATCTTCGCCAAAAACGCGTCGCGTACGCGTCGGCATAATTTTTCAATTTGCTCGGACCGCCCCGAGATTCTATCTGACCTGTTGCTCGAAATTGTTGGGGTAGCTCCGCTTCACCGCTACACCAGGTTAGAGGGAGCGGGCGAGAGAGAGAGGAGAGGAGGGTAATAGAAGGATAGAGAGGAAGAGGGTTCCAGAGGGAACGAGAAGGATATAGGGAGGTCAGTTCCTTCGCGCGTGACCTTTCGCACGAGAGGACAGAAGCCCCTGTGCGGCCTGGGACGGCCACTCTCGTGCCATAACTTTTCGACCAAGGACCCGTGTATCGGTGCACGAGGAATCCTAAAATTCCCTACCCCGGCGATCTTTCTTTGTTGCGCGTTTCGCTTCTTGCTCGCTCGCTTCCGACGACCCCGCGCAAGTCTACCGACGATACTCTGTGCGCCCGTCTAACGGTACGAGCTCGAAACACAAAGAGCGGAATGGCCCGGTGAATTATTGCTAATGACGAGGGTCGGCCAAGGGGGAGGGAGATCTATAACTGAAATGAATTCCTCGCATGATTCCCCGGACGGGAGGAGGGAATCTACCGCGAGAGTATCACCCGCGGCGATCCTCGAACCGTATCGGTTTCCAGGTGACCCCGGCGCACCGCGGCGCGTCGTGCGGTTTCCACGTCGCGGGCTACGTTCCTCGGGCTTTATGTGACGTCACCGAGCGCGGCTGCACGTACAAATTGTTCGCGCGCGATTTTCGACGCTGGTCGCGCGTGCATCTTCCTGCTCCGCCGCCTAACAGCGGGCTCGGCTGGAGTCCGTAGGTTCTCAAAAGTCGATCCTTTCAACGATCGTACACTTCCCCCATTATATGTATACTGCAGCTGATCCTCGATACGTCAAGAAAGTACCGATACTACGAAACGATATTCGCGTCTTTCTTTTCCACCCCTTGCGCGTATCGAAATAGTGCACACTCGTTTCGTGAAACAGAACACTCCTGTCCAAGTAGTGCTGCGAAGAACGAACGATCACCCCCTACTACAACCTTCGTCTATGCCATTTAAACAATCCAGCACTCCTCGCTACGACCTTACAATTTAAAGGGCGAGGGGGATCAAAGGACACGGCGCGCACTGTTCGCGGTTGAACCTGCGCTCGAGGCATCCGGGCCAGCTGAGAACCACTGCGGTGTGTCTGCGACCCATGACCCTTCGCCCACACGAGGACGCCATGCGCTGCAATGCGATGCAACACGGGCCAGGGGCCAGTGGGAGGGCGGCTGGGCCGTTGGGTCCCGAGGGGCCCAGGGGGTATCGCCGGTCACCGAGCCCAAGCGGCCAAGCCGATCGCGCACAACGCTTCGCGCAACCTGCAAACTCGTACCAGCAGCAAAAATACTCCCTCGTTCAAGACACTCCTGCCTGGATATCCTAAGACGACCGGCTTCACCCCGAGGACCGTCTTACGCGGCTACGCGCATCCGGTCCGGCTCGTCGTTAAGATGCTACACAGGTGAGACGCTGAAAGGGAAACGGCACGGGACGTTTCCTTTGGAAACTTCGAGACCCAGGATGTTTTCTTAGGACGATCGAAATTCGGAATTGGTTGTACGATTGGCAGATCGGGCAGAAGGCGAAGCGGGGACAGGCCGGCGCTGCGTAGAATTTGGAATATTGTTTTCTCGAAAAGATCGGTATACCGAGGTTGAATGCGAAGTGGCGAGATTCGTATCTCGTTATCGGAGGTTACGGTAGCTCGGAACGGGAAACGAGTGACGGCGGCGCATAGTAAATTGGAGAACAGGTGTCGAAGCAGGTGGTTGGGTCGTTCGAAGATGAGACGCGACAAATTGTCGCGGCTATTTCTATTATAGGTAAGTGTAACGCGAATTGAACGAAGGTATATCGACACCTTCGAGCCCGCTTCTCAGCTTTTATTACGTATCGGGGATGGGGAGGGGAAGCGTAGAGCAGCTCGTAACGTAACAATAGCCGCGTATATCCATGAACTCGAGGCGAGCGCACGGCTCGTACGTCTGCCGACGTAACGCGTATTCGCCTCCAGAGCGAAGGGAGGTCCGGTCCGGCACGAAATTGGCTCCGGGTGTGAAATTATTTGTTCCCCGCTTTCTCTGTGTCCGTACGCTGTACATCAAGCGAGTCGTTACCAAAGATAATAATAAACGTTAAATATGAAACAGCCAGCACAATAGAGCCCGTTCCGGCCGGGCTCTGCCAATCTTTTCAAACGTTTCCTTTTTCTCCCGATAAGCCGCGACATTATGGCTCGTGCGCGCCGTCCGCAACGGTCATCGTTCAATACTTCTGAAAATTCATGCGCCTTTCGCGACGAGTAAAGATAACGCACAAGGTGTCGTGAAAACGCATTGTCGCGAGCGTGTCCACGTGGACGCCGTGGAAGAAAGAACCGGAGACAGCCGCGAGACACGGCCTCGTCGCGGAGAGATCATAAACCCGAGAACCTAAGAGCTCCTCCAGACCCGGACACGATTCGAAGGCATTATTTCCCGACGGGGACAGTTTCTTGCCGCTCTGTCTTTGCCGTGCCAAGCTCTATTGTTGCCGCTGCTCGGCCACGACTCGCACTTTCTATTCGGACCCGTTCCACCCTCCCCGATATCCTCGCGAAACAACGTTCCTGATGATTTCCGCGAAACGCGGCTGTTAAAACTAGTCGGATCGTTGGCCGTCCGTTCGAAACGACGCGACCGGGAGACCGGCGGAAAAACAGCTGCCGATATTACGGGGCTGCGAGGAGTCTTTGATCACCCGGATCCGCGGTGCACCTCCGGACAGGTTTTGTTCAATTACGAGGGAAGAAAATAGTATTTGCATATTCGTTGCGCGGCCTATCTTCAAACGAGAAATGCAAGAGAAAAAGGGATGGCAAATGGCGAGGAATAATTTCGATCAAGTTCTACGTCCGGAAGAGTGAAACCTCGGGGAAGATGATCGCACTCTTTGTGCCGCGGTAAAAATGATCGTGACTCCAACTATTCTACCGGTTGTTGCACGAGCTGAAAAGTAAACCGCCGCACGATACCGCGAGCGCCGCGTTAACGCGGCCGCTCGACGAGAGCTGAGTACCAGAACAATTACCGTCCAACGCGGAAAATGGATCTCTATGGGTCACGTCAACGGATTCGCACCATTTCGCGTGTCTGCCCGTGGAACCCGCGAGTTCCCCCCTCTGTTCTCGCGCAACGCACCGGACTCTTAATCTGCAATAAATCGTCCGTCTCGTTTCGATGGCTCGCATCCGTTACACGTGCGGTGTGTTGTATCCACCTATAGTCACGTCGAGGGTTACGGGGTGTCGAGTTATGGAATATAGGGGGGGAGGGGGCCCACCGGCACGGGGAGTAGGTACGAGAGGCCGGGGCATGAGTTACGACTGACCCCATAAATCGCGTTCGGGTCACCGGGTAATTGGCGGGCCCCAATTCTCGCACCCAATCAGCACGGGGTGCCTGATGTACGATGACGTCACGTATTATCGACGATTTACGCAGGAAAATTGGAGCCCCTCCATGTTTGGATCATCCGACAAATTTGGATCACAATAGATCAATAGGCGAGAAGAGTATTGAATGGAATAAAAATCATCGTGCAGTGTAGTACAATTGTTTGTCCTTTTTATTTAAATAAAATTTTAGGATCATCGATTACCACAACCCACCTGGAGTTCCTATGCAACCGCAAATAAAATTTACTTTCGTCGATTCCCAAAGCTTATCGGACGAAAAAAATCATATAAAACGAGTTCCAGAAAGGTACGGCGATAAACGGACCGTCGATTTATTTACCCGTTTCCTCTCCGAGCGTAGCAGCGATTGTCGGACGACGATTTCGGGGCAACGAAGACGGAGACACATCTACGGTCTAATGACACGAGCGTGCAATCAGTCTGCTAATTAGCCGCGGCACGAATGTTGCACGAGCTACAAGCCACCTGTCCTCCTGCCGGTAGGGTAATAACGCGTCGTCGTGTGCTCGCATCCAAGAGGCAATGTCGCGTCTCGGAAGTACGCGTAGAGGCCTGCGGCCCATTATGAACCGCGAAACGACCTGCATTATAGTGCGCCTCGTGTCTCGGATCGTTTTGTTCTCTATGAACGGCCACTGTGCTCGTTATGACGTTAATCGCCTGCCTCGCTGCTGTTCGCGGCGTGTTCCACTCGTGACTTGTACCGTCGCAGAATAGATACCGGACATTCAAACGATACTCCGAGGGCGAACGATAAAAAGCTCGCACCTGTTCGCGCGTCCAGAAATATTTATTCATCGAACAATTAAGGCGTTCGCTTAAGGGAAGAGCCGGTCGAGTGGCCTTGTTGTTATACAATTACTCGGGGATCGATACGATTACTACCGCGGTTCGTTAGGCATTTAACGACGGGGATCGACAGATTGGATAAGGACGAGGAACCGCGCGGGCACAAAGTTGAACCCCGATACCTGCGGGTTAGTCGCGACGCGCCGGTCGTAACGACGGCGGTGATAAGAAACGAGAAATTCAACGGCGGGGTTAGTGTCTTCGGGACGCATCGACGGCGCGTTTTATACCCCTGGGGACGAGACGTCGCGCTGCGGATCGTACGCGGAAAAAAAGGAATCGATTAGGAAACGTTATCCTTTACTCGAATTCCGCGAGGGTTTTGTGGAGGGGGATGCTACTTGCAGAAATTAGCAACGGGGAGATAAAATTAAAAGAAACGAACGGCGACGTTCGGTTTGCATAGATTACCTACCATGGAGCAGAGGTAAGAAATTCGTTGAACTCTGATCGACGTCGAGCAACGCAAGGTCCCCTAATGGATTTACCTCTTAATATCGTAAAGACGATTTTGCTACCATTTAAGCTGCGTGAAAAATGCGGGCCGATTAGCTCGAAGTACTCCCGTAAACAATCGCAGGGCCGTCAGGGCCTAACGATAAATAGCGGAGCACTTTGGACGAACCGATGAACGTCGCCGGGGATTTGTACGCGACAGTGATCGTCAATGGTGATCCAACGACGTTTCATTAAGCGGCGAACGGGCAATTTAGCTGAATCCAGGGGGCACGATATCGAAAATCGCCGGTTTCGGTAATCCACGCTGGCCTCGCAGTTAGAAAGTCGCCGAGGATTCATCGTGCCGGTCTTGGGGAGGGGGGCAAGAAGAGGAGCGCGGCATGGCGATTCGTAGAAACAAAAAGGTTTCGCCGTCTCTAGACGCTAAGTAATGGACGGTTAATTACGATCCGGTTCGAAATACTCCGGCATTTCGATGGGATTGGACGGCTGAGAAAACCGTAAAACCGCGCTCTGGCGCGCGCGCGCGAGCTCCGTAGAATTCGCCAAACGACTTCCTGGTTTCTATGCGTTCACCGTTAATCGGTACGGTTTTGCCGATAAAGCAAGAAGGTCCCAGGGACCGAGGCAAAAATGTTCGGGACGTACGATGCGTGCACGGAAACACGTAACCCCGGCGTAACTCTGCGATCTGCGATCTGTGCATTCGGCTGCGGGGAGAGTGATACGATAAAAGATGCTTAACGTGGGTGGAATTCGACGCGACCGGGGGACTAAAAGATTAATCATTTTTTGCTGTCTGAGTGTCGTTAAAATTTATGGCCCAGTGTCTCGAATGCCAAGGCAGATGGAGGGTATTGTAACGCACAGTACCGATCTGCGTAGGATTACCTTCGGTATCATCGATCGGACGCGACAAATATCGTTGCACCGACGCTTTAAATCTGGAACGAAAAATCTGTCGAATTTTACGGCTCTGCGAACAATTCGGAGATTGAAGAACCGGTGCTTCCGGTCGGTGCATCAGATTATACCAGGCCTGAGACTCGATCTAACTATACCGCGACGCAATTTGCTGTCTCAATTTGCAGTTTGTACGCTTCTAATTTAAACTGCGGGTTTCGGCAATCTCCGTGTTTCTCATGACGACAATTCAACGAGCCCCACAGACCGTCTCTCGACGATACCCACGTCCGGCACATCCGCAAGCCTAGCGACCGCAAAGCTGTCCTATTATTCCCCAATGATATTCTCGTCCTCCTATCTCTTTTTCGTTCCCCCCCAACGTTTTACCATCCTGTACGTCGTCATCGTCGTCGTCGTCGTCGTCGTCTACCCTTCCTGTCCACCGAAGGCAGTTGCCGCAGCTGCAGCTACGATCGCGCGTAATGGAGGAGGCTGCGAATTGTCTCGAGGAAGCGACACGACCGCGTCTCGTTTATTGCAACCGAGTTCTAATCTTTCCCGCGGCTGGAACAAGATTGTCCTGACCACGGTCGCGTCGAGAAGAAACACCGAGTCGTTTAGGGCCGCGAGATGAAACGCGAAAACGATGGTCGGAATCGGGGAAGAAGTGTAATTATCAGACACCGTAACTGTTGTATGCAGAATTAAAAAAGCTTCGCGTATCGATTAGCTCATTACCCAGGTGGAGTAAATAGTAAGAACCTATCCTTGTAAATTCAGTACGCAAATTCCGAAACGATCCCAACGGGCTACGTAGATTCCAATGGGTATTTTGAGAAACAATTACAATCTTTGCATGACAACAACCGTTTCGACTTGGCAGAATTCGTTCCCTAGTAAGAGGTATCAATATCAAGTTCAACAAAAATTTAATAATTTTTCGCTATATTTTTTTGCTGCTACTAATATCGCTTGCGTCGTTGTTAAACAATGCTATTGAAACTGGGGGCCTAAATTATTCGAAAATTTTGTCCAATTTTTGTAAGGTCTTTGCAACAGTTGCAGACCACCATATCTACTTAAAATGGTGATCACGTGATTTTCTACAATAGAAACTCGTCTGCAGAAAATGAACATAATTTGACTCACGAAAATTGAAATCACGCACAGCTTCTCGAAGAATTCGTTACAGGAAGGTATATAAGGCTAGATATATAAATCGCGTAATATTACTTTTTTCCGAAAAACTGCATAATTACTCGACAGGACGCGACGTAGGAAATCAATTATCGGTTGAGCAATCTATCCGCCAGCCCTGACAATGGCACACGAAGAGAAAGGCTCCTTCCGTGGTTAATTCGAACGAAGGAAGAGACCAACCCAGCCATAAATATCTTGTAGAGCGATTAACCCTTTGAGGACTTTGAAATTTTGACGATTTTAATCTTAAAAGACAGCGGGCTCCGCGATTAGTGTACCTGTTGGCGGATGCAATCGTCAATGCTCGTATGTTCCTTTGATGCTCAGTTCGGTACGCGTGCACATCACAGGGTTCCCGGGTAATGATTGTACAGCGTGTTTCTTAACCTCACAATCCCGATCGCGAGAAATAAATCGCGAAATATATAATTCGAAAATTTTACTAACTAAATATTCGTATTAATGATATTATGAAAATCGCGATAAAAAACGCGCTTGCAAATTGTATCGAACGTTGATAGTCAATACTACTGTGATTTCGTGTGTCAATTAATTATTTCGCATATCGAACATGTACATATTATGGTAAAAACGCATGAAATGCAAAAAGATTGTTCATATATATATTACGACTTACCGTTCGCTGACGTTGAACAGCAAGAAGACGCCTCGTCAAGATGGCGGTCCGATTGCAAATCCATGCAGATTCTGCGTTGCGTTGAACGGCATCCATGATCAGGTATCCATGGTATATCCATTATGCGGTATCCAATATGACGTATCCATTTCGCGAATCCATTATTGGGTCACCGTGGCACTTTGCACAATTAGCACGAACACTCGCGATACCACTGAAATAATCGAAGGCGAATATGAAACGACACTCGCGCACAGAAAGACAAAGGGCCACTACGCACTTCGCGACGTATCCACTTCGCGTATCCATTTTTGCGTATCCGTGGTATATCCAGCATGAGGTATCCAATGTGACGTATCCATTTCGCGTATCCATTATTGGGCATCCTTGGCACTTCGCGCAATTAGCTGGGACACTCGCGATGCCACTGAAAAAATCAGAGGCGAATATGAAACGACGACATTCACGCACCGAAAGACAAAGGGCTGCTGCGCACATCATGGCGTCCGGCCTGCACTTTCTGGAAAACGGCTAGCCTGCTCTACTTTCGGTCGTATACTCTTTTGCATGTACCGTTCATGCTTCCGAATACACGAAAACCGTCGCGACGGTATCGACTTGCAACCCGAACTATTTCAGAACGACGAGATCGCGAAAAATAAGGCATTATAATAAATACCTTCGTTGTCTCGTTATAAGAACTTCGATCAACGTCACACGTCACACTCTACTGCTTCTTCCGCGACGTCCGTGTTCTTCGATTCCGAAATCCGATGCGCTCATTGGTCCACCCACCAACAATGTCGCCAATCAAGCATTTCGTTCTATTCCAATTACCAATCAAGGCGATCAACTGTCTCTAGACAGTGCATACTAATGACGCGCAGCACTGTTCCTATGCTCTGATTTTTTGCGCATTGTTGCTTTGGACACCCCTCTCCCCAACTACGCCAGCAAACTGTTGCTAGGAGAAGGAAAAGATAGATCGCAAAATACATTACGAGAACGACTGTGTTTCATTGCGCTTCCTTCATAAGGCGCATTCATGATTAAAAAATATTCCCGACAGCATTATAAATCGGGCAGAGAGAGATTGTACAACAGAACACTGTATCGTTCAGACTTGTAATCGGCGTTTACAGACAAAATTTCTCGCAACACACGACGCCGACGTCACCACGGTGAAGACGGTTGTGTTAGTAATATCTGGCTACGCAGCTTTCAATGTATAGCACCGAAAATCATTTGATCAATAAATCAGAAACAAATAATTACGCGATGATAAAATTTTAGATCTGATGTAACCAAAACGAAACTCCGCGCATCGATGCAGGTTACTCATAACCAACAAAAATGTCCTCTCCCGTAATGGTTATTCGCAACCAACAAAAATTTCTTCTCCTGTAACGATCATTCGTAACTAGAAAGATTTCTGCCGCCCAATAACAATTATTTATAATCGATAACAATTTTGATCATTCGTAATGATTATAACCAACAAAGCTTCAGCCATTTATAATGGTTATGCGTAACCAGAGAGATTAAAAAATTTCTTGTAGATTAAATGATAAGCCATTACAATAAAAATCAACTTTTTATCAATTACTTTTACCTAAAAAATTCTTAAAATAACTGTTACTTTTTATCTCTGGGTAATTATCATTCGCGTTGATACGATTCGCCGCGAACAGGTGATGCGTTCAACCGCGGTACCGCGTTCGTCTAAAAGTCGAAGGGGTTCGTCGTTTCTGTTCAATCCAATTCGATTTTCAATCGCACGATTAGCACCCTCCCTGGGACATATATCCGAAGAGGAAAGACATATCGTTTCTTAATGTCCTGAAATAAAGATCCGATCGAGGAGGCATCACACTTTTATCTTACATCCCAGCGGTCTAACTGACCATTAATGTCCAAAAGAGTCGGCGGCCGAAGAATCAGATTTTCGTTGGCCCACCAGGGAGCACGTAAACGTAATAACCCTTTAGCGCGAGTGCTCGCTAGGAATGCATATTTCGTTCGCCCACGCCAGTCAGTCGGTAGGTCCGATTGTTCTCAGGATATATCCTGGGCTGGTTTGCTCGGCTGGTTAGCCTAGCTGGTTAGCTCTCTGCCCAACCTTCAGCCTGGATACCCGGCATAGTTCGCCTACAGGTCCTCTCGTCTCGTGGTACCCTCGTCTCTGGGGGGCTTCGAGAGCGAAGGAGAAGAGGAACAGAAGAGAGGAGAACAGAAGTATCATCTCCTTCCTTTGTCTCCTCTTTCGCGTCCCTCTTTCCTTTCCTCCTCGCTCGTCTCGTTTCAACGCTTCATCTTTCGTTTGCCTCCTCCTCCTCGTCGTCAGCCTGCTCTCTCGGCGTCGAGTTCCTCTTTTCTCGCGCGCGCGATTCGCGTGTGACGCATCGTAGCCACCCTGAGAAACGCGCCCACGCAACGCTCGAGCCCGCTTCGCGATTCCTCGCCTGCAGGCTACACCTGCCGTGCGCTCGTCTACCTGTCCACCGGGTGAGCCCGAAATGCGGCTCGCCGTCTATGCCGGCCGCACCTGGTCGCATCTGCCTCGTACGCTTTCACCGCGTATTACCTGTCGTAGATCTCTGTCACCCCGACCTGTAAGGTGGATTCGGTGCTGGCTCTTCTTTCCCGGGTGAAAGCGACCGCGTCCCGAGGAACAGCTCGGCGATCGCCGTAAACTGTAACACTGTATTTATGAATCTCTGCGCGGGCGTATTATCGCGGCTATTCGCCGATTAAATTGATCGTCGCGGTCGAAACCGATTTTCGCTTTGTCCACCGAGACGATTATCCACCGTCGAACGTGGCGGCCGAATTGTTCGACTTCGTTCCGCTTTCGATCGAGTTGCACACCGTTCGCAGGGAGTCGCAGGTTCGGTGCACGAATCCCGATGCAAGAGGATCCTCCATCGCTCGGGCGAAAAAGCGGCCGGTCGAAAATACGATAATCGTCGTATAAGAACGAGTTCACGAGCGTTTCGACGAAGCTTCCACGGACTCGGTACCGGATGTAAAACGAAGCAGACGGCCCGATGTGGAAAGGGAGAGACAGAAACGATCCGCAATACGCGTAATTACAGGTTGCTCCTCGTTCTCCGCGGGCCCTTTAGCCGCGTGCGTGCGTGCGTGCGTGCGTGCGTGCGTGCATGCAGAGCAGAATTCTTCGTAACAGTAGGGGGAACAGAGCCCCCGTCCACTTGCCCCGCTCGCGAGGGGGCTGAACTACGCCGGGCTGATTTATTGAAACGTCTCGACCGTGACCGGCTACTAATTATCGATTCCGTGGAAAAAATTCGGGCGCCACGCGCGCCCCAGAGACCCGCCCGTGTTTCGACGGGGTACGGCTGTCGCGGTTTCCCGAATCGAAGGCGCCGCGACACGGTGCAACGCCTGCAAGAAATATCCCCGTCCTCGCGTACCGTAAATCTCCACGGCTGAGACATATTTTATTGCGCCGCCGCGAACATATGGATGCTCCGCGAGTGCAGCGTGCGCGCGAACGCGCGGCCAAGCCGTGAGTAAAAGCCCGCGATACGGAAATATTAATGCAACTTCATCAATCACCCGGCGAACAGCGAGGCAGGAAAACGATTTACTACGTACGATCCGACCAGCCTACCGAACGAATGTATAGCGCCGAACGCGTTCGCGGACCGGACGAGCATTCGTCAAAATCTTTCATCGCCGGTCGGCCAACTGGATAGGATTCCCACAGGTGCACGGGACGAGATTAAATTGAAAACGCGTTCCTCGCATTTCAGGGGAAACGTTTCGCGAGTTCGCGCTCGGCGCGGAGCGCGTCTCGCGATTCAGCGGAAAGCGTTCGCGTTCGTCCGACGAGAACGCACCCTTGAGCTCCATCCCTTTGAATAACCGCAGAAACGTCCAACGAGCGAAGCATCGACGTCTGAAAACACTGAAACAATCGATACGGAAGGTCCCCTACCGAGACAGAATTTGTTCGAATAAAATGTTGCGACGAAAGGAGAGAACATTTGAAACTCGGTCAACGGTGAAACCAATCGAAACCTCGCGGTCGCGGCGCCATTAATTGCAAGAGCTCTATTAATTCTGGGACGAAAGCGCAATACAAATTCATCCCGCGACACGAACGGATGAGTCAACCGCGATTTCATTCGTGCCCGAGCGAAACCCAGAGGGACGAGAGGGGAGGGTGGGTGCGTGAGTTTCACCGAGCCAGTATTCCCATGGGGTCACACGAAGAGATTTCCGGATTACGATCCGTCCTTTTGATAGAAACTTATATGGCAAGAAAACGGATGGCGTATTCGGCATTAAGGAAGTACGTGAGTCTAGAGCGCGCGGTGCTTATGGGTGCGTTTCAGTCGGCGGTGCAACGCGCGTCGTGCCCCTCCCCGTCACCGCCGTCGTTCAACGTTTCCTTTTGCTTTCGCGAATTGCCCAACCGACGTCGTCCTCCTAAAATGACGGCTGGATCTGATGGACCAGCGAAACGCACGCATAAACGATCCTCAACCCGGTTAAACGCCGCTTCCGTTCACCTGACGAGATCGCCGACGAGATATAGAAATAGACCGATCGTACGGCGTGTTCTTTCGGCCCGATTCTTTCCCCTCGCCATTTCCACGTCGCTCGTAACCTTAAACAGATTCGCCAACGGATTACGCGAAACGTAGGTTCCGGCTGAAAGTTGTGCGACAAGCTAAATCGAGCATTCAACCCTCCGCGAATTCTCCCCGACAAACGCATCCGACACTCCCGTCTATATCCGTACTACAGCCGAAACCGTTCTCGATTCGCTCGCGATTGAAAACCGAGAGTCCTCGGTAGCTGCTCCAATCTTGCCATATATCATTTCATCCCGGGGAATAGCAGCCGTTTATCTTCCCGCGGAGCCGTGCACCGAATGAAATTCACCGGCTGTTCGTTACGGTGCCGGCCGGGCATCGTTCATCCAACGATCCGTCGAACGTTAACATAAACCGTGGCGTATTCCGCGCCGGAATACGCGCGTGCACGCTCGCGATATTCACCGATGGCGTAAATCATAGGAGTCCGCAGCCACGCACCACCAACACCGAGGGAAGTCTCTCTTTCGCCCGCCTGTCTTCGGTTCCCTCTCGCGATCCTCGTTCGTTCCTCTTGTTCGCTTCGCGGCGCTTCTCGCGCGACCATGGGAGCAACTCTCGCGCCGCTAGAACAGGCATCAGCTGCCTGACAAGGCGTATAATTAATCCCTAATGACGCTGGCATAAATCCATCCCGGTAGGCCGTTTGGCCGGTCGCCGCTCGCGCGCCGTTGCCTTTACTAGCGAAATCAGCGCCAGCTTTGTCGCTGTCGTCCATTTTCCGCGTTATTTATGCGCCCATCATTGGATCGCACCGCCTCGACCCAGCGGCAGGATCGCGGGAACGGGGAACCCTCGTGGAATTCGCTTTGGAAACTATTTTAATTATCCTGATTATGCGTTGGTCAAACATTGGACCCGGCCGCGACAGTGCGTGTCCGCGATTTTCCTAGTCCCTCGACGAAATTTCTACGCGCAAAGGAAGGATGCAACTAAGGGTGGAACGATTCTTTGCACCTGTGACTTACCTCGAATAATTTGTAATTCGCCGTGTTCGACGAACGCGTGGATGTCGGAGAAATTTTCACGACCGCCAGGTAATTATTCTGGCCAATGTCGCTGTTCATCATCAGCGGTGGTATTATTTACTGGTTTTCTTTTCCTGTCCATTGAAGAGTTACGGTAGACATTTCGCTGCTTTTTATTCGCTTGGTTATTCGGACGAAATAAACGGAGGTTCCGTAACGCGGTATGATTTAGGGTAATCCCGTGCTTTTTCCCTTCGAGGTTTTACGATCATGTGAATTTCAATCGCGTACGGAGCGACAACGTTGACCGCGAGTGGTGACCTCGTGCTCAACCGCTTAAATTACTCGACCGACAAAACGCGACGGGACAATGGAGCGATAAAGCCGTTGGTTAAAAAGCAACGCCGGCTATAAATCCCGCGGTGATCTAGTTTACAGCGTTCCTATTTCTCGGCTACACGTTCGGTTGACGTCACCTTATTGTAATCTCGACCCACGTCGGTCACGTTGTCCGTCGACGAGGGCGGAAAAAAGCACGCGACCCGCGAACCGACCGATTCCCGATGACCGCGACCGCTTGGTGGCGGAGAGTGATCGGGTCGAGTCGGCTTTGAAATTCCTCGAAGAACTGGGGTAGAAGGAAACCGAAACTCGGGCGTTCGCGAAATTGAAAAAATGGTAGACGATTAACACAATAGACTAAGACATTGTAAAAGCTGAACAGAAGGGGGGCTGTTTTAATATTTAGATCTTCAAATGGACAGATCAGTAATAAAACATGAACGTTATTAAGAAAAGTATCGTTGAAAGATATTCTAGAGCGTCCAATCGAAGCAGACCAACTGCGAGGAACAATTGGAATAAGCTACGGTAACCTCTGGCAAGACCAGTAACCCTTTCACCAATTAAATCGTCCTATGACTAAACGAGTTCTTGCCTAACAGCTCTCTCTGACATAACTTCTCGCCTCTCCGCGGGTTTGCTTTCCCCTAAAAAAAAAGTTGCCATATATCACAGCATCCGCGTGCCACGCTGTCAAATAAATCGTGCTCATCCGAAAATCCCGTCGTATCAACGAAAAGCCTTAAACCTGCCGATCCCCCCCGGGTTAAATCCCTTCCAAAATCCCTCAACCGTTCCAAGCGTCCTCCCACAGACTAGTCCGTAGCGGGGGCACGATGAAACGGAAGCTGACCTCGTCGACCATACGTGGGATAAAGCGGCCGCGGGAAGAGCGCACGTATAACGAACGGCCGGTGAAAAGAGAGCGGGGAAAATGAAGCGTTTACCGATTCCCGGATAGCAGGACCTTCCTGGAAAGGATCGCCCTGCTTCTCGAGCGGGCACGCTGCTCCGTGGAACGTTCGTTCTGGTTGCGGTCGGCGAGGGACGAAGAGGAGGGAGGCGGAGGCAGAGCGAGTCGAAGAGGAGATCCTCGCGCGGCTGTGAACTCCGCAAAGAGGGAACTGGCGTACCGAATTGATGCACACGAAACGGCATGCCCGGAATGTTATAATCGCGAACCTTTGAACCCAAACAGCCCGGACTCCCACACCAACGTCCGTCGACGGACCGTGCCGGGCCCCGTTTCCATCGTTGAAATTACTCGTGTTACTCTCCCGCCGGTTCGTGCCGCCTCGTCGCTTGATACGCTTCCACGAAAGCACGGCGAGCGTGTAATAATTCCGCTGCGTTTCACCGATACGACACGATACGATACCATACGATAAAATGGTCGACAGCGAAAAGAGGCTCGTAGACGCACGGATGGAACACGGATAGAGTCCCACGGGGGATCTCGAAATGGATCTCCCGGGTGAACGCCGGGAGAAAGGAGAGGATAGGTGTACACCGTTAAAGGACACCGCAGGAATTTTATCAACCATTCATACGTGCCGCTTTTACGAAGTTTCCGCGCGATCCTCGATAGCGACGTCGCCGTGGGCATTGGAAAGCACGTCGCCGTAATTAGAAGAAGATATCACGGGACACGGTGAACATAGTGGGATAAGGAAGCAGATGAAGCACCGGCTTAATAGGATGGAAAAGAGGGCGTCGAGATTGTCGATAAAACGACGGCGAGCATGTCGGATGATTTGGGGGCACCGATGGAACCTGGGAATTTTAATGGCTTATCAGCGAGCCCCGCTTTGTAGATCAAACTCTGATTCATTAACGTTGCCCGCAGTTTCCGAACCAATTATAAGCCGAACGAAGGGGGCTGGAAATTTATGGCGGCGACGAAAATCTCAGGTACACCGTTTTAGAACAAGCGTGTCGTTAGCGTGCGACCGACGCAGCCCCGTAAGATCGAACGCGAAACCGACGCGCTCCGCTGCGCGTTGACCGATCGCCGAATACAGTTAATAACGCGATACTCGCCGACTGTGGAACCTGTACTAAATACAGGAAAAGTTCGTCCTTCATTCTTAATACATCTCCACAAATACTTTAATTCATCCCTGTTACTCGCTCTCGTCGTTTCAGCAAATTTATAATAGCACCGCGTTTCCGTGTAAGGGCGAAGACGAAATTGCCCTCGGCACGCTTGAAACGGAACGTTTACGAAATTGTAGCGAAGACTGCGAGAAGGATGGATGGTTTCGAGTAGAGGCTGAAACCTCTTGGCGCCTTACGGTTTACGGATACAGGTACGCTCTGTGCTCTACTCCCACGAATCCCCTACGGGAGTCCTCCCCCACCCCCCCCCTCACAGCCATCGTTCCATTGCACAGACGCAGTGGGCGTTACGGTAATTAATTTTTGCCCGATAATTAAGATATCCCGTGCAGACGCTGAGATATAGCCCGCGGTATCGTCATTTTTCAGGCCGGGATATCGCGTGTTTCTTCGCGCAACCTTGCAATTCCTGGTGTCTCGAACGAGCTGCTATTACGTCCCCGCGAGAACGATCCTGACGCTTGATTCTCAAAACGGTCGATCCTCTTGGATACAGCCATTTGCAATCGTAACTTTGCTCGCGTGCCCTGGGATAATATCAAGGAACACGTGTTTGTAGTATTGCCGGGTAAAAGTTGAGAATTACGAAACGTTACCGATTCAGACGGACAGATCTGTCCGCCTGCATCCGAGTAACAGCACCGTGCCGACGGTCGAGGAGAATCGTTATCTTTCCCCGAGTGTTCTGCAGTCGGTCGAGAAAAAAACATATACATAGGTCCCGTACGAAAATGTCGCGTCGATGTCCCGCGGATGTGTGACGCGTAGGAATCGCGTTGGGCCAGTGAAAGTCCGGATCAGAATGCAGCAGAAAATTTCTCTCATCTCACCGTCGTCACGATTGTTCGAGATCGCGCTTTCGAATCCGCGTTTTCATACTCGCCAACGGTGGCCCGCAGCTTCGGCAGAAAAAGTCCGCGGCCAGCCGCGCCGGCTGCAGTGATGGAAACTTGGACAAGCGCGACGGAAGGACGGAAGAGCACGAGGAGGAAAGAGGACGTTGGAGAAGAAGAAGAGGAGGAGGAAGAAGAGGGAGTCGGCGTGGAAACATCTGGCCCACGGTGCTGGCGTTTCGTTGGGATTATTAATTGTTTCATCTCCGCGGCTTATCCGCGCCTGGCCGATCGCACGACTAAGCAAATACGAGAGGCGTAACCCACGCGGTGATGTACGAGCTTAAAAGCCCTCACGATTCGCCACTAACCACGTCTCTCTCTCCTTCTCTCCTTCCCACCTTTCAGCTCTCTCGCGCGGTTTTGATACAATGCGCCATAGAGAGAAACGGAGACCGAAAACGATACAGCCAAGGGGTTATCGTCTGATTTATAATTTGAGGCCCCGGCTGCTCCACCGTGGAATACGACCCGACGTTTTCCGGTTCAACAAACGTAATTGGTTGCCGGTACGATCGTAGATAGCCGCCGGTTCGAATCGCGGATCCTCCTGCTCTGTCCCGCTTTACTTCTTCCTCCCGCGGCAGCTTCGCCTCTTCGACGCGTGCTTATCTCGCGAAATACTTTTTCCTCCTCGCGCCGTGACTTAAATCACGAATATCAGCTGCGGTGAATCGAATTGAATTCGAGAAGCCTCGGTTGGCCTTCGCCGGACCGCCGCTCGTACTGTGTTCCATGGTTTTTCGTTTAGCTCTAGTCGGGTGACGTAGATCATATGTGGACCGAACCTCCGACTATTCTAGCAGGAACGCGCGTGACAAGTGGTTTCTATTCGCACCCGCGACAGATCTATATATTACATTCCAGATAACAGTGACGCTTCCCGGATAACAAACAACGCGAGGACGAGCTCAATTTCGAGCGCGCCCCGTCCGCAACAAACTAAGAGTACCCCGCCGACGTCGTCGTAAAGTACATAAACCACAAGCATAAAGGAACGAAACGCTGTAAATATCACGCGAACGGTAGGCGCTCCGCTCGCCTCCGCGAGCGTGTATCGGTTGCACGGTGGACGATCATTAAACGGCAGGTGGGAGAAGCGGTACTAAATCATGAAACGCGCATAATGAAATCGTATCTATTAGAGACGAACCACCTGAACCGGGGTCTCGCGCTACTGCGCGTGTTCAGGGACGATTTGTCGGAAGCACGGCCGCATTTGTATCCTTCCGCGGCGTTTCGCTCCTCGGAAACGTTCACGGCAACGTCTTCATGCGCGTCCGCCTCGATCATCGCGGACCGAGGGAAACGGGCGCGACAGAGGCAGAGAGCCCGGTGAATTATGGAGCGCGGCACCACCCACTTCCCGGTCCTCGAAACACCGAAACCCCGGGCACACCGATGGAACCAAGCCAGGGGCGACTCGATGGTACCACGGCCACCCCCACGTCCACCGACGAAATCACGACGAGTACTCGAACCGCCTATCGAGCCACCTCGCGCTCGGTCTATCATTATTCGCCGGGCGATTCGTTGTTCAATCAAGCCGTCTAATTGCGCGTCGAATGCGAAAGCTTGTATGCAAATCGAGCGTGATTTAAAGCCGGCCGTGTATCGGAAAAGAGGTACGAGGAACGAAATTACGAGAGACGAAGTAGAATCCGAGCGGTCCTTGCAGCGGCTTCGATATCCCCTAGCTACCGAATCGCGCTGCGAACATACTTCACCGCAAGCTACGTCGCTTCGCCGCGGTTAGGTCCCGGAGATCGGGCCATATTCCCAGAAGCCGCGGAACCGATTTACTTGCGCCGCGGGAACGGTGCACCGGGAATCGTAAGGACATACGTGATACCGAAAGGAAATGCCAAGCCGGACGTCGGCCAGGCGCCGAGGAGTGCGTAAAGGGAGGAGAGAAAGGAAGAGAGAAAGAGGCTCCCCGGCGCGGAAAGTGAATTCCGAGATGGGGGCATAAATTGATATGCATCCAGCATTCGACATGTCGGTCGGATAAAAGAGGGAGATCCCCGAGACAATGCCTGTCGGCCGGCAACACCCCATCGCGCATCCGGTGCGTTTTCAAGGAAGCATTCGGAGCATCGCGACACATATCAATTGATTTTCACGGGCAGAGGTCCGGCGAGTTCGATATGTCGCGGTGCACGCGGCGGTTCGTCGTTGCCCCCCTTCGATCGCGCAGAAGGCGAAAGCTCCGGCAACGATTTTTGCGACGGCCCGTCGAGGGGGCCTCCTTCTCGTCGGGGCAAGGCGAGCCGAGCGTGCGTACAGCCGCACCGCGTGGCAGTTACTAATTTAATTACAATGAGACACCGATTGCGCAATTAACATATCGTTAAAATACCGCGGCGAGGTAATTATACACTTTCTCGGTGCACAGGTCGCGGTGGATTTGCATATCGTTCGGCCCGAGCAGCGATAACCGCCTGCACGACAACATTTGACAACGGTGGCTCGTTAGAGCATCGGTTCGTTGCGCAACCGAGCCTCTCTGAATCTAACCCGTGTTGCTTCTAATTTACAAGCAGATGCCGGTTCGAAACTGTATCGCTGTAACGTTCAGAAGAATCGTTCGATCGACGAGCACGCTTTTCCGTCGACCGATCGATAAAACGAGCCCCGCCAATCGTCCGAATTGCCTGTTCATCCACAATCCGCGACTCATCGACGGCCCCGCCGCGGTGAAAATGTTATTGCCGATGAATCATGCGTAGTCCGCGAGGCGTAGACGCACGTGTAGCACGGAGTAAATATATTCCGGCGGATATGAACTCGATCAGGTATGATCCGCCCGACCTCGACGGTGTCGATAAAACGCTACACGCGGCGAATCTGACATCGGCGCCGAAAATGTTGCGAGCACGAATCGACCTCGACGTGGGTCTTCTGTGAATTCCAGCGAGAGCCGGGACCGTCCACTGGAAACTATTGTATGTACTTTGTTTTACAACTCGACACCCACGACTCGTCTCTATGCGTACGCACGCGCGTATTGCGCGCTCGCGCGACCCGTCGAGCGCGGTGCGCACACACCCGCGGTGTATCGGCTCGTAAACGCGACGACGTTCAACACAGAGCACGCGTTGCGTTCAATGTAAAGCGTTAAAACGCTACGTGATCGAATTCGACAAAAGACCGGACACTCGCCGCACCGAGCCACCATTTCGCGCTCGTCGACGGAATATCAAGCGGAGAGATCGTTAGAAACGTTTTGGAATTAATCGGGCCCCTTTGCCAGGGCGTCGCGAGCCGTCGCCGATCATCGATTGGAATGGAACGCGATTACCTCGCGGTGAAACCTGGTCAATGGAAATTTCGTCGAACGCGACCGCGTGCATCCTTTTGCCGGCGAAGCGAGACGACAACAGTCGTCGAGGATTTTCACGAATCGACGCCGGGTTCCGGTGCACGTCCCGGCGGATATTCATTTGCGAAATTAAGGGAGCCACCGTGATCCTTTTGGCACGCCATCGAGCTCGTGCAAACAACTTCCTCTGAATTATTCAAGCGGCGATCGATGGCTAAGACGATCTTCAATTCTGTTTGGCCACCTATTTTTCCAAAGTAATAAGTATAAACTAGAATTCCAGATCGCGTCTCAGATAACAGCCAGGTACGGAATGTTAATTCGGACGATGCGACGTGATTCGCTTACGTACACCGGGCACCTTAATAATAAACGTACTCGACCGAACAGTTCCCATCGGGCGCAAACGAGACCGTCCAATCGATACCCCGCTTTGCACCTTCTTCCGTATTAGCGATAATCGCGAGCCGTACCAACAATGGAACAACAAAATGCCCCCGCGTGATCCACCGAATCGCGACTCCTCGCGCCTCCTCGCGCCATTGGGAAATCCCATTCATTCCGTTTCCAAGCGTCTTCCCCTCGGCGTCTCGCGAAAGTCATCCTCGGAGAATTTACGGAGGTGTGAGCTGTTACAAAACCGCGGCGGCCTGCCATTCGACGGAACAATGAGCCCCGCTACGAGGATATGCGCGCGGTGCTCCCGATCGAACCTCGTCGCCTCGGCTATTTTGAATACTTTCCCACAGACGGCGGCGAGAAATCAGCCCCGAACTCGAGAGATCGAACGTCCACGCGTTCCAGGCGGATATATGTATGCACCACGTTGTAACAACACGTCTATGATCCGCGGTACGCGACGAGCAGGTAGAAACGGGGACGGGAGCGAGACGGAGAGGCTCATTATCGTCGAGGGAGCATCGAGAGTTAACGTGACTTCGCGAAATAATCTCGGCCGCGAGCGCGTTAACGCGGAATCAGGCGTTCCGATCGTGAGACGCGAAAGAGAGGCAGCAGAAGCCGACGAGCGTCGCGTCGCCTCGCGATGCCATTTCGATGCAAACCCGCGCAGGTATCACCTTGATCCCTGAAATGTTGGGTTCAACGTCTTCGGCATAAACTATCCGTCTCCATCGGCGAGTGGAGCCGAGGAGGCTCCGCGCGGTTCGGCTCGGGCCTCTCGCTACCCGTATCGCGGAATTAGATTACGTATCTCTCGCCGTTGGCCCGTGATTTATTTGCCGCGCCTGCCTCCGCCGAGGCGTGCTGCGGTTTCAACACCTTTTGACGCGTGTATTTACGATTATGAGAATTACACAAGGCAATTAGAGCCGTCCGGCAGGTATAGATACGGGTAATTGTGCGGCGGTGAGCGCGACCGCTTAAATTACGCGCGCACCGTGCAACCCGTCGGGGAATCGACCGATCAGCCGGCTGGGGTACACGCCACCAGAGACCGTTGCGATTTAGCTTAATCGCGACGCCATTTCCGCGATCCGCTGAAGAATCTTTGCGTATCGAGTATTCGAGGGCGGAAGACCTGGTTGATCTCGACGGGCCAGAGAATTTGGGAGTTCGAAAGGTATTCGCGACGAACTCGACCAGCTGAGAACGATACGAAGGGATGAACGATCACCACGAATCCGCTGCGATAACGGAGAAGCTCGTCGTGGGAATGCCAAAGGATCCAAGAAATGGTGTCTCGATGGGACTCGATTTCGTGATTGCGAGACGTATTTCGAGGCTGTCCGAGGCCCGCTCGGAGACGGTTATCGCGCTCTAAAGTGCAACGAAATTGCACGTGCGTCGTGATCGCGCCGCGCGGAGCCGTCTTCGAAGGGCCGCTGCTCGTTTCTGGACCGCAGGGGGGACAAGCGGCGGGGGAGAACGAAAACACGCTTCGATCGGCCGTTACCGTTCGATCCTGGCGAGGATCGCGGAGCGGGCACGCGGATTAGGCCTCCCCGAGCGAGCCACGACGAGTATGTATTCCGCACGGTCGGCCGGCTCATTTTCACCTGGGGTTACCTTTGGCACACAATCATCCGCCATTAAGGCTGTCTGCAAAAATTTCGAAAACACCGGAATATCCCTTTACACGGGGCGAGCAGAAGACGATCCCGCGCATAACCCGTCCGCGGCTCGGGTATATCACGAATAGCCCCGTGATCTCGCGGCGTGATCTTTCAAGATCGAGAGTGAACACGCGGACGAGGAGGGGGAGGACGTGGGGCGAGACGATAGAGAAGGACAGGGGGAGAAGGCGAGACGGCCGCGAGGTGAAAAGAGATGGAACAAGAGGAACACCGCGGCGAGCAGTTGGACGAGACGAGGACCGGGGCAACGAGTGCTAGATCTCGAGCAACGATCGGAGATCGTCTTCCCTCTTCGACCGGCTCGTCCACCTCGCCGCGTTCCTAGCGTGGAGGCGGCGGGGGTGGAAAGCACGGAGCGTCGCGTCGCTCCTGCCGCCGCGCCGCCATTATCAAATTATTCACTCACACCGAGCTCCATCTATCTTCGGCGAACGCGAGCCTAACGTGTTATTATTTGATCCTCACTTTGTTAGCGATCTGACTCTAACAGCATCGCGATACGTACCTTCCCGGAGAGATCCAGCACGTCGATCTGGAGTACTTCTCACGATCTCGCGCCACCGACTATCCGAGGCTGGCTATCCCTATCACCTGGACGTACGGCGATAAATAACAGCACGGTCGGCGCTAATTGAACTCGCTTCCGACTTATTTCCGTTGGCGCCGGGAGGGGTTGCGCAGAATTCCAAGGGTGCTGGTCACGAGCACACCGGGGTGCCGCCTCGCAACCCTCGGACACCACGCCACTGGTCTCGCCCGTGGATCGTGGGACCCGTCTCGAAGCGATCCAGGGTCGCGGGGCCGAGTAATTTCTAGAGCTCGCGGAAGGTGAAACAGCCGACAGCGAGTTGCACCGTGACTCGGTTTTTCGCGAGAAACGCCACCAGGAAAGACAGAACGGGCCGCGGGAAACGTTCAGGGAGGCCGGCAAGAAGGGCAGGCTAAGGGATCGGCAACGACGAACCGACCAGGTTGCTCGCGGCTCGTAAGGATCGGGCATAGGTAAGTGGCACTTATGTTTAATACGCGAGTGTAGATGAGTAGTCGGGCCTGCACGCGATCCTCGCGTCGGCCAGGTCTTTCCTGACCTCGCGTTCACTAGAACCAATTTTCGTGGATAATACGAGCGCTCCGGGAAGCCGCGGCGCATCCGATCCTGGTCTAATTCTACGGTTTAGATATTCCTATCCGGATAAAAGAAAAGCACGGAATAGAGACTTCATTCCGTAATTGGATGGCTATAAAATAATATACACGAACGTCAGATTCAGGGTACGATGTTACTGCGGGGATTTTCTCGCGTGCTCGCGGAGTTGCCGTGGCCGGCGATATTTTCTGTTGCTCGCGGAACTTTTTCGAGCCATCGCGTCGCCTCAGCTCTGCTCGACGGTCGCGTTCTCTATCGCATTCCGCGTACGGGATTAAGGTTAATGTCGCGGGACAGTCCAGTCGACGGGCCGAGAAGAAAAAGTAGTCGAGCTTGCTTGACTTCTGTATCGAAACACGGGAAAGTGAAAGGCGCGGATGCGGCCGCGCGAAACCAAATAATCGAACGTTTACGTAGCCGTAATTGCTCCCCACGGTCTCGTAGCTCGGGTAATCTCGAAGCTCGTTAAAAATCGCGCTAACCCGCGTTACGTGCCGTTTGGATCCAGCCTGTCGTTAGCGCCGAGCGGATTCCCCGTGCGCGATCGTTCTAATATCGATCGGGACGTTTCCCGTAGGGGATCCGACGATTTGCGTTCCATTGCGAATCGCACGGATTCGGCTGAAGCGTTGCTGGGTAGCCGCGAATATAGCTGGGAATATCATAGTACGTGGTCGAACGATCGATAAGCGACAGTCATTTGCGTGATAAAAGACACACGGGACACAACGTTCGGCCGCGTATAAGTATCAACGAAATTCTCAATAAATTATCGCAATCTTTTTCGGACATCGCCTACCACGCTGTTATGCCTCTTCTTTACTCGAAAAATCCTATGTACGCACTTTGTCTGTTGGCGGCAATTTGCGTGCGACAACATGTTCGAGTTAACAGGTACGGTGAGAGTGAGAATGGTAGAAATAGTAATGGCCACTAGTGTGGACGAATTTCTCAAATGTACATGTTATGTCCGCGTAGAGCCGCGCAGCCACTAACGACAAACATATCGATCCAAAATCCGACCTCGGGTTTGTTGAAGCCGAATGCAATGAGCTTGTCGGCTGCCACCGATTGGAGCACGGATTCTCCGGATGAAAATAACTCGAGGGTAAAGCAGGCGGATTCGTTAGTTCGTTGCGTGCAAAATTTCGCGAAACGCGCTCGACATATTGTGGGTGATCTACGGTCTGTTCTACCGGTGAGTACAAATTGCTTGGACGCCTGCTACTTATTCGCCAGAACGACGATGCATCTAATGGAACGATCACGCGGAATCTGTTTTCTTTTCCTCCGATAGATAACTAAATCGGCAGACCAGGTTGATCCATTTGCGTCGCCCGGTATCTTGTACTCGCTGCTGTATCTAACGAGCAGCATTGGAATCAAGTGGTTAGCATAACGCGGCATGCGAAGATATAATTAAGAACGGAGCGCTTGTTTGACGAAGATTGACGCGGATTGAGGGGGAAATCTGCGGACGACCTTTGTCAATCGACAGTACGGAATGTTCTTCGACGTAAACTCAATCTTCTAAAGACTTTATTTATTTGTACGGTAAAACAATATGCGATTCCTCTTGTGAATGTATCGCACGCAACACGAGGAATCATTTTTCGGAAAGATCTGTGAAATCTAGCGAAAGTAGAACTTCGTTCGCGACATACGTTCGGCGTTGCGCGCTCTGTAAGGCGCCTACGAGCGTGCGACCGCCAAACGCGAAGTGAACTCTGCGCGCTGATTTTCCGGATATTTTCGCGAAAATTGTACCCGTTACACCGGTGGTGAATAAATAAATCGAGTCAAATATTACGATACTTTCGAGAGGACCTCCTTCGATTTCTTTAATGTATTCATCCCGTGGAAGACAACGTCGAACAACAGAATCTCTCGACGCTTCGACAACCGAACACGGAATCGTTCACCTAGCCCACGCGACTTCCGTTTCACAGAACACCACCGTCGACTTTCCAAATCGCACCTCGTTCTTGCTCCAGAATATTAATCAACCATCGAACCCTCCGCCCCGTCCTCGTCGATTTCGTTACGACCACCTTGTCGCACGTGTCTACCTTTCTGCCTCGAACCTGACCGGCCGGGTTGCACGGATATTTATCAGAACCATCTCGTCCCGTGTCCCGCGATCCATCCAGCCGGCGCAGCGCCGTGGTCGAGCGGATTTCCAAATCTCCGGGGTTTCGTCCGCGTGGCGGGCCTGCGACGCTCGAGACCAGGCCGGGCTCATTTGAATTTTCCCGAACAGGATGCGCACCTTGTGCATTTCAATCCCCCGGGGGACACCCCGACGAATTATGGTCGAGCGAGATGGCCCCCTCTCGGGGCAAGGGGAACGAACGAAGAGGGAAATGGTACGCGGATGGTAGTTTAAGAGCGAACGCCCGGTATCCAGAGCACGTCCGGAGCGCCAACAGGACTTATTGTTGTGCGCACAACTCGCCGGGGCATTTTAATATTTCCGCTGAATGCGCCGAGAAAACGGTCGAACGTGGCCACCGCGACTAGAAAACGAAAACGAGAAAAGGGGAGAGAGAACAAGAAAAGGGAAGAGAGGTACGCGCGGACAGGAGGCGAGGAATCGTTACGCGACACTGCCACTGGTCTTGCCTCTTCGACTCGTGACAGGTGGCGGAGGCAGGAGAACCCTGCGCTTTCCTTTTTCGTTTTTTTTTTTTTTCGGTTTTCTTCGAAGGGTAAGTCTCCTTGGCTCGTCGAGACGACACCAGCTCTGTATTTAAAGAGGCTGGCGCCACGAAGCGCATAGCGATACACGAATTTAAATATCCGCTCCGACCGCGGTGGAAATCTATTGTCGACTGATTGTTCCTTCGTTCCTCTACTTGTCGTGGTGGCACGACACTTCCTTCGTCGCGAATTCGTGTCACGATTGCGCGGAGGAACTGCGATGAAAAATTAGCACGATAGATTGCGATTCTCGGATATTCCCGAATTAAACAGCATAATGATAAGCAACTTTCAATTTGATCGTCGCACAGAGAAATATAAAACGTCGATTGTTTTCACTCGTGCCTGCGAAACGCTTCAAAGTACAAAAGATGCCACCAAACTTGAACGTACCGATCGTACAAGTCGCTTAACAAGTTTGCACACTCTGTGCACTACCTCGAGTGAAACGTGCTGTATAATTTCTCCGCCGTATAAACGAAGCATCTCGCGGGACGTGCACGACAAATTCTACCTGTTTCCTGGAAACGGTTCGTCCGCTCCGGTGACGAATGCTCGCGGGTATTCACGGGCAATCCGCTGCGTGCGAAGCACACGTTACGCCAAGTATATTTCACCTCGGCCGGGGTATCTATCACTCGAAACCGTGCTCTCCGTCGCGCGTCCATTTGCAGCTCGCTACTCAACGGCGAGTGATGCACGATACCCGGTCGTTTGAACGCGCGACAACCCCCAGATAAATCGTGGCCGGTTTCAACGCGTGTCAGCCCGTTATCGTGCCTCCTAATACGAACTCGAACGGTGCAAATCGTTCTGCGCGGCCAGAACGCGGCGGACGGCTCATTTACATATTATGCGTGCACGGTAGCGAAGGACCACTGGATCCACCATGAACGGACTGTTAATGCCGGTGGGGGACTTTTCGACCTGGGCAGGATATGGTTCGAGAAGCGCAGGAAGTGCGTGGGGCAAAAGTTGTTGAATATTCGTTTATCTTTGTATTCCAACGCAAAGCGATCCTCGAGAAATTTACTTCACGGCGGCGGAAGCAAAGACCTCCTCGTTTAAAATGAAACCACGTGGAAACTGTACGCGTTCGGTCGTAGCGATTCGTTCGAGTGAAACAAGCAGCGTGTCCCGCGACGAAACGAAGATTCCTTTAGCGCGGGGGTGTGATTCACCGCCGGCTCGACGAGCCAGGAGATCCGGACTCAGCGACAGAGGTGATTTCGATTATGTAAGCAACGGAGAAAATACCGTGCTTCTTGCAATTAGGCCCGCCAATAGGGGACCACCTCGATCGCGTGCCACGGGGCAACGATGCAATTCTTATTGCTACAATATAACAATTGCGCCGGGCCGCGAGGTACGACCGTAGGACGCGTGTCGCAACCCACTTGATACGTGCATCCGATGCTTGAACTTTGATTGGAAGAGTTTAGCAAGGATTCGTGCAAACGGGATCTACGAATTCTCATGGAACGGCGTTGCCCAATGCGCCACGGATTTTGTTCGCGTTTCGTCAGAAATATTTCAGCGAGCCTCGGTTGCCTCTATTTCCTCGGCGTACGCTGAAATTCCTCAACGGAAGAAGTGCGCGCTTGTAAATTTCCCACGTCGACTATGAAATATCCCCATCGATATTTCGAGCCACGCACGCGCGGTTTCCTACGACCGAATTAATTTTCCACGCAGCAGAATTCCACGGTGGTACACACGCGAGATTACGAAACAGGCGAACACGGCTCGCGGCTAACGACGAGAGACGGCCGTCGAAGGAAAATGAAACGAGCCCGCAAATGACGCCTCGCGCTCGCTCGAGACCGTGAAACAGGACGAACGGCCACTGCATTCTGCTTTTTAACCGAGCTGTGATCGTTGAATTCGCGGCGCGGGCAAAACCGCGGCCGCCGCGACAAGAGCGTCGATTCCCGAGTCATCGCGGCGTATCGAAACCGTGCGGGGGAAATCTTCGTACGCGCGGCGCAAGAAGGGAAAAGAGGATCGTATCTTGCGTAGACGTCTCGCATCACCGGATGCGCGTGTGCCTCCCTCGCTTCCGGTCGTAACGCTGCGACAGGCTCATTGCCATGCTTGTCGCCACGCCCGCCCCCGGAATATGAAAACGAAATCATATTCTTTGTCCGCGTCTCGCCGATCGCCTCTCTTTTATCTCGCCCATTTAACGCGTCTCATTGTTCGAGCGATCCAACGAAACGAACGGAACGGAATTACGATACCGCGCGTTCTATTACACATTCGTGTCTGACTCTTCTTACTGAGCGTCGACGAGCGAGGCGCGACTGATCGAGACGACCGGTCGACGGGAGGCGAAGTGTCGGTCTAACGTAACGTTCGAGCGAATTCTATCCATAATACGCGCGGCTGAACTTGTGCGGGCGTTTTGCGCAACGAGGACCGACGCGACGGATGGATAAAAAAAAATGGGATGCGCCGTTGGACAGGCGTGAAACATTTTTCCACCGTTCGATCCGACGGTGCGAAGACACGATGGCCATTTTGCGACGGCGTCGACGACCGAGCCCGGCATCGGACCGCTTTCGTCAGGGCAGCACACGGTTTCTCAAGATCGCTCGTTAAGCCAGGCAAAACCCACAACCACGTAATTGCAGCGATCATACGTTAGTTAGGTTAATAACTTTGCATTATAAATGTATTAAGCTCGAATCCAATTACGTCGGTTGCGGGATCCGTTGCGAGATGCTGCCGGTGTAACGTTGATTTCTCTCAGCGCGGCGATTAATAACTGGAAAACGGGGCTACGATTAGACGAGTATAGAAGGGGGTAAGGGGCGCACGAAATTCGAACGCAGAAATTAGGGATACACCGTCGCGAGCTGGAGATTTCTTATCCCCCCGGACAGAAGGGAAAATTCAACGTTCGCGAGGAAAATCTGTCAGCCGTCCGCGCTTCGCCGATCGAACGCCGAAAGACCGCGGAATACCTCCAAGTTACACCAGCTAATTGGCGATTAAGTGAGAGAGTGCTCTCCGCGTCAGTGGGACGGCGTCGTGCGAGAAAAAGCCGGGCAACGTCGGCCCGCGACGACCCCCGGATGCCTTCAAATGTTTCCCGCAATTTGCAATCATGAACGCCCAAGTGCACGCGATGCGCATCTGGTGCATTCGAGCGTCACGCTCTCGAGCGATTTTAACGCCTGTCAGTGCGGCGCTCGCGGGATCTTTGCGGCGCAACAGAGCGAGGCGAAGTTCCTTCGGGTTTTCTCGGATTTTCTAATCGAGCCCCGCTCGATCGAGAGGGGAAGATTAATTTGCCTGCGCAGGGAAACGGATGACTTATACATTCTTATTAATTTCGCGCTCCCCTCCCCCTCGGAAGATTAATTTCTGCCGCGACTTTCACTCGGCGAACCGCAATCGAATTTTCGCAAAATTATCCGCTCGTCCGTACCCTCGTCCGACGGGTCGTCTCCGTTTCCAACTAATTTCGATCCGCCTGTTGCGACACGCGATCGGCCGTCGCGATTGAGAGTTTCGCGAAAGACCGATCGGAGAGGCCGTGAAACGGACGGGGGACTCGAAACCCGGCTACACAATGGAACAATAGATTCGACCGAGGCTGCGCCGAACGGGATGACACGCGAATAAGTGTGCGAATGGTGACAGTGCGACGCGGTTGCGGGGTCATCCCGGCGAATGGAAACGGAGAGTGTCGCCCGGCGACGATTAGGTCCGCCCTGGAAAACTTGGCGAGTTGCGAAATGGGGGAAAACGAACGAAAAAAAAGAAAAGAAAGAAAGGTGGAGAAAGATGAGAGAGCAGGGAGCGGTAAAATGTAAAAGGCAGACAGAGCCGTGTGCGTCGGTGGACGTCGACGACCGTCACGGAAGGAGGGCGTTACGCACACGCACGGGCACGATTGTGTCACAGATGTCATAATCTTACGTAATTGGAAGCTATCGTCGGGCATTTGTAAGCCGCACGCATGCGAGCCGGCCGACCGTAGTACGCACAGCAATTTGCTTTGATTCGGTACTGTAAATTGTGTCGCGGGAAAAGTGATGTCCGTAGTTGGGAAGACGCGACCCGTGCATAATGGTAACGATAACGTTGTTGTCGAAGTGGCTCGTGCCACTTTCCAAACGCGCGTATCGCTCGCTTCGCCGATACCTTGTCGATCGTCTTGCGTGTTTGCCGACAAATTTTCGACGGGAAATGTGGAATTGATTACGGCGAACGTAAATGCAAGAACGCGCGCTAAATACAAACGCGGGACAACTTGAACGGCAGGTTAGCCGAGGTGAAATAAATTGTCGCGCTCGATAAATTGTCAATACGGTAAACATGTTGAGGAGATGCCCTCCCATCGCTCCGGATTTGATCTAATTACAGTAATATCCCAACGGGTTACTACTTGTAAACGTCTCGCGCGGGGTATCAAAGCGGGACGCGGGCTGAATAATTCATGAGACCGAAGATCGAAAGCTGATATTTATCCGGTCATTAATCAGCCCGTCTGTGTTATAATTAATTTTTGCCGGGGATGGCCGACCGGCCTCCGATCTGCCTCGCGGCTGACTCACGGTTGCCGTCCAATCTAATAGTAACCAGGTCGTTACCGATCGCGTCGGATCGTTTGCTTCCCGCGACACACGAGGTCGGCCGATTTCTTTCGCAACTCGCCCCCAATGATATGCGACGAGCGCACCACCCGCGGCCATTACGCAACAACGATATTATACGTGCACGGTCCCCGTGGAACGCTGAAATCGCGAACAATACAAACGGTATCGTGCTTCAGATTCGTTCGCACCTACGGTCACGCGAGTGTGCAACGTATGCGCCGTATGCAGAAGCGCGAGACCGGTCAATTTCTCTGTTCGACAGAGGGGAAAATCGTGCGCGCAATCGTTCGAGAAACCGTCGAACAACGTATTCGGGGTAGCTGGATTTGATCGATGGACTGCGTCAGACAGTCCGCGAGGAGGCTACGAATTGGAGGATCGAAGAGGGTTTAAGATCGGTGTCGCGGACGCGCACCATTGGTCAGGTTGCAATTGAAGGAAATATGATCGTATAATGATTGAAATAATCGAACAGCGACGCGTTCCGAGCCGAGGGCACTCGCTTGTCGCTTTCGCGCAGCCGCGAACTCGATGCGAGCAAGAAGCTCGTGGACAAAAATACTTTTACTTTCTCGCCGTTCTAATCGTGTCGGTGTGGCCGCCACTAATTTGTCCGCCGTTCGAATTCATCCACGCGATGTTTACGACGATACGATTTTAATTTTACGACACGCTAATTCGACGATTTTAATCAATGTAAAATAAAGGCAGAGGAACGGTCGATAACGAAGAGCAAACCGATGTAATCGGAGGGCGTGTCGGGTACGAAAAAAGCGGCGGCAATCGATTCGCTTTATCGGGGGTTGTTAATCCCGTAGCGTAGAAGGACGGACGAAGGGAACGAGGGGGGGGGGGGGCACGATAAAACAAACGGACTTCCCCGGCGAATTTCATCAGAGCGAAGGGGGAGGCCGCTGCTCATTGCTTAAACCACCCAGGGAAAAAGCAGCCGGCCGATCCGGGGCAACCCCCTCAAGGCGAATTAGCAAATCTAACGTAATAATTAAATTATCGTCGGGCGGTCGGGTCGGTCCAAGTATGTAGTTAAAGACACGCTGTTCCCTTCGTATCGTGCTAATGAACCGTCCCGTGCAAACAGCGGCGGGAATAAATTTGAATTTCTATTACGTCCAGGACGGCGTGTATGTCCGTCTGCGAAAACAAGAATCCCTTTGACGACCAGTATTTAAAGAAACGGGACCGAGTGTTAGCGACGAAACTGTCCCCCCTTATATACCCCGGCGAAGATTCCTTTAATCGGGAACGTCTATATCGACGGGACGGCTAACAGTTTGTCGACGGAACGATTAATGTCGGAAGTCACACGGGAACGATAGTAATTAATCCTGCAGGAACAAGTGCAAGTATATTTATCGGGAATGACAGAGCTATGATCCAGCCAGCAGGGAATATAATAATAAGAAGAAGACGCTCGAAGGACTGCGGTACGACGCAGAGCCGACGAGGAACCAAATTCGTTATCAATGTCCAACCGGCTCCGGAAATAATCGTCCCCCTTAACTCGGAAATATAACGAACATCCGGCACGTACTAACTAACGCGACGGCGCTGGCCATAAACGCGCTACAAATATCTGACATTTACATCGTTGCATATTTATTGGCGTTGCTTTGCATAAACGGTCCTGAATATACATGCGCGTCACCGTGCCGCTCCGCGATAAAACGAATTTCATTGACTTCAAACCGGGATCGTGGGCAATTATACACGGGCCGCAAGCGTAATGCGACACATTCGTATTTACATTTCATTTTCGCGGCGCGCGGCTCGTCGGATCTCCACGGCCGGCCGGTCGGTCGGTTAATTGCGCCGCTTCACCTGTGCATCGAGGTGCACCCACGGATTGTCTAATTCTCGCCGCGGATCGCACGCGAGGTTAGACGGGGCAGGGGGCGAAAGAAATGAAACGGAGAAGAAGCAGCGACGAAAATAACACGCGTTACACGCTCGGAGGGCAGAAGCCGCGACCGTGGGAGGAAGCCATTTAGAAAGCTCAATTCCACCTGATAATCCAATCGCCACGACGCGGCGCGACTCCGCTTGAGAACGTTCGTAATTGAGTGCCGCCTTAACGTGTGCCCCTCGCGACGACGAGCAGAGTGGCAGCGTGTGTCCCGCGAGCGCCTGCTACGAGCCAGGTACGCTCGATTCGACGGCTTGGATTCGATGAATCGAACACGCCGTTGACAGGGATTAATCAACGTTCGTCGGCCTGGGTGAGAAGCCTGACGTCTTCATTGCAACATCGCCGTTGGAAGAAAAAGAAGAAGAAGAAAAAAAAAAAGGGAGAACGTCCGGCGAAAGGAGCGATAATAACGAAATGGGGATAGAACGGGTGGAAAAGACCCAGAAGGGGATCCCCGGAGTCCGGGATGTTGCGAGAAGCGGCAGCACGACGATCACGAACGTGTTATTGCCTTATTTTCATTTCTGCGACCGAGGATCGTGTGTCTTCGCGTAAAAGTTCAAAGTTGTTCGATTGCGAGATCGAATCCGCGTATCGTGCCGTGCGTGGCGAGGTGCCAGGGTCGACACGTTCGAGATCAAGCTATCAGCCGGTCGGCTCTAACGAAGATCGATACATTCGTTAATTAACGGACAATGTTTTTTTTCCCCTTTTCTTCGTTTAAATACGTACGAGCGTGTAACGTATGCGTGTAGCTACCGTCTTCTTTTTCTTCGTCCCAGCTGTGTATCTACAGACGTGCAATTAAATCTCTGCAACGAGAGTGGACGCACGAACGCGGGGTCGTCGTTCGAACTAATTAGCACATTCCACTCGGATGATGTTACGAAACGTGAGATAGACGCTCTATAATAGGAGCGGTGATACCCGCGTCGAAATAATCGATACCTGAGGATTTATTACGCGGCCGGTGTATACGTTTTCACGGGGATTCATTTATTACCGCAGAAGCGGATCGATGCCAGTTTCGGGCTGACGAAAAAATTGCTTTGGCTCGAGCGAATTAAACTTGCTGAAACGTCTTTCTCTTGTCAACGGTAAATAGTACTAGCAACGGAAGAAAATTATCGACGAAGCAAATCCCCCCCCCCCCCCCCCGTCCCCCAAAAGTATGGTTTAATCATTTCTATCGATCCTCGACTACCTACTGCTATCGTATATCGTAACGTTACATAATAGAGAATCCCCGGCTGAAACAAACGTGCACGCTGATCAGCTGAACCCTTAACGCGTTCCCGTAAGTGGTCAAAAATGATTGCTACGGGCACGAATCGCGGTATCAAGATCGTGTTGCCTTCGACACCTGAACCCGAGTTATTGGGCACGTGTGAATTAAGGTGAACACGATCCACGAGCGGGATGAGGCCGATGTAATCCTAATTCACTTTTATATTTCGCCTTTACCCGCCTGGCGAAAGAGAAAGAGAGATCGACCCACGCTCGCCGTGATTCCAGAGGTCTCGCGTGGAACAGCTGACGCAAATTATAGGAACTCTCATCTTTGCAAAGCCAATTGCGTTGCCCGGATAAATGTGCAGCGCTAGGCTCGGCCAGGTCGTTCTTCCACGCGCGTTTAATCACCTCCGCCTTGTGCAATCTTGGTATTTTCAATATCACGAGTGTAATCGAGTTCGATCGTTGCGCCTAGAATCCGCTCACCGTTTTGTTTCCAACTCGTACCTCGAATCCGGCCGCGAGTCATTTAATAATTCAGCTGACTATCACGGTTCGCTTGGCCGGTATTGTCTAATCGTAATGACGACTCGGCTGGCCGATCGTTGACCGCAATATGTTTCCGGAAAATCGCGTGCGAAACGATCGCGATGACAACCGACTGCGGTGAAAGCTTCCATCCCTTCCGTCGTCCCTTCGGATTATAAGGACGCAGGTGCGATCTGATCGAACGAAATTCAAACTTCGAACCGGCGTCCTTCTTAAATAGAAATCCGTTCGGCCCGAATGTGCCATCCGTCGATTGGAAAAATCTGAATATCGAGGACGTCAGGTTTTTCGACGGTATCGAAAACGCGAAGCATCGTCGGTCGTACGTACACGCTTCTTTTGCCACATCCCTCTTTTTTCATGTACGCTCGTTACGTATTCCCGTGCGACCGTCGACCACGACGCCACCGTACATTCTAAGAGACTGACTCATCCGAGTCCAGTCCCTCTTCTTCATCGACACAGGACGCTCCGCGTCTGGTCACGTTCCGTGGCACGAAGAGAGCTGCATTACGCACCCTTCGTACACGCTTCTATGCGCTCGCCTCTCTTTAACCAGGTGCCTGCGATGTATTATCTCTGGCGTGCAATGAGACCTGCTAACGCGGAACACGCCCGCCCTCGCATGACAATGAAGATACCGCGACGCCAGTGACCAACGGAAAAAGACATCGCCGGGAGGAAATCCTCGATCATTCTACTCGCGAACAGCGAAACCGATAGCCGCTAATTGTCACGAGAATATTTCTGGAGCGTGAAAAGTTCCAAGGTGGGACGAGAGCACGTGTTACGAGTGGGGGTTGATTTTCGGTTAGCCTCATAACAGACTTAAATTAAAAATGTTTACGCATAGTTCAGGCAATCGTTGGAAAAATATTGGAAAATTGTTGCGATTACGTGCTACATTTGCGTGCCAACTGGCGCGCGCAACGGATACCCTAAAATACGCCAATTGCGCGAATCAAATGTGCAACTTCGCGTCGCCATTCCCCGGAAAATCGCCCACCTGAAACGACCGTAAACAAACGTTCGCCAACTTCGTTACCGTGACTCATTTTTTTTCTTCTAGACTCGTCAACGGGTGAAACGAATTCACGGAACCGCCTACAAAATACCTGCGAACGCGTGCAACATCGGCGCGCTGCACATAACCGACCGGGTGCATACGATTCACGCGAGCACGAGAGAGGCCGTCGATGCGTATCCAGGTATCCACGTGCCAGGTGTTGCGTGCGACACGCCCAGTGCGTGGCTCGCACCGCACGCACATACGTGCCACGCGGATCGAGATTTATGCCATTGGCCGCGAACTGCACCGCTAGTTTATCGGCCGTTCCACGCGCACGGATCACGGCAACGAACCGGGTAATCGCACCTTCCGCGCCGTCTCGAAGGAGACGTAATCGTTCGATCACCGTTGATTGGCATTTCAACCCTTCCGCGGCCGATGAATCTATGCTCCTCGTTGCTCAGAGGACGGCACTCGAAAGGAATGCAGGATCGTACGGCCGTGTCGTCAAATATCCAGCTTCTCTATGGGGGTATTCGCGTTTCGAACTTCGTAGAAACCGATTCGTTCCGTTTTGCATTTTCTTAAAGCGCGTTAAACCCTTTGAAATTGTCTACGCGAAAGGACGCGCACGTGTTCGGGTCGGTCATCCCCACACGCTTTTACCAAATTACCTAATGCGATGCGTTGCAACAGAATTCAGAAGCCGCGCGTGCGAATTCAAACGCATCTGAGGCGAATCTGAGGTGCGCCTAGGATACGCGTCTCCGTGCAATGCGAGCACCGTGTCGCACGGGGCGCCGCGATCTGCTTCGCGTTTACCAATTCCCCGCAGCCGTGAAAGAAGAAAGGCGAGGTTTGTCGGCTCGAGTTTCCGAGAGCTGGCCCTCCTCGTCGTCATCCTGGTACGGAGGCTCGCCGGATACGCGTTCCCTGAATCTGTAACGAGGGATGCGCACCTCCGACACACCGGTTGCGATGCCGCTGCGCACGGTGCATAAAAGCGCAGCCCTGGCCGGCTATCGGCGGTCCGGGGAACGCGCGCGCGAGAATTATACGCGCTCGGTACTTATCCAGCCCGGAGCATTGAAATGCAATCCCTCGCTCGGATGATTTATACCTTGCCAATGCCCGCCCGCGGGGCAGGATGTCGCACGTCCCTTCTTTATATCTCTATCGTTCGCCTTCGAAAATATCCCGCAGCGTCGAGGCGCGTTACGCTTGACACGTACGTACCAGCGCGATCGGCGCCACTGTTCGACTGCGAATCGAATCCGAACGATCCTCTTCGGGGCTCGCGCCCGACTGCCAGCGTAACAGGGAATTTCATCGGCTCGTTTTTCGGTAAGAATCGAGAGTAGAAGCGCGGACGAGAATCGATAATGCCACGCGCGCCTGTCTAGCCACAGCATCCAACATTGATCCCACGCTGGATCTCACTGGAATTAAAAAAAAGTCACTGCAATATCCACGTCCACCGGCGGCTACTTGGAAACGATTCTATCAGGACTCTGTCCGTCTCTCCATTTGACAGTGTTTCCGAACTCCGCGTAACCGAGGCGAGAATTAAGCTTGTCGTCGAATCGCTTCCACCGGTGATCGTTCAGAAATTCGGCACGCGATACGCGCGAAACGGCGATAAACAACGCCATTGCGACGCACGCCGACCGAATATCGATTCCAAGTTCAAGAGGCAGCTTAAAAGAACAACGATCCTCGTAGAACTCGCGGAGAGAAAGTACCTGCGTACTTCTTTTCGACAACGCGCCTCGCCGCGGCCGTGGCGAGCGATTCCTTTGTCTCGGATTAAGATCGGAACGCAGCAATTATGTGGGAAGGCGGGGTGGCGCAGGCTGACATTAAATCGAGCTTGGGGGTACCGCGAGGATAGAGGCGTCGGGGCGCGTTGTCTAGCTCGCCGGGTCGGCCGATCGTACAGGACGGGACTCTGTTCGCGGGTACGCTCTACATCCGAACGCATTAGAAACGGCCGAGCGTGTAATAACCGGCGACCGAAGAATTAGCATCTGCCCGACTGCGAGACAATGCCTGATTTGAATAACAATGTTCGCTACCGTGTGGGCTTCTAACTCTTAACTATGGGTTTCTAAGACGCCCGATACGAGCCGGCATATCGTGCTCGCACATGACAATGCCTCGTCTGCCTCCGCGATTTCCTCCCGCGACTCCGCCGGTTCGAAAGAAAAAGTTTTGCTCTCTTTCGAGACTGTGCTACTCCACGCTTTTCTCGTGTTTTTCGACCGGACCGGTTCCACCGTGGCGCGCTCGTGAAATCTAAGAAGATCGCCGCCGATCCTGCTTTCGTTCTTTAGAAAAAATCAGGCAGAATATGTACTATCCGAAGAAGCGAGTACATAGAGTACGGAGTATGTAGAGCTAACGACTAGGTGCCACGGAATACCTCGAGCAATGAGTCTTCGAACCGAGCACTGCCGTCGACGAACACCTCGCACAGCGAGCAATCCCTGCACACTTTTCTTTACAGCGCAGGGCAGGACGCATGCTCGTGCTCCAGTGGTCGGAGGAAAACGGATCCGGCGTCCCGAGGGGACGACGCGCGAGGCCGCCAACTAGATCGAAACTTGTGCACAACTTCCGCGACGAGCAATTAATAGCAGCGGGCGTGTATTGGAAAAAATATCACGGACCTCACCTGAGTGCCAAGAGGCGGTAGCGAGCCGTCGCTGCCGGTTAAGCGTAACATAAGTATGAGCCGGTGCGAGCGGTATACGAGGTCCTCATATCGATGCGCAGATGTCTGACCCTGAAGTGTCTTCACCCTCGCCGGCGATTCTGTGTGCGTGGATCGCACACGATCGTACCTGTTACACCATCGTGTTCACCGCCGGTCATTCTTTTCCCCGTGTGCCACCGTGTGGCGGACGGTGAGACGAATATAGTTTGTGCGTGACCGGGGCGGCAAGTGTCATCTGCTGATGCACGATCAACGCACGCACGCACCGACCCACACGAGCGGAGTAAGCGCGAACACGCACACGCACACGGGAATTCCACGGAATACATACTACCGTACGATAACCGATTTAGCGAACGTGACGACGCTTACGAGCCGCTGTCGGAATCCAGACTGAGGACGACCACGGTGACTCGATAAGGCGAATGTTCGCGAGGGGCGGTTCGGTGACATTCGGAAGTTGAATTTACTGATTGCGGTCCTTCGAAGCAGGATTCGGATGGAAACGGTCGGACGAGATTTGTCGAAACGTTTTACACGCTGCAACGTTTCGGTGCGAGGCGATGAAAATAATTTCTCTGACGACGGTACGTTCGAAGCGAGTAAGGCGGAGTGCTCGTCGCAGCCCCGCGACTGATGGATCGACCTCCCCTTGGAGAAGATCGCGCGATCGAACGGCGCAAATGGTGACGCGAAATTTCGGTTTCGTGTTACAATAAATAGCTTCCGTTTTACAGTAGCTCGTTACAGTTTATGACGGAGCCCTCGGGACTGTTACGGGCTGCGGCAACGACGTCGCGTCGAATAAAGCGTGGGTGCGTGTCGAGCGGCCATTGTTTGAAAGTGTCGCCTTCGTAATTTTCTCACGATCGACGAAGGAGTTCGCCATCGTTCTCGATCCCGAAACGTATCCCTCGAATTTTCGACAGCCCCCAACAATAAAACCTGGCCATAAAACCTAACATCGGTGGCGTTCCAATGGTGGTCCAGAGCGGTTGTTTGTCGAGTGTAAAATTTTAGCGAATCGTTCGGGGACGCTTTGTCGACGTCGGTGTACAGGAACTCGGCCACTAGCGAAGTGCCACTAAATCGTCTGAGCGTGTACGCGGGCCGCTTGAAGCGGATCGCAGGAGTTGGAAGCCGATACCAGCGAACAGATCTACAGCCCGACCCGGTAAACACATCTAGCATCGCTAGAGAGGGCAATTCCCTCGGTCGGCGCCTGTGATCGCCGGCAGCGTATCCTAAGCACACCGTTCGACAATGGACGATGATCACCTTCTCCCCCCCCGTATAAGCGTAGCATTTATGTCGAAACAGGTGCCGTCTCGCGTCCGATGCGGAGCCATAAAAATCAGAATGCCCCGGACAGGTAGAAACGGATAAGATAGAAGCTTAGGGCACTTTCGTGTTTGCCCTGCGAGCGAATCACTTTGAGCTTTCATTTTACGATTTTACTGCGACCAATATACGCCTAGAGGGGGGGATAGAGGAAGGAATGGGGGCGAGCAACGTAAAGAAGAGGAAATATTTTTTGCCCCTACACTTTGCCGCTCGCGTTCAACTATTCGAGCATCCCTGATACTTCTTCGATACCAAACTCACCCCCTCTCGTTCTCTATCTCACTGGCGCACTCTTTGTATACCAGTGCACCCCTAACGCGAAACGTCCATTTCCGTAGGATATTACAAAATCATGGAGATCCATGGAATTGCAGTAGTTCCATGTAATTAACAATATTTTTGTCAGCTCGTTTTCGAACGCGATGTAAATATCTAGTTTTCTGGACGAAAAATAGCACCAAAAGTTTGGTCGCTTTTTACCATCCTCCTTTCTCGTCACTCTCGACCCGTGGTGAGCCTCTCCACCCCTTCGATACATCTTGCCCGCGAAGGTCGCGTCGTGTTTCGAGAACCTGCTGGATCGAACTCGCTCACGGGAGCGTATCAGCTTACTTAGTCGTAGATCGTGCCCGCCAGGCCTTGTTGCAAACATTTATTTTCTTCTTATTGGCTGTGTACTGTCGATTTCTGGACTACCTAATCGTAAATCACGGGCCGACGGTGCTCAAGTTGTGTATACCTGCATTCTTCACTGTACACGGCTGTAACACGAACGATCGGGGTACAACGGCGGCCGTGTGCGCGCCGCACACCAGCCCGGCCTCGATAAGGACGATTAACGTGACGTCGATATCAATAAATATGCCCGGGCCCGATTGGACGAGATGCACGCGGTTAAATCACGCGCTATCGCGGCTTCCAGGCTAATTCCCTCTTACCTCCGTCTTCATCCAGGTGGCTACCGTCGATGACTCTCGCGGCGTCTCGTTCGACGGGTGTTCAAAATTTCACAGCCAAACAAATCGACGCTTCTAAAAGAAAATTCGAACTGCGCGTTTCCCCATTTACAATCGGAGTGCAAATTATACAAACCCCTCCGTACTACCACGAAACGAAAAGAACTCGAAACAGAACCACGCTCCAATTACCCATCAATAACCGCAACATCTCGCCAGATCATCGTCAAGATAAGCTATCCTTAATTGCCCGGCCCGCTCCTCGCCACACTAAAAACCAAGAGCCTCGCGAGGCGATTCGAGCCCATAGATCACCGACCCTCTCGAACGTTCTCCGCCGCGGTCTCGCCTGAAACGCGGCCGAGTAGAAGCCGGATCGCGTGGCGATCCGATAAATTTCACGGAGGCACGAACGCGGTCGAAAAGCGTGCACGAGGCCCCGTATGAAATGCCGCGGACCTCGTTCCCCAAGAATGGCGGGGGTTTTCGCTCTGGCGAGCAACGAGAGAGCGGCGGCGCGGTCGATCTCGGCGGTTGGAAAACGGTTTCAAGGTCCGCGCGCGAGCTTTCCGCACGCGAAGTAACGAGGGCGCGAAGCGCGTCTCCGCGCCGAGCCGCTCAGCTGGGTCGAGGGGATTGCGCAAGAGCCGCGAGAACGACGGCGCGCCGCGGGTTCGCGGGGTCGACGCGACGGACGCGTCGCGAAACGGCGTCGCCGGACGAAAGGAGAAGTGCCCGGGGACGTTAGCGTTATCGAAGACGAAACGGGGTGGAGGTAATAAGAATCGAAAGAGAAACCAGGATGAATCGGGACGCGGAGGGGGAAAGGTGATAGAAAGAGAGAGAGAGAGAGAGAGAGAGAGAGAGAGAGAGAGAGAGAGAGAGAGAGAGAGAGAGAGAGAGAGAGAGAGAGAGAGAGAGAGAGGGAGAGGTAAAAACGCCGCGAGATTCGCCTCGTTGGCCGCGTTCGCCGATGCCAGGACCCACGCCCGCATTGTGTTTCGCGTCCGACTTGTCGTTCTCGCCCGTTTCATTGTGCCTCTTCCTCCTCTGTCAGCCTCCTTTCCCTTCGAGCGACCGAGCAAGCGAGCACCGGATTAGGTGGGCAGACGCGTATGAGTCACGGTGCCCGCGCCGTGGCAAGTGAGATTTTCTTGCATTACAGAGGAGAAGTCGACGCCCTAACCCACATAAATCCGTGCCATTAGCCGGCCAGGAAAGGCCTTTTCCTCGCGCCTATCCGCGTTAGTCCCAGGGCGTACGGGGCGACCGACCATCGGGGGTGGGAACGGTGGTCGGTCGCCCCCCTTTGTTCCGCCGCGACGCCCGCTGGAATTACGACTGGCGTAATCGAGTTTCTTTTATTAAGTCATTCGCCGGCGATGATGCACGGCCGAGGAGGCGTTCTATTATAGTTGTAATCGAAGGCGTTACGCTCGGCGTTCGATATCGAGCGCAGATAGCGGGCGCACGGGAAAAGTGCCGCGGGCACGACCGCGGAGAGTGTATTTATGGAAACGATCGGGCGGCCATTAACGAGACAAGCGCAATGAGTGCGGAGACCTCTAATCCGTCACGGTGCCGCTGTGTGTATTCAATGCGCCCGTGTGGAGGCGGGGGGGACGCGTAGCCGCGAGTTCTTTTCCCATTGCCGGTGCGAGAACCCTTCACGGGAACGAGCCCCCTCTTGGCGAACGAGAGGAAAAAGAACCCGCGTGGGCGTGTGTACCGAGGCACGGCGCGTCTCGAGACAATGCTCCTCTTCTGTCAAGTGCAACGCTCGGTGGTCGGCGAAGATCGCGCGAGGACCCTTCGTTTCGGTGTAACGGGTCGCTTCGCTCTCGAATCGCAATTTATTTTTCCTCGCGGTAAATTCGTACAGCCGCTGGTCTGCAGACAACGCGAACCCGCGATACGGAGCACCTGTGACGCCACCTCGAATGGTATGATTAATCGTAACGCGTTAGGAGCGTGAAGAAACGTGCCACCGGTGTACAACTTATTCGAAGATCGATATTAATCGTGGCGCTATGACTTTGTAGAATCTTAAAGCGTCGCTCACGAAAATACGCGTCTCTGCGCTCGAGTAAATTCCGATCGCCTCGGTGACGTTGGTCGATCGCGAATGCTTTCGCGAAACAGTCGCCCCGCGGAGACCCGACGCGAAGCTAACCCCATTCACCGTGGCCGTCATTAATATCGATGCAAAGGAATATGGGGACTAAACGTTACGATCGTAAAGCGATCGGGGCAAGACTGGATCGCGGTCTGAAAGCGAGCCGGCCGGAGGAACCACGTGGAACAATGGGCACCACTGTCAAAGAGTTGCTGGATGCGGCGCAACTCGAAGAAGATCCGATAAGATAGGTGCAGCCCCTCTCTCTGGGGGCCGCCATTCATCGGCGCCGCGGTCGTGGGTACCTCTTTACCCTTTTCACAGTGCGCCGTATTAGAGCCATTGTGTTATCTGTCATGGCCGAGATATCCAAGGGGCCAACACCGACGACGGCTTTTGGTACCACGGCAAAGGAACTAGTCGCGTCAGAGGCGTGAAAAGCCCTCGCGTGGGTGGCACGGGGCAGTCTGATACATCCGTCTGCGCCTTTCACGTTCTTCCGAAAACCGAGGATATTACCTCGACCCTACGGCGAACCGCGCGTCCGTGTATCCAGTAAACCGTTTCCAGATCGGAGCCGATAAATTTTACAAATCGAGCCTCGAAGCATTTATATCCGGGCGAGTATTCGGACGATAGAAAACGGCGGCCAAAGTGTTGTGCAATCTTTGCACAATTTGGAGCCAGCCAGTCGGTCTGTCGGTTACCTTGACCTGTCAGGGAACAGTTGCCCAACAGACCTGGACTTATCCGTCGCAGGTACCGAAAATGGTTCAATCAAGGGAACAAAGAGCTCGATTTCCCGGCCGATTACGTATTCAACGGTTTAGAAAAGTACACTCCAGTCGACTCTACCTCGATCCCCCTCCGGTACAGACGTAACGAGTACATACCTCCACGCGTCTCACGGCCGGCGGCAGAAAAGAACAACGGCGCTAGGCATATATCTCGCCTACTGTCAATCCGTCAGCAACGCGGCCGTACTGTAATTTTCACGCCGACGTCGATCTCGCGCATTGATCTCGATCGGGAGCGTTGTTCTCGGAACAAAGGGCGATCGACAGCGGTGGAAACTCGGGTCGAATAGTTTTCCCCGCGGTCACCGCCCCATCGGGAATTGATTTCAGCCGCGGCCTCTATACGGCGCAGGTAAATATTAACACGCGTGACACGGGCACCGCGGACGGCACGGCACAGGGAGGAGCGTCTACCTACGTGAACACCTATCTATCCGTCCGTCCATCTATCTACCTACCTACCTACCTCGCCACCTACCCACCGTGTATCCGTCTGTCTATCGTGCCGTATTACTTTCGCGCACCGAATTGTAAAAGGCCGTATAACACTTGCAACGAAAAAGCCCGCTGCTTCGCCTGCCAGCCGGTTCCCCGCAGCTCGCGGCGTCCGCTCGTCTGTTCGTCTGTCGGGCAACAATGGCGACGCGAGCCCCGACGTTTTCTCATGCCGATTAATCCGCGGACAATGCACGATTACGCCACGTCAATTAGCGACAACGCTTTTGCCGGTGAACGGGGAGGCCTCGTCGCGAAACGCGAAACGCTCCGGCGGGGCACGCGCTGCTGCACGCGCACTCCGCGCGCGATCCGCGCCGCGACCACGTGCACGCGGCGCGATCGCCCCGCGTGCACGTCGGTTCCCTCGCTTCGCCCTCTTGCGCGATGGTTTTACGTATTGTGCGGGCCGATCGTACGCGTGCCCGCCGCGCTCTGCGTATGTGGAGCATGGGATCGCCATTGTCTATTGTTGACTGCTTTATTGCCGGCGGGTCATGGTCGCGAGCTGACACTTCGCCGATCCGAGCCCCTAGCTGCCTCCTCGCGAACCGTTTATCAAGATAGAAAGGATTACGCGTCCGTCCCGTACCGTGACTGTGGCTGCCGTGGTGGGGCGAACCCCGCACCGGTGTTTCGTATCTCGGTTAAATGCACTCATCCTGGCCGTGCGGCCACGGCGATTCCACTTTCCTAACTCGCGATGATCTATGCAATCCACTTTTCGGTCTGTCACGCAAATGTCGAGTGCCGAATGCGGCACGAGCGTTGCCTCTACCGTTCGCGGATGCCTTCGATTCTCACGCGAAACCGCTGATCCGCGTTTCGTGATTTCTCGGTAACGTTTCTGGGGAACGGGTACGATGTGTCCACGTGTACACGCGGCACACGTGCGTGCACGCAGACAGACGGCACCGTCGATTCAACGAGGGAGGAAGAATGAAAATGTTGAACGGTCGGAAACAAGGGGATACAAAGAGATCACTCTCGAGGCGTTATGCCTCGTTGTAGAGCGCGTGGTATGAAGCTTCGAATGAAAAGGGGATAAGAGAGATCGAGAACTCACTGCGGGGCAGCTGAATAAAAGAAAGAGTTGAAATGGAAGGGCAAGGGTTCCCGATCGGTGCTCATTGGAGGGCGAAGGCGTCGAGAACGGTCGCCCGCAGTGCCGCTGACTATTTATCATAAGATCGATCGGTATCTCGAAACGATACCGGTCCGATCGGCGCCGTATCGATTCTTCTAAGGGCTTCAATTAACGTTATTAAAGCACCATTAATCTCCGGGTCGACACGACGGCATGCTCGGCATCCCGTGTCCCGATCCCGTACCACTTTCGTCTCCCTTCTGCGTTCGTTCGTTCGTTCGTGGCGTCGTCCACCGACGAGAACGAATTATTCTCTGGACCGAGTCCGCCGGGGTCCCTTCTTCCTCGATGAAGACGGGCGCGTGCGAAACACGCCGACTTATAACTCGCTCGTCCGCTATGGGAACGAAGAAGCTTAATCGAACGATTCGAACGTGGACCTCCTCGCATCCGGCAAGGTGAAACTCCTCTCGGGAATAGGATTTCGGTATTGTTTGGTCGAGGTTCGTTGATTTATTTGGTTAGAAAACGGTGCGAAAAATAGGGGAATTTTGAAAGCGGCGACAAATCATTGATAAGCTCATTTGTCGGGATAGAGTAAGTACGGTACAGTGGATCTGCCTAATCGGCGGATAAATGGGAAAGCTGCTCGGCGTTTTCGAAATGGCCGAGAGGCCGCAACCTTGGACGGCGATTATTCAATTACCTGTCGGTGAATTTTCCAAAATGGTTTCGCTTTCTCCCGAGCGGAGGCTCGTAAAGCAGGCGGATCTGTTCGAGTCGCGGCATCGCGTGCCCATACGTAAATCAAAGGACGAGAGGTTTACGACAGGTCGCGGACGGGCGCACCGGTTCACACTTGTTAGCTGGGGCAAATTGGAAGCATCGGGAACGGTGGGGGGGGGGTCACTGGCACGGCCAAGTTTCACCGTAATTAAAACAGCGAGCACCTGCCGCGCGTTGCGTTTGCGTAAATGTAACAAAAAGATCTGTTCGTTTGAAACGCGGCAATCGCGAGTTCTTCGCGGTTGCGCGACTTTCCGGGGAATGTAGATTCGAGGGAGCAACATCGGGCGAGAAGGTGCGTCGATTAGCCTACCTGTACTCGTCCGTTGTTTATCGTCCGGTGAAATGCGTTTCAGGGAATTCCACAGGTAATGCGATTACGGGAAAATGTGGACGGGGTGGCGAACAATTTTGTTCGAAACTTAATACGAAGGTGGTTACCGGGTAAATATCATTCTGAATTCACTGATTCGCTGAAGAAAAAAAAAAGGGAACGCGCATCGAGTCAACCCCCGGTGATTTTACACCTTCCCGTTCGTAGCCGGGTTCCTGACGTTTGGCGACTTACGAACGCGAGGTGATATTGAAACGCTGCGCAGGTCTTACACATTTGCAAATTAATTAGCTTCCCCGTAGCCAATGAATCGTCGTCAAACGTGGGTGGATAACTCGGAGGAGATTTCATGCGATCCGACGTTGACTCGTTATCGAGATCCGCCCGGTTCCACGTAGGTCTCCTTGCAGCGGGCGAAATATTGTTTCAACGGGGACCCGCGGCCGACGCAGAGGTGGCTCAGCTAGCTCATGTGGTATGTAAAGTCCCGGTAAGCGTATATGCTCGCCCGGTCCACGCTAATGAAGTAGACCAGACACCGGGACAAGAAGCGGGCCCGGTTGTTGTACTACCGGGGCGTGGCCGCATTCATGAATACGAAAAACTTGGCCTGCGAACGAGTGCACGAGTCAGTGGCAGGTCTGTGTCAAAAACGCCAGGCGCCGAACGATAGGCGAAAGAAAAGTCGGACTCTGCCGGCGTTGGCGAAAGAAACGGGCGAACGCGGCCGCGAGCATTTACGAGCGCCCCGAAGTTTTAACCCCTTAACGAGCCTGAAACGCGATGAATAATTTGACGATGCCCGTCCCCGCGCGAAGCCGTCGTCTTTTTGCGGTTCGTCCGCGCCGTACGCGCAGAGATTTCGCCAACGATACAGCGATCGAGCCTATCGTAACTCGTGGAGAAGACACCCATCTTCTATCGGGCACCGGTGGAACAACGGTACCGATGTTGCGCCTCGTGCAAACGCTCGCGCGACACGCGCGCGTACGCGCGCACCCACGCAGAGGAAGGGGTTGAAAGAGTGCGTGAACCGCTCGATGCCGACTACTCTTTCACCAGCGTCTCCATTAACGAACGCCGGCACACTTATGAAAGGAGACGCGAACGTCCACGGTATTCGTCAGTCAATTTATCTTTCGCGACCCCCTTTCCCTGCCGCGTTACGAAAATCCGCATTATCCGTATTGTTAGCGGCGCGTCGTCACGACAGGTCGCACGGGAGTGTACTCTCGTGTTCAGCGTGCCGCGAAGTTCCGTTTTCCACCGGTCGTTCGCGGCACGTAAAAGAAACCGCTAGCTTGTGCAGCGAAGGATGCATCTGGCGCGAGGTCCCGACTCGTCCTTGCCGATTCCGTCGCCGGAAACGCAGCCTCCTTTTACCCCTCCCTTGTCGTCCCGGCCGTCCTGCTTCCGGTAACCAGAGTTGCGGCGCGAACGAAGACGAGCGATCGTTGGTCCAGGCGAGGGGAACGCCGAACCCCGCGACCGCAACCGTATCTAGGACGACGGCGATGCATACGCGAAGTTGGTAACACCCCTCTCATCGAATATTCAACGCGTCGTTTCGTCGGATACCGATTGGATTTACGATTCCGCTCGACTATCGTCCCGTAGGGAGGGAGGGAGGGAGGGAGGGGGAGGGGGGGCTATAAACGTTTGTCGCGGTCACGACTGCCATTGAAATTGGCACACGCTTATGCGGTTTACACAGGGCCCTATTGTACAAACAGTTCGGGGCAAAGTGTTCGGCGTGGGTACGGTCACCTCGAGAGACTTAGGATTTACCTCAGGTAGAACAGATGGAATATAGAACAGACATTTTTTTTTTTACCCACTTTTACTGCCCCGCCAGCAGTAAAACGATTTATATCACTTACCACGGTAATATCACAAGGGTTGTTACTTGTGCGAGCGCCTTATAATTTTTAGGGAAGGATTACGAAGTTGCGATTACCGGGGGGATTAAGAATCGAGGGTTTGGAATTGCCGTGTCTCCCGGTAATCGAGGCCGAAGTGAATTATTCGCGTCTACGTTCGCCGCTGAAGCGCAGTGCACCAAGTTATCGCCGTCGCTCGTGCAACAACGGAAGACTAAAGATTTCGGTTCGACGATCGATTCGTCCGCGAACGAAATGTCGAAACGCGCTCCCAGCAACGGGGATTGCTCGTCAATCGGCGACAACGACTTGTCGCCGAGGATTTGAACAGAGGATCGCCGCGGGCGACGCAATTCGAGGCCCGGCGAGGGAGCGGAGGACACCAGAAGGATGTCCATACGGAATCAGGATCGGCATGGGCACAGAACCGTGCACCAGGCAGCCTCGTCGACATCCTGCCTCCGCCAGGATTGCGACATTAGCCATGGCTCATGCACGAAGAACACACTGTGCCTCAACAGCGGAAGGAGATCTTGCGCAATCGGCCGCCCATTGTCTCAGGATCCTCCGCGTCGGGGTCGGATTCGACGTCGTCTTCGTCGTTGCACGTAGATAAGTACGTAACATCGCGGATTCGAAACCGGGCCAATGCTTGGCGATCTTGATGGTCGTCAAGCAGATCGATATCTCTTCCTCGAGGGACAAGGATCAGGATATAGCGTTCTAACAATGGTACAATACAATTTTTACCTTCGGAAAATATTTTTTTTTATCGAAAACAGGTCATTACGTTTCCCCCCACCCCCACCATATTTTTTTTAAGACGAACGATTTTCTTCGTTATATTGGCGCTTTAAAGATAAAAGGTTTCCGCTAGAACAGCGTCGGGAATTTGGGAAGATATACCAGAGTATTTTAAGAGGCGGAGGAACGGCGCTCGATACCTGGTTTATTTGTACTGGAAAGTGCTTTCAGGACTGAACGATTCTTTATGGAATCCTTGAAACGCAAGCTCGCGGATAGAAGCAGGCCGCAGCCGAATTCCTTCAACCGATCCCCAGGTAAAATACGCGTAACAGCTTGAGGCCGCGCGCGACGATAGCGCTCCAATGAATTCCGGATGCTCGAAACGGGGAGCTTTGCGCGATCAATTGTTCTCGTGATTTCGTCGCGTGTCTCGCAGGCATCGGAACTTTCTAAAGCGGGATTCGAAATCATTCACGGACAATTGAGCGCCCGCGTGTGTACGAAAATTCGTCGACTGTGTCCGCGGCTAAACGACGGTCCTCTGAGTCTCGCTGTCAGCCTTCTCGGGTAGAACGCGAAACGCCCGCAGTGTGCGCCTCGTACGAAAACGCGCAATCGCGAAGGAGCGCGCCGGGGCAAGGTGATCCTCGCGAAACGATTGCCACACTCTTTCCTCCGCGTGCAATTTTACATCCGCGCGCGCGCGCGCGGCCGATGCGGATATGTGGGACGGCAGGAAAGCCTAGCACGCCTCGAAATCTATGAATCATCATCGTGCTGATACACATGAGGCGATACACACGAGCATCGGGCATAATCTCCGTCGGGCTAATTCGCCGCTCGAAACTCGTTTTCCACACCGCGCGCGGCGCGGTGCCGCGCCAGTTCGCCGCGTGGGAGGATTACGCAAAAGGCCGACTCAAGGAAACACGCGATACAAGTAAATAGGGTTAGATTTAATCGGGGCCGGGTCGAATGGTCTCGAAACTTTTGTTCCAGTTAGATTAACGTTAACAATGGCGGCGATAATAATACTGCCGCTACTACTTCCCGTAACAATAATAATAATAATGATGAATGCCATTTCGGACGAATCGCTGACAAACCCCCCCGGAATGGATAGAAGCCAGCGGCCGTACCGTTTTACCTGCACCTTTCTCAATCCCAATAAAAGGTGACATTCCTGACCGAGCAACGTATCCACTTCGTGCCCGTTCTCAGCGTTTCCTGTTATTGCTGTCCGGCGATTTTTTTTTTTTTTTTTCTTGTTCTATCTGTTGCGACACTTTCCCCGTTAAAGTTCGCGTCGATTAACCGTAACCGTTTCCGTTGCATTCCGCTGCCGCGACCGGCAATTTCCTTCCGCCTTTCTCGCGTCGCGCGGCCGTCTCACGAGACGAATCGAACGACTGGCTAATTGCGTGCAATCTGTCCGCGGCTCGAACTCGTTACCCCACGGACAGGAACGCTAATTGGGCCAATTTGTGACATTTCCTAACGACGTCGTCGCGGTGGTCCCGGTCGGAAACGGCCCGCGCGCTCTCTGTAATTGAGACGTGCCCCATGCGGCGGTGAATTATTCGAAAGCGGACGGTCGAGCGAGTCGCGACCGGCTTGAACTTCGCCGCGGCGCTCCGAATGAAGAAGCACGATCCGAGGGGCACGTTTTCAGACGATGATCGAACCCGACGAAACGTTAAACTCGAGGGTGCAGAGGGGCACGTTCGAGCTTCCCTCGAAAGCCACCCCCGCGAAATCGGGTCCCCGTCGTCGATAATCGACCAGCGTTCCCTCCCCCGGGATCCAGCCAATAATTCTCGCGCTCCCAAGCGCGTGATCGCGTGCACAGCGGAGGCAGAACGGCGCGAATGGCGTGTAATTCGCGAATCGAGCATAAAGTGTCGCGCACTTTAAAATCAATTACTCACCGGTCAACCGGGCCCGTAGCACGCTCGCGCCTAACGATCTGCCCGCAAACCGTTCCGCGGACCACCGTATGCACGTGTTCCAGCGGCCAGATCGCGTAAAGTATCAATCTAGCGTAAGGGGACTTTTGACCCTTCGCGCACACGCATTTATATTAACCCTCTCGGAGATCGCGCTAGCAGGCCAAAGACGATTCTATTTATGCGTGCGCCCGACGGACCCGGGGTTAATGCGGTGATATTACTCACGGGATATGCTTGCCTACCTAAGTCGATTAGCGCTGGAAAGCTCCGGGACGAGTTTTGCGGTCGAAAGCGAGCGCGCCGCGGAACCGAGCGAGGAGGGTGGCCGTGAAACGAAAGGGACAAAGCGGGTACGACGAAACTAGTTTCTCCGCTTGCTGCCCTCTCTCTCTCTCTCTCTCTCTCTCTCTTTCTCCCTCTTGCACGCTCGATCTGGACCTTTAACCGGTCATCTAGCAGTGCCAGGATTCCCTGCCACTTGTCCTCGTTGCCCCGTGATCCTGGTTACACGCGAAACGGCCGGCGTTTAATCCACGGCCACGCGGTCATTTTTCCACTTTCTATCGATTACAAGGTTTTATAACGCCGCCGCGCGGAACACGATTAATTCGACGACGGAAACACGATGTACGTACGCGCGTGAGTTAATAGATTTTCTCCAACAGATTGATGAACAACCGATTTTCCGAGGGAATAAATTGCATATTAATTACGACGTTTCGCGCCGCGAACAGCCGGTTTAATCGAATAGTATCATTAATACGCGTCGAAGACGCGCTAACGCGTGCCGAACGAACCCAGGGATTTCGTCGCCGGCGGATAAACGTCGAGGGGCTGCGCGAGGCCTGTTTTGCATAAGATGACCTGAATTGGATTCGCGATGCGCCGCGGCGATACCACGTCTCGTTGCCGCTCGATCGCGTGAGCACGGCCAGAATATAGTTATAAATATTTCTCTGTCAAAATAAAGAACACGCGGGCCACCGCAAATCCCACCCCCACGGGCGCATTAATTTCGCACGGGGACAGCGGATGCGCCCGCTAGCCTTTGTTCGTGGTGTCGTCTTAACGAAAGCCAGACGACGGGATTTATTTCCCTTTTTTTACTTCCTTTCTGCGGCAACAGTTCAGTTGCGCTCAGAGAAAGCTGCATTCGATTCGGCGTTGAACCTAGCAGCGTTCGGCAGTGGCAAAGTATCGCGATAACGGAGGCTCGTTCACTTGCATAGGGCGTGACTCGCTCAAAAGAAAAAAAGCTACATAACTTGGGGCAATAAAAGTTCGAGAACCTCCTGCCGCTCGAGAGAACCACGGTGCTCCACTCTCGCGAGTCCAGCAGGAAAATTCGTCGGCCCACGTCGCAGGAAGCAAGACGCGTCAAAGAAATCGACGCCCATATACGATACAAACGATGCCCAAGCGTTTCGTCTTCCGCCCGTGCAGGTTGTCCCTGCCCAATACTTTGCACCTGCCCTGTAGTGGCTATCGGTGACCGAGCGGTGCTCGCGGTGCCGGCGATCAAATACATCTCCCAGCGGCTCGATTATACCGGCGTGACCCTAAACGTTTCTCCTTGCGTCTTCCTTTCGATCGCCAGGAATGCACCGCGTCCTCCTCGTCACCGGAGTTTGTCGTCTCCTCCTTCGTCCGCCTAACCGCTCCGCTCTATTCCACCATTCCACTTCGCCTTTCCTTTCCTCCGTCTTTTCCCCGTCCAACCGATCCCAACTCTGAATACATCTTCGCGTTAACGAATTTCGTGGCACCGGGGTACCCTTCTAATCCTGACTAACGTCCTCGTGCGAGCCTGCCGCCGTCTATACCGGGCGCCCGAAGGGGCTTAAGCTCCGTACGAGGTCGAGGCTCGACCCCCGAAAAAGGGAGGGTTGCCCACGGTGCCTGACAACGTCTTTATCGGCCTCATCTCCTTCGCCGTTGCCTTGGTGCCGCTTAATAGCGCCCATAAAGTTTCATCGCGCGACTACTATGTCGTTTAAATGTATATCGAGCGCCGCCGCGTGTGCACGCAGCGCGTAGCGTGGCTCAACCGAATCGCGTGCGCTCGCCACGATTTATTTCATCGTCCGCCCGCTTTATGCCTTTTCCATCCAACATTTGCATACCGCCGCCGCCCCGACGTACCGCGCTGCACGAAATACGTTTTATTGCCCGGTCGTGTACTGGCGTTAATAACGCGCCCGGTATTGCTCTCCCTTAGGCCCATCCGCCCGACCACGGAGGACTACTTTGATGCATTAACGAATATGGACCCACGGAACACCGGGGGACTTCTCGTGAACGTCGCGAACTTCTCTCGACGTCGATTGTCCCGGGCGATTATTAACAGCACCCGCGCACGTGATTTTTTTTTGTTTTTTTTTTGAGATTTCTTTCTTGATTTTTGGCAGGCTCGTCGTGCCAAGTTTGATACATCTTGCGAGCTTCTGCTTTTTCTCGCGCGTCTCGATCCAGTTCCTCCACTTTGCAGCGAGGAAAAACCTGTACCGCAGGGGCCAACCGCTGCAACCTGGTGCGTGTGGAGAAGAACGCGCTTTCCAATTAGTTAACGTCGACTTTCGTGTGTCCATTCTTTCAATACGGTGGCGGCGAACCCCTTTCGCATTTTTGCGGGCACACGAAAAAACGGGTCGGTTGAAAGGAAATTCGCAACGTAGCCCCTGTCGTTTCCCCCGCGCGTTCCGTTTCTATTTTCGTCGTTCCACTTTGCATCACCATGCGCTCCGGCGCATCGTTGCAACGACTCTTGTGCTGCAATATTCGCACGGTGGCAGCGAGCGACTCCTTTGTGAGGACACACGGTGCATTTTGTGGCAACACAATGGCTCGTTTCAGCGACCGGATTTCGGGCTTCTTCGCCGTCTGAATGGGCCATTGGAGCACAGAATGAATCCTCACGGGGGTCAACGAGCTACATTAAGGTAATAACGTGCATGGGTGTCAACGTATTAGCCGCGATTTCCGTTACATTGTTGGTCATCCTTTTCCCCCGATCTGCGGCCGCACGGTCCCGCGGCTCTACCCTTAACCCGTCGTCGCGAAAGAAAGGTGGACGTAACATCTAGAATCATTTCCGGCACCATTGTCGTACCCACACGTCAGGTACAATGCGAATGTGGAACGATAACCGCGCGTCGACGAAGCACGGCTCCGTCGTCGAGCTATCGTTTAATCCTCGAGGTGTGCTGCCGCGCTCCTTCAATGTCCAATTGGACGTGTCGCAATCCAATTTGCTCGGCGATAGCTGTTGTCGTCGCTTTCACGGCGCTCCGTGTGGAAAGTATTTATTTTAATCCCGGCCGGTCTAATGGGTGTCCCAGGGTGGCGTGAATGCCCCGGGACAGTCCACCGGTGTAATAAACTGGGAGGTTTGCAATGTTGTCGTCGATATCCATTGTTTGGACGTCGCGGATTGCCGCGTGTTGTGTAACGCGCCCGACTCGAGCTCACATTCGTACACCTACACCGACGGCCAATCGACGGTGGAACAGCGGAGAATTGATAAGAAGGTGAGCCGCAGAAAGTGAAAGGCGAACGGTTCGACGAAGAGGAAAGAGGAGAGAAGCATAGATTCCACCGGACAAGCGAATAGAATTGTGAATAATTCTTCCGAACGGGGGGGAAACAATTGATCGCGGTATTATGGCAAACGTGCTCCGATGTCGGTTCGCAAAATATGCTTGTTCACTTAATGAACCTGCCAACCTCGTAAAAAGCCGGCTATGCCCGCAACAATAACCTCTTATCGCCGTCTTCATCGAACCGTCGGACGGATCGCCTTAATAAACAATTCGAACCGACGATCACTATTATCCGCGCGTACTAATTGCTCGGAACGTTACGTGCGCCACGAAACAATGAGCGACATAAGCGAGCCTACGTAACGAATGTGGACCACGCCATTAAGGATCGACGTAAGACTCGCCCGCTAATCACCGCTCCGAGCGATGATTTCGCGTTCCTCGTGGACGCGAACAAAAAAAAAGAAGGAAAAAACAGATGAAATAATAGAGAACAGCAGAAGTAGGTGACCGTCACGGCCGAAAGTATCGTGTGAACCCACGGTCTGAAAAGTCACGGATCTACTCGACTTCCTACCGAGAACGCCCACGCCGATTAAAGAAGACCGTGCCGGTCGGCGGACGCTACGTAATGCTAATTGCATTACGCAACCTTGATATCGTTCGCCCTAGAGAGCTGTCCGTGTCGAGAGGAGAATCGAGCGACGATCGGATCGGTGCCGAGCGCAAAGATTCCTTTGGAAGGATCGACAGATGGAGTCCAAGGATCGCCACTCCGCGCTACGAATTCTTTCCGCCTCGTCGTTTTCCTCGGTTTCGCTCGAATTCTCGTATCGGGTGTAGTGCATCAGCCGCGGATAACAGCGTCCGCGATAAATGTTACGGTATGTCGTCTACAACGTGGCGGTGGATGGTTTAATAATTTAAACACCAGTCACGGGCACCGGCGTTCGCAATAACGATTACATAACCGCTTCGTGTCGTTCGGCTCTCTGTATTTATTGACGGAGAAGCTACGCCGGAACGATGATTATGGGCAGGGAACTTGTTAAATATATAGAAGAACGATATTTTCCCGATAGTTTAGTCCTGCGAGGGCCACTCGGTGCCCCGAGTCTCTGCTCCGACGCGTTTATAGATCCTGCTCTTTCCTCCAGCCCCCCCCCGCGAACCGATCTCGGCGCAGCCTCGTAGGATTGTAAATCGCGCCTGGCTCGCGTTAAAACTCCGAGAAATGGCAAATGCATACGGCATCGCGTGAAGCCTAACGACTTAGTGTTCGTGGGTAATAATCTGCCGTGGCAAATGACGTGTTGAAACGTCGTGACGGCGTGGCGGAGGGGGGTGGGGGGGTAAAGGGTGCCGTCGATTAAATTTATTATCTCCCGCGGTGATATTACATTTCCAGAAAGGTTGATACACATCTTCTGTCCCGAGCGATGTCCTGGAACGATTTTCCAACGGACAGTATACGTATTTGCGTAAACGTACGCGTTGCACTTCCCGCGGCGGAAAGTCGTGCGTGCCAGATGTATCGAAAGTACGGTCGGAAGCTAGAGACGGGTAGGGGGGGGGGGGGGGGGGGGGTTAATAACAACGCGGTTCGGTTTCGATTTTTCTGACGGCGGCGGTATTAAAAGCTCGTAACGCGCTTTAATAAACGATACGCGACCGGTCGTAGCCACGGTAACGATCGTTTCGACCAAACGTGGTCGAAAAAACCGAAACGTCGGAAGGGAATGCAGAATACAAGACGAGGTCCGAACGCGACGGGGAGAGAAAGGGTGGACGCAAAAAGAGCAGGAGAGAAGGGAACGAAGGAGAAGGTGGAGCGTAAAGGAGAACAAGAAGCGCAGTCGCGGTAGCAATCGACAGACCCGTCATTAAAAATCAGTTAACCTCGCAATTACCGTGCGAGTCCGAGCCTATTAAGTGCGCGTAATCGGAAGGGACTTTTTTGGAATAATCGTTTGCGGCGAAACGCTCGGAGAAACGAGCTCATAGGACTCGCAATCAGATCTGCGACTATTAAGGGGGAAACGGAGCGCTTTGTTTCGCTGCCCGGCGAGGCGCATGGGAATAATGGAACGATTCCACGGATTCTTTGGGAGGAGGACGCTGCGCGAAGAAATAGACCGCACGAGCGATACCTCGTCCCCGATGCGAAATAGGTGCGACACCCCCGGCGACCTGAAGAGACTCGAGAGGGGGCGTGTACTTAAATTAAAACGATCGAAATGATTTGTATTACAGTTTCTTCGGCAGACAATGAAAATGTCTCTCCAAGGTGGACAGCTTCGTCGCGTCGCAATCGTACAGACACTATCCGTTAGACGGTCGACAGAAAATGTATCGATCGTGGAAATATTTGTGACGCGTTCGATCTTTCCCAAGCTCTGAAACGTTGCGAGGACACGTTCAACCACGTGTCAGCATTGGACACTTAATCGATCCCCTCCAATTTTGATACCAACTACCGCAAAATGCAGCACCCCAATGTGGATGCAACAGGCTGCCACGGAGCCCGGCGGACAAAGATACGAATCACCGGTGTATCGACTTTTCGATTCAGCAATTGAAAGCTCGAACCGGACCGTTACGCCGAGAAGCTTTCATTTACCTTGGCTTAAGTGGCCACTTACGAGTCTATAACCCTTTCTTTACGTACGTTATTGCTTCGTTAAAGCATCATTTTCCTCTCTCTTGATTTCCACCGCGCGACTCCGGCTGCTCGATACCCACCGGAGGCCCATTCCGCAGAGTTATACCGGACTCCGTTGCGAGTCCGCACTTAACTCACCTACCATATAAGACTTCCGGAAGAGCCGTCTGCTCTCGATCCGTTGCCCCACCCCCCCTCCCCCATACCCCTCTTTGCCCGGCAGAAGTTCAAGAGAGAGCCGATTCACTGGAGTAGTTACGGATAAGTTTGTCGGCGCTTAAGTGGCGCCGAATACGGTCCTGTAACTACAACCTGCTCGTGGCGGGCATTCGTTTCCACGTGTACGCGTACGTGCGCGCACGTGAACGCGTTGCAAGCGCCGCTCGATGATTGCAGAGTGGCAGGCTCCGGCCCCGCACCAAGCAGGAACGCTGGAAATCCATTTCAACCGGGTCCCGTTCAATTCGACCGATAATTTGCCGGCGTAATTGGCGCACACGGGAAACTCGCCGAAATTCAGAAACGTACGCGAGCGCAACACGGCCCGCAGTTGCGCCGTCGAAAATCACACGGTGCCCGCCTCGGAATGGGTACACGCGTGTACCCGTATACCCCGTGCGTTGCCCGTTTCGAAATCGATAAAAAGAGGACGAGGCAAAGTGGCTCGTGCCTCTCCACGGTGTACGCGTACGCGGCTCTCCGGCGGACGGAGGATCTCGAGAGGAAAGGAAACAAGAATACCGAGCGGCCCGGTCGAGACAAATAGCTGCAAAACTGTACGCTCGGCGACGGAAGGGCGGGGCGCTGTTTTCGCGGACCGAGAGACGAACAACCGTGGCGGCGAGCAGGCTCGTTCGTTTCGAGCGGGTCGCCATTATCTCGACGGAAAAGGGACGTCGGTGAAACCGGTCGTAGAGAATCCCGGGTTCGCGATAATATTTGCGACACCCCCGACTACGCGAGCGCGCCGTGTATACCAGAAGATTGCCACACGGAGTTAAAAGGATAGTCCAAGGGGAAGTCTAAAATGCGAGTGATTTGGCTGGTGGGCCCCTGCTGATTAATGTGACCCGCTATATGCGCGCCCGTTATATGGGCCGACCCGGCTCATTTGCATTTGCATCGGCACGGACCACCGTGTTCTCCACTCGTGGACTTCTTTCGGAGCGGACAAGCCCGTGTTCAGACCGCTCCATTCAGCCGCTACCATTTCAGCCGGGTCGCCGTTCTAGCCCGCGCCACGATATCTCGGAGCGAGAACGATTATCCCAGATGAAAAAGGGGATCCGTAATAAATGATACCGGGGAATCTAAATTCGCTACCTGTCTCGTCCTTGCTCGGCATCGGCCCCGAGTCGCTCACGAGGGACGCCGTTAGAAACCGGGCCGGTGAATGTCGCAATGATTTCGGAAGGTGTCGTCGAGCGCACGCGTGTGCGACCACGGCGGCGATTCGCAACCGCGTGGGCGTTTATCGGCGACCTGCTTAACATAGTCGACGGTTAGCGGATTCAATGATCGTGTAATTGCCGGCAGGAAACCGGACGGTTGCCTGCGTCGTGTTTTACACCGAGACCTGCCCTCGCGTCCTTCGCGGTTACAGCAAAAGAGTTTGTAAACGTCCTGGCAACTACTTTTATTTAATCCGCCGCTGTTTAATGTCATTTCTGATCGATTCTGCCGAAACGAATGCTCGAGCCAGGTGTAACGCGGGGAAAATTCTGGCACTTTCGCGACGCTATCCGAGGCTGCGACGATAACAGCGCAAAACGATCCCGGAAAAATGAGCGTCGGGAAAAATCGCTGAAATCTTCCAGGAACAACCGTTTTCGCGATGGATCGGCACACGCCCACGCGTTGGGGCCACGAGCTTCTATGCAGATGCAGGGCCGCGGGTTCGCGAAGGGTTAACGCGCTGGGTAATAATTAAAACGCCATTTCGCGGAGGAGAAAGGCGAGGCGAGAGCCGCGTTCACGAAGACGCTGTCTCGCCTATCTCGTAACGGTTTCGCAGCAAATGGACCTTCCACGGAAACGCCAAGACATTGTATCGCGGCGAGCGACGCCGCGGCCTGTGCACTTTGACATGAGAAAAATGCATTCCGACTTCCAAGTATCGATTCGTCGCGCGACAAATTCGAAAGAAAGAAACTTCTTTCGTTCCTCTTCTTTTTGCCCACGCGAAGGCGGCTGAAATCAGGCGCACTTCCCTTCGCGAATCGCCGCCGCTCGAATAACGCCACTCTAGAAATCGCGTCCTCGTTGCGTATCAAGGATGGTACGCGCCGCGTCTCGCACGAATTTCGTCGGATCGTTGTACGCGTGCTCGCGTGTACGTAAGTGGCGGTTGCATCCCGACCACGAGGGCACACATTGTAAGGAATTATCGCGCGCCGAGCGGCATCGTAATTAAGACTTACGCAACGGGCAATCGAGAAACCTGACGCCTCCGCGAGGCGCTGCCTCGTCGACACGGCTCGTCGTATCGGGCGGCTTAATAATAATGATACGGTTCCGCGATGATCGAACTCGAGTGCCGGTGGAAATGCAACCGGCTCTGGGTCCTCGGGACGACTCGCGCGATTCGTTAATCGTCCTCTCGATCATTCTCCGCCCCCGTTTTCCTGGCGCACTGCGCGGATCGGTCCGAGCGTCCGGACAGAGCTTTCCGCGAAGAGTCGACCCGCGATTCGTCTCAATCGGAGTAACGCTCGCCGCTCGAGCGAGTGAAACGTGACGTCGGGCTTAATGGAAATGTAGCCGCAACAAAAGGACGCACGCGACGCTAAACGACCGAGGATAATCTCGCGGTCGTGGGTGATAAAGATGCCTCGATTCCACGGTCTAATTACCTGCGATTATTCGCGGACCTAAGGGCAACGCTAGCATCCGAGAGAGATATGTATATATAGAGAGAGAGAGAACGGGTTGAAGGGAGAAAGAGCGAGAGACGAGACGCGTACACGCACGATGAAGAAATAAGCATCGACTGTTAACCGTCCGGGGCAATTATTAATCGCGTCTCGGGCTAATGACGAGCGTGCTGCACGTACGTACGTACGAAAGGGCTGCCAGAGAGAGAGAGAGAGAAAGGGAGAGCGTATGCTAATGAAGCAGCGAGAGTAGCCGAGGCTCCTTTTATTTTTCACGCGGATAATGCAACTTTGGTTGCCGCGGCGAGTGATTAGCATCGGCTCCGACTCGCCGTACGATGAGGCTATCCCTCAAGACGACCGCGGGATAGGTGCAGAGGGGAATATTCCTCAATGTCGCGGTAGCCGATGAAGACCTCACCGGGGGTAGCTGCGAGCCTTGACCGCGTGTTGCACGCTTGATATATGTATATCTCTATCCCGGTCGGAGCCGAAGCAACCCGGCGAGCGGTCGAAGCGCGAGATCCAGCTGACGCGATCGCGAAGGAAAAGCAAGGGAAACGACGACGTTTCGGCTCGCGCAGAAGCCGCGAGTTTATTAGCATCGGGAGGAACTTTTTTCAGAGACGCAAGGGGGAGAAATATCGCGAGTCAGCGTTGAACGCTGCCATAATTCATCGCGGTCGCAATGCGTATCGCCCCGTAACCAACTGACCAAAGATCGTAGCTAATCGCGAGTGACGCGCCTGTCGAACGATTGACAATCGAGGAATCTATCAACCGTTGCGGAATTCGGTCCGATTAATTCACGCCGGTTAATCGGGACCGATGGTTGCATCGTTGCACGGCGGTGTTCACGGGCCGCGGCGGTTGCACGGCTCGCGGGACGTGCGTGAAATTGATTTAAGATCGACGCGGTTGTAAACAGTTATTTAAACGGAAAGAATATCGGGACACGGCGGAGGTGCGAACGAGCCTCGTTACGCACCCGGTGTTTCGATGCGCGTGGAAAGTATATGGTTATTGCGAGACAGTCGGAGAGGTTTCGCGGAGGCAAAAATGCCACCGCTAATCACGTCCGATCTAATCGCCGAGCCTTTCGGCTTCGCGGCAGTAAAATTGGGTAGGTATGTCGCAACTCGCTCGCGCTGGAACGCATCAGCAACGTGGATACTCATTACCGGCGCCCGCAGAAGTACCGGTAAAGTGTGCGAAGCAATTCTCGGAGTGCGGATGCCGGGATGGACGCGTCGGCCGCTGTTACAGAGGCGAACCGTACGCGTCGCGTCGCTTCCTGCGGAACGGCATTATTCTGCAAACGATGAAACGCAGCACGGTAGCGGGGGCGGGTTGTCCGCGCGCGACGACGAGGAGGAGGCAGAGGCGGACGATCGGACGCTACGCGAAGCGCGTTGAGAAAAAAAAAAAGGTGAAAGAAAAACGAGGAAAGAGAGAAGCGTAATTACGAATAAAAGTTTCAATTAGCTCTCGGGCTAAACGTGGGCATCGCGCGGCTTCGTGATTCATAGGCCATATAAACTATGCGCAGAGCCCGGGCGTGCAGCGTAGTCGTCGTGCAAGATCGCCGAAGGATGATGATGCTACGTAGCACTCTACCTTTCACTTTGTTTTCCCGGGATGCCTCGGCTAAATATTAACCTCCGTGACAGAGATGCTTTTTCCCAGTTGTCGCGTCTCATGACCATTAGGGAACGTTATACGGTGCTCGCTGTCTGAAAATTCAGCCGGCAATCGCTTTCCAGTCGAATATATATAGCCTATTCGGTAAACTCTTTAACCCTGCCGTGCATTATATTGTAGCGTTCCGCGGTCGCAACGACGGCAAATTAAACGGGGAGACGCCGCCGTTAAAACTTCGCGACGTTGACGGCGACCCGTCGTATCCGCGTGTCTTCTCGCCCGCCGCTTCGCCCGCCGCGTTTCAATCGCGATATTTTTTGTCGCGCCGCGATGGTGTGCCACCTGTGCCTAGCGCCGCGAGGAAGGTGTAAAAACGATCGCGAGCATCGCCGTCCAGGCGCTGTTCTTCGTCCCGAGGCGCGAGTTGCGGGCGAAGCTGATCGTCAGCGGAGTTACTACAGCCGAAGGTGTTATTAGCGTTATTCAATCATCGCTCGAGTTTCAGCCGAGGGCTGCGCGACCTCGTTCCCCGGCTACCCGGGCTGTGAACATTTCTCGCGGCCACGTCTGACTCGAGAATCGAGGGAACGAAGTGGGCGTCCCTCGAGGAACGCAGCCACTCGTCGACGGCAAAGACTGTCGTCGATTTCTAGTGCCAGAAATTCGTGAACTAAATACAAATCTCGTGGACGCGTTTCCCTACATCGTCGCACCTGTCCGACTCTCGACGAACACAATCCACGAAAATCCTCTTCCCTTATCGCTCGCCAGGATTTCGCACGACGCTCGCTCGCCCGACACGGCTGAAACCGTATAGGTATCTCAACTTCGTTGAGATCCGTAGAAGACGTAGGGCGAGTGACGTTAACGAGCGACGCGACCCGTAATGGGATTACTTTGCGTAAATCACAAAACTGGCCAGTCGTCCCGGTCGTCTACACTTATTACGTGCGCGCTCGGCGACTTCCCCCCTGCCCCGTTGAGATACGTTCGACGTTTAACCCCGGGGTCCCCGCCATACTGGAAACCCCCTGTGTATCGATCCTTGACCACGCACACCACGAACCGAGCTCGGATATTACCTGGAACTCCGGGAATTCTATCTTCCGCGGTGGCGGTGCACCGAGTCGAGACTGAACAGGCGAGCGAAGCAACGAACGGACGATGGTCCCCGTCTCGTCTTCTCTAATCGGGACTTTACGAGCACCCTGTATTCCGGCATGCGTGCCTCGTGCGCGACCCCGGCCGACCTAAGCCGACCTCTCCCACATTACCTCGTCCACGCACCTCGGCCAGCGGAGATGCCACGACGGTGAAGCTCCTTCTCGGAGCATCCAGGATTACCCCCGGCAAACTCTCTCGCCTCTGCGTCCGCCAAATTAACTGTCGCTCGTGTTTGCTTCTCGTCGATTCTCCCCGTCGAAATTCGCGACCCCGCGTTCGACGGACCGATCTTCTAGCCGACTGTCGGCGCCCCTTTGACGGATCCCGCGGGGAAATTGTCGCGGCCAACGTGATCGCGGCAGGTTTCGTACTTGCGCTTCAGCGTCCGGTGTTCGAGTCGACGCTACGCGAGGCATCGGGCAGAGATTACTCGTCGCTGATTAAACACCAGACGCGACGCGTTTTCGAGAAATCCGATAAAACACGGACGACCCGGGGCGAAAGTAACGCGACGCGCCTACGAGACACGATTCGTCGGAATACATTGGTTCGTTTACGGGTCCGTTTGGCCGGGTCGTCCGCTCTTGCCAGCCGTGAAAGGCGGTATCTGCGGAAAAATCAGAGAGCTAGATTGTCGCGTTCGCCAGGGCGATTAGCGGGCCGTGCCTCTAAATGGCGAGACAAACGGCGAGGTGCCTCCTCGCTTCCTGAAAGCAGCAAAAATTCCTGGCTCGCGCGCGAGGGAGGTACACGCGGGAGGAGAGGAGGACGCCCGATTCCCATGGAGATTCCATTCGCCGGTGTCGTTACTCGCTCGTCTTAACGAAAGCAACCGGTGTTTGACTTGAAAATATTCCGCTGGCCGTTTAATTGGCCGATAAAGTTAAGCTGCAAAACATGGCCGTGGTTAACGTGGCCGGCGGAGGATTTCGTGTCTGTAAAAAGCCGTTCAACGTCAACGCGTCGATATTTTATCGTTGTATAATCTGCTCGCCAAGCTCCGGAGCCTTCAGAGCGCATAAATGACATCGACCTCGCGCTGACCCGGGTAATTGAAAGAGGTGGCCGCGAAGCGACTGAGTAACCACAAGCAGCAATTCGCTCGTACGTAGGCGCAGGTGCTGCTTGCCTTCGTGAACGCGCGTATGCGTATAATAACGAGCGTGCGGTCGTGCGTGGATTTTTGCACCGAATCGGAGAAATTTAACCGTTCGTTACGCGGAACGGAGGTACCAGGCACGGGGGGCAATAAATAACCGTGGGTCGTCGTCGGTCGAAGCGGAAAAACGTGGCTTCTAATTAGAATGGAGGCTGGGGACGAAATTGGCGAGGCTCGAGCGGCGCATTCGGGAAGGGTAGCACTGGAACGTTATTGAAAGATGATCGAAGGGCGTGAAATTTTCCGTAGGGGATATTGGTGAAAACTGTGGGAGAGATGTACGTTGCACACATTTTTCTTAAAGTGTCTGCGGCGGAACAATGTTATTACACGAGATCGCCGATGCTTGATCGAGGATCGTTCGTAATACGTGTCTTCACCCTACGACCAGGAGGACAATGTGGCGCTGAAAGTGTAGGCCACACGTAGGGAAAAATAAATGAACGACTTGGCCCTAATTGCACGTTCGGAGTTTTACGGCCGACCCTGTCGTACACGTGATGTAGACAACATTACGAACGCACGCGGATGTACACCGACGCGGACGGGGGTCCGTAATTACCCCGAGCGTGTTCTGGTGCACGATAAGGAGTCGGCTCGAAACGGTGCCCCCATTTATTACCCGATCGCTTGCTGGCGGAAAAAGAAATTCGACATAATACTGGTAGCGCATCCCCAATTTCTCTCGCAGGCGTGCGTCAACCCAGTCGTCAACGAAAGTGTGCAACGAGGATCGAGAAGATCGGTCGCGACCGATGCCTCATCCGACGCGGGACTGTATTGCCGTGGCCCCGATTGCTCGCACAATTTTTGGCCAAACGTTCACTTTTAGAAACAACGATGGCCCCTTTCGCCCGTCTGCTCGGACGGATCGTTGTGTAACGCGTGGACTTTTTTCTTTCCTTTCCGACGACTATTTCTCGTTCACGCGGCCGGCTGACAAGTGTCGAAACCTTTGCCCCGAATTAGCCACGATTGTACGCACGAGCTCTCGTAAGTCCGTACGCGATGCACAATAGCCGAGCCGTGTGCTGCCTCAAGGCTGCCTAAGTTGTGTGAAACGTCGGCGAAACGAAAAAACGTAACGCAACTTCGCGTATTCAAATCGCTCGCCTGGACGGCGTGCAGAGGCGAAACGTAACCGAGCATTGTGAAACTAGCAACATCCGAATCGTGTATCATCGACGACGCGTCCGTTGCTCTCTTATCTCACCGGCCGGGTATATTTATTACGAAAAAATAGACTTTTATCCCGTCGTTAATGCTCGCCTTTCCATAAAACGTCGATCCGGCGATTTTATCGTCGCCGATATTCACCGGCGGCCGATGTCGAACCGACATCCATAATGGGCTGGCCTTCGTAAAAGTCCTTCGAACTGTGCCTGGCAGGCCGAACGACAACGGCGATAAAACGAGTTTCGGGGACGCACATCTTTCTACGTTCATTTCCGTAACTACGTCGGAGAGAAGGATTGCCCGCGACTAGGCCGCCGCGCCGTTTCGATTATCTCGCGGATGCTGGTCGATTTTAGAACTGGCGCAAACGCGATTGCTCGAGCCGGCGATCCGTCGGTGACGATCGACGGTTCGCGCTTTCTCACCTGCCCGCTCGATACTTGCGCGACTTGTGCGTCAACAACTCTCTCCATTCTTTCGCCAGAGATCTTTCGCGCTGAAGTGCCCCACGGATTTCCTTTTCAACGTCGATTGGGAAAGAACGCAAAAATGACAGATACTGTCGAATTGCATCGACGCTGCTGGTAGGACGGTTCGAATTGTAAACTTGCGGTGCCGGCTGAGGTACAGTGTTTTGCGCGATTTTTTGTTAAATAAAGCCGACGTGTTTACTCATTTACCGAGAAGCAGTTTTCACAATAGTCATTGCTAATCTCCGGCTCTGATGCATGCACCTTGCGTAGAACAGGCAAGGAGAAAAAGTGACAAATGATGATCAAGATTAATCCGTTGGAAAATTAGAGGGACACGAAAGTGGAACGCAGAAGCCTAATTGATTTTACCTCGAGCAAATATTTGCACGCTTGTTCGCGTACGCCAAATATCAATTAACGAGCCTCGCGAGAAGTATTCGAGGAATGTTCCCAATTTGAACGCAACGCTGCTCGATTGTCCCGTTAAAAACGCGATCCTCCTCGTCCGACAGCCACGACTCGATTAACGAAACGAAAAAAAAAAGTACGCCGACAGCTTGAACGCGAGAAACGCACGAAAGCGCAGGCTCAACGAAATTCGACGAGTGTCGCGTTGTAATTGCTGCGCACAGAAATTTGTCGGAAGTAAAAAGTAAGTGAGAGAGCATAAAATAATTCTCTGCGGGCTCGTCCGGGATTTGAACCCGGGACCTCTCGCACCCGAAGCGAGAATCATACCCCTAGACCAACGAGCCTCGATGTAAATTTTTTTCTTAAGGATACAGAAATTCGCACCTGGCACACACGGCAAGCCCAATTACGTCGCACGGATTGCAATAAATTCTGTCCACTCTGTTTGAAACCAACCCGACGCGCATAAAATCAACAAGAAGCGGGGAGACGTATTTCTGATGTACAACGGAACATCGTCGTGCGATAATTGATCCGTCAGCCAATTCGCGAGCGAATAAAGATAGAAGCATTCTTCAGTCGCAAAAAATACTGAACGCGAATTCCGCTAACGCGTTACCCTAATTGATTGCCTCCGGACGTATCGACGGTTCGGGTTTTTACCGCGGCCTCGAGAATTCCGCGATACCCTGGGAATAAGAGAAAAAGCGCTAATTAGCTCGTTTGAATGGGGGCCAGGAATACGAGTTTCCCGTAGTCGATCCACCTGGCGCCACCTGTGATACAAACGCTGCATTCGTGATTAGAGGCGCACGGTCCTTGCCTCCCCGTGATTGTCCTGTCGACCAACGGGCCGATATTTCGTTCGAACCTCTTGCAACTTAATCGCGGAAAGGTCACGGTGTAATTACAGCCGTGACGTTGTCGACGATGTCGAGGCTTCAGGCGATTTTACCTGGCCGTCGAAGCACGATGTAGCGTGTGGATTGATTCCCGCCCCAAGGGCTTAGAGAGCTCCTGCTTGCCGGAAGGAAGCGTTCCACAGGGGGGAAATGAAAGTGCCAGGCTGAAATTTCTTTCCTTCGAATCATTGTTATTCCAGGTAAAACGCGCGTTCGCCAACTTGCAACGGACGCAGCACGCTTCCTTCTTTCGCCGTAAAAGAAACAATGGATATTTCCTAGACAGTACAACGACGGACTAGAAACCCACCCCCACAAAAGAAGCGAACTGTTGTATAGGGCAGTTTTTTATTTTATTGTTGCATCAAAGCGTAGGCTGGTTTTTTAAGGACCGCAGGTCACGGTTCCCAGCTGGCGCATGACACTGGGCGCCCATAAAGGCTAGCGAAAGGTCAGCCGGGTCGTAAAAATGTGGGCCAAACAACGAATATTGTAGGAATTTGCCTAAGACCTTTTATTGCAGCACTGCCATTTTTACTATACACGGCGGTGCCCGTGTTTTTTTTCTAATTAGAAATAAGAACAATCGTAAAAATACCGACGGACCGATTAAACGATTTGACGACCACCATCATGACTTTACAATGTTGACGACCATTCCGCACTGTAAATACAATAACGTCTGTTTATTGTCTAACGATGACCCATGCTGTCTGCGATGGAACGGTCTAAGGCCGAACGATTTCCAAGAAATCCCCATGGTTTTCTTGGAAATGAAGGTAGAGTTTCGGGTAGATTAGACTTACCTCCCCGAGCATTTACAAATTGGGAACGCGCATGTACCTCCTGCAGGCACTTGCGATTAAACTTTCCTCCGTCATAAAACACTGGTTTTACGAGTGCTTTACAAATCGTTTAAAGGCCCAATACGAATGCTAATCTGGTCTATGCTTTCCAACCTTTCTAAGTCGACGTCTCGAACGCTTTTCCGTATGTACGTGGGCACGCAAATATAAATAATAAAAAAATAAATTGTGAATTGTGTTACTCTGTACAAGTACGGAGTATTTCTTTCAGACTAACTTCGGCGTCTAGCTATCCTGCGGGTAATCGAGTATCAGCGCTTCGTATCTAACAAAAAACGAAAAATTCGGCAGGAAGGAAAAACCTCATAGTGGGCGTTATAAAGATGCAAAGCTGGCCCGCAATTAAGATCGCTTTTTTTGCTTCAATAAAAAATCATTTTCGGGTACAGACTTTACGACATCTTTCACGGTGCGCCTAGAATTTCGCTGCAGGTCGTTGCATCGTCTTTTACCTGCGAAACCTAGAAGCGAAGGAACATGATTTGCAATGTCGCAAAGAACGCGAGGAACACAATTTTTTGATCAACGTCGGGGATTCCTCGAAATGGCCTTACATAACCGATTGCCGAAAGCAATGGCATCCCTAGACACCGCCATATTCGATGCAATAAAGCTCTAATTATCCATAGAGATTGAAGGAAAATACGCCCCGGTTACCTGGCAGGTTCGTTGCGAATCGCTTTTAATGCACAGATAATGGATCCTTTTGTAACATTTCTGTCGCATTACAATAAAGCCTACGGTATATTTTAAGATACAAAGAGAGGCACGGTCTACATACAAGTACATGCTAGAGAGGCTCATTCCTTTCGAATATTTTACATATTAAACGTGTTTTATCTAGTGCAAATTTTGCTAACGTTATTAACGTTTTGCATATTCTCCGCCTGCTTCAATGACGATAAATCACGTAATGAAATGAATAATATTCCCCAAGCGTGCATACGTTGCATACGTTGCATAAGTGTTTATTAAATTCTGCGTACCATCCCACGGGCAAGAAATTTCACATCGTTCGCTTCACTCGCTCATTTTAAATATCCAGCGATCGCAAATTTTTTTTTTTTTACCAACAACGTGCGTCGCGCGCGACGGCAAAGTGTGCGACTACTGCATAAACGTCACAGCCTAATCGCGTACATCCCGATCGGAGTTGGGCCATCCTACAAATCACTCATTGCCAGCCCTGCACAGAAATTTCTTTCGAAAACCTGCGAAGCATAATTCAGACGAACGAAGTTCCACTCCGCTCGGGCATCCGACGCGCCCCACCATTTGCGCATCCAGCGTTCGAAAGAAAAGCTAAGGAAAGAAAAGGGGGAGGGGTGACAGAAAAGGTGTTCGTAACCGCAGGATCGTTATCGATACCGTCAGCTCCGGTGAGCAAAGCTATGTGTATACACCGCAGGTCCAGCAGCTATCGCGAGGGTAGGAGGTCCGAGCAAAGGAGGAGAAAGAGAGGCGAAGAGAGGGTAGAGTGGTGAGGCCCCTCCCTTGTGCCCCTTCCCTACGGGCACAGTGAATCCCTCCGATCGTCCAGCAGGACCCCCCACCAAAGATGCGAGAGGACCCGCGGCCCACCTGTGCCGCGGATGGACCCTGCACGCTTCTCCGCTGATCCGACGCACAGTGTGCCCATAAGGCCCATTCGAAGTATACTTACGAGAGCGCACGAGCCTAGCCAGCGAACGAACGAACGAAAGGCCGTCCGATCGGGCAAACGAAGTGGGACCGTAGAAAATAATTGAAGGTGGGGGCTGATTCAAGAAACGACGTGGACACCCTCGCCTTCCAAAGTCATTCACCTAACGGTCATCACCGCGTCAAGAATCTTCTTCTTGTTCTTCCTCTTGTTCTTCTTCCTCCTCTTCTGCCAACACTTGTCTTCCGTTATCCGGTCGGACCAAGGAATATACCCATAACAGCGGCGGAGTTTTGTTCGATCGAAACATTGGGACATTTCCCAGTGCGAACCCGAACGAGGATAGTGGGTCTGCTGTCGTTGGAAGAAGTTTTCTCGAGATCGGTGTTACGTTCGTGCGACACGGGAGCGGAGTTGTCATCCGTCAGGAACTGCGGACCGTTCTCGGTAACTGAATTTCGTACGCCGTGACATCGAAGTGAAAGACATTTTCATTATACTCGGTGTTTACTACCGGGAGGACTGTCAGTGAGTTTTACCCCGTGAACCGAATACTTTCGATCGCTCTTCGAGAAGATCGCAACGGTGTACCTGTACAAGTGATCGTCAGTGTCGCGAATTGTTTGGCAATTAATTGTGGTGGCTAAGTGCGGATGCTGTGCGGTGACCAAGGAACGAACCATCCCTCGATCTCGTTGTCGATGAAGTTCGCGTAACAGTGATCATCCCCACGCTCAAGGTATGTGGTCCACGTTGCTTTACGAAAACCGATCGGTCCAAAATTCGGGAGAAACAGATCCCCCCAATCTGACACATGACAATTACGGCTACCCTCGTACGCGGCCAACTCGAAACTTATCCGAACGCGTCGTTGCTCGCCTTGTTTCGCCCGGTGGTCTTCTCTGCCTGGCCGCGGAACGAATCCGTTGGTACACCTACGACAGCGAGGGACGAGCGAGTTTCGCAATTCGAACGCGTACCACCGGACGATTTCTTCTTCGCCGTCTATCGTGGCCCGTAGCGTAAAGCGTCGGTGGCTCGACAAGATTTCAACGATACCGGCACGTGGCCGACACGAAAAATTCGCCAGCGTTCAAGTCGACTTTGTTCGAGGCCTTCGGGCACCGTGATTAGGCTAATTATTTGATTCATTAGTCAGTCTACCGGGAGATCGTATCGATGTAAATTTGAACGTTATCGGGAAAAATATTCTCATTGTGCGCATCGTTAAAAGTGAAATTGGACTTTGCGTGAAAGTTCGTTTAAAATATGTATCGTTCAGAAATGAATTGATAGCGAGCCGACACGACGGATCGCGATCAGAGGAGGGAAAAATGATATCGTGCTGAAACGCGTGGAAGGAGAACGAGGCCCGTGTTACGGGCAACGAGTCGCGTTTATGTCCGAGCATATTCGACGGTGATACAATGGCGGTACGTACACGCGGTGCATTGCACGATAGATAGATACGGATCTGTGCGAACCGGCTATCGAAGAGCGATAGAATAATAGCATCGGAAACAAACGGTCCACGTTGCATCGCGCGAAGGCCGATCGCCGGAGCACGCGTTGCGGAACGCCGTTTCATTTCGAAAGACCGGAAGTCACTCTCTGCAAACTGGATCGCGCTGCGCTGCGAAGATGAGGTCGAAAGACGTGAATACACGCTCGACTCGTGTGGCAATCCATCGATTATTAAAATTACAGAAGGATCACCTTCCTTTCGCTTTCGAAAGTGAAGTAAATACTAGACGATATTAGAGTTGCCGGTAAATACGCGGTTCTTGTTTAGCGCGAGAGATCGGGGGTAAGGGAAGAAATGCGAGCGTGGAACGAGCCCCGCAAGATCGCTGCAACGAGAGCCGTTTCTTTCTTTTTTTTTTTTTATTACAAACAGTCCTCGATAATTACGACAGCGAGCAGTAAAAAAAGTGACCTGTCTACGACCCACCCCGACGATCCAGCTCAGACAGAGTCAGCTTAGCTTGGCGGTCGAAATAAGTTCTGAACCATGTTCGACCAATAAAAAGGTGAATAACGGTCTACCTCCGAGGTACGACAAAGAACCTTTTTCGTTCCTTCTTCTTCTTCTTCTTCTTCTTTTTTTTAAGAGTCTCCACGGTGTAGCTCAAAAACTCGAGTCGCCATAAGGGCGGAACAGTGGAAACAAAGTTCGGCTACTTAGGGGACGTTTTCGGTGATTGTTCGGTTGTAAAATGTAATCCAGTGCAGCGGGCGTCTATTCTCGAAAACGGAACTAGGCTCGTTTCCGCAGGCATGCGTCGTGGGAAAAAAGGAAAATTCTACGGTCGTGCTTGGGCGACGTGCGGCGACGAAAGTAAACGGGAGGCGTCGGTCATTTAAAATAGTTCCGCTAAAACAGTCGTGCGTCGACTTTCACGCGCATGTAAATGAAGAAAAAATCCACCGATTCCGATGAAACCGGCTGCCGTGGCCGAATGGACGACACCGTGTCGTCGTTTAATTAATACCCGAAGCGGCGCAGAAGTGACTGGTCGCTTTTAGCAAAATCCTCGATCGCCAGTCGACTCTGTGCCAGGGGGGCTCAAAGCGGAAGAACCGAGTGGTAGGTGTTTTTTTATCGAGAAGGTCAGCTCTAGAAAGGAGGACAATCACCGAGCGGCAGCGCAAGGAACTCCGATTGATCCCTTTGAACGTTAGAACGTGCTAACCACGGTTGCACCTTCGTTCCGTCGATTGTCTTTCCGTGAAATCAAACGATGATCGGCGGTCTGCTGGCGAGAGGGCCGATTGCGCTGAAAGTTACGAGCCGTTGCAGTCGTTACGATTCTCACGGCTTCGACCGACTAGCGCAACAATTGCGCCCGTAAGATCTCGCCTCGTGGCGATTCCCGATGATCTTGACGACGATCATTACCGTCCCGAGACCCGTTCACGAAGGTGATCGTATGAAAACACGCCTGGAAGGCCGCACGTCGAATTCCTTTCAATATCTTCTTATTCAGATACATGTAACGACGATCGTACTACTTTCCCCCCTCTCTCTCTCTCTATCTATCTCTCTATCTCCCTCCCTTGCATAATTCACTTTTTCCTTCGTACAGCAGAGGACACTTTCCGTTATCAATGTTCGACCGATCAAACGAACACAGCCGAGCTCGCTCGGTATAATTATCGTCGGAACATTAGCGACGGCGACTCGGCAATTTCGTAAAGTAACTTCTAAACAGGATCTCCATCGGCGTAAACGCGAGGCGAGCCTAATTAATCAACAGTTTTATTGTGCCCGCGGAGAGGCCTTAATTAAAAGCCATTTGTTACGGGAACATTAAATCATCTATCATTCTTTTCGCGTGGTATATTCTATTAAGCCGATGGGCCACCGGAGTATCGCCACGCTGTATCCGTTGCGACACACGACCGTAACAATATAGCTTAAACGTTGCAACTCGCGTCGACGCGAAACGCTCGAGCATGCAGGCACCCCCTGAATGGCTTACCGGATGCACACCTGCAATCAGTGCAGGTTGCGATACCACGGGCGCACCGTGAAGTGTTAACCGACATCGTGAGCTATCAATTCCTCAGGCATGGCACCTATCGGTAATTAATAGTACAGAACAATCCTTCTCGCCGTGCCCAATATAGGCAGAGGAGAGATGCCTCCCTACTTGAAATATCAACGAGGCCCGGCGGCTATGTTTAACGAGAACACGTCGTCGGTTAAATTCAATTAGCCAACCTTCTCTTTCCGTCTGCTTACACATTTCTTTCTTTTTTTTTTTTTTCGTCTCCCTGCCTCTCTGTCTGCCTTCCGCTTTGTCGCGGCGTTATTGTGCCCGTTCGATTTTACGAGGGCAATCGTCGAGGTCCACCAAGCAAACCGCGACGATTGCGCCACCGTGGATACGCCAGTTTTTCCGCACGATTCGAAAATATTCTGTAGCAATGCTGTTAGCACAGCCCCGTGAAAAGATGCCGGCCACTCGTTTTCGAAGTAGAAAACGGCCGCGTCGTTACGCCGAACGTGTGTTCGCGCGGCCGGCTAATTTATCCGATAAGAGGTGTATAAATCCCGTAACTCGGCTGCCGGTGTATGCTCGTTTATGAAAGTCGCGACGCGGAAGAGGCGAACGAAGTGGACGAAGACGAAGAAGATGTGGAAGAGGTGGCGGCCGGTTGGTCAAACAGAAAAAGAATCGAACGGCGGAATTAAAAGTATGCGTAGGCACGTTCGCCGAGGCGTCGAGCGTTCGCGAATGAGAAGTGTCAACGACTGTGGGGTGTAGGTCAGGAAAGAGAGACTCCGTTGATCAAACAATCGATGTCTCTTCCATTAGCCGGGATTTACTCTCCCATTTAGCGATAGCCCGCCATGTATGAAAGTCGCCGCAGGTGACACGGCAAGAGGTACCCTCGGGCTACGTATGTGGGTCACTAACTATTGTCCCATATTCACTGTTCGGCCTCATTGTGATTCTCAGCGGCGGCGCGCGGTCGTGAAAGAAGGAGAAACGCGTATGTGTATCGGGTCGCGTAACATTCCACGGCCGACGAAAGGAAGAAGAGGAAAAAGGATGCCGATGACAGAACGGTGTTGCACGGATTTTCGAGCGGCAGTGACGCCCGGTATTATTATGCAAATGATTTACGACCACTAAAAGGACACGGCGAGATGCCGAAGCGGCGAGGTGTGAAAACGAGACCGCGGGGCCGCAATCCGCTTTCTGGACGAGCGACCGAAGGTGGGGAACGGCGGCACGGGGAGGTTCGGGGGGAGAAAAAGACCAGCGGCGAAAAAAGTGAGAAAAAGCAAGTGCGCGAGGGGTTTTCCGCTCGTTGAACGTAACACGCACCGCTTCGCCACGATCCAGCGATTCGCGCGAACCGGCGAATTGCGCAACGAGCTTCTTCCCTTTCCCAATCTTTCCCAATGCGATCGATGGTGGACGCGCGATAAGGCTTGCATTATGATTTTTATCGAATGCTCGTAATATACGCGGCGCGGGTCACGCGACCGGGGACACCGATTTTGTTTCCCCCGACGATTTCGTCGTTTACTACAACGGAACACGGCGATGGTCTTGCGAGCTGCGAATTCTTTTCGAAAAACAAAACGCTCCTTCGTATAGAAAGGGACAATCGTGCCGAAGCACGCGCACATCTACCATGTATCACGCATGCCTTTAAGAAACAACGAATTCAAAGAGGGCTATTATCTTTCTGTTGCAGATGAATCAACAGTGCAAGGTGTGCGGAGAACCAGCGGCAGGCTTCCACTTTGGCGCGTTCACCTGCGAGGGCTGCAAGGTGAATTATCTAAGAATCATTCCCAACGATACGGCTGCGTTTCTCGGCCATTTCGCCGATCGAACAGCGGCCGAATCGAATAATTGAAAGTCAACCTCCGTCCAGTTATTCAATCGCAATAAGTTTCGATCTCGATGGTTTCGCTTGATTCTATCGAACGTATCGATGCGTAGGAAACAGTCGAAGCGATCGTTGGAGAAAAACGGTGGAATGTCGGTTGGGTGCAAGATATCCCAGAAGTTTTCCGCTCGGTTTTATCTTTTTCTTTTCTCCTCTGCGCGCCGTTTCCCCGCGATCTTTTCCGCGGTTTCGCAAAGCCGAGAAACGCGGATCGCTTTCGCGGTTCGCCGAGGTTAAATGTTCGTCCGGGCATGCGTGTCAACGGGGGTTTACGAAAAGCGACGGTCGTTATGCTCGATGAAACGAACATCCAGTTCGCGAAGGGTGAGCTTTCGGGCAACGGCGATCGACGGTCGACAAGACTTCTCGTGTACATTCGGAAGCTTCTCTCACACATTTTACTGTTACCATCGGTTAAAAGAAGGAACTTGGAACCAAGGATCGCCGTTCTGGTGTATCGCGAAGAAAAATGAATAGCACGGGGAGCTGTGTCGAGCGTGAAAGCAAACGATGTCAGGGGAACTGGGGGGGAACGTTAGGGGCAGAGCTGACATGCTACGGTGGGCCTGAAAACGAAAATAACGAAACGAAACAATGTCGAGCTGACGTAATCGTGAACTAGGGCGGAAACAATTGTGGCAGGCAAGTGCGAAGCGCCGGAAGCACCGCCTCGGAGCCGTTCCGTGATCCGAACGAATTGACGAAACGCGCGTGCACGTGCACGCGCGGTCATAGTGTCTCCTACCTGGATCTGTCCCACGATCGATATCGAATGCACGGTGAAAACTCGAGAAGCGGGTGACTCGACTCGGCCCTTGGAACGATACAACTGTTTAGTCGACACGGCCGAGTAGCGGGCGATTCGCGGTTTATCGGGTCGCGGATAAAAACAAAAAAAATCCGCGGAACCGATCGAAACGATACACAATGGTTCGTTAACGTGCGCACGTCCATCGAGAACGAATTTCAATCTCTGTTGTTCCTCTGCTGCTGTTTTCCCTCTTTTTTTTCCGCCGCGTGAGTCAGGGATACGTTTCTTAGGCCACGAAAGTTCAGAGTGGCGTAATTAGCCGGTCTATTTAGCGGACGGTTTTCGAAAGGAAACCGTAGCACAATCCGCGCTGCGGCGGGCCTCGACGATAGAATAAAAAAAGCCGCGAGCCGGCACTTTGAAATTTCAACGCGCAGCCCCCCGTTTGCGTAACGCGGTGCCCGCGACGCGAGAGAGGCGGGGGACACGTAATAACGGTGGCATTTTCTCGATTGTGTCATCGCTCCGTCGAACGTCCCCCTGGTCCCCCATCAGTTTTATGAATAAGCCTCGAACGACAACGAAGTCGCGTCGGCGCACACTGGGGAACCAGGCGGGCAAAGACACAAGTGGAACTGGGTGGCGGGCCCGTGGGTCTGGGCGATGCGCGTATCGGGACCACTGGGCCGCAGGAAGAGCTCGTTTTCAGGGCAAACGAACCAGAAACGATTAATAATATAGCGTGCGTACGGGCAGAAAAAGCGAAAGTGGACGTCGCGTATGTAAGTGTGCCTCTGGTGGCTAATGATTAACCGCGAAGGGCGAAATTTCCTATCGAGTTGCACAGGAAATCGTGGGTGCTTCGGGTGCAATACTCGCCGCGACTTTAAATGCATACGTTCGGAGCGTTTGGATTCGATGTCTGTTATAAGGAGCGAGGCCTCAAATTGCACGCGTTTCGTAATACGCTCTGCCATTGCTTTTCCCTCCGTCGCGCGCGTTTACGAATCCTGCGCTCGAATCAACCGAAACGCGCGACGATTCCGCCGGTATCGGGTGGCAGTTTTTGGTCACGCGAAATCGAATCGAGGTAAGGGAATATGTGCGAACGGCGCGAGGCGCGAGAGAATCGGGATGGAAACGGTACGCACACGCGCGCAGAAAAAGTGGACCGACCTGGGGACACCAACGCGAAAGCGAACAGTGGCGGAATCGTGGAATTGCACCATTTGGGCAATTAGCACGAGCACAGTAGGCCGCACGCGCCCACACCGACTGGCTCCCCGGGGCTCGACATGAATGAGACAACGAGAGCACGCTATTACAGACTAACAACTTTACCGTACTCATTACGAGCGCCACAATGCCGTTGCAGTTGCGGCAGATCTCACGGCAAATCTTTCAGCTCTCAATTTGCATTTAAACAGCATTCTAGATTTTGTCTCCCTTTGTAGTCGACAGCTGAAGCTTGATTCCTTTCGTCGACATAATTAACGCGAATGAAATTATCACGCCGGCTCTGTTATCGCATTAATAATAACAAAATATTTCCGTTTCCAGTCATTCTTCGGCAGATCGTACAACAACCTCAGCAGCATCTCCGAGTGCAAGAATGGCGGCGAGTGCGTGATCAACAAGAAGAACAGGACGGCATGCAAGGCGTGCCGTTTACGAAAGTGCCTCCTCGTGGGCATGTCGAAATCCGGCTCGCGATACGGCCGCCGTTCGAACTGGTTCAAGATCCATTGCCTCCTACAGGAGCAGCAACAACAACAGCAACAACAGCAGCAGCATTACCAACAGACCATGCCGAACCAGTCGCTGGCCCAACAACGAAAACCATTGAGCCCGCCAATTGGCATTCACGCGGCTCAACGAAAAGACGAGGTGCTGATGCTGGGCCTGGATGACTACAAGAATTCCACCTCGCCGAGCATCAGCTCGCCCGAATCCCATAACAGCGACAGTTCCGTGGAAATATCCGAGAGAAGAGCGGCGTTCTCGGGACACCCGGGCTTCAGACCGTTGCACCCTCACCTGCAACCCTCCGTAGCTGACCTGTCGGCGCTCAGCAAAGAAATGATGAGCCTACCCCTCGGTTTCCACCTCGGGGGTATGTCGCTGATACCGCCAGCCTTTCTACCGCCACCGAGCCTCACTATGTTCTCGCCGTACCATTTGTACGCGACGTCCCACGGCGCGTCTCATCCCTTGGTACCTAATCATTCGTCGAATCTGCTTCGGCACTCGCCCGTCATGGAGGACACAACCGGCCCGATAACGGCTACGACGACGACCGCCACAACGACGATCAGTCTCGACGGCAAAGACTCGTGCGGCAATAACAATAACAACGACAGATATGCTCACAATAATAACGTGCAGACGTCGAGGCAGAGCTCACCGCCGAACGGCGAAACCTACACCAAACGATTCTACTTGGACGCGGTGCTGAAGAGCCAGCAGGCGCACGTGGAAAGTTCGTCCGCGAGAACGATCAAGGAACGCTCGAACCGGGACTCACCGCTGTGCAGTGAGGAACCTGTAGCGGATTGTCCGCCGCCCCAGGACAACCCCATGGATCTGTCCATGAAGTCGACGGCCACTTCGGTGAGCGACGAGATGGAGGAGGACGAGATCGACATGGAGAGCGTCAGCGATCGAGAAAGTCCACCGCTGAAGCGGAAATCGGCGCCCATAGATTTAACAACGAAATCGTAGGTAGACGAGAATCGATCGGGCCAGCGTCTCCGGCAAGGTACAGAAGTGGCTGAAGCTTACTCAGCGCCTAACAAATTCAACTACACGTTCCCGTTTCGCTCGATCGTCGGGCGCGAGACAGGAAGCACGTAACCGGCCGGCGCTCGATAGTCGGCGAAGATTCTCGGAACCGTGCAACGATCATTAATTGCGTTCACGGCCGTAACAGGAATCACCGTGATCGGTACGATCGGTCGCGCCCGCGTAGACAAATCACTCGCGCCGAATCGCTCGACGCGATTCGCTCGCTCGCGCGGACCGCCGCTGCGATCTCGCGTAAATAATACGCGCCGCTCGGAAGAATGAAGGATTAACGTCTCAATTCCGGGTAATCACGGCGGTGATCGGCGAGCCGCCGATCGATTGCCGGTTGCGCAAAAGCCAATCGACTTTAACGAGAGTCCTCCGCTTTAATTAACGAGCCCGCGCACCGGCGGTAATCGCGCGGGCGAAAAAGAGAGGCATCGATCGCGACGGTGACGCGTTCGCCGAAGGAGGAGAGCGACGACGGTGCAACCGCGGTGCAACTGCGGTGCATCGCTTGATAAACACGTCAAACTGCGGGGTGCACGTGTTCGGTACGTGCGTTACAAACCGACGTACACGTGTAGAACGTTGCCAGCCGCTTTATCTTACAAGCGTTCGACGCCTGCCAATGTAAACGCCTCCGTCGTTGCCCGCTCGACTCCGCCGCCGCTCCGCCACCCCCGGCCCGGCGTCTGTTTCAGCGCGTCCGCGACCGAGGAATCTTCGCCGATATGAGGGAGTCGTAATCGCGGACAGGGGTTCGCCGGAATCCATGACGAATCGGACGAACACCGCCTGCCGAAGAATTTTTGGGCGAAATTCTTGCGCCTCTATCGTTGTCGCGAACTGCCGCTCGGTTGGATCCACGCGGACGATACTTTCCCGGGGTCCACGGTCGGGACCAGTCTCGTCGAACACGGGTTTGCTTTTAGCGAAGCATTAGATCGTGCCCGACGGCCGGTTTTCAAATGTTCGAGGTGCTCTCGAATGCTCGGACGTCGATTGCGGGAGAAATTTTCGCGAGATCGGATCGCGACGATTTCGAGACGACGGAGGATAGCGTAAATTCGACGTTCCTGGAGTAGTAGAGCGAGGGAACGGTTCGCCGAGCGAACCTATGGTTGTGTGATGTAGATTTTTTGTAAATATAGAACAGGAACGCGTGGGTTTCTGTTCAGATGCGTTCTTTTTCTTTTTCTTTTCAATTTCGTTTGAAGGAACGGTGCAACGAAGAGATATTGTTTACGATTTTTTTTTACACTTATACTTCGTTAGATACCTTGTTATCGATGATTATGAATGTAGTCAATAAATGGCCAGTATTTCTTTTGATGATTAATATGTACTCTCGGTCGTGTTAGGCACCGATTTCGCGGACTCGTGCAATTATAGGTGTACATATGTTGTATTTAATTCGTTCCCATGCGCGTATACGTGGGAACGCTATACATTCGTTTGTACCGAGATATCTCAGTTAAGCAAATAAGGCGGGGACAAATGTGTAAATACTAGTTAGGGAAGGTTTACGCCAACGGGACCCGGGCCAGTAAGTACTTACTTGTATATAGCCAGTAGACGATAGCCACTAACGAATAGCAGTGCTCAAAATAATTAGACAATGTGATCGAATATTGTAAGTAAGATATAGTATATATGTATACATATTGAAATTTTAAAACCTTTTTTAGATAAGCATGTTATGAATAATATCCTAATTAATTTGAGCAGTGTCCTTTCTCGGATTAAACAATTATGTAAATGATTTTTCGTTCAACAAGCGATAAAAGACAATAGAAATACATTATGCTATTGATAAGATAATTCTCGGTGTACATTTTATAGAGACTCTACTTCAGATGAATATTGCCGATATAAAACCGTGCTATTTCACAAGTAAAGTACAAATCTATCGATTCCTGGGCCCTTATTTTTTATAAAATAAAATTGAGAAACTCACATTTCGCTGTTTTACTGGTGCTGCTTTCTAGACCGACGAAGTGGAGTAGTAAATGTTGTAGAGAAAATTACTTGTTTAGCATTGTTGATCAATGGTCGAAATCTTAAAACGATGTTGCATATCCTGTAATTTAATTCGAATTAGCTACTGGGAACACGCTGTTAAACAGATTCATAGAAAAAAACATATCGGAAGAAAAGGTGTATAGTGCACGATCGATTCGAAACGTATCAATTGCATTTAAATTTGCCGCTCAATATTCATATTGAATATCGAATATGAATATACAATGTAGGCGAGCAATAAATTCTGTTCGGTCGAGTATTGCGTGTGCATATGCAATTCACGGGACCGTTAACAATTTGTAATCAAATATCAGTACACTTTAAGCAGAATGTGTTTTTATGGCTTCGTAAATTCTGCATATCGAACTGAACGGGTGCCCGTATAGTTCGCGAGTGAAAAAATTGCATACATACGTCTGTGTGTCTACTGAGTTTTTCGCAATATCATTGTGAGAACCGCAAATATTACGTGAACAGGGTAGACGAAAGTCAATATTCTACATTATTATGCAACTCACCTATAAAAACAACGCTTGCTCACAAATCAGTAGCCGATAGACACGAATCACTTTTAAAATCTCAGCGGAACGATGGAACGGAGAACGGAAGTATTAAAAATGGACACTTGGACTACGTTGGTCACGTGCAATTGCGAATTGTAATTAAATAGAACAATTCGTGCGCATTGCGCTTTAAATTTATGAATTAAATAATGTCTAGAATTTTTACACGAACATATTGATTTGTCACGCTATCGAGATTGTGTTTTTCTGGTTGACGATATACAATAAGGATGCAACCATAACCGCTAGTAGTTTCCGGTACTTTAGTCTCTACGAAAAACGTTACGTTACGTGTGTCCATTTCAAATACGATTTCGGTGTGTAATGGTTTCGTGATTTTCATTAATTATTACGGAAAACGAATCTTTGAAAGTGTAGTTAATTGATACAAATGTGTTTCTGTGTCAAATGTCTTGTGCGATAATCTTATGGATACATTTAAACCAGTGGACAGGCCAACCGTCGTGCAACGGAAAGATGGCGAAATCAAAGGTAGGAAACGTACATTCCATTTCATTAAATAAGGGAGAAATGCCAAATGGTCCGTGTCGTGAATAAAGATTCATGCTTCCAATAGTTAATTGGTGTACGCGAGCTGAATTGTCACACAGCTTGCAGTCGAACGAAATTTAAATTTTAATCGGGGATAAGTAAAATTGGTTACGATCTTACTTATCGACCATACATCCGTGTCATCGGCGGCTTTTATTGTCTGATACCTAATTCAACAGTTCGCATTTTTCCGTGGATTTTCACATTTCACGTTTACTTTCGAACGCGCTATTGCAATACAGATTAGATTTCGAAGTCGTTTGTTAACATGGCAAATTTAACGCACGATTTAACAAGTTCCTTGAGAATCGGCCTGCACACCGTTGCATATCAAACACACATTATACCGGGCACGAAGCATCGTTTGGCATACTTTAATTCCGTTGAGAGCCAAAGTCATTAATTGCAAGCTAATCTCAGTCGATTTCAATTGCCTGCTCATTAACATTAGAAAAGGCGGCACGGTAATCGTTTCACCGTTTTAACACATGCAAATGACACTAGAAAAAGCTGATACACTTTTTTTTTTTATTATTTCGAATAGCATAACAAAATTACATTTTCTTATGGCGTATCCTATGCATAAGCAACATTTATTTTCCTATAAATCGACCTTACACGTTTGTATTCTTATTTTTAATAGCACATTCGTATTCAGTGTTATACTCGTTTTTATAAAAATTATTAATCCTAAACCAGTATGCACGTGTATATATACATACAAGTACTTAAACATTAATGCGTAGACTTGGGAACTGGATGACTCGGAGTATATACTTCATAATCTACTACAGAGAAATGATAGTCCCCCATGAGTAAAGTATTTGAGGCATGTTCCCCATCGTAGCTGTGAGGAAGATTACTGTAACTCTCCATGTTCACGTTACAATTATTTGAGATGAGTAAATCGGCTCCTGCCCCAAAGATGGGACCAATGCTGCAATGTTAGGAAATTAGTCATTTCAATAGTTTTTCTTTAATCGTCTGCAATTGTTGAATGAACAATGATAATTACTCTGGATGATAGCAAATTGCAAAGGGCTTCTTTACAATTTCATATTTTGTTGGGGGTACATCTTGGTTATTTGTCAAAGTGAAAAGGAAAGCTTTTTCTGAGAATATATAGTGCCCCTTGGCGTTTGTTTTTCCCCATGGTACGTCACTGAATCCTCCACAAATTTCACCTTGTTTTCCCTAATTCGTACACAAATAGTTGACCGTAAAAATTGAAATGACATTCTGATTCAAATTAATAATAAAATTATCTACCAATGCAATTACGTATGTTGGACATACTCCATCGCAATGCCGATGAAACGATGTTGCAGAGTAACCATGGCTGGAGGCCCTGAGACAAATTGATAATTATTTAATTAATATATACCTGCAGTAGATTTGATTGATATCTGTTGAATTGTACCTATATGCCAAACGCCAACTTTCCTTCGGGGAGCCGTACCACTGATTCAGGAGACGCTGAAAGCCCATCTTATCACGCAATAGTATTCGCGAGCCAGGGAATAGGAAGGGGCTTACTCTTGGCTGTAGTCGTTTGTCTGCGCAAATTTCTGCATACTTGTTCGGCAACGCTGCATACCTATATCTAAAACAAAACGTAAAAATCGAAAGCCTCCGAGAGTAACAAAATTTCCCGACAAATCATACCTTATGGGTTTAGAGCCACTTGATCGATCGGAATTGAAAAATTCGTACCTCTCCAAGGAAAGCTCTATGGGCACTGCTCCCGTTGGTTCTACTTCCTCCGCAAAGACCTGGCTGTCGATTAGCAGCAGTCGAACATGCATTATCACACCCGATAAATGTTGGCTAACCCTCACGCGTTCCTCCTCTGTCCAGTGTTGAGTAGGCTGCGTCACCCCTGCCTAGGAGCGTGGTCCGTACGGTTAAGCGTTCCTTAACTCGTAATTCTAAATTCCGATCCAACAACCTAAGGAGCCAAGGACTCGGTAATAATCGTATGCGATATAAGGTCTAAGACCTTGCATGACATACGCACAATCGGATCGTTAAGTCTTCTTGGAATTTTCAAGGGGTTCGAAGTGCTGGGAAACGGAATAGAATTTCTAAGAAAAGAGAACCTGATATTTTGCCCAATTTAGTACTGCTCTCCAAACATCTTCTTCCTCCAATCCCAAGTAGTCGGAAGATATGAGCTTCACCAATGCATCCTTTGGGAGATTACAAAATGCTGTTGTTTTAACTGTATCTACAGCATTTTCCCCAATGAAAGCAAAACATCGTGCAATGAAGGAAGAACAGGCTCCTTTGCCACCTATTTTAAAGAATTACGTTCAGTCAATAAGTCATTCCGTTATCAGTATCATTATTATTATTCACAATATACTGCTGCATACTTCAAACTTTCCTTAACAATTTATTTGGTTTCCATGAGAATTGTTTAAGGAGTTAACTACAACTACAGATTTAAATAAACAAATAAGCTTTTGCTGAAAAATATTTATTAAATGTGTATCCAGTTCATATCTACTACAATTCGGTATTCAATAGTATTTACACCAGGAGTTCTTGTGAAACAAACAAGTAGTATAAAACTGGACAAAATTGCGTTATATCATTGTTAATGAACGGTGCCAACATACAGTTTTCCACTCGATAAAATACCGACATTGAGACAAGCTTCAGTGGTTTCTGAATTCTTCGCAAGAATCGCTCTATGGCGAGATTACAATAAAAAATGTCTTTCAATAGAGAACAATACTGTCACACTTCAACGTGATAATACAGCTTTTCGTTACAACTTGTTGCAATCAATTAGTCATTGTTTCTCTTGATGATACCGATATTACGCGTCACATGTACAACACCGACGGTATTTTTCATCGTCTTCGTTTATTGTTTTCTTACGTTGTGTATTTTAGCGCTGGTTTACACACGTAATTTCCACACACACGATCTTCGGACAAGGGATCAAACAAAACGCTTTTTATGTTTGCCCCAGAGCATGGTTCAAGGTTATAGTTGAACACCTTAGTTTCCTCCTGGATTTGTATTTTGTATTAATGTTATATTGTCGCCCTTCAACATGATCCGTCCGAGCGTTTTTCTCGTTTTCGTCTTCACCTGGTACTCCTCTGCGTCGTCCAGCACCAAATTCATATATTCGTCGAATCCAACGATGTGGCCCTCGATGCGCAGATTGATGTTTTCGAATAACCAAACTTGCACACGCGAACGGTTTTGCAAGTATCGAAATATAAGGTTGATGGGCTGTACCATCACCTTTTGGACTTTTTGTGGCCCCTTGTACGACATTTTTGTGATAGTTTTCAAAAATTCGTAAGCAACGTTTGATAAACGCGTGCTTCGTAATAGCCGAACGCCAGAAAATGTGGCGTCGTCATCGTACCAACTGTCTTTTCGTATTTTTTCCTATCAGCTTTTTAATATCAAGTATAACCATCGTTCCCTTATTATCAAAGTGCTTGGTAGGCAAGATAGGCAAAATAGAAGAGAATGAGATTTGAAATGTTGCAACACTCAGGTTTTTTAAACATACAATGTATATTGTAAGTTGTATAGTTATATACTGAAAAGTATTGGTAGCACTGGTACGTAAAATCTCCCTGAATGGTGCTGCTCTACCGGCAGACACAGGAATTGATAAGCGAAAATACGATCGGTAACTGAATTTAAAGTTTTCTCTTACTAATGAAATGATCTTACAATTTTATAATACAAATATATTATATATATATTTATTTTTCAAAGCCTCATTTATTACAAACAATTAGAAATAAAAATATAAATTATGACCGCTACATAGATGAATAAATAAACCGAACACCACTGCTCATATATTAATATTGCTCTCTTCGCTGTAAAATTCTTACTCCCCAGGGTATTGTACCACAACAATTTGTTCTAACTCTAACGATGCATCGCTCTCGTCGATCAAAGACCAACTTAGCAACCCCGGGAACGGAGATTGTTTGATTTCGGAACTTTTAATAGCATGTCATGAATAACTTACCGGGAACTCGCTCTTGGGCATCTAGGGCCGCAGTCAAAAGAGCACAGGCATTTCCAGGGCTGAGAGTGGCGGAGACATGTTCCTCGCAACTTCTCCAAAGTTCCTCGACTCCAAGTTCTTGGGCGAGTCCCAACATCTCGAAGATACCACTATCCTGCAGCATGATCTATGGAAAAGTTATGGAATGAAACTCGGTCGTTCCTTTAGGTCAACGTGAAACTTTTATCAGTAGGCCCCCGTTGCCGAGGACCCCGTCGTCGGTCTCCCACCTGCGCCAAATAATATTTACCTTGCCGGTATAAATATAGTGGATGAATTGTCGAAACGTCTCTGGACGAGCTTGCGGCATACGGACTGACGTTGGATTCCCGGTTGTTCTAATCCTCTCCGCGGCTGTGAATTTCTTGCACCTGAAAAATCAATCCAACGGTATCGATTACGAACGATAATTGCCACGATACGGGTTACAGCGCAGGAAAAACAATGACGGAGAAGCGCACTGCTTTGAATAGTGCAGACGTAAATCTACCGTGGGTGCGTGGCCCTTCTAACGAACACCCACCACTTCGCCTTTCGTCACCGCCACTTCTCGCAGTGTTTCTTGTTACAAAAGGGCTTAATTGACTTCGTCAGGAAGCTCCGTTGCCACGAGAGTATTCGTAACGTGCGTGGCGGGGCTTTAGTTTTCGTTCCTCTAGAAATTAATGGCAACCTTCGAAACGTCCTTTCCCAACCCCATTTTCCCTGCGGCGCGGAGAAACACTCGGAGGAAAGGATTTTTTTTTCCTAACACTCACGGGCTGAAAGCAGAAATCCCTCATGACCCATTTGGGTGAATATTCGAACGCGGCTTTTCTAATGCGCCCGCATCGACGTTCGCACGTTTCGCGCGACTAGATACACCAGAGGAAGGCTTTCAATATCGATGAATCGCCGGCGGGATCAAAGGGTTTCTCACGCCGCCGAGTTGCAACAAATCCCGTGTTGCAATTAAGGAAAGTGACGTTTCAGAAATGCAGGCAACACAGATTCCGGGAGCATGGAGATGGTTCAAGACGAACAGAAGGGGACAAATGAATTCTTAAACGAGCCCTTTGGATTCGCCGAAGACACGGACAGCGAGGCACGACCCACGGGCGTCTAATGCCACTAGTAAGCTGTACAAAGTAAAAAGATTTCGTGTGCTAGAAACGAAGAGGTTGCGGCACGAGTTTTTTAAGGGGGCGAAGCTCGTACCACCGGCGACCGTATCGAATCAAAAGAAAATCCGTCAAAGGGCCGGTGCAAATGGAAAAAGCATGCACGCTGCTGCTTTGATATTATAACCGACGCGTTAACAAACGCTCGGCTTCGTCGACAGGAGAGCGGGAAAGTTGGAAAAATCGCGGGGCCGAGCCGCGAAACATGGCCGCCGCAGCGTCGACAGAGGAAAACTGGTGCTCAAAAAAATTAAAAACACCAGCCGCGTGCAGGAGGCCAGCATCGGCGCGACTTTAAACAGACCGAAAAACCCGACCTTTACGCGTTCGCTTGCAGAAGGGACACGGGCCGCGCATAATGTCAAAGCGACGGCTCGCCAGTTTATTTCCGCAAATTAGGGGCGCGCGTGCGAATATTGATAATTCGCCTCGCAGCGATTTTCGCCGCTGAATCGTTTCGAGACGACGTTCGCGAGTATCGAGCGAAGGAACGTCGAGGCGGGCTTCCCTTTTGACGAATTTTCACTGCGTCCAACGGACACGTAGGTAAGAAGCGCCGCCACTTCTGATTGGAGTCGCGGCAATATCGGTGGACAAAACTGCGCTACAGTATAAAGGGAGAGAACAAGAGCGGAGGAAATATTCGGTAGAGAAGTAAAGGTAACAGCGGGTGCTGTTTGGCGCGTGATGGATGGCGTGCGCGCGGAACGAGGCGAAGAAAGGAAAAGAAAGCACAGAAGGAGAAGAAGGGGATAGTGAAAAGGGGTGAAAAACGAGAACGAAGTCGTTCCCGGAGAGAAGCTTTTCCCTAATCACAGACGAACGCCGCAGCGGAATCAAAGAAAACCAAATATCAGCGAGTGACGGCGCGAAAAGAATGGGGCACGGCGCGCGCGTCTGCTGTGACGACGAGGTGTTACGGGGGTGGTAACGTGGGTTCACGAGCCCCGCCGTGGAAAGAGGATGTTAGGGGGGGGGGGTAGGGGCTAGTGATGGCGGGAAACGAGGGTCGTGGCTGCTTGGTTTCACGGCGGCAAGGGTTGAATGTTGCCGCAGGCCGCGCTGCTAACGACCAAGCGTGCGATTATATAGCGGCTCCGTCGATCTCCGTGCAGAAACCACCTCCGCTTCCGGTGCACCAGAGTCAAATTCGCGTCGCACCTCCTCGTTTCCCGTCCCGGTGAAACGCCCTCGTCCCATTCGCACGGTCCATTATCGCGTCGTGCTTCGAACTCGGGGGATCCGGGCGCGCACCACTGTCGTCGGATGAACAATTACCGACGAAAGTGGGCCGGTAACGAACGCTGTTTTTCCAATTGGAAATCCATCTGCCTGCTGATGGGCCTGCGAAATTCGGGACTGCGGGCAGGCGAATCGCGATTGAATCGCGGCGAAATTCGGGTCTCGCAGAATACCCGTCCATCTTTCCCTTCTGTTCTTCGTTAAACATGTGAAGCACTCGCTTTATTGGTCGCGACAAGATTTGCCGGGGGGGGAAGGGCGCTTCTTAAACGTAATAAGCGGGGTCAGTTTCAAGTGGCGTCCAATAGAAACGACGGGCTCGACGTTAGAGTGCCATCGAACAGCACCGAAGCTTCAGCTTGTTTTTCAATTTCTTTTCTGCCGTTGTCAAGCATCGTTCTCATCTGCGTCGCATTTCGAAATGACAAGGACTACAAGGGGCGTGGGGGGGGGGGGGGGGAGAGAAGGGGTGCGAGAGGGCAGAGGGATGGGAGTTACAACTCTTTGTCAGGATTTTCACTGGACTGGAGAGCACCGCGTAGAGTTTTGAGTGCGGTCGCGTATTGTCCATTCGTTTCTCCTACGGACGCCTGTCACGAGCATGCGTAACTTAATTTTCCGAGACCGGTGTCGGCGAAGCGAAGTAATAGAGGAAGAGCGGGAGGAGGAGAGGGTCGATGACAAAAGGACCGACGTTCCCTTCTACGCCCCGATATCAAAAGGGTTCACGGGAATATCGTAATTGACTTTGCAATTAGCATCGAGCCTATCCAGTGGAATGTCGCTGCCCCGAAGCAACTAATATCAAGCGGAGCCGTTCTTACAACAATTAGAATTCTGTCGGGTGAAAACGGGGCCCCCGAAGAGCTAGTCTACCACGGGTGAATCGTTCAACAGAGAGAGGGAGGGTGGGAGAAAGTGCTTTCCCTTTATTGTCCAACTAATTAGAACGTTCGATCGATTCATTTCGCGGTAACAATCGAAGCCCCTTAATTAAAATTCATCGACGCCGCGAACTTCCTCGTACCCATTCTCATCTTGTTCCGAAGAAACTTTCATGACTTGGCGATTTTCCTCCCCGCCGAGTCGTTCGACCAAGAATTTTCATAGGATCCCGTCCGATCGAGCGTTGTTTCGCGAGTGGAGGGCCTTTCCGGCCGGATACTCTTTCTTCTTTCTTCCGGAACGGAATCGGACGGAGGGATGCCGCAAAGCGTGCAGCAAGAATGGGTGAATTATGTATAGGTTGCTCCGGTGACTTCGAGAATTTAACGAAGTTATCGTTTCCTTTCCGTTGGATTCGTTTGCAATTCCATTGCCGGGTTAACTCTGGCCCATTCTTCGCGTTTTCCTTTTTCTTCCATTTGCCCCTTCCACGTGCCCCTACCCCTCGAACCACCGGCTCGACAGCGTAGAGAAGTTTTTAACGCGGTTACAGCTATAGGAGTAAGTTCTATCGGGCCTCGGAGGAGAGCAATAACATGGAAGTCACGGTGTCTCGCAAGAATCCCACGGGCAGAAAATATTTTCGAACGCGGCCGCGGTTCTTTATGCCGCGTACGTCTCTTCATTTGCATTGCAAAAAATATGGGAAAGATGAAGCGGCGAAATGTACCACGCTTGAACGTTCATTCTTTATCACGTGGACGGCGGCGGGAGCTATTGTCACGGTTGCGTTGCTTTTCCTTTTGCTCGTACGCCACGTGTACTCGCGTCCCGCGTGATTTGCCGGATCGTTTCGTATCCCCGGAGGAAATCCAACTAGCTGCCGATCGATCGACGGAGGCGCGAGTTGTTTTAATAAAAATTACGGTTAACAATTAATTCGATCCCAGGACGCGTCCCTCGTGGTCGTTGGCGCTTAATCAAATTTCTCGGCTCGATTCCCTCGTTCGTGTGAAACGCGCCGTGGTTGTTCGCGTTCCCCGGAGGCGTCGAAGGATATCGGGAGGAAAAGAAAATAATATAAATTGTCTCATTGTGAATTGCTCAAGTTGGAGCCGTTTCTCGGCTCACGACGATGGGGAATTTCGACGGGGTGCGCGAGCGAAATTATAATTCGTCGGTTCTCCGAGCCCTTCCGCGAGAACGACGATACAATACGAGCACTGACCTCGCTTGAAGGATAATTCTGTGAGCGTACACCGGCATCTCGTCCTTTCCCAGGAGAAAGACGATGTCAGCTGTATCTTTATCCTCGGAGAGTCGGGCCAGATCCTCTAGAAGCCTCGGTACACCGGCTAAACCAGCCTCGACGGATACCCCTGCAGCTCCCGTTGCCGCCCCCACGGTGACGGCTCTAGTTCCCATGTTGTCCGGATTGTCAGCCGCCGACTGGAAAACAGTCGAAACATAGTCAAACGAGAAACGCAGTTCTCGATGCGCGAAGATCGTTGTTCATCTCTCCCCGAAAATCAAACGAAGACGTTCCTCGCAGGAGACACTCTTCCCGGGAAGAAAAAATTCACCGTACGAGCAACCGGGCTTTTCCTCGTTAACCTTTCTTCCCCGGGACGAAGAAGCTAATTATGAGCCAACAACATCCAACCACCTTTCTCGTTCCACGCGCGTTGAGCTAATCGCGCGAAAGTTGCGTCGTTCCCGAGCAATTTGCGATAATCCGAAATTAATGGGGCCGCGATCACGAGTAAGCCCGCGGTTGATGACAACGAGAGAGTGCGAATGGCGGACAGCTGCGTGTGTCATCGTCTCGAACGTTTCCCGGTCGCATCCCGTTGACGGGCTCGACCGTAGCGCGACGGGGGCAGAGAGGAGAGAGGAGAGAAAAAAAAAAGCAAAACCGATTAACGTACAATCGGCGCTAATTGCACGATTAATATTTGATTTGCGCCGCGTCGCGACGCAGCTTCTCCCTCGTTCCGTCCCTCTTTCTCTACCTCCCTTACCCTCTGCGTCGATCAGTCGCGACCGGTCGATCGACACGAGGATTTTGTGTCACGGCGGCTGGCTGATTCCCTTTTAATTAGTTCGGGTTTTGTAGTTTTCGAGCGCACGACGCGCGTCGGCAGCGGCTACGCGGGGAGGGCACCAGCTATGTATTCCCGGTCATTTGCCCCCCTCTACGAATACCCTCACCCCCGGCGTCCCCCCTTGCCCTCAATCGCTTCGTATCATCCCGTATTCCGACGTCGACCGTGATTCAATTTAAAAAGCAATCCGACGATGGTTTCGTTCACTGCCAGTTGAACAGGTCACGGATCAAAAAAAAGATCCGCTAATAGCAGAGCGACGTGCCTCGCGGAAACGGACGCGTTCACGCGCAGATACATTCGCGACAGATTATCCGTCGTATCCACAGGATTGGCGTGCGCGCGAGCACGAGGGTTACGTTCGTCGAAATGGTCGATTTCGGAGCACGGTCCTGTATTCGCGATGTTCAAGAAAGGATGCTGCCGTCGTCTGATTACATTTTTGCACACGTTCCGGCGTAACATCGCTCCGAGTTCAGGCCTCGATCGCGCACGAACCACGACTACAGCTACGCCCGGTATTTGTTTTGGATTTATCGGCTCGATCAACCGCCGTTCTATTGAATATCGCCTGGCGTGCAAGTAAACACGGTTACCTGCGTGAATCGCGTCGGAGCCGTAACAAACGCTCCTTACCGAACCGCCGTTGCTGTCACGCGACCGGTTTTCAAGAATCATTAAACTTAATAAAACGAAGAAAAGAACGAGAAAAAAAAAACCTGGGAGATGCTCGTCGCGTGAGTCATGGGAACAGGAAAAGCTCACCTGAGATACGCGGTACGGCGTTTCGGAGTTGCTCTCACCTTCCCGCGAGCGAACGAACCGATGCGAAGGCACGCTCGAAAGAAGAGCCTACGCGAGCCGAAGCGAGCAGAAGCGGGCAGAAGCGTTGTCTATCTGGCACACGTGGACGGGCACTACGTTCGCACGCTAAACACTGCATTTTCAGCCGATCCACGGCATCCTCGCACTCCCACGGGGCGAAACATTGTTCCCTCAAAAAGTTCTCTCCGCGTGACTCACTCTGTTCTCTCAGTCGCGGCTGTTGTTCTGCGACGCGGCCGTGTTCCCGCGGGTATCGCGCATAGAAAACGGAACAACGAAACCAGAAGGAGGAGTAGAAGAAGACAAAAAAAAAAAAGAAACGCGGCGAAAGTGGAGGAAAACGTTGGCTCCGTTTCGACCGGAAGTTTCGTGGTAGAACGCGAGGTATTTCTCCGGCACGAGGCGAGTTTTACGAGCGCTGGACCAGGCCTGCTCCGATCCGACCGCCGTCTTCGGCCCTTCTCCTCTCGTTCTCTCGCTCGGGCACAGGTGAGGTCGTACCTGTTTCCACCAAAGCCACTTCCCTCCTTTCTTCTCGTACTCGCGTGGCCAATGCTCCTGCAAGATCATTCCACCTCCTAGCCGTTGTTGCCAGATCCTCTCTGGAGCACGCCGAACACACGTTCAGAAAGGATACAGACGCCGCGTCGTTCCCGCTGGCAACGAATCCCGGTCTATGCTTGGCCCGCGATCGACCCTATTCGACTCTTCGAGCCGGTCCTTCTCCTCTAAGCGTCTCCGCTGTTCATCCACATTCCGCCCTTTTGTTCTTCTTAAATGGCAGCAAAGCCAAGATGGATTCGACGAGCGGCTCCCTTTCTCTCCGCCCCCTCCGACCCCGCGCAGTCCCTTATTTTCGAGTCGGATTTCCTACGGGTGGTTTTGCTCGGTCGCGCGATACTGCCGCAATGCGGTGCTTCCCGGTTTTCCCGACAAAATGGGATCGCCCTTTTATTCGAGTCGCTCCACGGATTCGGAGATTCTCGTTCAACCCGGCTGGGGTTCTTGCCTGGGTCCAACGGCTCGGGAACTCGAGCCTCCGTCGCCGATCGCACCCGATCTGCATTTTTCTTCGACTCTCGCGGCGGTCGAAGGGTTCGCCTCGAGGATCGTTTTCAAAGAGTCGTCGGTCCCGACGCTCGGGGATGTCGGAGATTTCTCGAATCGATGAGGGTGTTTTTGACAATTAGTTTTATCTTTGAATAGGGTACAAATGTTGGACAGCTTCATTTTTCAATAGCCAGACTCGATTGTACCTCAGAATTCTGCCTCGGTTCTGGAAGCAATTTGTAATGCCGACTTCTGCTGCCGTTCCAGTGAGATATCCTATGCGTTTCCGTGCTTCCCATTTAACTTATCGTTCCGTTCCGAGCGCTGCTGTAGCATTACGCGAAGGAAATGATAAATCGTTGGTACACGTTACACCTGTCTCGCGCGAACGCAGTGATCCACGGTGATATTCCTGCTGGATCGTTCTCGTCTCTAATTAACCGATCGAGGGTAAGGTAGATGTATCGCTCCGCTGGTGTGGCAGCATCGATCGCTGGTTCGAAGATCGTTACACAGGTGAGGCACGGATTACAGCTGTAGCCGTGTCGCGGAGGTATTGAATTTTGTCGCACTGTTCGAGGACAATTCTCCTCCCGAATAGGAACCAATTCTTGTTCAAAAACGATACTATGCCTGCAAATTGTATACTTTTAATTATTTTTCGATTCATACGCTGGATGTCACCGGTTGAACCGAAAGTCCAGCAGAGATATACAAATTCACCTACCCTATTCTTCCTTGCCTCCGTGCAATGCATTGCGAAGAGGCTTCTAATTTAATACAAATCGTCGCACTCGTTCCCGTTAAAGCCAGGATCCCTTTATTTCTCTTTAAACGTTTCGGTTTCGATTAAAACCCACGGGTACACACCGGGCACTCTTTCTCCCCGCGGCTTCGCGATCAATGTTTACCATCCGCAAGTGTTCCCCAACAATAGCCAAGGAAAATTCGCTCTCGTCGCAAAGGGCGATGCAGATCGTACATAATTTTATATAATATGGCACGCATTACCGTTTCGAGTGTCCTCTTGTCGTCGATGGGACGGGAATATCCGACGGTAATAACCGAGGCGGTATTTCTCCCGGTCGCAACGGTGGAAATGGAATATACCCGGCCGGCGGTAATAATCGGGGAAAGATCACTTAATGGCCCTCCGGTATAAGAGCCACCGCCATTCGCACCTCCGCGAATTCGTTGCCTAGCGCCTAACAAAATTGCCGCATTATGCCGTTTAACGCCCCCGGAAATACAGCGCATCGGGAACGAGAGAGAATAAAAGTCAGCTGAGTAAGGGAGCGTGGCCGAGGGGGCGGGGGTAGGGCGAAAACGACCGAGGCGGACGGGCTGAATGAAGCGAAAAAGAGACGGGAGGCATGCCTGGGGAGGAGAAAATTGCACGGGATGTCCGCGGTGATAGAACGATGCGACGCGACGCTGTAACACGGGGAAAGGTGTCGGTGAGTGCGAGCACAAGCAGGACCGAGGATCGTGCCGCATAATAGATGCGTCGGCCGCGTTTTAGTGCAAACAGGAACAAATTTCTCGACGCACTCGTTGCAACAATTGAATCGGTAATCAAGCCGGCCTCGATAATCGGATCAGCCTACGGTACACGCGTAATTGAAATTTCGCAGCCGACCACTGCAAATATCACCCCGTCTACCCGTCTCTTTTATTCCAATCCCCTCCCCCCGTTGCTCGTCGCGAAATTGCCCGCGGCGAGTTGCGGAAAGTGTCGATCGTCGACAATGATTGTCCGCGGCCGAATCGAGAATCCGACGAATTGTCTTGCGATTTCGGATGGAAGAGACTGTCAGGAATCGCGGTACGGCGCGACCCGTCGATACTTGGGTCAAACCTGTTCGACGCGCGTCGCCAGATATCCGGTCGTTTCCAGTTGGACGGAGCGCCGTGTGAAATGATCGATAGCGACGTCGATGCCACGCAGGGTGCGTCGTATCACGGTACATAATCCGACGCGACGCATACGCCGCGTGAAATCGTACCCCCGGCGACGAAAGGTTGCGACGGGTCTGGCTGGTCCGACGTTGTCAGAAACATACGATAGTCCCTGCTATTCGCAGCAGGGGAATCGAGTAACGTTCGGCTATTTCGAACGTCATTCAGACGCGAGGAATTTCTGGGACCGGGCGAAAGGGCGAGACAACTCGAGACACCTTTCATTTTTCTTCGCGGAGTCGGGGCGATCTTGACGTACAAAGGAGCGCACTGCCTCGGAGGTATTACCTGCTATTCCCGTCTGGCAAACTGACTTTGCAATATAAATTCTTCCGTCCGATTCTCATTTTCCCTACATATATTACTTTGTGAGAAGCTGAACGAAAATGCGAGCCACAAGAAGCAGTATTTCATAGTTTATTATTCTCTTGTTTTCCTTCGCAATTGAATGTATTATCAGAAAGTCGAGGAATGAATTATTCCCGTTTTCATTGTTCCAACGCGGCACGGCCGAAAATCGGGTGCTTCGTATTAATTATCGCGGGACGCAACAAAACCGGCACTTAATTAACGCGGATGACCGAATCAGGTGTTGTTATTCGCGCCACGGTGTCACAGACGAAAGAGTTCTCCTTCCCCGAGCGGTCTTCATTTCGCGGATAAAAAGGTCGCCAGGAAAAGGAGAGACGCGAGACTCGCCCCTCGCCGCTGTTCCGCGTAAATTGACCCTGACGAAGGAAGCATTTCTGTAAACTACTTTCATTCCGTCCCTTTTGTGCCGTCCCGCGGTGACATCGCCTGAAAAGGACCCGCGTATCTATGGAAAGTGCACGGTCGGCGAGTCGCGAGTCATTCGCGCGCGGCTCAATATCAATTGTGCCCAGTAATTATTAGAAGCGCCATTGTCGTTGACTAGAGACCGCCTTAATAATCGGCCCGTCGAAAGACCGGACCGTTTTGTATCGCCGTTGAAAAACCGCTCCTTTCGTTCCACGCGACAGAAGGAAATTCTGCGGTCGTCCGGATTGTGGGCGAGGCTTTCCCTAGAATGTGAAAACCGTGTTTAATTAGAGGAAGCTGGAAGCGCGAGATAAAAATGAAGCGCGTGGTAAGATTGAAGGGGCACGAAATAATTTAGCTGCACTGCGGCATTTTTAATAAGTCGTGCGTAATAAGGATGATCGAGGGGGTTTATTAAGATCGTAAATAGATGTACGGCATCGCCGCGAAGGGATGAAAAATACGGCGGTGCACGCCTCCCTGAAATTTGCTCTTTCTAAATACACCGCGCACGCTAATGCTCTCTCAAAATTCTCTTTCTGGACCTTAAATTCTTCTTCACCATCGTTCACCCCTGAGGAAACCCACCCCCAACACACAAACAAGCGCACACTCGCAAATGCCACTTAGCTAAACGCTTGTATGGAGAATTCTGGCCTCCAAGCACAACGCGTACCGCATTCAAAAACACCCCCTTTTAAATTTTCAAATATACCTTCGCGGTGTTGTGTCTTCGCTCTGTTCTCGTTTCGTTGCCAAAACTATATTGTCCTTTTACCAAACCGTACTATTACAAATTTCTTTCGAGAAGCATTCCGCAACCGCAGCGATAGATTAAAGGCATTTATGCGCGAGCAAACCCTTAACCGATCTCGACGATCCAACGCGCGATCATCCCTCGCGGCGTCCAATCCATTTACGCAACGCAAAAGGCACGCATGCTGCGCTATCGTTCCGCGATAAGGGGGTGACTCGCGGCGGACTGCAATCTCTATCTCCCGCGGCCTATCGAAATCGGAGGCTCGTCGAAGGTTTGGCCGGCAGTTGCACCGCGTCCGAACCGGGAACTCGCCCATCCTATTCACCTCGTGCCGGTGCCGCTGCGTCGTCCCTGCCCGGCAGCTTTCGCGTGGTGTAAACACAAAACTCGCATCGCGGAAGAGATAGGGAAAGCCGTATTGCGGACCTTCCGTCGTGTACACACCTATCCGCCTTGCGAACGCAGGCGAAGGGCTTTTCTAAAGACGCGACACAGGGAATGTGTAATACGGGGAACAATGCTCGACACGCTTTCCTGCGACTCCCACTCACATTCACGTATCCATCCGCTCCATTATCTTTTCAGAAACGTCCACTTTGTGCCGTTTCGCTCTTCCTCGTTAGTTTTTCCATCCTCTTTACGGGCGCCGAACCCCCGGAGACCCGGGGACGCGGCTCAATTCTACGCCGTGAAATGTACAAACGATCGCGTTACCCGCGTTACGAAGTGTCAGCGGAGAATGTTCGACCGTGGGTCGTGCGGGCAGAAAATATTTATCAACGGTGCGAATCAGCCGGAAGTACGAGAACGTTTAACGCGGCGGGGGAATTTATGCACGACCATCCGGGACGGACAATTTATATCGAGCTGATCGGATGACCGACGTCGGATGGCCGGGGAAATAAAGCGATCACGCGTAAATTCGTTATAAACCGACCGGTTATGAATTCGCCTCTACCGTGGTACATTGCGTAGGCCAGGATAAAAAGGGGAATTAAATTTATGGAAATATACAATAGCGGAGAACAAGTTACCGTAGGAGGGACAGGAGGGGGTGTGGTGAAATTTCGTTGGAAAAATATCGACGACGAACGAAGTGCATGGGTTTTATATTATACGGTTCATTCGAGAATCGTTCAATCGATTGGGCGGCCCGTAAAAATAATATCTCCTTCGTCGCGAAACATACGAAGCACGTCAAATTAATGCACAATGGATCAAACTTTAGTATCGTTTAAACATATCGGTGCACGCTTTTGTACAACAACGGAAAACCATCAAAAGTAATCCCCCGTAGCAACGACAGGGACCCACGGACCCCAACGTATTTTCCTGAATCGAGCACCCATCTTCAATCGAATAATACATCCCCCCCCCCTCCGGGAAGTCTATTCTAAACCACAGCGCATCCCGGTTGCAGATACGAGACTCCGTATTTCGCACCCTTCAAAGACCGATGGTTAATAAAGGATTTAACAGAGGCATAAATGGGAAATTCAAGAAGAGGGGAGATCGAGCGTGCGTCAACGCAGGTTTCCGCTTTTGCGCGAACAAGCGTCGCACCGCGTTCGTCGGACAGCTCCACGGGTGAAGCACGTACACCTCTACAGGACCTGTCCCGTGGTGTGCGCAAAAGCCCTCCCCTCAATACTGTCACAGGAGCGTGCAGCACGGCCACGCAGAGACGAGTGTGCGCGAGGTCCCTCCATTCTCCTTCGTAGCCTATTATGCCACCATGAATGGGGACCGCGTTCGAGTACGAGATTCGAATCGGCACCCCGACCATCGTCGACACTTCGCCACTGTTCGAACTGTCAATGGCGAGAGAGCTAGACCAACGAACGACACGGGAGGAACGAACGGATCGTTTCACGACAATGGGAACTCGCGCCGCGCGTAGACAAGCCTCCGGTCGCTCCGTGTTTTTTCTCCGCGTCGCCGTGTCGTTACGTTCGGCTGTCAGTCTCCCAGCTGACAAGCACCGAACCCGAGAAAAAAGGATATCGATGTTCGCGATGGAATAACCGCGACGTTGACGCCGCGATAGGAAGAACCCTGACCGGCCTGGCCGACGCGTTTATCGACACCTGTATCCGTAACGCCATAGACTCGCCCTCCATTTTTTCCTATCGATCGCTCTCGATCGTCGTGCTACCCCGAAGACATTTCCTTCCTCCCCCCTCGGAGATATCAGCGCGCGAGATATCCAGCCGTGCGAGGCACGGCGCGTATCGCGCGTCAATTGTGTTTATCGACGCGGGACCCGTCGATCGGCTAGGATTACCGAACGTCGAGACGAATCGAGCGACAAATGACTCATTTGCTGTCGGAACAGCAGCGGCGGCAATTGGATTTTTGTCAACCCCGTTCGACCCCTCTCGACACGGCTCGACAGCTACGAAGCTCGCAATCGGCCGCCCTGTCTCCTCGCTAAAGTGACTCTTATTGCTTTCTTTTAATTTGCGACTGCTCACACGTGCGGCCGTGTTCCGCCCCTCGTTGTCGACGTACCGTTCGACGAAACTCTGTTAGCGGACATACGTGGCGATTGCCGGCTAACGTCATAAGGGCAGAGGGAACGCGGTAGGTCGGCGATCGGCAACGGGCAATGGCTGTTGTCCTCCGCGATCGGGCCCTCGAATCGTCGAAACGTGTAACGACCATTCGCCGGGGTAACGAAGAGCAAGTTCACCACCCGCGGCGACCAATTACTCAAGGGGAGGGCCAGGAATTTTCAGGGGGTTCCCGGCGAGCGCATTGTGCCTGCGAGATCGTTATTCCTTGTCGATTACGAGCGTACCTCTGTCTACGGCCGCGCTGAATACCGGCACAATTAAGATCCCCGACGGAGGTAATGAGGGAACGTTTATTCTATTCTTAATACTTCAATATCCTGAATCGAGGCTTTCGTGTTTCCCTCCTGATCGTTCCACCAGCTCATTGGGGGCAACTTTATCGTTCGTTATCGATTATACCCTCCGTTGCCTCGCTCCTTCCCGTTTTTTCCTCGTCGTGCTGTACGCGGTCCCTGTCGTTGTCCGTTGCATACGGTCGTTATTGCACTTTTTCGTTATTTTCGCCCGCCGCCTGAAAAGCCCCGCTCGCGAATACCTATTAGAAATCAATACTCGCTAAATTACCGCTCGTCGCGAACGATCGTCCTATTGTCCCGGCCGAAAAATAAATGTTTTATCGTTCCGCGAGTGGAACGGCTATCCATTGCTCCGGCGATTAATAAATACCGGGTACGGTTCGACGGCTAAACGCGTTTTGGATCACCGGAGCCCGGAATAACGTGCTCATTCGATCACTTGTATACGGAATATTGCAAACCAGTACGACGAATTGCCGGCACGCGAGCGTATTGATTCGGCGAGTCACAAATCGACTGTTCATCAAGAAATGGACCAAAATCTTCGTTCTTCGTTACCGGGGACGACGAATCGGTCCGCGACTGAAATTCCATTCCGGGAGGGACAACGCGCTCGAAAAACAGACCTGATTCGAGCCGAGCAGACGTAACCATTCGCGGTGGAAAAAATTCCCGTCCGTTCAGCAGCATGTTTATCCAAGGAACGACAAACACCGGGTGTTTTCCGCTCGCAAATTGCGCGCCGCGCGTTCCTTCCACGCGCGCGTGACTGCGGCCGATTTTCCAGCGGCGCTTTCCTCACCCCCGCGGCTCTCATCTCGGCCGAGCCGGTGAAACCGCTAATGCCGCGTCCATTATAACGTCACATTCGATTTGGCATATCCGCGAAGGTATTCCGAAACGCGAGCGTCGCGACGAGGCGCGTGTGCACCCGCTCGAATATCGGCTCGTGCAATTTCAAGAGCGCGAGCGTTTCGTCGGCGCTCTCATTCATATTCATCGGGACGAAGTTGATCGCGCGTGTTTACGCCCCGCTTGTACCCAGAGTTTACTGTCGACGACGGGGCCACCCCCGATCGTTTTTCCGCGCTGATCGAACGCGTTTTCCGCTCGTTTATCGGGGCAGATCTTGGACCCGCTCTTGAATCGTCGACTCGAATGCATCGCTCGGTCGGAGAGTGTACTAAATTCTCGAGGCGTTGCTCGCCGCGGACATCGCGTAGCAACGAGGATTGACCGAGGCAGTGGGAAAGTAGCGCGGGTCAACGATACGATCAGGCGGATGTATTTCTTGCCGCAGAAATTTATCGATCGCGTTTCGTCTGCTTGCGCAACGGTCGTACAATATGATTAATTTCTGCTGAATATCGAAGCGTGTGCATGCCTCTCGCGCGAAGTAGGAATCGAGCCGCGATGTACCGAACGTGTACACGCGTGCACGTGTGGCTGGAACCAATGAAACGGTTCACGACTGACGCCTCCGCGATCGAGGGGATCGCTCGTTGCCCCCAAGGCAATGTCCCGATTCGATCCCGCATCTACCACTATTCCGGACCGCAGATAGTAATACAAGCTGTGCATGTATAGGCGAACGGGGGGCCCCATCGAATACGCTCGACAATGCCAAGTATTTAGCCAACCGATCGTTAATGCGAATTCGCGTGGCTGACTGACTGACTGGATCGATTCGCTAATTATCTCCCCGGTTAACTTTCTCGTGTTTCCTCCCCTTCCCCCCCCCCCCTCCTTTCCCAGGGCTGTTCAGGGAGCGATTTTACGGTCGAATCGATGAGAGACCGAGGTATACACATTTTCGAGAACAATTCTTGGGAACATCTGTACGCGTTCCCGAATGATTCATTCCATATTTCAATGTTCGAACCGAAGCCCGGCGAGAGCAGTTCGGTCCGTCTTCTCGCTTTTCTCAGTAATCCGATCAATTTCGCTGCAAAGGGAATTAACCTCCTCGCGACGGTGTCATAGTAATTTGCACCGGCTAAAAGGACTCGCTCGAAATTCTTTCGTCGAACAGCCGTGACGGGGAACCCGCCAACAGCAGTTCACGCTTTGTAGGCGCAATTAAACGTTTAATTGCGCGATCGTTTGCCGCGAGATCCGTGTCCGCCTTTGGCCGCGCCTCGTCCCTTTGATCGAAAGAGGGCGGCCCTCTGCGACGGTCGCGTTCGTGAAGCTGCTTCCGTATTCCGCGCCCGATGATATCCAGGTGACCCGACTCGCTGATTGGACGCTTGAACGCCACGGGGTAATTAACAAGGGTAATTATTGGCGGGGGGGTCGGCGACGAAGGGGACGATTGTTTGCGCGAGCGAGAGAAGTTCTGCGTAAGAATCGTCGCGGCGAGGACACTTTTCGATATCAAAAACCATGCAAATCGGATCCCGGCCACTCGACCGACCGAATTATCAATCTTATTGGAAACGTTTGCTACCGTGAGACCCATCGTGTTCCGATAAGCGTCGCCTCTCGCAATACGGACGCAAAGCTCGAACGCGGAGCTGGGGACCGCGTGTTTGTGACTCCGTAATACCCGTCGCGTCTGTTGCCGCGATTAGCAATCGTTTTGCGGAGCCTGAGGGCCGGGTCGCGAGCTATCCGTGCGCCGCTCAAACGATCCTCCTCGTCCTTTCAACCGAGCGTCGATCTTTCAGCGGCCAACCCGGAGGCCCCGAATAAACGCAACGCAACGCGCGGCGTACGCGCGTGTCCGTGTGTACACGGTGTCGGCGAATCGTCATGTTCGACTGGCGAATCGAAAGCGCGCAGCCTAGGCGCATCCCATTTCGACTGTGCATTAACGCGAAACGAGCAGAGAAAACGATTCAAGGAAGATGGCGAAGGTTCAAAGGGAGATGAAAGTGGAGATACGTGACGGCGTTACGTTGGCCGAACGGCGGAGAAATGGGCAAGGTACGATGATGAGGGTGGGGGAAGGGGGGACGAGGAACGAAACGCGAAGACGAAGAGGCCCGGGTAAAGGAAGCAAAGAAAGAAAAGGGGTAGGTATTTGGAAAGCGATGCTCCTGTCGTAAAACGCTGAGGGAAGTGAGAAACGAGAACGTCAAAGCCCCGGTACGCATCCTTTAATCCCTTAATCCACCGTTGCCTTGCGAGAATTCTCTCTTCGACACCGGAACTGTGAATTTTCAAGATCTGCCGGCGCAGCGGCGCTGCGGCAGCGACGGGGAAAGGGCGAGCGAGGGGAACAGAGAGGAGGCGAAAAGAAACGGGAGGCTAGGCGCAGGAATCGGGGAAAAAGACGCGGTGAGAAAGGGCGAACGAGAGTCGAGGGTAAGGGGAGGAAAGAGACATTTCACGGTTCAGACTTTTCAGAGCTGTGATGCGGGAATTACCGACACGCTGTTTGAAATTAAAGCAAGGGCGCCAGGGCAAAGGGTTGAGCACAACGTTGGTTTGTACGCGCGCACCTATACACCTGTTCGTCGGAGGAAGAGAGAGAGAGAGAGAACGCAAGAAATGCATAGGAATCGGTGTAAAGGCCCTTCCAGATATTTTACATCCAACCACGACTTTCATTCGAAGCCTTTGCCCCCCCCCCCCCCCCAAAGAATGAAACGAATTTAACGTTTATACGTTTTCCTTATTTCTTGGTAACTTGCCTTTGCTTTGAATTTCCCTTGGCTTTCCTCTCGCGCTGTATCACTCCGTGTGTGCGTATCCCCCAAACGTCCCCCCATTTCCACCCCTTTCACTGTGCTTCCCCGAACTATATTGCATACGCGGACCCGCACGCGCGTATATAGTACACTCGATATGAAAAACGAAATCTCCGAGGGCTTTTCCGATACGCTCTGCAAATAAAGCCGCCCAGTATTATATTACTAGGGACATATGAATCGCCACGATCCACTGGCCAATATAGGTGAATCTCGCCTTCTACCCCGTGCATTCTACTTCCCTTGTCGTTCGTCGCTCGAAGGGGGCTGCTCTCCAGCTGGCCTCTGCCCGGAAGCACGAAGGAACGCCATTATCAGGGCATCGGGAGAACGCTCGCGCTCAAAGAAAACAGCGGCGGGATCGTAAGAGCGTCGGCGGAAAATGACCCGCGAGCATGTTTCCGGCTCGATCCACAGCGCGTCAAGTTTTTCCTCCGACAACCCGCGAAGCGCCCCCGTGTATTTTCATAATCGATTTCGCGTCGAGGGTCGTACACGCGAGGAAGAAGGGCGAAACGGGGGGTGAACAATCGTAGAGGCGAGCCGCGACGCGGATCGATGCGACGCCTTCCGCGTCCGGTCGCCGACGAAATGTGTATGAATAGACAAATCACCCTGTCGCCGACTAACCGATAATTGTACAATTCTGTTGGGTAACGCCGTGACACGGAAACGGTCGATAGCCCGGAAATTCGTGCGGAAAGAATGCATCGGGCCATCGGTCTGTTACCTATGCACACGTATCTCGTCGATGGTACGGTTCGAACGAAGAACTTTCTACGACGACGACGACCCGCGACCCCGCGTTGAAACTCGAACTTCTCTTGCTCCGGAGGAACCGTACACGGATAAAGCAGTCCGACTCAATGAAAACGAACAAGCGAAACAGCTGTCCGAACGACTGCTGAAGCGTCTCCAATACTCTGCGAGTGGCTGCGAATTCGGAGCGATCAACGAATCGAAACCGGGGTCGCGGCGCGAAGGTAATGCACGCGTACGGGTTAACGATGTTCGTGGGTTAATTTCGGTGGACCGTCTTTCGCGACGAGCGGCGTCGAACCCGTCGAGATAAAAAAAAAGTACGCCACGGATCATTACACATGTACCTCTGTGATACGTGGACACGAACAGGATTTGGCCGTCGAATATTGCCACGCTCCGGGGTCACAGTTCACTCCGTTCGGTTATCGCACGACCAGACAGCCGGGAACGGTACTCGTGTGTGCAAGTTCGACAACGAATCGTGGAAAAAGTCGAGGCGTGCATTCTCCTATTCGCTTTGCGCCACGGTTACGCGTATAAATTTAAAGGCGAGACCTCACGGTTTCCGCGATAAATACGCGGGGCACAGGTAACCGTGAATGCGGACCGACGAAGAAAGGAGGCATGGTTCTTTTTAGTAATTAAAAATTACATGCCGTGGACCGTGTGCGTCAAAGCGCGCGGCTTCGTTAATATATTCAACCCGTGTGCACCTTTGGCCTTGCAAAAAGACGCGACAAAGTTAGTGCCTATTTCCCCTGTTCTCCGACCTCTCCTACCCCCAACTCGGGGGACCGCCACCACCCTTTTCATTCGGGCCTCTTCCTTCCACTTTCTCTCGTTCGGTCGTTCGTTCCTGCTCTGGTCAAAGGAACGGCCGACCGGCGATAATCTTTCCTGATTTTCCGACAGGAATTTTAATTTCATCCGTCGGAACAGCCGTCGATGCCGTGATCAACCTTGCGGCAACGTTTTCACCTGAAATTCGCGGCACGAGCGGGGCTGTTTCGATTGAATTACCTGGGTTCGAAATAATCTGGAATTTTTCAGATTGATATATCAGCCGATACAGGCGCCCCGGTTTAATTCAACCTGGTAGCCACCGCGCGTCGTGCCAGATTACATTTGTAAACGAACACTCGAAACCAGCCATTACAAATCCACACCAGACAGTGTGTACACGTACAACTTCGCAGCTAGTGGCACCGTGCTCGGGGAAAAAAGTCGGAGCGGTGAGAAAGGAACATGTGTTTCACGGTTTTCGGTTACTGTCCGTCCTTCGTCTAAGGTTTCATGTTAATCGGAGTACCTTTTTCCCCGGATCTCCCCCCTAAGGAAAAAAAAAATCGTTCAAACACCCTTTCTATCTGTGCGACCGAAAGACACGGAGGGCGAAAAAAAATCCTGATCTTGACAACCTTTCACGGAACTATCAAACAGTACGTGACTCCGCTCCGCTTTATGCACCTCGCTGAACTTCTTCGTCCGCTTTTTTTTCGTACCTGCCCGCTTATTTTTAAACTCCCGACGGTTGTGTGAACGCGTCAAGTGGTTTCGAAATCCTTGAGAGGCAAGGAGTAAGTCCCATGTATATTCGCACTGGTAGAAGGATGCAGTCGAAGATTTTTATCCGCGGCTAGAAACTATTTGCTCGTCGTATTATTGACGTTTTAATGAAGGCCGCGGTATCGTAGCCCGGCCTGATACTAATTCAACTTCCAACAAAGATGCCCGTTGCAGTTCGCGAGCAACGCGCGAATCGCTTTCAATTTACATGCGTAATTCGTAGTCTAAAAACGTATTCAGGGATCGGCCTTTACTCACAGGTCTGTCACTGGAACTCAGCTGGAATAATAAACAGAACCGGAGTAGTCGATCCAGGAGGGCGCGGATTATTTTCCGGTGGAGTCTCGTAAAGCTGTCAGTAGCATCGTCCAGCAATCGTCACCTGCAACTATATCCACGTGAGTACGATGCAGTATACTTTATTCAGCTCGCATGAACTTTACGGAAATGAGCTATAAAGGAGAGACGCGACACGTGTCTCGTACGAAGTTAGAAGGGAGAAACTTGGACAATGTATCGTCGCGATAATCATACTTTGCATTATTAGTAAGAACTATTCGCGTGGATAATATCGATTATCGTGGCCATCAACGGCACGTGTATCGGGGCATGTGGGGTGATTTCTAGTCCGGTCATAAATTTATCAATATTCGAATAAAATATTGAAAGGACAACGGACGAACAGAAAGGCGAAGGCTTTCGTTCGGGTACTTCGAGGGCCACGAATTTCACAAGCGAAATTATTAATAGTAAGAGTACAAGATGATAATCTCGCCGGAGTGATAGAGCGTTATGGAGCAGGTGTATTTTTTTTTTTTTTTTTATGACAAAGTCGAATTGATAGAGCGAGCTACTGCAGCGGTGAATGCAGAGCGCAGAGTGTAGAGAATCTCATTGAGTGAAAGCAATCTCTTGAAAATTCTTCAAAACATGCTAGACTCCGTGCCCCTTTGTTCAGTATCAGAATGAAAGGCAGATATTTTCGCTGGGAAAATTTCGCGAGCAGGAAGGAAATTCGATGCAATTGGTCCGCGCACTTTATGCTCGCGATAGGGGAGACATCCGCTAAGATACGTATTCTGCTTATATCCTCTATGCCACTTCATATTTTTATTCTTAACATTTCGTTTTTATTTTGCTCAACGTTCCAACGTTCGTCCCTTTGCAAAAGCGATGTTCGTCAGACGTCGAAGCCGGGGCCACCCTTTAGAACTATTTTCGCTGCAGAATCATTTGGCACGAAAAGGTGCAATTATTTGCGCAAAATGAAAATGTTGAACGTGCATAAAAACTCGACGCCAGAAGCGTCTCTCTTTTTTTCTCTTCCCTCCGGTGTAATTTGCGAAGAGTTTGCCACGATTCGCGGGCGAAACTCCACTAATCGATCGTTACTACGGTCGCGCGTTAACGTTTTTGTTTTCCGCGAGCAAAAAAAAAAAAACACGGAAGAGAAAAAGAAGGGAGATTTATCTACCGTTCACGGCTCTCCCTTTTATTCCCTTCCGTTCGTCGCGCGTTTAAAAACTCGCGCGACAATAAATCGCAATTGATGAAATTCGTTGCGCATTCTTCTGGCGGATTCAATTGGTGGCACAATTTTATTTGAAATTTACGCATCGCTGAAAAACCGGCTGGCCGAAAATACGAGCCACGCTGTTTCTGCCCGGTCTTTCAGCAACGATGCACGTTCGATAGTGCTTGCTATATGATGCGCTGGACTGGAAAGGGCATGCATTTTTCCCGTTCGCAATGATTTTCTCCCATCGAGCCCGTCTATCTCTCTTAGTCGTATCATGCTGAAATCCCCACCACCGCCCCCTCCACCCGCACCTTTTTTCAAAATCATTCACGATATACCGAGTGCACGAACGCCGCCGGTGCGGGAGCGCATTGATTGCTCGAATCGCGCTGCATTCTGGTCGAGTGCCAAAATCCAATAATTATCGGACTTTTGGGCTAGGAGTGCATGGAAAAGAAATAAAAGCATTTTACATCTAGTACAGTTTAAACAATTTGTTAATATACAATCGACGGGAATCGAGACACTTCGTAGTGGTAAATAGAGGGGTCGAGTGGATGACAGTTTGAATAATAACTGAAATGGGGGCCGTCAGAATTTTATTGAAAATAGAATTGCACGCTTCGTTTAATAGTTTCCATTGGCCCTATAGAAATCGATAAAATAATCCCAGCTGAGTGTGCAATGAAACTTTTTCAATTATTCGCTCCACGGTTTTAATACACCCGTATATCTAGCCGATTTCAATTGACTGTCTGACACGAATTGCCCTCTCGCTCGTTTCCGGATAATCGGGGTCGGGCAAAGACGTTGTCGACGGTCTGTCGCGATCCCATGGCGAATCTACTCTTTCTCGTGGAATTAATCAGCGGTGACACACTTTGCATTTTATATCATCGAACGGTGGCTCCTAATATCTGGTTAAAACTAACCAGACACGTAGCCAGGCTTAAGATGGGTCTTAACGAAAATTTTCCGGACTAATGAAATTCGTCGGTCGGTTAAGTCACATCATAAGCTTCGTATTTATAGCAGCCTGAATATCCCGCGGGAAAGTCTGTATAATACGGTTCTGCGGTGAACGCGGCAAACGATGCAGAACCGAAGTTACCGTTGCAAAGTTGCGGTTTAAAGTTAGTATCTTTGAGCAAGACGACAGGGCTGCACCACAGCAGCAGCGTGATTTTATTTAGCAACATCGGTTTACGCGTACCACGCGCACAGGCACGATTTTCCTTCATATTCCAATAGCTTTCCGTCATTTTATTTTTATTTTTATATTTCACATCTTTTATACGAAGGAGAAGTCGGCGAAGCGTAGCAGTTCATTTTTAAAACAAAGGCGACGCATCTATTATCAGTGTAAAACGATATTAGCCATGCAGTTACAATAGTACAGGAATTTTTCGTACTATCTTAGAGTATTAACAGCGCTATACACGTGTCTAATTACTCCTTCAACGACGATTTCACAACGCGCCCTCTTTCCAACGAATCCATGTTTCGAATCGCAGCTTCCCGCAGTCTGTTCAAGCAAACAGCCCTCGTTCAGATGCTATCCGATTCTCGCACCCTTCCTCGCAAAAATAGAACCGCCTCGAGCACAGCCGCGACATAATCCTTCACGAAATTTCCTATTAGCCCGGACACGAATGACACGGGGCCGATTCTCGCGCGTCGCGCGACGATTAATTGCCTGTCTCGCGATTTTTAAGCGATCCCTAATTTCGCCGGGCAAGAGTTGCGGGGCTGGCGTCGAGGCCTCGAACCCCTCGGTTGCGATCGTTATATAATGTTTCGCCTTAATTGCGGATTCGACCCCTGACAGCCCGTACACTGGCTGCCCGGCCTGCAACTCCTGCGCGATACACTTTTAATTGCGTCCAGATTTGCAATTCAGATTTTCACGCCCGCGACCCGACGCCTCGCTCTCTTGCATAGGTATAACCGAAATTCGAAATTCGCTCGAGTGCTGATGGAAGACAAAATACCCTTCACGCATAACGTTGCTATCCCGAGGGGAAATCCACGATCACCTCGATATCGGCTAGAGAAATCCTTATTGGCCACGAAAAGGCTATACCCGTCTGCGATGTATGCGTCGGACAAGCGGGGAAGATAAAGTAGCCGTGAAGATTTATTTCAGATACTCTGATTGCATTAGCACTCCGTCCGGGTCTTGGCTATTATTTGACATCGATTTTCCGTTTTTAGAGATCGTTATTATTTCGTAATACGGTCAGATTTTGGTTCAACTATTTGGTTAAAATAGCTCCGCTTAAAATATTGCACGTACCGTATGATAACATCGTTGAAAGATACGAGACGCTAAGACGATTTCGCGGCGCCGAAACGGATTTACCGAATCGCGATAAATATCGTCTCGTGGAATCGAATATTTCCAATCCTCTGAATTTATACCCGATCCGGTGGTGAAGTGCGGAGAAAACGACGCGCTCCTTCGCCAATAAAATAGTTCCTCCTGAGGGGGGTATAGCAATGGGAATCTACACGCTCGATAATAAAACTCGGGGAACTTCGTTAGCGGTGGTCTGCGGTCGTTGCTTAGCGCGCGGCGTTAAAAAGTTTTCGGAAAAACAGCCCCGACTTGGAAGTTCCCCCCGTTCTTGCACACCGCGATGAAAACGTTCTCCCCAATGGAGATCCGGAGCGAAGAAATGCCGCTGGAATATCTGGGTTACGATCCCCGTAAAAATGATATGCAAATGGCTACGTGAACGCGATCCTTCCATAGGCAAACTGAAACTTTGTGATAAAATATTCCCCCTTTGGCGAGGGCCAGAGGCGAGGGAGATTCAGTCGGCGAAACAAATTCTACTTTCCCAGCGATCAGTGTCGGTAGTAAATTTGAAATAAAACTATTACGGTCGGCGACGAGTAGCGTAATTTCTCGTTGGAGTTTCCGTGAATATCCCGATTATAATTCTTTCGTATTGATCTGAAATTCCGTTGGGCACTTGTCAGAGAAAGAATTCGTGAGCACGGGTATCAGCATTACGAACGCCTTTCGAAACGTAAATATTTCCGTGGACGCAGTTGTTCGGTAGTCAAATAGAGCTTCCTTAACAGAATACCATCCATTGAGGGGGGGGGGGGGGGGATCAGATTGGCCACGATTCAGCGTACAGTGCGCGACTCGATAAGTCGCTCGACGGTTGCGGGAGGCGGATGGTTTTTAAAAGGAGATCGTTGGGCTCTATGACCGGTATAATTTTCATTCCGCACCCCTTATCGGTTTTCCAATATATGCCCGGCAGATGCTACCGTTCGGCCGATAAGATGACCGTGGACTGGAATCGAGCGAGGCGGGGGGGGGGGATGGGGGATCGATCGCGCGTCCGATTCTTTCCGTTTGAAGGAGCCGCTGTTAACCTCGTACAGGCTCCTCGAACACCGCGATACGTTCTCATTCTTCGACAGTGTGTTGGCAGTGCAAAAAGGGGGCCAAAGGCGTTCTCTATCGCGGCGGGTGTTGCCATGACACCATGAAACCTCCACCCTGCTTCTAAATCTTTCCTTCCATCACCCCTTTGGCCTCCTCGTCATCCCCCCGACGTCGCTGCCCGTGCAAGTACACGCGGCCGTGCAACTACAGTTTCTTGCCTCGAATTTGCTCGGGGATCGCTCGCAAAACAGCGAGCCTTCAACCGCGAGCCAAGCTATTCGAGCTTACCGTCTGTCGAATCGACGCGAGTTTTAGCGGTCGTTCGTTGGGCTTCGATTCGTGCCCGGTTTTCTCCGCCACGATTTTTCTATCGGGGTGAAACTGATTCGTCGTCGCCCAAAGGGATGGCAACGATGTCGAGGATGTAATAGCGTCACTCTGGTTGTTGCTAGCAGAGATATCTAGATTGTAACGTCCTTTCGAGTTGCAATTTCAATTCCATACAGACAATAATCGTAATTGTAAAATCGGGATAGACAGTAGGCCGGAAATATTACGTACGATGCTAACAATGATAAAAAGAATTTGCTCGCAACCGACCCCGACTGGCGAAGAAAGCACGGAGCATCCAGTCCGGTCTCGTCCTCGCGAGGAAAAACGAGCACCGCGCATGAAATGTTATACGAGCTTGTTCCCATCGCGAATTTCACCGGCGTGCCCGATTCCGCGCCATTACGCTTGCACAGCTTAAAGCCACGATGCAAAATCTCTTTCTGGCAAGGACTCGCAACATCCCTATCCATTCGAAAATGCAGCCTGGCTCGGATCCAACAGCGTCCTGCTCTTTCTCCTTTAGTACCCTTCCTCTTTGACGCCGCGTCTTCCGATGTCGTACATCCTGCCTTTCTGCGCATTTCGCAGTCACCCTCTGCCATCCACCCCGCCCCCCCCCCCCCAACCGTTGAAAACTTTCCTACGACCACCTCGGCCTTCCTGTATGTTTTTTTTATACGCTATCATTCGTCGTAGCAAAACGATCGCTGGAATTCTTCGATTGAACTCGTTTGAATGGGCAGAAACAAACTTTCGTCGCAGAATTCGCCGAGAAATTGGGAAAAAATCGCAACGCGGAGGTAACGTTAATTTACGTTTTATTTCGATAGGTAACGCGAACAACGCGAACTGTAATTCGTAATAGATAATCGAAGGCATTTACTATGCGCTGCGCTATTTGTAATACACGACGCTGCAATTCTTTCGGTACAATTCCTCTCTCTCTCTCTCTCTCTCTCTCTCTCTCTCTCTCTCTCTCTCTCTCTCTCTGTCTTGGGTGTTCAAAGAAGGGGCGGAGAGAAGAAACCGGCGCGAAACATTTTCGCCGTTTACAGTTGAGGACCACTCCGGCGGTACACGTTGCTCCCCATTTCCAGCGGGACCGGTCGTTTTAGAGCTCTTGCAATTTTGATCGAAAACAAGCACGCCCGTCGTCGCTCGCTAAAACGCGCACCCGTCATCGCCGTGCCCCAGACGGCCGAAAAACAGGATTCCGATCCAATCGTTAATAAATTGCCGCGGTGGATGATCGATGCCGCGCTGGAGGGCCGCGAGTGCCGCGCAGCTTTTCTTCCTTATGAAAATTTACCGTTGCAAAGGGGCTGGATTTATCGGGGGTCGAATACGCCGGCGTCCGCCGGCCAGCCTTTCCGAACGATAAATTTCTTGGACTTTATCCAGCCACGTTCGTCGGTGTTTGTCTTGCGTTTAAACCTCGCTCGTTTTCACGGGGGTCGAAGGGGGGCCAGCGAACCCCACCGAAATTCTTCCTCGCGCGAACCAGCCATCGCGTCGCGCTTAATTGGCCGGCGACGAGATTCGAGATTCTGCCCTCCGCTTCGATCGAGAGCGAACGGAAGAGCAAATGCGAGGAAGGTGTCGAAGGCGATGGCGAGGTCTTCTCCGTTTTCATCCCCCGTTTTCCACGCGAGTCGAAGTCCTCCTCGGACGACGGCATGGTTCCTTCGTACGAACGAGCCGAGGGGTGTTCAAACGCGAAATGAAACAAGCTCTGCCCCGTAGCTTCTCGTCCGCCAGCCGGGGCCGCCGTTAGCGGGCTCGATTCGGCGACAACCGGGGGAAATTGAAAATTTTCAAAGATATATAAAGCAGGCCGCGAACGCGAACGATGTACGAGCGGTTAGATCGATTCGGACCACTTCGACGATTAGGTAGCTACCGCGGCCATTTTCATCGGCAAGATAAACTCGGCTTTCCTAGACCTTCTTAGCCTTTGTTACGCGGTGCACGCGGGCCGAGGAAGAGACAAGTCGTAAGGGCGTTTCGAGGGCGGCCAAAGAGCCGGAGGAAAGGGTGCCGGGCGAACGACAGAGAGGCGAATGGGGATGAAAACGGGCAGGGTTGAAAAAAGGACGGAGCAGGAGAGAGGAGCACGGCAAATGGAAAAGAAATTCCCATTACTTTGGGGGAGAGACGTCTAGTACCCTTCTTCTTCATCTTCCTGCCGGTCTTCGCCTTCCTATGTCTACTCCTTCTTCGTCCTCACCTTTACCGTTTCCTCCACTTCCTCCTACGGTCTGGTACGGCGGCCACCGTGTGCCAAGGGGACACGGTTCACGCATGTGCCGGGGTCATTCTATCGATTTCTCTGGTTCCGCCGGCAGTCACGAGGAGGCGTAGCCAGAGTCGCGCACTCGCTGCACCAGCACGCCACCCAAAACAGCCTCGCGTATCGTTGCAACCGGGTTGCCTTTTCAAGGTTAACCTACACGTATATGTGCACGCATACATAAACGAACACCGCCACCGCCGAAAGTGTCGGTAGCCCCGTCTTGAGTGTTCCGCCGCGATCAAGCTTTCCCTCCGTTTTCTATTTTCCATCGCGTGCGCGTGTCGAACGGTGAAACGTTACCGGGACCCGGTGAATCGTCGGCGAAAATTGGTGCAACAACGGAAATCGTCGTGGTCGCCGTCGTTTGTGATTCCAGATTCTCTTCCTTGACCAGTGTGATACTTTTCTACGGTGAGTAAAGAGCGTGCTGTTCACGGTGTTAACGTTCCCTTTTTCCACGGAGTAACAAAGCGTATCCGGCGGAGTAGCGTCTCCTTTCTTTCGACCTCTGAACCGTCCAATTTCCGGAACAGAGTGCGCGACTTTCAATTGCCCGTTAAGCGTCCCCGCGTGCACGACGGCCAATTTCATGCCGGCGGCCGCTATGAAAACTCAACGCGTCGAACCTATTCCGCCGTGGATCGGTCGGTTCGACGGGATTTGCGAAGGTGGCTGGAATAAATAGCCGGCCCCGGCGTTCGCCGCGTCCCCATAAGGGTGCAACGAGCCGCGATCACAATTAACCAGCGGGCTAATTAACGTGAACCGCGTGCACGCCGTTTCGAGCATTTCCACCGCGTTACGCGGAAACTCGTACGCGTTATTGTCCGACGACCGTATTTCGTGTAAATGGACAATCGATCAGGCACACAGGCGATATCACGCGAACGTGAAAGCTCCCCCAACGCTTTCATGCTTAGATATTCTCGAGACAGCCGGGGGAATGACCCGGGACGTTCCCGTTCCGATTTATAATCATGGAAAGGGAAAAGATATTGGGTGGATTGTAGATCGCGTGTAGGAAAATTTCTTTCGACGTTACGCGATCGTTACGGAGGTCTCAGCGTGGTTTCTAATAAATCTGAGTACCGAACGAATTAATCTTGACCGGTTGCCCGAGGTAGAACGATGTGTACGTGGTGTTCGCTTTCTTTTCCCTCGGCTATTAGGAGAGGACTGAACGCTACAATCTATTAGAAAGTTCCGTAGCTTCTCGACGTCTATTTTGTAAATCCACCAAGACCAAGTGCGATCAGTGTTTGCAAGTTAGGCTGGGAACAAAATAATAAAAGACATTCGCCAAAGAAATGAGCAACCTAGACGGAAGTATACGCACTCGAACGAAGTTATACTTCCCTGTATCTGTCATCCAGCAATGCTATCGCCCGTGTAATTATAATAATCGGAACAGCCTGGCTAATTCCACGGAAAAACTACTATCTATATATTCAGAAGAAACGTCGAAGTCTCGCGGGCAGATTCTTGCACGCCACTTCCAGAATTACGAATCCCGACAAAAGTAGCTCTCAAGAGTCGCAACAACAATCGACGCGCTGAAAGGGACGCGACAAGGCTCATCGCCGTCTCGCCCGAAAATTTGGGTGAAATTCGGTTGGCCACTCGACGGGGGAGGCGCGACTCGGTCGCCGACAATACGCGGCCGTGCCCGTTTTCCAGGGAATGTTTTTCCTTCTCTCCCCCATTTCGACGCGATAAACGCCGTTATCTTTTGTCGCCGCCACGATAATCCAAAGAACCGTCGTTTCAGTTCTTTGGGCTACAGGTCGGCTACAGCAACGCCGGCGATGAACTAAACGCCTGTGGCTATGTAACCAGGAGCAGAAAGTCGACTGAGTAATTCTCGAGCTTGTTAGGAGGAGCACATCGTCGTGGATACAGAGAACCCGGCGGTTTTCCCTCTTCCTCTGCGTCTGTTCCTTTTCTCGTTTCTGCCCTCCCGGCGTCGTAGACTCCTCTCGCTTTCCTTCCTCTTTCCATCAAACCCCCCTTCCGTTCCCTGTGTTTCCCAACGCGCTTGTGTACACGAGTGTGCGTGTGCGTTTTTTTTCTTCTCCTCTTCCTCCTCTTTTTTCACTCTCTGTCTGCACCTATCGCCTCGGCTCTGTCCCACCGGGTAGCGTTAGGTAATTCGAAAGCAATTTGAATTGACGTGCACAGGCAGAGGAAAGTAATTACGGGGTGGTGGTAAGCGCGAGACGCAAGCTCCCGGCCTCGGTGGATCGTGCACGCGTATATACGTATACCTGGCCGACGTACGTCTGCCACGCACAGGGAATGCCACGCACACAGGCCCGCCTCTGTACACCGTATCACGGTTCGCGGTTAGATTGATTAAAATTTACTATGCAAATTAGATTGCGCCTCGCAGCGGTGGCCGCGGCGCAGCCCGCGTACGAAGAACCACAGGCTGAAAAGATGAATCGTTATCATTAGCATTTTTCAGAATTGACGGGGCACCGTGCACCGATATTATCGTATCAACAGTTAAACCATCGGATTACCCTGATACCGCCTCGTTTCATGGAAGCTGTATGCTCGATACTCCGCCGTGCAGACCTTGCCCTCGCATATCTCTGGTGTACAGTGTGTGCCCTCGGATCCCCGTGTATTCCTTCGTCTAGAACTGTCCTATTGAGGTTGGGCCAAAAATTAAAGAGGAACGTTGAGCAAATATTTCACCCCTCCATCCAGTCTTCTATTAAAGATTCCACGCAAGTCTTGTCTGCGACCCGCAGACAATTTTTTTTCCCTAGGAAAAGCTTATCCACGGGGTCGTAACCGGGCGAAGAAATTCGTCTTTCCGCTAGATCGGTCGGAAGCGGCGCGATTCGCGACAGAGCAGAGGGAACACGAGGGTGAGTTTCACCCCCGAGGCATGTACACGCGCGGTAGGCGAATTGATCGCGTTGGGGTAGAATCATCCATCACCAAGTGACAGACCCGAGCTAAACCCCTCCTTGCCCCCCCCCGCCCTAGTGGAAAGGTGTCCCTCTCTCCCTTTCTGACAAGAGGAATGGACAGCGGCATAGGGGACGGGGTGAAAAGGAAGGGGAGGTGTGCGAGAGAGGGAAAACTGTGGCGCCCTCGAACGACGGGCGACGAACCAAACAACCCCCTCAACAATGCCCAAGAGATCCCACGGGACGGCGCATTCTGTGTTTTCTCTTTTTCTTTTTTTTTTATTCCACCCCCTACCACGGCAGAACCAACCTCTCCCTCCCCCCAACCCAACGGCCCCCTCCCTCCTTCCCATCTCAGTTTACTCCCGTTGCCGTTTGTCGATTCGCCCGTAACGCTGCTGACGTTGGCCTCTCGCGAAAATCGAAACGCTTAATTGCGTGATCGTCTCGTTTAAAGTGGCCCTTCCACTTGTACGAATGAGAAACGAGGCATGGAGATCGCGGAGTGCGTGTTTTAAACGAATGTCGCATAATTCTGGAGTGGATGAAATGGATCCGCACCCGGTGGATGGGATGAGGGGGGGGGGGGGTGTAGAGACGGATTTGCCGCCCGAATTCAGACGTTTCGTTAGCCACCGCTGTAACATCGATTGAGCCATCCAGGTGCAACAAAGTGCATCCCCAACGGAGACTTCCCTTCGTTCGGAAATACGGGACCCCAACATACATTTTGCCCCGTCATGCCGCTGTGCGCGTGTCGCGTCTCCCTTCGATGCATTATATCGCGGTCAAAACACCCCGCTCCTCGACCCCTCCCCCCTTTCTTTGCGAGTTCTTTCCGAAACTGTCATTGCGCATTCATTACATCGTACGTCTCTCTTACCGGGCTCGGCTATTATGTAGCGACGGACAAAAGGGACCACTATTTCTAGCCGCGGCGCGCATACCCCACTGTTTAACGAGAAATTTCACCCCGCAGAGCTTTCGGGACATATGGACGACGGACCCCCTCGAAAACGTTAATCACGCTGAACCGTTTCTGGCCAGGAGTCCATCTAATTCCTAATGATCTCCGGGAAAATTTAACTGAAGCGCGTTGTCCCGGCAACGATCGTTCGGTAACGAGAACGTGCAACCGGTGGAACCGCGACCGTTCACTCGAAATTCGTGCAGCCTGCTCTGTCGCCTGCGGACGCCGCGTTACTCGTGTCGGGGTAGCTGCACCGTCGTCCCCCATCACCGTCGGCTTCGTTTCCCGGCATTGATGTGCTTCCTCGGCAGCACGACGGCAATTTTCTTGATCACGCGACACAAAAGGCGGAAATCAATAATACGGCGCGGGAGGTAATGCGTCCTGAATTGGAGCACAAGCCCCGACTACGTGTCATCTTGTTTGCCTCTGCGCCGATTCAGGCACGGGGCTTAACGAGCACCGATCGTTTAACGTTCTATAGATTGCCAAACCATTTATAGCTACCGAACTAACGAGACACGGGGGCGGGTAACGACACGTTTCGTTCGCGATTTCGTTCTCGTCGCGATCAACGGAACTCGGAGAGGCGAATCGTTCGGTGCACGGGACGAATCTCGCTTCCGTTACGCGAGCGACTTAATTCAATTTTATACAAATCAATGAAGGAAACGCTGCACAGCGTTACGTGCACACCTGATTCCACTGAAACGCGATATGCACTCTCCAAAAGGAGAACCTCCGCGCTCGGTTTACTCTATTCCGCAAAAGGTAAATCGCGCAGAGGTGCACGGTTGCTCGCGACACCGGAGAAGAACAAGAACAGAGGATAACGCTTCGAAAAGGGTAGAAATATCCGCATCCGTGCTATCGCGCGCGGTAGAAAGGGTCTCGTGTTCCTCGTAGAACACCGATAGAAGCCAACAGAAACGTTTCTTACGACTTTTCTTCGGGGAAACAGCGGTGTACCCGGGCGAGGCAGCCGCTTCGCTCGCAGGGAAACGAATATAACGCGACCGACCGAGAAGTTCCGCTCGGCGCACAATGTGCTCCGCGGGTTAACATTGTGCGAGGTGCAGGGGCCGATAACAGGACACAAAAGGAAACGTGGCCCAGATCAGAACGCGGGCGGAACGGCGCGGCGTGTATACACGGTCTACCTTATTCATCTCGGGGCAAACTCTCCGGAGGCTGGGACGGGAGTTTGATACACGAGGCGGGGAAGCATTATGATCCTGTAATGGACCAATATTTGGCTACGTACGACGAAACGCTACCACGATTCACGCGTCGCCTCCCTCCTGGCCGTTCGTCCTGTCGAATCGTGATTCAGGGATCGAGCCGCCCGATGCACGCCTTATCGAGGAACCCGAAGGATTTGTGTTCGACTTGCACGTGCGCATACGCGAATCACGCGAGCGTAAACTCGAATAGAAGCAGAAACCTGGCGTAGGAAAAATTGTACGCCCGGGGTATCAAGATGTTATTTCGCTTCGAGGATCTAGCCGGAATAGAAAGCCATCCGACTGTATTATGGCAGGATATTTGATTAACGTGAAAGATACGAAGCGGCACATTCTTCTGCGAACTTGCATTCAGAAATCGAATTCAGAGATTCATTCGGAATCACGCGAGTGAGACGAAAATACGGTGCGTCGTCGCGAAAAATTAATACGCGTCGTTCTTCTAAATTACTGGACAGAATTTCGTGTCAACGTTTTCGTGCGACCCGCGTTTCAAATGCTTCGGAATTTCGTTCACCAGCCGCGGGAACACTCTGATCTTTTAATGCAACAGGAGTGCTCGGATACATGGGTACGTACGCGCGAGCGAGTAGAAGTGTACAATACGGATGGAAGCAATCTCGGTAACGTTTTCCAGTAATGTCGCGTCTAACTTCGATGCACTCCCGGCGCTTCTGGACACGCCGGAACGAAGCAATTCTGCAACACCGCGCGGCGATGGTCTGTTTCAGAGTAATTGTATGCAAAGCTGGATATATTCGGGAATAGGAATCGATGCCATCGGCGAACCTGTCGTTGGGGAAGGTGTCACGTGTACGAGGCTATCGCAAAAGATTTCCTTAGGCTTCCTGGGTTCCCCTAAAGTTTGCTTCGCAGTAGATCCCGCATGCAGGAACGTGAAATTTCTCCACCCTTATCTGTTCTGCTCTAATACCACGACGGCTCTTCTGCGGCAGGGTAAATGGATACAAACTGTACAATACGGTACACTCACGAGCGAATACATTTTAGGGAAATATAACATCGCCGTAAACCGCCCTGCATTTCTTTACTGGTTTTCGTAGAACGAAATGGTCCCGGCTATAAATTCATTACGATTTGACAAATAACGTTGCTTACGGTCGTTTTAATTCTTTTCGCAGCTGCGCATCTTTTCCTAGTTTTTGTTCCTGAAATATTTTCGCCGAAATATTTCGACTGAAATATTTTTACCGAAAGTCTACGATGCACTTTTAGAACCAGGTGTATCTTTCCTGACAAAACACTTGGCGTCGAGGAAGCTTGTACAATTAAAATAATTTTTCGTCTCCATGCACCATGCCCGTGACTGCTCTCACGCGCGAAACACTTGCGTATCCGGCGGTATGAATTTCACTCCCATCGATTTGTCGGGGAGAAATGAGAAAAGTGTGCAGCTTCGTCAGCGAATATTCTGCGAAACGTCAGTTCAGTAGCGTTCGTAGGCGTCGCGCAGAGTATACTTTAGCCGTCTAGAGTGTCTTCCAGCACCGATTCGCCGGCTGTTCGGTGTCGCACGCTCAAGGATCCATAGAACCTGTGCACACTGGCTGTCATTACCAAGTCCTCGGCCCGGATGTGTAAAGTGTAAAGAGCGTCTGTAACTTCTGCCCTCGCGCTCTGTTCAAACGTATCGATGACGCGTTTGCGAACGCCGCTGCCGAAATACGCCCGTCTCCCCGAGCGGATTCGACGATGCTCGAATAAAACCGGGCGCTCTTCCTCTCCGCGCTCGAGCGGGAACAACGCGTGCATCGTGACCGAGGCCTGTCGATTTGTAACGTGCAGATGAGCATCGGTCGTAAAACGGGATACGTACTCGTAACGAGGATACTTTTTCGCCGGGACGGAACGTCTCTGACGCGAATCGACGTGCACGCAACAGCGCGACGATCGGTGAGGCAAGTCACGACGACGCTATTCATCGTCGTTGCCGTGTGCTTTTCCCGGTTTCAACCTCGCGACATTTGCAACGTGACGAGAAGCCGCGGAGGAGCCGCTGTATGTTTACCCGATCGCATCCTCTCCAGACTGTCTCTCCTATTTTAACTCTCTCTTCCGTTCGCGACGATTCTTTTGAATCCGCTACCTCTATAAAGTGGTTAGCCTCTATACGCGTGCACACATAGATTGATACCATTGTCGCGTTTAAATAACGCTGCCCTCGGCGTGCATCGCGTGCATACGTATCACCGTAAACTTGCTGCTCAAACGATCGTTCGCCCGGCCGAGGATCGCGAAGGGCGGGGAAGGCTCGTGCCTTCTTTTATCGCCTATCCCGGCCTCCCTTGTGGAAACGCGGAAACTTACCCTCGTACGCGCCACGGGTGGTGTCGTTAATTCGGTAACATCCTAACCGGGCCACGAGTAATCTCAAAGATGCACCGTCCACGGTCGCGGCAACCCCGACCTCGAAACTGACGCGACAAGTGGCCACCGGGGTGCGAGCTTTACGAGCGTTTAACGACCGATTTATCGGTCGTTGAAACGGGAAGAGAGACACGAGCTAGACAGGAGGCAGGCCGTGCCCGTCGCGCGACGTTCGCTCTTCCTCCTTCCGTTTTGCCGCGAACCAGACGCGCCACGTGACCCGCGCAGATAACAGGCAATCGTTCGATTCCGCGACAGGATTCGTCGTTTCCGATTTTCAAGCGATCGCGCAGGTAAGCAACGCGAGGTTGCTCATTCGTCGCGCGTACGCTCGTTTCCCCGAAGCCCCCGTCGTCCTCGTCGTCGTCGTCGCACTGGACGGGGATATTTTCTTATTGGCACCTCGCGCGAGTGTCGAGGCGAGGGAGGTCAACATCCGTCCGCCTCATCCACACCCCGGGATTCCTATCTCTCTTAGTCATCTTCTGCGATGGTGTTCCGTAAAAATGTCTGCCAGCGAGACAAAGGGATCGATAAGACTGGCTGCGCGTACCCAGAACTCGCGCGGGTGTTTCCCGATTAATTCGATATCGATATCTCGTTGCAGATCGTTTCGGGGAACGTTTGCTTTTCGAGAGGGTGGCGGACGCGTTATCGACGCGCTCGAAATTTATTGCGCCCCCCGCGCTGTTATCGCGACTCCGACTCGACGCGGAGGATCAACGCTCCGGTGCCCACCGCGTGCGTATTTTCGCGAGACGTTCGCTTGGAAGATCGAGCAGAAGTTCCTCGAAGTGTCGCGACGAGAGGAACGAAATAGAGGATCGTTTAAAGAACTTCGAGGTCAAACTCTTCTCAGCCGCCCCCCACGTTCATGACAATTATCCAGCGAATCGCGCTCCGAATTTCGCCCCGCGTATCCGTCCTGCTCGGGACATCGTTACGGCGACCCCGTAGCCAGAAATCGGGCACGGCGTCGCGAAATCCACCGTCTAGGTCGATAGACCGCGCTAGGGTCGGGGGAATAGTTCGCGGAGAATTTGGAATTCCATCCGGTCGAGTCGAGTGCTTCTGTCTAGCGTGTGTCCGCCCGGTGCACGAAAGCACTTCGCCGGGAACGGACAATTATCGGTCGGTTCGTGAGCCGGAATAAATTTCGAGCCCCTGGTCCCGGCTGCGGCAGCACGGCGATCGTCGTTGGAAGACGGGCAGTTCTATGAATCCTTCGAAGCGTGAATTAAGACGCGATGCTGCGTTCGGTCGTAAAAGAGACGCGTCGAGTGGTCGTTTTGTAATATTCTAACGGGATGGCGGGGGCAAACGCGTCGGTGTTTACCCTGACGACGTAAGGCGGCACTACCGTGAACGGTGTAAACACGCGTTTACCTCTAATGGTCACTGAAACGTCCGGTGTAACGACGACGGCCGTTCGAACGCCATTAGAACGCTCAGCAATCTCCCATAATGGCCTCGGCAAATTGAAATCCCGTGAAATCGAATTTTCACGCGGACCAAAACGACCGACGAGAGTTATCAATCCTTTCCTGTTCCGAGGCTTTTATGTGATTATCGACTGGCCAGCGTGAAGTTACTCGTTCCACGCGGCGTTCCGGGAAAAATAGTCATTTGACGGAATTGTTAGGAACGCGTTAACAAGACTTTTGGGAACACTTGTTAGGAACGTGCCTATGGAAAGTCGTTTTACGGAAATTCAACAGATGGTTAGCGTGGTGCGTTTTGCTCGTTGATTTACATTATTCCTGCGATTTATTCCGGCGTGTCCGCTTCCCTAATCGTCTACGTCGTTTTCTTAATTAAATTTTCTTTTCTTTTTTTTTTTTTTTTTTGCCACCCACTCCGCTGCGCGGGCGAACGAGATTTATTCTAATTTTTCCAGCCGGTTCGACGTGGTCTCGAATAAAACGTCGGGTTCAAGGGTTTAATGGCACCATCGGGGTGTTATTAAGGCAGTATTTCACATGGAAATGAATGGTAATTACTCGCGGACAAGTACGCCGCTAAATGCTAATTACGAGCGCCTGCCAGACGCGTTCCAAAATACAACTCGCCGAGTCCCGGCGTTTTCGAGTTCGCGGCCGCTAATGCACGAACATTAAAGAAACCGTTTGACAAAAATTCCAATGCGTCCCAACGACGACGACGACGAAGTGGCGAGCTGTCGTTCCCTTCGAAACGCGTCCAAATATCGAAACGTTGCGCCATCGATCCCACGTAAACTAGAAAAGCGTACACGTGTCTACGGCGAGGCTCGGCAACAATCTCACGACACTGCCGGCCAGTTCGTATTCTCAATCAGTTTTAGAGGGTCGTGAAATTGCTACTATGTGTCACTGGATCAGAAGCACGGGGCCTGTGCTCGGTGTGCGACAACGCAGGATGACGTAAACCCGCGTTGATACGTCGCGTAATAGCCGATCAGATAATTTCCATCGCTTCCATCGAACCTGTCAAGTCGCTTGTCCGCCGTGCGCGTGGGACAGACGTGCACGGTGGGTCGGTGGGTCGGCCATTGGGTATGAAGACGTAATTGAACCGGCTGACAGTTTCCGAGCATTCATTTGACGTGTGACATGATTCAGAAGCGTCCAGCCGTTGTCACTTCTTCAATTGCCTCCTCCGTCGCAGGCAATCATCGTCCTGCGAGGCCTCACGAGAATCGCGTCGCGTCGTTGCCCTACCACCATCGCGATTTCCTTTCTTATCTGTTGCGTCTGCAGCGCGTAACTGGACGCCCAATCTGCAGCCTATGAATGTGGGAGCTTTCGAAACGGAAGTTGGAACGATAGTCGTCGCCGTCGGCTCGTTGGCGAACCTCGACGGCGGGGTGTCGTGCGACGCGTGGGTCGCGGGTTCGGCGGCGGCGCGAGACGGGAATGCATGTGCGATAGAAAGGTGGAAATCAATGAAGCCGTAATATATTCACGCGCATGTCGCGCGCAGATAAATTGGCAGCGCGTTCAATTTCGGGCGTCGCGCGGATGTTTTATCGCGACGGCGACGACACTTGGCGAGAACCGCTTCGCATCGGCCAACAATCGTTTCACGGCCGACATAAATTTCCGGCGCACGGTTTACGAGGAAAGATCGCCGGTACGAATATTCATCGCGATCGCATTCCGCCCCGCGATCGCCGTGCAAACGGCAAATAAACCAGCGAGGGGGAACTCGAAACGTTCATCGCCGGTGATCAATGTTGGATACAGTCCTCGCGCGCCTGAAAAATCGACAACGTCGAACGTCGTAGCGTGTCCCGATGTAAACGATCCCGATCTCGACCATCGTTGAAATACCGGCGAAATAACAGCCGGTCGAATAACTTCTAATGAATTAATAATCCCCGGTTCGCCTCGTCTGAAACGAGCCGGGCACAGGTAGCCGCGTGTGTGCACACAAAGTCCCTCCCCGCGATCGGATTGAATCGTTCGCGAACGTAACTGCCGACGGTAACACGCGATTCCCGAAGAAAAGCAGAAGAGTTTTCTGGTATAATGCACCGCCCGGAGGAGATCCCTTAATAACACGGTTGCTGTACAAGCTGGATCCGTGGGGCAAGATACGAGAAGCTAAAAAGTTAATCGTACCGGCGAGCCACGGTGGAGAATGAAACGAACGAAAGACGGACGGAGAGAGAGAAAGCCGTGGCTTCCTCCGAGACAGTGATTATGTTAATCGTTGCGCCAGGTTCCAGGTATTGATAACGGTATACTTGCGACGGCAGCATGAGACCGTGCACCTTGCTGCAGATTATACCTGGCTAACTCGATGGTAAATAGAAACCTTACGCGATAACGAGCGCTCCGTTTCGTCTTGGAGGCTTCATCAGGTGAATTATCAACGCGGCCGGCATGTATTCGGCGCGGCTGAACGTCCGTGCGCCGCTACCACGGCGTCGCGTCGCGTCGCGGAACCTGTTTATCGTAGCGTTTAGTTGGAAGCGGTCATTTTTGCTGAGTATTAATTGTAATTATACCCCCGGCGCTAATTGCACGTTATTAGATAGCGGAGTGGCTGGCAAACAAACGTCAAGCTGTTGCTGCTCGCTCGTATCCGTGGTCGCCGCTTGGCTGATGTGTTAACTGCGAAGACCGGCCTGGCTGCGCGAACGGGTTAAACTCTGTCCGTTCGCGGTACCTATTTCTTGAAACGTTTAGCAGCGCGTACGGGTAATTTAACGATCCGTCGGGGTGGACGCGAGATTCTAATGGAATAATCTGACGTCGGTGCAGGGCGACTCGACGATGCGCGTTTTCGTTCGCAAGTTCGCATCTCGGGTGGCGTTCGTTTTTATCGAGGGAACCATCATTCGTACGAAGGATTCGTAATTTCGAACGTTCCGCAATTTCGATCGATCTGCTCGGTCGACTGATAGACTGCACGGCAGCGCGCGAACCAGACGTTTCACGCGTCTCGAATCGCAACCATACCGCCGTCATGCACCCGAATTCTTCCATCTCGAATGTATTATTCGCGAGCGCAAAGGTTGCGCCAGGAGTCGCGCCTTATCAATTCCGACGGGTCATTCGTGCGAGAGAACATCGAAATATTGGGCACGCGGTCCCTCGCGAGAATCGAGGTTCGCCATCGGTGGGCAGATGCGCGTAACGAGTCCCCTGTCGACTCCGCGTAGAAATGAAACATTTTCGTTTTCGTCGCGGCCCTCCGCCGTCGCGTCGACGATACGCATCGTAGAATTGCGCATCGCGTGCATCCGTTTTCGCGGAAGCCAGCTGCTATCGGATTTTTCTCGATACTCCTTCCTCGAGCGGGGTAATTCCACCGATTCCCGGTAATCGTAATCGCCGATCGGTCTATTGTGCGTTCTAACGTTTCCCTCGAAACCGGCTTCATCCTTTTATCCGTCGAGCGCGGTGCAATCATTTCGCGCGTTTCTAGGAAATACGCGCGGGGTAAACGCGGCAACAATCGTCGGGGAAAACGATGGAATATAATTCACGGCGTAGACGGAACGGCGAAACACTCGAATCGATACGACGGGTCTTCCTGGCGCAACGGGACGAGCACGCGTCTACAAAGCTGGCTCGAAAAAAAAAGAGGGGGGATTGCGAGATATAACTCGATTACGGAACCTTGAGTATCCTTTATGTTTCGCTGGCGCGTTTTCCTTTTCCTCCGTTGAAGCACGCCAGCGACGGGTTAATTTTCTACCTCCCCCGCGCCCTCGAGTTCCGTTCGCGATTCTCCGCCCCCCCGTCCCATCGCTCCTTTACACGCGGAGCGTAGCTGCGAAAAGGAAGTCGCGATAGAAATTGTAAGACGCGCGCCGTTGCTGTCGTCCCATGGAACTGCCGCGTTCACAGTGGATCGCGGAGTCGAGGGGAAATCGGAGTTCGACGTTGCTCGCTGCACCTCGGGATTGAAACGGAAAATTCGAGTGCCGGATAATCGATATCTTCCGATTGCTATATCGTTGATAGCGGATTTCTGGCTTCAAATTAACGCTATCGTTGCACGAGGCGTACTTAATGCCGAACTGGTGCTTCAAACGAAACTGCAATTAAACGTATACATACCGTATAAATAATTTATTGCGTCCGCTATCGACGGTGTTATTCGAAAGTCGACAGAATCGCCACGCTGCGGCTACATCTTTTTATCCCACTGCCTTCCAAATTATTCAAGCATTCCGGCCCGATCCGACGATTCGGATCTCCGCCCCGAACGATACCCCGTCGAATCGTCCTTCTCGTTTGAGCACCGCTGCCAGCAAAATCAGCATGACAAAGAGCGCGGAAGAAACGTTTGCAGCTCGGCCTTAGCTCCAGCCTCGGTGTACGTTGCAGGCACGCACGACGAAAAGGGTGGTGTGTGGCCAGCGAAATCTGTCACCCGGATGTCAATCAATATTTCGAGGGGTTCCAGTAGACCGCCCCCCTAACCCCCTTTTCTGGCTTTCCCTTATTCGAAACCCACCCCGGGTGCCGCGTACTCCGGTCTCCCGACGCGTGGATCAACGGGCCGAGCCGGGCAGGCGTTCGTGTTTCTGCAAGCCCCTCGTGGTGATTAATTTCCACTAGGAAATTAATCAGATGGAAAGAGTTTGTCGCGCGTGGACCCGACGCGGCGCGATCCGCGTTGGCAGATGGGAAGACAACGCCGGATCGGAGCGCGGCGACGCTTCGCCTCCTCGATTTACGACACCCGCGGCCGTCGTTTCGAGCGTTTCATAAATCACGACAGGTCGCCGCTCCGATATCGGGTCGGCTCCACTCCATTCGTTACTTAGCGTCGGCGTAACGCGGTTCATCTTGTCGCCCCGTGATGAACCCGCGAGAGAGCGGGGGGCCGAATCTTCGTTAACGAGGGCCCGATTCATCAGCGCCCGTGCGCCCATAAATTCCGCCGCCTCGCCCCGGACGTACGCTTTTCCTCGTCGCGGGGACAATCGAGGAATGCATCGGGACCGTCCGCGATGCACGTCTTTTCCTCATCCGCTCCATTTGTCCGCGCGGAAGATCGATTTCGCTATGGTCGTTGCCGTGGCCTCCGGCTACCGGCGACCATCTCCTCGTAAACGAACTGTACTCTGCCCGGCCCCTCGAGGAATCTGTTTAAGCGATCGACAAGCAGCCCGAACGAACTCTCCGGTCGATCGATCAGCCGGAGCGTTGAATGCTCTCGAGGCGAGCGTGCACCGAATAATTGCGACACAGATGTTGCGAGCGTTTCGAGCAAAGCGGAGAAAGCGGCGCTCGAAGAAAGGGGGTTGGGCAAGGGAGCGTAGTCGGTAATTCTCAAATTATATATATATATATATATATATATATAGGGAGAGAGAGAGAGAGAGAGGGCGAACCCTATGCTCGGCTACACGTCACTGTCCCTCGACGTCGTCCTTTCTCTCTCACCCCAGCTTCGACGTCGTCATAACCGTTAACGTTATCTGCAGAATATTGCTAGCTGGGGGATGGGCACGGATGAGCGGCTCCGCCGCTATACAGAGGAGCATACGGTCCGTGCATCGTGCATGTCCCTCAAAATAGAGTTACAAACTGTAACTACGTTTCGGTGCATTAATGCCGCGGTGCCGGCGCGGGGGTTGCCTTCGTCGGAATCCGCGGGGGTGAGCGCATCGTGCGAATCGATCGCGGTTACTACGCTCTCCATTCCGGGGGGTTCGGAGGCAGCGCTAAGCTCGAGAGGGCCCTAGGCTTCGGCAGATCGCCGCTTCATGAGCCACTTTAAAATTTAAATGGACCTTTTGCCGTGATTCCTGCCCACCGGTGTGCGTATATTACTCTAGCCGTCCCTTTGCAACCGGCACCGGGGCCAAGAAAGACAATATCCGCCGTCCCTGATGAAAGTACAAAGTTACGAATCCGGATTATTTCCGCTCCTCGTTAGTTCAGGATTTATGCAATATTCATCCTACCAAGATTTCCTTGCGCGCCGCGTCACCGCGGTTCGAATCGATCGCGTTCGATGTCTTCGCTGTTTCGTAGGCACGCAGGGGCGACGAGAGGAAGATTGTTACGCCGTTCTATTCTTTATATTCCATTCTTGCACCTGTTTAAACCGTTGGACGATTGCAAGGAACACGCGGTTTCGACCGTATTGGAAAACGAATGGGATGATCGGTCGTCGAGGTTGCTCGGATCGTTAAGATCGAAATCGACGCAAACAGATGGATCTTTCGATCGACAAATCACGTTCGTGCCGAATTTCGTCCCTTCGCCCTGCCCTTCTGCGGCGGCCACGCTCCGAGTTCGGGCTACCATTCTCTCTTGTAAGCGGATTAAGTTATTACTCGAGCGTAGCGGCGAGCAAGCGTCATGAAAACACGGGCTTTAACACGCTTTATTCGCTTCGTGAAAATTCACGTCTGAAAGTGCAACCCCCATCGCGGCTCCCTCTTGTGTCTGAGGGTTTACGCCGCGCGGAAAAGAGGGTTCGCGAGCATAAAATCGCTCGTATACACGCGTGTGCATACGTGCTCCTACTTGCGCGACGCTACTTCTTCGCCCGTCGCGTCTTCAAACGGACTCTCGAAACGCGCATCTATCGAAAAACGTTCTAACGATTTTGAGGGCTGTCGCGCGATGCTGAACTTATAGCTTCTTCTTTCTTCTGAAAACGGACGAGTACTTTTTTGTATTCTTTTTTAGGCATGCAAGTAGGCGTAACACCATGTCTGTTGTTAGTCGCGCGACGGGACGATTCGCGCGATCAAATAATTTTTGAAAAAATTACGAGATCGTCGACGTGAATGACCCTCGGCCTCGTTATGTTCCAAATACCGCGCGTATCGACATTGCGAGCTACAATTGTTCAGAATAAAGCGTAACATCAAAGCAACGTGTCCTCCTGAACAAGATACTCGACGCCCGCAAAGTATTGTAAAAGCTCCGGTAAAGCTGCTACCCGCTTAACAAGTATATTAGTCGCACAGTGGTCCGAATTGTACGAATCCCTTTTGCCCAAGCTCAACAGGGGAGAAAACGAAGGCCGCGCTCCGCGAACAAAACCCGTACAATTGCTCCAAACGAAACGTCCGCCTTTACAGTTCGAAAAAGTCTGTCGCAATACGCCGCGTTCGATCCACCCCTCGCGTTCTCGAAGCGAAACAGAGGCGCATTTCGCGAGAACCGACGAAATGATCCCGCGAACGTGATACCGCATACGCGCAGCCGAAACTCCGCGCGACGTCGCGGGTATTCGAGAATGGAACCATGCCGCATTCGAGGCGGAAACGAGCGAGTCGAGTGGCGTTCCGTTTATCCATCGTCGCTCTTCCCGCGGATGCATTAAATTCGCACACCGATACGCGTCCCCGTGGAAGCAGCGCCAGTTACAGGATACCTACGTACGACAACGACGACAACGACGACGACGACGACGCAGCAAGACCGACGACGTCGACGTCGACAACGACCACGATGGCGGCGGTGCTTTGAGGGCGCGGAGTGCGGCACTCGACGTGTCACGCGGCGCCCTCTGACACTGGCGTAGCGCTGTCTCGAATTATTTCGGACCGTTCTTTGTCTCCCTCGCTCGTCTTTCGAGAATTTTTCGCGACCGGCGCTAGACGCACGCTTACGCTCCCCTCTAAGACGTATCGACGCGTCGCGACGACAAATCTGTGCGATTCGTTTCGCCCGCATCCCGCGGAAAATTCGCGCTGAATCCGTCGTATCCCTCCATTATCTTCAGCGTGCACGGATAAGGGAGCGGAGACGCGAAAGAAGAGGAACAGAGAAAAGAAAGGGGGTGAAAGGGGCAAGCCTGGTGGAAGGAGACGGAGGAGGAAGTCATTGGAAGTTACGCCAATGGCGAGCTAGCCAGCAATAGCGCGTGGTGGCGTCGACGATAGGGGGTGACTCCACTCTTCTCCTCTCTTTTTTCCTTAGCCCTGCCACCCTTGGCTCCTGCCCCCGCCGAACCCAACGCAGGGCAGAGTCGTACTACTTTGATCGCCACTCAAACATTTTTGCTACCCACCCCCGCGGCTCGCCGGTACCTTCTGCTGTTACACGGGGACGCCTGTAACGTGGAACGGGGCTTGCTTGCTTGCTTGCCACCAACTAATTACAGTGTGGATCAAAGAATTCATCGACGCGCCTTCCTTCGCTGTACGCGCCCGTGCTCGCGCGCGTATTTACATACGTGTGCGCGCGCGTATGCACGATCATGCGTGCCCGGTGTGCATGCGCCGATGTTGCGGGAAAAGAATGGCGCAAGAAGGGCGCAAAAGGGTGAGAGCCTGCCCGAGAGAGCTGGTGGACCCTTGCACCGTGTACGTATGTACGTACGAACGTACAACCCTGTCTCCCCGCGCGACCTTACGACGTCGTGTCTGACAATAAGTATAAACCTCCAGAAAAGAAAAAGAACTGCGCTTTAATAACGGGGATATCAGTGTTGCAACAGCTTTTACTGAATGAAGTCGCAACAACAATAACAACAGTAATAACAGAAGTACACATCTGCGCGAGTCGAAGGAAACAACGGATCGATGGGGTTCTTCGTTGCGGCGTGCGATTTCAACGAACGCCGACAGTACAGTAATTACTCGCAACTTGCCCAACGTTGACAGTCGGACAGAAATAGCAACGACGATAAATATCGGATTAGGTCAGCTCTCGCGGCGCGACCCGTGCACCTTCCTCTCTGACATTCCCCGTTACACGAGCGACAAGACCCGGTCGTTGCAAGCTTTGTCCAAAGCTTTCGCCCGGTTTCGTGCTCCGTATTCGCTCCGCGAGACGTTGACGCGCAATTAACAATAGCGGCGTGCACACGTAAATCTGCCAAGCGGCTCGCTGAAAAATCGTCCGACTCGCGACAAAACCGCTCGGACCTCTTTCCGTCGTTAACGTTTACTTTGAGTCGTCCGGCCGAGAGAAAAAGGAACGCAGCTGAAATTGCCGCAGAGCGACGAGGCTCGTCGCGAGCACCGTCGAAAGCTACCGCGGGCATCCGCTCGCGATGTTTCATTAATTCCAGAATAAAACTGGACAGCTGCAAGCGACGCCGGGGATCTAGCTTTGAATTAACCCTTTAACCGGGCGGCTCTTTCAACGATCGCGTCCGGATCGCGGAGATTCATTTGCCGTTTCGACGAGTCCGAAAATCAGACGGTCGCAAACGAATACTCGATCGCGCGAATGATTTATTCAGCCGCGCGTACGTCAGTCCGTCGGGCGGAAACGCGCGGACAGAGGAAATAAAAAAGTAGGGTCGCCCGCTGCTAGATCGGCGCTACGGAATCAATTTGAGTAGGCAAACACGAACTCGCATTACTTTCTGCTCTTCTATCTGCTTTTCTTCTTTTTTTCTTTGTTTTTTTTTTTTTTTTGTTTGTTTGCGTTCACTCGGGCCCGCGGTTCGTCGTCGGTTCAACAGTCGCGACTTTTCGTCTAACTTCGACGAGTTACCACCCCCGCGCGAGCCCTTTCCAACGCGGCGCGCGCGGCTCGAAGCGTAGTACTACGACCCTTGAAATACGCGCGCGTATGCCGATTGTTTCAAGAGCGAGCCGACCGGTGAAAAGGTTGGTTAGTTTCCGCTTGCGAATACCCGCGAGCTCGTTTGCCTGGTGGCTGAACGAGGTCGATGCTTCGGATGCTGCTGCAGCAATTTCTCATTTTCGTCCGCAATTTGATACGTAGACGGTCTCCGATGGAAGTTGCGTCTGCTTATTGGTCGCGCGTTAAATGGGTGCAACGCGTAGGTAGCGGTAGACAGATCTATGGGATGTGCAAGGGTCTACGACGTAACAGGTGCTCCGAGGAACGAAATTAACAAGGTAGCCGGGTATCGAACGTGTTTTCGTATCGCGAGACTAGTTGTTTTTTTTATATTCCGTGCGTTTCCCACATTAATTAATACGTGGCAAGCTAGTCGGGCTATGGCCAAAGCGAATGCAGCAGTCGCGTACCCATCGGTGGCTTGATAAATTATAAATAGACCGTGGATAATTATTCACTCGCCCCCGTGGAACCGTCAGTAGTTTCTTGCGCGCCGGGAAACGACTCCCAGATTGCACCACCGAAATCCCCCCGTATCGACCGACGATTTCTTGCGCTCCGTTCGAGTTTCCTCCCACGATTTTTCTCATGGACGTCCGAGGGACGTCGGTTCCAGACGCGGGGTGGATCACCAGATCCACCGAAAGAGAAACAGAAAAAAGGGGGCGACGTCGCTGACAGACGGCGAACTGGGGAGAACGCGAGGAGAATACGCTTTTTCCCCTGTCGGTTTCTTAGACGCGACGAGGCGAACGTCTTCGGGTCCGATTCGCTTCGATCGTCTTCTTGAAGCTCTTTCTCTCGCGGCGCGTTCTCGTTTCCGGCGTTCGTTCCATCGGCGAGACCCCGACGACGATGACTCGAACTCTGTTGAGAGAGGCAAACAGAGCGGACGCGAGGAAAACAGAGGTGTGGCTCACGGGAAATTTTCGAATCACTGCGCGACGGAGCGAGAATGTTCTCTGTGACGGAAAATTGTGCCGCTGTAACATGAGATGACTTCCGCTGGAGGATCTACATAAATTATTTCTACATAAATAATTCCTCGTTGAATCGGCAACATTGTTTCGAAGAGTCTCATGTCGAACAGAAGTACCTTCACCCAGACTCGACATTAAAAACAGCTCACCCTAAAACAAATTAGTAAGCTTCACTTCCGAGCGAGTCCATCGAGACAAAAGGGGGCACCGGGAGAACCGTCCAACAAGTGGGACCTTCCAAATTTTCGGCAGGGTCGAATATGATCGATGTCACCCCGACAATTCCTCCGGGCAGAGGGTGCTCGTCGGCCACTCGTTGCTCGCGCAACCATGAAAAGATATTCCCGGTCCGTGAAGCCTCGTCGAGGATGTTTGCGATTCGCCCGCGCTTCACGGTGTTCCGCGCTCGCGTTGATACCAGCACCCTCGACTGTCTTTCGTCGTCAAAGCGGCTTCGGTCAGCCTCGTTCTCGTTCCCACTCGAACCACTCTTCATCGCGCTACGAGAACAAATCGGAAGAGGGGCGCGCGACCCGCGTATCCTCAGGAAGAAGAGATTAGAGAGTTTCATCCGCGTAGGCACGCGGAAGGTCCGCCGTCCGATGCGGGAAGAACGACGAGGGGCCAAGGGGCGGGGGCGGCATCGTAATTGGATTCCAAGAGGAACGACCCGGGACGAAGCGAGACGGTTAGACGCGGACGAAGAGAGAACGCGAGCGGAAGGGAGGATCCTCTTCGACTTCATTGGCCGACCCCGTGGATGTCACAAAGTATAATACGAACTAATTACCCCGTCGTCGGCAAAGCTGTACTCGACTGCCACTCCGGGACAATGAGTGGCCACTTCCGCGATGTTTTCTGCATACGCGGCATCGGCGGCAAAGGCTTTTCGTGGCGCGGCCGCGAAAGAAACACGGCCACGGTGGGAGGAACACCCATCATCCTTCGTCCCCGTTGGCCGCGGCACGTCGCGCAACGGGAGCGAGAGAGGGTGGCCACGAAGCGCGGAAGGAGGAAGACGGCGAAGATGACAAGGGACGGCGAGCGAACACGCGAACGGAGGAGGGACGAAGACGAAAGGAGGAAGAGGAGCTTCTTTTTGGTTGATTAGCCCCGGTGACATGGAGGATACCGAGTACACCGAGCGGAGTACACCTATCGTCACGCGTCGCCACAAAGCCCAGCCGCTTCCCTCTCTCGCGGCGGCACCGCGAAGGGATAAATCAAAGCAGGTACCATCCAACGTGCACGATGACCATCGTGCGAATCTCCGAGGGAAGAATGCCGTGGTAATTAGCTCCTTAAGCATCCGTCCTCCCATCCTGAGCACGCCCCTCGCTACCATCGGCGTCACGATCACCATCGAAGTGTACGCGACCGATCTCCTCCCGTGTACACGTGCGTCCGCGTATACCTACATAGGCGAGAGTTCCTCTTTGTAAAACAGAGCCACGTTCGACGACATTATCGTTGCGTACTTGGCTACGTGGGTGGAGAGTCGGAACCTATTTCCCTCTCCCCGGGGCGAGAGCTTCCCTTGTCCCCCGCCGCGGCTGGTGCACCGTGACACATCCATGTCCAACGCCGTACGCGCGTTTGGTCCCCCTTGCGAGCGTATATACAGTGGCTGATACAACGACGAGGTGAAGGGGGATCGACGGGGGCGTGTAGCCGAGGAAACTTCAAAGCTCCCGAAACGATTGTTCGGCAACGCTCCCGCGTGTTCCTCGTGTACCTCGAGAGCACCGGGGCGTTTCGAGGAGGGGGTAAAGTACCCACGAATATACACCTACCCCTTTGATTACCTCGGCGGTACTCTTCTTGGTCTTCCGTTTTTTCTTCTTCGAGCTTCGACAAAAAAGAGAGTCGAGTGGGACGGAGGGAGATGGGATCGCGGGGGAGGAAACGCGAAGGAGAGACCGGGAGAGAGGTACAAAGTTGCCGGTCCCATATGAATGGAATGGGCGAGCCTCTCGTGCCGCGGGAGCGGTAAAGGAAGAGTAAAAGGGCTGGAGGGTGGACGAGGACCGTCACCGAGATGAAGAACAAGATGCTCCACATGATGCATCCAGCCGGAAGGGCCGCTCGCGCGTGTGTGTTTTCCATCGCGAGGAAAAGCTTCGTTGCTTTTCACGAGCTCTCGCTCGCGTTTGACCCGCGGTTGGCGGAACAAAGCGAGAGGCCGCGCTGACGAGACCCAACGGTAATTAATCCCGCGTATCGACCCTTGGCCCCTCCTTTGCTCGATAAACTCGATACGATCGAATTGGAAAAGCTGGGGAACGGTGAGCAATGTGGCCCAATTGATCGCGCGAAAATTTCAGGCGCCTGCATCTTGGCACCGACTAAATGTCAGAATAAGGGACACTGCAGTCCGAGTAAAATGCTCGGCACCGCGGTGCGATAAAAAATAATTGACTCGCGTCGTGCACCGTCGCAACGAAACGACGGAGCAGATCACGGCACAGGTGTAATAGACACGACCGCTGTCCGTTCCGCGCGTGGCAATAAATTTCGCGAGCCGCGCGAAACACACCCGAAAGAAATGCGTGCGATATAACCACCCCCTCCCCCCCCCCCTTCCACCATCCCGCTACCTCGCGAATTCGCTCTGCTGAAAAATATTCCAGCATCACGGGATATATACACGCATGCATTATTCATAGGGTCGTTTCGATTCCGTGGATAATCGCCAACCACTATTTCACCGGCCGCTAACAAGCTTTCGAAGCAGCGTCCCTATCTCGCGGCTTATTAATTTCGTATGCAGATTTTTACGACAATACCCTAGCGGTCCGTCGCGCGAAAAGCAAGTCGATGTAAAACGCTCGGCCAGTGTTCCGCGGTCACAATGGTCGTGTAGAATTTCAATGCCGATCCGCGAGCCATTCATCAGGGCGCATCGCGCGCAAGCACGGCTTATCTCGTTTCCTCGTCTACCCGCGCCGGTCTGGCCGCGTCGCGACAACTTCCCATTGTGCACCCGCTCGCACTTTCCGCTCCTCGTGCCCGAACCGAAGCCGAAACACGCGAGAGAACGATACCGCGCCGGTCGAGGAAGCGTTCGCGACCGTTTCGTCGTATCGTCGAAGAGGAACGGGCCGATGAAGACGCGTAAATAAGCGTCCGCCACCGTTTCCACGTCCTTATTTTCCCGTTCGTCTTTTCCCACCTCGTTGTCCCCTCGCGATTCTTTCGTCGCGCCGCTCCGCGGCGAGATACCCGGAGCGTCGTCTGGCTAAGTAGCCACTTCGACGTCATAACTCATTTGGTATCGGGCCTCAGACACGTTTCCCTTCGACTCGTGCCCCCGCCACTATCGCCGTGAATTACGAGCGTCATTACCATTAGTCCTGGTAATATACTAGACGCCCTCGCGTCTCTAAACAGATACGAGCCCTAAGTTTCAGGGGTGTTCCCACCCGATCTCTCGGGTCGGTCGGTCGGTCGGTTTGCGTCTTCCGCGGTGAAAGGTGTGCCAACGTGAGCGCGACCGCTTATCACGTTTGAATGGATGTCGGCGAGACGCGGCGAAATATTACGCGACACCGTTGAAAAGTCGCTGTGATTCGTTAATGTGTGCTGGAAGTGAACGAGTCCGTTATCTTTGGGGCAACCAAAGGGAGGGGGAAGATCGATGGTATTTTGTTTTTCTATCAGCGACAAGTGTAATAGCAATATGCCAATATGGCGTTGCACGAAGTGGCAGTAATATCAGTAAAGGTGTCTCGGTTTATAAATTACAATTATCCTGCGCAAAGTTAATTGTCCAATAAATCGTTTCCTCGGCAAATGTCTCCTGAACGTTTCCGCTAACGAAACCAACGTCGGAACGTCGAAGGATTTTAAACGTTTCGACCCCGAAGCTTTAATTCACCCCTCGGCTCTTTCGCCCCGGCGCGACGAATCGCGCGGATCCTCCCTTCGTCGCCGAATAATCGCGCTGCGAATTACGATAGCTCGCGACTCGTCGACGGTAGCGAAACGGTAGCGCAACCTTAAGAAGCCGCCACCGACTAAGCATACCGCGACTCACGTGCGCAAACCCGTGCACCGTACACATATTTGCGATTGTCAGCTGAAAAAAGCCGCGGAGCATGTTTGCAATTCAATCCAGCACGTTGGAAAGAAAAAGGAGCCGCGTATCTCGTCGCGATTAAAACGTTCGTCCGCCGGTTCGCCAATTTGCTCGCGACTAACACGCGTTCGCTCCGCTGTCCTTTTTTTTTCCCCGACCCACTCTCCCACTGGCATTTCGGTTTCTCCTCTTCGCGCTCGTGTTTGGTCGCGAAACACGAAACCGCCCGCCGCTGTCCGACGACGGCCGTTTCCTCTTTACGCGCATGAAAAATTTACGATTCACTTCGCGAGCAATAATCGGCGGCCGCGTGACGCCGCAGCGGCCCCGCGAATTATCCCTTAACCCTTGATGAATTGATATTGGCCACGGCGCGGCGTTTCCCCGTGCTTTTTTTTCCGCCCGCCGGTGCCGTTGAATATGCAATTGATTACACGACCGATCAGCGAGGCCCGCGCGATGCCCCCGATTAATTCCGATTCCACGGAGCCACCGTGTTCGATTTAACATATTTGATCGATACCAGCGCGCAGCCCGTCGATTATACCGCCGCGCGTGCATCTGCGGAATTATCGCTCCGTTAAGGGCGGCGAATTTTCCTCGTCGACCGGCTGTTCGACGATTGAGAGCATCAGCCCGGGTTGTCGCGGAGTTTTCGGGAAAACGACGCGAGAACTCGTGTACCACCGGGAGCGACAACGGAGACTGTTGCATCGAGGCAATGAAAAGTTTTGCATTGAAATGTTGGACGTTTTTACGAATAGACGAGTAAGCGTTGCCGCAGTTCGAAATACTGTAACATCGTCGAAAGACCGTTACGGAATCCTAACACGCGTTCACGTTTATTCTACGCGCGGAAGAAGCCCTGAAGAAACGTTTTCTCGAATTATCGTACGGAGATATTAATCCTGCGCTCTATTTATAAAAAGGCGAGATACGGTGTCTGTTATCCGTCGAGGCTGTGTTCTAACAAATAAATCTGTTCGTCGAGATACGAATATCGTGGCGTTTGAAAAACACCTCGAAGGGTTAAGTCGTCGTTTCTTCGACGAACGAAGAAGACGTGTTCAAACACAAAAAAAATTCTGTAGCCCGCCGGATTGCGAGACGGCAGCTGGACGTGGTGATATCCAGCAGCAGAAGCACGATAGACGTTGCTAATCGGGTTCGTCAAACGGCGAGGTCAGAGCTACGATAGCCGTAGTACGACGTGGGTTTAATCCCGTGAGATCTCGTCCTGTCTTGTAATACCGATCGACCAGACGTCCTCGCAAAAACGAGTCGAATGCAATTAAGATATTAATAACTCGTTGGGAGGGACGCGTACGTAACGATCGTTGGTTGATGATCTGCATTGAGCGGCCTTGGACGGCGAGTGGACTTCCAAGCGAATCGAATCGGCGATCCTCTCGCGTGTGAACGAAACACAACTTTCATGACGGTGCTAATCGAATAATCAGCTGTCCAGCGCGGCCGGTTTCTGAAAAATTAATCAACGCGACCGCTGGCAAGGCGACGCGCGACGCGAGAAAACGTTCGTTCGCGTTGATTTTTGGTTGTAGCTGTGAAAAAAAAAAAACAAAAATGGTGAGGGGACTAGTTAGTCCCTTGGTTATTTATGCGATGGGAAGGAATTGTAATGGCAGGTACAAGAGTCAATAAAATTCGGGGAACTCTGGTGTTTTGGAAGTGTCGTTTATTAATGAACATTAACTCGTTTATTTAGGCATTCTGGAATTCTGCTAATTCTGCGGAACTTGCGTGTCCTCTCGTTAGATGCTTATCTTCTCCTTCAATTAGCGATCGATAAATCTGTATAAAGTAGTCTGCAGAATTGTGGTACTCCTATTTCGTTCCAAATATATTTCCAAACGAATTTCTATTCTCATTGAAACTAGCAGCAACCTGATCGTGTGTTTCTTTATATTTTATGAACTTTGGCATGCCGATATCACGGGTGTGTACGCATTGTTCGCGCATATTTCGAATTTTTAGTGCGCCGTTTTTCTCGACGGTGAAGTTTATGAAGCTATAAAATAGGCAGGGACGCCTTCCAGGACATTATACTTTTAATTCTACGACGCATACATTATTCTTAATTATTCACAGACATTACACGGTTGTAAGTCTCCTACAAATCTCTTCGCAGACACGTACCCAGCAATATACAGCTTGCTTAACATCCAGCACTCCTCTCTTATTAGCGGATAGGAATTTTATTAAATAATTCATCGGTCGAGGCTCGAGTTTCGATCGCGTCGCCAGTGTCATTTTCCAAATATTCGAGCGAGCAACTTTTCCACCGATAATACTTCGTCCGTGTAAAATTGTTGAAACATTGGCCTCCCCTCTTAATAACAGGCGCGACGTTCCGAATAATGATAGCCACTTAAAATTACACCCTATTCATTTCGTAGCTGATTGTGTTGCGAATGCTACATCGATTGCGTTCCAGTCGAAACTGGTAGCCGTTTCTTTTCTTTTATTCATCGCGCGAGTGTTGAGTCATTATTCTGGCCAGTCCGACCGAACCTCCCGATGTAAATGCAAACCTGCCGCGTTCCGCGATTCGAATGCGAACATGGAAATATTGCCAAGGATTCCTTCTATATTTTCCACGATATTAGCGGCGAGATTTATTGCAACGCTGAATGGTTTGCACGCCGCGCGAGTAGAGTGAGTCCGTACCACGGTAAACAAACTGGAGTGTCGTTTCTTGATCATTCTACTCGACGGATGTAAGTGCGCACTTCTGGCTCTTTCCTTTACGTTGAAATTCACTTTGACGACACAAAGAAGCGACACTACAGAAGGGACAAAAGGAAGTTCGCCCGCGGCCCGAAGGCGATATCAGAACAAACGTTTCAGCATTGGGACGGGCGCAGTATTAGTGACGAGATGGAAAGCACTTTTAGATTCGCCGTGATTAACTTCTAAGCAAGTGCGCAGCGTTGTCCATTAACGATAAAAACACGGTAGATATTTTAGTAGACAATTTACGCTCCACGCACCGTACACGCATATTAAACGAGCGAGAGGAGACATTGCTGTTCGAACAATGAATTGATCATTTTCGATTACGCGCACGCGGGTGCGCGGCTCTGTATGTTCGTCGCAAGGAAATTGAGAAAATCATAGACGATAATAACGTTCCAGGACTTTCGGTGATCCCTCCCCGAACAAATCGACCGCGCAATGAATTGATCCATCCTCTCGCACAATTCGCTCCACCGTATTATAATTAAATCCATTCAACATCGGCGGAACTCGAACCACTGTCAAAGAACAAAACGCGTCGCTCGCGTAATATCGTCATCGCCGCCTATCATTCAGCCGACCAACGGGCTACAATCGCCCACCGAAAAGCAATTTCCTCCGTTTCGCCGCCACTTCGCGTTCGAAACAACGCGAACGCGAGGCGCCGCCTCCGCATTTCGCTAGTCCGAAACAATCGAGAATCCTGTCCGCTGCCGTCGATCGTACCGAACCCTCGAAACGGTAAAAACCAGTTCGCAACGTCAGAATTGACCGTCCACCGGATCCGTCGTCGCAAACGCGGCGACCGGATTCGCCAGCCGCGATCCGCGGCGCGTTCACCGCGAGCGGCGCAGCGGCTTCGTCGGCGAAACGACGGCGTACCTGCCGCGTTTCATCCATCAGGGCGAAGGGCACGGACGCGAGCAGTCCCCTCGTCTTGGGAAAGGTCGGAAGTCGCGGCAGATCGATGACGCGGGGCCGGCTGAAAGAAACGCACCCGCGCGAAAGGGGCAGTCGCGTACAGGCGATACGACGCGTCTTTATCGGGGTGCTCGCGTTCTGCGGGGGTTGCTCCGCGGAACGGGTGCACTCGCTCGGCCACGCACACCGGGGTGCGCGCGTGAAAGCGTCGCGTGTCGCGGCGTAGGAAACGCGAGTTCCCAAAGTGACGGTGTGGAGCTGATAGGGAGGCGAAAGGAGGACAGACCGAGAGGGAGCAAAAAGAAGTGCACGCTTGCGCGCGCGAACACGCGCAGTCCTCGCGAGCGTCGATAAAAGCGAGCGCCGCTGGGAGGAGCGTGCATTCCTCGCGCGCCTTCGAGACCGGCAACCCGGCACACGCGAGGCTGCGCCGCGTTTACTGGCCGAAACCGAGTGGAGCAATCCCGTGTAAAGGTCGCGTAAAGGTGCGTGTCGTTTGCGAGACTTTCATGAGGCAAATGAAGATCGTTGGGGTCAGATAGGTGTCTTCTTGGCGGAGTACGGTCGGTCCGGCTTCTGATCTGTTCGCGGTGCGGCACGAGGGGTGCGGGGGCACAACGGCACGGTGAATCGAACGAGATTCGAGGAGACAGAAGGCCCGGCACGAGCCTGATCCTGATGAAAATTGTTCGGCCGCTGTGATCGTTCTGACGAAGTGAATGTGCGGGGGGTAAAGACGAACCGTGGACAGAGTGAAGTTAAACGGAGGGGCAGCGGCGCCGACCGGCGTCGAGTTTTATCGGTGGAAGTTCGCGGGACGAGGTGGTTGACGGATCGCTAGATCGAACGACAGAGTGTCAGGGTTTCCGCGTTGCTGTACGTCCGGTGGATCTCGAGGCTTTTATCGGTGCCATGAATCGCGGCTGTGCCTGAAATCCTTTGCTGACACGGGCGAGTAAAGAGGAACGCTGCTACGGGTGTACAGGCACGACGAATTAACCGCGATCCGATCGCAGCCGGCTTGCAGGTAAGAAGTATTGTAAAACGTGTGGCGGAATGTGAATAGGTGCGGGCGATATTTCGGTAAAAATGAAAGGGTTGTTGGAGCAGAGATAGCCGAGGCGACTGATGCGAGACGTGACTAATTTCTGTGGGAAAAGAATAATTAAATTATGTCCATTTTAGTGAAATTTCGTTTAGCACAATTTAGTAAAAAGAAAATTATGTTAGGTAAATTGTATATAGAGTGCTACTTCATTCTGTCCGATGTGTACGTTAACTCCATTACATTTAAGCCGAGAAAGAAGTTGGCCACACCTACGGCATACTTAAATATTCCCAGCCACTAGAAAAGATAGCTAAATGTATCTCTCTTTCGCCACAGTAATTGAACAGCTAATGCGCGCAGCACTTTCTAAAACAAACCACTTTTTTCCGATCGAGGGGAACGCGGCAGCCGCTGCTTAAGATTCATGGAACGTAAAGCTTCGAGCTTCTGTGTAAATAGAATTCGAAGCTCTCGAACTAGGAGTCCATCAATTTACGTAACAGGAATTCCAATCGGGACAACCTGATCCGCCAATAAAACCTGAGAACTCTTATTTCGCATTAACAAGAAGGAATGCTTCATGGGTCGTCCGTATAATATACGCAAAATTAAACGAGTCCATTTGTCACTGTCACAGTAACCTCGTTCGCTCCTTCGAGCTGTTTATCGTTAACAAAAAAAAAAAAAGAAAAAAAGAAGGGAATCCCAATCACTGTTCGCAACAAAATACTCCAATTACTCGAACAACAGGATCATCAGCGCGCCATTAAACTCAATTGCCACTCACACACAGGCGTAACACCAATACGAAATAACCCGAACCCCTGCAACGCCTCGCAATTTCAAACTTACATATATCCTCGTGATTCCGCATTGTGCGAGCCGTATTTCGTTCGCTTGTCGTTGCAAAGTACGAGCAAGATATTCCGCTTAAAAAAATCTACATAACACGCGTCGCAAGGAATATTACTACCTGTCTCACGGCGTTCACAATTCTTTTCACGCGACCCTAGACATCGAACAGTTCAACACCCGACGCGATCGCGTTCTCGCGCGGCACGCGAAACGTCCGAACGGAAAAAGCATCTTATCGGCAGACAACGCGTATTCAGCCAGCTCGTGCAGAGAGGGTGACGTCCCTCTTTGTTCATAGGGAGGGAAACGCGAAGCCTCCTCCCCCCTGGTGGCTCGTCACCGATCGCCCCTCGTAACGAGCGCTTTGAATCGGACACACTGTCGCGTCGTCGAAACACGACGTCTCTAAGTGGCGGTCCCGCTTCATTAAATTCTGTTATCCGTCGGGTCGCATTGTCCGACAGCGTTTCCCCGGGACACCTGGCAGCCGGAGTGTCCCGACAATGGAAACGTTCCAGCCACCCGCGCATTAGCTCGCAATTATGCGCGCTGCCCGAGCGTGTTCGAGCGATCGCTGGGCGTGGCGGAAGAAGAGGCACGAGCGATCCACTCGTTACCGCTGCATTGAACGCCGAAAAACGCATATGCCGGCGCGTACTCGTCGCTCGCGGGACCCGTCACGAGGGCGCGGACGATTGTAAGTTAACGCGGTTTCGGAGGAACGCGGAGCGGACGGAAAATGGAGGGTGGCAATTTCGAGGGTTGCCGTAGGTTGCGGAAAATGAGGAGCGGGAAGGATCTTTGGGGGGCGACACCGAGTGGATTTCGGAGGCCGACGTAGGGAAAGGGTTTATTAGGTGGCTGTAGGATAATTTACGAACATGGGGTGGAATTAATGCATTGGTTGTACCTTCGCTGTGCTAATTCGAGCTCGACTGGCTGGACCTTTTAGCGCGGCACGGTACCCGGAGCGCGAAGACGAGAAAATAATTGCCATCCCATTTCTGACACCCTTTACACTCGTCGAGAACGATCGAAATTCTGTCGCGTTGATAGCCGCGGCTCGAAAGGACAGCGAGCGAAATTCAAACGCGAGCATCGCGGCGATCGGGGCAATAAGGCGAGCCAGGAATCGGCAGGTTTGAACTCGCAGAGGGTGGACAGGGGAGCGGAGATGACGTTGATAAAAGGGGCACCGGGCGGCGCGCGGTTTACAAAGGGGCGAAACGAGACACAGGTGTGGAGAGTGAGCAGTAGGCTCAGAGGTATCCGGCGGCGCAATTACCTGCCGTCGGAATTGCCCACGCGCCTGTGCATCACAATTAATTCGTAATTAAATCCTTTGGCTAGGAGGCGTGGTCCTTTTCAGCAGCGTATAGAGAGCGTGGCTCATGGTCGGACGTGGGTGCCCACCGACCGACCTCTCCGGGCCGAAGCGAACGACGTCGGGCGCATCGTCGGGCCGGGGTGACAGCCGGAAATAAAGGGCCGGCCGTGCATTAGCGTCGACGGTCAAAGGGTCGCTCGAATATCGACCGAGACGGTCGACAGCGTTAAATTGCCATTTGTCGGCTCGGGAATGCCTCTGATTAGCGCGGCCGGGCCATCACCCAATGTTCCCCTCGCCTGCTCCGGGATGAAAATTTGCCGGATCCGCGTAATAAAAATGATGACTGAGCGTACGGTGAGTGAACGATGACGCGAGACGAACGTCGCTCGGCTCGCGCACTTCCGTCGAAATTTCTTTGGAACGCTGCGTGTCCGTCTTTTTCTCAATTCAGGGGACGATCGAGGTGGTGTCGGTTGTTTTTAAGTAACAATCACACCCCCGTTGCACTTTGGCCGGTTTGATGCTCTCCGACGGCGGGATTAAATTGCCGATAACGCTTTCGAGTTACTTAACCGCGGAGGCTCTGCGATCCATCCATCATTTAATATTCATCGACTGCCCTTCTTCATGAAAGTCAGAGCAGCGGTGAAGAGACTGTTGACCACCTCCTATATCTAGATAGCTGAAACCTGCGATCCGCTCGCTCCGCGAAACGACGAGCCCACCCCCCTGCTTTCTTCCCTCGCCCGTCACAATATCCATAGAAACTCTTAGCCGTCGATCGAAGCCGGAGTCGTTCGACCGACTTCCGCCCACCACAAAGACGTCTAATATCGCGACGAGATTGGCAATTTCGATCAAAGCGAACCGTTCCCCCGGGTTCCCCGGGTCGACGTCGCGCGGTCGGGAGACAGACCGGCATAATGGTCGAACGTAGCCGAATAAATTTCACGCCGCGACACCCCCACCGGGCGGCTTTATTTTCCTTATCGCGCGATCGGCCCGGGGCGCGTCACGCGTTCTCGATCGTCCGAAAATTACTTTCGCCCCATCCTGATCGCGTTTCCGATCGAGTCGGCCGAACCGCACGGAAAACTCGATGCGAATTACCGCCGGGGGCTGTAATATCGGCCGCTCGACCCGTCCGCAGCCCCAACGCAGCCACGAGAATCCGCTCGATCCTTTCCGCGACGCTCCGCCACGCTCCTCTCCGCGTCCGTCTCCGTCCGTTCGTCTTCCGCTACCCTTTATCGGCCGCGCCTCTCGCCCTCTTCTTCTCTCCTCGCCGGACCCGTCCTCCTCCGCGGCGCGGCATTATCAGGAGTCGAGTGGAACAGTCGAAGCGGAAAGCGACGGTCCGCGACGGCGTAGACGTCTGAAAATTCCTGGTGGACTGTACGATTCCCTGTAATCGATGTCTCCCCGTCACGAACTCTATCTCTCGACCGTCTCTATCTCTATCGGGACGAACGCGGCAAGAATGTTTCTCGCGTACTCCATTGAATTACCCTCCTCGCGCGCGACACGCGCGGAGCGTGCACGGCCCATTCGCGGGATAAGGAGACCGCGAACAGGAGACAGACACGACGCCGGGGAAGAAATTCTCGCGGTTACCGGGCGATCCGATCGCGTCGCTGCATTTATTTCAATCTCTGTACGACTGTGTCGCTTTTTTTTATCCCTCGTTCTTCTTCCGTTTCGCTGCCACGAAAGCACGCGCTCCCTCCGCGTCCCTATGGCTAATACAACGCGTGTCAACGCGACCAAACGTTCGCCATGCGAGTCGGAACGATCGGCATAGACGGCGGTTCTCCTGCATGATTGCCAGCTTGCGCCGCGTACGGCCATCGGATGCCGGAAGATCCGTCGTGGATTGAAAGGACCCGGGGTATATAAATTGTACGGATGAAACGGTGGGACAGAGGGAAATAAGGGTAGCCGTACTGTTCGTGCGCACTCGTCGCATCCGCCCTGTCTATGGTTGAACGTGCCCGTGTAAAGTCTGCACCGGCGTGGATGTTGTGCGTCGCGCTTCGATTTACCCTTGACTCGCTCGGCAAACGTGGATTACGGTACGGTAGACGGCTGGGTAGCAGCCTTCTTCGTTCGTGATTCACCCTCGTGTATATCCGTCCATCTGGCGTTCAATCGTTTCCTTAAAGCCAAGGAGCTGGCTCCTCCGTTGGGGGCTTTCCTGCCTCCCTTTCTGTTCCGAGCGTTTCCATCGCGCGATTCGACTGGGGGTCGGACCGGGTCTCTCCTTCGGGGAGAGACGACCGATCGTGACGGGGCAGAGGAGTGGTTAATAGAGTACTGTTTCCAGGCGGCCTTCGAGTGCAGGGTGTTTCTAAAATAATTCGTCTGGCGATGAAACAATTTCCCTTGGCGCGGTCGGATAGTGCGCTGTAAAAATTCTGAGGGCACGCTGTTCCGAGGGATAGCTAGAATATTTTATTCCGCTTGGCAGAACTGGAGGCAGAACTGATTCGGTCATTTGTAGAACGCTTTACCAGAGGAACGCGCGTATTTGTAATGTCGATGGGAACGGGGAGAGTCACGAAGTAGCCCGTGTATCGGATCATGTCGAAAGCGATGCTCTATCGAACAAGTGTAATTATTGGAAAACACGTTTCCATCGAATGGCGCAGGGGTATCGGCTGGATCGGGAATATTTCTGAGGGAACCTGATAAGGCTTGTATCTACGCTGACCGCCGGAGCAAAGTGTTTCTGTTAATTACGATTTATTTGGACATGCGAGAGGAAGCTTGTGTAAACCTGCATTATACAAGGTGATGCAAGTGTATATATATGTATACGGTGGCCAGGAGGTTAAGAGCTATTTGTAGCTACAAATACCTGGCCAGAATGTCTTCATAGATTGATCTCGACGGACGGGGAATGCTGTTCGAAGCTCGATAAGGCGTGGGCAGACTTGGGCGCGTGTTGCAACGCGTTTTCTTTAATCGTGATTTATTTCAGGCGACGGGTGAAAGTTTTCGAAAACTCTCGATCAAAATTCTGTGGAAGCGTTCGCGCAGAGAAATTGTTCGGAATTTACTTGTAACCGATTACGCGCGTACGAAGGTGCAGGCCCAGACATTTACCGAAGCCTCGTTTCGATGGTTTCGTGGCGTCGTATAGGGTTCACGAATCGGAGCGTTCAATTTTGTACAACCGTTGCAGCGTTCCCGGCGAAACCCGAACGTACTTTAATCTGACGCGACGGATTTACTCTGACACATGTGGGAACCTGTTGGAGTGATCGATACAAGCCCGGAATTTTTACCTCACGTATCCGTGTAGATCTGAAATTGATCGCTTCCGTCTCGCTCGTGTCTCTAAACGCGTAATACATCCCCCCTCCCAGTCCACTAAGATCGGCAGAAGATTCGTTTCTGCCATTTACAATTTATTCCATTAATTGAAGTTTCAACAATGTTCCATTACGCTCAATGTATTCAACGCGTTTCAAGATCGAACCGTCGTCTGCAACTCAATTACGCGATGTTTACGAGCGCGAGCCGGGAAGAGAATCATTCCCAAAGGAATCCTGGTCTTCTGTTGCTAAACTTCGCCTTTGATGCCTCCGAGAGTCGCTGCTTTGTCTCCACCCTTTACTTTGTCGCGGTGAAGATGCCCGCGTACCCAGAGCCTCTACTTATCGCGCGGTGCCTCGTCCAAGAAGCACCGAGAAAGATCCACTTTCGAAAATGACGTATCACTCGCGACGCTAAGTATAATTGGATCATCGTCAGCTGCGTCAAAGGGCGCAGCTTCGAAACAGTGGTAAACCCGTGGTCCGTTTCGTTTCGCTCGGTCGGTCGAAATCGCCAAGAGTCCGTCGGTCCATCGTAAAATTTATTTGAACAGCTCGTCGGCTCGTTACCAGCGGTCGAACCACCGTGGGCACAATGGAAAGTCATCCAACGTCAGTTTTCCGGCGCTGTTCCACGGAAAGCACGCGCAGATCCGCGGCGCTGGCCGCCCTCTCGCGACGCAGCTCCCCTCCCCGGTTTCCCAGTAGAAACAGAAACGTACGATAATTTCTAACGACTGCTGTTCGTGAGCGGAGCCCTTTATGCGACTACGCCCTTTCCACGAATTATGGCTGCACGCAGCGAAATTACAGACAACTTTTGGGACAGATACGCATCTAAGGGATCGTCCACGGACGTAACACTTCGAGGTAGCCCGGGACAACGCCGGGAATCTTAAAGTAGTTTCCTCGAATTCCAAGTGGTTCCATTTCCTTGAAATTTCCCCGCAAACTTTCCGCCTCTCCCGTGCGCGTTCAAACTCAAACACCCGGCCTGGTCGCGGCAGCGACGCGAAATTAGAGAAAATCCTCCGAACCGCGTGGTTTCGCCGGAACCTTCGAACGACGCCGATACCCGAGGAAATCGTTTCGCGAGCTCGCGATTACACGCGGCGCGACGGGCCAGGCGATCAGAAATACGCGTCGCGGGCACGAGGCGATATTACCGGTAGCGCCATTACCGGTGCACCGCGAGGCTCCGGCACATAAAACCCGCACGGTCCGCGGTGCTCGTTAAAAAACTCTCCCGCCTTATATACATATCGGTACGGCATGGCAGAACGGTTCACAGAAAAGCACCTACACCACCGCCTTTGTGGACCCGCAGTCGCGGCTCGCGTGAAACGCTCTGTATGTACAAGCTCCGCTACCGCCACTGAACTCCGCCAAGGGAAACGCTCTTCGAAACTTTCTGTATTTTCATGCAAATTCCCTCCAGTTCGCCCGCGTTCCTTCCTCCTTTTTTCCACCTTTTTTTTTCTCCTTCCCCCGTCTCCTCCCGTCGCGCTTTACACGTCGCTGTGTACCCGCCGGAGCTGTTCCTTGTTCTTTCACCGTTTTCTTCTCCCTTCCATCGATACGGTTCCTCGGGCCCCTGTCTCCTCTGTCCTTTGTCGCGCACCTTTGCTTCTGCCACTGCCTATCCCGGTTATATGCCCCTCGAAAGAGTTCGCGTGCGTTCACCGGCTCGCCGGTTGTCCGGTTTTTACGTTTCGCATGGACGAATAAATAATTAGTAGTCGTCGTACGTCCACGGGGCCCTTTTTCGTATGCTGCGCGGCCACGTTCCGGGCCACGGAACCCGATGCTCACCGCGCACGGAATCTTTTCTACGATTTTCCACGGTTTTTCGATGCCGGGTTACGTGCGCACGTACGCGCGTGTACATACCGCAGCACCGTGTCCGAGCGACCCGGCGTGGCCACGAGCTGCGATCTCGTACGCTGTTCTGTCGATGCCGCTTGAATGCGAATTACCGTTTAGTACACGCTGCTGGATATCGAGTCTGTAAACCTGAGACGCTTCCGCGGTCTCGATTGGGGGGCGATGAGGTTTCGTGGGAGGATCGGAAATTTCTTCTCGCGTCGTCGATACGGTATTGTTACGGGCGCGAGCAATGGGACATCGTTAATGGTAAACGTTCGAGCCCGTCGACGGTTCTGTTTGTAAAGGACGGCGCTTCCTAATAAAAAATGCGGAATCAGCGGAATCTCTGTTTGTCTTTCGTCGAAGGGACACGGGGGACGGAGAGAAAAGGAGAATCGGATTTTGATGCGAATCAGCACTCTCATCCTGTCCCGTAAACACTTAGGAGGATCGGCACGTCGAAATCGTTCGTGAATAACACGTTCGTTCCGTCGAAAGAGGATTACGGGTTTTCCTGGCCGGTGAAGACTTCGACCCTCGAGTTACGGGCTGTCACTTCGCCCGTACCCCGACGGAATCGGTTGGCCCGACGCAGCGTCGACGGATTCGGCGGAACGCTCTCGTTCCCGTGGCTCGAAACGCCCGATTGTCATCTTCGAAAATCGTGTCGAGCGTCTCGAGGATTAAAAAAAAGGAAAACTAAGGGGGGACGAGTAGAGGCGGACGAATTAATCGGTCAAAGTGTTCGAATAGACGAGGACGCAAATCCCCTCGACGACGAATAAGTCTTTGTCAAAACACGATTGGTCCCGTGAAAGGTTGTCACCGTTGTATTTTCGACGAGCTGACGATTTCGTCGCCCATTCCCGATGCCTCCTTATACTTGTAGATCGAGATGCGACAGGCGCTCTTCTAATATGTATGAGATAACAGGAACCGTCGATCCCCGGGAACATTGATTCTCTGTGAGAACAAATTGGGAACCACGCGTTCCTCCTCTCTCTCTCTCTCTCCCCCTCCTGGTAATCTCTCGTTCGTAAAATAAATCCGGATAATTCCGGAACGGCTCGCGAAAGTGCATCCAAATATCGCTGGGTTAAAGCTTGTATTTAACGTAATGATACGGTATCGCGCGCGTACCTTAAACCAGTGATTCTCGAACGATATCAATCTTCGTGCCCCGCTACGAACGGTACAGCGTCGAAGGCGAAACGAGGGCCTACCTCGATTACGATTCCCCGCACACCTTGTCGCACCGGGCGGCGAAACGCGCGCCGCCAATAATTCCCGTTCGCGATATCCGCCGGAGCAAATTGTCGCGCGATAAGATCGGCCGGTTGAAAAACGAACGAGCGGATAGGAGGTAAATAAATAAAATGGCCGATCATTTTCACCGCTTAACGAGCCACGAAAGTCCGAGGGGCATCATCGATACATCGGTGGAGCCCCGATTGAATTAATGCACCGGCCGTACGAAAACGGGAGAAAAACGAGGAGAAACGGAGACGAGACACGGCGCGTCGCGAATATCGCAGCCGGGCGTCCATATTATCCGTATACATACCGGGCCCGGCATCGGACCCGGAGGATTGTTCCATGGGTCCCGATCGTGTCCTGTCCGACGTCGGTGCCCCGTCGTGCCTTGGTGGCTGCCACGCAAGCGATAGGTATCTCGTAACCGAGGATAAATTGGCATTATTTATATGCCCGTCACGCGCTTCATTGTCTCGTAGCTGGCTGGAGTAGCTCGTTCGCGATGCTGCAATAAAATAATAAAACCGTCCGTCCCTCTCTCCCCGGCTTCTTCCTCCCTGCCGCGTATTCGATCCTCATTCCGTCGTTTATTTCCACGAAATTTGCTGCGAAGAGAGAGAGAGAGAGAGAGAGAGAGAGGCGCAACGAGTGGCTAGTCTCTTCGGGGTGCACGATATACGAATTTGCTCTATCCCGCGTATCGTATATCGATCGTCGGAGGTAAATCGCACGGATAAATCGTTCGTGCTACGCGATCGAGAGAGAGAGAGACCGGCTCCTGTTCCCTCGACGGAATACGCGGCAGAATTTCAGCTTGCCCCGGCACCAGCGGGGAATTTAATTTTCCAGCTGATACAAAGGTAGCAAGGCGTCGTTAGCAACTTTGAGCTTGTTACCGCGGACGTGCGAGCCGTATCACAGAAGAAATTTCACCGGTACCGTGCCCTCTTTGTACGCATTGGCTGTCGGTCTCGAGCTCCGGTACGGGGAGGGGGATGGTGGCTCTTCGCTTCCGGCCTCTTTCCTTACATTCGTAATATCCTCGAGGCTCCTCGCGGCCCACTGTAAATGAGACCGCGCGATTTACGGCTAGGGCTTTTTAAATCGTACGCCCCGGAACTCGGCTGCGTATATTCCCTTGCTCCTTTATTCCTTCCTCTCCCCTTCGCCGCGGTCGAATGATAAATTAATTCTACCCCTAGTCGCGGGCGAAGCTCGACCGCGCGACTGAAAGGATTTCTCGACGAGCCTTACTCTCGGAGATTTATCGCGCGCGACGAAACCCCCTGGGCGAGGGAGAATTATGATTCCTGGGCGGCGTCCAGCCACGAATAAAGTGTCGTGGACCACGCGGGTGGTGGACCGACTCTTTCGCGACCGTGGACGTCGTGCGTGGGGTTCGATGGAATGCTAGCGAACTCGAAATCCTTTAAATTAAAGGAACGAGGAGATTCTCGGAAAATTAGACGAGGTCGTTTTAAGTTCGTCCAAAAATTGCTCTACGAAATTCTGTCGAAAAGTAATCTCGCTTATCTCGCGCCGATAAGCTACCCTCCCATTTCACGTAGCTTCGAGTGAACAGTGTTCCATTACGCATTTAACGCTACGCAAATTTCTCGGACAATTCTGCGCATTCCGCACGCGCCCTTCCTCGTTCCACTTCTGCACGCGTGCACATCCAATCCCCGGGAGTTGCAACTCCGAATCACGTTGGGCTCGCCATCTGCGACGGAATTCGTACGCGTGCGTACGCGCGCACGCGAAATCTAGCTGCCCTCGATCGTGTTCAGGCGAGCGAAGAGGAACGCGGAAAGCAGGAAGTCGTGAACGAGAGAAAAATAAGACGATCGAGCGAGCGGTAGCGACAGGGAGGACCCGTAGCTAACGCAGCGTAAAATCCAGCGGGCACGCGCCATTTCACTTAGCCCACGGCGGCTCCTTTTCTATCGGGCCACGCTGCTTACCAGCGCACGACACTGGCCGCCTCTTCTTCTTCCTCCTCTTCTTCGTCCTCCTCCTCGAGCGTTCTAACCTCTGTTCGCCGCTCTGTCCCGTCGCCCGGGGTCATCGATTCAACCGGCGGCAGCCGGCTGCTTTACGCTCGTCACGCGAAATTCGCCACACGACGGGACCGACACGCTTTCCGCTTGAATCTCGCGTGAAAAATCGCGTTGCTCGCTTTTTAGCCGCTCCCTTTTGCTGAATCGCCACGGTCTCTGGTAGCAGGCGTGTGTGCGGTGTGGCCGTGATTGATTCGGCTCGGCCAGAGGGATGATTTGTTCCATTGTTGCTCGGGATTCTTGGGCGGAGCTGTTTGAGATTGTTTGCCGATCGGTAATTGAGAAAGCTGGTGGCCCCTGAAACGGAGCCCTCTGCCAGCGCAGAATTATCTCTCTTGCGTGGACGAGTGGCGACGTTGGAGGTTCGTTCTTAAGCGTTCGGTCGGTATTACTGCGATGATCGCTGATTATCATTTAACAAGCAGCGATTCGAAGGAGAACAGAACTATCGTAATTCCAGGCAAACGTTGTTGTCTCAGGGACGCAGACATTTGGTACAATTTCCTCCAACACGAGTTTAAAGCAGAGCGCAAACGATTCCCTTAACTATCGTCGCTCGCGTAGAACTTACGGCGTCTGGCCTCTTTGTTTCCCCGAATTATAGCGTCTGCACGGCCGCATGGAAAGCCCGTTGTTCCCCGTTGGTGTAACGAAGGTGTCCCAATAAATTTTATAAACTTGCGCACCCCGTCCGCGTCGTTGCACCGCAATAATCTCGCTAGTCGGGCCGAAGTAATACCCTATCCCATAATTATTCCCGGCGAATCGGCCGACGAGCCCCAAAGCGAATAACGAAACAGACCGATTATACGAGCGAACGAAGTCGAGCCCGAGCAATTAAACTTGCAAACTTCCAAGACACGCTGCCGATCGAACTAGTTCGACCGGAAGTACCGTCTAGAGCCGGCGAAAAACAATACGGAATTGCCTCTGAAATCGCTGCGAAATATGTACATACAAACCGCGCTCGCTCTGCCCTTTCCCACCGAGGGCCAACGAACTTCCCCGGCGAACCGACCCCCGGCAATCAGGATTAAACGCGCGAATCGATGCCCGGGTCGAAAGGCTGGGCTCGAGTCGAAATCGCTCGCGAGCAAGTGCGGAGCGCGGAAAAGCAGCCGCCTCGTTGCGGAGACAATACGACAGTACGACAATGTCGTACGAATTTTCGAGATCGCCACCCGCGAGTGACTCGCGTGCCACCAGCTTATCGTTCGCGATAAATTCGCCCCCCGTTTGCCCCTTGGTTCCTCCCGATTTCGTTCTACCCCCGGTTTATGGACGATGAATCGTTCGTCGAGCACGCGACCCGGAACTAAAACAGCCTCCGTAACGGCCGTAAAATCCTCTGTGCACCACCGAAATCGTTAATGGACTCGGTGCCAACGAGCTCGCATAAACAGACCGAGTTCCGCGGTTCTTGCGACGGCCTACGCCATTGGCCGCGATAAATCCTCCGCTTTCTTTCCTCTCTCGCATTTCTACGCCCTTCGTTCTCCCCCCCCCTTCTGCGTCGGTTCTGTTTCGTCTCTCTCGTTCTTCTACCCTTTTTGTATACCCTCTCGCTCTTTCCCTTGTTCCACGTCGACGTTGTTCGTACCTTCGAGAGTTCCCTCGCCGCACGGTTACCAGAGAGAGAGAAGAGGGTCGAGGTGTGAACGAAGAACCACAAGTGCCCTGGAAAGTGCCACCCCTCCTGAACCCCTGGTAACCCGATCCCCCTCCAGAACCCGGTCGGTTGAGGACGAGTTTTACATGGTTACGCATTTTCCTCCCACGTAGAGCGGCTCGTGAACGCGGACCGTGCTATGGGTTCAATCGGATACGCTCGATCGGGAAGCATTGACGCCACCGAGGCGAGAAAAAAAGATCGTTTCGAGGCTTTCGAGCCGCGACTTGGTTCGCTCGGTGGGCCTGCACTTTGCACCGAAAATGCACGGGTGGGGGCATAATTGGCAATCGTTTCGAGGATATTCCGGAGTTTCTTTCTTTTTTTTCAGCTAACTGGTACACCCCGATCCGAATCGACCAAATCATTAACCGTTACCGTTCACCTCTTTCTCTTCACAATTCGTTTCAATTCGAATAGGGTGTTCGGTCCTTCTTCCGGGAATGCCCGCCCACGTCGACGTTCGTTACGAACCTACGTGCGTACGGGGCAAGTAGGTGGAACACGGGTGAACGGTTCGAGAGATCCCAGCGACATAATAGCGGAGTATCGAACCCGATTACGAAACGCGACGTCCCGGTGAACGACGCTCCGCAGAGGTTTCCGTTCGACGCCGCGTTTCGTACGAGCGTGGCCGTGCGTTTCACGAAAAAGGGCAACTGGTTCGCGTCGAAGGCAGCACGGTGGCGCAATGGGTACGTCGCGTTGGAAAATAAATCGCGCGATACACCTGGGCGGCGTGCGGTGATTTAGTAGCGATAATTCCGGGGGAAACGGACGGATTAACGCCGCCGATTCGGTGGATTTATCGGTGGACCGATGAAATTTATTAGACCGGCCGGTGGGGATCCTTCCTAGGAGAGGATCCGCGATACACGTAGATACCGTTAATTAAAGAAGATTATATCCGCGCTTTCGATCATCGCGATTGACGAGAGAGGAAGAGCAGCAAAGAGGTAGAGAGAGAGGGAGAGACAGTAACCACGCTATGCAAACCTAACAGGCACGCCCTCGAACGATCGAAAGGCTCGTTCGTCGGCCATCATCGCGGGCCAGCTCGAAAGGTTCAGCGATTTATGCACACGCAGGTACTACACACGCCGTTCGCGTAGCTACCTGTGCTCCCGCGTGTTCGCGTTCGATGCTAGTCTATCTATCGATTGCCCGGATCGCAGCTTATCCGGCTCTCCTTCGTGCGACTTAATTGGGCAACAGTGAACCGAACAAACCGAGAACGACAGGCCGACCGTGAGCCGCGAGTTCGACGATCGACGTTCCGTTCCAGTATCGACACCGCGTTCGTCCCGATGTTGGATCGCTCGCCACGCTAGTGGCAGCGTCCTCCTCGCCGATAATATTTTTGCATTCCTAAGGGTCGGCCGTGGTGCCTGCGTGGCTCGGTGGCCCGTACGATATTCGACGTTCGATTTACTGCGCTATGAAACTCGAGACACGCCTTTCCTGAAAGGGTGTTCATTAGTCATCCGCCAAGTCAGAGGGATCGGAGGATCTCGACTTTGCAAGTATAATAAACGAACGGGCGAGCGGCGTTCATTTCACGATAAAGTACGATAATTGCGAAGGGACCGCGAAATTTCCGTCCCGACGAATGACCGAGGGGACGTACGCCCCGGGTATATCGGCGCCGTTAGTCGGTACACGAAACGTTCCAAACGATCGATCGATCGATCTTCCCCTGTCATATCGTCCCCAAACATTTCGTCAACTTAATCTCTCAACCGGCTCGCAAACGTGGCGACGCCGTGGTCCAATCTCGTCCGGGGATCGTTCGTCCAGGATAAGGAACCGCAGGTACAAGGTTGTTTGGTGGGACGAGTGGGCGTTCGATAAACATCGACAAGAGGACTCCCAGATTTCCCGAACGCTTCGCGCCAGGTAAAAGATCCTGGAATGTCGAGTTTCGTGCCCTGTCGCGCTGCTCGTGCGCCCCCTCCCCCCCCCCTGGTAACAAACGGGGAAGTGTTTTTCGATCAGTCACCGGTTTATAGTTCTGCACTCGGTGGATCGTCTCGAGCTGGTAGAGTCATTAACGCTTAATTGGTTGGACGGTGTCGGGATCAATCGTTCGCTCGCCCTGGGACCCGATTAGTTATCAATGTTTAGGCGACTCGACAAATTTATTTCCATACATTAAAACGCGGCTGGCTTAAAATATTCCCGTCTGCTATCGGGCCGAGTGGAATAAATTAAGCGCGTCGGACAAGCATCGCGGAGCAGAAATTCCTCGATCTTGCGCCGCGAGATCCACGCCAATGATCGTTCCTCCGCTTGAATAAAGATTGAAGCTTCTACAAATCGACTGCACCCACGTTTCCCTGGCCTAATCGAATAAACGACGCTCCGCAATCGGCCCGATCGATCGGGCCCTCGTTCGAACGGACTCGTGACTCACCGTGCCATTTTCATCTCGGCTAATTCGAATTCTCCTCGTAGCCGGCACTCGAGTCGCGTACTTGACCGTTGAACAAACATCGCCGGCCGTTGAAACGACGGGGGCAACGCCGCGGGTGTCGACGCAGAACGGCCGCTTCCGTCTTGCAGATTCAGCCCCCGTGCCTGTTCGTCTGGTTGAGATTTAAGGACATCGCCGAAGGACTCGTCGCGGTGTTGCAACGCGTTGTACAACGCAGCGTCGAGCAACCGGGGGGCGGTGAACGTTCACCGACCGGCTATCGAGCGGTAATTGGAAAATGACTAATGCCGATAGCGGCGCGCAAACCGCTTGCGTAAGCGAGCGTGCAAAAACGACTCGGTCAATTTCCAACCCTTTTTTGGCTATCAAGTGGCCTCGATCCGCGGTACTCTCCCGTCTGCGATCTCGTCCCGCGGAGTTTCACCTGGCCGCGGAACGACCGATGGAATTGAACGACGGAGCACTTGATTAGCCCCGTCGTCATCGTTCACTGGCTTCTTGATTGACTCGGGAGCCGAGATTGTCGCTCGGCACCGCCGACGATAATTAGACGGACGTGTATTCAAATTATATGGCGCGTTACTCGATGTTGCTTGCCTCGTTCGATCGTTACCTTTGGAGGTTGATAATTTTTTTTTTTCTGAACGAAGTGTACGCGTATCATTGGATTATGAAATTTCGCTGGACACCGTTCTACGCCTCGTCGTGATTAGCTTGCTCGTTCGTTACTCTTTCCTTCTCGTTTTTATTGGAGTCGCGTTGCCGAACGCGTGACTCGGTTTAAGCCGGACCACCGTTTCTCCAGTTCGTCGTCGATCAATTATTTCCCAGCATTTTATAAATATATATTCCGCCTGGCGGTCGGAAAGAAATGCCAAAGATATCTCATGTCACGAGGCGAACAAATACGACTCGTCCCGGAGTCACGTCATTCCGCTCGTTCTTCCATCGTATTCTGAAGTACGACAAAAGGTGGGAAGGGGGTGGGGGGGGGGGGAGGTGGTCGATTCGAGTCCTCGCTGCATAAAAATCACCAGGCCGGAGATTGGTTTCAGGGAAGCGAGCCACCACGATGGCCCCGGTATTTGCTTAACAACCGGTTTTCGTTCCGTCCCGGACGAATCGTCTCGTCGCGGGGTCACGATGAGAACCGCTGTCCTATCGGTCGTCATAAGTCACTCAGCGTGTGGCATACACGGTACACGGGCCTGTACGTAGGACCCGTGGGTCCTACTATCTTCTCTCTTTCTCTCTCCCTCGTCCTCCGGCCTCTCCCTTGTTCATTGTCTTTTTTCAACCCTTTTTCCTCTTCCTCGCCATCTTTCTTGCTCCGTAAGCACGTTACGTTTCCCTCACTGTCCCGATCGTTCTACGCTGGCGTTCACCCGATCCGCACCGGCTATTTCTCTCTCTCTCTCTGGACGCTCCTAGGCTGTCCAGGACATCGCGTCGTATCCCGCTGGCTCTCGCGTCAGATCTAAGTGGTTCCCCTCGTACGTTACCCCGTTGATCCCCCTGTACCCTCAATCCGGCATCGAATACAGCTTCACGGCGAGCGAAGATGAAAAATGCCGATAATTGATTCCGTTCGGTCGTGCGCGCGGACCACGCCGTAGAGAAATCGGCGTCGACGCGATGGACTCTGTTCGAAGAACGTGGACCGCCGGTAAAAGTCTTTCGCTGCAAGAGGGGTCCACAGTGTACACACATGCGACGCGCGGTCTAAAATAAAGTCTAGGAAGCTGCCGAAGTTCTGGGTTATTTATATTCATCGGTAAACGTGCGACTATATTTATCGCAGCGTTATGTGGCGAATTATTTCGGTATTGTTATTTATATTTAATCGACGCGCGGTTCTGTCCAGCTTCTATCGTATTATTCTATCGTTGACACACTCGTCGGTGTTCCTGAAAAAGGTTCCGACGTTTCGCAGTCGAATAAATAAATTCGCAGTGGCCGAAATTGTCGCGGCTTTCGTCGGAACAGTTTCGTGCTCCGATCGAAAACGGAGGACAGCCGGGCGGATCAAGACGTTCCATCTCGAACCTCGTGTAAGCCGTCGCCGATTAATTAACGACCACCTCGCGCACCGTCGTATTATTAATCAGAAGGGGCGCGCGAGTCATAAGTCGTGAGCGGATCGTTCGCGAGCCGATTCGTGACCCCGTGATTCCATTCTGCTCCGTTCCATTGTCGGGCCGAATTAATGCGCGATCGGGCGAATACGGAACAACGCTGGTAATTGATTCCCGTGGAGTCTATATCGAGCGTGAAACGACGGAAGCAGGCGGACACCGGGCGACTCCGTTAATCCAACAAATAGAATTCGAGCCACTCCGTGTCCGATGCAGTTAAGCCGACCGTATCCCCCACGGCCGCCGTTCTCTGTAGACACAATAGATCCGCCGAACGTTCTTTTCCGATTATTTTTTGCGACGCCTTTAATCCCCCGTGCGCCGTTTGCCTCGCGTTTAACGACGGGGAAATTGGTATTGTACGCGCGGTTAGCTCCGTCCATTTTTTTTCCTCCTTTCTTTTTTTGTTTAATCGACGTCTCGTTTTTGGAATCGGCATTACGCTCAACGCAAATCGTGGGCGACGATTCGATCGGCGCGACCGATGAAATCATCCGCCATCTTACGCCACTCTGGTTACCAGCAGGGGAATAATTGATGCTCCTCCCCACTACCCCTGAGCGAGTGGGCTGCAAGTACGGCGCACGTACTGCGACTCTCCTCGCAAATGATCACAGAGGTTCTGCGATCCGAGGATAATTGATCGAACCGGCTAGATAGCGCGAGCTTATTAATCGTCGCAGCGGTAACGATACGGGGATCGATTACGCGCACGACGCCTCGAGTTATCGTATTATTGCCGTGGTATCGTTTAGCTGCTATCCATCGGAGTTACGAAACCGCCGACGATACTTTCGTTCCTCTTCCCTCGTCGCGAACTTCCGGCAACTCGACCGACCGAAGAGCCACCTCGAGTAACGTCCACGCCGCCGGGCCCACGTCCTTATCACCCCATTGTCGCCGATCGTTCCCCTTATCCGGTGGAAATCTCGCGACGACGCCGTAACTCAAGTATCGGCGCGCGGATCGAATTAGCGAGGCTCGGGGCGTCCGTCATTCAATTACGACGCATCCACCGTCGGTGATGGCGCACTTTATGCACGCCGTGGCCCCGGCATAAAAATCATTTATTCGCTCGTTAAAGATTGAACGGGCATCGGTCAGGGGCGTTCCCTTCCCCGTGGCCCCGACCGGCGGACAGTGCCGGAAGATTTAGGGGCGTCGTAAAGCAGAAAAAGAGGATCCACCTCGCGGAGGCGCCGTGGTCGCGCCGGTCCCCGGTCTCGAGTTTCCGCTTTTCGAGGCTGCCTTTTTGTTTCGTCCCCGAGGCGTTCGCCGCTACCTAGGTAGACGCGTCGGAGGAACGCTCTACCCGAAACGACAGCCACGGTGTCGTGTAACACTTTATTCCGAGTCTCGTGTTTCCCGGGCGATATTTAATCGATCCTGCCGCGATAGAGGTGCCCCACGGCGGGCCCCGATGCGCGACGGCGCAAGCGGAACATCTTGTCCCGAGCGGGGAACCCGTAGGTGTCCGAGCCAGGCCCTCGAGATGGAAATCGCGAATTTCGTGCAGGGGAATAGCGGCTGCGCGACCTTGTGCTTTATCGTTTTCGCTTACGCGCGCACACCTTCGTGGCCGCGTTTGCACGGAAACGCGAAACCTCGCGAATCGAAAAGATACGGGACGCCCTGCGATAAGGGGCGCAGTTGTCGCGGCGAATTTCGCGAAAGAAACGGCGAAAATAGTAAACGCGGATTCGGCGGTCGGCCCTCGGCCATCCGCGTGTTCGACTCGTCCGGCAGGAAAGTGAATCGAACCGTTGTTCTCGCATTCCTTTTACCCGCTTCCTGTCTTGGAGATATCACGCCGCTGAAGTATCGGACTGGGTCACGCTTATCTGGTTGTCCTCTCCGCCACTTGCGGCGGTAAATTCTACTATCGTGCCCATAAATAAAATACCAGAGAGCCGTGCGGCCGCGTGGCCGCGCAGCCTCTACCCTCGAACAAAGGCACGCGTATCGAAAAAATGCCTGCTCTTCTAGTCGTGAAAACGTATCGATCGCGCCTGTCTTCGAGTGTCCGCGATAAATTCAATGCAGCCCACGCGGTCCCGGATCCCACGGGAAAAATATTTTTCCAACCCGGCGGAGGTCGAGAAAGAAACGCAGAGATCCGGTGGGCGATTACAATTTTACAAATAGACGCGTCGAGTCAACGCGATGCACGCGCGTACGCGCGCCGCCGCGACTCGTCGGCAAGCGATCCGCTGGACACACACTCGAGCCGTTCGGCGCCGGCTCGTTACAAGAGATCACTCGATCGCTTCGTCGTCGAGCGTAATGTTTTACGATGCTGTTTGGCTATCCCATTCACGGGTAGCAGTACGTTCTCTTTGACACGATTGTTTTGACTGGCCGTGAATACGGAACGCTCGACGCGCCGCCCACGCCTTCTCCGCTCCTCGCCATTTTCACTCCCCTTTCTGCCACCTACGAACACCCTGCGATCGCCCCGCCACGACGCTCGTCCCTTTTTCCACGAAGGGACGGAGGGAGATGAGCCGACTTCCGTTCGCCGCTTCGAGGCAGATCGTTCGACGCGTCCAACAGAGGCAGCACAGCGTCTATTCATCGGCGATCGAACAACGATGGACGTACCCCGCCCGCGCCGTGGCGCCCATTGGAATATGAAAACACCCCCACGAATTAAAATAACACCGGGCGAGCACGGTGCACGCAACGATCTTAAATAATTCATGGGCTTTTTCACGCGGCGAGGCACGAGGAACGCCCGACGCGTTCAACCGCGCACGAGCTGCAACTATCCTCGACGGTACGCGCGCGTGCACGCGGCACCGAAAGTCTCGTTGCTTCTGTAACAGAACGGAGCCGAAAACGGATGACACAGTATTTGCGACGGACCATCCGCTCGAGGGTACATTTCGACGACACGTTGAGACGCGGCTGAATAACCCACGGATGTTTCGTTCGAATGGAACAAGTGTATACGTACCTGCATCGAGTCGCGCGGACGAAAAATGCGCTACGAAACTCCGTTTCGTTTGCGTGTATTGAACCGCGGTGTAATGACGCGACATTTTAAAAGCTGAGAAATAAAATACGTATTCATGTATCATTTAGCGGATCCGCCTGTTCCACGCGTCCGAACGGAGGCTTCCTCGCGATATTTTCCAAGGGACGCACGATCATCCTATTGCACCCGGTTCATCGTCGTCCATAAATCCTCGTGAAACGTACCATTTGCAAATCAACGATCCCGACCGTCTTTCGCACCCTCGTTCCACGGCCTTGCCTTATCGTCATCGCTTACCGGCGCGAATTCCTTGGCACGCGATTAATCAGACAGCGCAACCAGCCCCGAAAGTGATACCGCACGGCGGTCGATTATTAACGAAGCCTATCGATAGCCGTATCGCGGGCCATTTGTCAGATAGCGGCCGAAAGTCGCTGGCGGCCCCGTTCGGTGCGATTCTCGCACGCGAGGCCCCTCGCTGAATAACGCGATCGTTAATTAAACCGCGAGGTACACGCCGCCGGGGGGTGGGACGCGAACGACTCTCGGTTGCATCGTAAATTGGGCAACATGCGAGCAATTCTTTGATCCGTGCGGAAAACGTGGTTCACGCTTGGCCATCGGCCGGGCGCGACGAGCAAGAGCCGCGTCGACGCGCGGATCAACAGGCTCGATTCTGCGCGTGTCTAATTGGAGAACGGTGTACGCTACGCGCAACGAGGGGTTACGTGATTCGTTGTCCCGGAGAGTAATTGGCGACCGGGTAAGGCGCGAAACTGCTGAGGTTTGAAATCGAGAAGGAATTCTGTAAATCTGTAAATTCCATCAGGGTGCACGATTTTGTCTTTATTTTGAAGAACTCGCAGATTTCCATGTCGCGTTCTTAGCCCGTGCAGGGATCCTGTCGTTGGCTTCTCAATTATTATTTTATCCGGTACTGTTTCAGGCGATCCGCGACAAAATTCCGAACCACGGGACGATCCGTCGGTTCTCGTTTAACGGGCGTCGTAAATAACGAGTGCAGCGGGGTGGTTTCGGGGCGCGAGAACAAGAGTGAAACACGCGTTCGTAGATCCAGGAAGGCCTTTTCCACGGTACGAACGGGAATTCCGAGTCTCAATCCGGCGATTTACGAGTGGGCGCCGTTCTACGGTAGTACCTCCGCTATCGTGTACCTAATCTCGATCCGCGTAAATCATCGATAGCACGGTGGTACAAGCATACATACTTGATGCCTCATTCCTTTTCCCTTCGTTTCCCTCCACGGGCCGGCCATTCCTGTAAATCATACGAAACGTAGCCGCTCATTACACCCGTGCAACTGTACATTATCGCGGGACCGAGTAATACTTTCTCCGTGGTGGCGCGGCTCGTCTTATCTTTATTTATCTCGTCCCTGACTCACGGCGGGCCTCTTGTGTACACATCGAGTACCTGTAAATACGCGGTGAATGGAATATGGCGTGCGGCAACGCGTGTCTTCCGATCGTTGTATATTTTCGGGAGGAGGCGGCGACGATTTGGCTACCGTGTAAGGTCAGCGAACAGAAATCGTTCTTCGGCTAACACGGTATTTGAGAGCGTCTTCGAAAGGGTGCGCGAATTTTTTCTAGAGGAACCGGTTTTATTGTCGCACCTATGTGTAGTAAAATGGGATGTACCTCGTCGCACCTTCGTGTCTCCTTCTATTTAATTCCGGATGAAAAAATTATGAAACGTCCTGACGCCCACGCCACGATCATTTTCCATTGCTGGGAGAACTCAAGTGTTGGCTCGACACTCCACGACGATATAAGTGAAGGCAAATCGGCTTTGTAACTTATAATTCCTAACGGCTCGCGAGGAGAGAGCGGATACGTTTCGCTCGATAACCGCCCCGCTGTCTGTTCCCAGGAACTAGGGACCATCCTATGGACACCGTGGCGTTTGCTCGAGGTAGATCCTCGAGCTCGATAAACGTTGCGATGCTATTCGATTCTCATCGGGAGTTGTTAATTGTCGTGGCTACTCGGGCTAATAGATACGGCATGGCGTTGATAATTAATCGATGTTACACAGGTTAAAATGAAATTCGACTTAGAAAAAGTAGACGCACCAATTTGTATCGTATTTTCAATCAACGAAACATTACTTGCATTTAATTGAAACTACGCCACACTTCTGTGACAACAGAGTGGAATGAAAATGACTGCTCCGAGAGGAACGGCTTTTCTCAAACTGTTTGCCTCGTTCGCAGACAGGAAACACCAATGAATAATCCTAATCCCCCGATACGTCGGTCGTAAATGAAATCTGTGTATCTATTCCCAGGGTCAATCCTGCGCTATAGAGGCCATATTGTAGTATCCGGTAGATACGGCGCACGATAACCAGGAGCCAGCCATTCGTTTCGACAAACGCGAGCGAATGTAAATTAGAAAGCCGAGCCTACAGGCTGTCGGTTTTTTTTCTTCTCTGAAAGGCGAACCAAAAAAAAAAAAAGAAAAACGAAAAAAAAAAAGAAAAAGCGAAAAGAAATAGAAGCATGCACGTACGCGCATACCAGAGGAGGAAGAGATCGTAGGACCCCCCAGGAAAACGAACGATGTCACGCGAAAGAGGGGGACAGAACCCGACCGTGGAGGCTCGTACGTAATACGAGCGTATCGTCGCGTTTCTCTTATAAATACGCGTCGATATACCGCGTGAAACGAGAATGGAAGGCGAGAGCGCGAGGAGGAATCTGGGTGCTCGGTTACGGTGAGAGAATCTCAGAATGTCAGAATGACACGTCGGTAAATATCCCGCTGATCACCGGCCGCGACTTTACGGCAATCGAAACAGGCCCCCAGTTCCACGGTGTACCGTAATATTCTGTCGAATTTACGGGGAGAAGTGCGTTACGACTTTATTATGGCGCGGGTCTTGTAATCCGTGGCACGCCAGCGGCGCCCACCTTTATTCCACCCCGCCACTGCCGCGGACTGTCTTGTGTCTTTGTAAATTTCCGGTTTTTATCGTCAGACCGGCGGAACGTCCGACTGTTACGAGGGCAAAATTCGTCCTTGCGAACGATACACGCATAGTTCTGGCTATCGCTCGAAGCGCGACGCTTTAGGGTAGTTTCGTTCGTCGGGGCGATAAGGTTCGTAATGGTGTTTTTCACGGGCAACTTCTGAGTAACGGGGGTCTACGGTTTAACGCTAAGATGTAAATAATTCGCACGGCTCGGGTGTGTACTTCCGTGAATTATGACCCCGTGCAAATAGAAGGGGAGGGCTAATTGGGAGTCGCTGTATTCGCAGTGAGTCACATTCTGAAAGAATTCTCTTTCCGCTGTTATTTTCAACTCGCGTTAGTTACACAAACCCAGCGGGTAGAAAATAACTTGCCGTTCCGTTCGATGAAAATTTCACGTCTCCACGACGATTACGAAAACCATGTACTATCTACCAAAGAAAATTAGAAAGTCTTACCTCATCGTGAAACGTGACTGGAACTATCGCAGCGTTTACACGCGCATGTTGTACTCTGCGCGCTGCACATTGCAATAATGAGTAACGAGTAGATCGGTGGACGTGTTTATTGGCGCACAGGCTGGAAACAACGTGTTCACCGTCTGACAAACGATTCGTGATAAGAATCGTTATTAGCGGCGATACAATTGCCGCTCGGCCGTGGATCGAATGCAAAAATTCGATTCCTCGCCGACCAGAATTTTACAGGCGGCCACATTTTACCTGGAATACTGCCTCGCAGCCTCGCGGTATTTACGGTTTCCTCGGAAACACTCTCTGCCACAAAATAACGCGTTCCATCGGGGCATCGTGGTCCATTTGACGGCGAAACGGGCGCTGCTTCATTGGTATGCGAGAGCATGCTGCCCCGACGGGAACGCCGCGCGATTTTGGAACGTCAATCGAAGGCGAGACGATGCGATCGTTTTTAATCCGCCCCTTTCCGCGTCTGATAGCCGTCAGCTGGGGCGAGCAGTAAATTCTGACAAGATTTGCAAGTGAAATTTCCACGCGAGAATTTCCCTCCCCGGGCGTGTATAATGGAAAAACGGGAAATATAATTACACCTATTCCGCGTTCGAACATTATCCGCGAGACCGTACGAGTGTACAACGATGCAAAGTTTTCACTGGAATGCAAATATATTCCGCCACCCGGCCGCCATTCTATACTAAACGTTTCAAGGGTGAAAGCCACGTTTCCATTCTCTCGAACGCGGTCGACAAAACGTGTGGAAGAGGGAGGAATTAAACTGGCTCTTTCCCAACGGCGACGAGCGGTCGCGCGATCGGCTTCTTTGCATAAAAATGACCGCGAATTAAAGCTCCTTTCAGGCCACGAACTTTCGTTGGCGCGTGAATAGCCGCATTCAGCTTGGCCCCGCTCCGTCCGACAATCGAGAGGGTGGTCGCGAGCCACGACGGATTCGGATAATTTCAGCCGACGTTTGTACGACGCGCACGTCCACGCGTTCCCAGTCTCCGAATACGAAATTTTTTCGTACCTGGCCGCGGTGCCCGGATCGACGAACGAATCGACGCGCCCGTTTCCACGGTGGTTGCGCGTTCGTCGCGCACGAAACGGATGTTTCGCTCGTCGGGGCGACGGGCTCGTTAAGAGGATCCGGGCAGGGAACGCGAGTGTCGCGCCGGTCAGTATTATCGAAGTCTCGAAGGAAATCTGACTCTCCGTAGGCGGCTTCGCGGTGCCAGGACCTCGCCTACCTGTGGCCTGTGGCATTTATTAAATCTTATTCTGGCGTCCTCGTCCTTTCTTCCGTCTCGGGTTACCCCTCGGGATGTATCCAGGCAGCGGCGTTCAAAGGAGGGAAATGCATTCTGGATCCACGACTTATTCGATTTCGTCGTCCTTTGTTGCGCGATTTACGGGACTCCTTTAGCTTACAGCTTCCACCTTTTCCCTGCTCTTTTTCTTCCCCACACCGACGGAGCCTATCGTGGCCGCGACTCAGCCACCTGCTCGCCCCCCCGATCGGGCGATATTTCGATTAAAAGCGGGGGGCAGATCCGACCGTTGACGAACGCGCGGAAATCGACAGAACCATCCGGAGGGAGAGTCGCTTCTTTCTTCCGGGGCGAGACGCCGCGAGAGGAATCGAGGGGTAAAAAGAACTTTATTAAGTTCCCCCGGTGAAAAGCGGTCTGTGAAAGAAGGTTCGCGGGGAAAAGCAATATCTCGCTATAATTCGTCGCCATAATTTCGTGCCGGCCAGGAATTGTATAATACAGCGAGTACAAGGGAACGGGCGTTCCCTCCTCGCGTGTACGTATTACGCATCAGCCTCTCCGTTTAAGAAGAAGAAATTACGGATCGTTCCAGAGGGAATAAGGGAGGAAGGAGAGAAAGCCTCGTTCAGGTCGGTCCTGATAGATAGCCCATCTCGGGCGAGTGACGATTTATTTTCATAATTTATTCCACGCTCGTGTAGCTGTCAATGCAGCGACGAACGAACCGATCCCACGGATAAAACACGGCCGTGCCCACGTTACGACCGTGAAACAGTCTCCCGGCCGTTGCTGGTCGAAACGATCCTCGTCCATCATCCCACGTGCGACAGAGCGCGTTCCCGTGCGTGCCAGGAGGTCGCCTATAGTGTTTGCAAACTTCTGTGAAATGCCCTGGGCCGCGGTGCACGACGTACGTTCCCTCACGTGGCGAACAATAGGGAGGAAGCCCCGTTTCGGGCCGGGCAAGAAAGATACAAGTCCATTTCGAGTGAAATACGCGCGTAACTGCCGTCTTTTTTCGTCGGTGCTCGAGCGAGAAATGGTGTCCAAAAACTGGTTGGACCTCCACGGAACCCCGTCGCGCCGCGTCAGTCTATCGGTCATTTAAGCCTCTCTTTCTGCCTCGTCCTTTCTTCCGTGTGCTTCCTTCCTTCTCTCCCGTTTCGAGTCACCGATGGAAAAGCAAGAATGACTCCGGTGGTCGCTACTTGCGTCGCCGTTTCGGAACGGAACGGAGTGGCCCGTAACTTTGTTGCCCGTGTACCCGAGGAATTCCCGTGGCTGTTGTGTACACAGCTCGCGACGCGGTCTGCCACAATCGAGAAGTTTTCTTTCCACGGAACAACTCTCTTCCCGTGCTGCGCACAGAGAAAGAGAAATGCTTTCGTAACGCGGTCGCGCGGGTATCGCTGCCAACCATAACCAGATAACGAACGACACCGTAGGAACGCTCGAGCGTTAAACCGTTACAATGGAAAGCTTAAAAACGGAGTGGCGGTCCTTCACGGGGGCGGCGAGGAGGAAAGGTGACCGAGAGATGAGAGGAGGGAACGAAACGCAGAACGTTGCCCGCGTTCGTGCACCTGGATCGCGTTCCTCGTTGCACCGATATGGTCGCGTTATCTGTCGGTGCCGACCACCCGGCCAGGTTGCGTCGCTGGTCAGTGTACCGCACACGTGCTAGACTAGCGTTGGAAGATAGGCCTGCAGGAAGTCGTAATCTCGTCTCGGTGCAGTAGCTTTGGATGCTATGTATGTTCCTTGGCGGCTACGACGCTGCTGGGCGTCACGATCGCGTACATAATATGCATACTCGTTACTACGAAACGAAGGATCATCGTTCGCGAGACGAAACAAGAACGACCTGGAATGGCTGTCGCGTACCACGCGGAAGGATTAAGAATATCAGGGTGCAGAGGGACAGTTCGTAGGGAAGTTCGCTGAAGAATCGGAGGATTCTGTTCCCTGCTCCCGTTTCGAACGAGCGAATGATTCGTCGGCGATCGATCGATCCACCGGCAGAACGACCAGTCGGTAAGCTAATTTCGCGTCGCATAAAAGCGTCTAATGCCAGCCGAGGGAAAATCCGTTTAGCTTGGCCCGGGCTTCTCGAGATAAATTGGTTTCGGGGGATTTCTAAAGCGGCTCCTACGGCGCAGGAAGTTCGAGGGTGGCAGAAGCGAGAGAACCTTTGTGACCGGGAGACTTGTCCCTCGAGAATCTCTCCCCGTCACCCACGACTACGACGACGACGACTGCGACGGGGAACGCCTGGACGCCTTGAATGTCAACCGTGACCCAACAATGGTTTACGGACAAGACACGATGCCTAGGGTTCCAGTAGGAGGGAAGAAAAAAAGCTTTAACTTCTCCATGACGGACAAAAACCTGTATTTCCGACCTGTCCGTGGACAGCGCCGCTCCTGAGGACTTCATCCCGATGGACCTCGCACTGTCACGCGTTCAATGGCACGGGAAACAGAGTTTCTTTTCCCTTCTCGGTTAGACGGTCGCTGTGTTCGGTCGCAACTGCAGATGGAATCGTCGTGGACGACGTTACGTCGAAAACAGCGTACAGGGAACCTCGAGTTCGCGCATGGGGGCAAGACGTGGAAACGGAAATTCTTTGCGCTATTCAATTTTAATAATCGTGTATATATTACGGTACGGCACAACGAAAAGTAGTCCCCGGGTGCTTATACCTCTCAGACGTAATACGACGTGGGGAGTATTCAAGGCCCTTTCAATTTCCATTAATTTTTCCTGAACAAACCAGAAGGGCGGACTTCAGGATTTCCGTAGTCATTGTTTTACAAAGAGTCTTATAGAAGTCGGTCTGCGTCGCGACCGCTGAAACACGAAGCGCACAAGCTGCACGAGTTTCCTGGCCCTTTCGACCGACGATTCCACCACGGGGGATGTTGAACGGGCAAGCGAAGTTTCCTTGAATTTCCTTCTTAGTCCCGCGGTGACATCGTTCCGCGCGTCGCGAAACCCATTCGCCTGCGCGAGCCCTTGGCTTTCGATCGGGGACGAGGACGAAAAGTATCTGCGGTGAAGGCGTCATTACGGAATCTTTCGCTTTGACGCCTACCCTCGGTCTGGTTTCCCTAGCAGTTCGACCGCAGGAAAGAATGAAATTGAATCCGCGGGAACGGGCGGCGAGCCACAATAAATCCGGCGAAGAAAATCCGTCGTGGACCACGTCGTCGATCGTACGCGTCGACCGGGAGATCGACGGGGCGAAGGAGGGAAAAGTTGCACTTGCGAAAAGTTTTCCAACGGTTCGCTCCTCCTCTCCCTCGCTCCGTTTGCGATCTTTTCCTCTCTTGAATTATTCGTCGCGCGGAAGGCAAGGGGTTTCAGCTGGCGGCGCGAGCCGCGATCCATTCGAGCGGCGGAAAAAACGCTTTTTAGCGGAGGTCGGCGAAAGTCCATTCGTGCCAGTGACTCTTAAAATTTAAGTTCGACGGCGAATTCTGGCCGGGGCATTGTTGCCGCCCGGAACAATTCTTCGTTTCTCGGCCGACGTCGACTTTCAGCTAGACGTTGGAAAACTTGCGCCCATTGTCCGCGGGGAATCTTTCGCCCAACGGTTCGTTAATTAATATCCCCCTTTCTCGATAAAACGTATCGGGGAACGAGCCGGCCTCGTTACTCCTCGAGGCATCGGGAATCGTAGCCGACGGAGCCGCTGGAGCTCGACGGAGTTAACAAGGGACGAGCGTCTGCGGACTGTCTTTTGATTGTATTTCGTAACTTTCGTTTCGACGTATCCCGGTTGAAAATTACAAATGGACCACCCGGTGCACGAACGTAAAATTATAGTCGTCGTTATCGCGACGATCCTCGCGTTAGGGTGGCGCGAGATCGTAATCAGAGCCAATCCTGGGTCGTTCGTCGTTTCTATGAACCTCGCTCGTTGCCTAGCTGCCTCTCGGGGAGAAAACCGCTACCCCTCGCTTTCCCGGCCATTCGGGGAACACTGGGGGAAGTGTCCGTGGCCCGAGGGCTGGAGCATCCCTTTGGTGCTACGGAGACGCCGAGGACACGGCACGTTTATAACAGGGGCGACTGTGTACACGGTACATACGCGTATACATATATACTTTCGCTAGAAGTTTGTTCGTCGGATGATGATCGCAATGTCTCGCGATTTCGTAACTAGATTTTTGTATCGCCAAGTGCCGTTGGTCGCTACCGCAACGACGCGCAGGCACAACGTAGGTCGCGAATGAAATATCGCGAGCGTAGGTGACGATCCATGTCCAGCATTCGAACGATTGCGAATTTGCCCGATCGCGTCGGATACATCGAATTGCCCCGGATAACTCTTACGCGAACCAGGTGAGCGTGACTCGTTCATCCGGAACGCGCAGCCCACCCCCCGCGAGTCGTGGTAAAAAATCGACGCATCGAGACGCGACGCGACGAGGAACGACGATTAGCATTTTATTGGCGTCGCGTCTTGCGATAGCTTCGACCGGACGAGATAAACGAGGGGGTGGTGGGACGTTAAACCTCATCGTCTATCGGACACGCCTTGTCGCTGCAGGTGTGCTCCGTTCGCCCCTTATTTATTGCGCAAACTCTGGCAGCCTCCTACAACAGGACCGTTTCGTTATTTATGCGACGGGCCCGGTGCTCATTTTTGCGACTGGTACCCGCTGGAATTTCGTCCCCGGCCGCGCCGTGAATCGAAACGCCGCGGCCGTCGTACTTCGTTTCCAGCGGAGTTCGGGGGATCGCGTGTGGACCACGGGCGACGTGTTCTACACACCGCGTGAAACCCTAGATGGGAATTGTTCGGCTGCCCTGGCGTGTCCACCGGGCCCGCTAGTAGAAGATACTCGATCTTGATAGCAGGTAGGTCCCCGTGGAACCGGTCGTGACTGTACCTACACGGAACATCATTAATGCCACCAGGGGAACGAGCGACGAAACGAAAATCGTCGATCGTGCGAGGGTAAGGGTGACCGGCGGGGTTGCCCTGCTCCCGTGGGCCGCACGATTTCACCGTCTGCCAACAACGGGGCAGGTCGTGAAAAAGAAGCAAGCCGAGCGCGGAACGAGGCGAAACCTCTAGGACGATAATTAGCGATCGAGGGTCCCGAGTAAGACTCGGGCCATCTTGTTATCCACGCCACGGCGCCCAGCGTGACGTCATCGCGCGTGTGGAGGCTGCCACGAAAGGGTTAAGGTGGTGCGGGCCGCGCGCACACACGCGCGTTTAAACAGGTGTGCAAGCACCGGCTCGCGCGATCTCTGCGAGGGGGAGTAGCGGAGATGCGCAGAGAGAGAGAGAGAGAGAGAGAGAGAGAGAGAGAGAGAGAGAGATTGATAAAGGGGGTGGAGAGGGACTGACGTAGGGTAAAAGAGAGGACGAGTAAGGTAGAAAGAGAAAGGGTGGAAAGAGGAGTCTCAGAGTCCCAATACACGTCGGAACTGACTCTCGCGTGGCTACGTTAGGGGACGTCAGAGGTCTACTCTTGTGTAGTAGAATATCCATGAGATGGAGTAACGAGAAGTGGGGACAGGTACAGCGAAGAGTACCGAAGTCGTCCGAAAGGTTTCCCCCTCTATGCGAACGGTTAGGTCGGACCGCTGCTTTCGCGTTTCCTCGGACGCGTTCACGTCAGTGCGTATACGACCGTCGTTGGGGGTGTTTCGTGTGACGATCCGTCGGCTCACACGTGTACCGATAATACCGCGACGCGTACACGATCGTTGAACGAATTATTACGTATTGCGTGTCCCTCGGCCAACTAGACGGCGCGTACGTAGGGAGATATTGTACGTCGAAGAAACGTGTGTCCGGTGTGTGGCCCCTGTGCGTGGACGAGAACGAGACCGCGAGCGTGCGGAAGGCACGGTTTGTGATTAGCCGTGTGCAAGCATTCGACTGTTCGCACTCGTGACACGCGTTCAACGCGAATACGTTTCCGGAGCTGATTTAGTGGCAGGCTGCGGCTTCTGTGCGTATTCCACGACCCGAACGTAGAACGGGTCGACCGTCTGATAGCGGACGACCGTGAAAAAATATACGGACCAAGGCTCCGAGACTCTCGAATGGTCTAGGAGCGGTACTTTCTCGCTCCATCGTCGCAGCTATTTCGTTTCTTCCGTCGCCTGATAATGGATTAATTTTCACCGGGTAGTTTACCCCGACGGCTGTTCCCTGGACCGGAGGAACAGCATCGCGGAGCAGCGGCGGCACTCGGCGATAAATCAAGGTGAGATCCGGCTTTGTTTTCGAGAAGGGTGTTCCGATAGCCGGCCTACCATTGACCAGCCTCCTCGCCGAACCGTTTCACGTTCTCCTTTTCTTCCGTTTCACTCTATCCGTGGCCGGTACGCTCGCGATTATCTCCGTCCCTCCGTGGAACGCTGCAAACGAGCATCCACGGGCATGCAGCATATATTTTGCGGCCTCTCCTTTCCGTCTCTCTCCGTCTCACCGCGTCGGCTCTTCTTCCTTTCCCTCTGCACGACTCCGCGGCACTCTGGGACTCTCTTCTCCTCGTGCATAGGGACGAACGAGAAACACATGCACGCAAACCGCCGAGGCAGCCCTACGCTGTGCCTCTCGTTCCTTGCTCCTTTCTGCGTTCTGCATTCTGCATGCCGAAACGACGCGGACCTCGCCTTCCCGATACCCCCTTCTATTATTTCACCGATACCTACCCGAATCTTTCGCCCAACCCTCTGCCGCGCTCCTCTGCCTCGGTAACAGCCCTCCGGTCACCCCCTTTCCGTCGGTGTCCCTCAGCGAAATCGTCCGTGCGAAACGCGATCGATAGATTGCGTGGAATACTCGGGAGGTTTTTCTTTTTTGGTATCGTCGGTAGGGAAGCGTTCAAGCTTGGTCCTGCGAGACACGGCGTACACCTGGTTCGTAATATTCGTCGAAATGTCGAATCGCATTTGGACACTCGGGTACACGCGAATTGACCTGGAAGGTTCGGCTTCTCGGTAGGCCGGCTGGTAGTACGTCACGTGGCGTACACTTGCGTACAATGGAATATTCTTGGGTCGCTTGTCGAGCAGGGTGTACCGTGGTTAATACCTAACAGGTATGAAATGGGTAGAAAATTGGATAGAGAGAAAGAGAGAGAAGAGGCAAACGTCAGGTTGGAAGGAAGCGTAAGCACCTTTTTAATATCTCTCTCGTGGACAGGGGACAGAAAATCAGGGTACGCGATATCTCCGTTCGACCGTGCCGATCTTCTACGGTTTCTGTTCACCTGGCAACGATATTCGTTTTCCATTGTTTCGAATCGCCTCGATACTCCCATTCCGAGTCGACGTTTACTCGCTCCGTTTGAAACACTTGGCGATCGCGTACCCGTGGAAAGTTACCTACTGTTCGCGAGGTTGCCAAGCATTTGATAGCAGATGGTCGAATGTGCAAAGATGAAAAATATCGACGGAGTAATCGTAGGAATTGCGGGGACAATTGGAGTACCGAGGCACAGCGTCGCGATTCGACTTATCTCTGTGCTGTTGCTTTCTAAAATCGGAACTTGGCTCGCGATGACTCACTTTCGAATTAATAGATAAGTGAACGCATGCGATTTATGGCTGTGTGCTATCTTATTTACAATGCTACACGCTAATATTATAAATGGGGGATTTGTTCTCGATTGCGCGCAAGGTCCTCTGCAACCGACTACTCGCATATTGATAATAGAATATACCAGATCCTTCGTCAGACTGCCCCGAGTGTTCCCTCGGCAGTGACAATGAAAACGAAATTCTATGCAGAGCTGCCAGCGAAGGAAGTACATACGTAAATTCTTTGGGAAAAGTTTCCGAGAAACGTGTCGCATTTACATTTCAATAAAACCAGCCCTCGAAAATTTAAATATGCGCACACAGCGCAAAGAAAAACCCTTCGCCGGTTAATTCGAAACGATCCTCGGAAGAGATCCCCCACGCGCGTGCCACTCGTTGCAACCAGCGACGAGCGTCGAATTCGTACGTTTCAATTAACCCTTGCACAAGACCACGCGCAAGAATTTAACAACCGGAGCGCAGCGATCAATCGTCGAACGAAGGAATCGTGTCGCTCGTCGTCGATTTTTGAGTTGCGCGACGCCGACGTCTGTCCCTGCGCGTGCAATTTGCATAAACGTAGGTTCGGCTTGCGTATACGTTCCGCGTCCTTGATCGAAGTCCTTATTCGAAACGAAGTCTCGTCGCGTATGAACAGCAGGTACGCAATTACATGATCGTACAGATGACATCGGCAAACAAAGGTTGACGAGGCTTGTTTGCCTGCGCGCCGATCGCCGAGTGACTTAACGACGCGAAAGCGTCCCTTTCACGCGCCGCAATTTTTCCGACGCCCCCGTGTCGCTTCCCATTGTACTTTTGTATCGTCAGCCGTGAAACGTCCCGTGAAACGTTCCGTGAAACGTTCCGTGAAAACGGCGTCGATGGAAAAATGGGGAAAAGTCGTTAGACCGAAAGAAAACATCGCGAAAGCGTACGGCGTCGATAAAAAGAAATTCCCTTTTTCCTACGGTTTGCTCGGCCGTGCTAATTCTAATTATGGTTCGATCGTCGGCGCGCCGCGTTATAAATAAACGGTCCTCTGATATCCCCTTTGATGGCGAATGGTCGCGAGTCGATTGTCGAACGGAGAGTTATCGGTTGCTCGCACGCTGTATGAGTTATTGAGCGAGATTGCTCTTTGAACGGGAGCGTCGTAAATATATTTCATATGGGGCACAGGGCGTGACGGAGCATTCCCGATATTCCTATGGGTGCATTCGATTCTATGATCCTTCGAGCCCACGTGGTCCTCTCGTCGGAAATTTTTTTTTTCGGAGCCGCGGAAGGGCACGGACGCATTCTCTATTCGAGACCTCAAAGACTTTCAGGAATCGCGTTTTTATCGTCAATCCGATCCGTTTTAATTGCCGCGAGATATAATTTTCTGCTCCATTGAAATGCATCGAGTTTTCAAAGCAAAGGAATTCCCGTTTTCCTTCTCCTTTGTTTACCTTGTCGTTTTTACTCCATTTCCCGAGCCACTTTATTTAATTAATTCCAGGGAAATTACCATTCGGTGGGACTCTCGTTCCTTGTACAAGTTCAGCGAGGTAAACTCCCATTCGGGTAACTCACGCTCACCTCTACTCCCCCCCCCCCCTATTAAAATTCCTTCGAATGCAAAAGCTGGAACAATCGTTTCACCACCTTCGCTGAATCACCCACCTTGCCGCGGGGCAATGCAGAGGCTCGTTCCACGACTTCGTTGACACCGGTGCCGAGCGGGTTCGCGGACGCGCAAAAGGATCGCGGGTCGCGCTGAACCGGACGGCTCGCCGTGTCCACGCGTGAGAAATGACGTACGGGAAAGCGAGCAAAGGTGAACTAGACGGTGCCGATGCGGGACGGCAATAATTAGTCATGTTGGCCGAACGGCGGTGTCGGTTGCCAAGCCAATAAGAAGCCGATCCGTGCTCGTTTCCAGTGATATATCGTTGTCCAGGTGGGTGATGTCGCCTCGACGCGGTCCTTTTGGAACGCCACCGAGGGTCGGGGACGACACGATGAATACGTTCCTCGTAACTACCTCGTTCCACGCGTTAAACGCAGCCGCGTTTCTGGTTAAAATATGGGCCTCGCCGCGCGGAATCCACCGGCCGGTGAAACTGTGCGTCGCTTTGGTTACACGAGGCGTTGCAAAAGCTGCGTCTATTAGTGGTTCGACGATTCGGAGTAAACGTCGTTTCGTACGTTATAGGCGAGACGTTATTCGTCTGAGCGCGAAACAAATGTGTCCCCGCAATACCTGAACGATCGTTTCCCAATATCCCGTCGGAGTCTTCATCTTCATTCTCGAACGGCCTGCGCCGTATCGCCGGGCGACAGTTGTTTTCCGTTCAAGAAAGCAACGTAACACCGCGCGAAGGTAATTAACGCCTGCACACGCTGGTTTACGTGCTTGTACACGGTCATAATCTCGAGTGAGTGCTAGGCGTGTTATCACGACGGAGGGGGAGGATGGTCGATTATCTGATAGAGGGACGATATTCGAGTTCCACGACGGAGAAAGGAACGCGCGACTCGGTTTATCGTGGCGCGTTTCCGTTCGAAAGACACGGGCGGAATAAATATCGGTGGCGGACGGGTTGTGCGAAGAAAAAATATACGGCCGCAAATATCGCCGTCGCCGCGGCCTGGTGCAAATTTAACGAGAGCGTCGGGAGTCGAAGGCAGGAAGGAAGCTGCCGCTGCACGATAGTCGTAAAAAGGCGGAGAGATAAACGACGCCGAGGTTTTTTTTTTATCTCCTCCTCCACCTCCTCCTCGGTTTTCCTTTTTCTGCTTTCTTTTTTTTCTCTCCTCTTTGGGCGCCGTGATTTGATCGAGCGAAGTCCACGTAGACGTTCCGTTTTTAGCTCGATTATCGTGGTAGGCGTTGACACTTGCCGGTATAACTTGGTTCTTTTGCTTGTCGAAATACATATTATGCTGTCGCGTCGAGCGCGATCGTTTGCCGGAGAAGCGAAGGGGGAGGTCGCGTTTTCCGGATGGAAATATAATTGGACAACCCCGTCAAGCGATAAATTTGAGTAGCTGCACCATTCGAGTGCACATCTTTTCGGTGCGGAAAATCGACCATCCGCTCTCTCGCGAACCTCCAAAACGACCTCGCAGTTCTACGATTGAATAACGAAGCAACGCGGACCGCGCGTCACAACTTCGTGGCGAGCGTTCCCGAAGGGAACAAACTCGTCTCGCCGTTTATTCCAACGCGCTCAAACGAAACACCCTGCTCCCTAAAGTACGTTACGGGGAAGCGTTTTTTCGACGTCGCGTAGAAAGCCGCATGTCTTCCGCGGTCCCATGACCTGGCTGCCGTCCGCTCGAACTTTCTATACCCGGTTCGTCATTTTCTTCCAACGCGTTTTTCTCCTTCGGTCCGCCTCGTGTTCCACTGTTTTTTTTCCCCCGCCGAACGCGGCCGATCCAGTCGAATCGAATCGAATCGAATCGAACGCGTGTCTCGTGGGCCCTGAAAGCGAATCCGGCGCCACGCGGCGTTCATCGCGCAGCGGAAGACGGCGAGCAACGGCTACGAGGAGAGAAGAGACGAGAAAGGTCGGAGTCATTATCGACGACGACGTTTCGCGCGACGTCCCACTTGGGTCCGGGCAAAAAATGCGCGCTCCACGCTTTAGTATCCGGTAAACCTACATCTGGAGGTGTCTGGCATTATGCGAACGGGTTCCCCGAGAATCCATGGCCTTTTTCGGTCCACCCTCTTTGACTCCCCAGGCCGGTGAGACCCCATGAAAGGCGAAGGTGAACGGTCCGCCGGCGAGGCACCGGCGTGAAAAGGCCGCTTAATGAAAGAAAAGAAAATGTTTGGGTAGGGCGAAAAGCGGGCTGTGTTACGAGTCTGTGGGTGACACGCTTTCAAACGGCGGACAATGGTTACGTTGAATTGTTTTGAAAAATGGTGCGCGTACCGGACTGATGCACGCGGCCGCAAAGAGGAGGAAGAAAACGGCGGAATAAAAAGAAAGAAGGAGGGTATAAGGGTTGGGGTTATTATCATCGTTTGAATCGGGAGGATCGTCTCCATTCACCGACGCGCCGACTTAACCCTACCGTCGAATGCCGAATCGAGCTTATAAATCTATTTAAGCCGGCCGGCGTTTTAATTGGCTATTTTGACGAACGCTTTTTCGCAATTCCGCACGACTCGAAGAAAATCTTCTCCGAGCCGTGCGGCGAGAGTCGCGTCCTTCGTTACGCTCTTCACGGTTTTATCGGTGCTCCGACCCAGGCTTCGGGTAATGCAGCTTCGGTTTATCCGGAGATTAAGAGCAGGAAGTTGCGATTTCGCTGTTATCACTTGGACATTTGCATGCGCTTGCGCGTTGCAATTTCTACGCGGTGGACACCGACGCATTAATTGTTCGTCGCGAAGGCTCGATTCGCCCCTGAAAAGAAAGACTTGCATGCCGCCGCAATATCGGCACGCGTACCTGGCATCGCAAATCGCACAGCACGCAACTTATTTATTGCGTTAATTACAACGGGCTCGCGCTTGTTACACCGCCTACTATCGTCGCCGCGTTATTGTAAGCAACGCGCAGTAGACGAAGGGGTTGCTCCCGCGGCCGGTCTCGACAAAGAGGGACAGACACTCGCAGGGGCACTGTTGTGTGTATCGACGGTGTTAGCGTCGACCCTGGCAACTTGCTTTTCCCCCGCACATCGTCGAAGCATTGTGGTTAAATGAATTATTTTTTAACGAGGCGGCATTATACCCGCGCTGCCGTTGTTCCTCCCCGTTGTTTTCCGGGAAAACTTGGCGAACGCCTGTCTCGCTCTGTGCACGCCACTCTTTTTCACTTCTCCTTGCCGCTACCACCATACCGCCGCCCACCTATGGCTGAGCGAGCGCTTTTCATGTCGCGTCAAGCTCGCCGAGTCGCGTCCTTTTCCGCCCTTCTTCCCTTGCCGGTTTTTTCTCTCTTTTTTTCTTTTTTTTTTTAAACCCTTTCTACGAGCTCCACCTCGCCGCTTCGCGCACATAGGGAAGCGAGAAGAAGCGTACGCGACACCGTCTCTTTGACTCGTCTCCGTCTACCTCTCCTTCCCACCGATGGCCAGGTGAAACCGTAATCGACGTGCGCCAGGCGCACAACCACACGCTCTCTCCTCTCCGTATTCTCTCGGGCTCTTTCTGCGCGCAGCGAGTGCACTGTTTCCCTCGGCTCGAGCGATATATGGAAGCCCGCAGACGCTGGATTAACCTTTCCACGGCGCGCAGCCCATCATGCTTAATGAAATCGCGCGTTAAATGCCGAATAGAACGGTGAGGGGATTAAGTGTGTATGCATTTGCTCGGACGCTGCTGCGTTTACAGAAATCTATGGGGGTGGTTTATGTATATATACATATATATATATCGGGGCGTTTTGTTGACTTTCCGGTGGAAAGGGTGAATAGAGGAAGATTATGTTCGGCTCTCGTTGGAACGCGTGCGAGTTTTAATAAAACGAGGGGCGAAAATGGGGCGTCGAAATAGAATCGTGTTCACAGTGTTTCTCGGAATGTCGAAGATCGATGGTGCGTGTGCGGTCTGGGATTAGTGGATTTTAATTGAATGGCGAAGGGGCGACGGAGTATTGTCGTAGGACGTTTGTGGACGATTAAGGTTGCTCCTTAGGAAATTATTGGGGTGGAATGACTCGACTTGCTTAGCCACCCGGACGCGGCGGTTCCGGTTCTGTCTTATTTTCCTGCCGACTTTTTTTGTTTCGCGATATAAAGACCGGTTCCCTATCTGCACGAATAATGACTTTCCGAGGTGTTTGCTTAGGTCGATTGTGAATTGGTCGTCCGGGTTCAAGTTTTACGTTCAGAATTTGTCAGACTTTTATTTTATATAGCTTTTGTAACGAAAAATTTATTCTGTATTCCTGCGCAGTGGCTCGTCGTTGGATTCCCAATTTTATATTGATTTTCGTAATTGAATTCGCCGACAAGTAAACAGCTATTTCATTACTATTTCGAGTAGTCCTCCGCTGGTTAAACATGGTATTTTGTACGAACACACTTTTTATGCCTCTTCAGGCTACTTGTGCAGATAATGAAAGCGTCGCTCTGCCGACGTTTCACGACAGTCTCAAGGAAGCTAGCCATATTCAGCTCCAAGTGGTTGCATTAATTGATTCAAATCGTCCGACAAACGACGTGGATTTGTCACGGCGCTCAGGATTAACACGGATGTTACTGCGCTTATTTATCTCCATTTCACAGAGATTGGGAGCTATCAGTGCGTCCGCGCGCGGTGCTTCAATTACCCCGTTCGTGTTGATTTGTCGGCTTTCAATATTTGCCATGTCCACGCCGCCACTCCGACGTCTAGATAATTATATCCAAGGTGTACGGGCATGTAACGCGATTCTTGCCCGTAGGATTCGTTTCATTTTTCACCGGTATCGCGCAACCCCTTCGCCAGAAGCGACGCACAATTCCCTGCCCAACCACCGGTGAAATTTACCGCGCCACTCGACCCGATTAAACCGCCCCACGCGAATTTCCTTCGCTCTAGGCCCACTTCCTCGCGTCTAGTTCGCACAATTCCGTAATATGCAATTCGCGCTATGCAACGCGCGCGCGCGTGTGCACGTCCCTCAGTGGCGACTCGTCCGTGTGGGCAGCACAAGCGGCCACACGATTCGCGGAACACACTGGACCCCCGTATCTGCATAACGGGTGCGCTCCGCAAAAGGGTCGAAAAAAAATCGGCTGGCCAGCGTGCTGCTCGTGGTGGTGGCCGTCCTCTTCCTCTTCTTCTTCTTCTTCGTGGTCTCCTCTTCGAGCCATGCGAGTTAACACCAGTTGCGAGACTGCTCTCCCCCTTACCCCTTTGGCCATCTTTGCTTGCACGGCCGTTTGCTGCTCGGTTGCCCGTTCTTTCGTTCAACCTCCAAGAGGCATCTCTTTCTTGTTCCTCTTCCTCTTCCTCTTTTCTTCGCTCCTTTCTACGCCGGTCTCTCCCTTTGGCCATGGTCGAACGTGGCCAGATCTGCCTGGCGGAATCTGCATCGAAACGCGAAGGGGTCCCCTTCGAGAGGTCAGGAGAGCTCGTTGGATCCTGGCGAGATCGGCGATCGTAACTCTTCCGAGGGTGGAATCCGTTGCTGGCCCCGCCGTCTCGTTCCACGAATGACCGATAGATAAATAAAGGAGATAGCGCGGACACGGGGGAAAAGAATTGTTCCTTTGTTGTCTCCGTGGCTCCCGTGTTGCAGCCGCGGGTTCGCGTTGGCATGAAGGGGACCGAGTAGATGCCGGAGGAACAAATAAAGAGACGATTCAGTGGTTGGCACGATTGTGCTGAACTTCGATGATAACAGAGGCGTCGGCGGTGATGCGCGCTGGCTTTCGGGGAATCGCGGTGGTAAACGAGGTGTGGACAATTTAATGATTTCTCGGACAGTCGTTAATAGGAATCGATGCGTCTTTCTGAATGGCTCTTCTATTTCGTAACGGGATATCGAAAATCTGCGGTTACGTGGTAAGGGTTTTCAATGAAGATATTATATCGATATCGAAACGATCATACGGGATCACGAAGAATACTAGTTTCGTCTTCTCGCGTCGTCGAAGGGAAAATTACTCCAATTTTAGACCTACGAATCTATCGCCTTAATGCATTCGTGATAAAACGCAGAAGTTGTTCGAACGCCGAGGATAACTTCTGCTCCGATTCAGGGAGCCACTTCTATTAGCAAACGCCCCGCAAATCCTTACTTTATCCGTGGAAGGCAACGCGCGATTCCGCTATTGTTGGCGAAATATCCTCAAACACGCCGCGAAACGCGGCGGAATCGCCTCGACGGACGTATCCCGGATTTCTGCGCCGTATTTGCTTAGGCGTTTCTCGATAGCCCGCCGCGGGCCCTTTTGAATCCCAAAGGTAACTCGAAACTGCTAAACGTTACGGTGCTTTTTAAGGCTGGCGCGCAATCCTTCGCGGATGGTGCATGGGTTCGATAAGGATCAAAGCCACTTTGTCGGGACGGGATTCTGCAAGGCGTGGTGAAACCCGCGATATTCTTCCGCTCCGTATCGCGTTACGAAATCCTTGGAAAAAGCTCGGTGAACTCTTTGCGCGTTTCATTGCTTTTTCCTTCGAATATCTGCGGTAGAACTACGGGACGACGGGCAGTCTACCCGGCAGTAGATGAACTAATTCTTTTTTGCGTCGAGTTTCGAAAATTTTCCGAAAAAACCGTCTGCCCACGGAATTTCGCGCAGAGCTTTAGAAACCGGGGTCTGTCTGCACCTTGTTCCTTCGTTTCACAATATACGCCTCCTGCACACCTGCCCTCGCGCACCTTTTTTTTCCCTCCTCGTTCCCTAGTTCTTATTATATACCTGCTGCTGCACCCGTTCCTCTAATTCGGTCAATCGTTGCGGCTTTCTCCGTGTCTTAGATAGCCGTTTCGTTCGCCGGTCGGAAAAACAATTCGGAGTTACCTGTGCGAGTGATTCGTGCGCGAAGCAGGTCCTTTTACGGAATCCGGTTGCTATCGCGATATCTGCAGTGATCTGTTGGAAACGTGGCCGACAAACGTTGGCCGAAGTGTGAAACGATATATATTTTTCGCATGCGTACCGTCGATCGCAGGCCCACGCTGTAAATAGCGATCGAACCGTGTTTACTCTGTCCCCGCGAAGGTGATACTTAATTCACGGCGGGCCCCGTTCGGGATATCTTGTGCAGTTTTGCGCAGAATAAAAGCGTACGGTTCGAATTTTTATCTAAACACCGGCGCGTATCGTTCGGCGGATTATAAATATTAATGTCGCGTGTAGGTGGGCCGGGCGAATGAATTTTCACCCGTTGCGCACAAATCTGATCTTTATTGCTCTTTATTGCTGCCGGCTCTAATATACACTCTCTCACGCACACCTATATTTTGCACCTGTTTTCCTTCCCGTCCCTCTCCGCGCCACGCTCATTCACGTATATACACGCTCGTTCCGCCAATCACCGGCCCACTCGCTCCTCCGTTAATCGTTAAGATCTCCTCCCCTCGTCGGGCTCTTTCATTCATCGTACCAGCTTGAAATTTCACCGCGTCGGTATCTTCATGGAGATCGTAATCAGGTAACAATTATATTACTCGCGTGTAATTCCGTCTGTCGTTCGAATCACCGTGTTTAATTACCGTTCACGCTCGTTCACCTCGCGTTATTGCGCCGCGCGTATAACGTTAAGGAATTCCCGTCCGAACAATTCAATGGAACGTCCCTGCCGCGGAATATCGCGACGGGCAAACTGAATCGGCGTCAAGCATCGGTTACTTTCGCGGCGATCGACGCGTCGCTAGAAAATAGAGTCCCGTAAAATGTCCCACTTCCCCCCCCCCCCCCTTTTAACATATCCTCCGAGGCGTTTACTCGAGTCATCCATCACTCGTTCCAACATCTCTCCCTCTCTCTTCTCTACGCGCCTGGGAATGACAGTAATTCCCTCGAATAATGTTTCCTTTGGAGCGATGTATCACGTGTGACTTATCGCTTCTAACAAGAAAGATAGAAAAAAGACGACAACCATTTGGCGTACATTCATCGATCTTCCACTGGCAATATTGAAGCATGAATATGACAAAATTCGACGCCACCGACCAATCGGCACCGGAAGCCCTGGCCTCCCGTGGAAATTAATGAACAACGGGCCGGAATTTCGAACGTCGCATAAATTATTCACCGGCGAAATTTATTTCGCCCGGATATTCGTAGAACGGTTGTACTCTCGGGACGCTTATGGTTGCCAGGGTCCGTCGGAATTTCGCGTATAGTCCTCACGGGAAACCGTTGGGTCGATAGCACTGGTACGGTCGGAAAGCTTCTCCAAGGGGGAGGGTTGATGGTGGGTGGAATGACGGTGGTTGCGACGTTGGCGGTGGAGTGGCTGCCCTATCGACCGTGTGCCAACGTGGAACGTCGTCACCGCACCGTAAGATTTCCCCTTACGGTCTTCCCGTCGCGATGGTGTCTGCGAGGACACCGCATATTTCCTACAGGCGTTCGAAATTTCTTTTTTGGATCGATACCACCGCCGCCACTGTCGTCCACCGTCAAGGGGTATACAATTGTACTCGTGCGCGCGATCGTCGCTCGTCCTCGTGGGGGTGTAACGATATTCCGCGGTATTTCTTGGGGGATATGGGCTTCCCTTTGGGCATACTTTCGATGCCGCATCATTGCGCGGATAATTTTTTGTGGGAACATGAATACATAATGCGTGCAATCTTCATCCCCTCGCCACGGCATTTGCTCCTTTCCTTTTTCTAATTCAATGCATATCTTGCTTCGCGTGTCGCAGCGTTATCAAAATTACTCCGAAACGTTCCGTCCCCATTCTGCCTACGATCGTCCACGTTTCTCCGATCCGCTCCTCTTCGAACCACTAAAAAAAGCTCCCGCACACGGCATCGGTTCTGTTCGCTACCGATTCCTCGAAATCGAACTTCGAACCGCGGCGAGGGTGGTGGAACGGTGTCGCTTCGATCGGACCCAGGACGGCCCAGGTACGGCCGTCTTCGCGATAATCGAGCGTCGATCCGCAGAATCGACAGTGCCGGGGCGAGTTTTAATTAGCGTTTTCCTCGGTAGAAGAAAGAAACGGCCGCGGTAAAAGAAACGACCTCGAAAGTCCTGTATTGGTCACGTCGGGTCGACGAAGGGCTCGCTTTGTTCGCGAATCAATTAAACCGGCGCGCGTCTCCTTCGGTTTGGCTCGGTGATAATCGAGGCCCAAGAGATCCGGTGCGTCGGTCGAGATTTCTCCGAGTGTCGCAGGAAATTCCGCTCGCGTCTCGCCGCGCGGCGAAACCGTCCTCGACGAACAGGTTCCCATTTTCCGCCGGCGGCTTTCGAAAAACCCACCGTTCCCTTAAGCGTGCCGCAAAATAATGACGTACTTGCTCGCCCCGTTCGTCGAGCTGTTTTTAGCACGCGCTTGTACACGCTGTTGTACAGGCGGGCTTGTTTCGAGTGATAAGATGGAACCCGGGCGGCGCGGTTGTGCGTGCGCGCTTCTTCTAATCTGACGACGATTCGGGACGATAAGCTTGTGGGGGGGGGGGGGGGGGAAGGTGGCCGGCTTTGAGGATAGGCAAGGGATCTCTCTGTTTTTAGTGGAGGCTTTATCGTAGATAAAGGCGTAGCTGGAGGTAGCTCTGCGGAGATTAGGTTCGAGGATGTGTGTCTTTCGGGTAATCCGTTGTGGTGTGGAATTTTTTATTCGTTGCGTTCACTTGGGCTGCAAGTGTTGCAACTCTCGGATGGCTTGTCGCGTACTCGTGTAATATACATAAGGGCGCCGTCTTTCGAAGTATCCGGACGCGTTTCACCGCGAAACGAGTGGATAGTAATAATTTCGCGGAAGCTCCAATCGCGCAGAACGGTTCCGTACCGACAATTGCACGCCCGCCATTGTCGCGCAAGTGTTCGAAAACAGCGGAATCAGAGAGGATTAAACGTTATCCGGCTGAACGTCGAATCGGCTCCGCGTTCATCGGCGTCGCGTGATTAAAGGGAATCACGGCGGATTTCGAGGAAGTATTTCGCGCGACGCGAGCCGTCGATAGGTCATGCCGGTGGTTGCACCTTTTCGCGGAAATATGGAACAAGCGTGCGCCTTGTGCCCGTTGCTCCGCGAATTATGTCCCGTTTAATAAAGCCCCGCAATCCAGTTCGACGCGTTCAGACATCCCTTCATCAGCTCTTCGTCATAGTTCCGCGTTTTCCAATCGCGGCGAATGAGCCATTCCATTTAACAGGGACAGACCGAGCCCCGGGTACACAGGCGGGCGCACCGTTACCCGTAAATTCGCATTTACTTGAAAGCGTCAGCGTGAAATATCCGCGAGAAGATCCGGAGCACGGTGTCTGCAGCGACAAATCGATACGATAGGTTTCGTCGGGGGCAACGCTCGTTCACGGTTCAACGATTAAAAATTACGTACGTAGATGCGTGTACGTATCTGGACCGTGGGACGTACGATAGATAAGCTTGACACTCTGACGATAAGTATCGTTGGGAGAGTATGTTTCGAGATAATTTCCAGTCGATGAGTTTCTCGAATTGTGATCGAAAAACTGTTGGACGAAGGGGGGATGGAACGAGTCTTTAATTTGAGGATATACTCGGCCCTGGAATGTCGTTACCTCAGGGCTCAAGCGACGTGAAAAGGAAACGGAGTCATTCGCATCTCGCGACATCCCTTGCGCGCGTGTAAAAAGAAAATTAAGTCCCGGATATCAGCAATCAATGACCCTCGTACTCGTGAAATCAGCATACTGTGACTACGGCGTACGTAACGAACAGCTACCAGTACAATTGAAACGTTCCGCCTCTAAGCCAGCACGGGAAATCTTGTTAAGGACAGAATCGAAAAGTTCTCGACCGGACAAGGTACACGTACACGCATCTGATCGTGTCCGCGGCAATGCCTATCTGTGGCGATTTTGTTGAATCCGATCAAACGCTACCTTGATCATGTCGAATAGTAAATACGACTTAAATAAACAGATAAGATAAACATCGTGGACTAGGTACTCTTTTATCGACTCACAAACCGGTTACCATTTTTTTCTTCGCCGCGCTTGCTTCCTATCTGCTTGTCCCTTTTTAACAACGCATCGTCGGACCTCTATTTATACAAGATTTTTCTTCCTGTTTCTGTACACCGAGCACGCTACCAACGTTTGTTCAACAGATTTTCAAACAGGCTCCGCGTACAGGCTGCTCCAAAACAGGTAGCCGCCGTCGAGACCCTTCTAATTTTGTTCAAAGCAAGACACGACCTACTTCTCTCTGAAAATCGCTTCTTCTCCTCTCGAGTATACGCGTCGTGGTAGCTCTTCAAACCCTACGCGATTCACCCAAAATTCTCCGCACCGTCCCCCGTTCGCCCCTCTGCACTTGTCCACCATTGACCACCCATCGATGCAACGAAAGGATGGCATCCAAGGCCGCCGTTTCGAAGCTCCGATTTTTCAACTGCAGCGGTCCATTGTCCCGACGCATTGCAGCGGCGTGAATTTTATTCTGCGGTCGTGGACACGATGCACACGCGCGCGTATCGGTCTTGCACGAGTTCTCTCGTCCTCGCTGCAACCAGCAGAGGGCCGGTTCGAGCGGACGAGCGAGAAAGTTTATCGCGAAGCAACGAACGGTTGACAGCTCGGTGATGCATCGGTAGCGATTTGCATTGGCGTCGGCCATGCGGGGACCGGCCGGGGCCCCTCGCTCCTCCTCGTCATTCTGAATACCTCGGGCCCCGACAAAAACGAGCCGTGAAGGTCGGGAATTAACCGCTTTACCGTTACCGGCCGCATAACTGGGGACACCTCTTGGCGACCGGACCCCCGGATCCGACAGAAAATTGATATTTGGAGTCAGCGTTGCCCGTGTGACAGGCATTCTTCCACTTCTTCGCGCTGACTTTGATGGGGATGATTTAACGAAGCTTCGCTAAAGTGCTTTACCGATTAATGTCTATAGCGTTTCTGGGTCAGGTAAAAATTAGAGTACCACCGAATACATTTCGCAGCGTGATCTACTCGAAATGCAGAGCAATTGCAGTCGACGAACAGCGCAAGAACTCTGCATATCATTCAAGGAACACAGTCGGTGCATACGATATACGCGCACAGAAGATTCGTCGTCGCAGCCACCCTTGCGCGGTCCCAACCGCCCGGTTTCCAGCAACCCCCGCACCAAGCTCACCCGGATATCCTTCCAAAGGCGCTCCTTATGGGATAAATTTCTGAGCGGCGGAGCGGCGCGTAATATCGCAGACGTCACGAATTTCGCGGCGGCCGCGGATTCCTACGATTCCATTCGGTAACTTCTCCAATTTGTCTCGCGAGCCACGCTTCCCACGCGCTTCGGGAGTCGTTTAGTCAGCGGCTGGTTTCTCGGTGGCGAGCAATTTATATCGCCGAGGCCCGGCCAGGTAAGATAGCGTGTCCCACGAGCCTGGCGGATTCTCCCGTCGCATTGTTTCCAACGACGAGCTGTTCGCAGGCTATCGGTGATCCCGCGTCTGAATATTTCGCGGCGTCATGCTCGTTCATCACCGCTGCTGCGTGCCCGCGTTTCACCTTCGACTCTCCCTCTCTTCCCCCCTCTCCCTCTCTCTCTCTCTCTCTCTCTATCTATCTATCTCTCGTTGCACGTCACGATCGCCACTGGTCTGGACATAATTAAGTGACAACCGGCCGTTTAAAGAGCTTGTAAACACGAAACACGCCGACCGAGGCCAGTTTATCTGGATGCATCCCCTCATTAAGGGAGCATCCTTCGTATCCCTGCCATAAATCCGACTTGCTTTCTAATTAAGGACACATGTGGACGACACCTTGTGGCCCCTCTGGCCTGTCCTCGAAACTGGTTCCCTTTCCTCCGGGTGGACCGGGGTATGGGGGGACGTCCTTTTCCGCCCTGCTCGAGCTCCGTCTTAGAACCTAGAACGAATGCCCCCCTTACGGAAGAGGTATGCGGCCAGGGTTTATGCATGCACGTTCGGTGTCCAGCTTGTACTATACAGGCCGACCTGGTGCGGCGACTACACGAGTTCGGTTCTCTCGTTGGGCGATGCGCACCCCGGGTTCAAGGCCAGCCCGTGGGTAGGAGACGGATCGTCGCGGATAAGAGCAGCGAGAGAGGTATAACGAGCGCACAGCAGAGGTCCCGTCCGACTCTCTGTCCTCTCTGTCTGTATCTTTCTGGCCACGTAGCCCGTACCTTCTTCCCCGTTCACCTCGCCTCGTCCCGTTCGCCTCGGCGTCTTTTTCTCCCCTTTTTACCCTGTTCTTCGCTTCCTCCCTTTTCCATCAGATGCGTCATCTTCGAGGCACAAGCGCGCTGGCCGAGCCGAGAGTGGGACGATGATTTACGGTCTCGAGCCTCTTTCCAGCTCCCCTCTATCCGCGTCGAGGTCGAGAGCAGGACCTTCCCTTCGCCGCCCTACCTGGCCGATCTTTCGAGCTGGTTTCGCCGGAGTATATACGACCGGTGCACACGCCTGCCGGTTGTTCCCTTGTTCGTTCGTTCGTTCGTTCGTTCGTTCGTTCGCTTGCTTGCCCGCTCGCTTGCTCGCTCGCTCGCTTGCTTGCTTGCTTGCTTGCTTGCTTGCTTGCTTGCTTGCTTGCCTGCTGGTTGTTCGTGAAAAGTAAACAGCCAGCCGTGGCAACGATTTGCGGTGTTCCAGCGCGTCATCGTTGCACCGCCTCCCCCTGGCCGCCGGCTAAACGATAGAGATAGGACAGTAGAGAACGGACGGGCAGGTAAAACGGCGAATGGAAGCTTTCTATCGAGCTGGCCAGGGACGCACCCGCCGCGGCGAACCATTCTTGAAACCGAACGCCTCGTTTGCAAGCGGATTTCGGTGTCCCGTGCTTTTCCAGTCGCGCCGGGGAAGGGTTGCGAATTTCGCCGTTTTATTGGGAGGGTCAGAGAAATTGGACGGGGTAGGTCGGGCGTCTACCGTTTGGACAGGTAGCCGTTTCACACTTGGAACTATATTGCTGGTCGTTGCGACAATTGTCGGGATTACGGTCCCCGGCGAAATTTCCCCGGTGTATTATTCTCTTCGGGCGCGGAGCGACATTCTGTTCGACTCGACGATTTACCTGCAACTTATGTTCCTTTACCTTTTTCGACCTATATTTATTCGTCGGTATTGAAACGAGGCATTCCCCTTCGACGTTAAGTACGTCTCCCAGAAATGATTCGACGAATTCGGTGTATACGGGGTGCGGCGGATGACTGGGATAATTGGAAGCAAGGCAAGGGCTCCTAGAAAAGGTAGACAAAAAAATACGTGAAAGTCTCGAAGCGGTGACTCGGCTACTCGAAATCATTTCACGCGGAGAGGTAAATAGAAGAGGGACGTCGGACGAGCGTTAAATTATTAAGATGTCGGAGGAATCTGACGATCATTCGCGTCCCTCCGCGATACCGTTCGTCGTCAACGAGGTACGAAACGCGCAGGCTCACGTTTCATTGTAAAATCTCCATTGCCCCCAACGGGAAACGATATCCGCGACTCTATAAATCCCCGAAAATAATCCTCCCGAAACTTCCGACCCCCCTGTCCCGCACGTTTGTCACAATTCTCGACTTAACGTCGGCCGAAATTTCCCGGACGATAAATATTCCCAGCTTACAACGACCCACCCAAGTGTCGTTCCCCGACGGCCATCCCCGAATCCTCCTCCGTCACAATTTCACCGTGACCCTCCGCCGACTGTTCCCCCGGCGGATCGACGGATGCGGCCCTGTCAGACACCGGCACGGCGAAACGGCGCTCGATAACGTCGATAGCGCGCAGAGTTACGAGCGTATACACGCCGGGTCGTTTGGTGCATCCGCCCCCGAAGGAAGGAGCCACGGCACCGGTCGGTTGCCACGACGAAGAGGAAACGCGAGCGGAGTGAACGCGGACACGCGTCGAGCGTCGTTTCCGCGGGAGGTACGACGGGTCCAATTAACGAGGCCCGTGAATCCATAATTCACTGCTAATTAATTAACGTGGTGCACGTGGTGCAAGATAGGCAGAGATAAAGAGAGAGATAGAGGGGGGCACGGACAGAGATGTGATAGGAAGCGGGGAGAGATCGAGTTAGCAGGCGCGTACACGAAGCTGCCTAGCGTAGAACCAGGTAAAAAGGGAGAGAAAGAGAGTGTGTATGTGTATGCGTGTGTGTGTTCGTGTAAGAGAGAGAGAGAGAGAGAGAGTGAGAGAAGAGGCGTGACAGGCCTGTGTAATCCTTTCCTGGCCACGTTTACTCATGCCCAATGACGAGACGAGCGAGCTGTAAACTCGCCAGCTAGGACAAAAGCGGCTGCGAACCGCCTCTGTCCTCGCGGCACACCGCGCTGCCATTAACCCCCTGGATTATTGTTCGCGGTGGAAATGTCAGTAGTAACGAGCTTGGCCACTTACACGTTTCACGGGGTAGAATGTCACGATGATAGAGCCGCGATTGCCGGAGGAAATTTGAGGTTTCTGCCGGTGGTTGTGGATTACGTGGGGTATTAGGAAGTTTAAAGCGTTGTTACACGGCGGGCATGCGAATTGGATGGACGTTTTTTTCTTCGAGGGACGAAAGCTCGAATTTCTTCCGTGACTTCCAGGTACTCGAGAATCCTGATTACTCCAATAATCTGTTCAGTGGCTGTAATACGAGTGCATTATTATATTCAATGTTAACAAATTGTTGAGGATTCGATTGCCTTCGTATCAGATCCTTTATCCACTTACTTTACTCCGACTCAAAATTCACCACCCAGAAAGAATTTTCCCAACCAGGGGTCCTAGCTCTCGAACGCGAAAGCTCCAAATTAATTTCATCGTCGTCCTTCAATCAGTAGCAACAAATTACACGGTACCAGCTCCGTTTCTCGTCGTCTTTGTCGCGATCTCAGGGGGGCTGGGGACTGGTTTCTGTACCGGGAGTGTCCGATGTCTCCGCGCTGTTTCACACCCTCCGTTCATGCGGCGCACATTCATCCCGGGGTAGTGTTTCTCCCAGGTACGAGAGCGCGGTGTCGCATGATGCAGGATGCAGACGGCCGTCGTAATCGCACACCGGAACACGCGGCCGGTATTTCGGCGGTTTTTCGCCACGTATTCGTGCCGCCGCCCCGTTCCTACCCCCCTTTAACGAGCACAGAGGCGGAGAAAACGGGCGAACGCGCGAGGTGTCAACTTTAAAGTGGATCCCAATACCCGACCGCCGCCACTTCCTCCGTGGACTCTCGGGTTTCACCTTAGCCGTGAACTCGCTCGACCGGACACGGGCGACGGAGGAGGTGTGGGTCGCGCACGGCTAAAAAAGAAGCTCGCAGCGCGTTAACCGGAACCCTAAACCCTGTCTCTGGTTCACTGTCTGGACCGTAACAGGAATACGTGTTTGTTTTCTCGCGACGCGAATACGCGCATCAGACGTTGTCGTATCCCGTTCCCGAGTCGAACCTCTGACACGATGTGAAAGTGAACGACGGTAACGGGGTGCGAGGGGGTAGCTGTTCCGTTCTGGTCGCGTCGAATTCTGGATAGAATTGAACGGGGGGAAGCCACCGACGCCGCCGCGTTGTCTTTCCCTGCGCGATTATTTCGTTGCACAAATCGTCGGGATTGAACGATCAATACCGCGAGGGACACATAAAAATCCATGTCGAGGTGAAAACATTGTCGCGTAAACGATCAGCGACTCCACAGTGGCCACGAGTTTGTCGTATTATTGGTACAAGCTCTTGTAAGCGTACGTACGTTCGTCGAGCAACGTGGGCGAGTATCAGGAATACCTCGACTGTCCGTTTACCGGACGGTCGATTGGCCGCGCGGCCCGGTAATCGTGCAGCTCGTGTCACCTGGTCGAAAAGGTACGCCAGCGTTGCCCCGTGTCCCGGAACAAGATACACGCACGGAGTTATTAGCGGCGACCGCGGGTCGCGACGCCGCGACTCGTGGAAGCGTGTAAAAGCCTGCTTTATGATCGCGTAAAGGCCCGTGCTATACATCGTTGCTCGTGAACGCTCGCCTCACCCCGGGGCTCTAATAAATAGTTCCGGTTATCGGTCCTTTCGCGACTTGCTCCTTGTTTCTTCTGCCAGGCCAGGGCCGATCCCTTCTTCTGTTTCTTCGTTCCCTGGGCGTTCCCTCGCTGCGTGGAAGGCTTTAATAAACTCGTCGGGGGAACGAGCGTCTGCGAAATTGAGTTCTGTTTTCGTATCTTCGGGCCCCGGCTGGATCGGCCAATCTTAGAAACGCTCGGAAACCGCCCACCTTTTCCCGCGATAACGCGATGCAACGAGCGTATAAACGCCACGGGGCTCGCGCCGTGCACCACCCTCTCTTCCTGTGGCGGCGCGTATCTGCGGCGGGAGTGCGGGTTCCGGTTGCTAACCGTAATATGGAAAAACGGAGACAGTCCTCGTAAAAGTTTAGAACGGCGGCGGCAGCATTCGGGAAAGTTTGATAATTTTGTTTTGTCCTCGCTGGGAAAAACGGCGAGTGTTTCGGCGCGAGCGTAATGGCGATACGCTCGAGCAACGGGGCTGGGAGGGTGCGTGCTTTTCGTTTTTCGACGAGCCTTTCGGTGTACGGTATGAAACGAGTTAACAGGATTCTCTTATTAGCGGTTTTCTTAGGGGAGGGAACGTAATGATTTTCAGTTTCAATAGCGGAGTTGGTGAAAATAATGCGTTGATAGCGTATTGATTTTACGCCGCTCGCAAGTGCGATTATTAATTGCGTTTAAGAGTATCGAACCCTCTGTCAGCGACGTTATTATCGATGCATCGGCGCACTTATCGGTTGCATCTCGCCGTTCACCTATTTATCGCCGCAGGTGCATCGGTTCGACTCCATTAGCATATCGATCAGCCAAATACCCGGGAATTAAAATCGATAACATTCAAATCTCCCGATTGGCATCTGCAAATTCGCCAGATATCAACTGGATCTCCCCCCCCCCCCCCCCAACAGCAATATCGAAGAACGGCGATGAAAAAATGCAAAAGAACAGAAATAATTCCGCACTCTCCTAATCAGCGTAGAGTTGAAATTAGAGTTCCGGGCCCCCCGCCCACTTTGCACCGGGATAGTAGTTGCGAATTTCCCGATGCGATCAACCGGTGCACCCGTTTCGATTGCTATTTTAATCTGGACGCGCCGCATCGATAAATGCCACATCGGGGGAATTTATGGAGCACAGCTCGACCGGAAGCACGATGCCTGCTGGCCGCGGTGAATCGATTTGCACGGCGGCTCGTTCGATCGGTGTATTTCAGCAAATCGACGGTTCGATTCCCTTCTTTCGCGAATATCGCCACTGGGTTGCGTGTAAATTATAAACTGCACGTGGATGGAAACGCGATCTATTAATCATGCCTCCCTATTTAACGCAGGAACGAGAACGGCCGTCCATTTGTAAGACTCTATCGCGGCTCGACTCGTTTCGTGGATTTGTGGTATTTAATGCGAGCGCGTATCCCTCGGCCGTGCATTCGGATGGTTCTAATTCGTATTTACCGGGGCAGCTTTAGCGTCGCGACGAGCCGACGCGACGGCGTTAATTAATACCGGTGCATCCAGTTATGAACGCGGATAGGTGATCTGTGTTTGCACGAATTGTGTTAACGATCGTTTAAATGGAGATTCGCGGCGGCACGTTGCTGCGACATGTTTTACGGGACCATCGACCGAGACTGAAAATATTTCGGGTAGCATTATCGGCCGTTGTTTGTACATATTATGCAGGAATTTTTTTTATTTTGTTTAATTACGATTAGCGCTTGCTTTGGATTGCAACATCGCTGGTCGACGTGGTGGAATTTGTCGATGATAAAATTCTCTTCATTTTTGGAGTAACTTGTGTTTTTGTTACTTGGATTGAAATGATTGACGAGTATCCTTGATAATCCAGCGAGGTAGAATTAATGCCTGCTGTGACGCGTCACTGTTATTATTACTAATTATACGGGGACGAGAATTTACTTTGCAATAAAAACAAATAATTATATCCGCAGCGAATGAAACTGAAGAGGAACAGTAAAGAATGGATAGAGGAAGTCGGAAAAAATTGTGGGTTCCATGAATTAACGATCTTCGTATTACAAAGAAAAGCTTCCGAATTGAAATGTTGATACTGTTAATAGCGTCGATACAAAAATTGTCCATTTCAGCAGAATTATTTATCAAGCCAAATAAGATTGTCGAAAGTTTAGCTAATCTATCGCTGTCCAACAGCAGAGTACTAGAAGTCGCCTCGATAAATGACTACTCGCCGCAATTGTGTCGTTTCGAGACGAAAGAATCGTCGAAGGGGTCGACTTCTGTGGCGATTGGACCACGAGAAAGGATGGATCGGAGCGGCGATGAACTCTCCTATCGATTTTTCATCGTGCACCGGAGAGCAAAGCACGCGTTTCTTTCGCAGGCATTCTCGTAACGTGGCATCGAATCGGCGAAGTATATCTTCGTCCCGTGTAAAATGTTGAAGCGACTGCGGATATATTTTACCTGCCCGCGTCGTTTGTCCGTATCAACTTGTCAGTGCTTCTCATTCGACCGATCGGGTTCGAAACGAGCCGTGGTAATTTTAATTATACCGCCTGATTGGCACCGTTACAAGTTGCAGTATTAATTCGTCCGCGTACACCTATATTTAAATATTCCAATTTCCAAGGAAATTGACACCCGATTAATATTTAATCGAGATTTTATCGTGCGCTGTTACACAAGCCTCGCGTACATTCAGAAATGATAATTTATTATCCTCGTTATTTTTTCGATATGGAAAGCGTGAAACCTAACCGCGTAACGCGATATCAAGGTGGAGGTGTAGAGTTTCAAAGTGGCGGAGACCTGTCTGTTAACTTCCTTCGCTCTCTCGAACATATTTTTAACGCTCCGTTATTTAAACCTGTGCGAGACGACCCTCTGTACTCGTGGACGTTGCAGGTTATTTTAATTGATTTACAGAGGGATATGTATAGCCGGTTTCGATGAACCTTTCCGTCCGATAAAATCAGCAGACGGTTCAGAATCCGTTCTCGGTATTCCAAGAACTCCGAAGAAAACCGACGGATCGAAGCAATTTATTTAAATTACACGCAGCGAAACGATGTCGCGAAATAAATTTCATGTCCCGTGCATTTAACGCCTGCAAAGTATATAATTATTCTCAACCCCCCCATCCAGGGGAATCCGTTCGCGCGACGAGGAATGAAACGAGATGAAGAGAAATCTCGTTCAACCTCCAGCCTCTCGTCTCATACGCCGAGGTAGCATCGAAGTTCGGCGACATTGTTCCCGTAAGAATTTCCGATATACGCCCGGCGAAAAAAAAGCCCGTCAACCTTTCACCCTCTCGCGGCTGCGGAAGCGCCTCCGTGTCTCGAAAGGGGGTTGCGTCCGGATCCAAGAGGGAAGCGGCCCTCAAATTCTTATCGCGACTCGCATTTTTACGACGCCACTCCGCGGGCCGATCCCCGCTGGCGCGAAAAATATCTCCGCTCGTATATTTTTCGTGAGGTCGTCAAGGTCCCCGCCCGTCCCCGTCGAACCAAAACGACTGGGCGCAAAAAACCGAAAGTAAAAAAAAAAAAAAGAGAAACGTAAGAAAAGGAGAGGACAGAATAGAGGAGAAAGGAGTCGAGATACCGGGAGAGAGGGAATTCAGGGAGGACGGGAAGAAAAACGAGGCAGCTAAGCGCGAAATAAAACGAGTTGAAATGCTGTCGCCGGATATGCGACACCACGTACGCTCGCAAATATTTTCCGTATCCAGGAAGGAGCAGCCGTTGCCCGCGACGGACCTCCCGTTGCAGCGGGATAATTTATGCCCATAACGTTGACAGAAAATGTTAACGAAGAGAGAAAACAAAGTGTACGAGCGAATAGAATTTATTCGCCGGAATCTTTTCTCCCCGCATTATTTTCGGGGAAACTCGTAGGTCACTCGTGTCTCTCGCCGTCCCTTACCATATTGAATTCCCTCTTTCTTTTTCTTTACTGCCTCTTTTTCCCTCTGTCACTGGTCACTTGTCGCGGTTTCCTTTGGCAACTCCGTTCTCCGTTTGCGTCGATCCATCATGCAACGACGCGTCGCGCGACGGGACGCCGATTTCGAATTTCGCCCCGAGGCTTCGTCTATTCCGACCGCTGGGCAGAAACGACCGGTCCATAGAATACGAATCGAAGAGTGCGCGAGAATTTTGTCTATAATTAACACCGGTGCCCCCGATGGAGCTTCTCGGAAGAAATTAATTTCGCCGTTTATGGCGACCCCACTGTTCCATCGTTTCGCCTCCTGTTGTTTATTCGCGATGAATTATACGAGGTATATACGTCTTTTGAAGACGTGGATTTCCTCTGCCTATTAAAACGAGCCGAACGTGCTCGTATATTCGAAGATATACGAGGGACACCTCAATGAACGATTGCTGTCGCTGTTCGTTAAAGGAACTGCTGTTTTTTGTTTGTTCTTGTTTTTATGCAAAGAATTTCGTATGGACGCACGGATTTTTGGTGTTCCACGAGACTCGAATAAAGCGGGTCGCAGTTGCATTGTCCGCGAGGTAGCGTATTTGTCAGGGAAAGTGGCTCGTTTTCTGGCTAGACCCGCAACAGGTGTCTAGACTTTTGCTCGTTTTGCCGAATATTGTTCGAAATAGAGAGAGTTCGCTCGCGGGCCTCGCGTTTCAGACGCACGGTTGTTCGTTAACCGACCGAATTAACGTCGTTGCCGTGGAATTGGAATAGAAATTGCGTCCCCCGTTTCAACGCGTTACATCGGGCAACGTCGATCTCTTTTTCATTTCTGGTCCGTTTCGAGCTTCTATTCTTACTCATTTTCCTTTCGGAATTCGGGAAACTGTTGCGAGACGCGTGTCTCCGCGCGGCGCGTAATAAACAATTTCTACGATGCCTACCGACCGCGTGGAACACGACGCGGACGACGCGGAATGGTCAAAGGGGAAGTGCATAATCTGTCCCCCGACGACCGGGTCCCAAGGAAGTCCCCGCTGTAAATCACTCATCCAAAGTGAAAGTCCCAGGGTTGCGCTTCCAGGCGCATCTGCTTTTTCTTCCTCTTGTTTTTTTTCTTCGCGTCGAAACAGCGTAGCTCCTTGCGCATTTGTTCGCCACTAGCGAAACTGCTCGAACGTGAATGTGAAACACGTGGGCCGACGTTCGGGCCTCGCCGGGCCAAGAAGAAGCTCCGTCGAATTTCGTCGACGGGCTGCCCAGAGCCGACGGCGGAGTGCGAGCTCCCTTTCCCGTCGACCGCTAAGCACAGCGAGCGGAATAATAACGCGACGGAAAGTCCATTACGATTTCAAAGGGGTACAGACAGCGGCGCGGGCGCGAAAGGATTAACAAGTTTGTTTCAGAGTGCAGACATTCGGATCCGATACCCGCCCGCCCTCCCCCCGTCCACCTCGCCATCGCAGGGCTTCAATTATTAACATTCCGCTTGGAACTCGCTCGGAGCGTATTCAACGTGTGCCCGCGCGGCACCAAGAGCCCCGCTCCTAGCCTAGATACAATGAAACGAGCGTACAGAGAACGTCGACGAGGCCTCGAGGAACGAGACATCTCCAGGCAGCCGGCGATTTCGTTCTACGTGCCTTCTGTTACCCCATGCCGTCCGTCCCCCTTGGACTCGCGATCAATGCCCGTGTCGCTCGATTCGATATGAAACCTGACGTCGCGTGTTCTCCCTCTCAGTTTCGCCAACTAACGAGCGTGCTTGCGAGTAACTTATCCGCGCGCACGCTATAAATCTCCGCGATCGCCTTTGATTTATGCATCTTTTCGGCCCGTGGAATTCCTTCTGTCGCCCTCTCCCCGGTAGAGTGTGCCGTTTCCGTTCGCCTCTCGTTCGACGGGCACGGGGAACGTTTCACTTTGGCATGCGCGACGCGTTCCCTGTTTACCTTTGATCGTCGGCGTGCGACGAGATTAAAAATTTCCCGACGACCACGCGTCACACGGAATTCAGAGGCGGTTCGAAAGTTTAAACGCGCGAGCCTGTAACCCTTTCACGCGGTACCCCACCGTGTCCTCGCGGAGAGGAGCCGCGTCTTGTTCGCCGTTGAGTAATGATCAGCTGGCGTCGACAAATTGCTCGGTTCGCGCTGCGCCGATCGGAAGGTTGCTCCTTATACCGGCGGGTTGGAAACGCCGGAGTTTCTGAGACGAATCCGAGCAGCTTGGCCGCGTGTCCCGGTGCGATTTCTCGTTTAACTCTGATACGTTCCCTATTCCAAAACGGGGTGTACCGTTGCGGCGTGAATTTTGACGACGACAAAGGCAAGGCTGTGGTTCGCGCGGCGTGGAATTCGGTTTCAATTATGGTTTGTTGCGTCGACGGACCGGGAAGTCCATTATTTTGCTGCATCATGGTCGAAGCTGAAAGAGCCTTGCCGTGCTTCGAGTGGAGCGCTGCGCTGGGCCGAATTCACCTTGGGATTGTACTTTTATTGGGTAATTGGACGGGGGATAGGTAACACAGTCGTGCTGTTCAATGCGGTATTTTTTTTCGAGCGCTTAGTGGCAATCTCGAGTCTTTCCCGTTTTTTTATTATGCTAAACGCGACAAATGTTCTCGAACAGGCTTTGAATCTTTATGTTGGCCTAACTTGCGAAACGAATTGTTTGATTCGTGATTAATCGTTGATTAGATAAAAATTCGTTTTTTATCCACTGCACGCTGGGTTTCGCCGAAGGAAGTTGACGCGGTCCATAAATTCAGACCGGCTGTATTTAATGATATAATACGTAGGATAGCTGTTTACCAGCGGGAATTAAACGCTGATGAAGTACCAATGATAACGGCATAACTAGCTGATCGTGCCCGTCCGTACGATAGGCACACGGGGCTAAAACTACTCGTCAATCGCCTCGTTATTCCCGAGATAATAGTACGTGGCTGAACGTTTCCATGATTTCCATATAAAATTATTGGTCTGCTTCGCGTCGCGTTCCCCCATTGTGTCTCTGGGAATTGTGACGCGCAACGGGCACACTGTAACGTCGCTCGGGATCGTGAAACGAACTTCAATTCCAATATAATCTTAATAGAAAGTTTGCCGGGTTTTTTTTATTGTACTCCCTTCGAATCTTCAATTTACGCGACCAAGGACGCCCGCATTTATCAGGTTGTTAAGGAACGCGCGATCCTCCGGAGGGGAAAGGATCTGTCGACAGGCTGGACAGCTTAATTGGTCGAGGCAGTCGGGCACGGTCGGGGGAAAAATTCGAGTTCGGAATCCCCGCTTCGAAATTCAATTGGCTGGACTCCTTTATTTCTCGCGTTGCGCTCCGCGTCGCTCGGCTCGTTTCGTCGCGCCGCACTCCAAGAGGTATCAGAATATTCCAAAACCGCCACCGATCTTGCAAAGCACCAGAATCACGATTACGGTGTCCAAGGTCGTCGAACAAAAATGAACCCCAGTCAGGTCGAATTTAATTTCCCGTAAAATGATTATCGAGGTGTCAGCGCCGAGGAAATCAAGTTTCCGGGCAAAACGACCGTCCCAAGGAACGCCGACGAAATCACAAACGACCCCCGCTGTGGGGAGGGAGGAGGAAAAAAAGAAACTCGTTGCAATCACAAGGCACGTCGCGAGAAGAACCCCGTCAAGTTCCGCCTCGGCTCGCCCACATCTCGGAAAAGAAACTGGGGAGAGCGAGCCGCGGGATTTGCATGCGAGAGGAGTAAATCATACCGCAAACAACGCTGCCAGCGGACCAGCGTGTTCCTGGCAGGGGCGAGGCCTCTTTAAAACTGATTCATTGCACCGCCGCGATCCATCCACTTGGCCTCTGCCATCCCCCCGCCCGTCCACGGCGTACCCGCGAAAATGTTCCTTAATGGGAAATTATAGCGAGTACGGGCCGAGGGAAAGCATCGTCTTCATCGCGAATCACGGCGTTCCCCGTGATACGACGTGGGCCAGAGGTGCGCGCCGGCGGTGGTAATCACGTAGAGGCGAGCATCTCACCGGAGGTGAGGGCAGAATAATAAGCGACGCTCGTTCTCGCGCGACGATGGAGCCGTATCGCGTTTTAGAGCGGGATAATTTCTCGCTCGTGGGCCAGCTTAACCGCGTTAATAATCGCGGCACGTTGTCCGGCGATTAACGACCGATCGATCGAATCGCGCGTGATCGTGTTCCGGTATAAGGCGAGCCAGTGGTATTTCGTTTGGCTCGGATGAATTACGATTCACTCGGCCACGTGGCGATTAATAAATCGAAATCGGCGTGCGCGTTCTCCGTCTCTGTCCGATGGTGTGCGCGTACGCGTGCAAGTACGTCGGATGCGTCGGAGTGTTTTGCATTCGATAAAGTGGATTCGTTGAATCGCTCGCAACTCTTCGGTAACGTTTGATAACCCGTCGATAAGCAATCGTTCGATGCGCTTCGATGGATATTCGTTTATCAACCGCAAAGCGCGTGCGTGTTTTTCCAGTCTTATTCTCCAGGCTGTAAAACGCTCCCCGGTTTTCCATTCGGGAAATTTGAGAAAGGTGGGCTAATTAGGGGCGCGCTGGTTTTCCGGCGTGAACAAGTAAAACGCGCAGGACCAGCCGATACGGGAGAAAAATAGAGGCGGCTTCGTTAAGCGGCCGCGATTCGATTAAATCGAAGGTGCACGGTACTCTGCGGAGTCACGCACGGATCCATGGGGTGCGCTCGTGGGTGTTCCACCTACGTGAGTCACGTGTTCCCGAATATCGCCCGGGTTGCGCCAGGGTTGGTCGCTCGAAGTGGAATACAAACGTACCCGGGCAGACACGAAGGCACCAACGGGAGGCCGATTAAAGCCGGCCATTCAGCTATTACGAGTCGACGGCCATGAATATCGAATTCTCATTCCACCCGGTTGACCTTTTCTCGTGCTTGAATGCGGGTACCGCAGGGAGATGGGCGTTTTTTTCATCCGTTCGCCGTTCATCAAAAGTGGCGCGTACACTCGCTACCCCGTAGACGTTGACGTCGACGTCGACGGTTGGTCACTCGCCGGTTGCAAACGTTTCAAGCTGCAGCTTTTTTAAGGATCCTCGAGATGTTCGAGATCTCGTTCGTCTCGCGATCTCAGCCGGTACAGTTTCAGCCCACCGTTGCTTTGAATGCTATTGTTCACGACGAACGAGCGGCTTAAAATCGCGAAACGTCGGGATGCACAGCCGACCGGTTGGATGGGGGGCTCTCTCTTCCTCTCCTCCGCGCTGGTTTACAACGCTGAACCGGAAGCGGGACAGAGGAGAGGAAAAAACGCGTCCCGTCTAGCAGCGACAGCAACGATTCGCCTCGTCGCGCAAACTTTTCTCCCCCCACGTTCACCCTGCTCTCCCTCTGGATGCCGGCGTCGCGAGGTAGGTGAACAACTGGGCGCGTACTCGTCGCCCGGGACACGTCCGTTTTCCCGAACCCTTAGCCGGGCGCGTGTCAATCTCCGTTCCGGCCGTGAACCACACACGTAGCAGAAGGAGATTCTCGCGGAGATGCAACAGTGCCGTCAGGTCAGGCCTTATAAATAGCGACGGGAGCGCGTGCGTCTCGGGGTGGCTAGCAGTTAACAAACGGTAAAACTAACACCGTCCTCCTACAATAACATTTCGCCCCGGTCACGTGTTTTCCGCGCGCCTCGACTATTATAAGATCCACGACAGTCGTGGCTCTCTTTCTCTCTCTCTCTCTCTCTCTCTCTCTCTCTCTCTCTCTCTCTCTCTCTCTCTCCGTTTCGTGCCACCGTTCCCCACGTTCGCCTTTCCGCTTTCGTCGTATTCGCTCGTCACGTCGCGGCCGTGCACGTCCCAACCCTTCCTCCTCGTCGCGACTCCTTTCCTCCGCGTCCGTTTCTTCTCCCCCGTTTCCCGGCCGTGATATCTCGGGACGCGCCCGGCGTGCCGATCGGGACGGGTCGGTTTTTTACTCCGACAACGGTCCCGGCGTTCCCCGAGATCTCTAGGAAGGGATCTAACCTCGTCGACGTTGATTTATGCGACAGCCACCTGAACTCCGCGTGCCCCTCGAGTTCGTTAGGGTCGCAGACGGTCGCGACTATTGGGCTGCGCCTCTTTAACGAACGAATCGGGATTCGGGCACGGCGGGTGGTTATGCAAATACGAGAATTAACCGCGGCGCGGGGATCGTTCGCCAGAGGATCGCGTTATATAATGCTGCGCCGGTTGGAGCGGCGCGTTTCTTTTCGCCTCGTTTTCTTTTTGCAGCGAGAACCATCTCGCCCGGGCTTAATTAGGACCGCCGTGGGCAACCCGTGGATCGGGAGGAACGCGTTCGCTGTTCGGTTCCGTTCGAATTGGAACACGCGATCGAGCGTACGAACGTCGGGGGCCCGATGTCGCGATAACGCGCACCTCGTTCCGATCTCCTTCGCGCGTCGAACGAACGAACGGACGGACGAACACCTCTCTGCGCTTTTGTTTCCGCGCGTGAACCTTTTAGCAGATTGGCGCGTTTGTCTCCCCGGCGAAGTGGTATCAAACGGAATGCGCGATAGGAAGTTTAACGGCGCGCTCTAGTTACGCAGCGGGGGAGGGTGTAAATTAAAACGGGTTTCGAGGGTACGCGGTTGCGAGAGAAATTGAAAGACAGCGGCCCTTTCCGTGCGCGCGTGTGCCGTCCATTAAGTTAATTGATACGCAACGCGCGTTGCGCGCGCCCCCAAAAATATCTCGCCGTGTCACCTGGCACACCGGCGACGAACGGATTAACGAGCGACTTGCCGAAACGCGCGAGCGACGTTGAAAAAAATTGCACGCATTATTCCATTATTGCGTAGATTTGCGCGGATTCGACGCGATCCGAACTAAATTCTGAAAGCTTCGCGCGAGACCTAACGAGGAAATTCCGCATCTTCTGTTCCAGACGGAGTGATGCGATCCACGCAGGTGTAAACCAGAAGACGACCTACGAAAATGGTGCCCGGTCGACGGACGAAGCTGCTGCCAAGCCGAACGATGGCGTCCCTCTTGTTTCTTCTCGCGGCATTGCCGAACGCACGATTGCAATCGGCGATCAGTCCAGTGAGTAGCGTGGGCTCGGTATCGAGCGGATCCTCGTCCTCCTCGTCTTCCGTCGCCTCGTCGTCGATGGCGGGCGTCGTATCTGGCAGCGGCTCGGCCTCGGGGAGCATGTCAGGATCCGGGAACAGCGTGGTTGGAGGTGGAAGCGGCGGTGGCGGCGGCGGCAGCAGCGGCGGCAGCGGCAGCAACGTCGGACACTCGTCGCTGGGCGGCGGAGCGGCTAATGGAAATGGCAGATGCGAGGAGATCACGATACCGATGTGTCGCGGAATTGGTTACAACTTGACGGCGATGCCCAACGAGCTGAACCACGAGAACCAAGACGAGGCAGGGCTGGAGGTGCATCAATTCTGGCCCCTGGTGGAGATCAAGTGCTCCCCGGATCTGAAGTTCTTCCTTTGCTCGATGTACACGCCGATCTGCCTGCCCGAGTACACGAAGCCGTTGCTGGCCTGCAGGAGCGTCTGCGAGAGGGCGCGGGCAGGCTGCGCCCCGTTGATGCAGCAATACGGGTTCTCCTGGCCGGAGCGGATGGCCTGCGAACGACTGCCGGCTCACGGCGACCCGGAGAACCTTTGCATGGAGCAGGACAATCACACGAGCAGCACCGGATACGGGTCGGGCAGCGGAGGAGCCGCGAGCAGCGCGCCGTTACCAGCGGCGGCGCCACCGCGTCCCACCAGGCCGTCGAAGACGACCCAGCCACCGCGGTGCAAGCCAGGCAAGAACCAAAAAAACTGCCAGCATCCCCCGGGGGAAAGGGCGAGGGACTGCGCATGCCGGTGCAGGGCACCCCTCGTACCCCTGGGGGCGGCTGGCACGGTCATACCGGGACCGATAAGCGGCACCACCGGCAACATAGGCAACGGGGCTGGTCTGGCAGGCATGGCCGTAAGTGGAGCAATCCCGGCACCGCCGATAAGCATCGCCCGGAACATCATGCAGGACATTGCCGGAGTACCGAACTGCGCCCTCCCGTGTCACGGGGCGTTTCTCACCCCCGAAGAGCGAGGGTTCGCGGCCGTGTGGCTGGCACTGTGGAGCGGCCTGTGCGCCGCAAGCACACTCGTGACCGTCACCACGTTCCTGATCGACACCCAGCGTTTCAAATATCCTGAGAGGCCCATAGTGTTCCTGTCGGCCTGCTACTTCGTCGTGTCGATCGGCTATCTGTCGAGGAGCGTGCTAGGCCACGAGGAGATCGCCTGCGACGGACCGGCACTGAAGTCGGGGGCACAGGGCACGGGAACTTGCGTCACGGTCTTCCTAATGATCTACTTCTTCGGGATGGCGTCGTCCGTGTGGTGGGTGATCCTCGCGTTCACGTGGTTCCTGGCGGCGGGCCTGAAGTGGGGCAACGAGGCGATAGCCTCGTACTCTCAGTACTTTCATCTGGCGGCCTGGCTGGCGCCCACGGTGCAAACGGTGTGGGCTTACGTGGCCGGTGGAGTGGCTGGGGATCCAGTGGCCGGGGTGTGCACGGTAGCACCGGAAGGGGTGCGCTCGTTCATCCTGGCGCCGTTGTTCGTCTACCTGCTTCTCGGGACGAGCTTCCTTCTGGCCGGGTTCGTCAGCCTGTTCAGGATTCGATCGGTGATCAAACGTCAGCCAGGGGCGAAGGCGGACAAATTGGAGAAGCTGATGATACGCATCGGCGTGTTCAGCGTTCTGTACACGCTTCCGGCCGGGGTGGTCCTGGCCTGTCACATGTACGAGACGGCCCTAAGAAACGAGTGGCTCGCCTCGCTGGCGTGCCCCTGCCGACCGAGGGCAAGGCCCCTCTACTCGATCCTGATGCTCAAGTACTTCATGGCGCTCGCGGTAGGCATCACGTCAGGCGTGTGGATCTGGAGCGGCAAAACCGTCGACTCGTGGAAACGTCTGTGGAGGCGCTTGTTCGGCGGCGGGAGCGGCGGCGGAGGTCACGGTGGAGGTGGCGGCGGTATGGTAGCAGGCGTGACAGGCGTCAGCGGAGGTATCGGCAGCAGCAGCATCAAGGGCGTAGTCGGACGTGTCGGAGTGCCGTATCCGCCGGCACCGGGTCCTGGAAGCGCCCTGCTTCCGCCGGGCAGCGTGGCCAGCGCGTCCCAGCACCATCTCCATCACCACGTTCTCAAGCAGCCGCCTCTGTCGCACGTATGACGTCACCAGTCGGCGGGGGGCGACATGAACACCGCTGGCTGCGATCAGCAGCAACAGCAACAGCAGTCGGTGCAACAGGAGAGGCCTTCCGCCCTTAGCAACTACGGGCCCATTTAGCCCTTCGCCTCGGCCTCGCGCAGGCACACGCCGCACACGGCGCCGCACACCGCGCCGCACACGCCACACTCGGCGGCCACCATTTACTCGAGGAGGTCGCTGGCGTCGACGACGGGCCCCCTTACACCGGCCCACGGACTCGCGCCCTCTTACACCCAGGCCACCGAAGTATGAATCGATTTCTCGTGAAGGGCAGCTCGCTGAAACGATCACGGCACCGAAGAGCGAGAGAAACGCGGACGGCGGCCGGGACGGGGGGTGGCACGCGTTTCTCGGTGCACCTCCGGTGTGTTGGCTCTTCGCGACGCGTCGAACGGCGTCGATGACTCGCGACGGTGCTTCTCGATTACCCGATATACGTATTTAGCTCGTACATGTCTTCGCCGTCCGGTCTCGAGCCGCCCGTCAGCCGTCGTCGATCTTTACAAACGGCCCGGTGCGCTTCGCGGTGACGAATTGCGCGCGGTCGACGCGCCTGAACTATTGAAACATCGGCGTGGACCGGTGACGGGAACCGCGATCCGAAAATGGGGCTCGAGATCGGCCCGGCCAGAGTGAGATTGTGATGTTAGTGCGCGAATTAACAGTGGTGCGACCGAGCGTATGTGAGAATCCGGATGAATGGGACGAACGTGTCAGGAGTATCTTTCTTACTCGTATCTATCTGTAACTCTTTCTTACTTTGTATACCGTAGCGGAGCTCGTAAGGCCCGCATTGTCCGTCTAACGTGTATCGTCTCGTCTATTTATCTGACTTAGCTGTAACGGAAGTTTAGGTGTAAAACACGATTGTTTCATTTTTTTTATAGATGTCGTTACGATTGCGCGGCGGTGGTCCTGCGTTCCGTTTCGCCGCGCCGATCTATCTTTTCTCCAATTTCGCGCGACCGTAATCGCTAGTCGATAAAGGGGCGGCGGCGGCGAATTCGGCTGATCGTCACGGGCAATGAAAGTACACGGTGGAACGCAGGCCCACCGCCGCCCGTCGTATATAGCGCGACGAGCAAGTGTATAGCGCAGACGTATTCCCGTGGGTGGAGAAACGAGGGGCGGAGAACGAAACCAGGTAACTGTAAATATTATTCTTAGATGTTAGGCGAAGCGCTGTAAATATAGAGGGAACGGAGGGAGTAGGAGCGATTATTAAGAACGATTTGCATACTGATCGACACGGACGCATATGCAGATGTGTACAGACGCGATTAACACAAGTGCAATCGTCTGCGGTGGCGCGTTCCTTTTCGCGGTGTCCATGCGCATGCACCGACGCGTGCGAACGTAGTCCGTGCGGAGCTTCGTACGCGTTTCCGAATCTTTCGCGGAATGTTTATTTCCTGTTTAAATGGCCCGGTGCAAGATCACCGAACGAGGTCGCGAAATGGTTTTGTTAATGAGTGGGGGATCGGGAGTTAATGGGTATCGAGTGACGACGGTAACGCGATACGAGGAAGCTTCGACGGGCCGGCTAGTCTTGAAACGCAGACGCGGGAGGAAACGCGTCGATCGGAGCGTGCATCGCATAAGTACATCGAAAAGGAGACGCGTGTGTCACGATGCGTGTGCGGACGTTCGGGCGCATCTTGGTCGACGTTACTACCCCCCTGAGCGTTTATCTGGTAAAGGTCTGCAGGAGAAACAGAACCGAAGGAAGTTCGATCATTTTCTTTTCTTTTTCTGTAGATAATAGGGCGTTGATATTAAATACGTTGCGTTGCTAGGCGTCCAGATTGTTTTCTTCTTTTTCGCCATTTTTTTTTTTTTGACAAACCGCAAAATTAGATTGTCGATCGTCATTGCGCGAATATTTTCGTTCAAGCCGTTCTGTCGCGCGCCAGTAGATTTTAAAACTATCTCAACTTCGGTTTCTCTCGCTTGTCAATGATTTAGGGAGGGAAACGCTCGGGGGCAACTCGCATCACACACACGCACTCGCGGTACGCGCGTCTCGAATGCAGCGGGCAGAATGAAAAAGTACATAGGTAACAAAATTCCAAGCGACACTTGTTTTTTTCTTTATACCTTGCATGGCTTTTCCGGTCTCCAGTAGACTCGAGCCGTGCTCTTACGCACACGCACACGCGCATACCACCTGTACACAAATACATATACGCAGTCGTACATACTCGCACATTGTAGAGAAAGAGAGAAGGAGAGGGAGAGAGGCAAGAAACATTTCTGTGTACCCCAAGAAAATAAGTCGTAGCTAAACGGAAAAGATAAACCACACGTACGCGTGTCTTCTATGTCCGCGCAATAGTTGAGAAAAGTAGCTGTTGAAACAATGCGAAATTTGATACACGCATAAACGAGTAAATCGTTAAGTACGTAAATATATATATATAAATATAAAAATATAAATAAATATAAATAAATATATATATATATATGATCGTAGAAGCGTGTGCGGAGGCCTCGTGACGAGAACGCGCACGCTTCTGCGACACGATGTCGATATCTCACAATTTTTATAATCGCTGGAGGAGTAAGGAAAAGCAGAGGGCAAGAGCGAAGGAAAATAATAACGATTCCCCCGAAACGCGTTCTTCTTATCGACGCTTCTCCTCGCGGGACATCACGTGGACCTTGCCATCGCGTGCAACCGCGAGGAGTTAAGGATACCATCGACGCCGTCGTAACGAAATGTTGCAAACGAGAGAGGGAACCGCCTTTTCACGTACTTCCACTGTCTGACGTCGATGCGTGGGATGTTTCTTTTCTTTTCTTTTCTTTCTTCACTTCTTTCCTAATTTCTTTCCCCCACCCCGGTCGCGTTCGTTCGAAGTTTCGTCGGCCAAACGCGATCGGTCCGCGAGGTGTCTCGCGAGCGGAGAAGACAGGTGGGGAATGCGTGCGCCGCGCGAGGAAAGCGGCGAAAGAAAACGAACGGACTCGGGGGAAAAAGAAAAACGATAACTGCCTCAAGCAACTTAAAATACACGACCCGTATCGTATCCCGGACGGGGAACCCTGCCAAACGAAAACGTACACGTGTAATATTGTAAAGTAGTGAAGAGTAAAGAACCTTTAGTGTCACATATCACGCCAAGCCGGTACGAGCGAAAACGGACAATGTCGCGTTCGTAGTAGTGGACGATCGGTTTAAAAGAAAACGAGAGGGAGTGCGAGATTGAGAGTGAGGTGCAAGGCGATGCGATGCGATGCGATGCGATGCAATGCAATGCCGTGGAACGGGTAAGGGAAGAAGGCGGAAGGAGCTCGGGACAGGGAGAGAAAGGGAGAGAGAAAGAATGAATGGGTTGTGCGTTGGCCATCTCGATTGCAGAACGATTGATGCGACGAAAAGAACGGACGCGACGTCAGAGAAACGAGAGGGAGAAGTTTATAACGAGTATTTGTAAGCCACTTTTTGTCACGATGATTGTCAATAAAATTGAAAATACTGTGTGTAATGAGTGTGTCCCTCCATTAGGTATCGAGGTGTATTCTTTACTATTATTTTGTTTCTTTCCATCGTTCGGCGTAGGACAAAAGTTTCCGTAGCTGGGGACGTAGCGGACGTAGTGGAAGTTTGAAAATAGTCTAGTCTCCCTCTATTTTTCTTCTGTGCGTCTTCCTCGTTTGGCTTTCACGTTGTTTTTTCCTTAAAAAAAAGAAAGAAAGAAAAAAAGATTTGGCCCGATCCGTGCTCGATCGCCATCTTTGTACAAGTTTTTACGTTGCCATAGTAGTTAACGAGTAAATGACCACCGATGAACCATATCGTTATAATATGCATATACTGATATCAAAATTGTATACGATTTTTAATATACTTTATTATTATTTAAGTTCCTTGCGTTAATTGTTTGGCATCCTGGTTACACCATCCTTCTTCCCGGTAGCTATTCCGTAGCAGTTGTACAGTAGATAGATGAACAGTAAATTTGTGACGTGTAATTTAAGAAATAACGGTAGGTTGGACAATATTTATCGAACGCTAATTCCTGCTGAATAAATTCTGCTTTTTAGGAACAGTATATTTTTCCTCGAGTGGCACTCCAGAAGATATTTGTGTTTCGATTCAAGCGGCAGTCATAACTGTTTAACGTGGACCTATCTTAAGTAAATAATCCATCGTTTAAATCATGCAAGAATATATACATAAACGGCGGCCCCGGAGACACGCACTTCAGCTCCCGTATAAAACAAAAAAGTCCCCTCCCGTTTAAGAGGCCCGAACAAGTGGCTACATTCTTCAGCCCGGTAGCGAAACAAAGTAATTCGACCAGAGTCTGGCGCCATAGAAAGTACATATTCAATTGCAGACGACAGATTTACGTGCTCATGGTTGCATACAATATTTCCAACGAAAAACGTAACGTAGCTGCGCAATCTACTCAAATATCAAGCGTTCGTTTCCGCAGACGGTCCTAAATTACTAAACACCGGCAAGCCAGAGCGTCTAATTAAAAGGTACACGCAAAGTATTGAACTCTGTTAAACCGTCGCCATTTAAACTACATAACACAATTGCCAAAATTCTACGCGTACATTCAGGAACCTGTTCGTCAGCGCGGACGAGGACAAAAAACCCTCGAGAAGACGAATACTCGTGACTACCACCCCGTGCCACCCTGGCCAATGGGGATTAACGCAAACGCCAGACGGTCCGTTTCATCCGTCGCCTCTCCGATGCCCAGGTTATTTACACGACGTTACGGATCGGCCCGGTGGAGTTCGTCGTTTAACCCGGAACCTAAGTAAACCCACCCTCGTTCCGTGAGTCATCGCCGGCGGCGTAGTCAGCACCGGGGGCAAACACCCCCGCCATCGACGAATTTATGGTCTTTAGTCGCCGCTGCTGCTGCCGCTGCTGCGAGCATCGCCGCCATAAACAAACCGTATTAAACGGCCGGACGTTTACGGTCCCCCGGTGTTTGGCCACACCCCCCCCCCCCCCCGGAAGATAAGGATCTCCGTTAGTCATTCACTCGTTAAGTTAACTGGCCACGCGTTGCGTTGATTTCCCTAATTGCAGCTGCGATGCGCCGAACCGGGGCTCGTCTTCGTCGATTGCTTCGCGTTTCTGGCATCTCGTCGGCGACTCGCGTGCTGTCGAGAACGTTCGCCGTCAACTTGTCCCTTTCTTTAATTAACCGAGCGTCGGGTTTGTCGCGTCCACCGATGGACGAGGGTAATTTGGACCGGTTGTTCGCCGTTGACGACATTCGGGTGGTTTCTGCGTGACGTTGGGAGGAGGGGGTAAATGGATGTTTCGTTGGGTACGATGGGGTGGTGTATATCGTTGATATTTTAAAGCGATTAGCATCGTTTCCTGGCGACAATTTATACTGGTTCGGTGGCGAAGTTAATTTTTTGTTTTACGACCCCGTTACGTATCCGACGTTGCATATGTTTCTTTCTTTTACAGCGGGGATATAAATTACGCGTTATCGTATGGTTAATTGTTATTCGTCCGTTGGCGGTGGGAATTTAGTTCGTACGTACGTGAATCGTTGTGCGACGTGTTTCGGTAATTACAATTACGCACAGGGTGGTCAGTGATAAGCGACAAGTTTAATATAACTACTGAACGATGTCACAAAAATGTAAGGAAATTTTTTATCGTTATTGTATTAAAGACACGCTGAAATTCTGCATAAACACCGTAACAAAAGTCTCCCTACACTTTTGTCCCGTTGTCTACCGTTCGGTAGTTATCGGTCGACGACCTGTACGTCACCAAGAAAGTAATTTTCTGTACGATCACGAGCACGACGCGGAAGGTGTATCGCCGTACGAGATCGACACATCGTCAACGGAGACACGAGCCGGCGAAAATAGACGTCGGCGTTCCATTATTTACCGGGGAAACGAGGCTCGAGGCGATTTACGAGCAGATTTGCCGAAAGCTTTAACCGATGGGTAGTACCTACATGCTCGTGGCTCGGTGATCGATGGCGACTAATTGCGCTTAAGAAAACTAATTTACGGAGGCAGAAACGGTATCCGGAGACGTCCCCACTGTTTATCGAGAAGGCCGGAACGCTTTCCAGGCGGTGCGGAAAGGGCCTCGAATTTTTCGTCTCGTCTAACATTGGTTCTATATCGGGGCGTGCACGCGCCCCCGTTTTCCTTCATTGACGATCGTTTCGCCTAAATGTAGACTGTTACAATAATCCTGCGCCGCCTAAGGAGGTCGCCACCACTGAAATAATACAGAATTCGTCAATATCAGTCCGGCGGTGTTGGTTCGTTCAATTGAAATCGTTAGCATTACGTTAGAAAGTTGGTTCAATTTCATTGAGGAATTTTTTAGTTCGATGCTCCCTTCTTCAATTCGACGACGAAAATTTTAATCCGCCGAGAATTTCTGTCGGTTTATTGAGTGCCAGCCAATTTCTAGAAAACTGTTGGAACGTGCAAGGGGCAGACGGAAAAGAGAATTCAATTAACGAACTGGTATCTTAACAAGCGGTACTTCGTAATTTATACACCGATAGATTATCGTGCTGGTACCAATTAATCTTCCCTGAAATGAATGTAGGGGCGACCCTTGACACCGCGATAAGGGATGGTCATACGGTGACGTTTGCGCGCATAAATTGCCCACGCGCGCAATTATAATGAGCTCCGCGATAACGGGTAATCGAACTTCGAGCTGCCTTCACAATTCTATCTTGTTTTCGAGAGAATCGAACGCCTGCGGTGAAACTGTTATCGTGGAAGAACAACGTGCGTCAATGCAACGCGAATCATTAACATTTTGTGATCCGAGGCGGTTCGACAGAATAATTATTTGCAATCTGATCCCAAGACTGTTGCAATACCGGTCTCGCCAGCCAGAGCATTTATTCTGCACTTTTACTCGAGGATTACCGTTTGAAGATGAGAACGCCGTTGATAGAGAACATTGTTCGATTTCACGATTAAATTAACCGACTGCAAGGTTTTCTTTATTTATTCGTAATAATCCTCGGTGGCTCTTTCTATAGATACACTCCCGTGGAATTAATCTTCCATCTTCAATTAAATTTTGAACGCTGTCGGTATACCTTCCAGCAGTTCGCCAATTTCTTTCAATAATTGATACACTTTCTCTGTGGCCAATCTGTAGGATCACCTACTGCGTTAAAATTGAATAACCTCTGCTGGCCTCGATTCTAAACGTCCGTCTCGAAACTGGAGCGCAGGACCAATTTATCCGTCGATAAAAATTATTCGTCCCGGTTGACGCGAAGTGTCGCGTCACAGATCTCAGGACCGAGTTCACCTTAGAATCATTTTTAAACGGATTTAGCCCCGCCCACGAGGGTTCCTTTTCGACCGTTGCACTGGTGAACGCATCCCTTTGAGGGATGAGATTTTCGAAGGCCCCGCTCCATTCAAATTCGATTCCCTTGTACCGCTAATCCTCCTTTGCGATGCCAACAGCTGCATGCGCCGTCCGAATACGCAGCTGATCATTAATTATTTGCTGCCATGGATTAGCAGGCTAAACGAGAACGATTCAATTAACTTCGTCTCGGTCACACTCCTGGCGATTCCTTGCCATTTCTGAACGAGGGACAACTTCCATATTTAGTTGAAATTGTGTCTCGTCATTTGTCGAATTCCGTGAGAATTATTATCGTAATGAAACGAGAACTAAATAGACTACAATAATTTCTATAAACGTATCTGAAAAATTGTTGCGACCCGTTTGAAGTCTGCGAGGTACGTCCACAGTTGTGCAGCGATTTGACAAACGATATTATTCGTAAAGACGAGGCAGCTTCCTGCCTCGGGTTGATCGATCCAGCAGAAATACCAATACACAAAGGCGATCGTTGTGAAAATAAATCAGTACGCGGGGGGGGGTGGCCGGGGGTGGAAGTGCCAGAAATAAGTAAAACCTGCCAGGAAAAGAATTACGACGTATTTATCTACCGATCTGTTGGCGGGTCCATAAAACTGTATCTCCGGTTGAAAGTGTTAAAAGCAATTACCGTATAATGCCCAACAGCTGTCACGTTCAAGACGATCCAATAAAAACATGAAAGAGGTCCGCGAAGAATTCGCGCGAGCATAATTTATCCGCCCGAAATCCTCCCTCCGTAATGTCTCACTTGCGCATCACCCGTGCAATTCATTTTCCCCGAACGTCCGTCGACATCGGTGTAATCTCGCGAATCGCCGCCGCAAAATCTCCTCGACTGCGAAACAACCAGATCGTCGATCCCCGGGTCGAGAGGCCGCGCTACAAAATCCATCCCCCGCGATTTCGCGAGAAACAACAAACAAACAGCCGACGCGTTCCACCCGCGTAACATATTCCATTCGTTTCCCGTTCCAGATCCGCCTGCACCGCCCCACCTAGCAGGAGCATCGACGCTCAATTAAAGATCACCCCAAGCTTCGAGCGCGCGTGTATCTCATCGGGGTGTCGAAACGTGGCCGCTTTGGGATAACAGCGGCCGCGCAAAGACCGTGGTCGCTGTTGAAACAATATTTTCACTAGGGGTCCGGCTGCCCGTGGCGCGTCGTAAGCTCGAGATATCGGTGTTTTTCGACGTGGCTGATCCGCCCATGGAACACCCCCGCGCTGTTTGTCGGTCATTGACATCCCCCGGCAGATCGATCCACGGAAATTGCGACGCGCGCCCGGACATCGACAGATCTTACCGCCGCGGTAAATATAGATTCGTCGGGCCGCGTTTCGAATCCGTGTCTCGGCCCTGTTCGCGACGCGTTTCGCGATGTCGCGACGGAAGGATTGCGTCTTCGACGGTTCTCGTCTGCGAGATTGATTTTGGTTTTCCTCCTTTCATTTTCTAAAGTCTTTAATCTCGCAGGGCAATCGTTATTCGATCTAATTGCTCCAATAGAGCCTCCTCGAAAAGGTTCGTCTTCCACCCGCGAGCGTTTCCCCCGTTTGCCTCGGTGTTCGCGAAGTTTTCGCTTCCACCGTGGATACGAGCATTTCGCCCACGCTTGGGCGTCACCACTCCGTGCGCGGTTGTCGACAGCTAAACGACCGGAGCACTTTGCTCCGCGACGATTTTCGCGGATCGTTTCGCCGACTGGTTCGGTTTTTACGCGACTCTCCGCGGGACGAAGGTCACGGGACGTGTGTGGGCCGTTCCGCCACGGTGTTCCGGGGGCGAAATCGTGGATCGTTTGGCTGTCAACGGGAGGGAACATGCTTGGCGGAAGTGCGACATAACGTGGGATGGAAGGCGTTTCCTTGGATTGTGTTCCAGCGAGCGTGTGTACACAGCTTTTCCTGCGGCAGCGCGTTGTCTGCGCGATTATCGTCGAAACAAGATGCCCCTTATCGTCGCGTTCGCTCTTCCCCCCTCTCCCCCTGAAGCACACCTTCCGTTCCCCGTGACGCGAGATAACCGAAAAGGGACGAGTTAAGGGCCAACGTAAATCTTGCTCGCGACGAGAGGCTTTTAGTTTTTCGAGCCACGACGTCTCTCGGTGCGAACGTTGTCGCGCCGCGCCGCTGGCGTTTCAACGGGGAAATTGTACACGAAATGTTTCATGATATTTTTAAGGGGAACGAATGTAATCAGCGCGGTGTATGTATTTCGGTCGTGTTTACGTAGGTGGCTGAACGGAACCCAGAAATATTTACGGCGGGGAAATTCGTTATTGGTTGTTCCGGGGCGATCGAAACGCTTGTAAAAATTTCGGCGAGTATTTACCCCGTCGAGGCTTGGCAATTGTTAATTCTATATAATATATACAGTAATAATGTATACGCTATACACGTGTTAATCAATGCTTCGCCTGCGAAAATCGAATTAGTTTTAATCGCGACTGTGCTTTTTGCTACCATCATTCCTCGCCGGTCGAGATATTATTTTCCGAGCTTAAATATCACGACCAAGTGTGCTCGCGTAGTTCAATTATTGACTGTTGCGGAAAATCGAGATCGTTCGGTTATGGGGAAAGTGTAGCCCACGTGGAATTTACACAGTGTCGAGTGACGCTAAATGGAAACATAAGTTACCGCGTATTTACGACGCCCACACGTGCAGTTCCGTTCTTAGCAATACGTTCCAGCCTTCTTTTCTTCGCCGTTCGGCTCGTCGATTCGATCGGCGCGTCTATCTCGGAGTTGCGATTATTTATCGCGTCTCGATTATGTACCCGAGCGGACAATCGTAAGAGGAAAAACGAACGACGCATCGTTTACGCGGCTCGATTTGAGGGAAGCTCGTGGCGGCTCGAACGACCGACAACCCCTTGGCTCGAGGCTCCATTAGGCCACACGAGCGATAAGTGGGGATGTATGGGGTGACGATGTCTTCCTGTTCTTTGTAGTACTCCGCCCGGACCAGGTGATTCACGACAATGGGGTGGAAAAGAGACGCGGACAGAGGCTGATGACATTTGGTCGTTATTGACAGCGACTGTGTACGTGGGTTTTGTGGAAAATGTGGTTTCTATTATGTGTCTGTTGATAATACGGCCAGCGATGATTCTGTCTGGGTGCATTAGGCATTTCGAAGTGTTCGAACGCTTTCGGCCCGGTGGCTTGTGTTTGAGGCTGGCCGAACTTCTGTCTGGAGTTGTTCGTACGTTCGAAACGGAGAATTTTCAATGAAGATAATGTCCCTTCAAATGGTACCCTACGGAAACTCCGGCTCTTACTTTATGGGGCGTTCGTGGAGCGTTGGGTGTGTACACTTTTTATTATCTACGAACCCGAGTACTTCCTCGAAGGGATAAAATTATCAACCCGGCCTCGGGATACGTAATATACGTACGCTGCTATCGGTATTCTTAAAACGGCGTTACGTCTCGGAAAATACAGTCAAGTCCTTTCGAATCTTGCGCAACCGTTGATCCGGGTAACGTTCGATACGATCGTAGCAATTAGTCTAATTGCTACGATTTTCGTGCCGTCGAGTCGATCGAGGATTAATTCGAGTAGCGGCACTTGCACTTCTAACGCTGACCATGACGTTGCGAGAACGTTTAAAGATTACGTAAAACGGGCAGGAATCCGAAGACTTTCGAGACGTTCGAGCTTGTTAACCCAATTAAGTCCATCAAGACTGATTCAAGATTTGCGAGATCAGCGCGGCCCTGATACGACGTTCAACCCGACAAAATCTGCACGAACAATTAATCGAATTTCGACCTGCGCGTGCAACGATAAGGACGTCTATGATTGGCGGGGCTAAATTATATCCGACGTTGGGGGACGACGGTATAATATTTTATGAACGATACCGGGATACCTCTGGAACAAGACAGAAAATGGGAATGATTGCCCATAGGTGGCAAATACGGAAAGAAACTCGTATTTCTTACGGGACATCGTGGTAGATATATACCTTTGTGAACGAGGATATATACGCAGGGTGGGGCACTTGAATGGATAGTAAATCTTTGTTATTTATGGATGGATGAAAAAAGCCATTTGGAATGAATTTGCACTGCAGCGTGGACGCTATATCGTTGGTTGTATTCGTGAAACGGGTCCTCTTCCATTGAAATGTCATTATCATACGTTCGTTTGAAACCATGGAAATATGTTTCACTTGGCGTAATGATAATTATTAGAGAAATGAGTGAAATTGAAGGAGTCGCTGAACATTTTTTTATGAACATTTCATGTTTCTGTGAATTCGATAAAAAGAGAATTTTATTCGGCAAGCCTATTTCGGGTGATCTGTCTTCAAAGTACATACATAGTTGCGCGAGTTGTCTTTTGCGTGAAACGCACGAATTCAGAGGCAGAAGTTGCGGGGTCGTGCGCTCGGAAGCTTAGGTCAAGGGTATGGTACCCATAAAACTGTCACTTCTTTTCTGGCGCTCGGTTGCGCCGGTTCTTTGGGATTTTTTGTTACACATAGACGCGCCACAGTGGGAAATCCTCCGGTCACAAATCATACAATTTTTTCCCCCTCGCGCCACGCTGGGACAGAAAAGAAATGAATTCAACGATGCTTGACGATTTACTGTCGTGTTTACCCGCCTTGAATATATTTCAATGGAGTCGGCCCTTTTTCAAAAGAAGTTCTTCCTCCGTTTTTAAAAAACACCCGCATGCAATCCCTTAATTAAAATCCACGCGCGTGTTACGAAGACCAAGCGAATTCAGTAGTCCGCGTTACTTCTCACAATAGCCGTGGCCATTTCAATTAATACGATTTAAGGCTTTCGAGCTTCGCGGTCGTTCGGCGTGCCAGGAGGAATTTCGTGCGCAAGCCGGAGCGACGAGGTATCCATTTTATATATGAGTCACGCCATCCCACCTTGAGTCCCGTCGTTAACGTCGACCCCTTTGATCGCCGAGACGAAACAATGATCGATGCCGATTTATTAACGAGCCACGTTCGCTCCTGCAAAGGGCGATTAACGCGTGCCGTAAATACGACGCGGTCCTCGTGTACACCTTCTCCTGGATCTTGCGACAAATTCGAGGACGTTGATGGATCGTCGAGTGTAAGCGGCGGACGGAGTGAAAAGTTCTGTTCGAGGTGCAGATATTTCTAGGCGACTAGTGCGCGTTAATATTCACTTTCGCGTAGCTGACAGTTTTCCCTCAACGGTGTTACAATTGTAATCAACCGACAAACATTTCACCTAATTGAGTACCGGTGTTCCGTGCAGCGAGGAATCGTACGTTACCGCGTGTCAATTCCTTTTTTTTTTAAACGAATTCGCGACATTTCCGCTCGAAGCTCTAACTAAAAGTAAATTAGAGACATCGCTGAACGCTCGAATAACACAATCCACGGTGAGCAGTAAATATTCGCGTCCCTCCCTCGAATTAATTCAGCGGGAACACCTTGCGAGAATCGAGTTTCGAATTTCGCGCGAAGCCTCGTAAAATGGTCCCGCAGGATTCTGGAGACATAACACGGCAAGTTAATCGCCCTTAAGCGTCGCGCACACCGCCAACGGTGATCGTAAAAGTAAAAACGTAAAATCTAAGGACTGACGTTCGAACGATCGATAGTCGGATCAGAAGGAAATATTTAAACAATATTTCTCCGCCGGATAGACCGTCATCAATTATTTCCCGAAAGAAAGTTCCGCGGTTCAACGGCGGAAGTATCGGTGAATGAAAAGAGAGGCTTGTACTTGGAAACAATGGGGTTGGGGCCTCGGTGTGTATGTAGCTTTATTTCGCCAACCCCCTGGATCACGGGCATTCAGGCATCGAGGCCGGTACACGTTAAAGCCACAGAGCTTATAGCGTTATACCAAACTCGTGTACTCACCCTCGCCACGTTTCGACATGCACCGGTCAAAGAACCTCGCACATGACGTTGATCGAGGTGCACAGGCGACTCTTAACGTCGGAAGCACTGCGGATTTATGGCCGTAAACGACGCTAAATTCGGAGTTATTTTTGCTGCGTTTTATGATCCACGATTCTGGTCACCTTTGTTACCAGCTGGGTGTTCCATGCCCGTGATCGAAACGGAGATTGAAATTGGTTTATACGTGCGCATGCATTTTGCCGGCCCGTGAAACACGGCGAGTCGAAGTGACTTTTTTTTTTTTTATTAGCGATGGGATCGTTGGTTTCAGGTTGAGAGGATGCGGTCAAGATATTTTCCATTGTTCTCGGTTATCATTTTATTCCGATTCGTTCGATTCCATCTTTGTATGTGGGTTTATCAGATAGGCGAATCGTAATTTACTAATTTATTGTTACAGCCAGTCAACGGATATTCGGTTCAATAATTCGTCGGTCAATATTTCGCGTCCATCGCTCTGTTCATAATAAATGTGTATGGTTTGAATTTGCCAGCCAATTCAATTAAGAGAATAATAGTTTAATGACGTGAACATTAGCGTGGATGGAAATCTTATTTTTTTTTTTGCCCGTTTTTGTCTGATCGCACTTGACCACCGAGTCTGTTAGGTAAATCGCCCTGGATTAAGCTGTCTGTTTCTATACCAGCTTAGGAATGAAACGCATTAAGCCGTGACACCCGGTTAATACTCGACAGGAAGTCAACGGGAAGACGAGGAGAGGAGACGCGGTTGATGAGCGATACCAACCGCTTTACAGCTCTGCCCTGAGGAAAAGAGCTTATAACCATTCTTTTTTTTTTTTAACACTACGCCCCGTCGCTTTATAGTGTCATTTTTATAGGCTTCCTCGTTGAAGGGCTTCTCCATGAACAATTCGCCTATTTCTGATATCTTTGCATGCCACCGAATAATAATTGGAACGCTTATCAAAGATGTTCGCGGTAGGAGGGAAATATTGCATTGAACTATGCATACCGCAGACGCAATTGAGGAAATCTGTGTAACGGAGAATTATCCTCGCTCCGAAAACGATGGAGAAGAAAGTCACAGGTTCGGTGTACCGAATATTGTACAACATATAGACCGTTTCCGATAAATATTCTAAGCTGATTCAAGAACAATCGTGTAAGTTCCGTGGCGCGGAGGGTTGTTCAAGGGAAACGCACAATTCTCCACGATTTTTCCTCCCCCCCGAGTGCGGGACAAAGAAATTCCCGATTGAAAAGGCAGGATCCAGCAATTTCGCTCGATTCTCCGGCATGGAAATGGTAAAGCGAGGCGATACCGCGACGAGGGGCCCACGCACGCAATTGCGAACGCTAAAGAAACGCGAAATCGTTATCATTGTGCTCGCATTGTTCGCGATTCCTTCTCCCGCGAAGGCGATGATGATGACGGCGCTTCGCCGCCGGCGCGGCGCCCGTCGTTCGAAGGAAAATGGAAGAAAATGTCATTGGCCGGGTGCGTGAGATCGCGGGTTGTTCCATAGTTGCGAGCGATCGATTTTTCAATCGTTCACGACGAGCGTGCGTAGGAGGGTGCGGAAACGATTGTGGGTCTAATGGAAATCGACTGTTAACCACTTGCATGGAACGATCCCTACCGGTTACCACGTTCCGTGTAACAAACTTCCGCAGGGTGGTATATTCCAGCTTGTCGAAGCGATTGATACGAGCGTTAGGTGCCAATGAGTTTTGGTTCACAAGACATTTCACATTACGCGTTAGGACGTCTTTAGTTGCTTCGTTGTAGACACGTTTGATAGCATAGATGTTATTGCTCTTTCGTGGACTGATTTTCCTCATAGGTCGCCCGGCAGACTTTCCTCCAGCGGTGGCGAAAGTTCACGCGTTCTATGCTTGCCAAGAAATACTATCGCCCGTTAATGTCAGTGGGACCGGTGTCAAGTTATGATGTAATACGTTGTAACGTGTTCGGCATCGCGATAAAAGCTTTCGGAAGCGTGAACGAGCCACGCTTCTAGATGATAGACGAGCCAGAAACACATTTAACGATGTCTCGTCAACGGTTACGTTGATCGCGCCATGATCCCCAGTCAATAACGATTGAAGGGGTTGGGGTGTCACGAACCTCCTTCGAGAGGTATCGCGTACGTGAAAATGCACGTGATTTTTTAATGACGTCGGGGGTCATTTCCGGAACCATTAACCGGGTTCATTGTTTTAATTTAGATCGGGCTATTTTGCCCCCCCCCCCCCCCCTGTCGAGATAATTTTCACTCGAGTTTTAATGACTCCGTGTCAAATTCTGCGCAGGTCCTTCAGTAATAATCGCACATTGATAGCAATACCGTAGCAATTAAAATTTCTGGGATAACAATTTCCGCGTCCCATTGTCCCCCCTAACCGTCCACCATTGAATTTCTTTAGTCGCGATGGTACACGATACTCGTTATTAATTAATCCTATCTGTCTAGCGAAATTTACACGACTCTCCTCGATACCGTTGGCAAAGTAATCGACATTCGGGTGCATCAATAATTTATCGCACTTACGTGAAATTAAACACACTTCTACCGTGCGCCAGACATCGATACTCATTTATACGACCGTACCATATACAATATTGATACACAATCTACCTGCTACAAATGTACAACTTGCCGTCGCCATAAATTCATTCATGCGCAGCCGGGGTTCAAATCTAATAACAATAATGCGCGTCGATACACGACCATTAACCGTCCACCCCCATATGATGAACACGCCGCCCCCGAATCGTTAGGCTTCTGCGGGGCCCGTCTATCGCCAGCAACGAGCATCATTACAGCCACCGTGGCCGTCGATAAAATAAACGGACAAATGGAAACGAAACGAGGCGTGGCTTCGATTGTTCCACGGCTGGAATCCGGATTCCGGCGTGTTTTCGAAGACAAACACACTGCGAAGCGGCCGCGCGCTTGCCCGTCGAGCGAGGTAAATTCAATTTAACGGACGCGATGCGCGAACATCGGCGAACAAACAAGAGAGAACCGGACACCGTAAAGAAGCCGATGGTTCACGCGAACAGCTTTGTCGCGTACAAACAATCGCGACGAGGGTTGCGCGCGCGCGCGCGCGCGTCCGCGTTAACCCACTTACCGTACAGGTAAGAGTCAAACGCCACTTGGGGGACAACACCGTCGCATTAATGGCCCGTCGCTAATGTGCGAATGTTCCGTTGCGCGGCTCGAGATGTTTGCCATCCGCTTCGTGGTTGAATTTTCGTATCGCGGCGCGGTGTAAATTTCTGTCCGGGTGGGCTCGATCTTTCCGGCGAGGAAACCGATGCACGTGTCTCGTTTCTCGCACTCGCAGGGAGGATTCGTCCTCGAAACGAGGAAACAATTCGCGTGGAAATTCTACACGCAACCGACGGGAACGACACTTTCCTTCCGTTTTAATACCCGACGAACGACGACGGCGGGATGCGTGCGCGCGAAGTGAAAGGATCGGCTCGCTTTCGATCGTACAATTGTAACGCGAGCCGGGACGGTGTTCGTAGAGTTTGGAAACGCCGCGGCTTTTATCCGCGGATGGATACGCTTCGAGACAATTATGGAAACGTCCGCGTCGCCGAACGAAGGGGAAATAATTCAGCAGAGGGACGGGGCCGGTATTTTTTCGGACGCTTGGACGTCGAGAACAATACATCCCGCGAATCGCGATACACCGCGTCCTCCCGTCGCGTTCCAAGCCCCGTCGCCGAATCGACCAACGACCCAAATTACTCCGCGAACCCGTCGTAAAATCGAGCACGCCGAAATCGCGTCGGAACCGCGTCGAAACGATGAAAAATGGAACGGCCGCGTTCGCCGGCAAACGTCGGCTTTCCCCCTTTGCGCAAAGAAGCCTCGGCTCGATTATCGTCGGAAAGGCGCGTTGGTTTCCTCCTCGCGGGAGAAGACCCTCCCCCCACCGCCATTAACATGAAAAACGGCAGCGTTCGCGAAAACGCACGGCGCACACAGGGCCTCGCGCGACAAAAACCCGGCGAAAAGCGGAAATTCCTCGCGGAAAGTGCGAAACACAAGCGGCGCGTTCAAACTCTCGGTGCACGTACTCCATATTTATACCATTACGATGGTGCGCACGCCACTCGTGCACACGCACGTGCACAACGCCCCTCCTCGCAGACGGTCGCGAGCGCGTTTCGCGCCCTTAATCCGCGGGCACGCAGCCGAACGAGGAACGACCCGGGGTCCGGGGTGGCCCGGGGGGAGTCGGGGCGAAACCGGAGGGTCTGATGATGGAACACCTTTCCGTACTAATTGCTAAATGCTAATGTACGCATACGCTTTAGCGACGCCTACTTTTCACGACAGCGCGGAGGGCATTATTCGCGGCTGAGTTACCCGATCGACGCCGACGATTCGCATGCGAAATCCTCGCGGACGACTCGTCATCCACTTTCGATACGGTGCGACGGCGGTGTCGCGCGTCCAGGGACCTCGCCCGCGGAATTTCCATTTTCATCCCCCTCGCGCGCACTGCCGCCGAGGATTAATCATTCCGGATCGCTACTTGCTGATTTATGAAAATTGAGGCGAGGGAGAGAGAGAGAGAGAGAGAGAGTGTGTGAGTGATACGCGTCACTCGTGGATGAGATTCAGCGATCGTTTGTCCTCTCTTTATCGGTCTGTCTATCTAGCGGTGCATCCTTCTCTTCGGCTTCGTCCTTCTTTGTCGAGGATAACACGGTCGGGGATGTTTATCTCGATATTGAGCCAGATAGGGGCGGCATAGGGTTCTCTATGCCTTTGTGCGGCTGTGCCTCGTGCGAGGTTTGAATACGTTGACGATTGTTGTAGGGCGGTTACTTTCTGCTGGTCATGAGAGATGATAAAAATTTGAGAGACGCGCGCCGGGGGTTGTGAATAATTGGTTTCTGGTGGCGGCGAGGGATTAATGTACGCGGAAGTCGGGGAGGCTTCGCGTTTCTATCTTTCACACCCCAGTGGCTCGTAGTTTTTTAATATAATGTCTGGACGAGCAGGGACCGGTATCCTGCACTTCGTATAGTCGATCGTAGCCGTGGATATATTTCAAGTCATTGGACGAGAATCAATGCTTTTCAATGAGTGGTTTTAATGCTTCTGCTTTTTCGTTCACCATTTCTCGCGCCCAGTGACGATACAAAATTAGCCGGACGTGAAATGTAAAATACATTTCTGTAAATTATCGCTGTGCGCAAGTTGTAGCTTAATTCGTCCGAATTATCCACACAGTAATCGCAATGAACCGTACGTTCCTCGTGCCGAGCATCGAAATCATTCGTGGTTACTACATATTTTAATTTACAGCAAAAAATACACCGGAAAAGGCACTGCCCGTGCACGATCAAGGTATTCACAACTTCTCCGTGAAATATCGCAGTAATCTATCTCGACTTTCCGGTTCGCGAAAAGGCACCCGGAATCAAGATAAATTTTTCTGGCTAACGTAATCGCGCCCTCAGGAGATCCATCCGGAAAAGGATTAAAGCAACCCGCCCAGGCAACCTTTTCGCGTCGCCTTTTTATGAGCAACCATACCAGATAGCACCGACGATGACCCCGCGTGTCACAATGGTAACTTATTACCGGGTCTAATTACCGTATCGCGAATTAATTATCACGCTGCACGAACGTCGATTGCACCTGGGCACACTTTTATTTTCGCGTAGCTACTGCTCTCTTGGGTGTATCTTGTTAATCAAGATAAAAATATTTGTTTTTTTATATGGCTTCCGTAATTGTATCAGGTGTTCAATGAAGTAAATTTCACGTTAGGCAATGAATGATAATTTCAATTCAGAGTGTTGATACTTTATTAAGCAGATCGTATTAATAACGACGAAGGTGCTAATGTGTATTTTCATTTTCAATCGTATAAAATTTACAGGGCAGTAATTTAATGTACTGCACAAGGGTCTGAAGTCTCTCATCGTAACAAAACAGTAACTCTCTCCCTCTCTGCAGATTAAGTATTTGTTTGTTGAGACTACATTGTAGTATCTTATATGTACATCCGCTTCGATAAACATACTATATACAGGGTGTTTCCGGTTTTAACAAGCAAACTTCGGCAGCGCACTGAGGCACCCAAAATGAAACAGGAAGTTCGTGTAAACATAGCCCCGCAATTGCTTTCCTCTACCAACACAGCGATGTTACCGACGCTCAGAACGCTCCGACTACGCGGCGACATCGAAATTGCAGTTTCAAAATTCAACGCGACGAGGTCATCGCAATCCTCCTGATTAAATTTTTCAACAACGATATTCCGCCACTGTCTCTCTAAAAAAAAAAATTGCCCCCGCAACAAAGTACCCTTCCCATTCAGCCAATATCTACTTCCATCTCTGCCACGCTACGCTCGCTCGTACGTCCATCGCAACAATCGGCCGCGGCGTTGAGCGAAACGTGGTTTCGTTAAACAAAAACAAAAAAAAAGAAACGCCACGCCAGAACTCCGTTTCGCCGTATTCAGGATGCGCCTCCGCGCGATTCGCGACGATCACGCGGTGTAATTACGCGGGACGCGAACGACGCGGCGCTCCAACGCGTTAAAGTGAAGATCTTGGCCGGCGATACCAAGAATCGAATGAATTAACATCGGGCAACGAGTGATTCGGAGCGTGTTACCGGTGGCCGCACACGCGGCCCCCATTATAAATAGAACGCGTTCCAGACCCGATCTTGAAACGAATTCGTATCTGGATCGTATCGCGGGCCTGGATATCCTGCAACGCTTTCAAACAAATCCCGCCGGACCCTCGAAAAGTCGCGGCCGTTCGTAACGAGGATGCAGAAGCACGCCACGACCGTACCACGGGAAGCCATTAACGCCAATTGTGGTTTCATTAATTTTCATCCGTGCTTTCGTTCGCCGAAGGTGACGGCCGGGAATCCCGGATTGGGAACCCGTTTCGGGGGACCACGGGGTCGTGGATCTGGTTTGACTGTCGTTTAAAGTCGATCGTACGAATGTATGCGTGCCCCCTTTTTTTTTTGCTTCTGGCGACGTTCCCCGCGGTGGATTGATGTATTAGGTGCCGGGTGAGATTCCAGCGGTGTGCTTGGTTTTACTCTTGGCCGCGTTAGTACTATTGGCCGGTAAAATTAGTACAGTTTCTGGAGTATGCGGCGGATCATGTTGCATTTGTTGCGTGCCAGGTGTGCGTGTAATTGTTGCGCATTTCCATTACGGTCTACGCGTTCGAGGCGATTTTATTTCTATTCAAATTATTTCGGTCGCGCCTGAGGTCTAGTATTTGGTTGCCGCGAATTATCGCCCATTGATTTTCAAAGTTGCGTTATTCAGACTGCATTGGAAGGAAGCTTTCAGTCGACTGCTTGCCGCGCTTCGTACCGGATCGTACCGGAAAGACGACTGCCCCGAAGAATTCGTGTAAACAATATTTTATTGAATTCGTTGATCGCCATGCGCTATGAAGTAGGATTAAGTGTACGCCCGTTCGCTCGTTCGGTGACGTTGCCGTTAAAATTTCAAGGTGTACGCGCCGGCGGTATCCCCCGATTATAAAACCTTTCAGGCGGCGAGAGATTTACGACCGTACAAAATATCGCGACGACCATAAACCATTAAGTCCCACAACGTTACTGTCTCTCGCGACGCACCGTGCAACTTTCCATAATACACCACAGATGCTCGAAGCACGCAGATTCCGACGTTACAACCGATCCCCAGGTTGCCCACAGCACCGGCATGCCTTGATACGTCGTCCGTCTAATCCAGGGGACAATCCACGAAACCATCAATCATCCAAACTCGTCGGAGCCGCGAACAATTAAGCTCGCGCTCGTTCCCTCCCCTATCACTCTCCATCTCGTCCTCTTATCCAGTCAACTTCCTCCCGGTGCACCGTTTAACGATCCCACCGGCACCTCCGCTATCGATGACCGGCGACGCTCGGTCCGATAAGGCGCCGATAAACGCGAATTCCACCGGGCGCACGTTTCTTGGCTCCGAGGGAAACTGTGTCAAAGCCTATCGCGGTCGGCTGGTTTGCACTTCGTTATATCTCCCCGGGGCGTTGGCTGCGCCGCGAACTCAAAGACGACGTAATTGCATCTCGTGCGCAATATACGCTACTTACGTATCTCTTAATTAATTCGCGCCTCGCCCCGCCCGGTAATTATTTCCATATCGCCAGACACGTACCCCCGTGACCCTCCTGCGTCGCCCCGACAACGACGACGACGACGACGACGACGACGACGACGACGACGACGCCTAGGACGAAGTCGAAAGCGACGACGAGGAGCGCCGCGGACACGCGTGTCTCGAATATCCAGCATTTTTAACCCCCGGCCGTCAGCGTCGCCCGACCCTTTCCCCTTTTTATTCGTAATTAATTACGCGGCAACGAGATACGCCACTGGCGAGGGTGCGCGCAGCTTCGATGGGTAACGGGGAAAGACGCGCTTATCATCGCGAGACAATTACGGTTTGCGAGCCGATTTCGTGCCGTTCGCCTCGTCCGCGAGTTCGCTAATCGACCGGGGTATTATTAGCTCCGGCGATTTCGTTCGCGGCCAATGATGCCGATTTTTCGCGTTCGATCCCCGGTGGTGAAGCAGAATTGTTGTCGAGGAAGATTCTCGCGATGGGGATGAATTAGACGTTCTCTTTGGATGTGCGAATTGGCAGGGGAATATCGGTATTTAAATCGGTTCTGCGCGTTGTTAGATTTTTGCGCAATGACGAGAGGAATGGTGGAGAATATCGGAAATTGAAGTGCGCGATGGCAGGACGTTGTTGGATGTTTTGAAACGTTTTGAGAAACGGGGAAAGAGGAGGATGGTAATGGTGAATGGGCGCGTTTCGTATGGATTCGAAGTAAATTTAGAGAAGCGTGATCGGTGTTAAGGGATAATAAAAATTTATTAATTTTAATCATTCTCAAGCGGAGGTAAAAATTTCTACACAGTTCACTTCTTCGTAACCTTGGCTGCCATCTGTTACCACTTGCCCGAAATGCTTCGCATCTCGCGTCTTTCCTTCCGCCACGTTCGATACTTAAAAAATTATTTCCAACGCAAAATTATCGATACCAATGAGCCAGCATGAAAAAACATATTCAAACACAACCGCGCGATAATCATATATACTATCCTTATTTATTTATTATTCCTCATTATCCCTTATATAATCGTCAAATTCTTCAACTTCGTATGTACACGATACATATTAAATATATAACACCTTTGCTCGCCTACGAAATTGTACATCCTCGAACTCCGATACAATTGGAGCACGTCCAATTAGAAATAACGATTTAAAAGTCGCCCCGCCGGCCCGCTATTATCACAATTAATCGAACCCACGTCACATTCCGCCGGCCACACCTTCGATTACACGAAGGAAACGGATACCTGCGCCGCTCTGCGCCGCGGAATATTTACATTTCAATTACGCTAATTGTCGTCGCGGAGACGCAACGATCGGCGCGATTAATTCGCGAAATCGCACGTTTTCGATCGTTCGCCGTGGTCAAGAACGTCGACGTCAACGGGGAGGGTGGCACGTATCGAACCTTTTCCGGGAGCAACGTGCCAAAATTCGTCCGTCTCTGTCCCTGGCCGATCGACGATCGCCGGTATGTACGTACATAGCTCCTGAAATACACGACACACCGGTTCATATATAACAATCAAGTCCGCGGTACCTATTTGGCCGTGTCCAATCATTGTTACCTTCGCGTCCACCTCGATCGCCCGTTCGTGCTACGGCCGTGACGAAAATGTGAGAAAGCAATGGGATAATAAGCCGTGAGTTATTCGTCGCAGCCACTGCTGTCCAATGCCCGTCGACCAGTGCGATCCACGTATCGACACGAACGAACGAACGAAAGAATCGTTATAATGGGCATCGTCGTGGCTCGCGTCCAACGAACGGGACATTTTAAACGATGCACTGTTTGTCCGTCGTATCGTTCGATGCAAAGATAGGCTTCGTCCATCGAATAGCAATCGACGAGTGCGCGAGCGGTTTTCGCGTTACCTCGTCGTTCGTGATTCGCAGGTTCGAGCGAGCAGCGTCGTTCGTCGTTGCACTTCGCCGGATAACGTTTCTAATGCTTTCCACGAAGTTCGATGCGACATAATCGCGCTGAATCGTTCAACGCGCTGGTATTTTTAGCGGGGAGGAATTGTGGCCAATTTCGTCGAATGTACGTTGCGTTTGGATTCCATGCGTTTCGGATGATGACGTTCGACGGAGAGCAGAACGATGCGATATCGTTAGCGATACACACGATTGCGAAATAACTCTGTCTTACGATAGTAAGAAGCGCGTCACCAATTTGTCATCGTCCCTTCGATAATCGTTATCAAAATATATTTCGTCCCTCTTCTCAAATCAATTCCCAGGTAATCAAAATTCCCGTTCGGTTGTACACATTCTTCTTCTTCTTCTTCGTACCGAGGTTGCGTTAACTCATTTCGCGTTAACTAAATACGTTCCGTGTCCGGCAATTCATTAATACGTTCCCCTGCAGAACATCGCGACGGGAACCGCGTTCCCTTCGGCGGATCTCCAAACCCCGAAACCAGAAACACGACGAGCGAACCCGTTGCCAAACCCAGTACACGACGCACGCTGACGCGTCGTATCCACAACTCGTGCCGTCCAATGTCGCCCCTCCGTCCATCGCGCGTCACGCAAAAGCGAAATCAAACATCGACCCTCAATTACTGACAGACCTATTTCCGTTCTCCGTCGATCCCCTTCGGACGCTCTCCGTCCTCAAAATCGCCCCCTGCGCGATACCGTAATGCTCGAAGGGATCCTTCCCGTAATAAACCTTGCCGTTATTAACCCTGTGTCTAGGCGGCGTGGACGATTTAGGCGGCGTGTCAGTGGGACTGTTCCTCGGGCTGACAGTTTTGCTGGGCGTGGAGGACGGGCTGTTTTTCCCGGTGCCAGGCAAATTCGTGTTAGACCCGGTCGCAGCGTTGTTATTGCTCGCCCCGTCGACGACCACGCTGATACCCTGCAGCGCGTTGAAGCTCTGCATGACGAGGTGGGACGCGACCGACATCGTCAGCGGATTCGCCGCGGCGAGGGTAGCCTGTCCTGCCACGACGGGCTTCTCGTTTCTGGCCACCGTCGACCCGTTGCCCAACTGATTCTCCGATCGCGCCGCGTTCCCCGATCGATTCTCGACCCTCGCGGTCGACCCCTCGCCCCGTGTCGTCGCCCATTGTCCGTCCACGCTTGACCTCTCGGTCGAACGACCGATCGCCGCGCTGGTTCTCTCCGTGCTGATTAGAATCGCCGACTGGCTCCTCTTCGCGGACTCCGCTCGGCTCTCGTGGAGCAACGGCGAGGCCGGAAACGGGGCGGTTTGCGAGCGATGCTTCCGCGCTGGGATCTGCGGGCTCCTCGGCAAACTTCGCCCGTCTGCCCGCGGGATCGCGGTCTGTTCCTGAGGGTCGGGCGAGTTCGAGGGCTCTGCGCTTTCCTCTTGGACGGGCAAGTTTGCCCTGATCCCGACGGCTCTGCTCGCGGCGGTTGACTCGTCTTGCGAAGCGTTCGTCCCGCTCGCCGTGGAATTATTCACGATTCGACCGTTCGACAGCGGCTTCGCGTCGTCCGGGCTGCTGGGCCCCGTTCTTACTGGCAGAGCGAGAGGCGGCGCCGCGTGGCCGTTGGTTCCGTTCTGGTGAATCGCTAGATTCGGATCACCGTTGGGGAAGCTGGCGAATCTGGCGACGGTTTCACGCTCCTCGGCTACTTGGGGCGCGAACGGAATTTTCCTCTCCGTTGCCTGCCGTTTCACCGGCTGCGATTTCCTAGCCGACGACCCGTGCGTTCTGCCCCGGTGTTTCCTGGACTCTTGGGCGTCCCTCACGATCGGCCGCGTCTCCGGGAAGTGTCTGCCCTTCATCGAGCTGGGTTCCTCGTCCTCGTCCTGGTACATACGTATGTCCTCGTTCGCGTCGGACTCCTCCTCCTCGTACTCCTCGACAATTGCACTGGCTTGGATCCATTCTCTGATACGGTCCTTCTTCTTCACCCTGTCGACTGTTGTCTCGATTCCGTACGTGGTCAGGGTGTGAAGCAGCTGATTCTTCTCCTCGAGGGAGCTGTGGAAGCTGTACATCGAGGGGCACAGCTCGTCCCTTTCGTCGGCGCCACCTGTGCACGAGCGGAATCAATGGAGGGTATTTAAACGCCGGGGAAAGGGAACGGGGTGTCTTTACAATTCGCGCCGATCGTTACCGTTCATTGCCTTCTCGGCGCCGAGTTTCGCTAGCCATCTGTCCTCCAGGTATTTATTCACTTCCAACACGCTGACGGGACGTTTCTCCGCCTTGGGCTCCAGTAATCGTTTGAACATTCTGAAACATATTTCGGAACAGATCACCCTGCGGTATAACGCGTGCGTAAATTGAATAATATCCTTCAGACACTTTCGCGGCGTATTAAAAGTTTTCGTTCGCTCGGCTCAGAAATTGTGAAATGGTTGAATGCGTAAAATTACGCGAGCGATAATCATCGTAGAAATTTTCCAGGGATAATTTAACGCACGCTGGCGCCTGATTCGGCTAGAGAAACTGACCTCTGCGCCCGTGAGCTGATCAGCTGAAATAATTTCGGTTTCTTGGCTATGTTGAGCGTCGCGTTGTGCCAGTTTTGATATCTGGTGTAACGCGGGTCGTCCAACGCCGCCTTCTGCCACGGCAAGCATCCGGTCAGACAGACAAATAGGACAATGCCGAATTGCCAGACGTCGTGCGACGTGAGGGCTCTGAAAACGTGAAACGTAAATAAGTTGGACACGCCCGTGCATATTTTGTCATTCATGATCACGCAAGCCACGATCTTCGGAAAACTCGGGACCTCGTTCCCTTCGCGATTTCGTTGCAAATTGATCGAGACTCTTTAACGAAATATAATATATTGCAGTTCGAACGATCGAACTTTCAATTGGAATACCGCTGATATTACAGTGAGAGTATCAAACAATTTTCTTTCGTCGTTTCTGTTAATTTCAAAATACGAACCATGTCCATTGATGAACACGTCGTATATATTCGGCTGTGACGAAAATGTAAAAATAAAGGAACGAGAGGAAGCGCGACACAGTGAACGCAAACTCGCGACGAATATCATGTAGCGCAGAATATACAGGGTAATTTGCTCCATTCATCTTTGCAACGAAAAGGTCAATTCTATGTTACACCTCTCCTATTGTCGATCCATCAAACATTTAGGCTCGAGTTATATCAACGACACAAACGACGGATCGCGTTCTCCGGTATACACGTTAACCCAAATATTTCTTCCGAACGCGACGCCCGAGCCAATTCCGAAATTACCACTTCCCAGAACGTATTAATCTTTTAAGCACGCCGTGAAAATCGAAATTATCGCGCGGAAATATCGGCGGCTCGACGTTCAGCGTGACCCTTCGACGCACGAAATTTTCATCCGTCGAATCGTTCGTTTCCTCTCGCTTTCGCGTACATTTTCGTATCGACGCGATAATTGCTGGTAATGGTCAATCGTATAATTACTTGTACGTCTCGTCAGTGTCGATCTGCAATACCTCAGGCGGCGAGTACGGCAGCCATTCGTTGTGCCGTCGGACCACAGTGTTCACCCGCCTCGTCTCGCCGAAATCGCAGAGCTTGATCCGTGAAAAGTCGCTCCTGAACACGAGGACGTTATCGAGTTTGATGTCACGGTGCACCAATTCGCGGCTGTGAATATGATGCACCGCCGCCGCCAGTTGTCTGGCCACCCTCTTCGAGTGCAGCTCGCCCAACCCTGTCTCCGTTACGTTGGACGTTAGGTCTCCTAAAAGTAGGGATGAAAGTAGGAATCGATGGAATTCGTCGGGAAATTGTGTGAATTATGCGCGTACGGTAACAGAAATAATTGGCATCGAAGCAGGTGATAATTTAGTTCGACCTGCGACAATTAAGTATATTGCAGTGCTTTCAATTGACTTCGAACATCTATTGGATCGTTTTATTTTTCGCGCATGGAGCATCTGATCATTATTGCAGTAGATACCTTGACGGCTCAATAAAAATTCGTGTCAATCGTCGAGCAAATTACAACGGTGCACGAAATCTGTTATTTCGACAATCGCGTGAACTTGAATGCCGCAGTAGGTACTCTCCTATTTCTTTTCTCGTCACCGTCGATACTTCTCTGCATCAAATATTCCATTACGCCGGGCACCTGAGCTCCAGTAACCCCCAAGAGCGCCGCGTGTAAAACGTTAATCATATATTCGGGCCGTGGCATTTTTTCCTACGTATATTTTATTTACACGCGCAGAATCAACGCGAAAACAAGGCAGCGAGCATCCCATGCAAAACCGAGAGGCCAAGGAATACCGAAATACGAAACTCGCTACACGTTTCACCAGTATGGGAACAATGCATTATTCAGTGACTAAAAGAGAAATGTATAAAACGTTTTCCATTCCGCCTGAACGCATAGAAGCTCGCTTCTAAACTTCCGAACTTTCATGAACAGACCATAAGATCGACTCTCACCAAGCGGGGCGTACTCTTGACTGAAGACGTAGAAACCGGCCGTCTCGAAAGCCACGTCGTAGGTGGTGATGATGTTCCTGTGCGCGGCCAGGTGCAATCCATAGTGGAATTCACGAAAGAAGTCCGAGATGCCGGTGTACGCCTTCGGCAGCGCCTTCAGGACCATCTCCGTCTGGGTACTGCGATGCTCGGTCAGCAGGATCTTGCCGAACCATCCTTCGCCGACGATTTGCAAGATATCGAACTCGTCGATCAGATTCACCTGTTCGGGACAGAGGCACGGTTCAGCTGTTGCTGCCATATTTTGGCGGCGAGTGTTGAAATGTGCATCGTCGACACGGGGAACAGCTGTTCTCGCGGATCGATTTCCGTCAGGATAAACAAGACCTCGATCGACCAGCAACGTGTGAAAATTCTATTTTAAATTTCGTGCGGCGCGGCTTTCGGAGTCTGCGTCGTCAGAGAAATTGCGTCGAATGTTTAACTGCCTTTTTTAATCATTGATAGCTCTAGGTTCCTTCGAATGATATAGAGAAAATAGAATTTGTCACCAATTGTCATCGCGCGTTACTCGCAATCGTTCCTATAGCCAAACAGCGGTTCCTGCCGCTGCTATCGCTCGATTTGCAACTTTTCCAAAGAGGAACGAGGAAGAAGAAGAACGCGTGCTGCCACGTTCCCGGTAACAATCGAAACGACGACGTTTTATTACACGCGCGACCGCAAGGCTGACCGTTCACGCGACTTCCCGAGGTGTTAAAGGTTACAACCGAGTCGCCCATTGTCATAAAGTGGGCATCGAGCGAGAAAGTTGGTTTAGTGCCAGGGAACGACGCGGAGATTACATGTGTGGCTCGATTCCGATGTAAATGTTGCTCGGGCGACCAACGCTTCTGGATCTGGACAAGCGGCGGCGGCCGTGGTACTGGACCGCGTGAGTTACGCGACGGGTCATTCGCGGACACGTGCTATTATTTGATAAGGAGAATTGTTCCATGCGATTTGGATAGTTTCGCGGATTTGTCTCGCTTAGGACAGTTATAGTGATTCATCGGGGACGGTAGCCAAGAATGCGAGCTACCGTGTGACGTTCACTTCGAGGGGAAGTCAAAGGGTTCGTTTGTATTGGTTTACGGGGGCAACCGATCGTGCCAACTTCTTTACGCGAAGTCACATTTTCGGGGGAACGGATGCCCCTTTTCGTAGATTTAGTTTAATCTAACAGCTGAACGCGTGTTCACTGTGTTCTATACAATTTCCTGAATCGATTTATATTCTTGCTTCGTCTTCTTTCGTTCCGCTGAATTTCGGAGTCCAACGGTGTAAGATAGGCGAGCAGTGATAAGGCCGTACCGGTAGCTTAACGGGTCCATGGAAATTCGATAAATATTATCGAGTGAAGCTAACGCCAATCTCGACTGAACCAGGAATTAAATTTCACTCCGGTGAATCGAACGATCGTGGTACGTCGCCAAGAGCTCGAGTAATCGTTTTACCCACGCTGTTACGAATTTACTGCGGGCTCATTGAATCAGTTCGGACGAAAAATAATATCACCCGGTGGATCGCCATTGAGGGAAAAGGTGAAACGGGATGACGGTATCGCAAGGAGGATTCGATCCGCCAATCGAGTTACCTTCTCGAGCTCGAACTCTCGTGTCCTGTGAATGGAGCCACCGATTGCCTTCTTCATTAAGCTCATTCTGATGGACGGTGTCGCCGATTGTCCGCCACGGGCACGAATTGGAGCCGAAAGTCGCGTTTAACAGGCCGCTGTGGTCGACGGAGAGATCGTGAGCTTCACATTCCGTCATTTCGCGGTGAACGCTGCGCGTTTTCACCGGCCATCCACGTGCTCGCGTTGATTAAACCTGGACGACACCGTGAAAATCTATGAATCGTTTCTCTGCAAAGATTCGACTTATCATAATGTAATTGGCTATGGACATGCGAAAATACGAACGCCACTTGGAATGGAATGGAAGTGCTATTGAAATTGATAGAAATGATTGTCAAGTAGGTGCGTTAGGCTGTGGGAATGAATTTAAACGGAGCGTATATATAATGCAAAACATTCTGGAGTGCAATTTATTTCGAAAGAGATCAATTGCGAAACCTCGTGACAAATTACGAAATCCGCAGAATCGGAATATCGAATTCTTCTCGCCTCACGCGAGAACCGTCGCACTCGCCCGATGTAATTGTTCGACAGAGAATTATCCGGTACAGAAACATTCGTTATAACCGGAGCAGAGTCCCCACGGACCGGGTCCATTAATTCGCATTCCGTCGCAAGTTACGTAAACGGCGTAGAATTAGAAACTCCATACAGCCTGGCGGCAGTTTTGTAACAACAAGATCCTGTTGAGAATTAAAGCGGTCGCCAAAGTGCTGGCGATATACATAGTAGGGGAAAGTTTGCCGAAAGCCACTTAAACCGCGATCACGTGCAGGCCCGCAAAGCGAGAGCCTAAGTTTTTAGGTAATGCGCCCCCTTTGTACGGCGGAACGGTGCAGTTTTCGCGTACCTACAAAGCCCGTATGTGGCTGGATCGTTCATGAATGAGAGTAAAGTGACGAAGAGAAAGAGGATGGCGAAAGACGATGGAAAAAGAAAGGGGAGTTTCGTGAATGACGGGCCTCGCGTCGGGGAGGGTTCACCAGCCACATCGTCTCGGAGCAAAAAAAAAAAAAAAAGAAGAAAAATGTATGTATTTCGAACACGCTCGCGTATCGCTTCGCGGAATCGTTGAGAAGAATCGGTTTCGCGTCGTTTGATGTTCACTTACGTCCGATGGAGAACGTGTTTTCGCGGCGCATTCGAGCCATGAAACATTCATGGGGACGGGGAGATGGAAAAAAAAAGAAGTATCGGTTGCGTCGGTGGAAAATGATCGCGAAGGCTGGCTGCGTGGAACGCCGAGGAACATGAAAACGTCGACCTGAAGGCAGGGGTCGTGTGAGGAAAAATCAGACACGTTCGAGCTGCCGTTTCCGGCTATTCCTGACGGTTGCCTTTGTCCAGAGATTCTCGGTAAAATTGGAAACGGTTGGGGACGATTCGTGCAATTGGGAAATTATTTCGTTAACGACGAACGTTTGAAACAATTCAAGCACGAATTTTCAACGGCGGATGGGAGTAGCGGAAGATGCTGGAAGCGTTTGTTCGAGGTTCTGAGAGGATCGCTGTTGAGAGCGTGGTGCACGTGTCGAACACAAAAATAGTCACAGATTCTCGGGCATAATTCATAGCTGTGTATTATTCGGGCGAACAAGTTGTTCCTGTCCGCAATATCGGGAGGCTGTTTTCTTCTGTAATAGAGAATCTAAAGTCCGTAATTCTAATTCGCGATAATTCTTGCGCAATTTGGAACACGACGAAAAGCTGCGAACGTTGAACGGTATACACGGACCTCGCGTCTTTCGCCAAATTTCTTGGTCCGTGTCATTAGTATAATTTCTCTTCTCCGATGCACAGGTACACCGCTCTACTTATTTAAACCGCTTAACTCACTTTATTTTCGAGAGCGATCATTTTTTCGTTTTGTTTAAACAACGAAATGAACGAAATCAATCGAGTTAGAAAGCAATTACTTTGCAACGCGAACCAAATTTAAATTACGTCTCGCAAAATCTATTTGGAGGAAAACTAATTATTTAATGGGGCTATTAATAGAACAGGTCACTGCATTCTTCCAATTCACTCTAGAGGAAAGTTTCCGGCCAAATGCTAGAAGTAAATGTGAATACTTAATTGTACCTAAAAGCACCAAAGATCTTTCATATAACGAGACGGGCGGTCTTCCCCCAAGAAGCCACTAGTACCTAAGTAATCAGACCTTTATCGTGCTTCGCCGATCCACAAGCTATTTATCACTTTCCTCGAGCAAATACCCCTCACCAAAAACTTCTTCTCCAACTTTCGTGCACTCACTCACTCGCGGCCAATCGCACTTTGGCACTTGCTTCCAAGAATTCGCCCCGGCGACAATTCCGTGACCACGATTAATCCACGATAATGTCGGCAACACCACTATCCGGACACTTCGTACAATTCCACGGAATTCTGCGTTCGTGTCGAATTGAGAATATTAATAATATCCCCTTCGTAACGAGAACCGTCTTCGAGATGGTCGCGCAGCTGGCCCGTATAATTGTGTCCGCCCGGTTTCGTGATTTTACAACGACTCCCGTGTTCGCTGCACTCTTCGACTGTCTGCAGTATTTATAAAACACCGACCGGAAAGCGCGACTGCCGAGCTGAATTTGGCGCCGAGCCGGCTTGGCCGCGCGCTAACGTCTCGACGCGGACGTCGTCTTCGTGGTTCTCGTCGGCCAACCGAAGAACATTCGATTCTTCTAAAGAAATCATTGAAATACACGGGCGCGTTGACGCGTTTAGAGAGATGAAAAATTCAGGTGAACGTTATCGGTTTCGCTTATTTCTGCGAGAAACCACGTGGACGGGGATTGATTGCCAGACGCGAAAATCGTGGATACCGGAAAATTGATCGTCTGTGGCGCGTCTCGACGATCTTTTCGCGCGCTGTATGGGAACGATGACTAATTCGTGAGTTATTTTCACGTGTTTGAACGCGATTCTTGGGGAAAAATGGGGCGCCGCGGTGACGAGACATTTAGCTGGGGATGAATTAAACGTTCATTTTGGATCGTGTGTTCGAGTCATTGCATTTATTTCGCTTTCGTCGTTCCGTAATAAAACGATTAGTTTATGTGGGCGTATTTTAGTCTACAGGAATATTCGGGACGATTGCGTGGTATTCGTGGAATTTCACCTCGGACTTGTCATTAAGTAAGAATACTTTTCGGGTATATAAGCACCGTTGCGATATTATTTCCACAGTTTTAATTACGGTGTAACATGGGACACGCATCAGGAGATTGATTAACAAGGTGTTGGATAAATTTGCGTTCATTCCTGACAGGTAAATTTCAGTGAAAGGGTTGCGCAATTGATGGAATTAATAATGAAGTAATTAAAATTCGGCCGCGGATAATTGCGCCCATCTGCTGCAGACCTCTATCGCCGTCCCCTTGAACAGTCTCCTCTTCGTTCTTCGATGTATTTTTAGTCTGCATCAGTTGATAACTACACATACTGTACCAATATCCTAAAATTAAAAGAATTATAGCAAAGACGAGATGTAAAGTACACCAAGAGATAAGGATATTAAAAACAAACACAATCACTTCGACGTCCAGATAAGGAAGAACAATGATCGGGGTTTAAATTAAAGGTAGAAGCCCAAACTACAATCCGAAACAAGTGTAAGGGATATTCCATGTGCGATTGATTGCTTATAAATAATTAAACAATTTAAATAATAATTACGGAAAACTGCACAAAGTTACGTGAACGAGAAAATTACAGGAAAATAGCTTATTCATTCCGCCTTCACTTGACATATCGTAGATTAAAAAATAACAAATTAAAAAATAAAATTTATAATTAATATCGGTTTATACAACGTGCCGGTAACGTTGAGCGTGACAGGGAAATGGTACTGGAGCATTACTACCCCACAGACAGTCGATAATCAGACATGTGGCGCCATCTCGCGTTTGCGGCCTTTTTCGCAGTTTCGCACTCCGCCAAAACCGAATTTCTGGATTACATCGTTAATTTAAACAATTGCGTTTTTCTCGGCTTCTAGTGAGTATTTTGCAACCGGACTTGTCTTAAATTAAAGGTACGAACCTTAGTTCTCCGCTCCAAGAGTTTAAACAATATGGCATAGTTGGTTCAAAAGTTATTAACAATTGAAAAATCGGTAAAAATGCACTCCGGGTCGCTGCAATTATCTCGGCTTCTGAAGGGGCTAGATTAATGATCGACTGCTTAAAATAATGGTAAAGGATGCTGCTACACGACAATAAACGATTCACAAACCCAGCTTGCGCTATTTAATTTTTATAAGCAATTTAATAATTCGCTTGAGAATTACATCGATACTATAATCGAGGATCTTCCTACACGTGTAGCAGATTGTTCCTTGAACCGATAGCTTCAATTTGAGATAAAGTTGATCAAAATCGGCCCGCTAGAATGCAAGATAATTGAATTTGTTTAAAGAAATTATAAACAAATGCGATTACTGCCACTTCCAGGCGAGCTGCAACAATGACCAAAGGACATAAATTAAAGGTAGCAGTATCAGCTACGATATCCAATAGATGCGAAGATTATGCGATGTGCATTTCGTTTGTTATAAACAATTAAACAATTGAAATTGTTATTACGGCCAACTGCATATACCTACAGCAGCGGCGTATTTTTTGTCGTGTAGCTCATTCCATTCCCTTTCATTTGATATCCCATTGATTAAAAAACAACCAACAGGAGCCGAGATAATAATTTTTTAAAGTTTTGTCGGTAACAATGTCGATAATGGTACAAGTGGCGCCATCTCGCGTTTGCGGCCTTTTTCGTAGTTTCGCACTCCGCCAAAACCGAATTCCTGGATTACATCGTTAATTTAAACAATTGCGTTTTTCTCGGCTTCTAGTGCGTATTTTTTAACCGGACTTGTCTTAAATTAAAGCTAGGAACCATAGCTACCTCTTCGTATAGTTTGAACAATATGGCATTCTTGGTTCAAAAGTTATTAACAATTGAAAAATAGGCAAAAATGCACTCCGGGTCGCTGCAATTATCTCGGCTTCTGAAGGGGATAGAATGATGATCGACTGCTTAAAATAATGGTAAAGAATGCTGCTACACGATAAAAAATACCCCGTTGCTGCAAGTGTATGCAAGTGGCGGTAATAACAATTTCAATTGTTTAATGGTTTATAACAAACGAAATCCGCATCGTATAATCTTCGCACCTATTGGATATCATAGCTGATGCTACTAGCTTTAATTTATGTCCTTTGGTCATTGTTGTAGCTCGCCTGGAAGAGGCAGTAATCGCATTTGTTTATAATTTCTTTAAACAAATTCAATTATCTCGGCTTCTAATGGGCCGATTTTGTTTAACGACATCTCAAATTAATGCTCGCGGATCAAGGAACAATCGGATTCACTTTTACAATGGACCTTGAGTATAGTTTCCGTGCAATTCTCAAGCGAATTATTAAATTGTTTATAAAATTTAGATTGTGCATCCAGGGGACGTAACAAGTGTCTTGTCGTGTAGCAGCATCCATTACCTTTATTTTAAGCATTGGACCACTGATCTAGCCCCTTCAGAAGCCGAGATAATTGCAGTGACCCGGAGTGCATTTTTGCCGATTCTTCAATTGTTAATAACATTTGAACCAGCAATGCCATATTGTTCAAACTATAGGAAGAGGTAGCTATGATTTCTAGCTTTAATTTAAGACAAGTCCGGTTAAAAAATACGCCCTAGAAGCAGAGAAAAACGCAATTGTTTAAATTAACGATGTAATCCAGGAATTCGGTTTTGGCGGAGTGCGAAACTACGAAAAAGGCCGCAAACGCGAGATGGCGCCACTTGTACCGTTTTCGACATATCGTTACCGACAAAAATTTTTTAAAATTATTATCTCGGCTCCTGTTGGTTGTTTTTTAATCAATGGTATATCAAATGAAAGGGAATGGAATGAGCTACACGACAAAAAATACGCCGCTGCTGTAGGTATAAGCAGTTGGCCGTAATAACAATTTCAATTGTTTAATTGTTTATAACAAATGAACTGCTTATGATATTGTGTTCGCATCTATTGGAGATGGTAGGTAATACTTCTAGCTTCAAGCTATGTCCTTTGAGAATTGATGTAACTTGCCGGGAAGTGGCAGTAATCGCATTTGTTTATAATTTCTTTAAACAAATTCGATTATCTCGGTTTCTGCTTGGCCGATTTTAATCAACGACATCTCAAATTGAAGCTGTCGGTTCATGGAAGAAGCTACTGTACTTGTGGAGACGACTTCGAGCATAGTTTAGTTGGAATTTGCAAACAAATTGTTTAATTGTTTACAAACAATTAACAGCTCTCGCAGTAGTTCTAAATCGTTTATTGACGTGTAGGAGCATGCTTTATCTTTATTTCAAGCAATCGTTCATTAATCTAGCTCCTCCAGAAGCCGAGATAATCGCAGTGACCCGGAGTGCATTTTAGTCAATTTTTCAATTGTTAATAACTTTTGAACCACTACTTACACATTGTAGCAACTGTATTAGGAGATAGCTATGGTACGCATCTTTAATTTAAGACAAGTGCGGTTGAAAAATATACACTAGAAGCTGAGAAAAACGTAATTGATTAAATTAACGATGTAATCCAGGATTTCGGTTTTGGCAGAGTGCGTAACTGAAAAAAGGCCGCAAACGCGAGATGGCGCCACGTACACGATTATCGTCTGTTTGTGTCCTAAAAATTAAAAAAAAATTCTTATCCCGGCTCCCGGTTATTGTTTTTCAATAAATGGGATGTCAAATGAAAGGGAATCGAATAAGCTACAAGATAAAAAATACCCCGTTGCTGTAACTTTATCCAGTTGACAGTAATATCAATTTAAATTGTTTAATTGTTTATAACAAATTAACTGCGTATGGAATTATGTTTACTCCTATTGGAGACGCTAGCTTATTTTACTAGCTTTAATTTATGTTGTATGATCATTGATGTAGCTGGACTGCAAGTCGAATTAATCGCATTTGCTTATAATTTCTTTAAACAAATTAATATATCTCGCGTTCTACTGAGTCGATTCTAATCATCGAAGTCTTAAGTTAAAGCAGTCGATTAACGGAAAAATCTGTCATTCAGAATGTTGGTTTTGAAGATGCTCGAGGTGTGGCAAATACGAGATCCCGGTACGTATTTTTTTTTAAATAAAATAAAATATTTTTAATCTATGAGGTGTCGATAGAAACCGAACAGGATAAGCTACTCCTTTGTAATTATCTCGTTGCTCCAACGTTATCCAGTTTCACATAATTACCAATATTCCGACGCGAATGCGAAGCAAAATGCTGTTGTACACGAAACTAGAGACATAGGCAAGACATAAAAAGGAAAGAAATTGAAAAGCGTATCAAACGGAATTAGATCAAAAAAAAATTGATGGTTACGCCAATGGAAAATTGGTGAATTGATGAGGAAATCGAGATTAATTTGGCATTACGACAATGCATCTGCGCAGCCTTGCAAGGACGTTCCCACGCGTGTCGTATACACAGCAGTGGTAATAGCGTACGCATTTCTAGGAATTTATATAAGCCACTGGGACAATCTTCATTCATATTTTTAATAAAACTTCAAACGAATGTAACTCCGCTCAGAATGATCGGATCGAGCTAAAAAAAAAAGCAAATTAATCACCGCGAATTTCTCTACGCGATAGGACTACATAGGAGCAATTCTGCAAAGTATCTGCAGCACGCATTCCATTGCAAATATTCAATTACTGCCACCCTAAAAGAATCCCAACACATTAGCTACCGGCGGTCGTCGCAGAAGACGTTCAACCACAGCCGTTCACCTAGTCCCGCAGGTTCCGTCACGAGTCAGTCGTTCAGCCATTTTTCTCCATCGCTACCATTTCCTTGCCTTCCCTCGAATCGTTCAGGTCGAAGCAGCGCCGAGCGACGGCGCTCGGCGTGTTTCACATTTTCGCGCGTTCCCGTCGTATCTGTAGTAACGCACGCCGGCCAGCAGATGTCGCAACCAGGACCGTGCTGATACCGCCCGAGTGTTCGTTACTCGAGTGCGGCGTGTACGTTTTCTCAGCTTTCCCGTGTCACGGTGTCGTGAGCGCGTCTGTCGTCGACGCTCGCGGTGTCCGTCGGTTTTTATCTAATCGCTCGAGGAAAATTCAATTCCGCGTGAGTGTGCGTACCGGTCGGGAGTGTTCGATCGAGCGTGCGTGGCGTGCACGAGATCCGAAGGGTCGGTCGGGTCCACACGACGAACGAGGAGGAGGACGACGAGCGACGAGAGTTAGTCGACGGTGTGAGACGGACACGGGAAACGGACAGAGAGAGAGTCGTCACAGTGGGAGCAAGGAACACGGACGCACAGGGAGGGCAAGAGACAGAGCGCGGAACGAAATAGCAAAAGAGAGACGAAGGCTAGAAGTGTGTCGGTCCTCTCCTCTCTGCGTCGCATCGCGGAAGGAGGCAAGGAAATCTCACTTTTCCTTCCCGTAGGCTTGGCCCGAAGGGGGTAAACTGTGCGCGAGTGGGTGGGGTGCCGAAAAGGGAGAAACAGAGAGGGCACAGCTCGAAAAGGAAGCGGTCATCCAGCCGCGGAGGGTGTGCAGGCCTTGCGTGTCTCTCCGCGAGGAAATAGTATTGTCTCGACGGACGGGACTGCTGGAAGGAGACGGTGCCTGTGCCGTGTAAACACACATCCCATTGCCGTGAGTGCGTGCGCGAGTGGCGATCATCGACGACTCGACCCGTCGTTCCCGTCGTCATCCTCGTCGTCGTCGACCTCGTCGTCGCGTCGTGCTCGTCCGGATCGCGCCGCTACCGCTTATTAATCGCTGCGTCGTTGCGACGACGCCAGCGGGCAGGAACGCCAGCGCGGCCGTTGGTAAACGAGGATCGTCGAAAATCGGCCGAAATCAGCGGACGGTCCTAGGTGGCACGGTGTGCACGAATCGTCGCCGTGCGTCGGACACGCGTATGAAGTTCCATCACAAATGACAGTCCATCGGACAGGAGGGCAAGTCGAGCGCCGGCTGGATTCGTACGTTTAGCGGGCAGCGCGGTACGTTGCAATTTTATCCAAACCGGGCCCACTTAGTGGACTCTTCTGTAAAAATGGCTCCCGACGCCTCTTCTTGTCCTAACGTGCACCGTGCACACATCCGCTGGCTCCCGCTTCCCCGCGTTCTACCGCCTCTGGAGCGTCGCGCGGCATTCGCGTCGACGGAAATCATTATTGCTACCTGACGAACGTCCCCCGTTACGAACGCCAAATGCACCTAAACGCGCCGGCATTTGAAGTTTTCGCTGACGGGCGGGGAGGGAATGAAGACCTCGAGCATCGACCGCGTACATGTCATACATATGCGATTCGTTTATAAACATTCGCGACCTACCCCGCGCGATGCTTACAAACACGCCACTTGTACGCGATAAATGCAAACGACGAGTGGGTCGAGTGACTGTCGTTCGCGTTTCTTTCGTTTCTCCTTTTTTCCTTTCTTTTTTTGTTAAAGACGCGTTCATTTTGGTCTTCCAGCAAATCGGACGTTTCGTCGCTTATTGCTCGCGCGTAACTCGAATTAAACGAACCCGACGATGTATCTCGCGTGGCTCGACTTCGATCAGCCCGGTTCTCAAAATTCATCAATCACCAACGAATACACGGGTGCGTGCATTGAACGCGACTCTCGTTTTTTATCTCTCGAAACTCACTAACGGAATTGTTTATCACCGATTAGCCGAACCGGCGAGCTTTCGTACGTTTCCCGTGTAAACGCGCGTCTCGTGTCTTCCGCACAGTCGTCCGCGTTACACGTCTCCGAATCGTCTCGTGATCTATTCCGGTCAACGAAGATCTTGTGTGTTTCGATCTTTTCCGCGTAACAGTATCTCCGGGGAGGACACCGGGGCATAACGCGAACACCTGTTCAGCGTATTCGCGAAAGTACACGCCGGCGTACGCACCGCGCCGTAGAATCTGGCACGCGCGTTCGAACATACTCGATGTTCGCTCGCAGCCCGCCTCTCGAACGGTGAACGAAGGAGATCGACTGTTCGCGCAGTCCCGTTCCACGCACCGTACGCGCGTCGCTCGCGATAACGAGACCGCGGATGACGGATAGCCCGTGGAGAGGAAAATGCGAGGAGCCCCGATAACATCGCCAGGTTGACGAACCTCGACGCGGCTCCGAAATGTTAATGCCTCCTTACGTCACGTTCGTTTACCGCGGTCGGAGAAAGGGGTCAGAGCGACGAAAGGAAAGGGAGGAGGAAAAGAGTGCGAGACGACTAAAAATGGCGTGGGCACGGCACGTACCGTCGTCTCACGGATACAAGATTACAGAGACCCTCGGCGTCGTCCTTCTCTCTTCTACTCGACGATCTCTCCGCGGCACTGTCTCCGCCTCTCTCCGACTCGCACGCGGAATGCACGCAAGCAGTTCGTCGTCGTCGCGTTGCACCCGTGAAATTGTCACGCCCGCGTGCTCCATGGTCGCGGGAGTAGAAACATTCTAATCGTTCCTAATGGTTCTCGCCCCGAGGACGAACCGACGGACAGCCGGTGCGACAGAGACGGCGAATTCTGTGCGACAGACCCGTTCCGTCGCGGCGGGGATCGTTAGCTTCCACGTGCGGCGTGTCCCGGTATCGTCCGCGTGTCGAAGACTCGAGGAATCTCTGTAACGGTACGCGGTGCCAACGCTACCTGTTACGCACTCGTTCGCGTTACGCGTTAACGCGGGTTGTCGCCTTTTAAATAGAGTGGACCGGGGAAGAAACCCGGGGTTCGGGGACACGGACAGCCTCGTGGCGGTCTGAGAAGCCGTGCGCAAATTTTCACTCCTGACTTGCGATGGAAATTTCGCTACACGCGGAGCGGTGTATTCGTTATTACCGCGTTTGTGCGATGAAATCCATTATGCGGAGATAATGTCGAGATAATCGGCCTGCTGCTCGACGCGATAGAGGATAGGGGCAGGATGAATGGGGCGCGCACGTAATTCCAAACGAGCACGCGTCTAAACAAAAGTTGTTGGAACAGAGACTCGTGTCGCGCTGGGGCGACCCGTGGTTGATGTTAATCTTATGTAGATCGTTGGAGAACGGGGCGACGTCAGAAATACCGAGGATGGCGGTAATGTGGTTCAAGGATCGCGTGGTTCGACGGCAACGATAATGCAATTATCATTGGGAATAATTGTTCTTTGGTTTCGTCGGATGCGAAATGACGTTTGTTTGTCTCACTGACATTCTTTTACCGATTATATTGCATAATACATCGGTGGCTCCCAGTTCCGTGGGTCGCGACCCTCTGCAGGGGTTAATTACGTTTGAATTAGATAATTAAATATATCGGGTACTTTGCTCGATATATATTTCATGCGTCTGATGTACTGAGTACAAGTACGTTAAATGTGCGCATTAAGGTAATCAGATATTAAGTTAGCATTTAACAATTAATGTTTAACGAGCTTTCATTACCTTATTATAATAAATTCGCCTCGCTACGCACGGGAGGGCAGAGGTCGCGTGCTGGTTGAATATTGAAAGGATGATCGCAATTCAAATAAGGTCGGGGAGGCGCCGCAATAGATAATAGTCTGCGTTCGGTTCGTTATCTTTAATCACCTGTTTGATTCGCGAACGACGATAATGAGGGGAATTAAGGAAAAGTTGCGTTCCCCTGCAGCTTTCGCGAGCGCAGTTCGCGATCGATGCCGTTAAGAGAAACCGAGCCGGCGATTAATACGGCTCCTCTTGCATTAAGCAAAAGTAGGTAGCGCGTTGCTCGTTTTGCTTCTTTATTGACCGCCGCGGTCGTCGCGAGTCGCTCGGCAATTTCACTTGTCCCGGAGACATCGGGATGAAACGACGACGACGACGACGAATCTCACGGGAGGATCTAGCGAACGATGGGACGGATCTTGTTAGAGCGACGAGGGCCCGTCGTTGATCATTTCACAAGGTTTACGAGTTTCGTTCGCGGAGCAATCGCGGGCTAATTAAATTTCTTGCCGGACTTTCTAACGAATCGTCGGGCAATCCGTTTGCCCTCTTCGTCCGCTGGCCAATCGAGTAACCTGGAAATCAACTTACCGGCCCCTCGCGATATTCGATCTTGCCTCGTTTAAGACGGAACGCCGCCGGCAAAGTGCACGGATTTCCTCGTTCTTCGCTTTCAAATTTATATCCCTATCCGCGCAAGATAACACGCGAATTTTGGAAACGAACGCCTATCGTCGCGAACGCCTCTCTCTGTATCTGCGCGATAATTAATCGAGACGGTCCCGAAGACGCGCTAATCGCATCGTATCGCGGTCGAATCGTTTCCCCGATTTCCGTGCAGGTAGCGCGAGCAAAGGTGTCCTTGCGGCGAAATCGTCCGCGAATCTTAATCGAATTACTTCGGTTAATCCTTCGCGTGATACCACTGGCACGACTGGATCTCCGTTGCCGCGTACTCAAATCCAATTTACCAACCCATCCCTCCCATCCCCTGTTTATGATCCTCTGTTTTACGGGTATGTCGCCGCGTAGCAACCTTACTCGCAGACCTGTTACAATTGATCGAACGAACACGCCGTTCATCGGAACCCCATTGTCCAACGTGTCGACAAGAATCACGGAACGTTTTGCTCGTCAATTTGCCGGAATATCGAGCCGCGCTTTTGTGCCCGCTCTTCGTCTCCTTCCCCTTTTTTCTTCCTTCTCTTTCTCCGTTAATTCCCCGTTCAACCTCGAATCACCGATACGGGTCCGTCGACGCGATAAACTGGTCGCGTCGTTCGCTCGCGGGCCAACGCAACGATCCGTGGCCCGCGAGTTTGCACTTCCTCGAGTGCGTATTACGCAACCCTGGTGCGTCGATAGCGGCACCGTGGTTCCCTGACCGAGTCGGAGCGCGTCGTCCCGAAACAACAACGCCCGGGGGTTGGCACACCGTAAAAGTTTTATCTCCGTTTGATAGGCTGCACCGCGGGCATAGTTGCGGGCCGCGCGTAACGGAACCAGGTCAACGGGCGATAGACAGATACGCGTCGCGTGCAGGTGGAGACGCAGGGACGAAACGCGGTGTCGTTATCGGTGAAACGCCGGGTCCGATCGACCATGGGCGACGATGTTCGAGCGAATCGATGGCTCGACACGGGCCAGCATCCCGTGCTCTCGTTCCTTACCTGGGTCCCGCGATATCGGTCGCTCGATAGGCGAACGATACAGGTAAACGCCGATGAGCGCGATAAAATTAATCAGGTACGCGGTAGCTGCGAGTTGCACACGATAGCCTGAAGTGTGCATGCATTACGGTGATCAGAGGGGAACAGGGATGAGCTCGAACGGAGCACGCCCGGCCTGATCTTGTTTCGCTATTACGGCACGATGCAGATAGCGTTCAATGGCACGCGCGAGACCTCCGCGGGATGCTCTTCGTTTCGAAATTGATGCGCGGCGCGTGGATTAAGTTCGAGGAATCGTTTCCGCGATCGCCCGGTCGAGGTAATCGCAGAGGGACGATACACGGGCTGTGCCTGGAATCGTGGTGGTATCGAGCGAGAGGCTGTCGACACGGGAGCGGAGAATAAGCCGAGAGTGCTGCAGGAAGTTTTATAATAGGAGGCTCCCTTTTCGAGAGGAAAGGAAACGGCATTGAAAGTTCGTTAGGTACGCGTGTACCAACAGTCTCGACTTGCTGAACTTCTGCCTCCGCGAGTACGCGTTTGTATTTTTAAACGCGGACAATGCCATCGTTTGCTTCTTGTTAATTGCCGTTATCTTACTCGCTGTCCGCCCGTGCTATTGGTATCTTTCGTTCTTGGTCAACGATTAAAGAACCTTCTTATCGTTATTTACGAAACCATTCTAATTAAATTGCAATTTTCGAACTGGTGTCGCACCCGCGTTCACGCCAATAGACTTGAATCTTTGGACTCGAGCGCCGATGTCGGGTTAATTACTGACTAATTATCGTAGCGGTTACGCGATAACACGGCTCCGCAGTAGGTCGTCCGATCACGTTTCCGTATACACGCGATTCCGATAGTTCCACCGTCGTTTCAATACCCAAGGAGGAACGGAACCGGTTCAACGTTTCGCACCGAAGGGCGCATCGACTCGATTGCACAGTTTCGTGCAAGCCTCGATCGAAACGAAATCGTTGCCCGGCTGTTGCGCCCGTTAGAATGATAGAAATACGCATCGGGTCGGAGCAAGCCGGGCGAAAATAATGGTCGACCAGCTTTCCGACCAAGACCGGCCTGAAGAGCGGAGGCCCGACTCAACGACACTCCATTCTCGCTTTTCTTAGAACTTTTGTCGGACTCCGCGCGGCCAATTGGACGGCACCGAGTGAACTTTTCTGGCAAACGTGTCCATAGACACGTTTCGCCCTTCGCCTCGTGGAAGAAACTCCGTCGCGTCCGCATACGTTCGCTTAAACGCGTTTCATTCGAAATCAGCGATCGCGCGTCGGGTCCGCGGGGTCTATTAAACGCTCGACGATTCCCTTTTACGTCATTTATTCGCGGAACGGGTAAACAAGCTTGTTAAATCTGGTACGGATGAACGGAATCGTGTGCGCGACCGGGGCAAAATATGAATTCACTTGTTACACGTGCCCGCACGGGCCGATCGTTATGTAAGGTGCGCGGCTAGGATTATGGAACCGTATCGTTGCGTTACGAAATCACCGGCGCATCCGGATCGTAACTCTTTCGCGAACATCTTCGCGATTACAGGGAAGCGGGATCCCTCTTGTTCGACTGTTCTCCGCCGTTCACGCGAACCCCCGACGTTCCGCGTTGCGCGTTTAATTTTAACAGGCGCGCGAGAACCGGGCCTGTCTTGCGTGCACGCCTTTGTACGCTCCTTTCGTACTTCCGTGCACCTCGGGGAAAATGTATTTTTGCGTTCGTTTCGTTCTCGTATCAATGGCGGAACAGCGCACGTCGAAGGAGCGTCGTCGGACGAGGCGTGCACTCCTCCGCCCCGTGTATCGTCAACGCTTTGACGCGTGCAAACGTGGTCTTGACGTAAATGTTTCCCGGCGCGGTATGTGGCTGGTAAAGAGACCGGAACCGGCGTGACGCGCGCCTGACAAAATATGTACTCGCTAGCATCGGTTCTGCCTATCAAGGTGTGCTGTCCGCCAACTTTTTCTTTCCACGGTAGTTTCACCGTGAAGAATGTCTCGTACCGTCGGGTTTTACGGGTCGGTTGGTTCCACGGCATCTCTTGGAGGAAATTGTTTCGCGAAGTGTACCTGTTCCTTTTCTGCCGAACCATGCCCGCGTCGACGTGGCGTTCCGTTTACTGATGAGCCGTAGCGAGATTTTTCCTGCGCTCATCATTGACAAGAGTGATCGCAAACGAGGGAGGAACGCTTTTAAGCAATTCGTTCGGGTAATTCAGTCTCCGTTCATTCGCCAATCGACACTTTTGCACAGCATTTTTCACGTCTGGCATCGCGCTTCGTTTATGGATTAATGAATTGCGCCGAAAGCGCGGCGATTACGGCGCGAGACACGGTGGATTCGGAATCGCCACATAAATTATTCGAACCTCTCCTCGCGCAGCCGTGGAACGCCGATTCCCGATGTGTAACGAACTGTGCCGATAAGAAAGCGATCTCGCGTGCAGCGGAAACGATCGTCGAGCGGTGATCGCGAAATTGCGATCGGTGCGCGACCACTTTCCATCGCGAACCATCACCGAACTGCGAGGAAACCTTTTTTTTTTCTTCTTCCTTCCCTCCGGATCGATCGTTCGAGTCGATCGACGGGCGGGTTTAATTATTACTTCCTCCCGGCTAAAAATAATCGCGACCCTCCGTTCCGTTTCGCGTGGCCGTCGCAGTGGAAAATCGTCGGCTGAAACGAACGAATCGATCGATCTTCTACGGCGATGCCGTGCTACGTCGTTTTCGGCATTCCGGAAGCGACGCCGGAAGCGAGACTGACTGGTTCACCCTTATATACGGGCAGGGGAGAACGCCACTCTTCCGCGGGCGAAGAGGCGGCGGAAAAGTGAGAGTACACGACTGCCTTGAGCCCGATTCCACGCTCGTCGTGGGCGTAGAAATTTATTTTCCGTATAAGGCGGACAATCGGCTCGTTGTTGCTTTGCGGCCGCGATATTCGTGGCGCGCGCGTAGCGCATGCACGTTTCGCCGCTGCAAGTCGCGCGATGCTCGAATTGTTTCCGAGGAGGACGCGAGCGGGGTTCGAGCTGGCCGCTCGATTGTCGGACACGAGGCGGCTCGTAAATGTTCGGAATGTTTATGGCAGACCGGCGGAACGGTGAAATAAATTTAGTACGCTCGCGTTAAGGAGTTGCACGCGCGCGCGTTAATTTAAGGACACGGAGATCCGCGCGCGTCGGTTATTTAGGACGGGTAATTGCGGGCGCGTAAATGCTGTAAATGTTGAATGTTTATGGCGTTGATGCGCTGCCTTTTGTCGCGTCCCCCCATTTGGGAAAGGCTGAGTTTTTGCGCAACGACGCGGTGAAATTGTTGAGCGTTTAAAGGGGGAAAAGTCGAAGTTGATGGACAGAAATCACGGTCGTGCGATTGAAACGCGACACGGTTTTTGGAAGCGTTCCGTACGCTTTGCTCGAAGGAAGTTCGAAATTATTTTTCGAACGGTTCGAGCGTTGTGAAAAGAGGGGCGCGAAGTTCTTCCCCTCGAAGGTGTCAACTTTATCGAGTTTTTTTTGTTGCTGCGATAAAGTGATAATCTTCGTTGCGAAAATTATTGCGGAGGATGAACGAGCAACCGCTCCAATTCAGAAGGTGTTCAATATGTGGACCTTTAACATTAATGATGGTCTTAAAAATAATCGCGGAGCGCACAGTATATAGAGCGGAAAGCTAGCCACTTTCCAAAGGTATTCGCGCGCATTACCTGTCTCTATAATAGCTACATCCTATTGAAATATGTAATACTCAGCCCCTGCGTAAAATATCGCCCGTAAAAACCAACTTTCCAACACTGGTTCGGGCCGAGGATTAACCGTTTCGCGTCGAAAATCTGAAACTCGTCGTGAATAAAAAAATAACGAGCAGTTGCCGACGAACTACGCGGCCTGTAACAATTCCAGAAGCAAACGAAACGCGTGTACCTGTCGATCGAGGGCAACAAATTATTAACAGCGAGACGAAATTTTCTAATCGCCATTCGATCGTTTCAACCGAGACTCCGATCGTTTCAACGCAATATCCGACGGTTCCCCGCGATTTACGCGAACATCGAGAACCATCGTTTCCACCTTTAAGTAACCCTTCCAACGATTTCCCAGTTAGCCTCGCCGAGCACGTAACGCGGCCACACAGCGAATGCAAAACGGATAATCGCCGCGAAAAGAAGTACGCCGTCGGCGTGTACGGCATTCCTTTCGTGCTTCCTCGAAAACGGGGCAAGTTTCACCGTACACGCGGCCAATCGACCGTTCACGGCTGTTTCCTGGTTTCAGCGGGACGAGATGCATCGGAGGGTGGGGTACAGCAACTACGACGGCAAGATCGCCGGCCTGTACGATCTGGAGGAAACTCTCGGCCGCGGTCACTTCGCCGTCGTGAAGCTGGCTCGTCACGTTTTCACCGGCGAGAAGGTAGCAGTGAAGGTCATCGACAAGAGCAAGCTCGACGAGGTCTCGAGGGCGCACCTCTTTCAGGAGGTGAGCACAGATGACAGCGTTTTTCACCCTCCCTTCATCCCTCTTTTTTTTCTTTTCTCTTTGGCGACCACGTATCCTTCATCCCTTTTGTTTCCGTTGAAACCGCCCCCTCGTGCGAGACACGCGAACGAAAGTGCGCCAGGCCGCAAAGCCGGCCGAGAAGGAAATGGAAACGCGTGCTAATCTCTTCCTTCCTTTCCGTTTGCACGCTCAATAGCCGTGCACCTTGTGCACGGGTTCGCGCCGCAATCTTTCTATCCTTTCTACCCTTTCAGACGTTCCGTGCCCGCGTCTAACGATGTCGGTCGTTTCTGCAAAGAATTCTTCGTAGTTTCTTGGGGAGAAGAGGGAGAATCGCGTCGAGAAGGCGATGGCTAGGGGTTGCGAGCAGTTCGGGGTAGCATTGACTTTGATCGATCGCACCGGGCGTTTCGTTCGAGGGGGATGTTACTTTGCGAGTGGATTTGGTCAAATGGATAAGTGGGTTTTACTTTCGGCAACCGAAATGAATTTCGCCGGGTCGTGTACTGTTTCGCTGAATCTTGTAACCAACGATCGGTTCTACGCATAGATGCAGTAATGCGCCTGTTTAACTCCGGGTCAATAAAAGTCGACTACCTTGTAGTAACTCGATATCCCCTTCCAAGAAATTACGAATGTCGACCGCGAGGAACGCGGACGAGCACCTTGGAACTGTTCCATCGGGATACTCTATGTCGCCGTTGATCAATAACTTTTCGAAGATCCGCGAATCGGCGCCCCGATAAAAGGGAGCACGACACTCGAGCGCAGTTGTCGCAACGAGCCGGATCTCCGTGCGTTCCACGACATTCGGTATTAAATATTAATGGACCGATTGCGTAAGATCCGCTCGACGGCACTCGCGTAGGAAAGATCTACGCGAGTGCCGTCGAACTTGCAGATCTCGTTGAGGTCAACGAGATGATGACACGCGGGGGATGGAAGAAGGGTCGTTGACCAGTGATACTCGCTCGGACAGCTCGCGCCATTCACCGTGTCTTTTCTTCCCTGTCCGCAGGTGAGATGCATGAAATTGGTGCAACATCCGAACGTGGTCAGGCTTTACGAGGTGATAGATACACAGACGAAGCTCTACCTGATCCTGGAGCTCGGGGATGGCGGCGATCTCTACGATTACATCATGAGACACGACAGCGGGCTCAGCGAGGAGGTAAGAGAAACGTC